>CM072996.1:176219667-177599667 GCA_037038555.1 Rhynchonycteris naso | reverse complement strand
ATCGGGTGGCTACAGGTGAGCTCCTGTGTGGAGGACGCGAGCTGTGATGAGCACATGATTTTGAAGGCTGATGCAGAGTGGTCCCAGTAAAACGGGGACCCAAAGTGACCAGCTCTGATAGTCCCTGACTCCGCAGGCTCGCTGTGTGTGTCTAGAGCGGCTATAATTACTTAGCCTGACCAGGCGATGGCACAGTGGATAGAGCGTCGGACTGGGACGCGGGGAACCCAGGTTCGAAACCCTGGGGTCTACTGCTTGAGCGTGGGCTCATCTGGCTTGAACAGGGCTCACCACCTTGAGGGGGGCTTCGAGGGAGGGGGGAATCGCTGGCTTGAAGCCCAAGGTCACTGGCTTGAGCCCAATGTTGCTAGCTTGAGCAAGAGATCACTCACTCCCTGTAGTCACCTGATCAAGGCACATATGAGAAAGCAATCAGTGAACATCTAAGGTGCCTCAAAGAACTGATGTTTCTCATCTCTCTCCCTTCCTGTCTGTCTGTTCTTATCTGTCCCCATCTCTGACTCTGTCTCTGTCAAAATATTAAAAAGAAAATAAAACTTAGAGTGCCTTCTAGGTGGGTGCCAGGTACTCCTCCCCAGGACTCCGCAGTAAGCTTATGCCTTAAACCTTTCACCAGAGGCGGATTAAGGTCGGTTAAGGCCACAGGCACAGAAGATATATTGGGCCCCTTAAAAAAAAAGAGAGAGAAAGAGAAAATAAAAATACATGTTAACCATATTTTTAAATAAATAAAAAATAGTATGTACTATTAATGTCACAATTGCACATATGAAACCAAATTTGGTGTCATTAGAAAAAAGTGTAAAGTTGGGGTTTTGCAGGGCCCTTCAGAAGTCGGGGCCCAGGGCAGGTGCCCGGTGTGCCCCCCCTTTCTGCCCCTTAAAGCCACTTGTTTTTTATGCTTGCTCCTCCCTCGTGGCTGTATCTGTCCTTCTCATCATTCAGGTCTTAGCTCAAATATCTTCTCCTCAGACCCATGAGCTAAGTCTGCAGTCCAGCACCCCCCTGTTTCGTGCTGAGTGTATAAATGTTTATACATGTTTTTAAGAATGTAATTGAACTGGAGTTGGCTCTTGTGAGAACCAAGGTCCCTTCTCTTTCCATCCCTCTGTCATCCCTGATCTCCCTTCTCCTTTCTTATGTTTTTTCACTTCTGCTGACAAAACTATGCTTGCACTGCCTTCAACATCTGACCTGGATGTCTCCTGGCCATCTTAAACATGACATGACAAACTAGAATCCCTGAATGATCCCCTATGATCTACTTTCCCCCCAGTTTTATCCATCTCAGTAAATGACGGGACCATTAACCCAGCTGCTCTGGCTATAAACCTACTAGTCACCCAGAATTCAGCTCCCACCCACATCCAGTCCATCAGCAAGTGTTGGCTTCACTCTTGTTGCTCATCCTGATCACCATCTCTCACAACCTTCACAGCTTACACCTGAGTCTAAGCCACAATGTCCTCTGCCCAGGACCATTGTCATGGTCCCCCCAACTGACTTCTCTGCTTTGAATCTAGTTGCACCACACTCTGTTCTCCTCAGAGCAGCCTTTTAAAAACATAAACTAGATGGTTTCTCTACAATGAATAGTTATTACTCTAATAGTTTTACTCTTCTTTTTTTTATTATTCAGTGAGAGGAGGGGAGGCAGAGAGAAAGACTCCTGCCTGTGCCCTGACTGACCGAGATTCACCAGGCAAGCTCACCAAGGGGCAATGCTCTGCCCCTCTGGGGCATAACTCAGCACCTGAGGTGGAGGCCATGGAGCCATCCTCAGTGCCAGGGGCCAACTCGCTTTAATTGAGCCATGGCTGGAGGAGGGGAGAAGAAAGAGAAATGAGAAGGGGAAGGGTGGAGAAGCAGATGGGTGCTTCTCCTGTGTGCTCTGACTGGGAATCGAACCTGAGACATCCACACATTAGGACCATGCTCTAACCCTGAGCCAACCAGCCAGGGGCATTAGAATAAAATTTCTTTTAATATGACCTCTGCCTGTGTCTCTATTCCAGCTGAAGTCCTTCTTTGCCCCTTGTCTGCAGCCAGATTGTCCTTCTTTCTCTCACCTGAACTTCTAAAACCTTTCACTGCCCTGGGCCTTTGCACATGCTGGGCCCTCTGAGGGAAATGCCCTTTCTCCAGCTTATGCCACCTCTATCTCCTCATTATTTCTCCTTGTAATTCTTTCTTAGAGGAGGCTTCTCCGGTCAATCTACCAAAAATGACTCTTCCACAATTCCCAGACTCCTTACTGCACACCTACCCGTTTCTTTTGGTGCTTGGCAACCATCTTGTTTACTTATGTGCTTTGGGGATTCCTCCCCTTACACACACACACACACACACACACACACACACACGGGCTTGGTGTACTGAAGAAATGCAATAAATTGTGTTGGGTAAATGAATGTGGATTAAGAATGTTTTAGAGTTGAGGTACAGCTACTTTTCATGAGGATGCTTGAACTTTTTCATGAAAGAGACTGAAGCTATCAAAACTCTTCTGAAGATCCAAGGCTTTACTACAGTGTTCACAAAGCACTTTCACTTTGTTTCCAAAGTAATGATGACTCATTTATTTAATGAATATTCACTGTGATCCTACTATGTGCCAGTAACTTGCTGACAGATGGCTTGTGAGATGGGTCCTCAAAGCTTGTTGTCCCCCATGGCACTGCTTGGCTTCTTCAGAGCAGACTCCTGAGCCCTGCTGTGGAGGGGGTACAGCACCAGCTTTAGAAATAGGGGCCCATTTGTGTCCTGCCTCTGCTATTCCAGTCTTTGTGACTTGGGGCAAGCTGCTTTGTTTCCCTGAACTGAAGCTGGTGTAGAAAGTAGAAATAATAATAATAATAATAACAACAATAACAATGAAGAACTTGAAGGATTATGGCTTTCCTTCAATCCTTTTCCTTCCATGTTCACCAACTCTCCTGAACTCTCCTGACCACTCAAGAGAAACTCAGGTACTCTGTCTCCCTGCAACCCCACCAAAAGCATTCAAGGGGAGGTTCAGTCCCAAGAAACTGCCTTCCTGTGGGCAGGTGTTTATCTGATGGGTTCATTTCTGGTAACTCGTCGATGCCGGCTGATCAGGTAAGGTGTTATTCTAGAGAAATGTTTGCATTTATCAGTGATTGAGGTTTTAACTTGAAGGAGCAGATCTTTCATGGAAGGTCCTAACCCAAAAACCACAAATGAGAGAAAACCAAATGAGGTAGTGTTGTGCAAAATGAAGGGGCCTTTGCTGTGATCACAACAGAAGGGAGTTAATTCTCAATCCAGGTTTGTACCTTCAAGAACTTTCTAGACAACAAGCCTGAGGTGTGTGACACCTGCTGATGTACAACGGTCTTCCCTGCTCACTCTTTCTCTCTCACATCAGTTTTTTATACTGTAGCCATAGTGAGTCCTCCAAAAAGAAAATCTGCTTGAATCAGCCCTCTGTTTAAAACTCTTATGGGCTTTATTGCTTTTAAAATAAACCCCCAAACCCTTAATCCAACCAACCAAGCACTAGGCTCCTGCCTGTAACTCCAATCTTTACTTTTCATGCCTGGAGAGGACCTTGTGTCTTCTTACCACAGGCCCTTTGCACCAGCTGCACTTTCCATCACTTTCTGTCACACCTTAATCTTTGCCCAGTCAGTTCCTCCTTGTCCTTGTCAGTGCTAGACTGTTTTTTTTTCTTTTATTTACTGATTTGATAGAGAGAGAGAAAAGAGAAAGGAGAAGAAACAGAGAGAGTGAGAAGCATCAACTCATAGTTGCTTCACTTTAGTTGTTCATTGCTTTCTTCTTGTACATGCCCTGACTGGGGGGGCTCAAGCCCAACCAGTGACCCCTTGCTCAAACCAGTGATCTTGGGATCAAGTCAGTAACCTTGGGATCATGTTAATGATCCCACACTCAAGCCAGTAACCTCATGCTCAAGTTGGTAACCTTGAGGTTTAGAACAGGGGACCTCAGCACTCCAGGATGATACTCCATCCACTGTGCTACCACCGGTCAAACAGTCTTAGTCTGGTTTCTCTCTTCTGCTTTTGTCACTTGATTGTGGTTTTCCCTCCAATTTGTAGTGATTTGCCTCAAGTCTTTCTCCCCACCTCAATTGTCAGTTTCATCCATCAGGATAGTTTTGCTCATTATTACCTAATACATAGATAAGTTTGTGCTCAATGGATATTTGTTGAATAAGCAAATGAACACATGAGTGGGGAGGTGAGGGTCAGAATCATCTGGAAAGTCTGGTGAGACTTCAGGGCCCAGTGGCTGTCCTGATTGTCCATATTGTCTCTGTCTTGTCATACGTAGGCACCTTGAAAAAAGGCAAGGACGAGCACAGGCACAGTCCCAGGGAGGCAGCTTTTGGTGCCCTTTTATGCTAAGGTAGACCAGTCAGAATTCCCACCTCTGACAGAGGAGCTCATTCCATGTACAAAAGCTTTCTCTGCATCAAGAGAAGACATGAACATGCAATGAATGTATTAATCTGCTAGAGCCACCATAACAAAATTACCACAGACTGGAGGCTCAAACAACAGAGAGCACATTTCTCATAGTTCTAGAATCTAGAAGTCTGAGACTAGAGTGATTTGGTTTTTCCTGAAGCCTCTGTCATGTCTTGCATATAGCCACCTTCTTGCTGTGTCCTTACATGGTCTTTTCCTCTATGGGTGAGTATGTCTGCTTCCAAACATTCTCTTCCTATAAAGACACCAAACAGATTGAATTAGGACACACTCTAATGGCCTCATTTTAAGTTACTCATTTCCTTAAAGGTCTTATTTCCACAGTACTGGGGGTTAGGCCTTCAAGATATGAATTTCAAGGGTCGCAATTCAGCCCCTAACAATGGGTCCTGGAAGTACCTCATGAGCTGATCCCAAGCTATCATAGCAGACATCCAGAATAAAAAGCAGAGACTTCTTACAACATTTTCAACTCCATAACTTAACTTCTAAGGAAAAAAAGTATAAAGTTATGACCAGAAAGCATGTTATCTATTTCCTGCCTTATTCCTGCCTTCTCCTCCCTTCAGACCACCGTCCCACAGCCAGCAGCTCACTGGAAAGCTGTTCTCCACCCTTCACAGCTCCTGATTCCTCTATGTAAGAACTGGGCAGTTAGGTAGACCAGCTCCTTGCTGGTTCATTTATTTAGCTAACACTGGGCCTGCTCTGAGGCCAGCTGGCAAGCCATTGTTGGAAGTAGCTCTTCTTTTCTGGGGAAGAAATCTTCAGGGCTGGCTTCCCTGACAATGGGCGCTCTTCAGAGAAGTAGATTTTGAGGAGGGGTAGGGGTTAGGGTTAGGGTTAGGGCATGAGTTTGGAACATGGAAGGTGGCAGCAAAGCTGTGGGGAAGTGCTATAGGAGTAAGACCCCTGTACTGGGCATGGATGGAATGGGGCCAACTAGAAGAATAAGCAGAAAAGAAGGAACATGAGTAGAGACAAATAATTTTACTGAATTCATTCCCTTCTATGTAAGAACATGAGTTGATGCACACAGGTGTCAGGCCCTGGGGACTCAGAGAGGAAGAAGACCCAGTCTCTTGCCACACGACTGAACACACAGAGTGTGATTCACTGTCATCAGAGCTCAGCCCAGCATCTGACATGGATGATGGACTTGATTATTTAGTAAATGAATGAGGTAGTGTTGTGCAAAATGAAAAACAGAGGGAGATGATTAAGGCTGATCCCACCTGCACGGTGTGGAAGGCTTTCCAGTGGAGGCTGAGAAATAGTTTGTTAGGTTGGGCATGGGAGAGACAGGTATCTCAAAGTGAAAGAGAGAGAGCCAAAGCAGGAAGCAGCCAGTTGTGTGGGGTCCACATGCACATCCAGTTAGACCACAGGGTCCTTGTGCCAAGTCCCTCACTCTGGCCACTTTCTTATTGTGGTCGACACCTTACTTTATCCTCCTATTGGTGCTTCAGGCCCCAATATTTCAAACCTAATTGAACCTGCCAGTTTGTATGTCCTTCGTGTTGTGCACAACCTTGTCGGGCACCCAAAGATATGGTGGCTGCGAATTTGCTGTTAAACTGTATTTATTATTAGGTTCACAAACTTAACTTTCAGAAATCTAACCACGCAAGGGATTTGCAGAACAGTTTCAAACTGAGCCGAATGAGTGACTACACTTCCCATGACAATCAGCTTGTTTACCACTCCAAAGTCTAACTGCTGTTGACATCCTCATTTGCATGCCAATACCCAGAATGCTTTTCCAGCCCTACTGAGCTTGTGTTCTGCCAGGGGGCTGAAAGGTTTATTTACACATACACTATGTGACAACTTCATTTTCTGAAGCATCTTTCTTATAAACCATATCCCCAAAATTCCTTCAGTTAAAGAATTTCAAAATCCATTTAGAATTTAAAGTCATTTTTTCTGGGCTGAAGGGGGATTGAGCTAACTTGTATATGCTCAAATTAACACTTTAATTAAAACATGCTTGGTGAAATTGAGATTTTGCTTGTTCAGCAATGTGTCATATTGTGCTTGGTATATTGGGCCAAGGTTACGAAGGGAGGTTGTGCCACAGATAGGTTAATGTTTACTCCTGTGCACATGGGATTGAACTAGGATCACCGAAGGGATTTAACAGGGTGAATTTCTTTGCATTGTGGCCCATAAGATAACGTTAACAGAGGGGCATCAGGCATAAAGGCACAATGATGGAAGCACTCAGCTATGTGCAATGTTTCCATTTTAAGAGTATAACAGGAAACATTGATGAGAATTGGTAATCTGTGACCTTTCAGGACAAGATGGTTGGGTTTAGGGAGTTGTTCCATAGTGAAAAGGAAGATTTTCCTGCCTTTTTTATCCCCAGAGGAAGGAAATGTGAAAGTCCTTTAGGAAAGCCAAGTTTGAAAGTATCATTTAGGAAATAGCCAGATTTTGTTTCAAATGCAACTTTTTAAATGGTTTGATGTTTTATTTTTTCAATCACTGTGCAGCCACTAGACTTGGATATTAGAGTGAGTAGGAAATGAAGGTCATGATGTGAGAACTCCTGGTTATTTGAAGTGGTCATGAGTAGCTAGGCTGTTATCTTGGATGACAATAAATTAACAGCCTCAGAGCCCTGGAGTCAGGCTCCTGGCTCTGAATGGCAGCATCTCTGCAGCTGGCAATATAATCCTGTAAAATCACAGCAGTATAATCTCTCTGTACCTCAGTTTCTTCATCTGTGGAATGGGGATAACAGTAATTGTTACCTCAGGGAATTGTTATGAGAATTAAGAGGGCCAATCATGTTTGGCAGTTAGTAAGCATGTATTAAATACCAAATTATACAACAAGTGCTGGCCACTTATTTTTAATATACTATATAGCCCTTCTCACACATTTTGGCCTTGGGACCCCTTTACATTCTTAAAAACTTATGGAGGACTCCAAGAAGTTTTTGTGTTTGTGGACTTTTTCTATTAAGATTTACTGTATTAAACATTAAAACAGAAAAATTTGAAACATGTATTTATTTATTTTAAACCACAATAATAAAATTATTCCTAAATGTTTACAATAAATTAATTCCTAAAATATTTTATATACTATTTAAAATAACTATAATTTCTAAAACAGAAATATAGCGAGAAAGGTAACATTGTTTTATAGTTTTGCAAATCTCTTCAATGTCTGGTTTCATAGAAGACAGATGAATTCTTACATCTTTTCCTACATTCAATCTTTTGTGATATGTTGTTTTGCTTAAACTATATCAAGAAAATCAGCCTCATATAGATATTTATTTTAAAAATAAAGGGCTATTTTAATAGACTTTTTATATAATTGCAGATAGATCTCTAAATTGATGAATGGTCATTTATTGAGTGTTAGTTATAATGTTAAATCTGAGATCATATCAATAAAAGTTTTTCTGTTATGCTAAAATCTGCTGGTCCACCTTTCATTTGGAATGGATCTTTTACCCATGCCTAATTTTGTGAGCACCACACATTGGTCATTAGGAAACTGTTAGTTCACTCAGTTAATTAAAATCATGCACATGCTGACATATTTAGTTATATAATACTTTGAATATTTGTTTGTTAATGTCATCATCTCACCACAATAAAAGCAAGCATTGAGATGATGGCAAGTTCACAGTGATGGAGACATGTATCCCAACTTTTCAACTTTTGCCTGAAACCTGAAATTTTATCATTGGGAGTAAATATGTCAGTTGCTCTTCAAGTAGCTAGCTTTCTTTGTTTTCAGTAAAATGTCTGTCAAATACCCAAGTCTGGATGATTAGTTTGTCTATCAGTCCTTCTTCTGTGTAAAATAGTTTTCCATGAAAAATGCAGCTGGGCCTGACCAGGCGGTTGTGCAGTGGATAGAGCATCGGACTGGGATGCGGAGGGCCCAGGTTCGAGATCCCAGGGTTGCTGGCTTGAGCATGGGCTCATCTGGCTTTAGCTAAAAAGCTCACCAGCTTGGACCCAAGGTCGCTGGCTCCAGCAAGGGGTTGCTTGGTCTACTGAAGGCCCGCAGTCAAGGCATGTGTGAGAAAGCAATCAATGAACAACTAAGGTGTCACACTGAAAAACTGATGATTGATGCTTCTCATCTCTCTCCATTCCTGTCTGTCTGTCCCTGTCTATCCCTCTCTCTGACTCTCTAATAAAAGAAAAAAGAATGCAGCTGGTTCAGCGAGCCACTCAGCCAATCACTGCGTGTTTCTTCTGGAGATGACTACTACTTGGCATACCTTCAAAGTTGAGTTTTAATGAAATTATCATTTTAACCCTGTCCCACGAACATTCTTAAATGCTACTAGACTGTCTTTTTGCCTTGGTTGTGTAAGGGTAAAAAATATAGTGCTTTAGTCTGTCTCAAGCACCAGCAGTTCTGCCCACCCCTGCTTCTGCGTCCCTGGTGCAAATGTCACAGAGCAGAAAAGGCAGATCATGTCTTAGTTTTCTTAGGAAAATGGTTTTGACCTCTTGGACACTCTGGCAGGTCTCAAGGAAACCCAGGATCTCGTGGTGCACACTTTGTGAAATGTGTAAAATGCTGTAAAATTAGGATGGCGGTCCACAAAGTGTGACTGGTGCCCATAGTGGATAACTGTAGCTTTGTTTGCTCAGTAACCCTTCTTTCTTTCTAGAGATTGTAGGCACCACTTCTTGTGATCTAGCGGGGCCTCCAATCACAGTATCCATTCAAGTGCCACCTTTGCCCACAGACACAGTATTGTCATGCAACTCAGGCAGAGCCAATTCATGTTTAGATTTAGACTTCTGGGGGAAATATTAAGCCCAGGACCTGAGCCTATGGCTGACCAACTGGAAAAGGCCTTAGCAGTAAATATCTAGTCCTTATTGGATCTTGCAGTGGAAAGTGGGACCTTGGCAGTGGAGAGAACCCATAATATGGAAATGTCTAACTTAGTGGATGCTTGCTTTTTTCCAGAACTCAACTTACATTTGACAAAAGAAAACTTAGATGCTGATCAGAAAAATAAGAAATGGATGCTGGTCAGAAAAAAACAAACAAACAAGAAAGCAAACGCTAATTTTAGTTATACCTCCTGACTTTAGAGAAAGAGAGTGGATCATGTTTTATCCAAAAGTTATAGAATTTGTTAATGGTATAATTGGGGCTGGACATTACTTAGGCTGTAGACTCTCAGCTCAGTGCTCTTTCCTCTACGATATGCTTATATTGTTTACATTAGCATAGAGGGGTCCAGAGAGCTCTCATCTAGATCAGAATTTGTATTCACCTGCTGGGTTGCCATACAAAATACCAAAGACCGGGGGTTTGCACAACAGAGATTTTTTTTTTTTTCAGTAATGGAGGCTAGAGGTCCCAGATCACGATTTGTTTCTTCTGAGACCTTTCACCTTGGCTTTCTCTCTGTGTCTTTACATGGTTCCCTCTGTGTGCACTCATGTCTGGTGTTTCTCCTCCTGTTATAAGGACACCAATCATATTGGATTAGGGTCCACCCATATGATCTCACTGAACCTTAATTACTTTTTCAAAGACCCTATTTCCAATAGTTACATACTGAAGTCCTGAGAGTTAGAGCTTCAACATGTAAATTTGAAGGGCACACCAATTCAGCTCATAAAAGGGCAACTCCACCTGGGAACGCTGAGGTCGCCAGTTCAAAACCCTGCACTGGTCTGGTCAAGGCACATATGGGAGTTGATGCTTCCAGCTCCTCCCCCCTTTCTCTCTTTCTCTCTCTCTCTCTCTCTCTCTCTCTCTCTCTCTCTCTCTCTCTCTTTCTCTGTGTGTGTCTCTTCTCTAAAAAAAAAAAAGGCAACTCCAGAAATTCATATTGTGAAATCAAGGTAGGAAACATTGCTCTCTGTGGCACCTCTCTGTGAACAGTGAGCCAATGAAGGTGGCCCTCACCCTCAAATATCCAACAGTTTGAACCTGCCTAGTGAAAAAGCTCTTTCCCACAGGCTCATGCCCCGGCTGCTCAGCTGTTCCCTGACTATGGTGGCACTTGGCAGGACTCCCAAGTGACCTCTTTCCTTACCTGCTTCTGCCTGAAATAAATACCAGGTCACATGCCTCTCCAAGGTGTCATGAAGGCATTTCCCTTATTGAGCTAGAAATGCTCACCACTGACAGATGCCTGGAGGGGTGACAGGTGTCAAATTGAAGGTCCTGGATTTCTTTGGTGGCTTCAAAGGAGTTTCTAGAACTAGGATTTAGATTCTTAGTGACAGATCATCTCAAGCAGAGCACTCAAATTTAAGATAAGCTGGTTCTCCTCCTAGATTTACCAACTTTCTTTACCTTCTTTTTGTTTCAACCTCTCTATCACATGCACAAACACGCACACACACATTTTTATTACTATGTTAGTATTAGAAACTCCCCTGTTGATCACCATATACAAGATTGGGAAAACCCTGGGTTTATGAGGTTATTGCCTCATGTATGGTCAACTTATTTCTGACTTTATGCACAATTCTACAGTGCATTCTAGTCTGCAGTAATCTAATGAGCACACCCACTCACCCACAGTTCAGGGTTCGACCGATAGCCCCAGGCAATACTAACCCATATTAGTGAGACTTGAGGACACCTCCTCTCTCCTTTGTTCTTTTTTTTTTTTTTTTTTGCCTTGTATCTCTTCTACATCTCTAAATCCTCAAGAACCACCTACTCCTTTGTCCTTCCAGAAAAACTGAATGATGTGCTCAATAATCACTACTCTCAGGGATACTTATGTTTGAATCAAACATAGAAGGTCTTAGTAAAACAGAATTGATTTTTAGTTTTAGACTTTCAGACATTGAAAAACTGATAAGGACATGCTTCAGGAAGAATAATGGTGGTGAATGGTGTGTGTGTGTGTGTGTGTGTGTGTGTGTGTATGTGTGTGTGTTATAGAGAGAGGGAGAGAAATATAGAGAGAGGGAGAGAAATACAGAGAGAGAGAGACTGGGGCTGGGGGAATGAAAGCAGGCTCTTGATAGATTCTCCCCAAAAGGTGGCCTTTTGAGCACCCATGAACATGACTAAAGAGGGAACCCAGTTGTCTATCTACAGGTCACAAGACAAATGGACAAAATATTTTTGGAAAGGCCCTGGTGGCTCTGTAAACTCTGCCTGCTTAGCAAGCCTCTAACTGATCACACTTTTAACCTAAATGCCTTGGCCACTGTAGATGGGCAAACTTCACCAGAAAATAGATGGGTCTAAATCAGTGCTTCTCAACGTGACGTGATTTTTGCTCCCAGGGGACACTTAATGTCTGGAGACATTTTTGGTTGTCACAACCAGAGGGTGGGGTGCTATAGCTGCATATAGTGGGTAGAGGCCAGGAAAGCTGCTGAACACCTTCAATGCACAGGCCAGCCCCCACCCCTCCCACAGAGAAAAATTATTTGGCTACAAATGGCAGTAGTGTGGAGGTTGAGGAACAGGTATAAATGAAGGTGGAAAGAAAATCTTTGCTTAGGACGCCTGTGCCTAAGCAGTGCTCCACAGAGGAGCCGTTATTTACCTTCTGAATGACAGACTCCAGGGAGTCCTGAAGATGTGACATGTGTATGTGTTCTTCAGCCCCTCTGTAACAGATTCTGCTCTAGGCCAGTGTATGAATGATTACTTTTCAGCATTCAGTAAATAATTCAGCACCAACTATGCCATCTGGCACAGCTACTACATTGGTTAACATTTATTGAACTTGGCAGGCATTGTACTCAGCACTTTATGTAAAATCTATCTTATAATATTGCACCCAGCAACTATAATACAATCTTCATTTACAGATGAAGAAACAGAGGGCCCAGAAGGACCAGTGGCTTTCCCAAGATTCCCCAGCTTGTAAGTAACTGGTAGAAATGAACTGAAAAGCCAAACACTTGGGTTTTAGGGTCCAAACTCCTAGACACTGTGCTCCATGACGAAAAAAAAAAAAAAAAAGAATAAGAAAAAGATGTCCCTGGAATAAACTCAGGGTTCTGTAGGTAGATTAGTTACACTAAATGATAATTTCCAGAAAATTTCATCCTGATAACCCAATTTGATTTTGATTTTTCAATTTGCCTTCCAAGTCCCAAATTCTAGCTCGAGATAGTGTGGGCTTGAATACTGCAGTCTCCCTAGATGGGAAGCTCCATTTTCCGGTAGCTTCCCCAACGCAGGCGCGCCCTTGCCTTTGTTCCAACTCAAGGCCAAATGAAAGAAAGGGTAGGGTTAGGATTGTTTGAACAGAAGCGTGTTGGTACTCGAAAGCTCGTCGCCACCCCTCCAGGCGACTGCTGAGTGCCGAGGACCCCGACGCGCCACAGCCGCGTCCACACTCTCCAGCGCCCCGCTTCTGTCGCCGCTGCGTTAATCACTGGGGTCGCCGCAAGGCGACTGCGATTTTTCTCCTCCTGCTCCAGGGCAGCCCACCAGAAAGAGAAAAGTCTGGTCTTCCGGGAACAGGACGGGGAAATGCAAACGTGGATGGAGAAAGCTGAGAGGAAGAAGTGCGCGCTCCTAGGAGGACTGGACCCGCGTGGACCTGGAGCGCGGCAGTGGATCTGCGGCTTCTTCTGGGAACAGGACCCCTCCTGTCTGCATAGGGTGGCAAAACTGAGGAATTTGGGTAGGGGTAGGCTTTAGGTTAAGGTAGGGTTCAGCTTCTTCACATCTTTCCAAGCTCCGTTTCTCTCTCCTTTCATCTTCCGTCCTTCCTACCCTCCAGCCCCCTATCTCACCCCCTCCGCATTCCCACTTCCCAACCCAGCTTCCTGGCAGGCCCATCTCGGAAACTGCCTTTCTGGTCTGTCCCCGACAGCCAGCCGGAGAGAGCTTGTTCTAGTGGCTTTTGAGACAAACTCTTCCTTAATCCAGAGAAGGAGCTGGCTCAAAACGAGTCCCCGGCTCCGAGGCAGACTGGTAGGTCGCGCTGGAGCTAAAGGATGAGAAACTTTACTCACCGAAGGGGTTGGTCCTTAGAGCAGCGTGCCAGCCGCGCAAAACTGAGAAAACGTCAGAATCACTGATAATAAAATTAATTGAGATTCTGTTTACGGTCTGCTTTCAAGCTCTTGGGGTTCCTTTAGGTCGGCACAATGCCCCCTCCTGGAGGGCAGGGAACTAGTCCGGTGAGACTGCGGTTGAGACTGATGGAAACGCGAGAAGGGTGACAGGACTGACTCGCATCTGTTTTGGGCACAGCTCAAGTACCTTAGTCTAAGAAGAACTTAAAGTGACTTCTCAGTGGGGAGCCAGATCAGGCTGCCTTTTTTCTAAGGAAACTGGAGAGTCCGCCCCTCACTTAGCTCGATTTGAAAGGGACTGAAGGTTTTAGAAGTGACTCCAACTTGTTCTGAGCAAACCCCAGTTGGAGTGCCTTTCTCCTGGAAAAGACGCGCATGTTTGCTTTGCATAGGTACACCGAGTACGCGCTCTCCAGGGTGTACGTGCGGTGGGTGGGTTTTCTGGCAAAAAAAAAAAAAAGAAAGAAAAGAAAAGAAATGATACTAGTCCCAGGACTCAGAATGAGAGTCTTTGGGGAGTCGTTAGAACCTAGACGCACCGTTTCCCATATCCAATTTCCTGAGCTGCAGAAATACCTTCCTCGGGGGCTGAATGCTGCCCATCTCTGCGGAAACCCCCTCACCTCCTACTTCTCCTTGTCCTGGTAGCGCGTAAACATCCCCCCTCCCTCCACGCATCTTAGACGCAAGGAGGGCTAGGATGTGGATTCTAAGTTGTAGAAGGCTATGAGGCTATGGGATGGTAACAGGATCCGTGAGAACATAAAGTCCCAGAGCCAAGGGCTCTGGCTCACAGGGCCCCTTTCTGGGACTCCCGCTCTGGATCGCTGTGAATGCTCAGAACCGCATCCCGCTTGGTTCCCTGCTGATGGAATTTGCCTCAAAGCAAAGTGAGGGGCCTTCTTGAGAGGAGGCGCACTATCCCGCTGGGAATGTGTCTCTAGCAAGTCGTTATCAATCGGCGCATAGCGAAGGACAGTTCTCCGGCTGGCCCGGCTGTCGCTGGAGGTCCCGACATCCAACCCGAGGACCTCAGGTTGAGCACTGATCCTGTGAAGGAGGGGCGTTACAGATGTTAAGACCTGAGGCACTGGGCCAAGAGGCGAGGGCTCCTCCTTCCCTAGGAGCTTGGCTTTCTGCCCTCCCTAGTGCAAGTGCACCAAGCCCGAGCTGGACCTGAAACCAGGGAGCGCTCGCCGCGGGAGTCTCTGTGCAGCTGAGCATGCAGAGTGACGCGGTGCAGAGCGAGAACCCTCCACTCCCTTCCCGCCCTGCTCCACTGGGAAACCCTAACCCAGGAAGCGTCTGTCCAGACCACTGCGGAGGCCTCGGGGTCCAGAGCCACGTGGATTTCTAAGAAAAAAAAAGTTTATTTAAAAGTGTTTACATAAATAAATAAATAAATATCTTCTGGTATTACAGAGACCGTGAAGTTACACAGCTAAGCTTGGGCGGGGCTGGGGCTGCGGTCTAGAGTCTGGGTAAGAAAGGGATTTCCAGAGGAGAACCAGGGCCTCTAGGGGAAGGCAGAGCGTCTCCAAAACAAAGTTAAATCGTTTTTCTAAGACCCGAATATCACGGGTGACACTTCTCTTTTGGAAAAAGGAGCCGTGGGGACAGCAAGGCCCGATTGAATTTGTAGGAGGCGCCTCGAAGACGGCAAGGGAAAGAAAAAGGGAAAAGAAATCTCATAAGTGTTTTAAAATGTGTGTGTGTGGGGGGGGGAGATTTGGATAGACGACCACAGGAAAAAGGTAGGGAGGGACAGGAATGAAGAAAGGACCGAAGGAAAAAAGGACGGGAGAGAGAGAGAGAAAGAGAGGAAGGAAGGAAAGAAAGAAGGAAGGAAAGGAGAAGAGAAAGAAAGGGAGGGCAGGTAGGGAGAAAAGGAAAAAACAAGAAGGAAGGAAGGGAAAAAATAGATAAAGTAAATAGGTATCCTTAGGGTTGACCCAGAATGCTGAGCTTGACTCAGGTTGGGGGAGAGTAGAGGAAGCGAGGTCCCCTGAACCAGTTCAGAGAGGGCGGGCAAGGAGGCACTGGCGGCCAGCAAGGCGCTAGGCAGGGCCAGGCTGGCGTGCACACGGGGGCCGCTATGCCGCGTGGCCGAGAAGGACTCAAACTCTTGTAGTGTTCACAGCTCGGAGTCTGCTCTGAACGGTCACCGGGTTGGGGTATCAGCGTCAGATTTCTGCCAAGCTCTTGCTGGGGACCTCCGCAAAGCCGTGCCAAATCCGTGCGTGGTGGTAGCCATTTGGCAGCGGGTGACTGAGACAGCAGTGAGTCTCAAGACCCGTCTTGGGGCGCAGGAAGGGCCTGGAGTGAGCAACTTGGGGAGGAATATGCCTAGATAGTGACCGTGAGATCGCGGTTGTCTTTCCCGGAAGTGGACGGAGACACGGGCAATTCGTCGTCATCCTCAGAGCATTTGGCTGAGGACAGCGATGCGCACTTGCAGCCTTGAGGCGCGCCCCTGCCGGCACCTGCGTCTCCGCCGCCACGGTGGTTGCTGCCTTTGCCCTCCTTCTTGTGCTTCACCCGGCGGTTCTGGAACCAGATCTTCACCTGCTTCTCAGACAGATTCAGGTAGGTTGCAATCTCGATGCGGCGCAGGCGGGACAGGTACATGTTAGAGGCGAACTCGCGCTCCAGCTCCAGCAGCTGCGTGCTGGTGAAGGCGGTGCGCATCCTCTTGCTGCTGGGCAGCTGGTTGGAGCTGCTGTCTGGAGGGAGTGGGGGTGAGAGAGGGGAGCGTTCAGACCCTAAGCTGCGGGCCGATTTTCTGGTAGGCGGCCGTTAGGATCCCAGGACTTTGGTCTCTCACCCACCTCTTCACCCAGAACACAATGCACAGCAGTGTGACGGCGGGCACCTCCTTGTCAAACCATGGGGCCCGGGAGTCGCGCGGCCCTGGCACTCCTTTATGGAGTGCCCTAAACCCCAGTCCTCGCTCTTTCTTGGGTGTCCATCCAAGACCTGGACCTTCTGCTTTCACCCTCCCTCCTGGCGTCCTGTCCTAGTTTTCCGTCCCAACACCACACTGAATATCCCTCTCAGGATCCCAACATGACTCTTATCGCCCCCAAAACGCCCAGGGTCCCTCGTCCCTCATTCCTGACTCGTCAACTTTCATCGGGCCACCTACTCCCTGGACCCCGCGCGGCAACCTGGCTTACCCACGGAGATGCAGTGGAATTGCCTGGGGTCGGGTAGTGGATAGGAGGTCTGATAGAGCGCGGCGGCGGCAGCGGCCGCCGCGGCGGGGCCGTGAACGACCCCGGGCGACACGGCCGAGTGCTGGCGGCCCAGGGACGCGTGGCAGTACTGCGAGCCAAAAGGCGGGAAGGACGCCTTGAGCAGAGGCAGCGCTGGCGGCCCAGGTGGCCCGTGCAGCTGCGAAGCGGTGACGCAGAGCGGGCAAACGCACAGTAGTCCGGCCTTGCGCGCGTGGCAAGCGCCGGGCGAGAGGCCGTGCAGTGCGTGCGGCGGAGGCACCGCGTAGGGAAAGAGCGGCGGCGGGCTGCCCTCGGGCGCTTTCTTCTCGGCCGCCTCGCGCAACACCAGCGAGTCCACCAGGAAGGAGCGCGGCATGGCCCCAGTGCGCGGTCGCCCCGCCGCCAGCCCGCTCTCTACTCCTCGCTGACCTCGGGGCCCTACACGCGCTTCCACTGGCGGCGGCCGCGCGCAGCTGCCTCTTCCGGGGACGCTGAAGACGCCTCTGAAGCCTTGGCTGAAGCAGCCTCCTCTGCTGCAGTGGGCACCGCCCAACGAGCGCGGGGTGCTGGCCAGCGCTAGTGGTGCTGAAAGGCACCGGCGGCGCAGCTTAAATAGTACTATTGCCATGTGATGGGCTACGCCAGGAGCGGCCCGGGCCTCTCAATAGGGTTTTTGTGCCTTTTCTCTTGGCATTCACTCTGCACGCTTCCTCATTATTTCACTTGTTAACTAAATGAACTGCATAATGTACTCTATTCTTGTCAACCCCACCCACGCCGTAATGGGCGCCCTCACCCCCTCCTCTCCCTTTTGGGGGTTTATTTTCTCATTCTCCTGCGATTTAATATTCTTTTCTTTCTCTTTATTCCTTACTCTCCTTTGGCTTTGTATTAGCGATTGGGCCGTTTACCTTATAGGTTTTCCACCCCCAGCCTCTACCTCGCTTCCACAGATTCCCATGGGCACGCTCTCTTTCTTCTCTCATCTGACCCTGCCTCCCCCCGCCCCAACTCCACTCAGTGCGCTCAGTTTAGTGCTGTGCACCCCGAGGGCGTCCCTACAACCGATCTCTGATTTCCACCTGTGGAATCTCTTCCCCTCTCCCTGTGTCTGGAAGCAGGAGGACCAGAGCTTCTGCAGAGGGGTAAGCGGAGGCACCTCAGGAGAGAGAGAGAAGAACTCGATATTCCTTTCCCAGCACCAGCCCCATCGCTATCCCTGTTTTCTTTAACTTGCTCAACTTGTCTTAACTTTGATGCTGTCTATAATGACCAGTCTTTGTTCGGTAGATATTCGTTCACCGACACTTTCGTCATGGCCATAAATGTACAGAGGACATCAGCCGCTGAGAGTCACGGCCTGACACAAGGGATGGGAAACGAGAGCCTAGACTGCGAAGATGGAGCTCTCGCAGCCCCCCCCCCCCCCCAGACATGGCGAATGTATACCGTCTCCGCTGGCACCCTGTCCGCTCGTGCGCACCCTATAGACTGGCGGGCGCGCTGGGAAACCATGGTCTTCCTAAAGTTCGCCCCTCGGTAGCGGCGCGAGGCGCAGTTGTATTCTCAGCTTCTGCTGCCCGGGTCCACCCCTGCCGAGCTCCCCTCTCCCCAGACTTACTTCTGCCACGTCACTCTGCTTTCTGGTTACACAATGGTTAAACAACTTCAAACGCTTGACGCCAAGTACACAGCTTTAGCTCTTTAATTGTCAGCGGGCTCAAAGCTTTGCGCAAGAACCTTTTCCATACAATGGGAAATTAGCATAAATATTTCGAATTGACAGCCCGGGTCTTTCCAGGGAAGACGATTACTTTCGATTTTATTGGAACCAAGTCGCTGCAGTCACCTGCTCCCTGAACAGAATTGTGAGAAATAGAGAGGAAATCAGTGCACGCAAATAAGACAAACCAAGATGCACGTAGGTTCTCGTGCAATAACCACAGCAAGAAATTATAACTGATTAAAAAGCAAAGAGAATTTGGGAGAAAATAACTGGTTCTAGAAAAAGGAGAAAACCTGTCACGTAGCACGATGAGTAAAGGGAGCAAAGCTCCCTTGATTGTTTGGCATGGGGGTTCAGGAGTCACTGTTGTCCCCAACGCCATTATCTGCTCCCCAACGCTCCCGGCTCCAGGGTAGTGCTTGCAAACCAGACCGTACATTGGTGAAGCCTCTTGCCAGTTATAACTGATCTGGGGGAAATGTGGGCTGGTCTGGACCACTGGAACTGAGCAGAGAGCGGGGAACCCGGGCCGGGAGAAGTCTCTCCGCAAGACAAAAGAGGGTAGGAAAAGTGTGAGGTGAGCCAGGGGCGGGCGGAGGGGTGAAAGAGGCGGCCGCTGCGCCGGAGCGAGGAGCCCGGTTCTCTTGCGAGCCGCCGCCGGCGCGCGGGGGAGGAAGGGGTTAAGAGCCCCTGGATGCGAGCAAGGCCAAAGCTACTGGGAAAGAATATGGGGGGAAAGAGGGGAAGAATAACCAGTTTTTTTCCCCCTCCAGCTTCTGGACCTTATTGAATGTCATTGAAGAAAGTTTTGAATGCCAGATAAAGAGAGGCGAATTAAACTGTGTGACAGCGGAGGATAAGCACACACAAAGAGAACTCTGTCACACTTTGGGGCAAAATCCGTGGGCTTTTTACCAAGTTTCTTCGCTATGATTGAATTAAGTAATAGGAAAACATTTTCTTTCAGTTTAGAGCCATTAGACAAAAACTTCAAAGCGAATAACACTTTTTAATGTGCGGCCCACAATGGATCAGGTTTTGTGGTGAAATGTTTAAATGGTTTGTTGGGCCATTCGGCGCGGGAGAGACCTGGGCCCAGCAACACGGCGTCTTCTACAGCGGTGTGGAGAGGCCTGGGAGGAGCGCCCGCTTAATCCGCCGTCCCCCGCCGGCCGGCGGGCTGCGGCCCCAGGGGTGCCCCGCACCGCACGGCGGCGCCGGCTGTTTGGTGCTTTCAGGCTCTCGTTCCTCGCCCGCCGGAGAGACCGGCTCCGTGGGCCGGGAAGTTGGCCGCTGCCGGGCCAGGGGTGAGCTCACGGCCAGTGTCCACGGGGGCTCCGCTGTGGCTGCCCGCCGCCGATGGCCGGCCGCTGCTCTCCGAGCCGGGGCGGCTCCGTGGACTCCCGCGGGCGGTCGCGCGCGGTCACATCCAGAGCTGCTGCTCCGCGGGCAGCCTCACGGGTTTGTACTCGCCTAGCCCAGCGAGCATCCCCTCGGGCGGGGCGGGGTGGAAGTGAGCAGCTGGATTATCCCCGCAGCCGAAAGGGGCCTCGGGGAGCCCCTCGGCGTGCCTGGCCGGCCCTGCCCTCTGGGCTGGTTTTCAAGTGTCCGTCAGGGAGGGTTTAACATGGAATAATTTCTCTTGTCCCGGTCTTTTCTTCTCTTTCTACACTGCCCCGTTTCCTGGTGGAGAGAGAGCACGCCATTTTCCTCCTGGAAATAATGTAGCTCGAAAATATTTGCAGCAAAAACTGCACAAGTGTGTGTCTCTGTTAGCGGGGGGGGGGGGGGGAGCGGGGGGCGGGCGCGGCAGGGTGGGTGTCCGTGTTCTCTGACCTCCTGCACGTATTTTTTCAAATGTCTTTTCTTCGCAGGGAGGCCAACAACTCTATTTTAAAATATCACTGCTCTTCCTTCACACTCCCCAGTCTGGTTCCCTGCTTTAGAAATACCCTCGAACTTTCTGTGTCCTTTACTCATTTATTTTCCCGTTTCCCACCCCCTACCACACACACCCTTGCCCACAACTGAAATCTATGCTCCCTTGAGGACCAGCGTATTTGTCTGCCATGTGCATCACTGCACCCCAACTCAGAAAAGTTCCTGGCACAAAACGGTGCTCAATATATCTTCTAAATGAATGAAAGATTCTTGACTCAGAAGATGGCCTGGATAAGAGGACTTCATAGTTTGCCTGTTCAATACACCTAGAAACAGAAACATGGTGTAGGGTAACTGCTCTGCTGGAACTGTGGACTCTCTTCCACCCCCCACCCCCCACCCCCACCCACTACAGGAGCTCAATTAGTGTGTAGGAGCCCAGCCCTCCTCCGGAGTTTCTCATGTTCCCTCAAAGAGGCAACATGGTCCTATTCAAAGCAATTCAAGTGTCCCACTCTGCTGGATTTGGATGAACCCATTGGTAGCACAAGGCTAGGAGTCATCGTCTAGGTATTTTCATGGAGATGTGGCATATGCACTGGAATCATCAATGACCATTTCTGCTCTTTCTGGTTTAAGACAATGGAATAGGAGGTATGTACACATAATTCTGTACATGTAATTTCCAAACCTTTCTCTCCATCTCTAACCTATACTTTAAAATAACATTTGCATCATGAGACATCAGCAGAAGGCTCTAAAGTTCAGGGTTAAAAAGCAAGGTGTTGAAATATGACACAATGTCACACTTCCACAAGCAGAAGTGAGCCTTGTTCTTGAGTTCCCTGTCATGATGACCATAACAGTGGTGACTCAGACAATTCCCCCAAAGACAGCAAGCTGTTGAGTGAAGAGGTAGGGGAGCACCCGGTCTGCCAGGGGTGAGGGAAGCCAATCCAAAAAAAGTGGTTCTTTAAAAGCTGCATATTAAATCCCACATATAACTGAGATTATATGATATTTGTATTTCTCTGCCTGGCATATTTCACTTAGCATAATAATTTCCAGGTCCATCCATGTTGTGGCAAAAGGTAAGATTTCCTTCTTTTTCGTGGCCGCGCAGTATTCCATTGTGTAAATGTACCACAGCTTTTTGATCCACTCGTCCACTGATGGACACTTGGGCTATTTCCAGATCTTGGCTATTGTAAACAATGCTGCAATAAACATGAATAAATGATTTGGTATTTCTAGAAGTTGAATAGCTGGGTCAAAAGGCAGTTTTATTTTTAGTTTTTTTGAGGAAATGCCATACTGTTTTCCACAGTGGCTGCACCAGTCTGCATTCCCACAAGCAGTGCAGGAGGGTTCCCTTTTCTCCACCTCCTCGCCAGCACTTATTGTGTGTTAATTTGTTAATGAGTACCATTCTGATTGGTGTGAGGTGGGTATCTCATTGTGGTTTTAATTTGCATTTCCCTGATGATCAATGACATTGAACACTTTTTTTATCTGCCTATTGACCTATAAGTGAACTGAGGGATGGAATAGAGGCAGAGGCAGAGTCACAGGAAGCAGAGGGACAGATGTCAAGAGGGAAGGGGGATGGGGGGATAGGATCAGAGAAGGTGAAGGGATTAATGAAATATACAATACATAACACATAGATACAGATAACAAGACAGCAAATCCCAGAGGGGAGAGTGGAGGGAGTCAGGGGGAGGGGGCAAAGGGGGTGTAAATAGGGACGGGGGGGGGTGAGAGCATTATATTCAGTGGGACACTTGAATCCATGTTAACACAATAAATTAAAATTAATAAAAAACAAAACAAAAGCAAAAATACTGCATATTAAGAAGTGTTATTTTCTTTTAAGGTTTTGTCTAATGGGTTTAAATGAAAAGAAAATGTTTTTGTACTACTTAATGCAATCATAACAAAGAGACTTGGTGAAAAGCCCATAGATTTTATCACAAAGTGTGACAGAGTTCTCTGTGTGTGTGCTTGTCCCTCCAAGATCTGAGAGTGGATGGTGCCTGTGGAGGGGGTGAAAGAGATCCAGTAGTTAGATAGGGGTGTGACAGGAAGTGGAGGTCCAGCCAGAAAGAGCCATGCTAGCAGGTTTGTACTTGATCACATTCAGAGATTTTAAATTTGAACTTGGGAAATATAAATGGAAGCAATAGGATATTCTATTGGTGGGACAGAGAGAGACCAGAGCAGGGTCCAACATAGCTTGCAAATGAATGTTTATTGAATGAACAAAGGTAGAGAAACAAGCAAGAAGAACATTGTATTAATTCAAGTGATGGATAATGACCACCTGAACTCGGGTGGAGGCAGGAGGATCAGAAGAAAGAAGTATTTGAAAAAACCTGAAGGAGGAATGGGTATGACCACATAAGGGTGTGTGTGTGTGTGTGTGTGTGTGTGTGTGTGTGTGTGTGTGTGTGTGTGTGTAAGGGCATGAAAGAGAGGGAGTGAAACACACTAGTTATTTGTTTGAGGGAATTGGTGAATGGTGATACTGGGCAGAGACCTGGGACTCAAAATAAGGCCCACTCTGCTTGTGAAGGTGCAACATTATGTCATATTTTGATGTGTCACTTTTAACCCTGAACTTTAGAGCCTTCTGCTGATGTGCCATGATAAAAAGTGATTCTAAAGTGGAGATTAGAGATAGAGAGAGAGATTTGGAATGTATATGTACAAAAATGATAGCTTTAGCCTAACTGGTGGTGGAACAGTGGATAGAGCATCCACCTGGAATGCTGAGATCATGGGTTTTAAACCCAAGGTTGTAGACTTGAATGCAGAGTCATCAACACCATACTGAGTTCTCCTGAGTGAACCTGATGTTGCTGGCTTGAGAAACGGGTCACTGGCTCAGTGTCCAATTCTTGATCAAGGCACATGGGAGATGCAATCAACACACAACTAAGTGGAGCAATGAGTTGATGCTTCTCTTTCTCTCCCTTCTTCTCTCCCTCCCTTCTTGTCTCTCTCTCCTTCTCTCTCACTCTCTTTGTTAAAACAACAACAACAAAAAAACACTTGCCTGACAAGTGGAGGCTCAGTGAATAGAGCATTAACTGCAATCCCAGTTGGAAACTCTGAGGTTGCCAACTTGAGCTCAAGGTCACTGGCTTGGTTTGAGTCCCCTGGTCAAGGCATATATGAGAAGCAATCAATGAACAATTAAAGTGAAGTTGATGTTTCTCACTCTCTTCCCTCCCTTCCTCCTTTGCTGTCTCTTTCTCTCTCTCTCTCAAATAAATAAATAAATAAAAAGGAAACAAAAAGCTTTAGTCTTAGGATGGATAAACTTGGAAAGATGGGAGAGTGTAGAGATAAAACAGACTTATAGATATGTCCCTGGGAACACCCATATTTGAAGAGGTGAGTGAAGGGAGTGCTCCTTAAAAACCAGAGAAGCATTTTCCGTATCCATTAGAATATATTTAAGATAGAATGGCATGGTGGAAAGAGAAGATAAACCAGGGCCCCTGAGATCAAGGAGCTGCCTACTCATTTTGTGACTGGAAAATGGATACATATCTTTATTATTATTATTAAGATATTCTATTGCACACAGATGTATATAATTATAACTAATAAGGTCCCTACCCCTGATCCTACCAGATAATAAGAATCACATCAAATGACAGAATCAATGGTAATCATGTCATAGTTGCTGGGAGAGCCTCTTGTTCCCCTGAAGGGAAAGGATAAAGGACTTATTCATATTAGTGTTGCTAACCTTTCTCACAGTGCTTGGCACATTACATATATTTAGTAAATGTTTAGTGTTAGTGCTAATGGCAGTAGGGGTGCTGTCCCTTCTTTGCATCTATTCAATGCATCACACCAGCATCTTGATGAGCATCTTGGAATTTTATAAGCTCTCAGGGCTCTAGCTTTCTTTTCTATTACATAATTTAAAAAACTTTTAATTACAGTTGACATATAACATTATATTAGTTTTAGGTATACAACATAGTGATTAAACATTTACATAACTCACAAAGTGATCACCCCAATAAATCTAGTACCCATCTGACACCATACATAGTTATTAAATATTATTGAGTGTATTCTTAATGCTATACTTTACACTCTCATGACTATTCTGTTACTACCACTCTGTACTATTTAATCCCTTTATTTTTTTCATCCTTCCTCCCAACCTCCCCTCCCATCTGGTAACTATCAAAATGAGCCTGTATCTGTTCTGCTTGTTCATTTATTTTGTTCTGTAGATTCCAGATATAAGTGAAATCATATAGTGCTTGTCTTTCTCTATTTCACTCAGTACAATACCATCTAGGCCCGTGATGGTGAACCTATAACATGTGTGTCAGCACTGACACGCATAGCCATTTTCAATGACACGCAGCTACATGCGGCCACATACCTGAGAAGTATGGGGCCACATGCTGAGAAGGACGTTTCATCCTCGGCTCCTGCAAGGCCAGGTGCAGTAGCCAAGGATAAAACATTTCCTGTAGTGTAGACACTCTGTGGCGGAGGTCTGTAGGCCAAAACATTTTTGCTATTTAAACTATAAATATTGCGAAATTATGGTTTTTTTCTTGAAGTGACACACCACCCGAGTTATGCTTGGTTTTTTGGCAAATTTTGACACACCAAGCTCAAAAGATTGCCCATCTTTGATGTAGGCCCATCCATGTTAATGCAAATGGCAAGATTTCATTCTTTTTTATGGCTGTCATATTCTATTTTATATATGCACCATTTCTTCTATATCTATTCATCTATTGATGGACATTTATGTTGCTTTTATATCTTGGCTATTGTAAATAATGATGCAATTAACATATGAATGTATATGTCTTTTCAATTTAATGGGTTTGTTGTTTGGATAAATACCCAGAAGTGGAATTGCTGGTTTCTTCTTTGTCTCTTATTACAACTTTTATTTAAAGTCTATTTGATCTGGTCTAAGTAGTGCTACCCCAGCTTTTTGTTTTTATTTCCATTTTTTAATTTTTTTACAGGGACAGAGAGAGAGTCAGAGAGAGGGATAGACAGGGACAGAAAGACAGGAACGGAGAGAGATGAGAAGCATCAATCATCAGTTTTTCCTTGCCGTTGTGACATCTTAGTTGTTCATTGATTGCTTTCTCACATGTGCCTTGACTGCAGGCTTTCAGCAGACCAAGCCACCCCTTGCTGGAGCCAGCGACCTTGGGTCCAAGCTGGCAAGCTTTTGCTCAAACCAGATGAGCCCACGCTCCAGCTGGCGAGCTCAGGGTCTCGAACCTGGGTCTGCCGCATCCCAGTCCGACACTCTATCCACTGTGCCACCTCCTGGTCAGGCTTTTTCCATTTTTATGAAATATTTTCCACTCCTTTACTTTTTAGTCTGTGTGTGTTTTTGACTCTGAATTAAGTCTCCTGAAGACAGCATATGTAAGAGTCTTGCTTTGTTATCCATTTGGCCACCTTATGTAATTAGAGCATTTAATCTATTTGCATTTAAAATAATTATTGATAGATATGTATTTACTGCCACTTTATTATTTATATTTTTAAATCGTTTTTCTTCTTAAAAAAGTCCCTTTAACATTTCATGTACTACTGGTTTAGTAGTGAGGAATTCCTTTTGCTTTTTCTTATCTGGGAAGCTCTTTATCTCTCTTTCAATTCTAAATGATAGCCCTGCTGGGTAGAGTGATCTTGGTTGAAGGAACTTTCTTTTCATCACTTTGACTATTTCATGCCAATACTTTCTGGCCTGCAGAGTTTCTGTTGAGAAATCAGCTGACAAGTCTTATGAGAACTTCCTTGTAGGTAATTGACTGCTTTCCTCTTGTTGTTTTTAAGATTCTCTCCTTATCTTACGATGTGTGTTAGCGTGGGCCTTTTTGGATTCATTTTGTTTTGGATTTTCTGTACTTCCTGGATTTGTATGTCTATTTCCTTCACCAGATTAGGGAAGTTTTTCATCATTATTTTTTCAAATAGATTTTCAATTACTTGCTCTCTCTCTTCTCCTTCTGGCACTCCCATGATGTGAATATTGGTATGCTTAAGTTGTCCCAGAGATTTCTTATAGTATCCTCATTTTTTAAAATTCTTTTTTTCTTTTTGCTGCTATGATTGGGTGTTTTCTGCTTCCTTATCTTCCAAATCACTTATTTGATCTTCTGCTTTATTTACTCCATTCTTTTTTCTTTTTTTTAGATTTTATTTATTCATTTTGAGATAGAGAGAAAAGAGGGGAGAAGCAGGAAGCATCAACTCCCATAGGTGCCTTGACCAGGCAAGCCCAGGGTTTCGAACCAGCGACCTCAACTCAGCATTCCCAGGTTGACACTTTATCCACTGTGCCATCGCAGGTCAGGCACTCCATTCTTGCTTCACTGTAATATATTCTTCATTTCAGTTAGTGTATTTTTCATTTCTGACTGGTTCTTTTCTTATGGTTTTTATCTCTTTTTTTAAGTTCTTACTTAGTTCCTCTATTTTTTCTTAAGTTCATTAAGCATCTTTATAACCAGTGTTTTGAACTAGTAGATTGCTTATCTCCAATTTGTTTAGTTCTTTTTCTAGAATTTTGTTCTGTTCTTTCATTTGAGAGATTTTTTTGTACCCATTAATTTTTTTTAAATTAATGTTTTAAAGAGATAAATAAAGGATGGGAGAGGGAGAGAGAGAAAAGAAGGGAGAGAAAGAAAGTAAGTGAGAGAGAAACATTCATTTGCTGTTCCACTTAGTTGTACATTCACTGATTGCTTCCCACATGTGCCTTGATTGAGGATTAAACCTACGACCTTGGCATTTCAGGAGGACATGCTAACTGACTGAGCTAATAGGCCATGGTCATGTAGTTGAGCCTTGATTGCTTTTGGAACATTAATGGGAGAGATTTACCTCCAGGCCAATCAACTACAAGGACCAGCTGCTACCACCGTGGAATATCTGCTGTGCAGGGGGTGACCCCATAGAGCAGAACTCATTTCAGCAGGACTCTGAAACCCACTGAGTCTACCCCTTGCGTTTGTCAATTGTGAAGGTGGTTGAGTGGTGCTTTAGCATGGTCTGAAACTGTCTACCAGATATACTGGCTTCGGGGCCTCCTGGGAGATACAAGCAAAGTATAGCCATTGCCTATGCCCACCCTGCCAGGGGCCCACCCAGCATGAACTACAGAGCAATCTGCAGATGGCTGCTACTTGTGCTGGGTTTGCTCCAGCTTTCTTAGATTCAAATTGAAATAATACCTCACTTCTTTTTTAAAGATTAAAACGATATACCTGTAACCAGAAGGTCACTAGGTTTTCTGGTGAATGTGTGCAGGTGAAGGCAATTAATATCAGCAATGTAGAGTTTCTATTTGAGCTTTGACCTCACTTGGAAGGCCTTTATGGGCTGCCTTACTGTCCCAGAAGAGCCGAAGATCTACGTCATTCAGGCATCCCTGATTCAACTTCCCGGTGCAGTGGGACACTCCTGGTGCTTGTCAGCATGGCTGGAAGCCTCTTCCAGACTACTCTTGAGGCAGCTATAAGGATGCTACTGATCAGTGCTGACACCAACTGCCACTAAAGGAAAGACACGACCACACACAAGTTAGTTGCAAGAATCACACAGGCAGTTTATTACTCACAAATCCTTTTGGCATGCCCCCATCTGTGTGCTCCTCTCAGCTGTCTTTGGTCAGAGCTCAGAGCAGCGTGGAGACAGTCCACGTTCACATTGGAGTCTGGGTGACTACTGCAGCGGGGGTGGGAGGTGGCAGCTCTCAGCTTTAGTATCTTTTCTGGCCAACGCCTTCTAACAGGTGTCAATCTATAGGATTATTACCTCAAGCTATCTTTTTTGAAGTTTCTCGAAGGGAGCCCTTTTTATGTTAATCTACCAAAATGTTATATCAAGCCACATTTAAGATGTTCCTAGGGAAGCTTCTTGTTTATGTTAACTTACAGAGTTATGACATCAAGCCGCTTCTTATCTATGTATAACTTCACATACACTCTAACTGGGCCCTGCTTGAAAGTCAGAGTCTGTTTATCATATCTGCACACACTATATTAATTTATAGCCAGACAGCATAACTTTATTTAATTTTCTTAATTAATTTTAATATTATATCTTAATTACTTTTATATATCTTCCATTTTTTAAAATATTTCTATATATTTAATTACTATAACATTATATTACTACAACACTTACAAGTGCCCACAAGCTACTTTGTTAGCTGGCACTCACCATGGCACCCACCATGTGCTTCTTCTCCAGAGAGTTTTTTTCTTATCCATGTGCTCAGCTTGCACTAGATCTACTGCCTCTTTCTGCAGCTCACTCTAGGACCACTGTTTATTCCTTATGTATTCATAAAGCCCTAAGCACATCATCTAAGACAGAGTGTGCCCTCAGTAAATAGAGCTGTGTTTTCTTTCCTGGGTGACAGGATGCAGGAATATTGGTGAGGTTCTCTCATGGCATAGATTGTCATAACCAAGTAATTCACACCAAATCTTTTCCTTCTCTCTTCCACTTTGACATCAATGGAAGCAAAGGCAATTTCTGCAGGGATGAGGGCATTTTCCTATTCAGAGATCTTGAAGATGAGTATGGGACATTTACTAAGTATGTCAGTAGGAAGTGTTTGAAGAAGAAAACATGGAGGGGTTGACACAGACAGAATCAGTCTTCACTTCAAGTAGTTTTCCATTGAATTAGTTTCTGTTACCTCCTTAAGTATGACAGTGCCTCTGAATGAAAATGCTGAACTTCAATGCCTGTGGCTTAAGGTGAGATTTCTATCAGAAAACTTGGTTTTGAGGCCTCTAAGTGAAAATGTTCAGCATCTTGTCTGTCTTTCTTTCCTAGGAGGAGCCTACAGCTCAAAGATCAGCCAGGTGGCAGCATAAAGCAGTAAGCCCATGGGTGACTGCTTTGGCTGCTCAGTCTTCTCCCCACACACTCCTTTTTTCCTATTTTTATCAGAGTAGATTCAGGATACATCCCCTCACTCAATCTCCCATTCTCTGAAAGCCTTTCACTCAAAACCACCCAAGAAAGCAAATATAAGCCCCTGGAAGAGAAAAGACAAAGGATTTGTTTAAGGAGATAGTTCTGTGGTGTGTCATGCAGAGCAGAGCAGATTGGTTTTAAAAGTCCTGGGGATTCTGCAACTATCACCCCCACCCTGACCCTCAATTAACACAGGAAAAATCCAGTTTTGTTCAGCAAGATATTTGGGTTAGCAATTTCTCAGAGCCATAATAAGCAGGTGATTAATGATGGTGGTGTATTCATCATATTTCAGAAGAGAGGAAGCCTTCTCAGAAAAGGCCACTAGCCAGAGACCTCAATTCTCACAGGAGCTGCTCTGGGATTTTTTAAGTGATGTCTTTAACCCTGGTAGGGGGCTGAGTATTTCTCTCCTAGTTGTCACAAAAAAGCCAGTGAAGTGCCAATGGATTCTTCTAGGGCAGGGGTCGGGAACCTATGGCTCGCGAGCCAGATGTGGCTCCTTTGATGGCTGCATCTGGCTCACAGCAAATCTTTAATTAAAAAAATAATAACGTTAAAAATATAAAACATTCTCATGTATTAAAATTCATTCATTTCCTACCGTTCACGTTCATGGTTGCGGGTAGCTGGAGCCAATCACAGCTGTCCTCTGAAACAACACCAAATTTTTATTGGATAATGTGTAATGTACACGGGTCGTTGTGAGGTCAGGAAGTAAACTTCCCTCCTTTTAATCAAGTAATCAGCTAGCTAATTGCAGAAACACTTTTGATGAAGAAGATGGCTAAAAGAAAAAAAGATGAGGAGTATAGTACCTTTCATCAGGAATGGACAGAGGAATTCACCTTTGTAGAGAGAGCAGGTTCTGCAGTGTGTCTAATATGCACTGATAAAATTGCAATGATAAAATGGTCAAATATAAAGCGGCACTTTGACACATGCCATGCCACATTTGCATAGAAATATCCAGCAGGGGACAGCAGGAAGAAAGCATATCAAGAGCTACTGTGCAGAGTGCAGGCTAGTCAACAGCAACTCCGCGTTTGGACCCAACAAGGTGACTGGAATTCATCTAGCTTTGCTGGTGCTTTAGCAATTGTGAGAAATGAAAAGCCATTCACAGATGGGGAGTATGCCAAAACATTCAGGCTTGATGTTGCCAATGAACTTTTGGACGACTTTTCAGGTAAAGACAAGATAATCAAACGAATAAAAGACATGCCTCTGTTGGTAAGAACTGTTCATGATCGTACCATCATGATGGCAAATCAAATTGAGGCAATACAAGTGAAGGACATAAATGCAGTACCATTCTTTTCTCTCGCTTTGGATGAGTCAACAGACGTAAGCCATTTATCCCAGTTCAGCGTGATTGCAAGGTATGCTGTCGGTGACACACTATGTGAGGAAAGTCTTGCTGTTTTGCCTATGAAAGAGACAAAAAGAGGGGAGGATTTATTCAAGTCTTTCACTGAGTTCGCTAAAGAAAATAATCTACCAATGGATAAACCTATTTTGGTGTGTACTGATGGTGCTCCATGCATGGTGGGGAAAAACAGAGGATTTTTAGTGCTTTTTTGTGAACATGAAAAGAGATCCATCCTAAGTTTTCACTGCATCCTACATCAGGAGGCACATTGTGCTCAGATGTGTGGCAAGCATCTTGGTGAGGTGATGTCACTGGTCATTCGGGTAGTCAACTTTATTGTTGCCCGAGATTTAAATGATTGGTAGTTTAAAACACTGCTGGATGAAGTTGGGAATAATTATCCTGGTCTGCTTCTGCACAGCAATGCGCATTGGTTGTCAAGAGGGAATGTGCTCAGCTGTTTTGTGGCTTGGCTGAGCAAAATCCGGACTTTTCTTGAAATGAAAAACGTTGAGTATCCTGAGTTAGCTAACACTGAGTGGCTCCTGAAGTTCTACTATCTTTTTTTATTTTTAATATTTTATTTTTATATATTTTATTATTATTAATTCTAAAGGGGTGACACCAATAAATCAGGGTACATATGTACAATGAAAACATCTCCAGGTTATCTTATTCTTCAATTGTGTTGCATACCCGTCACCAAAAGTCAAATTCTCCTCTGTCACCTTCTATCTGGTTTTCCCTGTGTCCCTCCCCTCCTCCCTATCCCACCCTCTCCTCCCTCCTCCCACCCCGTAACCACCACTCTCTTGTCTATGTCTCATAGTCTCACTTTTATGTCCCACCTATGTATGAAATCATGCTGTTCTCAGTTTTTCTTTTTTTCTGATTTACTTATTTCACTCCGTATAATGTTATCAAGGTACATCCATTTTGTTATAAATGATACGATGTCATGATTTCTTATGGCTGAGTAGTATTCCATAGTATATATGTACCATGGCTTTTTAATCCACTCGTCTTCTGACGGAAACTTGGGCTGGTTCCAGATCTTCGCAATTGTGAACAATGCTGCCACGAACATGGGGGCGCATTTCTTCTTTTCGAACAGTGCTATGGTGTTCTTAGGATATATTCCTATAAGTGGGATAGCTGGGTCAAAAGGCGGTTCGATTTTTAAATTTTTGAGGAATCTCCAAACTGTTTTCCACAGTGGCTGCACCAGTCTGCAATCCCACCAGCAGTGTAGAAGGGTTCCCTTTTCTCCACATCCTCGCCAGCACGTATTCTGTGTTGTTTTGCTGATGAGTGCCATTCTGACAAGTGTGAGGTGATATCTCATTGTGGTTTTAATTTGCATTTCTCTAATGATTAGTGATGTAGAGCATTTTTTCATATGCCTATTGGCCATCTGTATGTCCTCTTTGGAGAAATTTCTATTCATTTCTTTTGCCCATTTTTTGATTGGATTGTTTGTTTTCCTGGTATTGAGTTTTATAAGTTCTTTATAAATTTTAGTTATTAACCCCTTATCAGATGTGCTGTCGAATATGTTCTCCCATTGTGTGGTTTGTCTTTTTATTCTGTTCTTATTATCTTTAGCTGTGCAAAACTTTTTAGTTTGATATAGTCCATTTGTTTATCTTGCCTTTTTTTCATTTGCCCGTGGAGATAAATCGGCAAATATATTGCTGCTACAGATGTCGGAGAGCTTGCTGCCTATGTTTTCTTCTAAGATGCTTATGATTTCACGGCTTACATTTAAGTCTTTTATCCATTTTGAGTTTGTTTTTGTGAATGGTGTAAGTTGATGGTCTAGTTTCATTTTTTTGCAGGTAGATGTCCAATTTTCCCAGCACCATTTGTTAAAGAGGCTATCTTTACTCCATTGTATGTTCTTTCCTCCTTTGTCAAATATCAGTTGTCCCTAAAGCTGAGGGTTTATTTCTGGGTCCTCTGTTCTGTTCCATTGATCTATGTGCCTGTTCTTATGCCAGTACCAGGCTGTCTTGAGTATAATGGCCTTATAGTAAACCTTTATATCTGAAAGAGTGATACCTCCTGCTTTATTATTTCTTTTTAAGATTGCTGAAGCTATTCGTCTTCTTTTTTGGTTCCATATAAATTTTTGGAATATGTGTTCTATATCTTTGAAGTATGTCATTGGTATTTTAATTGGTATTGCATTGAATTTATAAATTGCTTTGGGTAATATAGACATTTTAATGACGTTTATTCTTTCTAGCCATGAGCACGGTATATGCTTCCACTTGTTTGTATCTTCCTTGATTTCTTTTATCAATGTTTTATAATTTTCCGAGTACAAGTCTTTAACCTCCTTGGTTAAATTTACTCCTAGGTACTTTATGTTTTTGGCTGCAATAGTGAAGGGGATTGTTTCCTTAATTTCTTTTACTGACAGTTCATTGTTTGTATATAGAAATGCCTCTGATTTCTGAGTATTAATTTTATATCCTGCCACTTTGCTGAATTCATTTATAAGGTCCAGTAGTTTTTTGACTGAGACTTTAGGGTTTTCAATATACAATATCATATCATCTGCAAATAGTGACAGTTTTACTTTTTCTTTTCCAATTTGGATGCCTTTTATTTCTTCTTCTTGGCTGATTGCTGTAGCTAGGACTTCCAGAACTATGTTGAATAAGAGTGGTGAAAGGGGGCACCCCTGTATGGTTCCTGATCTTAAGGGGATTGCTTTTAATTTTTGTCCATTTAGTATGATGTTTGCTGTCGGTTTGTCGTAGATGGCCTTTATCATGTTAAGGAATGTTCCCTGTATTTCCACTTTACTGAGAGTTTTGAGCATGAATGGGTGCTGGATTTTATCAAATGCCTTTTCTGCATCTATTGAAATTATCATGTGATTTTGTCCTTCCTTTTGTTTATGTGATGAATCATATTGATTGATTTGCAAATATTGAACCAGCCTTGCCTCTCCAGAATAAATCCGCCTTGATCATGGTGTATGATTTTTTTTATATATTGCTGGATCCAGTTGACTAATATTTTGTTGAGAATTTTAGGGTCTAAATTCATCAGGGATATAGGCCTATAATTTTCTTTCTTTGTGTTGTCTTTGCCCGGTTTGGGGATCAGAATTATGCTCGCCTCATAAAAGGAGTTTGGAAGTCTTCCTTCCTCTTGAATTTTTTGAAATAACTTGAGGAGGATAGAAGTTAGTTCTTCTTTGAATTTTTGATAGAATTCACTTGTGAAGCCATCAGGCCCAGGACTTTTCCTTTTTGGGAGTTTTTTGATAACTGTTTTGATCTCATTTGTTGTAATTGGTCTGTTTAGGTGTTCTGATTCTTCCAGATTGATTTTTGGAAGGTTATATGATTCAAGAAATTTGTCCATTTCACCAAGATTGTCTAATTTTTTGGCATATAGTTCTTCATAGTATTTTCTTACAATGCTTTGTATTTCTGTTGTGTCAGTTGTTATTTCTCCACTGTCCTTTCTAATTTTATTTATTTCAATCCTCTCTCTTTTTTTCTTGGTGAGTCTAGTTAAAGGTTCATCAATCTTGTTTACCTTTTCAAAGAACCAGCTTCTGGTTTCATTGATCCTCTGTATTGTTTCCTTAGCCTCTATGTCATTTATTTCTGCTCTGATCTTTATTATTTCCTTTCTTCTACTTGTCTTGGGTTTTATTTGTTGTTGTTTTTCTAGTTCTTTTAGATGCAGGGTCAGGTTGCTTATATGAGCTTTTTCTAGCTTCTCATGATATGCCTGTAGTGCAATAAACTTCCCTCTCAGAACTGTTTTTGCTGTGTCCCATAAATTTTGAGTTGATGTATGCTCATTATCATTTGTTTCTAGAAACTTTCTTATTTCTTCTTTGATCTCATTGTTAATCCATTCATTATTTAATAACATGCTATTTAGTTTCCAAGTGTTTGAATATTTTTCCATTTTTCTTTTGTGGTTGATTTCTAATATCATGGCATTGTGATCAGAGAAAATGCTTGATATGATTTCAATCTTTTTAAATTTATTGAGACTATTTTTGTGTCCTAACATGTGGTCTATCCTAGAAAACGTACCATGAGCGCTTGAGAAGAATGTATATTCTACTGCTTTAGGGTTAAAAGTTCTGAAGATATCTATTAAATCAACTTGATCTAGTGTATCCTTTAAGTCTGCTGTTTCTTTATTAATTTTCTTTCTTGAGGATCTATCCAGTGTTGTTAGAGGGGTATTGAAATCCCCTACTATTATAGTATTGCTGTTAATCTCGCCCTTTATATCCATCAAAGTCTGCTTTATGTATGTCGGGGCTCCTATATTTGGTGCATAGATATTTATAATAGTTATATCTTCCTGTTGAATTGTTCCCTTTATCATTATGTAGTGTCCTTCTTTATCTCTTACTACAGCCTTTGTTTTAAAGTCCATTTTGTCAGATATAAGTACTGCTATTCCGGCTTTTATTTCATTTCCATTTGCCTGAAATATTTTTTTCCATCCTTTTACCTTCAGTCTATGTGCATCTTTTGTTTTAAGGTGTGTCTCTTGTAGACAGCATATGTATGGGTCCTGTTTCCTTATCCATGCAGCTACCCTATGTCTTTTGATTGGATCATTTAATCCATTTACATTTAAGGTTATTATTGATATGTATTTGTTTATTGCCATTTTATTCTTTAAAGCTGTATTCTTCTTTGGCTATATTCTTTCCTCCCTTTATACTGTTCACAACAGGCCCCTTAGCATCTCTTGCAGAATTGGTTTGGTTTTTATGAATTCCTTGAGGCTTTCTTTTTCTGGGAAGCTCTTTATTTCTCCTTCAATTTTAAACGTTAACCCTGCTGGATAAAGTAGTCTTGGTTGTAGGTTCTTGTTCTGCATTACTTTGATTATATCTTGCCATTCCCTTCTGGCCTCAAGTGTTTCTGTTGAGAAGTCCGATGTCATCCTTATGGGGGCTCCCTTGTAGGTGATAGCCTTTTTTTCTCTAGCAGCTTTTAAAATTTTTTCTTTATCCATTAGCTTTGGTATTTTAACTATGATGTTTCTTGGTGTAGATCTTTTTGGGTTTCTCTTTAATGAAGTTCTGTGTGCCTCTTGAACGTGTGGAATGTTTCCCAGCCTTAATTTCGGGAAGTTTTCTGCTATGATTTGATTGAACACAGTTTCCATTTTCTGTCCTCTTTCCTCTTCTTCAGGCACCCCTATGATGCGAATGTTGTTTCTCTTCATGTTGTCACAGAGCTCCCTTAGAGTTTCCTCACATTTTTTGAGTCTCTTTTCCTTTTTCTTCTCTGCTTCTGTGCTTTGTTTATTGTGTCCTCTAACTCGCTGATTCGATCCTCAGCGTGATTCATCCTGCTTTTAATTCCTTCTATTGTGGTCTTCAGTTCTGATACTGTATTTGTCATTTCTGTCTGATTCTTTTTTATTATTTCAATTTCGTTTTTTATGCTTGTTATCTCTTTATTTAGGTGTTCATAATGACTATCCATTGTTGCTCTAATTTCTTTGAACATCCTAACTATCATTATTCTAAATTCTGCTTCTGGTAATTTGGTTATATCTGGTTCATTCAGGTCCTTGTCTGGGGATTTCTCTTGATTCCTTTGGTTTGCATTCCTCTGCCTGCCCATTTTATCTGTGTATAAGCAAGTTGTGGCCACTGGAGACCAGTAGGTGTTGCCTTTGTGTTCTCTAGATGTGGTCTGTCTGCAGGCCCGACACCCCCTCAGCTGCTGCCTAGGGCAGTTGGGTATGGGCATTGCCAGCGCCGGCCCACTTTGGCTTTTGCTGTGATTTCTGCCTCTCCTCCGTGGGAGGGGCGTCACTCAAGTTACAAGCCTCAGCACCAAGGGTAGAGGTGAGCACCTGTGCTCAGCTTCGGACCCAGCCTGTTTCTGGACTTCCGCCCAGAACCCACAGTCAGAGCGTGCTCGCCACAGTTTCGCGGGTTAGGCGGGGTTTTTGACGTGCTCTCAGCTGTGAGCCTTTGTCCGTCCAGAGCTTTAGCCCCGCCCTCGAGGCCAGGGCCCTTCTGCGCAGGGTCGCAAACCAAGGTTTATTGGGCCGGGCATGTTTGCTGGCTTCCGCTCAGCTGCGGACTTCCGCTCGTCCGGGACTCTACCCCGCCCCCGCGTTCAGAGCCTGCTCGTGCACGTAGGATGGCAAACCACGGTTTCTCCGGCCGGGCGGGGATAGTAGCATGGGCTCAGCTGCAAGCTTCCACTTGTCTCGGGGTCTACCTCGTCCCCGCTCTCGGAGCCCGCTTGCGCACGTAGAATGGCTAACCGCGGTTTCTCCGGCGGGGTGGGGCTGGTAGCGTGAGCTCAGCCGCGAGCCCCCCTGCCCGTCCCTGGTCCTAGCCCCATCAACGTGGTCAGGGCCGGCTTGCGCAGGGTCGCAGATCAGATTTCTGCCTGTTCCTGGCCTCCCGCTTTGTCCCCGTACGTGGTATTATAGGCGGGCCCGCAGCTTCTGGACCGCTTTCACGCATCCCCTCCGCCCCTGCTGGGCTAGACCGAGCTCACACCGGCTTGGCCTCCGCCCACACCGACAGAACCGTGTTTCAGCGTCCTGCCACCACCAAACCCTTCAGGAACCCTCATCAGAGTAGGAAGGGACCTAATACTCCACACTGTAGGCCTGGGAGCTCCCTCACTTGTTTCACAGCTCAAAATTTTCCAAATGCCTCTTCTAGGCTCTGGGACTGCAGGCTGGGGCTTGGTTCCTGGGACCCAGGTCCCTCCCTCTCTGCCAAACTCTCCTCCCGCCACGTGGGTCTCTCTGGGCTGCCGTTTGCTCCAGGGAGCTGGGCAGCCCTCTTCCATTTTTGCTATTCCTACCAGTCTCAATGTGGCTTCTTCTGTGTTCCTTGGTTGAAGAGTCCACTTAGTTTAGTTCAAAGTTGGTTTATCCAGATGATGGTTCTTAAAATTGAGTTATAATCCACTTTGGTTCTGGGAGTTGGAAGTTGGTACGTCCGCCTACTCTGTCACCATCTTGCTCCTCCGAGTTGTATGAATTTTATGATGAATAAAACTTGAGTTCAATAACTTTATGTAATACATTTTATTTCAAACTTCGGGCCCCAAAATTATACATGGGAGCATCTTATACATGTGGACATTCAGTATATATATTTAGAGATTCTGAGATTAGTTCTGGGGTCTCACTGCACCAGGATCCTGACCTCCAGGATGTCTGGCAACTTCGTGGCACCTTGGTCCTCCTGAGGTAGTGGCTGAAGTTCTACTATCTTGTGGACATGACTGAACATCTGAACCAGCTCAATGTGAAAACGCAAGGCGTTGGAAATACAGTCTTATCCCTTCAACAAGCAGTGTTTGCATTTGATAACAAGCTGAAACTCTTTATCGCTGACATTGAAACAGGTCATTTACTACACTTTGAAAAAGTGGGAGAGTTTAAAAGTGCATGCACAGCAAGTGACCCTGCTCAACATCTTGATCTCCAGCAGCTAGCAGGGTTCACATCTAATCTCCTGCAGTCATTCAAAGAGCGCTTTGGAGAATTTCGTGAGTGCACTCGTCTTTTTAAGTTCATCACCCATTCACACAATTGTGCAGTGGACAGTGCCAACCTGAGTTACATCCCCGGTGTCTCCATCAGAGATTTTGAGCTACAAGCTGCTGACCTGAAGGCCTCAGACATGTGGCTGAATAAGTTCAAGTCACTGAATGAAGATTTGGAAAGACTTGCATGACAGCAAGCAGAGTTGGCGAGCAAACACAAGTAAGAAGAAATGAAAAAACTTCAACCTGCGGACCAGCTGATTGTCAAAACTTGGAACACGCTTCCCATCACATACCACATACTGCAGCATGTGAGTATTGCTGTACTGACAATGTTTGGCTCTACGTATGCATGTGAGCAGTCTTTCTCACATCTAAAGAACATTTCTCACATCTAAAGACCAACCTACGATCACATTTAACGGATGGAAGTCTCAATGCCTGCATGAAGCTTAACCTCACCACGTATCAACCAGACTACAAAGCCATCAGCAAAACCATGCAGCAGCAGAAGTCACATTAATGGTAAGAAGTACTTTATTCATCATTGGTTAGCAACAGCATAACAACGTTATTAAAAAGAATTCAGAGACTTATTGTACTTTAAAAGTGTTGGTCTTAAGTAAAATGCACACATTTACTTGTATTTAGTGTTAAACATATTGTATGGCTCTCACAGAATTAAATTTTAAAATATGTGGCGTTCATGGCTCTCTCAGCCAAAAATGTTCCCAACCCCTTGTCTAGGGCCATGTTATCTCATAGTCATGTGCCATTCTGAAGGGCAATGTTCTTGCTAGTTGGCTGGTAGGTACTCCTCACCCTCAAGAACCTTGGTTCTTAATTCTCACAAAGAACATTGCATCTGTCATCATTAGTTGAGTAATTTTAACTGTGTAGATCTCTGTGTCATTTTGGAGTATCGGGTTAGTGTCTCCAAGACAGCAGATCGGCATAAAAGAAAGAAAATTGAACAGTTAAAATACACAGAGAATGGTTTACTACTGGATGTTCTCTGAGTAGGCCCTGTTTCTCTGTAAAAAGTGCTACATCCATATGACAATGCAGAGTAAACTGAACTTCTATGAAAATTACTTTCTTTTACTTTTTCAGCTATGAAGTAAAGGCTAATACTGCAGGACAGTTCACATCAGCTAACGCTTGAAAGCTAAGCTTTAACTGGCTCTATCTTGGACGTATCACTCATATCATTGATATCTTGTCTAGTTAGTGCATCAGACACAAACTTCTTTCTAAGCTTTCATTACTCATTAAAGATTAAAGCACAAATTGGGAACAATCTGATATATCTCCCCAACTTTCTGTCTTATCTTAGGATCTCTTGATAAGTTTCCTGAACCAGCAGAAGTTCCACTTCCAGGACCATACTATGCCAGTGACACTGATTCATAATGCCAGTGGCTGTGTTTAGAGTGCAGACTCTGCCGAACTCTTTCCATCCCAACCTCAGACGCCATTAAAGATTATCTACCCCAACTTTCCAGTATCTCTTTCTTGATTCTGCTATAGGTGCATTTAAAAAAAAAATTTTTTTTTACCACACTTAGCACTAGCAGGGCTAAGTTCTGTGGCAAGTAATTTTATTAAACTGGCTTCCTTTAGTGGGAGGGTTGGCCTGTTGATTTGTTTTACATGAATGTTGAAGGAAGATGATGGTGGAAGCAGTGTCCCCTGTGAATATTTCTTTAGGTAGCAATTGGTTTATGAAAGGATAGTTTCTAAAATATTTAAAAATCAAGTTGGCCCTGGCTGATTGGCTCAGTGGTAGAGTGTTGGCCTGGCGTGTGGATATTCTGGGTTCAATTCCCAGTCAGGGCACACAGGAGAAGTGACCATCACCTTTTCCACTCTTTCCCCTCTCCCTTCTCTTTCTCTATCTCCTTCTTCCCCTCCCACAGCCATGGTTCAGTTGGAGCAAATAGGCCCTAGGTGCTGAGGATGGCTCCATGGCCCTGACCCAGCTGCTATAATAGCTCAGTTGCCAAGCAACAGAGCAATGATCCCCCCAGTTAGGCAGAGCATTGTCCCATAGGAGGTTTTCCAGGTGGATCCTGGTCAGGGGGCATGTGGGAGGCTGTCTCTCTGTCTCCCTGTTTCTTACTTAAGAAAAATAAAAAATAAATAAATAAAAATCAAGTAAAGTAGATTACTAACCAAAAATCATCTCAAACTGTAACATCTGGCTAATAAAATATAAATATATTATTTATATTTATATATAAAATATAAATTTTATATTCTTTTTAAATTTTTATATTCTTAATCAATTGTTCATTTTATTGTTAAAATATGTTGCAATTTTCTTTTATGACAGAGAGCCTGAATGGTGGAAGTTTTCCTAAAGTCTCTCATTTCTTTGCTGAGAGAGACTAACAGAATAGTATTTGGTATAATTAAGTCAGTTGGCCAGAATTTAATACTTATTACACGGCAGGCAGATAAACCAATTTATTTAATCTTCAGTAAAATGAGCTACAAGTTAGAAACTAAAAATATGTATTTTACTGGTCAGATATTATAATTTGGGACAGTTTTGATTAGTAATATACTTAACTGGAAGTTCATTAATTTGAGAAACATGAAATAGGTACTATTTTTATTTCTGTTTCACAGTTGTAAAAACTGAGACATAGAGAAGTAATTGGCCAAGTAGGAAGAGGCTCAGCTAAAATCTTCGGTAATGGTGGTTATTACTAAGATAAAGGGAAGAGTGGGTAATGGGGAAATGAGCAATTTCTGCCACACTTGTTCTAATCCATTGAAAGAACATTCATTTAAGTAGAGTAACACTGTTGTTAACAGAAGGGCCTCTGAACATACGCTGGCTATGATCTTGGGCAAGTTGCTTAATTCTCTAAGCCTCAGTTGTCATATCTACAAAACATGAAGTATGATAATGCCTGCTTCTTGAAACTGAAGTGACTTAAAAGACTTCTGGAGCAGTTAGTACAGTGTCTGTCACATAGTAAGTACTCAGTAAATGATAGCTATTCTTTTTTTTCTAATTTATGATTTTAATTTATTGTGTTTACATAGATTCAAGTGTCCCACTGAATATATCTCTCCCCACCCCCGTGTTCCTCTCAGCCGCCCCTTAGTCCCCTCTCCTCAATGCTTTCCCCCCTTCCCTCCAGGATTTGCTGTCCTGTTCTCTATAATGCTGTGTTAAGTACATATAATTTCACTAATCTCTTTCCCTTCTCTGATCCCATCTTCTCTTCCACTTTCCCTCTGACCACTTTCCCTCTGGTCCCTTTGATCTCGCCTCTGCCTCTCTTCTGTTTCTCAGTTCACATTGTTCATTCATGTAAAACAAATGAGTGAGGTCATATGATATTTTTCTTTCTCTGCCTGGCTTATTAGACTTAGCATGACAGTTTCCAGGTTCATCCATGTTGTCGCAAAAGGTAAGATTTCCTTCTTACTCATGGCCGGGTAGTACAGTGGTACCTTGAGATATGAACAGACCGACTTGGGGGTTTATTTTAAGATACGAGATGCAACTCGGTCTGTATTTTTGTTCGAGATCCGAGCAAAATTCCAAGATATGAGTTGTAATTCGGGAAGCTGACGCTAGTTGGCGTGCTGGCACAAAGGTCCAGTATCAGCAGTTTGATATAAGAGTTGACTGACTTACGAGCTCGGTTACAGAACGAATTAAATTCGTATCTCAAGGTACCACTGTATTGCTGTTGATCTCACCCTTTATGTCCATCAAAATCTGCTTTATATATTTAGGTGCTCCTATATTAGGTGTGTAATATTTATATTGGTTATATCTTTCTGTTGGATTGCTCCCTTTATCATTATGTGGTGACCTTCTTTATCCCTTACTATAGCCTTTGTTTTAAAGTCTATTTTGTCAGATATAAGTATTGCTACCCCAGCTTTTCTTTTTCATTTCCATTTGCATAAAATATATTTTTCCATCCCTTTACTTTCAGTCTATGTGTATCTTTTGTTTTGAGGCATGTCTCTTGTAGACAGCATATGTACGGGTACTGTTTTCTTATCCACACAGCTACCCTATGTCTTTTGATTGGAGCATTTAATCCGTTTACATTTAAGGTTATTCTTGATATGTAGTTGTTTATTGCCATTTTATTCTTTAAATTCCCATTTCTCTTATACTAGATTTCCCTCTCCCCCCATTTTTCTGTTTACAGCAGGTCCCTTAACATTTCTTGTAGCATTGGTTTGGTTTGTAATGAATTCCTTGAGATTTATTTTGTCTGGGAAGCTTTTTATTTCTCCTTCAATTTTAAGTGTTAGCCTTGCTGGATAGAGAAGTCTTGGTTGTAGGCTCTTGTTTTGCATTACTATGAGTATTTCTTGCCATTCCCTTCTGGCCTCTAATGTTTCTGTTGAGAAGTCAGATCTCCTCCTTATGGGGGCTCCTCTATAGGTAATTGACTGCTTTTCTCCTACAGCTTTTAGTATTCTTTCTTTATCTCTTAATTTTTGTATTTTAATTATGATGTGTCTTGGTGTAGGTCTTTTTGGATTCCTCCTTAATGGGAATCTCTGTGCTTCTTGAACTTGTGTGACTTTTTCCTTCATCAATCTAGGAAAGTTTTCAGCTATAAATTTCTTCAATCAGAACCTCTATCCCTTGATCTTTCTCTTCTCCTTTAGGAACCCCTATGATGAGGATGTTGTTTCTCCTCATGTCACAGAGCTCTCTTAGAGTTTCCTCAGATTTTTTGAGCTTCTTTTCTTTTTGCTGCTCTGCTTCCATGCTTTCATTTATCTTGTCCTCTAAATTGCTGATTCCATCCTGCTTTTAATTCCTTCTAGTGTGGTCTTCATTTCTGATATTGTATTTGTCATTTCTGAGTGGTTCTTTTTTATTATTTCCATATCCTTTTTGATACTTGCTATCTCTTTATTTAGGTGCTTGTTATGTCCATCCATTGTTGTTCTAAGATCTTTAAGCATCCTAACAATCATTATTTTAAACTCTGCATCCGGTAATTTGGTTACTTTCATCATTTTTCTGGGGATTTCTCTCGTTGATTCATTTGGGTAGCATTTCTCTGCCTTCCCATTTTGTCTGTGTCTAAGAAGGATGTGGCCAAAGGAGTCCAATGGGTGTGACTTCTGTGTTCCCTAGATGTGGTCTGTCTGCAGGCCCACCATCCCCTCTGCCATTGCCTTGGGCGTTGGAGCACGGGCATTGGGGCACAGCTGTTGCCAGTGCCAGCCAGCTGCTGCTGTTGCTGCAGCTTCTGCCTCTCTTCCATGGGTGAGACTATGTGCACATGCTTGGGCTGCAAGCCTTGGCCCTGCGGGCAGGGCTGTGCTCGCGTGCCCAGCCACATGCCTCAGCTGATTCTCTGGCTTCTGTTTTGCCCCTGTGGGTGGGACTGCAGGCAGGACCACTCTTGTGCACCTGGCCTGGAGGCATGGGCCGGACCACTTTTTGTGTGCCCTGTCTGCAGCTGTGGCCGGCCCCTGGCTTCCGCCCCCATAGACAGGACTGCGCTCCCACAACTCGCCCCTACCCTCTGGCAAGCACTCAGCAGTGTGGGTGGGGGTGATATAGCTCAGATCTTAGCACTCAATAGTGTATTCTTGATGGCTCCCTGCTTTAAGCAATTCTTTGCTCTAACTGCAGCAGGAGAGCTTCTGTTTGGCTGGTGACCTGCTTCCCTTTGCTGGTATTGCTGGTTCCAGGAAAAATATTCACTTTAGATTTAAGGAGTGACTCAGCCCAGTGGTTAGGGTGGCTGTCCTTCAAAGTGTTTCTCCCTGTGCTTCCTAGATTACACTCTCTTCCTGCTACTCCAGTCCTCTCAGCTCACCCCATTTCCCGGAGCCTGGGTGAGTTGTTGTGAAAGTGGCTTTCTGCACGGTCCCTTAAGATGAATCCTGGGTCTGAGAAATCTGTCTCTTCTCACAAACAGTATCCTTGCTTGTTCCACAGCTAAATACTGTCCAAATGCCTCTTCTAGGCTCTGGGGCTGCAGGCTGAGGCTTCAGTCCTGGGGCCCAGCACCCTCCTCTCTCCGGGAAACTCTCCTCCCACCATGTGAGTCCCTCTGGGCTGCTGTTTGCTCCTGGGAGCTGGGCAGCCCTCTCTGCATTTCTGCTTTTCCTACCAGTCTCAATGTGGTTTCAGTGATCTTTGATTATAGATTCCTCTTGGTTTAGCCCAAAGTTGGTTTTTCCAGATGATTGTTCTTAAAATTAAGTTGTAATCCACTTTGGTTCTGGGAGGTGGAAGTTTTTATGTCCGCCTACTCCATTTCCATCTTCAAATGCTAGCTATTCTTTTTTTTTTTTACAGGGACAGAGAGAGAGTCAGAGAGAGGGATAGATAGGGACAGACAGACAGGAATGGAGAGAGGTGAGAAGCATCAATCATTAGTTTTTCATTGTCGTTGCAACACCATAGTTGTTCATTAATTGCTTTCTCACATGTGCCTTGACCGCGGGCCTTCAGCAGACTGAGCAACCGCCTGCTGGAGCCAGCGACCCTGGGTCCAAGCTGGTGAGCTCGGGGTCTCGAACCTGGGTCTTCCACATCCCAGTCCGATGCTCTATCCACTGCGCCACTGCCTGGTCAGGCATTTATTTTATTTTTATTTTATTCATTTTTAGAGAGGAGACACAGAGTGAGAGAGAGAGAGAGAGAAAGAGAGAAAGGGGGGAGGAGCTGGAAGCATCAATTCCCATATGTGCCTTGACTGGACCAGTGCAGGGTTTTGAACTGGGGACCTCAGTGTTCCCAGGTCAACAGTTTATCCACTGCGCCACCACAGGTCAGTAGCTATTCTTAAATGCATGTATCATATGGGCAATTTCATGCAAGTCCCAGAGCCACCAGTATTTCATTGGAAGGGTGAATTCCCATGCCAGACCTTGAGAAGAACTACAGAATAGCACAGGACAGCTCAGAGAGGTGAACAAGTCAAAAAACAGTTCTGAGAAAATACTTCTAGAAGTTACTTCTCAAGAAGGGGGGGATAAACATTCTGGTCTCTTTAGGGAGCAGGACATGGTGGAGGGTTCCAGATACTCTGTTGGGCGTGACTCAGTCACCCAGAACTCCCATTCCAGGAAGAACCCCTAGATCAGGATACAGACTAAAGACAGACTTTTTCCTTTGCCTTCTATTCTCTATAAGATGTGGTGGCAGGTATGGAAACATTTCTGTGACTGGGAACATTCCCCTTAGATAGGTTTCTCCCTGACCTAGCCAAGAATGTGGCCAGCCCAGGAGAGAGAAGATGAGGAACTCTCTTTTGTCACAGAGGAGTTAGAGTACAACGTAAATTAAACAAAACAGAACAAGGACTCTAATTGGTGATGGTAGTGTTCTGCAAATGAAAATGTATGTTTCTTCTTTAAATTGTAGTTCACAGAGATGCAAGGAACCTTTCCCTTTAGAGAATACGTGATATTTTCTTGGGAAAAAAGAGGAGAAAAATAATGATTTCTTCCCTTTCCTACTTCTCTTTTTCCTGCTTTACTCCACTGTTCTTTATCCCCTCTTCTTTTTCCTTTTGCTGTCTATTTGTCATCATTGACATCATCATCTTTACCACATCAGGACTTCCTAGTGGGAGGCATTCAAGCTTTGGAGAACAATGAGACTCAGTCTCTACTTATATTAGTCACTACAGGAAACAGAAACTACTCTATTTTAAACACTGAAGAAAGAATTTAATATAGAAAAAGTGGAAGTTACAGAACTCTGGGAAGAGATGGAGAAGCAGACTCCAGGCTGGGCCTTCAGGAAGTTCAACAACACCTAACTGCCCTGCCTCAAGAAAAGAGAAGAGTTAGGAGGTTGCCACAGGCAGAGCTGAGCTAAAACATCGCTCACAGCTATGATGTTGGCTTAGGGGTTTTCTGTTTCTACAACTTCTCTTCAGCTATGAAACTAATGACTGTACACTGAACTGCTGCACTGGAAAACCCCAAATGTCCAGGGCCATCCCTGCTAGAAGCAACAGCTGGCAGCAGGAACATGACCTTGTTGAAAGGCAATTCCCATAGGTCTCTTGTGTCTACACAACTTGCAGATGTACTGACTGCTTTGTTCTAAACTATCTTTTTAAGGTGGCTTGCATAACAAATTGCCTGGGAGATAGAGATATGCTCTCCTTCCAGTAAGTAATGCTTGTTATTCATTATAAAACACCTGGGTTATTAAAGCTCTGGGCTCCTCTCCTTTACCCTAACCCCTGTGTGTACAGGTGTCCCAGGCCTTTTCATGTTGTCCTATGAGAATTTGGGCTTGCAAAACGAGCAGAGGGAAAAGCTGAAATTCTGGCCACTGCTATTTTGGGGAGTAATTGAGCCCTTTGTCTCTGACCCAGGAGTCTCATGTCCTCTGCCAGCACCTATGCTTCCAAATATTGAACAAGTACATCTAATTGTTGAAACCTTATAAATAACCTGAATCTTAGGTACAACAGAATCTGAAACATGTCAGTTTAACTGTCCATACTCTGCAGTATGGAAAAGCACCATATGTATCACCCTTCCTTCTAAGGATGTATCATCTGTTTGGGACTTAAAACAATAGTGACCACTTATTGGGTTCCCACATCATCTGGAAATTACAATAGGTGGGTTACATAAATTACTGTGAACACTGACAACAGCCTTTTGATATAGATATTATTTCATTCCTTTTCCTTAGGGAGAAACTTCTACAGGATTCAGTGACTGCCCAAGGCCACCCAGCTCCCAGTTTCTGAGTCAGATTCAGACTTTGGTCCGCCTGACACCATTGCCTGGCTCTGTCTGCCCCTCAAGGATGCTGTTGCAGCCTAGCACGAGGTGGTGTGTGCCACACAGTCTTGATGAGACTTTTATTTCTGGAAGCATTCTAATAAGAGCTCTTGATGCCCTGAGTCAGGGAGAAAATGCCTCTGAGAAGGGGAGGCTTGAAATACCTGCAAGAAGGTTGGAGCTTAGATTAACGGGGTGCATGTGGATGGATGAGATGGGGAAGAGCAAGCAGCCTGAAAGGACCATGTGAGAAGATGCATGAAAATGTGTGTCGGGAACAGAACAAACTTTGTGGGAACATAGGGAGAGTGCAGAACAGATAGGTTGTTGCAAGGGCCTTGTATATAGGGAGTATTGAATTCCAGATAAGACCTGCCCCTATAGATAGTGGCAGAAATACCAAATTGCCATGACAGGACTCCCATTACCTTCTTTTCCCACTGACTTGTTTTTCAACCAAAATAATCCCCAGGAAGAAAGAGCAGCTCATTGTGTCTCTAAACCAGGGAATTCTAGGAGGGGAAAATGGCCACCACGCAGTACAGCCTGTCTCTGAAGGCCAGGGAGACAGCCTCATCCCCAAATTCTCCAGTTCAGGACCAGGACGGCATTAGCATAAAGTGGAGGAAGAGCCTGGAATGTAGCGCACATTAGCAGACAATATTGCTTTGATTGCACACAACACACATGAATTGAATTGATAAAGAAATCTTCCCATCAAAGCCAGAAATGAGTGGAAATTAACTCTAACAAAGTAAGCAACTGTGCTCAAGAGACGGGTGGAAGAAACCCACGCATCCTTGGTGCGTGTCAGAGACGCAAAGGAGCAAAGTGTTCAGGCCCATCAGCGAGTGCGGGAGTGATTAATAAACACTTACGTGGACATTCATCCTACAGGCGACTGACAAAGCCCCACAGTGATGGGGAGAAGGGGCATTTCTTTTGATAGATGTATGTGAAATGCTCATTTACTCCTTTTTGATGGACTTAAATGTCCAGGTATTCTCTCCATAGAAATTGATTCTGAAATGGTACTGGGTTAAAAATAAGGGTTAGAGATATAACTACATCAATGAGGCAGGAAATATATTCATCCTAGTCATCAATGCATAGATTGAAAATGTGCTGTAGATTAACGAAGGTCTGGGGTGTGGGGTGGCAGTGGTGGTGATACTTATTCTTTCTAAAGCATAAAGTTAGGTAGACGGTAGACGGGTACACAACCACTCTGCCTGAGATTGTGTAAATAGCATTAGAGACTAAATGCCAGCCTTTTCCTCCCTGGTCTGAAACAATTTAAAAATTACCTATTGGAAATTAGTTCTCAAAAATAGACTTAAGTTTGGACTTACTGGAATTGGCACTGGGTCTGAATTTTCTAACGGAGGAGGCATGAATGTGGCCACAGAAGGTTGGTTAATGTGGCCTCAGAGACAGGGAGCTCATTCATTGAGGCCCTCACCCACTCTCTTCTTCCCAGGTAACAAGTTAGGGTCTGGTTTGTCAGAATGAATTATCCACCATTGGCCCTGTGGTCCCCTTCTCTTGCCTGTGAAGCCTAGCCCCCAAAGGCTCGGTCATTTTGTCTGGCATTATCCTGTGTCCACTCAGACAAACCCTGGGGAAGTGTGTGTCTGAAGGAAAGGAGTCCTGTTTGTGTAACTATTGTACAATTTCTGTCCACAGCAATAGCATGATGTCACAAAAGATACTCCCAGGTCCAAACATCCGGGGAGACAAGATGTGTCTCCACCAGCCTGGAGGCTATCTAAAGCAAAAGAAGTCTGGTCTCGGGCTCTATATGGGACCATTGTAGTTGGTCCCATCATTATCATTCCCAGAGACTCAAATACTGTACATGGTCTCATGAATCTTACAATAAAATATTGGAGGTATTCTTAGAGGTCCCAAGACTCTATTTTTTGAAACGTATGCCAGAGCACCAAAGCACAACTCATGGTCCCTGCCAGGTCCCCTCTGTTCCTACAGAGGCTGAATATACAATGGTGAGTGGGCAGCCCTCCTTCAGGTTTTCCTCTCTGAAAGAGTCAAAGGAATATTCAATTAAGGAATGCTCTCCAGTCCTCTGTAGGTGGAACTATATGTATTAGGATTTCTCTTAGCAGCAAAAGACATAAAATTTGACTAACAATGGTTTAAACACATAGGAAGTGACTTTTCCCCCTAAAAACAAAGTGCGGTGTAGCTCTGCAGCAACACTCTGCAGGGACCAGGCTTTCCTCATCTTTCCTCTCCTGCATTCTTAGTCTGTGCTTCTGTTCATGTGGGCCCACTGGTGGTGGGCAGAAGGCTGCTGCATGCCAGATCTCACCATGTTCCCGGCAGGGACCAGTAGGAGGAACATGAATAAAGGGTGGGCCAAGAATCAGAGCTTTCTGGGAGCAAGGAGTCAACAGAAGGGGTTGGGGTGTGACTGGGCCAGCCATCAGAGGATGTCTACCACAGGTACTGACAGCAATGACTGCACACAGAAGAATAATGGGCACATCTGGGATGGAAACTGTGATCAGAGGTGTTTCAGTCAGTTTGAGCTGTTACAAAAAACACCACACACTGGGTGACTTAAACAATACACACTTATTTTCTCATGGTTCTGAAGGTTGGGATTCTGAAGTCAGGGAGCCATCACAGTCAGGTTCTCGGTGAGGGCCCCATTCCTGGTTTGCAGATGACCATCTTCTTGTATGTTCTCACATGGCATGTTTCTCACATGTGGGAAGCAGAGAGAGAGAAAGCAAGCTGTCTGGGGTCTCTTTTTGGAAGGGGAATAATTCTATCCAGAGAGCTCCATCCTCATGACCTAATTCCTTCCCAAAGCCTACATCTTAACACCATCACATTTGAGATTAGGGTATTAACATATGGATTTGGGGGGCTGCAAATATTCAGTCCATAGAGGGATGATGGGAATCATAGGGTAGGTTTTTAAGTGAGGTTGACTCAAGATTTGACACCTAATAGTCCTTAAACATTGCAGCCTTTTAAGCTTATCTTTATTTATTTTTCTTTTCTTGTTTCTGTTTTAATATTTGATTAAAATAGCTTGATTCTCCACCCCGTCCCAGGAACCATGGAAAATCCAATAACTTCCCTAAATTCCTGTGGGTCCATGCAGCTTGCTTCTAATGAAACCCTTCTCTGCTTCCCACAGCAAGTTTTCATAAACTCAACTGTCCCTCTTTGCAAAGTATCATAACATGAAGCTCTTTGCAACCATGGTGTCTTTTTTTTTCTTCAACTCATCAAAACAAGAAGTGCACACATTGTAGTTAACTGGTATTTAATCACTTTTTTTGGCTACTCAGAATGGTGAGCCTGCATTTCTGAAAAACTTTTTCTAAGGGACGATTGACCTTTTTACATCTGTAATCGAATTCTCAAAGGCATTTCACAACAGTCTTCTTGTTCACCTTGAGATAATTCTTTTCCTTACAGAGTTTTTTTAGCTGATGTTTTCTATTGTGAACTAAATACATAAGTAAGCACTAATTAGTCTCACCTATTTTAATAGACTTTAGAGTCATTTTTTCCCTAAGACCCAATAGTCATATCTCTTTAACAGAAGGGAAAAGAAACTGAAGGGTTTTTTTGTTTTTTTGTTCTTTGCCACCCATCACAACTATAAAAATAAATTATTTTTATTTTCTTTAGTAATAGCTAAAAGCAAAGACCATGAATTAATCTCCCTCCATTATGTCAGTAAGTAGAGATGTGGACTCTTTGGCCCCTGTCTAGACTCCTGTCTGAGAACAAATGTTAGAACAAGGCACATTCCCTGCCCAACCCCAGGATGAAAGGACATGCTAATCGCCATCCACACAACTCTGGGAAATGAGCTCAGGTGTGATTGTCACATGGCAGAGGGCAGTGAGGGATGGAGTTCCCTTTGGAAGGTCTTAGCTGTCATGGGTGAGACAGGTCTGCTGTGCCTCTTGGGGACTGAGTTTTCTCAACAGTCACTTACAGCTTTCTGTAAACCCTGCGCAGTTCCTATGACAGGCAGAACTGGGAGCTGCTGTTGACACAGCACTTTAGGTGAGCACAAGCCACCACATCTAAGCAATGGTGGGGGCCAGTCAAGAGATGTTCAGAATCAGACTATGAGGAATTTGATAAGGTTCTTGAATGAAGATGGGACATAAAACTGCTTCCTTTGGAAAGGGGGGGGGGGTCCTCCAAGGCAGCTGGGAGCTCATCTTGGGAAACTGGAAATGCAACCCCAAATGCTATCACTTACATGTCTTCCAGTGTAGCCCTGGCTTCCACTGAGCCCCTCCAAAGAGCGAGTTTGAAGTTGAAAGCATGAGTCTGCCCTTGGGGAACTAAAATGTTATTCACCTCTAGGCTAAATCATAGACAATCAGCTCACCTGACTGTAGTCATCTGAGGTGACATGGGCGAGGTGTCCTTCAGCCCCAGGGGCCATATAGAGGCAAGTGCTTCTCCCATGGGATGGTGGGAAATTGGGGGCCCAGGATGGCTCCCAAAGCTGGGAGGTTCATATTCATATGCCATTGCTTTCTCATTCATTCATTCATTAACAGCAGGTCATTATCACTGGGCTAGAAGCTGAGGTCACACAGAAATGACTAAAATACCATCTGTACTGACACAGAGCCTTGCACACATGTCAGGAAGAGTGAGGCCAAAGGAGGACATGGGGAGATTGTCAGGGGAGGTGACTCTTGGGCTGAAGTTAAAGCAATGAGAAGGGGCTGTTCGGTGAATGGTGGGAAAAGCATCTTGGGCAGAGAGATCCTTGAGTGCAGACATACAGCAGAGGCAGCCTGTACCCAGGGGAGATGTGGGGAGCTCTGTAGGACTGGAGTGTGGGGATAAGGCCAGGGCAAAGGTGAGACCAAAGAGCTAAATGTAATTTTGGCCAGTGCTGCCCCATTGAAATATTATGTGGGCCACATATGTAATTTTAAATTTATAGAAGTCATAGTTTAAAAAAATTTTTAAGCAAGCAAAATTAATTTAAATACATACTTTGAAATCCAAAATATCATTTCAATATGAAATCAAGCATAAAATTACTAATGATATATTTTATATTATTTTCCTAACCTTTCAAAATCTGGTGGGTATTTCACACTTACCATACCTTGGACCTGCACCGTCACCACACCTAGGGCCCCACGAAGGGCCATCGGGCTGGGAACTAGATGTTATCCTGAAAACAAAGAGAGGGCCATGGAAGAGTTTCAAAGAAAGTAGTGGCTTGGTCAATTTTGTGTTCAAGAAATCTCTCCAACTGAAGCGGGATGAGAAGCCAATCAGGGCAGAATTACAGTAGACCACACAGAAGGGAATGCCCTGGAATAGAACAGTGTGTGCGCATGTGTCTACATGAGTGTGTGAGAAAGAGAGGGGGGTGTGCCCATTTTTCTTGAGAAATGCCTTGCATAGCAGGATTAGAAAGCACAATGCCCCATAAGAAGTGTGGGTAATTGAACCAAATTGTGTGCTTTTTGGTTTTCCATACCCATAACCCTCTGAGGTGCAGCAGACTTCCCTTGCCCCCCCATGCAGGCAGAGGGCTCTCTGGTCTCGGCGTTGTCATGCCAATGTTACCATTTGTAGAAGAGCAGTTCTTGAGGGGATGTCAGGCATGGAACCCCATGAGCCCCAATATCACTTGCTTTGAGATCAGCCCTGAACATGGAAGGCCCTGGCTCTGCTACCCTCCTTTACTGCAGAGTAATACATGAGACAGAGCTCAAACTCCAGAGCTTCTGGGAGGGGTCCTGAGGTGGGAGCCAGTGTGGGCAAGCAGGAGGTTTTAGGGCACCCCACCCCCCGCCCAGAGCACAAGGCAGATCCCAGAATTCAGGACGGGTACAGCTGCATTTCTCAGGCAGGTATGAATGGTCCTGAGCAATTCCTCAGAGCCTTCATTTCCTTATCTCAAAACAGAAATCAGAGCTTACCTGAAGGGGCTGTTTTAAGGAACATATGGAACAATACAGGCCGATGGCCTGGAACAGAACCCTGCCAGTGGGCAGCACACAGTAAGCATTTGTTCCTTTTCCACCACTTTGGGGGCTGTCCAGGTCTCATTTTGTCTCAGGCTTCCACACTGGGCCCACCTAGGCCTGCTGTGTCTGGCAACATGGGTGGTCCTTTGCTGTTAGTCAGGACATGGTGGCTGGGAAGTGACAAAAAGACCTCAGTAAAGGCAGCACACACATGTTGGCAGATGTCCCATACATGGGAATGTGCTTCCTTCCCTCCTGTCCCTCCCCTCCCTGCAACTCCCCTCCTCTTTGTTTTCTTTCCTTTCCCTTCCCTTCCCTTCCCTTCCCTTCCCTTCCCTTCCCTTCCCTTCCCTTCCCTTCCCTTCCCTTCCCTCCCCTCCTCTCCCCTTCCCTTCATTTTCCTTCCCTTCCCCGGTGTCCCAACTCTCTGCCCTTTCTGCTCTCTTCTAGAACCCAAATTCTCTGTCCTTGCCTCTCAACTAAACATCTCAGTTGTTTTCTTAAACAAATAAACATGATCATGGTTCCCTCCTTTAGGACTACTGAGACCCTCAGAGTCAGGTCTGCAAAAGTTTTTGTTTACTGTACGTAGCCTGAGAAAATCTCTCCTGCCAGTCCTGTCTTGGGAGGGTTGGGGATATCAAGGGGTGGAGGGTTTTAGAAAGAGTTGGAAGGGCTGCTGTCGAGGGAGAGACAGGAGTGGAAGTGGTAAATGCAGTGGGCTGGCCACTTGTGCGTGAGGTGTGTGTGTGTTAAGGATGGTAGAGAGCTACTTTGGTATGTGTGAGGCCACATTCCTTTGTTCTCCCCTTGGTTGAGTGGAATCAGTAATCATTACCATGCTTGTTGGAAGCATTATTCCCATGAGCTCTGGATGCCACATGGTGCCCCAGATACTCCAGGTAAATGAGAGCAGGAAGAAAGCCTTCCTGAATACAAAATTCTATCTGGAGGCAGCCTCAGAGAGGGTTGGCTCACGGGAAAGCCCGTGGCTACAGGAAAGAAGCAAATCTGTTTCTTGTACCAGCTGGGGCTGGGGCTGAGCCCTGGCAGAAGCTGGGTCCTATTTCTGCCTCTGTGAGCATCTGCGCCTGCAGTCTGTTCAGAGAGCAACGCAGGGGCTGACCTGAATACTGGGCACCCTGCCCTGAGCCTGTCTGGCATAAGTAGCAGCCAGGAGATACATGAAGAAGCCTGGGGCTTGTGGTCTTTCAGGTCTGGGTCAGGTGCAGGTTCTAGCAGAGACCAAGGGCTGATCCTCTGTCTTATGTGAGCAGAAATTTTGTGTTTTCTTTCAGAGTTAATTAAACTTAGGAGTTCTGGCTCCCTTTCTCAAAGCAGCCTGATGCATAAAGCTAGAATATCACTTACTAATTGACAGTGAAAACCCAGTGGACAGTGGACCAGATCAACACATGACTTCATATTACATGAGCTGTGAAAAAAGTAGACTTGTCAAAATTATCAATATTAATATTAGAATATTGTTTGATGAGCTTGGAGTTGGAGCACAAGGAGTTGCTTAGATGAGTTCAATAATAGTATTAAGACAGATACTCTCTTTTCCCTAGAAGATAACCCTGCCATGGGGACAAGGATCAAGTTCTTAGCCAAACTGCCTTACTTCCAGACAGAGAATGGATAGGCACTGCCAATATTGGTCTTAAGACCTTTCCCTAATCTTCATTGTAGACCTATCTATCTTCTCTTAGCATTTGCTCTTTCTAACTAAAGTTCACATTTGGTAGATCAAAATACGGTGGGGTCTCATAGGCCCAGGAATCCAATGAGTTTCCATGTCTCCCTTTGCTTCCACCCTGTAGATTGCACAGTTTCCAAACACTCTGGAAAGAGGGGCAGATGGAGATGAGGCTGGGTGGAGTGTGACTGCAGGAGGTCCATCATACCTGGAAGAAGATATCCAGCAGCACTGGAGAGTACTGGGTACAGGGCTTAGCCTCTGATAGAAGCTAGTTAGTTGAGGAGTGAAGTCAGGGAAACAGATGGGTCAGGGCTCAGTACAAGCAGAGCCACTTGACTCTACTCAGGAAAGTAAGACAGAATCCTGGTCCTAAAGACTGGACTGGCCAAGGCAGGCAGTGAGAAGGGTGAAGGTTCCTCCCTTCCCCACCCAAGGCTCACCAGTTAGGAAAAGGGCAAAAAGCCAATAGCAAGTAACACGTGCTGGTGGGGATGAGTTTAGGTTGGTTCATGTACTGAGAGAGGTGACCCCTGCACATGGGGTGACCCTGAGGCCTACATGGGCCTGATACCTCAACCATATGGCACCAAGACTAGCAAAAAAAGTTAGAGAGAGCCTGGCCTGTGGTGGCACTGTGAATAAAGCATTGACCTGGAATGCTGAGGTCGTTGGTTCAAAATCCTGGGCTTGCCCGGTTAGGCACATACAGGAAGCAACTACTATAAGTTGATGTTTCTCCCTTCTTCCCCCACTTTCTCTCTCTCTCTAAAAATCAATAAATAAAATTAAAAAAATAAAAAAGTTAGAAATCAAGTGATGTTAGCAAATAGCAGGAGAACCAATGCTAATCCTGTAGGCAAAATAAAAATGTTATGATATGTCTTGGAAAGCTATCTGCAAGGTCAAAGTGAGATAAGACCTGCATGGTTATCTTCTCCTTCCTTCCCCAGGCTCACCTGCAGCAGCTCACTTTGGGGACAGGATGATGGAATCTTTTCCCGGTCCATAGACCAACCCGTGTCATTTTTATTTTCAGATCTGTATCAAAGGTTTTGTGAGAGACTACGTGGTTATAAGCATTGGCTTCCGAGAGGGACAATCTTTGTTTGAATCCCAGCTCTGCCACCTGCTGGCTATGGGACATTGTGCAAACCAGTTAACCTCTCTTAAAGACTCAGTTTCATCAACACTAAACAGGAGAATCATTTTTCCCTTATTGGTTTGCTGTGAGGATTAAATGCCACTGTCTGGCATGAACCAGTATCTGTTGGCTGATGAAATGAGATAACACTTATGAGATCTTAAGGCAGCAACTGTTATATAACAAATGTTCAATGCATGTTCAACAACAAAAAGAAGAATTAACATTATCATTTGCAAGACTACAGAGTTCAAGGCCCAGCCACTTGTGTCACCTGCACCTGTACACACAGCCTTTGAGAGGTGGGGGCAATGCCTTATAGTCCCTGAATGTGTGGCCAAAGCATAAAACAAGCTCATACAGCTAGAAAGCAACTTAAAATTTGGATGGTTTGTTTAAAGTGTTCCTGGTCAGGAACCCACACCCACTCTCTCAACACCTCTGAATGGGCATGGAGGTCCACAAAAGGGTACACACCTCTGACCCACTCCCTCCACACAGCCCAGCAGCTCCCGCAGCATCCGCATGTGCTCCCTGACAGAGGGGCTGAAAAGCATCCACACTGCTGCTTCTTTTGGCTCAAAGGGTGGAAGTATGCCTCCTTCTGTCAGGGATGCTCAGACAGCCTTGGGAACTTAAGTCAAACAGTTATTTCATATCCTGCTGAGTCCTTGTCTCTTCTAGGAAATGGCATGCATGGAGTGCACACAGAAGTTCCCAAGTTAAAATGAAAGGCTGACACTTGTCATAGGGTAGGTCTATACAGGCTTTCACCCTCCTGCCCTGACTCCAGCTTAGGGTTCTCAGCCTTGCCTTCATGTGACCCAAGACCCCACCACATTCTCAAATGACCTTTGGCTTGAGAACCAGAAGGTAGAGACAGATGCAGCTTCGGGGTTTGCAGGACCTGTGAGATAGAGAATGAGCAGCTGTTTTTCTCACTACCTCACAGCCTAGCCCTCTGTGGTGCTAGTCTCCTTTGTCCAGACTTTCTCTGGGGAGAGCCACAAGGTCAGGGCAATGGCTGCCCTCTAGCATAAATGGATTCCTGCAGACTACTTTGTCCCTGTCCTGATGTAAGTCCATGGTAAGCTCAGAGCTTGTTGGCCTTACATCCTCTCGGTAACATGGTGAAGAGAATTTTGGAGATATTTCTGTTGGAAAGCAACTTTGCCTATAGTGTTTCAGACTAGAAATTTTATAAAACCACATTTGACACCAGCTGTCCAAAAGAGATGGCAGGTGTCACTGAAGGGGGCTCAGGCACAGGTTTTACTGCCCTATCTCCACTCCTAGCCTCTGAGTCAATTGAATTAGGAATGTGACTGAAAATAGTTTTGAAAAAAATATATTAAAAGGGCCAGCTAGTTTTCAAGCAGGACACCAGGCAGACCCTAAGATTATAATTACTTTGAAATGTCCAACAAACAGATGTTCTGGTCTCTTGTTATCTCTAGAGGGGCAAGACTCTGAAAGTGATTCGATCATAATTAATTTTTCAATTGCTTTATCAATAGAGTAATTTATTATTTCCCAAAAAGCCACATTTCTCAGACCTGGCCTTGCAAAGCAGGCTGGAAGGAGCCATCACTCTCTTCCTGACATCTGTGCCAGTCAGCATTACACTTCCTTCAATTACAGCAGCAGCAAGCACAGCACCCAGTGGGTGTCCATGATGGTCCTGCAGTCCTCACAAAAGTTTTACCATTAGCATTGTTATCCTTTCACAAATAAGAAAATTGAGATCCAGAGGCTTTTCATCACTGACTAAGTCCACAAGATTATCTCCTTGGTCCTCAGTTCCCTTTCATGGAAATGCTCTCCAAAGAAAGCAAGACACGAACTCTGTATTTCTTTCTATCTTTTGCACTCCGTATTGAAAATAGGCATCATGTAGCCCTGGCTGGTTGGCTCAGCGGTAGAGTGTCTGCCCAGCATGTTGAAGCCCCAGGTTTGATTCCTAGCCAGAGCACACAGGAGAAGTGCCCATCTGCTTCTCCACCCTTTTCCCTCTCCTTTCTCTCTATCTCTCTCTTCCCCTCCCACAGCCAAGGCTCCATTGGAACAAAGTTGGTCCCAGCACTGAGGACAGTTCCATGGCCTCCACCTCAGGCACTAGAATGGCTCTGGTTGCAACAGAGCAATGCCCCAGATAGGAAGAGCATCACCCCTTGATGGGCATGCTGGGCGGATCCCAGTTGGGCGGGCGCATGTGGGAGTCTGTCTCTCTGCCTCCCCACTTCTCACTTCAGAAAAATACAAAAAAAAAAAAAAAAGGCATCATGTACCTACTGAACATTGGGCAATGAAGGAAGGACAGTGGTCCTGAGAGACAAAAATAAACAAGCAAAACCCCACAAAAAATGAGGTGAGCCCTATGCTTGCCCTAGATGACTACCATGAGAGCATATTAAGGTCACAGTGCAGAGAAAGGATACCCAGGTGGAGCCTATGGACTCTTGAGTTGAGAAGACAGAGATAAAAGTCTGGGAGACCAAAGTAGCAGGAGTTCACAGAACAGAATATTAGAGAGGGTAAAATTGCATAGACAAATAATCTGAAAATCTGCAGAGGATCCCCCTTGTGTGTTCAGGAGGCTATTGATCAGTGTATGCATGTAAGAAAACTACACAAAGTTGGGAAAAGAACTATACACAAGATAAGAGGGCACAGTGCCCAGTGCTTACACATGGCAGGGAACAGTTTTTGTTCCCACCAACCAGGCTGGAAACCTCCACAATTCTCCATGCAGTTGGTAAATTATTCTGAAGGGTCTTGCCTAGGAGCAAGGAATAACTACCTCCAAACTAAACATGTGCATTGTCCTAACCAATCTTAAGGTCAAGACTCAAAAGGACAAAATCGTTTCCAAGAACTTAACTGCATCCCAGAACAATGTTCAAGAACACTTATAATAATACAAATATATTCAGCACACAACAAGGGACAGTTTATAATGTCTGGCATTCTATCAAAGATTACCAGACATACAGAGAAGCTGAAAAGTATGGCTGATAATGAGGAAAATCAATTAATAAAAATTCACCCAGAATAATATAAAGTTACATAAAGTTGTAGTTTGATACAAATATTAAAATTAATAGAAAAGCATATTAAAACAGTTATCATTATTTTTCATAATTCAAAAAGTTTAGAGACATGGATGTTCTAAGACCTAAATATAAGATCTGAAATAATAAATTACATAGAAGAAAACATAGGTAGTAAACTCATGGACCTTGACTGTAGAGAACATTTTATGATTTTGACCCCAAAGGCAAGGGAAGTAAAGGCAGAGGTGAATTTAACAGTGGACACACTGGGCATGGGCCCTGAGCTCTGAATTGTGAAGCCCCCCCCCCAATTCCAACTTTATACCTTTTTCTCATGTAAGGGGCCCAATATTTTCTTCTGTGCCTAGGGCCTCAACTGACCTTAATCCATCTCTGAGTAAAAGTAAAGATAAATGAATGGGACTACATCAAACTAAAAAGCTTCTGCACAGCAAAAGAAACTGACAACAAAACAGACAGCGAATTAAATGGGGGATGATATTTTCAAACAACAGCTCAGATAAGGGGCTAATATCCAAAATATATAAAGAACTCACAAAATTCAGCAGCAAACAAGCAAACAATCCAATAAAAAAAATGGAAAGAGGACATGAACAGACACTTCTACCAAAAAAAAAAAAAAAAAATACAAATGGCCAATAGATATATGAAGACACTCATCTTCACTAGCTATTAGAGAAATGCAAATCAAAACTACAATGAGATACCACCTCACACCTGTTAGATTATCTATTATCAACAAGACAGGTAATAACAAGTGTTGGAGAGGTTGTGGAGAAAAAGGAACCCTCATCCTCTCCTGGTGGGAATGTAAAGTAGTACACTATGAAAGAAAGTATGTTGGTTCCTCAAAAAATTAAATATAGGCCTGATCTGTGGTGGCGCAGTGGATAAAGCGTCGACCTGGGAACACTGAGGTTGCCAGTTCAAAACCTGGCACTGGTATGGTCAAGGCACATATGGGAGTTGATGCTTCCTGCTCCTCCCCCCTTTCTTTCTCTCTCTCTCACTCTCACTCTGTGTCTCCTCTCTAAATGAATAAAATAAAATAAAAATTTTTAAAAAATTTTTAAAAAATTAAATATAGAACTACCATATGATCCAGCAATCCCTCTACTGGGTATATACCCCCAAAACTTGAAAATATTGGTATGTAAAGACCCAGGCAGCTCCATGTTCATCACAGCATTGTTCACAATGGTCAAGACTTGGGAGCAACCAAAATGTCCTTCAATAGAAGATTGAATAAAGAAGATGTGGTACATATATACTATGGAATACTATTCAGCCATAAGAAATGATGACATAGTATCATTTGTGACAACATGGATGGACCTTGATAACATTATACTGGGTGAAATAAGTAAATCAGAAAAAGCTAAGAACTATATGATTTCATACACAGGTGGGACACAAAATTGAGAATTATGGACATAGATAAGAGTGCAGTGGTTACCAAGGGGAGGGGAAAGGAGAAGAAGGAGGGGGGTGGGAAGGAGGAGAGGCATAAAGAGAAACAAATATAAGGTGACAGAGGATGATTTGACTTTAGGTGATGGGTATACAACATAATTGACTGTCCAAATGATGTGGAGATTTTTTTCTCTAAATTTATGTACTCTAGTTGACCAATGTCACCCTGTTAAACTGAATTGTCTAAGTTTTCAAAAATTCCAGAGATGAAATGGCCAATGTCTCAAATAAAAAATACACTGGATAGTATTAATGGTAGATTAGTTAATTTAGAAGAAACAGTTAGAAAACTTGAAGACACAGCAATAGAAACTATCTAAAAGGAAACAGAGAAATAAAATATTGGAAAAACTAAACAGAGCATCAATGAGTTGAAAGGCAAATTTAAGTGGCCTAATATACATGTAATTGGAGTTTCTAAAGAAATAATTGAAGACACAATGCTAAAATTTCTCCAAATTTGTTGAATACAATTAACCCACATACCCATAAAGTCTAATGAAACTCAAGCAGAAGAAACATGAAACACGCCCCCCCCTCTGTAGCGACTTAAATGTCACACATACTCATTCCCTACCCCCATACTTAACCTCTCACTCTCTTCATTGTGCTAAATAGTTATCTCAAGATTTTGGCTCCATCATTAGCTGGACTGAGTCGTCAGCCAAGTAGTTTCCTCCGTGCAGTCGCAGAGGTAGGTAGTTGTTGACTGCTGGAGTGCTGAAGTCGGGAGTTCACGGGATGCAGACCTTAGAGGCCTGCACCGGCCTCAGTATGCAGCTGAGGCTGGTACTTAGGTGGAATTTGTTGTATGCCATTTGCTAGCCTGGATAGATATTTGGTTAAAGCAAAAAACAAGTAATGCATTACAATTTTGAGAGGGACTTGGAGAATACATATCAGAAATGCATTCTCTGGCCTACATAACAGTATCTGATTCAGCTATGGAAACTGGGAGTAGAAGTGATAACTCTTCCTCAGTAGCACCTTGATAAAACTCAGTGTGTTCCTTACCTAAACGGAGGCAAAGAAATTCCATTAGAAAATTTGTTCCTTCACTTCAAAAGTGTTCAAGCAAGAGATGCATCCAGAGACTCATCTTTAAAACCGAGACCATTGACTTTAAAAGCTTATTTTGAAATATTTTTTTTTGTTTTTATTAATTTTAATGGGGTGACATTGATAAATCAGGGTACATATGTTCAGAGAAAACATCTTCAGGTTATTTTGACATTTGATTATGTTGCATATCCATTACCCAAAGTCAAATTGTCTTTCGTCACCTTCTATCTGGTTTTCTTTGTGCCCCTCCCTGCCAGTTCTTCCCTCCCTCCCCCTAACCAGTATAAATTTTCTTTTTTAATGCAAAGAAAGGAAATATAAGCCAATAGGAAGACCAAGGGGAAGACCAAAAGGAAGAAAAAACATTAGATCACAAATAATTAAAAAACAATGAAAGATAAAACACCTGGGTTCCTACTTTTAGAATCTGAAAATGTAAAACAAAACAAAACACAATACCTTGGAGAAATTTTTAATCTTTGAACAAGCAATGGCAAGATAATTTTTCAACTACTTTGAAAAACTGAAGTATGTATACCATCTCAAGGAATCTTTTAAACAGATGAATGTTGCTGAAGATTTAGAAGAAGAAGGCCTTGATAGTTTTAAATATAATATTTGGATGAGGATGGACCTATCTCTCTCATTGACTAAACAGTCAGCATAAGTTTAATCATGTCAAATAATTTTGGTCAAGGATTTTATCAAATTAAATGTTTTAAAATTTTAATGTTAAAAGAAAGAAACTTGAAACAAATGACAACAAAGCACTTCATAATCAAATTGCTCAAAACCAATGATAAAGAGAAAATCTTAAAAGTAACCGAATAAGTCATGTTACATACAGATAAAATGATGACAGAAATTTTCTCACAGAAAATAATGCAAGTGAGAAGATTACTGCAACATATTTGTTGCAGTACTATAATGTTATAGTAATTAAATATATAGAAATATAGAAAAATATGGAAGATATATAAAAATAATCAGAATATAATATTAAAAGCAATTAAGGAAATGACCCAGTCAGTGTGTGTGTGAAGTTATATACAGATAAGAAGTGGCTTGATGTCATAACTCTAAATTAACATAAACAAGAAGCTTCCCTATGAACACCTTAAAAGTGGCTTGATATAACATTTTAGTAGATTAACATAAAAAGGGCTCCCTGCAAGGAACTCCCAAAAAGGAAGGTTGAGGTGATAATCCTGTAAATTGACACCTGTAAGGTGGGTTGAGATGATAATCTTGTAGATTGACACCTGTTAGAAGGTGTTGGCCAGAAAAGGTACTAAAGCTAAGGGTCCCCCTGCTGTGGTAGTCTCCCAGACTCCAGTGTTGACATAGACTGTCTGCACAATGCTCTGACCAAAGACAGCTGAGAGGAGCACGCCAACTGGGCCCCCTTAAACTGTACCCAGGCACACCAAAAGTATTTGTGAGTAATAAACTGCCTGTGTGATTCTTGCAACTAACTTGTGTGTCAGTTGTGTGTTTCCTCCAGTGGAAGTTGGTCTCGGCACTAATAAGTAGAATCCTCATAGCCACCTCAAGAGTAGTCTCAAAGAGGCTGCCAGACCTGCTGGTAAGCAGATGTGTTCCACTGTGTGGGGAAGTTGAATCGGGGACACCTGATCGATGTAGAGCTCAAGCTCTACTGGGACAACATTTAAAATAATAAAAAACAATATTTTAATCTACAAATCTACACACAGTAAAAATATCTTTCAAAAACAAAATCTGACAGAATTCATTACCAGTTGGCTATACTATAAGAATGTTCAAAGAAGTACTGTAAGCAGAAGAAAAATAATACCCAGTTGATATGAGTCTACCTAAAGCAGTGAAAAATATCAAAAAAAGTAATTGGAGGCTGCTTATTTGGAACATGCCAAGACTGGAGGCAGCAGGTCCACTCAAAGTCAAGAGTACTATACTGAAAATAAAGAAATGAAATGCCAGAATACTGTGGCAAAAATTTGACCCTCCAGTGGGATATTTGAAGAATCTTTTCTAGGGACTCTAAGCAGCACAAAAGCAAAGGTACTGATGTTAGAGGCCCACAAACAAAACAGTCCAACACAGGAGAATGACATTTGACAACCTTCAACCTTGTAACTGAGAGGTTCTAATTAGCTTTTAAGTCCCTACTCTTAAATATAAACCAATAGAAACAACAAGAATGCTGAGAAAAGGTCTTTAATATGAAAGATAGAGGTCAAAAACACAAATGGGAAAAAAGAAAATAACAAAACTTGGATATATAGAAACTGTGCAGGGAGCTAAAAACTTCTAAAATATAATTAATATCCTCAGAGGGACTAATGGAAATACTGTAAGCATAAAATAAGATCAAATTGCTATTGAAAACAGAACAGAGAACAATAGCAAATTTCTTAGAAATAAAAGATAACATAAGGAAAGACTAGATTTGAAATAAAAGATAACATAAAAAAGACAAGATAAAATGATTGATAGATAAATTTGAGAAAACTTTTAAGAAAATAGAGCAAAAAGTCAAGTACATGAAAATAAAAGATAAAATATTGGGAAATTAGCGACCCAGTTCAGGAGATTCCATATCCAAACAACAGATGAGAGAACAGAGAAAATGGAGGTGATGAATGCATGAACTAAAAGATGAGATTATAAATTTAAAGGACACACTAAGTGTTAATGCAAAAGAAAAGAATAGACCCATACTAGGGAACATCAGTGAGAAATTTTAAAACACTGGAAACAAAGGCAAAGTCCCACAAGTTTCATATAAAAGATCATGAATCAGAATGGCTTTGAACTTTTATTTATTTATTTATTTTTACAGAGTCAGAGAGAGAGAGATAGATAGGGACAGACAGAAAGGAATGAAGAGAGATGAGAAACATCAATCATCAGTATTTTGTTGCGACACCTTAGTTGTTCATTGATTGCTTTCTCATATGTGTCTTGACTGGGAGGCTACAGCAAACCAAGTAACTTTTTGCTCGAGCCAGCAACCTTGGGTCCAAGCTAGTGAGTTTTGCTCAAACCAGATGAGCCTGCACTCAAGCTGGAGACCTCGGGGTCTCGAACTTGGGTCCTCCGCATCCCAGTATGACACTCCATCCACTGCGCCACCACCTGGTTAGGCCAGAATGGCTTTGAACTTTTAATAACAACACTGGAAGCTAAAATATCAATGAGATTATGACTTTAAATTCTGAAAGGAAATTATTTTCCGTCTAGAATTCTATACCCATCCCAGTTCTCAATCAATTGTGAGGTCAGAATAAAGACATTTTCAGACATGCCAAATCTCAAAATTTTTACTTCTTATGCAGCGTTTCTTGCGAGAATGTGTTCCACCAAAACAAGAGAGTGAATCAAGTGAGAGCAACACAAGTACATACAGGAACAAGAGTGTTAACATAAGAAAAAAGGGAAAGGACTCTTCAGGGAAGTGACAGAAAAGAGAGATCTCAGGGAAACAGCTATACACCAGGCCTGTAGAGTATCTCCTTTTAATTGAAGCAGGACATAGGCTCTAAAAGAAAGTTTCTCAAGAAGATGAAATTTGTGACCATTTGGGCAACTTAACATTTTGAGAAGAGATTTAACAAGGGGTGGAGAGTTTGGGATTGAATTAATAAGTACAAAGAGCATTTTAGGCAAATGAAAAAAAGAAAAATTACTAACAATAGAAAAACTAAAAGTTGTGCAGAAATAAAAGGTAATTATAATCTACTACATGGCTTAGCTCTGAGTAGAGCTTTCATGTCACCACAGTGTTTATTAAGCTTCTTGAATGGATAGATTAATGTTTTTTAATCAAATTTAGAAATATTTTTAAATTAATTTTTTAGAAAGAGAGAGAGAGAAAGGGACAGAGTGAGGAGCAGGGAGCATCAACTTATAGTTGTTTCTAGTATGTGCCTTGACCAGGCAAGGCCTGGGTTTCAAACTGGTGACCTCAGCATTTCTGGTCAGCACTTGATCCACTGCACATCACCACAGGTCAGGCAAATTTAGGAATTTTTTAGCCATCATTTCTTCAAAAATATTTTTGCGCCCTCCCCTCTCTCACTCTTTCTGTAACTCTATGTAAATGTTGTGCTTGATAGTGTCCCATAGGTCTTTAAAGTCTCTTCATTCTGTTTGTTCGTTTTTCAGAAATAATTTCTATTGATTTATCTTTAAGTTCACTAATTTCTTCTTCTGTCATCTCAAGTTTTATGATGAAGCTTTCATTTTCTAGTTACAGTTATTTTGCTTTTCAACTTCAGATTTTCCATTTGTTTCTTTATGACTAAGTTTTGGCTCTAGGTTGGCATTCTTTTTTGATGAGTCATTGTCATTATTCTTTCCTTTAATTCTTTAAACATGACTTCTTTTAGTTATTTGAAAATATTAATAACTACTTTGAAGTCTTTGCCTGAACTTAACATTTAAAACTCCTCAGAGACAATTTCTACGCACTGCTTTCTTACTGTTCAAAAAAGTCTTTACATTTTTCAAAAATTAGATATTTCAGATAGTATAGCAATTCTAGATTCATATTTCATTCCCAGTCTCCCTCAGAAGTTGTTGCCATTACTGTTGTCAACTGAAAAAGAATATCAACTAAGTGTTTCATCACCAAAAAAGATTTATTTGGGAAAAAGAAAGGGTAGCAACCTAGTGAATGCCATGTGTACACTCTGGCTTGCATGCTAAGGTGGAGGAGTATTTCTAAAAGGGAAAAGGAAGTTAAGAAAAGGGGGAGTAAGAACCATAGAGCTTTACTATAAACATGGAGTTCTCACATGTAAGGTTCTTGTGATTATGTAGCATGTGAGAACTTCCATAAGCCCTAGTTTCTTCCATTTACCCTCCCAACTGGTTATGTTTTCTTCAAGTTCCAGTTAGTCTTTATCACTGTGTTTTTGATTGCTGGTTTAGTGACTTGCCTGAATTAATTACTTTTCTTTTAGATTTTATTTATTCATTTTAGAGAGAGGGGAGAGACAGAGAGAGAGACAGAGAAAGAGAGAGAGAGAGAGAAGGGGGGGAGGAGCAGGAAGCATCAACTCCCATATGTGCCTTGACCAGGCAAGCCCAGGGTTCCAAACCAGTGACCTCAGCATTCCAGGTTGACACTTTATCCACTGTGCCACCACAGGTCAGGCCTGCCTGGACTAATTTCAAAGAGTCTTTTTTACTTGCAGTGTGCAATGGCTGACGTTTCTTATCAGTTTTACTATATTCTTGTTTTTATTTTTAATTCTGGTTTCCTAAGGGTCATTCATCTCTGTGTCAGTATCACTTGGTAGTCAACCAATGAGTAATTAGAGAAAGTGTTCAAACATCTTAAAACAGCAGGAATTCCATCCTTTTCTGATAGATCTGTATGGGTATGGGAAACACCCTCAAAATCCAGGTCATATACAAATCTCTGGATTTTGCTTTTCACCAGTTTCCTGTGTGTCACCTCTGTGTGCGTGCAAAGCCTAGGGCCCAGCCAGAATGTATGACTTGCTAGGACCCTCTCTGGTCTTTCCTTGTAAATGTGTGCAACAGCTTTCCAGACTGCCAAATATGTAAACGATTATTGAGGCCATTATAGTTTTCATGGATCTGCCTAGTTTGACAGTTTAATTTTTGCCCTAACCTCAGGCTAGCTGTGAGTTGCCTTTCCCTATTTGTGTGTAAATTTGATCTCTATTTCTGACAATTCCCCGAGTATGAAGGGGTGGGGGGTTGCCTTCTGCTCTTAATCAAATCAGCCCCCTATGCAGGTGAAGCTGCTGGTTTTTATGGCCTCCCGGCTCTGATAGAATTACCAAATGGGAGTTGGGAGAGAGAGTCAGAGGGGCAGTAGGCAATAAACAGATCAACTCCAGGCTAAAATGGCAGAGTCCCATGGTTTTTATTCAAGTTTCTTTCTTAAATAACTACTTCTTAAGATCTGCATGCTGTGGATTGATTTCTAACATCCTAAATTTTCTTTTGTTTTTGAACATTTTTGCCAGTTTTATTATTGTAATTTTGTTTTTTCCAGAGACAGAGAGAGAGTCAGAGAGAGGGATAGATAGGGACAGACAGACAGGAACGGAAAGAGGTGAGAAGCATCAATCATTAGTTTTTTGTTGCTGTTGCAACACCATAGTTGTTCATTGATTGCTTTCTCACATGTGCCTTGACCACAGGCCTTCAGCAGACCTAGCCACCCCTTGCTGGAGCCAGCAACCTTGGGTCCAAGCCAGTGAATTTTTGCTCAAGCCAGATGGGCCCACGCTTAAGCTGGCGACCTCGGGGTCTCAAACCAGGGTCTTCTGGCATCCCAGTCCGACGCTCTATCCACTGCGCCACCACCTGGTCAGGCTGTTATTGTGTTTTGAGAACAGGATTTGCCAAACTCCTCACTCTACTACCTGTCTTGTCATAACAATTAAAATTTTGTAGCCAAAGTGTTTAAAAACACTATATTGAGTAGATAGAAAGAAAGAGAGCTAAATTTTTTTATTTCTAGGTAGGAAGTCAATTGTTAATGCATAAATGTAAAAAATCAAGTAACAATATGATCATGATATTTAATGATGGAAATATCCATATAAAATAAATCAGCTAAAGGAATTAAAATAGTTTTATTCAAGAAAGGGGAAATGGGGAGGAAGAGCACAGTGTATGTCTTTAGCCTTGTAAAAATATGTTGATTCATTAAACTATAGTTATGTAAAATTTGATTAAAAAATATTAAGATAATAGACAAAACAATGTAAAGAAAATTAAGTCTTGCCCTGGCCAGTTTGCTCAGTTGTAGAGCGTCAGCCTGGCATGTGGATATCCCAGGTTTGATTTCCAGTCAGGGTACATAGGAGAGGCGCCCATCTGTTTCTCCACCCCTCCCCCTCTTGCTTCTCTCTCTTCTCCTATCTTCCTGCAGCCTTGGCTCAATTGGAAGAAGATGGCCCTGGGCGCTGAGGATGGCTCCATAGCCTCCACCTCAGGAGCTAAAAAATGAGTCACGTTGCAACAAAGCAAGTCCCCAGATGGGCAGAGCATTGCCTCCTAGTGGGCTTGCCAGGTGGGTCCCAGTCAGGAGGCATGTGGGAGTCTGTCTCTGCCTCCCCTCCTTTTACTACATAAGTAAATTTAAAAAGAAAGAAAGGAAGGAAGAAAATAAGAAAGGAAAGGAGGGAGGGAGGGAGGCAGGGAGGAAGGGAGGGAGGGAGGGAAGGAAGGAAGGAAGAAAAGAAGGAAGGAAGGAAGGAAGGAAGGAAGGAAGGAAGGAAGGAAGGAAGGAAGGAAGGAAGGAAAGAAGGAGGGAAGGAAGGAGGGAAGGAAGAAAATGAAATCTTTAAGGTCACTTAGACCTGAGTTTGAATCTTGGCTCCACAATTTATGAGCTATGTGACTTTTGTCACAAAACTTAATATCGAGTTTCAATTTATTTTTCTTTTTCTTCTTTTTATTAGATTTTATTTATTCACTTTTGAGAGAAAGAGAGAAGGGGTAAGGAGCAGGAAACATCAACTCCCATATGTACCTTGACCCGGCAAGCCCAGGGTTTTGAAACTCAGCATTCCAGGTCAATGCTTTATCTACCGTGCCACCACAGGTCAGGCCAGTTAGTCTTCTATAAAATGCAGAGGATGGCTGCTTCAAAAAGTTGTTAAGAATAATAGCACATACTGTGTATCAGGAAACAAAAATTACCAAGTAGAGAACAAACTCTTTTTGCCTGTCTCCAAATGGGTCTATCATCTTTTTCACCAACCCCAAACTCTTGAGAAGGGATTTGTAGATCACTCTCTAGGTAATGGTCAATGAACCCAAGTGTATAAAATACTGTCTTAATGGTCAGCCTGTTTATATCTTCTCTACCCCTTCTAGAATGTAATCTACAGAAGGGCAGGGAGTAGTCTATTTTTCAGAGGGCTCAATAATTTATAGGTAACCAGTAAAATTTGTTGAACAAATTGGTGAACTCAGGCAATCTGGCAGGGGATTCTATTCTTCAAGAAACAGCATCTTTATCACTGTAGCACAGGCTGCTCTCAACTCCTGCAAAAATGTGATGTTGTTTTGAAAATGGAGGGATGGGTCCAGGGTCTAAATCTGTGGACAAGCACCTTAAAGACAACATACATTCCAGGAAACACGTCAGGGACATCATTATCCTATGCAAGTACAGGGTGCTGGCCTCAGCTGGGTTTTCTCCCTTTGTTACTTAATATAATTCTTAGTACACTTTCTTCAAGGTCTTAGTTTCTACCCTGAGACAGGTTTGTTTTTTTTTTTCTATGAATTCCATTCTAATACTTTGTATAGCTGTTATGGTTAGAGTGCAGAGTTGAACTCCAGAAACTAACAAATAGCTTGTGTTCTATTTAGAGAAAATCTCATACACTAAAATCCAAGTTTACAAAATACGTAACTATAGACAAGGGTCTGAATATCACAAAATGTCCTGAATTTGCAAAAGGACTCATCTCTGAATTCTGGTAAAAAGCCAACCCACTGGTATATTTAACATACTATTTGCTTTGTAAATCTTGATTCACAATCACCTGAGGGCATGTAATGTGGGATGTACTACATGCATATTTTATGGGATTGTTTGTGTTAGTGAACCAGCATGGCTACATCAGCCTTATTTCAGCATCTCTTATAATACAAGACTGAAATTGCCATTTTTAACTTTCAGCAGTATCCTTTAAGTTAAAAGAAAGGAAGAGAGAAAGGAATACAAGATGAACGGGCTCAAGTTGGCTCTCTTTAGGCCAGGGTTTATTGTTTGCATGAAAATCCCTTCGTGTTTGCCAAGAGATCTCAAAGGCAACTGCCAGGCTGCTGGCATCATCAAAGGAGTTATCCCAAAGAAAGCCAGAGCACAGGGACTTCATGGGCCCCCCCTGATTGGACTTCATGGGGACGAGCAGATGAGACCCTGGCCTGGATGGCCAATCTTTACCTGTGCCAGCATCTCAACAGGGCAGAAAACATGTCTGACCTGCTATGAGGTCAGATCTACCAGCAAAGAGCCACTTACCTTATCCTATTATCTACAATTTGATGGCTGTGAGACTCCTAGCCTGGGTGACCATGGAACAGGGCAAAACTTATTGGCCTGGGGGGTGGGAGGAAGGGGTATAAAATGCTAACCACTTGTCTTTTTCAGACCCCCTCCCACCCCACCACAGAGGTATAATGTACAGACTGACTCCATTATCTGGATACTTGCTCCAGCAATCTGCCAGGCCATGGTCTGGCCAGTCAGGCAGCCTCCTCTGACCACAGGATTATGAGAGAATTACTGCACTTCTATGTTCCTCTGTTCCTCTCTGACACTAGAGATAACAGTGCCATCCCTCTTTCTGAGGTTGTTCCTGAAGTTGACAGTGCTGCAGGTAGCAGAGTGGCAGAAGCCACTAGGGAAGGTCGCCTCTGAGCAGGGTTGCATAGTGACTTTCATGGGTTCTGGACACTTTTGCCTTTGTGGACCTCTTCCTCCATAAAATTATTTTTAGCCCTGGCCAAATAGCTCAGTTGGTTAGAGTGTTGTCCTGAAGTGCACAGGTTGCCGGTTTGATCCCTGCTCAGGGCACATACAGGAACAGATCAATGGTTCTATCTGTCTCTCTCTCTCTCCCCCTCTCTCTCTTAAATCAATCAATAAATTTTTAAAATATTAAAACATTTTTAATCTATTTTATGATTGTGTCAGTATAAGGTAATATATTAATATACAGGGTGGGGGGAAAGTAGGTTTACAGTTTATATGGAAAATAATAGAATAATTAATAAATAATACAAGAATAAACTGTGTTTTGAGTACTCACAACTGTAAACTTATTTTTGCTCCACTTGGATATTAAGACATTTTTCAACCAAAAGCTAATTTTTCCTTTTTATTTTAAAAGTAATTGAGACATTTTTATGTGCCTCAAAAAGTACCGTGGGCCCAACCCCGCACCTGTTGTACCTAATGGAGCAGTTGGCTGTGATCACGAAGTGACTCTAGATTTTGACATTCCTTTTACTACACATATTGTAACATATGTTACAGTTAAGAGTTGGGATTTGGGAATTAGATTTAGGTTTGATTCGTGTCTCCATATTCTACTAGCTTAACATCTCTGAATCTCACTTTTGTCATCTGTATAATGGGGAAGTATTTCCTTGGGAGGTTTGATGTAAAGGGTAAATCCCTAACAGCGCTTGTCAATTAGGAAACACTCAGTAAATGGAATGACAGCGATGATTAAACACTCCAGTGAATGCTATTCTCCAAAATATGTCATTGGGCATTCTTTTATTCCCTACACCCAGAGCACAGAATTCTGGAAGGGAACTCAGTCCACAGATCAGGGGGTAAAGGGACTAGAGCAGACTCTATGAGGAGGGAGAGGGCAGACAGCAGGAAGACTTATAAAAGTCAGAATTTTTCTTATTCCTCATCTTGTTAAATGCCAACAAAGAAGCGGCCTACGTGTAGTCCAGCTGGTTACTGGGGAGCTTTCTTTCTGGTTCAGGCAAGGATAGAGTAAGGGGAGATGGGCACAGAACCCCCTTAGCATAGTTGTAGAGAACTTGCTTATCTCCCCAGGTTGGTTTGGCCAAGGCAGGTCTGGCAAGTATTAGACACGAGGCAGTGAGAACAATGCGGGTCCAATGGTTTTTAACTAAGCCAGGACATGATTACAAATGAGAAGATGTGAACTTTTATAAGAAAGGTTTCAAGGGTCTTACATGGTTTACAAAAAAAAAAAATCTCTGCTCTCCTAGCTTAAAATGCATGCAAATAGAAATACTGTAAGGGCAAAGAAGATCTTTTAAAATGCAAATAGCTATAGGATGTTTATGGGACTATCAATCATACACACCTTAGAGGGAATTAGTTTAGAGGGCCTGATTTCCCTCGACACTTAACTGAGATTTACATTGCTGCCAAATATGAAGTTTGGATGGGAGGAGGAGAAAGAGGAAGAATATACTTTGTTCCCTGGTGTACTTAGTTGAAGGAGGACTGGAGGTTTTCTGGGTTGGGGAATCTTCCAGTGACCAGGAAGCACCAGGTGGTATTGAGACCCTGGAGGTTGGTGTGGGGTGAATAGTAGAGCACAGGGCAAAGAGAATGTAGAGAGAGATGGGGAAATGTTCTACCCTGAAATTTAAGCAAACGGTGAAATCAGGGTCTTTGAGTGTTTTATGAAAAAATAAGTTGTCATCCTCTTGAATGCAATGTCCACACCGGTCACTGCTCTAAAAATTTTTCTCAGGTGGCCTGTCAAATGTCAGGAAGCAGCCTATTCTCATCTCCCCATCAAATTATATTTTAATAAGTTAGTTTGAAAATAGTATACTTCTTAATAGCTAGGTATATTTTTAACAAGGTCTGTATGCAATATCTATGCTGTCTCGTTAATTCCCTAAAAAAAAACATCTTTGGGGAGAAAGTTCTTATTTGACTACAGTACATTTATTTTGGGTGGTTACTTATTGTTCGGCAGATAAAATATATTATGCTCACTTTGTTAAAGGTGGCGCTGCCCACATGGAAGTTCGTTGATATTAATGTGTGTTCTGGAACAGGCTGTGGGCAGGCCGGGTCGTTATAGCCTAAGGCTTAGTTTTAAGAGTAAACTCTTCTCTATACCCTTGACTGATTGGATGATGTAGGGTGGTGCACTCTCCTGAGGAATCCTATTATGCCTCAGATGGGTGGCTTTGTATCAGAGACTTTATATATAATTGGATTAAAGGTTTTGAGTCTATGCTATAAAATGGGAGAGAGCAGTAGCTTGATCTCTCTCTCTTGGTTCCTGTGGTATTAGAGAGGAGAGCAGATTAAGGCCATGTGGAGGAGAAGTAGCCAAGATGCAGAGTGCTGAGGAAGAAGCCAGTTTGTTAAGAGTTTGTGCAGGAGGAGATGGGGAACAGAGGTGAATAAGTCTGGTGAGCTAGAAACCTTTGATTCTAGGAAACTCGGATAAGTCAGTAGCTCTGTGAGCACTGAATGTGTGGGCTTTGGAGCCCAGTGTGTGTTTTTGCTTGCCCGCCGGGTGCAAGCTAGAATTAAAGCTGATGGCTCACCAGTTCATGGCTCCTGTGTTTCATTACCGACTGTTCAAATCCAATGTGAACCTGCACGGGTCAGGCGGCTATGATCTCGGCCATGGCTACTGGCTTTACATTTGGCGTAGTCTGTGGCAGGATTTGATACAGATCGGCATGGAGCCACCACCACCTTTGAGTGGTGGAGTAGAGGACTGGTTGCTGTTTTGGTTTCCCATAGCTGTTTTTTGGGGGACTGTAGGCTGGCTGACTTTTACAGTCATGTGTGAGGAAACCGAGAGCTCTATGGAAGAGGCTGCCCAGAACCTGCAAACCAAGCAGTGGAAGGAGCTGGAGGAAAGGTGGGAGAAAGAGATGCCGACCCTGGAGCTGGAGGAAGCACTGGAGGAGGAGGCCAACCAGGTTTGCGAGATTCACCTGGAAATGGAGCAGACGCTGGAGAAGGAATCAAAGGTTTGTGAGTTGGAGATTGCCCTGGATGTTGTGGAGAGCCAGCAGCGGCCTGAGGCCGGGCCTGAGGCTGGGGCCGGAGCTGAGGCCGGGACCAAGGCTGAGGCCAGGTTTGGAGCTGCAAGGCCTGCTGAGCAGAAGGCAGCGGTGGCCCGGAGATCAAGCCCAGCAGCAGGAGCTAGTGTTTTCAGTTCCTCTTTGGAGGATGAGGAGAATAAAGCTGGAGTTGCAATCTGCAGTCTTCAGAAGGTGAGAGCCCACCAGCAAGGAGCTTCTACTACAATGCTGGTAGGTCTGCGATTTTGGGACATAGGGGTGGATGCCATCATGCTCCCCAGAGCAGAGATGAAAATTCTGACTGCCATGGCCACGTGCTCCTTTTTGGGACAGTGTACGAGCTGCCAGGATGGCAGAGATGAGGGGGGAGGCTAACACCCCATGTGTGTGGACTGATTTCCTGGACTACGACCTGAGTGAGCACTGGCTCATTTGTTGAATGGACTTATGGTTTTTGAACAATGTGAAATACCCTGATGGGGGTGGGGTGGCTTTAATGGAGGCTTTCCCCCTGCCCCGGGAAGCCTTTCAAATGGCAAGAGAGAAGGCCTAGGACATTTTGCACTTTTGGAAAAGTGCTTAGAAACTGGTGAAATGTGTGTACCTTTGTAATTTTTGAAATTGTATGATTTGTCATGCTGTTGTAATTTGTGTAATGTGCCTAATTTCCTTGTACAGGAATGCCAGTGGTGTAAATTGTGGGTAGTAAAGTGAGCATAGGGGTGGATTGTTCGGCAGATAAAATATATTATGCTCACTTTGTTAAAGGTGGCGCTGCCCACATGGAAGTTCGTTGATATTAATGTGTGTTCTGGAACAGGCTGTGGGCAGGCCGGGTCGTTATAGCCTAAGGCTTAGTTTTAAGAGTAAACTCTTCTCCATACCCTTGACTGATTGGATGATGTAGGGTGGTGCACTCTCCTGAGGAATCCTATTATGCCTCAGATGGGTGGCTTTGTATCAGAGACTTTATATATAATTGGATTAAAGGTTTTGAGTCTATGCTATAAAATGGGAGAGAGCAGTAGCTTGATCTCTCTCTCTTGGTTCCTGTGGTATTAGAGAGGAGAGCAGATTAAGGCCATGTGGAGGAGAAGTAGCCAAGATGCAGAGTGCTGAGGAAGAAGCCAGTTTGTTAAGAGTTTGTGCAGGAGGAGATGGGGAACAGAGGTGAATAAGTCTGGTGAGCTAGAAACCTTTGATTCTAGGAAACTCGGATAAGTCAGTAGCTCTGTGAGCACTGAATGTATGGGCTTTGGAGCCCAGTGTGTGTTTTTGCTTGCCCGCCGGGTGCAAGCTAGAATTAAAGCTGATGGCTCACCAGTTCATGGCTCCTGTGTTTCATTACCAACTGTTCAAATCCAATGTGAACCTGCACGGGTCAGGCGGCTATGATCTCGGCCTTGGCTACTGGCTTTACACTTATTTTGGTACCAAAACTTCATCCACAATTTTCCTACTGAGCTTGAAAGAGAATTCCCATACTGGCCCAATATAGCGGGACTAAGAAACTCCCTGGGAAAATAATATGAATCAAGCCCAGAAACCATGTTCTTTTCCCAACTCATGAAGATAAATCAATCTGAGTACTTCTTTTTTTTTTTTTTTTTAAGAAGGGGGTGAAGAGCGACTGCCCAATCCAGCTACGGTTGGGGCAGGAGAAAAGGCACCTCTGGGAATCTTGTTGGAATGAAGATTTAAATTTGATAGGGTTTGGGAGGAGCCCCGGAGTCCACTTTCTAACAAGGTTCTAAATGATCGGATGCTACTGATAGGGGACCACACTTTGAAGAGCAAGGCAGACCATGTACTCACTGGTGATGGACTCAGGAATGATAACCTTGACTTATCTGATACACAAGACAGATAGATGTACAGTATTTAATATGGTGGCTGGTATCTTGCCAGACTCTCACTGTTGCTGATTTATTATCTGTGTAGCATAAACTGGAAAACTTATTCTTGATACACTACTGCTTTATATAATCAAAATTGAGACAAAGTTGATGCTGAACTTCAAGGGCATGGTGGGTGACGGCTTTCCCAGAACCAGTGTGGGGAGAGCAGTCACTTCAGAGTCAGCCCGCAGTCCCAAGGGCTTGGTAGTCAGGGGAGTTAGGGTAACAGAGCCATGGCCTGGCTAGCTGGGTCCTGGTACAGCCTGGCTTGCAAGGAAGAGAGGAAAAGCCAACACCTGACTGTAGCTCTGAGTCCTCAGGCCTGACCCTGTACCCCACTGGGGTGCAGCAATACTCAGTGGAAACAGCTGGGCAGACAGGTCAGGCAGCATAAAAAAGATGCCCACAGGGCTGCTGATATCCTGCACAGTGCCCATGGCTCATAGTTGTGTTTCTCTGAGGGATATGATTGCCCTACATGGGAACCAGAAATAAAAAATGTGTGGCATATATGGTGTGAAGGAGGCAAGTGTGCATCAGAAAGAATAGGGAGTCTGGGGTCAGTGAGAAGCTGCTTCCGACCTCAGCTCTCAGGCAGTGAATACCTGGGTGGCTGCAGGCAACACCATGGCTCTCTGAGCCTTAATTCTCTGATCTGTGAAATGGGGCTGCCAACACATAACTTGCAGGGTCACTGTGAGGAATGAAGGCAGCAGTGTGTTGTCAGATGGCACCTTTATGAAATGGCACCTTTAACATTACGACTTCTGGCTATTTCCTGGAAGGCAACAGCTTCTATTCAGATAATCAGGCAGGCAATTTCACTTCAGGTATCCTCCCTCAACATAATTCCTACACCCATTCCGTAGACGATATTTTGACTTTCACGCCTGAGGTTGTGTGCATTGCAGCCCACAGTAAGGGGGCCTGGCCCTGACCGCTTCTTCTCTCTTACCAAAGTCACACCCTGGGACTCTGCTGGTCCTGTCCAGTGACAAGCCGGATGGGATTGGGGGATCTGTAGCTGAGCAAGTTTAGCAAATCTGATGGCCTTCCACACAGCCCCTGCAGACAGTCACACCCTTAGCCCTTGCTCCACTCACCCCTCCTCTTGGCCAATAAAAGAAGAAACAAAATATTTTCATTAACAGGGAGGGAAATCTAAGCCAACCTATGAAGTGACCAACCTGCTGAGTTATTAAACTGGACCTAGAAGTAAACAGTGTAGGGAAAGATTTTAATGAAAATGGTTAAATATAATAGCACATAGCACAGATCCTGTGAGCAAAAGAGTGATAGTTTTGTAGGTTGTTGAAGCATTACAACAGGTCCAGTGCTGTTTACTTGTTAAAATAATGTTTTTTTGGACTGCTGGTGGTCTCTGGCATACATTGAAATCCATGCACACACTCAGTTGGCTAAATGCTATTCAGAATCTATAAAAAGCTTCAGGCTTTATTTTCATATAAAAGAGTCACTTGTCACTCAAATCATTCATTTAACTCAATTTCAAAGCTTTCTCCCTGGCCACCATTCCAACAGGGTCAAAGAAATAAGGCTTGACCATATTTTTTATTTGAGGGGATGACTAGAGAATCACAAATGATAATGACTCTTTCCCCCTCTTGATTTCCCCCTCATTTTCCAAAAATAAACATGCCTTGTCATTGTGAAGCAGCTTATGCCTTTTGCTGGCATTTTGTCAGAAAAAATGGGTGAGGAGGTCACAAGGTCCTGGGGCCTCCTGGCCTCCATAGTAAGCAAATCATCATCCCATGATGTGCAACTGTCACAAATCATAACACTGTGAGGATTGCACAGGAAATCTAGGTTGCTGTTATGACATACTGTCCTACGTAGTTAAGGAACATATAGGGGGACACTGCCCTTGTAATGCTTTGTCAAAGATGGCAATCCAGGAGACGTGATCTGGTGAACTGTGCACCCACAAGAGATCTCTGTGAAGCTCGTGCCCATTAAGGTAGCTTCTTACGAAGCCTGTGAGCAGTGCGGGTTCCATTACCCGCAGATGTGGGGCTCATCCAGACCCAGAGCCTCTCACAGATCTCTCTTCCCCACACCCACAGAACCTGACGTTAGGAATTCCTCCCACACTCACCTACCTCTTCCTGCACTGGCTGCCTTGTGCATTTGGCTGCGGGGGGGGGGGGGGGGGGGAGGAGGATGGAAGGAGAGGAACTTGTGAAATCAACATTTTTGGGAAACTTCCAGCTTGTTTCAGAATCAGCAGGACACATGAGCCGCCACAATAGGTTCACTTTCATGTGGATGCTGTAGTAAGCAAGACTTCCAAGTAAAATCTCTGAATGTGAATTTAGCTAGTTTTGGATAAAGATGCCTTTCAGCGTCAATAAACACTATGAATGCATCGGAGTTACAACTTAATGAGATGAGGGGAAGTGCACTGGGTTAGGCCTCATCTCCCAGCCTCTGTCATGCTAATCAGCTGGGCAGCGGGCAGCTGAAAAACTGCTGGAATTTTTATTTGCATTTCATTTACTTGGAAGGAAATTGACCCAGATGGTCCACAAAGGCCCTAGAAGGTTGGCAAGCAGTATAGGGGTGCACACTTCTCGGAGGGCCAGCACTTGTCTGCCCATCCTTCTTTGAGTCTGGGGCATAAAAGATTAAAAAAGCGTAAAGGAATTGATTTCATGATTTTTAGATAATTTCCCCAAGATTTCAGAAAGGACCTCAGCAAACTAATTTAATCAACCAGGAACTCAATAGTAATTAAGAGGAAGAAAAGCTGAGATAATGAAAGAGGTGGTGAGGATTTCTGCTGTTGCTGGTGGAAACCTTTCTTAATTAGGAAAAATCTAAAAACGAGCTGATGTTGATCGAGACAGGCACAGGCAGGGAGAGCCAGTGGCGGCGCCATGGTCAACCCATGATGGATTGCCCATGCTATTCATGTCCTCTAAAGAGCGCCCTGCATGGCATTTCTATGGGTTTTTTTTTACCTGAATCATGAAGGTTGGGCCCTTTGGGGAGTCTAGGGTTTGTCCCCACATGGTCCCTTTCAATGGAGAGCTCATTCTCATCCAGGTGACACTCACACTTCATCATGACCCTTGGGTGAGGTAGGATTGGGGAGCACAGGCTGCAGAAAGGAGCGCAGAAGCCAAACGACACTCAGAGAGGTGGAGAACAAGTTTATCACACTGGCGGGTTTAGAGGAGCCGATTCTCCAAAATCTGAGGCCCAACCAGCAGGGTCTTGGGGGTTTTAAGGTCACACAGTTGGGCGGAGTTATAAGGTATGTGGAATGAGGAAGCAGTTTTACAGAAGCAAAAAAGGCAGGATTAGTGAAAGCAGAACAAAAAAGCAGTAACAGCTATATTAAGGTGAAGCATTTTGTTTTGTCATCGTGGAGTCATAGTCATATCAGGGTCAGGTTTTCTGCGTCCAAATCTAGGCTCTGTGGATTACCAGCTATGTGATCTTGGGTGAGTTAGCCTTCACCTGCACCTCAGTATCCTTGGATGTAAGATGGAGATAATAATAGTATCCCTCTAGGGTCCTTGTGTATCTGAAATGAGGTAAGGCACAGGAAGGGCTTAGCACAGGGCCAGGAACATAAGTAGGGTTGAATAAATGGCAGCTATTGCTATTGTTGTTAAATGGATATTCTCTTCCAATCTTTATTTCTTTTTTAAATTTTTATTTATTTTTTATTTTTAGCAGAGAGAGAGAGGAACAGACAGGGACAGACAGACAGGAAGGGAAATGAGAAGCATCAGTTTTTCATTACTGCACCTTAGTTGTTCATTGATTATTTTTTCACATGTACCTTGACCAGGAGGCTCCAGCTGAACCAGTGACCCCTTGATCAAGCCAGTGACCTTGGACTTTAAGCCAGTGACCTTTGGGCTCAAGCCAGTGACCATGGGGTCAAGTCTATGATCCCATGCTCAAGTTGGCGATCCTGTGTGTTGGACAGATAAAATATATTATATTATTCTCACTTTGTTAAAGGTGGCACTGCCCATATGCAAATTTTAAGAGTAAGCTTTCCCCACACCCTTGACTGATTGGATGATGTGGGGTGCTGCACTCTCATGAGGAATCCTCCCATTATGCCTCAGATAAGTGACTTTGTATCAGAGACTTCCTTGTTTGTAAATTGGATTAAAGGTTTTGAATCTACACTATAAAGTGGGGCTGGCCGGGAGCTTGCTCTCTCTCAGTTCCTGAGGTTAGTATTAGAAAGGAGAGCAGATTAAGGTCATGTGGAGGAGAGGAGAAGTAGTCAAGATGGCAGAGTGCTGAGGAAGAAGCCAGTTTGTGCAGAGTCTGTGTAGAGAGAAGGAGATGAGGAATAGAAGTGAATAAGTCTGGTGAGCTAAAAACCTTTTGATTCTAGGAAACTCAGATAGGTCAGTAGCTTTGTGAGCACTGAATGAGTGGGTTTTGGAGCCCAGTGTGTGTTTTTGCTTGCTCACCGGGTGCAAGCTAGAATTAAAGCTGATGGCTCACCAGTTTTTTCGCTCCGTTGTTTCATTACTGACTGTCCGAATCTAATGCGAACCTGCATGAGCCAGGCAGCTGTGATGGTGGCACTGGCTACTACTGGCTTTACACTGTGCTTAAGCTGGTGACCTTGGGATTTTGAACCTGGATCCTCAGCATCCCAAGCCAACACTGTATCCACTGCACCACTGTTTGGTCAGGCTTTTCCAGTCTTTAAATAAAAATATCTCCTAGATCAATGAAAATGGGTTGATATAAAAATAATTGGTGCTCTTCCAATCTTATTTGGATGCCCACAGATACCTGGTACATAGTAGATATTTAATGAGTGTTGGATGAATAAATGCATAAAGCACCAAGTATCAAAGAATAAAACACATGATTAGACTGGGCAATAGGGAAGAGGAATGAACCATAAGTTTATAAGATGGAGCCACACCCTCAGAGTCCACCTATTGTTATAAGGTGCCAAAAGTTACAGAATTAATATTAATATTTTAGGAAGTTTAAAAAACTGGGTGTGCAAAGGGAGATTTTGAAAATAATCCTTGTATTTGTGTAATTAGCATAAAACCAAGATGGCATTGTGTTGTAAATGCAGAAAGAGGAAGGAGACTTGGATTCCCTGACCTTCCCCACACCTATGGGGGAAGGTTCAATGGCTAGCCAGGTGTAGGGAGAAAAGAATTAAATCGTTTTTTTGTGCTGATGGACCATTTGCAGGCATTTGTTCCCATGGAAACCAGCCCTCCCCTCCTGAAAGCATGTAGTTAATGTATGTATCTCTAAACAAAAGGTATAAGCTTATGCCATGATGTCAGGTTTTTTCCCGTCCCATGTAAAATTAAGAGTATATAAACAGCCCCTGAACTATTTTGGGGGGCTGCACAATTTGGGTTTGTTGCCCTGTGTCAGCCATATGCATCCAGCATATTTAATAAATTTCCTCCTTTAATAAAACTTTTCAAAAACTTATTTGGACTACGTGCCTCTACGAAAACCCACGAAATTATGGATTGGGTACTTTACAACACTATAAGCTCAGGCTTCTTCTTAACCCTGCCTGTATCAGAATTTTCTTTGAATCTCAGGAGTTCTCCTTTCCAAACTACTGCTACCAATCAGTAGTTACTTGTGCTGATTGGATCAACTCAGGCTTACTTGTGCTGTGCTCTGATTTTCTGACCTGAAAGCAAGTAGGAAATGTATACATAAATAAACAAACACTTTACCTCTTTGAGGATGTTGAATACATGTTCCATAGTAGAGTTTCTGGTGGCTGGGGCTGGTACTTGTTTTTTGACTCTGTACTTTGGACCCTTTCTCATCCTAGATGCTGATCCCTGGACACTGATAGTCATATGCCTTTTGCCTGTGGGGTCACCTCCTTCCCTCTGAGTCTTGCCTTTTCCTGACCTCCCTGGTCATGTGCTTCTTCACTTCCCACTTACACAAGGCCTGGAGTGAGGCCTCATGCCAGGTCCCCCCAAGAGGGTGAGCCTAGTTTACTTGCCAGCTTCACCACAGAATTTCACCCCTGACTTCATCTCTACTCCCACCTAAAAGAGGAAGTGAGAGCACCAGGCATCAGTGCTCATGAAATGCATCCTGATTTATGTCTAGGTCTTTACATGTAACTGTAAGGGTCTCTTGGCAGTGGTGATGTGAAACACTCATTCCACATGTAAAGCCAGTAGCCACGTTCATCATCACAGCCACCTGGCCCATGCAGGTTTGCATTTGATTCAAACAGACAGTAATGAAACAACAGAGCCAAGAACTGGTGGGCCATTGGCTTTAATTCTAGCTTGCACCCGGTGGGCAAGAAATACACAAAGTGGGAAAACATTTCCCTTTCCATTCAGGGCTCCCAAACCCACTGTCTTATCTGAGTTTTCTAGAATCAAAGGTTTCTACCTCACCAGCCTTATTCACCTCTGTTCCCCATCTCCTCCTCTCTGCACAAACTGGCTTCTCCTTTAGCACTCTGCCATCTTGACTGCCTCTCCTATGCAATGCTGATGGAAGGATCTGAGAGAGAGAGAGATCCCCTGGTCTGCCTTATTTTATAGTGTAGAAATTAAAGTCTTTAAGCCAATATACAAATAAGGAAGTTTCTGATACAAAACCACTCATCTGAGGCATAAATGGGATTCCTCATAAAAGTGCACCACCCACATCATGCAACAGTCAAGGATGTGGGGAAAAGCTTAGTTTTGAGAATATCTTAGTATTAGAAGGATGTTGAAAAGATCTTAGTATTAAAAGGGTGGGAAAGGCTTAGTCTTAAAACTAAGCCTTAGGCTATAAGGACCTTGCCAACTTACAGCCTGTCCCCCACACCCAATGCAAACTATAAGTGAGCAAACATAAACATCATATTTGCAAACTTATTTGACCTATACCACATGAGTGTCAATAAACAATTCTCTTCATTAGAGTGTTGTACATTGGCTTTCATTAACAAGTATTATCCCATTGTCTTCCAAATATAAACCAACTTAAGCTGTATTATGCAAAACTTGAGAGTTTTGTAAAGATCTAGGAGTGGGCCAGGGATCAGGGATCCCAGAAACAAGGACACACCTGGACTGGGAATGTGCTGGGAGCTGGAACTGAACTTGAGGCCTCTCTGCCCCTCATCTGCTCTTTTCTATGTTTTTCTTCCTTCTTCTCTTGTTCTTGGCACACTGGCTTCCTCCTGTTTTGGGGAACAGAATGGAAAACATGGCCCCCAATGGCTGCCACATTGATATGTTAAAGGTCTAAGGTGCCTAGAGAAAGAACCTGAATCTCTTTATTCTAATCCTAAATCCAAGGGAAGGGACTCTTGAGTGTCTAATTTGAGGCAGGCACTTACTGTAGGGTGGCTAAGGGGGAGGGTCACGTGGGGAACCCAGGCCCGGAAACTTTGACTAGGCCCTCCCACAACTAAGCGTGCCAAGAGGGGCTTCCCAGAAATCCTTGGGAGAGGAGTGACAGTCCGTCAGCCAGTGAGATTTTACTATGTCATATTAGCTGGACGACCTCAAAGGACCCCAGAAGGACCCCTAGGATCCCTTTAAATCTGACTCCACGCAGTCTCTCTGTGCAATATTCCTGGCCTCCATCTTCTGGGCCAGTGAGTGTCGTCCAAGAAGCGCTCTGTACCAAATAAAGCCTTAATATTCCACACTTGGTGGTTACACTCTCTTCCTCGGCGAGGAAAATACCTTACATTTTGATGCCAAAAACCCGGGAGAAGTTAGAAGCCCACAAGGGACCGCTCCTCTATCCCATTCCCTCTGAGAAAGAACCAGGACCTCTGACCTTCCACCTCAGCGCACAACACAGTAAGCCCCCTACTTTCAAACTTCCTTAAGTTCTCTCCGTGGAGACTCCCTGTCCAAAACTGCAGCTGTGTCAGGGAAGTCTTTTTCCGTCTGAGTGCATGTGTGTTTGTGGAGACATTCCAAGCACACCCACTTTCCCTATCTGTCTGTGGCCAGAATTTGAGTTTTGGGATGCTGATACTCATTTCTGACTACTCTGAGAACTGAGGGTGACCATGGGGGCAAAGGGATCCAAGCTTGACTCCAAAACACCTCTGAAACCTCCCAAACATTGATCCTTCCCTAAAAGAGAAGAAACGAATTTTCTTCTGCAGCATAGCCTGGCCACAATACCCACTGGATAACCAGACCAGGTGGCCTCAGGAAGGAAGTTTCGATTTTAACACCCTTACTGATTTATAGAACTATTGCCAAGAAGTTGGAAAATGAACAGAGATTTCTTATATACAGGGGTTTCTAAATCTGCATTCTCGTCCTAATCTCTGTGCCGGCTGCTCTACAACGCAGGTCCTTCCTTCAGGGAAACCTCAGCTAAACTCTCCACTCCAGATCTTTCCTCCTTTGCCAACTCCCCTGAAGAATTCTCTTCCCCCCCTGCATGACTCCCTTGGTCCCATCCCACCTCTTCACTGGATCCTGTTTCTCTTCTGCCTGCAAACAGTGATCTTTCTCTCCTCCTCTGCTATGCTCACACCCGATCCCACTCCAGGCCACAAGAGGGAGCTGACCTCCCATGCCCTCTCTGCGAGGTGGCCGGGACAGAAGGAGTTGTTCGGCTTCATGTGCCTTTCTCCCTCTCTGATCTGTCTGCAATTGAAAAGCGTTTGGGCTCCTATTCTTCTAATCCTACCAACTATACCAAGGAATTCCAATATCTCACTCAGGCATATGACCTTACTTGGCATGATCTCTATATTATTATGTTTTCTATCCTCACCCCAAAGAATGAGACCAAATCTGAACGGCAGTGCGAGCTCATGCAGATAAGGTCCATGCCTCAAATACTCAAATGCCGGTGGGCCCTGAGGCGGTCTCTGACATGGACCCCAACTGGAATTACCAGATGGAACAACCAGGTAGGAGACTACGTGATCAGATGGTTGAATGTCTTATAGCTGGCATGCAGGATGCAGCACAAAAGGTAGTTAACTATGACAAATTAAGGGAAATTACTCAAGGACCTGAGGAAAATTCTATTCTCTTCTTAAATTGCCTCACTGAAGCTATTATGGTCCTCCATACTCGTTTAGACCCTACTTCCAGTGCCGGGGCCACTGTATTATCTACTCACTTTATTTCCCAATTGGCCCCAGACATTTGGAAGAAACTTAAGAAGGCAGAGGAGGGCCCGCAGACTCCTATCTGAGACCTGATGAACATGGCATTTAAGGTTTTTAATGGTTGAGAGGTACAGGCTGGGGCTTTTTGCCAGGCACGTATGCAACAAAAGGTAGCACTCCAAACCCAGGCTCCTGTGGCAGCCCTAAGGCCAGCAGAGCAACAGGGGCAAAGCACAGGAGGTGCTCGACCTAAGTCTGGGCCGCAAAAAGGATCCCCACCAGCAGCTTGCTTTAAGTGTGGCAAACAGGACCACTGTGCCCAACAGGGCCCCTGCCTGTGGCTGCCCACTGAGCCCTGCCCTAACTGCAAGCAGCCCGGTCACTGGTGGAGTGATTGCCCCCTCTGGACAGCAGGCACATCCTCGGCTTCTCAGCGTGGAGGACAGGCCACTCAGATGGGAGGCCAAACTAGCCCTGAGAACCCATCGTTCAAACTTCTAGGCCTCATGGACAGCTGATGCAGCCCCGACTCGGAGACCCCCCTCACTCTCCCTGAGCCATGGGTGAAGCTATAGGTAGTGAGTAAGTCCATTTCATTTCCTGTGGACATGGGGGCTACCTTCTCTGTTTAGCCATCACATTCTGGGCCTCTAGTTCCTTCACAGGTCTCAGTTATGGGGATTGATGGGACCCCTTCTTCTTCTCTTTGCACACTACCCCTGACATGCAGTCTGGATGGAATCCCCTTTTCACACTCGTTCTTAATCATACCATCATTCCCTATACCCCTTCTGGGTCGAGATATTCTACACAGTCTCAGAGCCACTATCCAGCTGACAGCATCTACTCACCTACTCCTACCACTCCTGACTGAAGGCTCTCCTGCTACTACAGATCACCCTAACCCAATCACGCCTCCTATTCCACCAGATGTCAACCCTCTAATAGATTTTCTCAACAGACCCCAAGATGGATTATCAGATTCTCCTTTAAAAGATCCAGATCTAATACTCTTTGTGAATGGAAATTCTGTACAGGGACCTGACAGATGACGACAGGCGGCCTTTGTGGTGGTCACCACCTCCTCCACCCTAAAGGCTCAACAGCTGCCAGAGGGCACCACCTCCCAGAAAGCAGAGGTGATTTCCCTCACGCGGGCACTCACCCTGGCCCAAGGAAAATGTTTAACCATATATACTGACTCTAAATATGCTTTTCTTATCACCTACAGCCACTCTGCCCTCTGGAGGGAAAGGGGCTTCCTCACTACCAAGGGCTCCCCCATAATCAATGCTACCCTCATTTCTAAACTTTTGCAGGCATTACAGCTTCCCGCTGAGGTGGCCATGGTACATTGTAGGGGCCATCAAACCTCTCAGGACCCGGTGGCCTTGGAAAATGCTTGGGCTGACGCGACGGCTCGAAACCAAACCCTGGGAGCCTCCCCCACTCCTCTCATGTTTCTCTCCACCTCCTTGAAACCTTCCTACACTCTTGAGGAAGAACAGACCCTCCTCAAAAAGGGTGGAGATGTGTGCAACCAGGGATGGATATTTCTCAGAGATAGAATTGCCTTACCACAAGGACAGGCTGAAACTCTCCTTTCTGATATCCACTGTTCCTTACACATAGGGCCAAAAGCTCTCTATCGGTTCTTGCAACTTCTTTTTCTTCCCAGGTCTCCAGCAGACTATCAAAAAGGTAAACACAGCATGCACTGTCTGTTCCAAAGCCTCTACACAAGAGGGACTCCGCCCCCGCTTTCCTACTCATCAACTGAGGGGCCACGTGCCAGGCTAGGATTGGCAAATTGACTTCACTCATGTGACCCCTCACAAAAATCTTCATTATCTCTTAACTTTTGTGAATACCTTTTCAGGATGGATAGAAGCCTTTCCCACATCTCGAGAGATGGCAGACACAGTGGCCTCCATTCTCACTGAACATACATCCCGCAATATGGACTGCCGACTACCATCCAGTCAGACAACGGCCCGGCCTTCACTGCCCAAATAGTCCAGCAGGTCACCACCTCTCTCAACATTACCTGGAAACTCCATATATCCTATCACCCTCATCTGGTAAGGTGGAAAGGACCCATGGCATCCTGAAGAGTCAGCTAACTAAACTTTCCATCAAGACCAGACTCTCCTGGCCAAACCTCCTCCCCCTGGCACTTACCAGAATCAGGGCAACCCCACGAAACCCCACTGGACTCAGCCCCTTTGAGCTGGTTTATGGTAGACCATTCTTAATCAACCATAACTTACCTGTCAACCACCCTCCTCTTGCCACATACCTCCCCTTTCTGTCTTTACTCTGCCATCTTCTCAGGGAACATGTGGACCAGACCCTTCCTCCCATAGGGGGCCCAAATGACGCCCACCCAATGGTCCCCCTCTAACCAGGATACAGGGTTCTTCTGAGGGAGCTCCAGCCTGGCTCCCTACAGCCCAGATGGGCAGGACCCTATACGTCAGAACCACTGGGCCCTACTTGTCTGCGGCTCACAAAAAGGATGGGGCCTTCAGATCCTGTTGCTCCTGTCCTCCCACCAGAAACCTGCTGCCAGAGTGAGCTCAAGCAGGAAGCAATGCTGTAGGACTGGTCTGATGAAAGAAGCTTTAATTTCCTCAACTGTCTGAGAGGAAAATTAAGCAAGAATCTCTCTTCCTACAACCCACTTAACTCCTAATGGCAGCCACCCATTCTCACCTAGGCTGCCCCTATCCTAAATCTTCTAATTATCATTAGAAGTGTATAACTCATATGTGTTTCTTTTTAAAATTCTTACAGAAGTGCATCTGTGAAGTTTCTCAACTCAAGGCCAAACAGGTGTTCCTCTTGATACCCCTCAAAGCCACCACCAGCCGACCTCCCCTCCCCATGATGCCCCTAATCAGCAGGAAGTAGCCAGACAAATACACGGTGCCCCTATTCTATTTAACAAAAAAGGTTGGAATGTAGGGTGGCTAAGGGGGACGGTCACATGGGGAACCCAGGCCCGGGAACTTTGACTAGGACCGCCCACAACTAAGCATGCCAAGAGGGGCTTCCCAGAAATCCTTTGGGATAAAAACGACAGTCCGTCAGCCAGTGAGATTTCACTATGTGATATTAGCTGGACGACCCCAAAGGACCCCAGAAGGACCCCTTAAATCTGGCTCCACACAGTCTCTCTGTGTGATATTCCTGGCCTCCATCTTCCGAGCCAGTGAGTGTCATCCGAGAAGTGCTCTGTACCAAATAAAGCCTTAATATTCCACACTTAGTGGCTATGCTCTCTTCCTCGGTGGGAAAAATACCTTACACTTACCTCATCATGGGGGGGAGGGTGGTCCAAAGTGGCTGCCAAAGTTTGTGAGTTAATATTTGTAGGGCACCCTTTATATAATGAGCATTATAACAATTAAAAATAAAGGTTCAATTGATTTAAGAAAGAGAGAAAAGAAAATATTGTAGCTCTTACTCTTTACTTTCTAACCCCTCAAGACTGGGATAGAGGAAGAGTCCAGGCAGACCCTAGACACCTGGAGCCAGCTGCCTGAGACAGTCAATGGCCTTGGTGCTGGAAAGTGCTCTACACTGATGCCAAGAGAAAAATAAAAACACAGGAAAAGACCTCAAATTGTTCTTCATGGCCCCTTGAGGATAAGTAACCCAGCGTTCTAGACAGCAGGGCAGGGTGAGCTCTCAGACTCTGTATCTGTATCAGCTGTACTAAGAGAGGGAAGAATTTCCATTCTGGAAGGCAGGGGTGAGGGAGGAAGGGGAAGGATAGAATGGGGGTAGGGATTCAGGTGCATTGTCTTTTAAAGGAGCCTGATCAATGGTTAAGCCAATTCCTCTGCAGCTATCTGAATTTCCCAAGAAGGGACTGTACATCATTGAGCACATAGTACAGAGACGGGAGAAGAAGCCTGGTTGGGCACTTGTCCCAACAAGAGTAGTGTTTTAGAGTGGGGACAGGCTTTGCATCAGAAACCTTAATTTCTCAGGAACTCTCATTCACAAGCAGGGAGAAAGCTAAAAGGATGAGTACCCTAGGGCAGTGGTTCTCAACCAGAAGTGATTTGCCAGCCTCCCCATAGCACTCCTCTCTGGAGCATGTGGCAATGCCTGGCTGGGAGATAGGCAATGTTACTGATCCATTGGATAGAGGCTAAGAATGCTGCCAAATATCTTACAGGACTCAGCATAGGACCCCACACAAAGAGTTACCCAGTCCCTAATGTCAATAATACTGAGTGTAGGGAAACCCCGTGTAGGGAAAATTTTTCTTGTTCTCATAAAGGTTCTTGGCACTGGTTGTAGAGGTGGCAGGATGATAGTGTTGGCAAAGGATGCTGACAAAGATGGTAGAGTTGGCATTGACTGAGGAGGTGGCTAAAGGAAAAGGGGGAAAGGGGGGTGACTTTTGAAGGCAGTGGAGTGTTCTGCGGCCATGTTGTTAAGCATGTAGACTTTGTAGGCAGTCCACTCAAGATTTGTATCCCACTGTCATTCATCAACAGTCAATGATCTTGGGAGGATTAATTAACCTGTCTGAACATCAGTTTTCTTTTCTATAAAATGGGAGTGATAGTGTTACCACTTCACAGGATTACTGTAAAGAGTAAATAACATAATGCATGGTCAAGAGTTCACCACAGTGAACCTTCTCTAGAATATGACGCAAGGTTTCCCTTCTAGAAGCAATGCCAGGTGGTGGAGCAGCTGGTAGTGGGAGCAGAAACTGAGTGTAGGGGATGAAGTGAGTTAGAGATGCATGAGACATTCCTTTTCTTGTTGGCTTGTAATGCAAGAAATGGAAGGGCAGCATGACAATTCAGTCACTGCCCAAAAGGACCAAAGAGTCACTGTTGGATTGGACAGAAACACTATTTAGTGAAAATGTCCTTTTCAGGTAGGGACTCATCCAGCTATCAGTCTAAGAGTAAAAAGGGACCATTGGTAGCACTTTACAATCTCCTGCGAGTGTCTCTTCTTCCGAAGAAATCTGAATTACACTTTTGGAGCTCCCTATCAATTTCCCTTGGACCAGCCCTGCACTCACCCAGTGAACCTCTTAGATGTTGTCTTAAGAAGGGTCAGGGCACTTCCCAGGCAGGCTGCAGGTAATGTGCTGTGGCACCACCTCAATGTAAAAGGAATGTTAGAAATACTTTTAGAACCACTAACAGTACCTGTTTTTCAGTCCTTGATGCATTGGACATAAAGTCCAGCATATGCAAATCAGTGTGGTACAAATTTTTCAAGTGGTGGATTGTGGAAACATCCCAAAGCAGATGGTAGAAGTTTGAAAGGGACTTCATAGAACTTTGTAAGCATGTTCACATATCAAGTGTCCAAAGAAAGTGGGACTTCTCTTCAAATAAGAAGAAAGGATCTACTCAGGTACATCCTAACATCGGCCTGCCCCAGCCCAGCCTAGTCCTGCACCTCTGGAAGATGCTAGAACAGGATGGGAAAGGACCCACTACTTGGCAAAAGTCCCCAGGTCTTGGTAGAAGTCACAAAGGATCAAAGTGTGAGGTTCATTTCCCAGAGATTCGAGGCTGGCTACCAGAGAAAAGGATTTGGGCTGTGGCTAAAACATATCTCTTTATCAGTAAACATTATGAAGTCCCAAGTCATCTGTGGTTCAGAGTCACCAGTGATCAGCAATCCCAACAAAATGTATGGAAATGTGGAGAGAAGCAGAGACTTTCCTGTTACAGTTATGAAAATGCATCCAAACCCTTCAGGGGGGAAAAAAAAAACACTGTGGCAAGTATGCTAGGGTTCAGAGGCTGCTGAAGTTAGTGGAGGAAGGTGTTTAAAGAAGTCAGTCTGGCCTGACCAGGCAGTGGGTGGAGCATCAGATGGGGACACAGAGGAGCCAGATTTGAAACCCCGAGGTTGCCAGCTTGAGTGCAGGTTCACCAGCTTGAGTGCGGGGTTGCTGGCTTGAGCGTGGGATCATAGACATGATCTCATGGTTGCTGGCTTAGGCCCAAAGGTTGCTGGGTTGAAGCCCAAGGTCTCTGGCTTGAGCTTAAGATTGCTGGCTTGAGCGAGGGGTCACTCACTTTGCTGTATCCCCCTGGTAAAGTCATATTTGAGAAAGCAGTCAATGAACAGTTAAAGGAGCTGCAGCGAAGAATTGATGCTTCTCATCTTTCTCCCTTCCTGTCTGTCTGTCTCTATCTGTCCCTCTCTCTGACTCTCTCTCTGTCTCTGTCACAAAAAAATAAAAAACAAAGAAACAAAAAGAGAAGTGAGTCTGGCCTGAGCAAGTGGTGGTGCAGTGGACAGAGCATCAGACTGGGATGCGGAGGACCCAGGTTTGAAACCTCGAGGTCACTGGCTTGAGCATGGGCTCATCTGGCTTGAGCGCATGCTCATCATCTTGAGTGCAGGGTCACTGGCTTGAATTCTTAAAATTAATAAAACCAGCTCTGGCGAAGGAGGACAAGAAGGAAACATAGTTCTACAAACTTGTAGAAAAATGTAAGACTGATGAGTTAGCAAACCAGATCCCTGTATCTGGCTTTGGTGGCAGATGGCCAGAACTCTGAGGCAACACTTGCTGGCCTTAAAAGATTGGGAGTGGCCAAGTCCCATTCTCCAAACTGTGTGTCCCACAACCAAAGTTGCAGTGTTCAACAGAACACACTTGTCCAGAATTTTGCTCTGTAACAAAAGAGGAAGATGGGTTAGGAATCCAAGGAAGCATGTCTAGTCCTGAAAACCCAACAATTTGCATAAGGGAAGCTGGGAAATGACCTCTGCAATTTAGTAGAGTCACTCTATCTTTAAAGGAATTGACTCTACTTAGATGGCCAATCTGACTCTCTTCTCCAGGAGAGTAATGACATCATGAAAGATGTATTTTGTGGTCATAAGAGATAAGAGCCAGGTTGAAAAAAATGGAATCACCTCAAAAAATTAAAAGTAGAACTGCCTTTTGACCCGCTATTCCACTTTTAGGAATATACCCTAAGAACACCATAACACTGTTCCCACTTTTAGGAATATACCCTAAGAACACCATAACACTGTTCGAAAAGAAGAAATGAGCCCCCATGTTCGTGGCAGCATTGTTCACAATAGCGGAGATCTGGAAACAACCCAAGTGTCCGTCAGAAGACGAGTGGATTAAAAAGCTTTGGCACATATATACTATGGAATACTACTCAGCCATAAGAAATGATGACATCGGATCATTTACAACAAAATGGATGTACCTTGATAACATTATATGGAGTGAAATAAGTAAATCAGAAAAAAAACCCTGAGAACAGCATGATTTCATACATAGGTGGGACATAAAAGTGAGACTATGAGACATGGACAAGAGTGTGGTGGTTACGGGGTGGGAGGAGGGAGGGGAGGGTGGGATAGGGAGAAGGGGAGGGGCACAGGGAAAACCAGATAGAAGGTGACAGAGGACAATTTGACTTTGGGTGATGGGTATGCAACACAATTGAATGATAAATTAATCTGGAGATGTTTTCATTGTACATATGTACCCTGATTTATTGGTGTCACCTCATTAAAGTTAATTTAAAAAATAATAATAATTAAAAATAATAATAATTAAAAAAATGGAATCAAATTTTTCTATAGTCACCACTTGTTCTACTTGTAAATTCAGGACCTGGAAAGGCCAATCCTTAGAGCATAGGGTCTCCCATGGTTCTGCCATAAGCAGGGAATGTGCTATTGCCAGTAGAATTCCTTGAGAGGACTGTATGGGTGATGGATGAGGTGTTCTCTAATCAAGCAGAAATGATAGAGGTGGTGACCCTCACAAGGACTGACCCTAGCTTCTTCCAAATTCTGTCCCTGTATTGCTGGTAGAAGGCTGGGTCTAGAGAGGGGAGCGGCAAGCAAACTCCAGCCTATTTCTCTCTTCCTGTGCTTTATTCTAAGAAACTCTGCTGTCTGAGCCCTAATTGCTTTTACTGACAGGACTCTCGGTGCCTAAGAAGCACAAGAGAGTTTGAAGGAGAAGCCAATGGCTATGGTAGCAGTGTTTGTGTTTTCCTTATACAAGTGGGATGTAGTATTTGTCGATGGCATCATTGAGTCTCTTGGACCTTACACATCTCTAGTTATTGTATTTAGAGAAGAAACTCTGTAAAGATTCAAATGTGCATGAATTTCACTCTTAGCTGGATTGAGTAGGCACAGTGTCATAGGGGCCACTTATCCTGGGTTACTTACTTAAAAGGATTCATGTTTCAAGGTGTTAAATCTCCTGCATCTTATCTGGTAGGAATGAGTGAGAGGGATAAGGAAAACAGTGAAGTTTTGTTTGCTGTTTTATCAGCTAAGAAGAATTCCCCAGTTATCCCAGGAGATGGGTACATTTCAAAGTATATTTAGAGGCCAGGGGTTCTAGAGGGCCTTGTGTACTTTTGCCAGATACTGGATTAGCAGCAGATGTGGTTCAAGTGCCAAACCTCGTGGATGGAGCTGTTGTAGGTGATACTATGACCCTCTTCAAGGATATCAGGAGGGAATAATCACATATCTTTAAAAAATAATAATAATAAATATATGTATTATTCTTTTATAAGTGAAAGAAGTGGAGTGAGACAGACTCCCACACATGCCCTGACTGGGATCCACCCAGCAATCCCATCTGGGGCTGATGCTTGAGTACTGAGCTATTTTTAGCACCTGAGGCTCATGCACCTCAGTGCCCAGGGCCATATTCGAACCAATTGAGCCACTGGTTGCAGAGGGGAAAAGGGAGAGAAGGGGAAGGGGAGAGAAGAAGATTGTCACTTCTCCTGTGTTCCCTGACCAGGAATCGAACCCAGGATATCCATATACCAGGCTGACACTCTATCCACTGAGCCACCTTCCAGGGCCAATAGATGTATTTTTAATTACTCAAATTTTCTTTTAGCATCCAATGAGTATTATATTAACAAACAAAAACTAATCTGTTTAGTTGGGGCCTTTTGGATTGAATGATTGTGTCTCTCCCAAATTCATACACTGAAGCTCTAACTCACAATGTGACGGTATTAGGGGGTGGATCCTTTGGGATGTGATTAAGATTACATGAGGTTATGAGGGTGGAGTTGTGAATTGGAGTCACTGGAGAGCTTGCTTCCTCTTTCTGTTCTCTGCCACATGAGAACACAAAAGTCAGCAGTCTGCAACCTGGAAGAGGGTCCTTACTAGAACCCTACCCTGTAGGCACCCTAATCCTAGACTTCCAGCCTCCAGAACTGTGAGAATAAATTTTTGTTGGTTACAAGCTACTTGATTGGTAGCATTTTTGTTATAACAGCCCAAATGGACTAGGACAGGTTTCTCATTAGGGTCACCAATGGGAGCCATTAGTCCTCTTAACTTATATTGATGAGCTGAAGGGTTTTGCACTGGTCTAGGCATACCAGTACCTACTGTCACTGATCCTAGATATATCTCTTAACTGTTTTTGACCAAACAAGCCTTAATTTTTGTTGTGTGTAAAATGGTTGTATGACCTTAAATGTGTGTTGTCTTAAACATTTTACCAAAAAAATAATAATAATAAGGAAAGAAAGAAAGGGAAAACACTGGTTTCAGAGTCAGACCCGATGAGCTTTCTTCATTCATTTCTTTTACCTGCCCATGTCCATATTTTTTTCCTTCCTCACTCTTTCTCCCTTCCTTTCTTCCATAACATTTATTAACTTTATTTCCTTACTCTTCAAATCACTGCTAACTTCTGTCCTTTTCCCCTTAACTTGTCTTATTCTGTCTCCTACCCAGAAGTCTCTGAAGTTCTCAACATGGGACATGATGGCTCTAGCGCTGCAGTATCCACTCAGGACAGAAGATGCTGAGCCAACACCAAGCTGTGAATCTCGTGTGGTATTATCTGCGGGATTTTCTGCTCTTTATTGACTGTTGGCAGACCAGAAGAAAGATAGGAGTTCTGTATCCAATGCAGTGGTTTTTTGTTAAAAGAGAAGTCACTCCTGCACAAATGAGCTTATGTTTTAGAAGAAATTCAAGAATCACACAGGACATGATCATTTTCAGATGAGAGGGGTATAAATAAATACATGGGCTTTTCCCATGCTTCTTCAGTGTCATCACTTATGTGATGACCATCCTTTCCTTTTTTTCTTACCCAGCTCCATCAGATCACTTCTCCTGAGGTATGCAGCCTCACTGGCTCCTTTTGTTCACAAGACTCAATGTAATACCTTGAAATTTCCATCCTTTGCTCAACTCCACAAAGGGCATACACCATCAAGAAGCTCAGGATGAACTAATCACATATCTTGAAAAAGAATTATACATATACATTTTTAATCACTCAAAATTTCTTTTAACATTCTAATGTACATTATGTCTATCATTCTTTTACAACAAAAGGTTGTTTTATGGGGTGGTGGGGAGTGGATGTAATTAGCAGAAGAAGAGCTCTGCAGTCTCACCTGCTGACCATCATCACACCCTGTGAGACTATAACATTTCCTCTAAGAGCTAGTAAGCTGATCAATAAGATGTCTCTGATTCAAAATATGTAGGTTTTAGCAATGGCTCTCATGATGTTTTTAAAGACAAGATGACTGGATAATAATTGTACTTCTAGACAAATCCACAGCTGCATGACCAACCATATCCAAGTAGTATTAACCAATAGATCCATTCACTCATAATTATTTGTGAATGAATGTTGTATTAGAGCTCTGTGCTTGTAAGGTAGAGAAACTTATTATAGCTAATTAAGCAAAATAGGAATTTATTGGATGGCTACTGAGTCACTCAGAGAATTAAAGAAAAAATTAGAGCCTGACCTGTGGTGGTATAGTGAACAGAGCATTGACCTGGAATGCTGAGGTCACCATTTAGAAAACTGAGGTTGCTGGCTTGAGGCAGTGTTGCCAGCTTAAGCATGAGGTAATCGACATGATCCCAAGGTCACCTGTTTGACCTAGGGCTGCTGGCTTGAGCCTAAGGTCACTGGTCCAATCCATGGTATAAGAAGTAATCAGTATACAACTAGGGAGAGCAATGAGTTGATGTTTTGTTTTTCTCTCTCTCCTTCCCTCCTTCTCTTCCTTCCTTTCTCCTCCTTTCTCTCACTCTGTCTCTCTCTTTCTCTCTCTCAAAAAAAAAAAAAAGACTATAAGAAAGAAAGAAAACAAGAATCAGAAAATTAGACCTCAGGTAAGAAAGGACCCAGAGGGTGTGGGGATCTTGCAGCAGTAACTGAAGTGCTGTCACTTTAGAGGTCTGTCAAGCAAATGACTCTGCTTTAATCACTTTTCAGTCTGTCATTGCTCAAGATTCAAATTCCCAGAAAAAAGTCTCAACCAAACTTAAACTAAAAGGGGGGAAGTTTGTAAATAATATAGAGGAACACATGAAATGAAGACAGATAAGTCACCAAAGAAAATGGGACACTGTTAGCAAAAAAAAGAAAAAGAAGAATAAATGAATGCTAGGTAGGTAAAAACAACAAAGTCCACTTGGATGGAATGGAAGAAAGTTTCTGGTGACAAACTATGCCATGAGGTCATTCAACGCTTTTAATTAAAATCTTAGATAGAGATACTAGTGGAAGACTTAGAAAACTAGGACATGACTGCCAGCTGAAGGGAGAGATAATGATCTGAGTGACTAAGCTATTATAGGTCATAACATATGGAAAAGTCCTAGATTAAGGTTAAACAATGATTGCATACTATCTCAAACTCCCATCAAAATATTCTCAAAGGTGAAACACTAGAGGAATCAAAATGATAATAATAATAATAATAATAAACACTGTTCTGAAATTTCTGGTCAATGCAACTGCAAAATAGGAAATTGCTAACACTACATTGCACAACTCCAATGAATATTATTTATATGAGTCTATGAAAATGATGCTCTTAGAATTGTGTAATTATGCTTGTGTGCCTGTTCATGGCAACACTAGAAACAAAAATATAATATATAGATCTTAGTATACCTATAAATTCAACATGTGGATAAATTGAATATAGAAAGTCAATAAGGAGGAGATAACATTTAATAATTGGTACTAAGAAATTATTTGGACCTTCACACCTAACACCAAACATAAAAACAAATTTCAAATGGATTAAAAAGTTACATAAAAAAACATAATAAAACTGGTAATCAGAGATACAAATAAAGCTTAAGCTTATGAAAAAGGCTGTCTCAAATAATCCTAAATTGTGGTTCAGACTCTGGCATTTTGCTGAGCATCTAGATGAGGCTGGTGTTCTGACAACTCCACATGTGCTTTGCACAAGTTGATGTGCTGACAATGGGTGGTAACTTTTGGAGGTTTGGGTGCTTAGGTGTCTGGGTCAGAGGCTAATGACAGGAAATATGAAGGAAGACATACTCTCCTTTTCTGCATGAAATTTACGACCCTGGTGTCACTCACAGTGAAGACTGAAGGGGACTGTTTCCATCTCCAGCAATAGACACATTGAGAGCACCACGACACAATGTCCTTGGTAGGAATCAGCTTGTCACAGGGCACACCAGGAGCAGTGGTCATACTGAAGGCCCTCCCTCAAAAGATTTGTGAGTAAATAGACACCCGTCTGGAAGATGAAAGGAGGAAAAGTGTGCTGAAATCCCCAAGCACAAATCACCCCCTAGTCTAGTGTCCCAGGAGAAGACTTTGAAGAGAGGTTCAAGATTAAGGACCAGTTGATGGGGGGTATTGAGCCTTCAGAATGAAGCTGCACTATTGGTTAGGGTTCTTCTGGCTGCAAATAACAAAAAGTCTGTCTCCAGCTAGCTGGACATTAAGGACTTTTATTATTTCACTCAGAAAAGTGCAGAGGTGGGGCAGCTCCTAATGGGGCACTTCAGGCTTCAGCGTGGCTTCCCACCATTCGCCCTGCTCTGCCTTCCTCTCTGTGTCATCTCTTCTTTGGCCCAGAGAGAGATGGGCCTCCCCTTTCTGGATGTTGTCATATTCTAAGTGAAAAAAAGACATTCTTTTTTTTTTTTTTTTTTGACAGAAAGAAAGTCAAACAGACAGGAAGGGAGAGAGATGAGAAGCATCAATTCTTTGTTGCAACTCCTTAGTTGTTCACTGATTGTTTTCTCATATGTGCCTTGACCGGGCTAAAGCAGAGCTAGTGACCCTTGCTCAAGCCAGCGACCTTGGGGTCATGTCTATGATCTCACGCTCAAGTCAGTGATCCCTTGCTCAAGCCCAATGAACCAGCGCTCAAGCCGTCAACCCCAGGGTTTTGAACCTGTGTCCTTTGTATCCCAGTCTGACGCTCTATACACTGCGCCACCACCTGGTCAGTCAAAGACATTCTTTTTTCTAAGAGTAAAACACTTTTAACAGAAGTTCCAGATGATATTTCCCTATATTCTGTTGGCCAGAACCATATCTCAAGGTCCAGTCCTATCCACTGGTTTGCTTAGACTAGGAGGGGTCTATGCTGAAGCTGAGGGTGGGGTTTACTTCCATTTAATCATGTGGGAAAGGGAAGAATTATTGAATAAAAATAGAAATCTATTATATAAAGGGAAACATGGATTTGAGTAGACTATTAAGACTTCATTAATGACTAATTTTATGTTGCTGCATTTGGAGCTTGGAAATATTGGTTACTTTCATGATAACCAAACTTCAAAGGAGTCTAAATGTACCCTAAGAGGACTATACCAGGTTCCCTAAGTGTCCTCTTACTTCCATTTTGCACTCTTACCATCTCTTTAACCTCCACAAAGTAACTGGTGTATTGAAACAGGGAGAAACGAATGTCTTGCCACACAATCAATTAGCCAAATTAGGGAGTCTTTAGTGTCGGTGCCCGACCGCATGGAGACCTAAGTTGTTCAAATCAGCGCAGCGCTAACTACAGCCTGAGATTAGTTTATAAAGGCAAAAGTACATACTGATTGAGGAATGGGGAGGAGAGGATATATAGCAGTAGGATAAAGCAGTGAAACAAGCTTTCTTACAACATTTATCTATAGGGTTAATTCAGGGAGAAACATTCTGAGAACAACTGCTACTTCACAAAGCTAGTCCAAGGCCACAGTCTGGGAAATCAGCCTCAAAGCCAAGAATAGGGAGTCTTCTAGAAAAAGTAAGTTCTGCTAAAAGTCTCTTCGTTTTAAAGAATGTAAGTTTTGCCGAAAATTATTCATGTTGAGCTTACTTTTCTATATTTCAGTAACCAGTTATTTTTATGACACATCAGTGAGATCCTAACCCTCCCTGGCTCAAGACCTTCCAAAGGCTTTCTGTTCATCAGGAATGATGTCAATATTAAAAACAGTACTGATGAAAACAGCTAGCAAGCTCTGCCCAGTGGGTGGCACCACCTGACTCTGTTCCCTCTCTGCTACACACCGCCCCTCCCTCACTGGGATTCCCTAAAAGTATCAAGCTGGCGCGGTCCAAGGATGTTTGTCTCCTGCTCCCGCCACCCTGAATGCTGCTCCTACCCGGTGGTTTTGCACTGCTTGCACCTTCATACCATTTCAGCCTCTGTTCGGGTGTCACCCCTGAGAGGAGCCTTTCTGACCAGAGCGTTTCAGTCAGCCCCTTCTTCACCTTCGTCACTTTAAGACACTCTACCCTGACTTCATTTCTAAGTATTTTCCATTGAGAAACATATCACACTTACAGAAGTGTGCATGTGTTTACTGACAATTAACACAACCTTAAACGAGTGCTGATGTGCATCTCCCAGATTAAGGGACAGAAGATGGCCTGTAGCCCCTGCTCTTTCCCGGCTGCCTGCTTCTCTCCCCACCTGGCGTTATCCATAGCCTGACTTTTAGGTTAATCATTTCCTTGCTTTTCTGATGTGTTAATGCCTGTGTATGTGACCCAAATTATACATTGGTTTAGTTTTGAGAACAAAGTAGCAAAAACAAATTATTTGTGTAAGGAAAGAGAGTGTCACTGTTAGATGAAGGCTCTCAAGAAGAGAGTGGTGTCACCTCCTTGTGAGTTTACAGAAGCCCAGGCTTCCGATAGGGCACCTGGCCGAGCTACAGCCAGTGCCAACTGCAGGCTGGGTGTCCAGCAGGTAACGGGGTCCAGGGGTTGGAAGTTCGGTATGTTCTATTTCCAGGTTCACCAAGGCCGGCCTACCTCCATTTCACAAGGGTAGATCAGTATCCTCAGCTGCCAGAAAGCAGGGTATGGAAAGGCATGGGAGAAAGAATGAGGATTCCTCAGTTGTCTCTAGCCTGGACTTCTCCCTTACCCCAGATCATACATCCATTTGCTTAATGATATTTCTGCCTTAATGCGTAATAAGCATGTCAAATTCTACAGGTACCAAATCATATTCCAATCTTCTTTCTTCTCATGGAATCATCCATGACTCATTAATTCCTCTTTTTCATATCCTACATCTCACTTATCAGAAAATTTTATTAGCTTCCCCCCCCAAAAAAAAAATTATAGATAGAATCCGACCTTCTTTCCCCATGTTCCCTGCCTCCATCTTGCCCAATCAGCCAATAATCCCTCCTGGATTATTTTAATAGACCTTTAACATGTACACTCCATGAGGGCAAGGGTCTTGTCAGTTTTGTTTACTATTTATTCTCAGATAAATTTGTAGGACTCCTCTTTACTCTTGGTCTTTCTTTTATTTCAAATGCCTTTTCTATTTTGGGGGTTGTCAGGTGTCTATTAATCTTCGATGTCTGCTAATAATTTAGAGCTGGGTCTATGAAGCTGTTTGGGAGCTCTAGGTGTCATGAGTGGCTAGTTGACATTGAGAATTGGTGGGTTTACTGGTGAGGATTCTACAATGTCAGTATCTATTTTTTTCTCTTGGACTGAAAGATTTCCCAGTCTCTTGCTTAGAGGATGAGAGTCTGGCTGCTCATGTTCTGGGAGCCTGATGGAAAATAGTACGGATGGGATAGGGAGTGGGGCAGGAGCTGTTTCAGCTTGGGGCACACACTAAGCATATGATTGCCTAATCCTTCTGTTCTTTGAAGGGCACGATCTCATGTCTTCTGGTCCACAGGTCCTCTTCAGAGAACCAACCTATAGCCTGCTTTTCTGATGAGAACGACAAATGCCCAGGGGAGTGAAATGGGTGAGGCATCTTGGGAGAAAGCTATTTCTCAAATGTTCCATGCTTTGCCTGCAGGCCTACTGGGGTGATCTTGCTTTGGGGCTCACCAGCACAGCAGCTGATCCCTTTGGAACTTAGAAGGAAACAGCCAAGCCCTGGGGTTCTCAAATTAATAATTAATTTTTAAAAAAAAGAATGGTCACAAATTCCAAGATCCTCTCTGTACTTTAAAAGTTCAGCTTCCAGAAGGGAAAAAATTGCCTTTTTAACTCATGGTCATATGCCTACCATGGAGAGTAATAAACTAAGACCCAAAGGCCTCTAAGCTCTAGTGCTCTCTTTTCTAAGCGATAGGTATTGAACTCAAAACTCTGCTTCAGGAAAAAATATAATCTGTAGGAAAATGTAAAGAAAGGCAATAACTTTCCAGAGATGTTAAATATTAATACAAGTTTTGTACTAAGATACCTCAGTCCTCAGGAAAGCAGAGCTACATAGACAGAATAGTGGATGTGGGATGTTCATGATCATGCCTCTCCCACTCACCTTTCCATTCCTGTCTCAGTCTTGGGAGCATTTTCCGGGGCAGCATGAAAAAGGGGCATAACATATGAGTGTAATTTCTGTGAGGGTGAGCGTAGAGTTAACAGTTCACTCTCTTGGCCTATCATCTTGACTTCTACTATTTATATCTTTCCCAAGAGATGTATTTGTACATCTCTTGACAAGATAAGAGGAATTTTCCTCTTATTTTACAGCAATAATCCCCATCATTGCTTACCAATATTAATTTAACACGTTTTTTCATACCTCTCAGCCAAATTCATAGATTCATAGCAACTGGTGATTGAAAAGAATTTACACAGAGCTTCCCTCAGAGTGTGGGCTTTGTGATAACATAGATCTGGGTTCTATTTCACTACTTTTTTGCTATGTGACCTTGGAAAGTTACTTGACCTTTAATTATCAATTTCCTCATTTATTCAGTGAAGATATCAATAGCTCCCTCAACAATGATGCTGTCATAGTACCTAGCAACAATTAGGAGTGATCTTTCTGGACACAAAGATAGTTGTCCATGACTTTTAAGAACTCTGTCCCAGAAGTTTTGAGATTTCTACAAGTATCTTCACCGCCTGAGTTTTTTGCATCCTTTTCAGTTAGAGCCTCCCGATATTCCCTAAGTGCTGCCTTTCCCAGGGCACCACATTTCCTTGAGGTTCTGGCTCCTTAACCACATCTCACTGCTATCTTCTCTCCTGGCCTGACTGTCTTGACAGAATTAGTTGGGAAAAAAATATCTTCAGAATTGTGGTATTTAGTAAGTGCCATCAACAATTTGATTTGTGCTATCTTTCTAAAAATAAAAATTTGTGGATGCTTTCTCTACTTTTAATTGTAAACTATAGGAGAATGACCAGGGCTCAAAAGAGAAAAGAGAGAGAATTAGCAGGGGAAGGTAGACTTGTAGCTCAAGCTCTTTTCTGGCATTTTATTGGCAATTCCTCTTCTTCCTTGTCACCTCCCATAGAAATGAGTACTGTTTGTGACCATTTCTTTGCCATAAAGACCCTCACTCAAAAAAATGTGGAGGAGGGGACTTTTAAAAAAATGCTGACAGTCCTCAATATGTCCAAAAGGAAATTCAAACTCATTTCAAGCCCCAAAGCGCATACTGACTAAAAGGTGACAATTCACCCTTAGCTCTGAGCAGGAGCAGGCACTCCCTGGCAGAGCAGTAGGGCAGCCTCAGCTGCAGCCTTGTAAGGCTGATGAAGAAGGGGACAAAACTACTTCTGGGAAGAAAGTCAAATTCAAGACAACAGCTTCCTTCAACCCCAGCATTTGTTTATTCTTTGCATAAAATTAAAAAGAAACCCAAACTTTTTTCCAAAAAGCTTGTCTAGCTGCAAGCCAGACTTCAAACAGCCCTATAATGGCCTTCACATGCTGCACACCAGATAGTTCAAGGGAGCTGAAGAGTGCTGTGGAGAAGACTTTGTATGGGAACTTTAACTTCCTATTCCATTTGACTTTTGGTCTTTAAAATGCAGGTCAAATCAATGAATTTAATGAAGGCCATTTAGCACAATGGCTTTGCCTTGCATTTTGACCCACATAAAGGGGAGGCAGTCCAGGTCACAAAGCTTTAGCAAAACTTTAAGTGGTTAGTACACAAATGTGACAGAATGTTTAGAATCTTAGAGACTTGCAAGACCTATTGACAAGCAGTTAAAAGTATTTGAAATAGCTGCATGAGTGAACTTTGATAAGGTAGCACTATTGTCTTCCTTCTATTGTATCTTTCTCTTCATATGAAAACTCCCCCAAAAGAACAAGAGTTAATGAATGTGAAATGTAGTGTCAGTTTTACTGGACTCCATATGCCTTTGAGCACTCTGGACTTTTTGTGGTGAGTTCATGCTATTTAAAAGTATTCTTCCCTCTGAGTTTCAACTATTGCAAATGGTGACTTTTTAGTCTGCTACCCACCCAAGTCTATTCCAACTGCTTTCACACCATGAATGGCTCTTTAAGCTTAAAGAAGTGAAGATTAATTTCAGTATTTTTGCTTCTTCTTGACAGTTGGATTTTTCAAGAGGACATTCATCCTTGCTCACCCTTTGGCTCAGTAGAGGGGCAGTGGGTTGAATTTGCCATGAAGGGTAATAAACCACATTCTTCTAAACCCTAAAGATGATGTCTTTCACGCCAAAAGCACAGGCAGAAAGTTCCACTCCAGAAAACTTCGCATCACTGTTAAACCTGGGAGGTGTGAAAAGACTGAAATAAAATCTGACTAAATGTCAAATATTTAAAAAGTGTGTATGAAAATGCGGGGTTGGGGAAGGTCTTAATCTAAACCAATACCTTAGGGGTCAGTGTAAGTCAGATCCTTGATTCCAAGGTTTGTTTCTAAGGGTCATCTATACCTGTCTTTATATATCTGTTTTTTATCAGCAAACATACAGTTTTTTGAAGCTGTGTCTAAAATATCAGTTTCTGGGAGCTGCCACCATTGTTTGCAAACATCCTCAGCCTGTTGGTAAATTGCATGGAAACTGGTGGGATGCAAAATGTCTACAAAGACCCCGTCTAAAGAGCCATGTGTTGGTTTCACAGGGTCTCATAGTTCTAAGATTGGCTAAATATGCTTTGGGGGGTTTTCTCAGTAAATCTCTATAGATGGATTTTATTGTATTTTACCCTTTGTCTGGTTTTTTTTTGTGTGTGTGTGTTCGAAATTTCTCCCTTATTCATTGACCGGTAACTTTCTGTCACCCATCTTTGACTTTTCTCCTTACATCTGCATTTAAGCTGTCATTTACTTCTGCTGTTCCCTCCTCTCAATATCTGACAGTCAAAGCCTTCATGTGCTTTTATTCCTTTGTGTTTGCATTATGACATAACCTGTGCAAAGTAGCCCAGCTCCCCAATTCTTGTGTGTAAAATTTGCAACATTTTTTGAGACGGGTCAGTGCCCATTTGGGGGATCCTTTTCTTTATCTGAGTACCGTGTTAAAACTTTTTTTGCAGATGTGGCCTATTCAGGAGCAGACTGTGGCTGCATGCAGAGATGGGGAAAAGAAGAAAAGGCCTTCCTATTTTGTGATTGCCATAGTAACCCAAACATTGCCAGTGTGTTTGCTGGTCCCCCAGCCGCAGCCTGTGAGCTTGATTTCCTGTGCAATCAAGCCCTCTACTGGAGACCATGGTTTGTATGACACAGGGTTCCACAGAGGACAGTGTGCTTGTTAGGCCTGAAATTAAGCATTTCACTTTAAAATAATACCCATTTGTATCCATTTTGTTCAACATACCAACAGCTGCAGTCCCTGGAATGACAGACTTGCCTTTTTAACCGAAGCTTCATATGACGTTTATGAATGAGGCTGGTTCCATTCATTTGCAGTTTGAATTCACAGTAGTTATTTTTGCTGTTTTTTTTCCCTTCCCCAGCATATGGGTGAAATTCAACATGATTCAAGTAATTATATACACAGTCATGAGGAGGAAAAAGACTGCTTTGTTTGTATCATCTCTTTTAAACTAGTTAGTGGGCTTTAGTTTTTAGCTCTTCTTTTTTTAAGAAGGCAAAATATAGAAGATGAATAATGGTAACTTTAAAAATGTTGATTGTCTCAAAATAACAAGCATCATGCAAGAAGAGGCAATGTTGTCACCAGGTTATTTTGGATAAACAACTAAAAACACCACTCTAAATTTCTCAGTGGGGAAGATGCTGAGAGATCTCAGGCAGAACCCCCTGGCTAAAGTCATTAAAAAACTACAGCTCTGAGTCCCTGTTCTGCTTGCCAAGTGCTCAGGGGCCCAGAAAAATGAACAAAACTGCAAGGCATTATGCAGGTGAAAATGCCTGATTTGGCATAAAAGACCAAATGGCAATCCTTCCAGAAAACCACAGTTTTGCCACATTGTTAATATTAAGAAAAACAATCAAAGTTGTCACATTAACCAATAAACTGGTGATGTGTGAATAAAAGCTACACTAGTAGCTCTTCTCCACTTCCTCCTCTTCATCTTTGTCCTTATCCTGCCCCCTCTTCTTCTTCTTCTTCTTCATAATCACCATTATCATCACCATTATCACCATCATCACCATCAATCTTCCTCCTTCTCTGATTTACATGTTATGAAAAAGGTACCACTTTTGCATAACATGTCACCAAAAGTTTTCTATTCCAACTTGAGATTGGAGAAGCAATAAGAAATCAACCTATTTGAGCCTAACTGCCAATTTGTAAACCATTCAGCTAACAACAAATATTTGACCCCATAGATTCAATGTCACTTACAATGCTCCCTTAACCTGAAAATTGAAAGAGCCCAAAAGGAGGATTTTTTTATAATCTGGAAGTTTCCATTTCTCTCAACATTGAAAATCATTTAGAAAACTAAAACATCTTTCTCTTATCATAAAGTTTGAACAAGTTATTCCATCCTCCCTCCTTCATCCCAATTTGTAGAAAATAAGACTTCCAGTCAAGATGGAGTGGAGATGAATGTGGTACGCACATCCTCCCACAACCACATCACAATTACAACTAAACTACTGAAACACCATCATTCAGAACTTCCTGCAACCTAACTGAATAGAAGTCCTATGACTAGGGATTTAAAGAAGAAGCCACATCAAGACTGGGGCGGGGGGCGGGGGCAGAGACGTGGAATAGGCTGATCCTATATCCACATGTAGCATATAAAAATCAGAGGAATAGCTTGGTTATGGAGGTCTCATCTGAGGAGCAAGGGGTCCCAGCTTCACGCCATGCTTCCCAGCTCAAGATTCTAGTGTCAGGAAGAGAGGTCCCCATAACTTCTGGCTGTAAAAACTAGTGGAGATTGAGGCTGAGGGAGACAGAAGGCTGGTGGAGTTCCAGGCAGTTCCTCTTAAAGGGTCCGCACACAGAGAACTTGCTCACACTCACTCTCTCTGAGCTCCAGCACTGGGGTAGCAGCTCAAAAGGTGCCAGGGACATAAGGGGAGGAACTGAACTGTCTGGCTTCAGGTGAGAGCTGGGAGCAGCTTTCTGCCAGGCCAAAATGCTGGCAAAGGCCATAGTTCTTTTTCTGACCCCTCCCCCATACACACCCACAGAGCCAACAGGTCAGTGCCATATGAGTTTCTATTAAGTAGGTTCACACTGTTTGTCCCACCCTGGTGACTCCCTGAGACCCTGCCCAACCCCACCTGTGGGCCTACCAAAGTTGTTTCTACAGTGTTTTGATTTTTGTTTTGTTTTGTTTTTCATAAAAATGACCCCTTTTGTCCCATGCTCCAGACTTTCCTAAAATCTCTCAAATGAGCAGCATCTGGCCTTGGTTCACAGCGTGACCTTGCCTGAGCACCTCCAAACCCAGCACAAGTAGCTGCCATCTGCAAGTCACTTTGTAGCTCATTCCAAGTGGCCTTTGGACAGGGAAGAGTCAGTGGCTGACCTTGGCCTGCACTTCCCAGGAGACCCCAGAGCCAGCACACTCAGTGGACTGCTTTAGATAGCATCAAAGCACCACCCAATCACCTCCATAGCAACACACTCAAGGGGCAAACTTAGTGGGCACCAGAGCCCCACTGAAGTAAAACCTTCCCTAGGAGATGGGCCCTGCGCAGCTGATACTTCATGAGGGTTGCTGGTTAGTGATCACAGGCAGTCCATGTAGCTGATTAGCCCAGGGGTGAGTTCTTCCCATTGATATGCCAATAGCAATCAAGACTTAACTACAACAGGAGGGTGTATACAGCCCACAAGGGGAACGTGCATCTGGAGTACCCAGCTTAGGTGATCTGGAAGAGTGTACCACTGAACCCCAAAGAACATCTATTATATTAGGCCACTCTGCCAAGCCCAGGAGACATGGCAGTTCTACCTCATACATGAAAACAAATGCAGGGAGGCTGCCAAAATGACAAGACAAAGAAACACATTGCAAATGAAAGAACAAAATAAAACTGCAGAAAGATGGAGACAAGCAATCTGCTAGATGCAGAGTTCAAAACACTGGATATAAGGGTGCTCAATGATCTCAGTGAGAACTTAAATAACATAAAAAAAAAACCCATGGAAACCTTAAAAAAAGAGTCAGAAATGAAGGATACACTAACTGAAATGAAGAATAATTTACAGGGAATCAACAGTACAGTAGACGAAGCCAAGAATTAAATCAGCAATTTGGGCCTGACCAGGCGGTGGTGTAGTGGATAGAGAGTTGGACTGGGATGTGGAAGGACCCAGGTACGAGACCCTGAGGTTGCCAGCTTGAGCGTGGGCTCATTTAATTTGAGCAAAAGCTCACCAGCTTGAACCCAAGGTCACTGGCTTGAGCAAGGGGTTACTCAGTCTGCTGTAGCCCCAAGGTCAAGGCACATATGAGAAAGCAATCAATAAACAACTAAGGTGTTGCAACAAAAAACTGATGATTGATGCTTCTCATCTCTCTCCATTCCTGTCTGTCTGTCCCTATCTATCCCTCTCTCTGACTCTTTATCTCTGTAAAAAAAAAAAAAAAAAAAAAAGCAATTTGGAATATAAGGAAGCAAAAACCACCCAATCAGATAGCAAAATGAAAAAATACAAAAAATGAGGATAGTGTAAGGAGCTTCTGGGACAACTTCAACTGTATCAATATTCACATCACGGGGGTGCCAGAAGGAGAAAAGAGAGAGCAAGGAATTAAAAACCCATTTGAAACAATAATAACAGAAAAATTCCCTAACCTGGTGAAGGATATAGACATACAAGTCCGGAAGTGCATCCCAAACAAGATGAACTCAAAGAGGACTGCACCAAGACATATCATAATCAAAATGCCAAAGGTTAAAGACAAAGAAAGAATCTTAAAAGCAACAAGGGAAAAGCAGTTAGTTACCTACAAGGGAGCGCCTATAAGACTGTTAGTTGATTTCTCAACAGAAACTTTGCAGGTCAGAAGGGAGTGGCATGAAATATTCAAGCAATGTAAAGCAAGGACCTAGAGCCAAGATTACTCTACCCAGCAAAGTTATTTATCACTTAGAATTGAAGGACATATAAAGAGCTTCCCAAACAAGAAGTTCATCACCACCAGATCAGTATTATGTGAAATATTAATATTAAAGGACCTTCTTCAGAGGCAGGTTTAATGGCGGGTGCACCGGGCACGGGCCCCGGGCCCCGGGCCCCAACTTCTGAAGGGCCCCACAAAACCTCACCATTATACTTTTTATAATGACAAGGGGCCCAATATTTTCTTCTGCATCCAGGGGCCTAAACCAACCTTAATCTGCCTCTGGCCTTCTTTAAGAAGAAGAAGAAAAAGAAAGATAAAAAATATGAATAATAAAATGTCAATAAATACATATCTATCAATAATTGAATCTAAAAAACAAAATAAGCAAACAAGCAGAACAGATACAGACTTATAGATACAGAGAACATTTTGATGGTTGCCCAATGGGAGGGGTTTGGGGGAATGGATGAAAAAGGTGAAGGGATTAAGAAATACAAATTAGTTGTTACAGAATAGTCATAGGGTTGTAAAATACAGCATAGAGTATGTAGTCAATAACATTCTAATAACTATGCATGGTGTCAGATGGGTATGAGATTTATCAGGATGATCACTTAGTAAGTTATACAGTGTCTAATCACTGGGTGTACATCTGAAACTAATATAATATTGTATGTCAACTGTAATTGGAAAATAAAAAAATGATTTAGATAAAAAATAAGAATAAAAAGTAGCATCATGGATCAATTTCAAAGAAAATGTCTTTCTTTGAGACCTATAACATCTGTTTCCAACTCTTTCAAAGTTATCTATTTTACAGAAAAATTATTATAACAGCACAAGCTATAAATTTAGGCTGAAAAGTTAAACTAATATGGTGTTTGATTTTTGTTAGAAATTGATTAAGAATATTAATATATTTAAGCAACAATAAACAAATAAGATTCCACTCACCAGCAGGTGTGTGTGTGTGTGCACATAATATATCCACACTAAAGTCAAGTGTGAAGTTTCAAGTAGAAACTATTCTATATCTAAAGTGCTTAGTAATGAGTTTGGAATAAAATGTGTTTGTAATTTTTATTATCCTAGTAATTGCATTTATTCATTTATTCAAAATTTACTTGAAGCCAACATGGATGTGCAACACTTGTATAAAGTAAACTCTCCAGTAACTTATTTACTGAAGAACTAACTGGAGTCTTAAATTAATTTTTAACTATGTACACACAAATGAATAGATATTTATCATTTCATTCATTTATGCTGAAACTTTATAGACTAAATCTTTCTCTATATATATATTACATATATACTAATGTACACTAAGTACAGTGACAGCACTGAGACCAAAAGATAAAAGTACTCCGACACTCGACACTCACTGAACAAACACTGAGTGCAGAAACAGCTAATAAGACAATGTTCACAGCAGTGTGGTTCCGGTGAATGGAGTATGTCCAAGGTGTAAGGAAAGTGCCTGGCTGTGAGGAAGGAAGGACATCACTCAGCAGAAACCAGAGGATGACTGTGCTTTGGAATTTGGCTCGCTGGGGAGAAAGAGAAGGATCAGTGTGATAAAGAATTCTAGGAGATTGAATGCAAATGTACAAAAGCATGGAGGTATGAAAGGATAGGAGACTTTCTGCAAATAAAGAACTCAGGATATTTGACATATTCTTTAGTTTTCCCCCAATTTTTCTAAGTAAGTAAGTCATTTATTTAATCACAGTCTCTGCCCTCAATCTACCATGTTAAGTCTAACAAGGTAAAAATCTGCATTGTGAAAATAAAGAGAAACTGTATTTGGGTTGTCGTAAGCTTGGATTTCTTGCACTCATTTAAAAGCTTGAGGATTAACTATGGTCACTCCTAACCACAGCCAGTCTTTTGCTATCTGCAATTTAAAAGTGTGTCATATCCTCTGGGAACCCTCTGGTCTATGGGACATGTGCAGCCTCTGTGAGCATAGGGATGTCTTTCGGATGGGACCTGGTGGAGGAGCCTGGGGCAGGACTGCATTTCTGTAGGTTTGCGGAGACCTGGGGACAGCAGTGAGACAGAGCGGGGTGGGGGCAGTGCAGGGCCCAGCTCAAGGCAAAGAGCAGGACCATGCATGGGGGCCCTAAGGAGCCCACTCCATCCTTCTCTCTGCAGCTTCACTCTCTGTCTGCCCTCCTCATATGTCCTGTCCTTCCAGCTCCCCACCTCAATACAGCCACAGAGCCACACACACACCACCTCATTTCTCAAACATTTCTTTAGTTCTCAAGTATTTAGGATAAGCAAATTTGTTGGTGTGTTGTTCTGCAGTTGTTTTTGTTAGTTCACATTTATTGGTTAGCCCAGCCAGATCAGAGCTGCTCTGCAGGGCTCTGGCAGAGCATATTTCTTCACACTTTCAATATCATCTCACCAAAGCTTTCCCAATTTGAAAATTAGAGAAACAATAAGAGATCAACCTCGGGGAACCTAATTCTCAATTTGTAAATTCATGTCAGCTAACAAGAATATGAGCCATGAATTCACTGTCCAGTAATGCATCTTACTCTGTGCTCAGGATAAGTCCAGGTAATGAGATGGAGGGCTGGATAGGGACTCAAAGAGGTACAGACACAACCCAGTGACACACCCTTTAGCACCCTGCATGGCACTTACAGTCTGCAATTTAAATAATAAGTTGGTTCATTGCTTGTTTCATCTGTAACCCTCGCTAGAATGTAAGCTCCGTGACGGAAGGCTTGTTTTCTGCTGTATTTCCAGGGCTGAGCAAAGTGCCAAGAAGATGGTAAATTAGACAATAAGACAGAGAGAGTGATCACATCCAGCAACAGTGCTATTTCAGACTCTCTAGGATCCTCCCAGTGGCCTTGTAGCAACCTCTTGTCCCCATTGAGACTGTCTCTGGACAAGACAGGTACTCAACCTGGTCTTTCTTGGACCACCCGCAGTGCTTGCCATAAAGGCAACACCTGCCCTCATTTCCTAGTTGAATCAGAAGGATGCCTGATTTTCCCCACTCTGAATACTTTGCAGATTCTGTGCCCAACTATCTTAAGTTGTGACAGACCAGTGGCTATGAGATTAAGGTAAAAGCACTTTATAAATGTTGATAATTCTTACTCATCTGCAGTCTCTCTAGACCAGCACGCTCAGCCTTGGAATCGCCTGGGGAGCTTTAGCACTGCTGCTCTCTGGGCAGGTCAAATCAGATTCTCTGCAGGCCACACCCACAACTGAGTATTTTTAAATGTTCTTTAGATGATTCCAGCGTGTAGCAAAGGTTGACAATCTCTTATCTGAAGGCTGTCACAAACTCTTCCTGTTGGGTTCGCAGTTCTGTGAATTCTGTGATCAGGAGCTCTCAGTGAGTCCGGAGGTGAAGGGTCTTCCGGTCTATAACCTGTCTGCTCACAGCTCCCCAGAGAGCCGTGCAGTGGCTCTGTTCTCTGACTTGGATTGGCTTTGCAAAGCAAATAATTCCACCTTGTCAAGCTTAAAGCCTCTTTCTTGTGATAGTAGTTGGAGGTTGCCAAGAATGTAGTATGGGAAGAGCCACTGAGGAGAATGGACGCAGAAGGTAAGTTTGGGAGTCAAGAAAGCCAGGGAGGCAGCAAGATAAGCAGCCTCCAGAGAAAGGCTGCTTCGGAGACCAGGACTCGGCCTCGAACCCGTTTGACCTCATTGACCTGAGGCAGCCATGATTGAAGTGATCTTACCTGGATCCCAAAGGCTATGGATACTAATGGGGTCACTATAACAGGAAATGGTGGGAAAGACTAACTGCCTCCACCTGCTGACAGGAGTATCTGGGCATCAAGGGTAGGAGAGTCTCACCTGGGTTCAGAAGAAAGTCTTTTTTTTCTGGGGTCCTGGTGTTGTCAGGAACACCTGTATCTCACCTACCATGCTGAGTACCCACCATGAAGCCCTCACCCATCCACTGACCTTTCAGGTGTCAGAGTTGTGGGGGGTCATGGCAAAAGTGGGGCCGAGGGGACCTTAGAAGAGGGCAGTGATTTTCAGCTTTGCAGAGGGACGTCAGGGCCCGCTGTAGGTGGGGCACCTATGTTAAGGAAGAGCTGAGCGGGAAAGGCCTGGCATCTGCTAACCCAGAGCATCTCAGCTCTCGTGATCTTATTGTCAGGTCTGTATTGAATTGCACATTTACAAAGGCTTGCTCAGGAAGCACAAATATGAAACCCTAAGGTACCCCACTCCACTTAACTCCGCTCAAGACACAGACCCTTGTTGTGACTTTCAAAGCTACCACCACCGCACAACTTCCCAAATTCTAATTTCTGTGAATTTGACTGCTCTACAAACCTTGTATAAGTAGAATCATATAGTATTCGCCCTTTTGTGACTGGCTTATTTCACTTAGCATAATGTCTTCAAGGTTCATCTATGTTGTAGCAATTTTCTTCCTTTTTAAGTCTTAATAATATTCCATGGTATGGGAAGATCACCTTTGTTTACCTGTGCATCCATCGAAGGATGCTTGGGCTGCTTCCACCTCTGGCGACTGTAAAGAGTGCTGGTGTGGCCTGACCTGTGGTGGCACAGTGGATAAAGCGTTGACCTGGGAACACTGAGGTCGCCAGTTCAAAACCCTGCACTGGTCTGGTCAAGGCACATATGGGAGTTGATGCTTCTAGCTCCTCCCCCCTTTCTCTCTCTCTCTCTCTCTCACTCTGTGTCTCCTCTCTAAAATGAATAAATAAAATTTTTTAAAAAATCTCTTTAGCCTGACCTGTGGTGGCGCAGTGGATAAAGCGTCGACCTGGGAACACTGAGGTCACCAGTTCAAAACCCTGCACTGGTCTGGTCAAGGCACATATGGGAGTTGAGCTTCCAGCTCCTCCCCCCTTCTCTCTCTCTCTCTCTCTCTCTCTCTCTCTCTCTCTCTCACTCTGTGTCTCCTCTCTAAAAAAATTGAATAAAATAAATAAATTAAAAAAAATCTCTTTAAAAAAAAAAGAGGAATAAAAAAGAGTGCTGGTGTGAACAGGGGTGCACATAAGCTCACCGTTTAAGTGGATTTCTACAACTGCCCATGGCCCCATACCTCACCCTGCTGGGTCTTTTCTGCCAGCCTGACTTTGGCACACTATGCTCTTCCTCTCCTAGTCTCCTGGGCACAGAGAAAGGACCTTGAGATAAAGCTCCTCCCCTGGCATCTCCCAGGCCAACCTCAGTGCTTCCTCCTCCCCTGCCCTGCTCCCAAATTATCAGGTGAACAGCCACCACTCATGGCCGCTGCTCCCATTCAGGGGTGCTCTGCTCAGTGCAGAGACAGCAGCATTTGTTCTGGCCTGACTATCTGGAGGGGGGAACTCCATAGAATTCACATATAGAAACAGAGTTAAAGAAATAACCCTAAAATCATCACAACTAGATAAAGAAATGACAGTGATTCTGTTACCAACTCTTTCCCCTTTCTTTTCTTTTGTTCCTTTGCTTCTGGAAGAAGCCACAAAAGGATTAAATACTTTGCCATGAGGTGAGATCAACTTCTCCAAATCTGTGGTGGCCTGACTGTCCCCAGACCTGCACTGTGTGAGGGATGCCCCAGCATTTTTGTTGATTATAATGGCTCATCTTCATTATTGTTCTAATACTCCTTTAAAAAAACACTTTAATCTTTCTCTGATGCCAATGACTGCCACAATGCGGGTGCTTTATTCCTCTCCCCTCTGTTCTTCCCTTAACCCCCTATTGTTGCCATAGCCACGATGGGGTGATAGCCCGTTTCTGTACTGTACTGCCTGAGGTTATTGTTTAAATCTGTATTATTCCACTGTTCTGAAGATTTACATTTTTAATGGCTCATTTATGTAATCCCATAAATAAAGTAGCTAAAAAAGCATCCCACACAAATGAGTGAATCAGAGTTTGTAAAAGGCTCCTGAGGCAGGTCAGGCAGGGTCTCAGCTGCGGCGCCTTGATTGGTGTGGCTGGTAAAACCAGGGTGGCAGTGGGCTTAAGACCACCCAGTCAGCGCCCAAATGGGGCATTACCAAGGAATAGCAGGATGGTGCTGGAGTTCAATCTCCCCTATTTATCAGAGAACACAGTTCTCCTACAAAATCCATTTTAGTCTGAGACTCATTTACCTTATTGCTTTAACAGCTGCACCTCTCTCTGTCTGGCAAAGAAGTTTCTACGATTAGCTTTCTCCCTTGTAGCAGCTGATTCTGTGCATCCCCCCCTCCTTTCTTCTTCTTAACCAATATATTCCTGGGGCTGCTAAATTCTCTCTAAAGAGCCTGTGAATTCAAGCACCTGCCTCAAGAATGTATTTGACACGCTGAACAGAGATATAGTTGGAACAATTCACTGTTAGGCTTCCCTTCACCAGCTTCTCGCCTCATACTCCCTCTGCCATGAATGAAAAGCCTTAGTGAACCTTAGCTCCTTTGGGGAAGTTTGTACTAATTAGGCACAAATGAAGAAAGTGGCTAAAATGGAACCAAATCAGCACATATCTAACAGTCTTTTCTGGTCTCTGCCCAGCTCAGATGCAAAACTCCAGCCTGGGCTCCTGAATACTTGTGCAACAGCCAGTGTGTAACACTGTCACTAGAAACAACTTTTCTTTTGGACATTACAGCAAAGCCCGACCACAGGCTGGAGCCTCCGTCTTTCTCTGTCTCTCGTGTCCCTGCATCTCTGCAGTGGCCTCTGCACAGACTTGGACATCTGTGTGTGCATTTGTCAATCAGAAACACAACACTGATGGTTCAAAGTGGTCTGGGTTGGAAGCCATAACAAAGCAGGAATTAAAGTGCTCTAAATGCACAGAAATATCACAATATAGTCCAATTTAGTCAAAATTTAATTGATTAAAACAGCAATCCCCAAACAAAAAAGTATTCAAGCCTTAAACTTCCCATTTTCTTGCCACAGGAAAATAACTTCTAAATTTGGCAAAATGAGAATTTTAATCTGTAATACTCATCTTGGGGATTTGTAGGCAAGAAAAAGGCATTTTTCTCTTACATCTTTGTAGAAGAAAAAACACTATGCAAGTCGAAGGAAAATCATAGATTTGTTGTCCGGTTTTCCCAAGAGAGGTGTGGAGACAGAGAGAAACTGAGGGTCCTTATGAACTTGATAAAATTTAGTTTTCAGTCTTAGCTCTAGAAATTCTTTCTCTCTCTCTCTTTCTCTCTTCCCTCAGAGACCTAGTTTTCCTCCCAATAATCAACAACCCCCAAGTCATCAGAAAACAGTATCCAGGACCTGATTAATGGTCACATGGTCCAGACCTCTGGCAAGCCAAAGATAACATTTTTTTAAAAATAATTTTTTTGGCCTGACCAGGCGGTGGTGGCGCAGTGGATAGAGCATTGGACTGGATGCGGAGGACCCAAGTTCGAGACCCCGAGGTCGCCAGCTTGAGCGCTGGCTCATCTGGTTTGAGCAAAAAGTTCGCCAGCTTAGACCCAAGGTTGCTGGCTCCAGCAAGGTGTTGCTAGGTCTGCTGAAGGTCCGCGGTCAAGGCACATGTGAGAAAGAAATCAATGAAAAACTATGGTGTCGCAACGACAACGAAAAACTAATGATTGATGCTTCTCACCTCTCTCCGTTCCTGTCTGTCTGTCCCTATCTATCCCTCTCTCCGACTCTCTCTGTCCCTGTAAAAATAATTATTTTGCCTGACCAGGCAGTGGCGCAGTGGATAGAGCGTAGGACTGGATGCGGAGGACCCAAGTTCGAGACCCCGAGGTCGCCAGCTTGAGCGTGGGCTCATCTGGTTTGAGCAAATCTCACCAGCTTGGACCCGAGGTCGCGGGCCCGAGCAATGGGTTACTCATCTGCTGAAGACCCGCGGTCAAGGCACATATGAGAAAGCAATCAATGAACAACTAAGGTGTCACAACGAAAAACTGATGATTGATGCTTCTCATCTCTCTCCGTTCCTGTCTGTCTGTCCCTGTTTATCATTCTGACTCTCTCTCTGTCTCTGTAAAAAAATAAAATAGAAAGAAAATAATTATTTGGGCCCTGGCCAGGTAGCTCAGTTGGTTGGAATGTCATCCAGACATGCTGAGGCTGTGGGTTTGATCCCCAGTCAGGGCACATACAAGAATCAACCAATGACGCCATGAATAATTGGAAAAACAAAATCAATTTTGTCTCTGTCTCTCTCTCTTCCTCTCTCTTTAAAAAAATCAAGAAATACATTTTTGTCTCTCTTTCTTTGTCTTTCTCCCTTCCTCTCTCTCTAAAAAAGTAAAAAAAGTTTTTTTTAAATTTTTCAATTATAATTGATATATATTAGATTAGATTTAAGTGTACAACCCAGAGAGACATTTATATAACTTACAAAGTGATCACCCTAATAAATCTAGTACCTACCTGACACCATACATAGTTATTATAATACACTACTCACAAAATAGGGGATATTTCAAAATGAATATGAAGTGATAAAAAAAAAGGAGCATTTGATTTTTTTTATTAAACAAGAACATCAGAAAAGCAAACGACAAGTCAAAGAAAGTTGTTTGATTATGCAAATGAGATACAAAATCAACTTTTATTTTACTGGTGAAAATGTACTATACAAAAGGCTGAAAGTACTGGAGTATCTGCACGTTCCCTGACCTTGAAAGTGCATTTTGAAATATCCCCTAATTTTTGTGAGAAGTATATTATTGATTATGTTTCCTAGGCTGTACTTTATATCCCATGACTATTCTGTAACTATCAATTTGTACTTCTTAATCCCTTCACCTTTTCTACCTATTCCCCCAACTTTCTTTCCATCTGGCAACTGTCAAGTGTTCTCTGTATCTATGAGTCTGTTTCTGTTCTGCTTGTTCATTTATTTTGCGTTTTAGATTCCACATATAAGTGAAATCATATTGCATTTGTTTTTCTCTGTATGACCTATTTCACTCAGCACAATACCCTCTAGAAAGCATGTTGTTGCAGATGCAAGATTTTTATCTTTTTTTATGGCTGAGCCATATTTTATTGTATATATGCAACATTTCTTTAGTCATTCATCTATCGATGGACACTTAGGTTGCTTCCATACCTTGGCTATTGTAATAATTCTGCAATAAATATATGGATGCATATGTTCGTTTTACTTAAGTTTCTTCAGATAAATACTCAGAAGTGGAATTGCTGGGTCTTTCTTTGTCTCTTGTTATAGCCTTTGTTATAAAGTCTGTTTTGTCTGGTATAAGTATCACTACCTCAGCATTTTGTTCATTTGTTTTCATTTTCGTGAATTAGCAAAGATAATATCTTGACTTAAGTTATGATTCAGTTCCTGAGCCGTAAGGAGGAGGGACATAGCTACTTTTACATGACAGTGGACAATAGGACACTGGAACAGACCTCAGAGCTGTCCTGAAGACCTAAAGAAATGGCTCATTTCCTTTACCTCACCTCCAACCAATCAACTACCAGCACAACCACAAGGCCCTAACATGTGGTATCTTCTGACTTTACCCTATAATCCTTTTTTAAAATTTTATTGATTTTAGAGAGAGAAACACTGATTTGTTGTTCCACTTATTTATGCATTCATTGCTTGATTTTTGTATGTGCCCTGACCCAGGATTAAACCCACAACTTTGGTGTATCAGAAGGATGCTCTAACCAATTGAGCCATGTGGCCAGGGCTTGACCTCTATAATCTAAACCTACATGCCATGGCAGAGTTTCAGCTTTTGAGCATTAGCTTACTGTGTTCCTAGATGGCATCATTCATAAATAAAACAGTCAATCTTTCTCCACCATAGTTCCCAGCATTTAGTGTTTTGCTTTGCCAGCACCAGGTCGACAGACCCTTCCTGTTCTGTAACAAAAGAAGGTGCACTGGAACCAGAGACAGCGAGTTCTTGTGGGGCGCCTATGGCAAGTCCCCACTCTGCCGAGTGCAAGGCCTGAGAAGTCAGCAGGAACTTCTCTGGGTTAGTTGCAGTCCCCCTACCACGCAGATGACACATGACACATGACACATGCAGTCACGTATGCTGAATGATGAATGGAAACCAGTGCTGTCATGAACCCTAAGGAAATGATATCTGTGAACACCCCATGCAGAGCTAAAAGGTGGATTATTATTTCTGGTGATGAAGGGCTCCAGTAGAACAGAAAGAAGCTAGTCCTATAATCAGACTTTCTGCGTTTTACAGAATTTGTATGGGTAAACCTTAAGCATCACTAGTGAGGTTATTATCTTCCCTTAAAAAAAAAAAAAGAGGAGCCTGACCTGTGGTGGCGCAGTGGATAAAGCGTCGACCTGAGAACACTGAGGTCGCCAGTTCAAAACCCTGCACTGGTCTGGTCAAGGCACATATGGGAGTTGAGCTTCCAGCTCCTCCCTCCTTTCTCTCTCCCTCTCTCTCTCACTCTGTGTCTCCTCTCTAAAATGAATTAAAAAAAAAATTTAAAAAAGAGGAAATTTCATAATGTTTGACTTTCATATACAGAGGTAATGCTAATCTTTTTTTTTTAATTTCATTATTGGAAATTGATTTGCCCTGACTGATTTATAAGTACTGGTGTGTCTCTTTGTGACCATGACCCAAGGGTGAGCTGAGATAATTGTGGCTAAAAGAAGAGTTTCAGGTCAAGCCATGCAGTTGTGTCACTTTTAAAAAATCTCATGTTCATGGATATTGAATTAACGGTTGTGATCTTTCATTGAGTTCTAACTAGTAGAGTTAAAACACCCAACTAATCCATGCAAAAGTTAACATAAACTAAAAACTGACTTTACTAATTGGGAAAACAAATGAGCATATCTATTTTGTTGGTATTCCTGTATATTTATCTCTTTGATTAATCACTATAAAATTGAACCAAGTGTTTCTTGAGGATTCTGTATTGCCAAAGCCATAGATAATTTCACTTGCAGTTCTTGAAGTCTCCCCTCTGTGAAGAGTTCTTGGACTGAGCAAATCTACACCAGGCTCAGTCCACCTGATCATAAAAGCTCCAGAGCTGCACGTGCCTCATGCTCCCACATGAGCATGAAGAGATGCACAGCTGAAGAGATGCACTGTCTACTCTGCATGAGAAATTAGGTGTCAGGAGCATTTATATCACCTCTTCCTAGTGCTGCTCAGTTGGATGCTGAAGATGTCACAGGAACTTGGGCCCAGGTGAAAGACAGGTCCTAGCTGGGCCACTGGAGCCTGGTACTTAATGGCATTAGTCTCATCTTGCCTCCATTCTCTTCTAATCTCCAAGCTATCCAGGTCATCTATCATCATAAAGATTCTTTTCCCCAGAGGGTCCTATAGTCACCTAATGCTATGGCTTTCAAACCTTTTCCACTCCAACTCACAGTAAGGAATAAATTTTATGTCTATATCTTATACATACACACATATACATATACACACACACAAAATTATAAAACAATGTTTATCCAAAGTTTCAGACATACCTTTACATTTTATATTCTATCATATATATTCTCTATCAAAATTTTAAAGCTCAATCATGTTGCACTAAACTGATTCATAACCTGATAAGTTCCTGTCTTGCTGTACCTGAAACCGGTTTTCTTCCTAAGGACACGCTTTTCACTCTCTTTCTCTTGGACGCTTTCCCTGCCACTCTTCATGTGTCATACACTCTTTCTGACCCCGCCAAGCTCTTTCTTCCATATTCCTTCTGACTTCCCAGCTCCTTTGACACGCTTTCCAACAGCCTTTGTTGTCAGCCACCCCTCCTTGTGTAAGTACCACGCACTGGCCAATTGCACTGCTAGAGCCCCAGATCCCTCCTTGTTATTGTTATCTACCAAGCTCCCTATGTCTTCCCATCATTTATTAAAGATTTGGCTCCCAGGACAACGTTTTCCTCTTCAAAAGTACTCTTACATCATTCTCAGTCATTTTGAGATCCAAGTAAATGATCCACTCACACTTTGATTTCTCAGTTCCTTGATGTCTGCATGTGCCATGATCTCTCCTGTCCTCCTTATTCACTACTCTCCTCCCCTCCAGCTGGTCTTTACTCTAGTACCCTCAAACCCAGTAAGACCTTAACTCTTTAACATTTCTATGTCAGTCACTCCTGCATGTCCTACTCCAGGGCAGATTTTGTGGTACAGATCCCTGACTTCTTTCTTCTCCATTATAATTGCCTATCTAATTGGGGCAGGAACTTTGGAAACAAACTATGGTTTGCCCTGGATTTCTGCCTTCTTTGGACTGTCATGTTAGCAGCTAGATGTGACTTTAAGAAAGTGCACACCACACAGACAGTTTTCTCTTTAAATTTACTCACAAACAGCATTGCCCAGCTCTCCCAGCATTAATCTAGCATTAATTTGATAAAGATAATGCCCAGCATTAATCTTTATCAAATTAGATTTCTGCTATTTCATGCATTCTCCTCTTTTGTCTCAGACCTCCAATCCTACATACATACCAACCCAGATATTGACCTAACTTCATATTTCTATTAAAAAGAGTAGCAGATAAAAAATGCCACATCTTCCCATGACCAGCTGTTCAGCAGACACCTCTCTGTACCCTATATAGGCTGCCTTTCCTCTACCCCTAAAACCAACACCTTCGCCTGTACCAGAATTCCTCGCTCTCTCACCTTTTTAGGGACTTGGCTCTGAAATGTCCCTCTTTCTCTCTGCATCATCACTTCCTCTTTCTCTTCTTGACCATTCTCTTTAACCTACAAGTATGCTCTAATATCTTCAAAGTAAAAAAAAAAAAAAGTACTTGACTCCGTGCTTCTTCCAACTATAATCCAATATTTGGTTTTCTTTCACAGAAGATCTCAAGTGTCCTAGACTCACCACCCTTACTTTATCTCCTATTTTCTCTTTCAACCACTCTGATAAGAGCTCATCTTCATCTTTCCCCTGATTCTGCTCTCATCAAGGTTACTAATGACCTCCACCTTGGCCAAATCAACAGTCCATTCTATACCTTCTAGAGAACAGGTTTGTCATATAGTAGGCAGATAGTTGTTGAAAGAATGAATGAATATAATCCCCATTTTTGAATACATTGGGAATTATAGAAATAGATGAAATTCACTTTTTATACCAGGCTAATGAATTTTCACCCACTTATTCACTTTCTATAAGGTTTTGTGTATATTTTATCTGTCAGCTTTGTACATGGAAATTCTTAGAGCTTTAATTCCTCACCTTGAAAAAACTTTAAAATACATTTTTTAAACTTAAATGCTAAATGTTTGGGATAAAAGAGTACTGATTGAACACATATATTTATGTGTAATTTTTAAATTGGACCTCAGATACACAGAATTGGACTATTCATAATTAATAGTTCAAGATATTTTCATTGTTATCCATGCATGGCCCACTCTAATTAGTTTATCAATCAGGTTTTAATAATGTAGCTTAGCCATCATTCGTGAAACTACCACCCATCATGAAGGTTATCACATGGTAATTTCACATAGAATTGTTCCAGTTGTGGATTATAAGAGGAAAAAAAGAAGGAATTAATATTGCTTTTGTACTTTGTATCAGAGTCCATGCTAGATAGTTTATCTGCATTATTTAATCCTCACTTAATCTGAGAAATAAGCATTATTATCCTCATTTTCCAGAAGAAAAAAGTGGCTCAGAAAGATCATTTGTTGGAGTTTTCACAGGAAGTACTAAAGGTGGAATTCAGATCTAGGCTGTTCTAGCTTAGAAGCACATGCCTCTGTGAGCACACTGCCCTGTGGGAGGGCATTAGTACACAGAGGATGGGGGACCCACAGTGGCTGGAATCCAACCTGTTCCATGTCAACATTCCTGCTCCTGAGATTTAGTCACCTTAACTCCAAAAAAGAAGGAAGATTTTATATAGCATTCTTTTATAACATGAGATATGTAATATTGCATATAAATTGCAAGAAATCAATGAGCTTTAAAAGTGCATTCATCTCAGAAACATTTTATATATTTTTTGAAATATTTTATGTTAATAAATTATTTGAAGAAGTATTAGCTGTTATTCATAGTTTAAACACATTTGGGAATATGTTAAAATGAAAAATATTTATGCAAACTTCATATTTTTAGTGCTGTAAAAGACAGCAATACATTTTACATATCCATTTTTCAAAATACAAAAAACCCTGAATTTGCAAGGCATACTCATTTCTACCAAAAGAGTTTGATGCCTTAAGAAAACAAAACAAGCCTGACCTGTGGTGGCGCAGTGGATAAAGCGTTGACCTGGGAACACTGAGGTTGCCAGTTCAAAACACTGCACTGGTATGGTCAAGGCACATATGGGAGTTGATGCTTCCTGCTCCTCCCCCCTTTCTCTCTTTCTCTCTCACTCTGTCTCCTCTCTAAATGAATAAAATAAAAATAAAAAAATTAAAAAAAAGAAAACAAAACAAAACCCTAAAAATAAAATGTCATTTCTTTATGGGACAATGTTTGTTGTGGTAACCTCACTCCATCCACTGCAGGATTGACTGTCCCAGCATTCACAGGGCAGGTGGAAGGGGTGATAGGATGGCTCTTCAGAAAATCCTTCTGGTGTCTCCCCGCCAACCCTTGTATCTTTTCTTTTCACTCCCTTGCTCAGACTGTGCATTGGAGAATCTCTTATTCAATAGTTTATGACTTTTGTTCTATGAAATCCTTGTTTTCACTACCCAGAATTACCTCTGATGAAAATTGTTTTTGTTCTGCCCCTTTGTTTAAATTGCATGAACTGGGTGCTTGTAATCACCATGAACTGGTGTTGTAGGCAAGGCTCTGAAACACTGATTTGTTTCCCCTCTATAAAATGCAGCCGATAATTTCCATACTGAGTTGTATTTAGTGGTCATGTCAATTTGGTCTCCTTTAATTAAGAACTGTTTCAGCTGATCTGTCCTTCACAACACTTTTGAAGAGTAGAGGCCAGCTATTTTGTCTGATGTTCCCCGGTTTGGGGTTTTCTGCTTTCTTCATGACCAGATTCAGGCTACATGCTATAATAAGACACAAGTTCTGTGACCTTCTCCATGCATCCTTGGAGGCATGCTGTACTTACTGCTTTGTTCCCTGGCTGGTAACATTGATTTTGACCTTTGGTGAAGGTGTAAGCCAGGTTTCTCCATTGTAAATTAAACTATTTCCTCCTTTATAATTAACAAGTGTCTTGTGGGGAGATATTTTGAAACCATGCAAATATCCTCCCATGAATTTCAGCATTGATTGATGATTCTGAACTGAAACAATTACTGCCAAATGGCAATTTTTAAATTCCCTCATTCTTTCTGTAGCTTGACATTTTCCAAAGCAGCATCAAGAAAAAAATTTAATTCAATTTTGAAAGGACAAAGCTTATCAATTGTTTTAATTCCTCCTGAATATACCTGAGAATATTCAACTCAACCAGCCCCTTAGACATCATAGTATTTATGAATCAATTCAGCAGTTAATGGCTCCCTGAGCTCATCTATTCTGGAGCCCAACTAGGAAGCACCTTCTCAACCAGTATCCCCAGTGCTGTTTGATACTATTGTCATTGTTTGGGGTGGGAAGTTGTTGGAATTGAATAGAAACTACCAAATTAAAGGAAAAGTCAAACCTAATTTAGAGTAAGCCAAGTTTCAGTCTTTCTGTAGCTTAAGTATTATATTTAGCAAATAATGAACTCATCACAAAGAATAAACTTAATAAAGTCAAAAAATTGATGAAGGACAGAATTTGATGTAGAGTCTCTCCCAACTAAATAACTTGATATTTATATTGCAGTCATTGTTTTAATATTAATTGGTAAGTCATTAAATAAATGTTATTAATAATTTTAAAAGCTGTTTTCTAACTTTTGTCCTGTTTTTTCCTCTTTATTTCATGCAGAAATAATTGCAAATATGATCTTGAAAAAAGTTGCAAACAAGGAATCAACTCTACATTTTCTAAAAGCTTTTTAGAAAAAAATGCAATTGTAATTCTGACACATTTTCATTCGTATTCCAAGCTTTTCTTGTTCATTAAACAAACACTTCTTTAAAGATTTGTACTGAGAAGTTGCCAGTTAGTCTCCACTATTTAAAATTGAAAGATTGCCAGGTGCCGCCGATGAACGAAGAGCCAAAAAAGCCAGATGAGCAAAGTCAGGCTTTATTGGGAGGACTCCGGGCAGGTTCGCAGACTTGGAATGGGAGCCCGAGAAGCCACCCCTAACTGGTGGGGTTTGAGATTTTTATATCCCTTCAAGATAGCTGGGGGATTTCCACTGCGGTTTAGGCCTGCAGGTGTCTTGCGCAACTAGGGACATTAACGGTTGAGGAATTTCTATTGTGTTTTCGAACAGGGTGTGTGTGCTAAAGGTTAGTAATTGCAGGAATACCAAAGATATGAGGGACTTTCCGGCCCCTGCCCGGAGGGTGCTACCGGACACTCCTGGCTCTTTGGTATAGGAAGTGGGGTGACGTGGTCTTATCTGGCTACTTCCTGCTGTACGGGGGTGGAGCTGGGGAGGGGTAGGAAAGAGCCAGAGCAGTCCCTATCCGCTATGGTGGGCAGGGGTTGGTACTGTTGCAGCATCATCTGGTTGACTGCTATCCTGGTGATCTCCTGAAATCGGGTCTGCAGGAAGCGAAAAAGACAAGGGGTAATCAGTAAGATTAGTCCAATTATGAAAATGGGTCGTATGAGTGGAGCTAGTAAAGAATACATGGAGGAGTTCCACCAAGATGAGGCTTCTGCTGAGAATTTTTGCTTCTGGAGATCAGAGCTGAGTTTATGGAGGGCTTCTACCCTGGTCTCTACAAGGCTGGATTCGTTGATGTAGTAGCAACACTCTTCCTGCAGGAAGACACAGATGCCCCCATGCTCGGCCAGAAGCAGGTCCAGGGCTCACCGGTTCTGTAATGAGACTTGGGCGAGAGAAGTTATTTGTCTCTGTAGGGAGGCCAGGGATGCGGCTGAATTGTAGACAGCTATTTGGAACTGGGCCATCAGTCGAGCGGAAGTCTCTAAGGAGTATGCTAGGGCTCCTCTTCCAATTCCGGCCCAACTACTGAGGTGGTGAGAGATAGTCTGACTACAAGGGGAAGGAATGCTGCCCATTTTTGCCTCAAATGAGATCCAATGTATTGTTGTTGGAACTCGGCAGGGGTGTAGATGGTCAGTTGAGGAGTTAAAGTCACTGGAAGGCAGAGGAGGGTGGGATTGAGTGGATGGGACAGGTTTTTTGAGAGAGAATGATTGCACCAGAAGAAAAAGCCGCTCGGGGCAGTCAGGTTCTGAGTAAGGTTAATGGTACGGTTGCATTGGATGTGGTTGGAGGAACTATATAGCAAAGGGGAAATTGTTGAAAGGTTGGAGGTATATACAGATTGACCCCTGGCAGAGGTGGGGGAACATGTGTTGCATTGGTAGAGTTTATGGGGACTGGCGAGAGTACTGCAGTGAGACGAGGTTTGCCAAGAGCAGCACACATAAGACACGAGGAGAGATTGCCTAGGCCCGTGATGTTGGCTAGGAGTAATCCTTCCCTCAGAAGGGAGAGCCAGGAGAAAGGTGTCGAGGTGGGGGCTAGCTGTTTGATTAGGAAAGACTCCTGTTGCTGTATGTCTGCATGTACCTGGCTCTGAACCTGGACTAGGGACCGCCAGATATAGATGTGAGAGGAAGGCATCCTTTCCCAGTTGGTCATGTATACGGCTCCCCTTTGGGGGGTTGTCCATCGGTTGTCCCAAGGGTCAGGGACGCTTAGGGAAAATCCTTTGGTTGGCCGAGGTAAAGACAAGGCATCCCTGTGAAATGGGGGTTCTATATCGTTGGGCCATATGAATTCTGCATGAGCTCCATTGACACCCCATGCACTGTAGCCAAGAGGATTTGGCACAGTGGGAAGGTTGGTCGTACGTGAAGCAGATGGCTGGTGCTTCATGGCCCATGGTAGCATGGTGTTTGAAATCTGTGAAATTTAAGTATATGGCCGATCTACATCCTTCAGGAGGGCAATCGGCAGTGGCCAGGAGGGCATTGAAAGAGTAGGGTGGTCCGCAATTTAGGCGGAAATTCTGTGTGGACTTTTCGGTGAGATAAAACCTCCAGGCAAAGGCATTAGTTTTTGGATTGTACTTTGCTGAGCTACTGTCTGGTAAGTTTGAGAGACAGAGGACCAGTAGAAGTAGCTGTCCAAGAGGGAGAGCCATCTGGGGGAGGGGCCTTTTTTATTCTAGAGAGATGAACCCACGCAGAGATGCCCAGAACCTTTGCTGCTGATGGGATGGTTAGGACAACTGTGTGGGGTTCCTCCCACTTAGGGGTCAGGGGTTTTGGGGAGAGGGTCTTTTTTTTATTTTTTAATTTTTTAATTTTTTTTAATTTTATTCATTTTAGAGAGGAGACACAGAGTGAGAGAGAGAGAGAGTAAGAGAGAAAGGGGGGAGGAGCTGGAAGCATCGACTCCCATATGTGCCTTGACCAGACCAGTGCAGGGTTTTGAACTGGCGACCTCAGTGTTTCCAGGTCGACCCTTTATTCACTGCACCACCACAGGTCAGGCGGTGAGAGGGTCTTTATAAAGACCTGGTCTCCTGGGGCGACCCGCTCTGTTGGTCTGGCCCCAGGACTGGGCTCAGGAAGGGCCGAGTTGGTGTGTTCCCTAAGGAGAGAGCAGAGGAGGGAGAGGTAGGGTAGGTATGAAGCTAGAGGGGGCGGGTGTGGAGAGGACGGAGTTGACAGGAGGAAAGGTCAGCTGTAGAGGAGTTCGAAGGGGCTCAATTGGGAAGGCCCCCAGGGGGTAGCCCTTAGGCGGGTCAGAGCCAGTGGGAGAAGTATGGGCCAAGATTGGCGGAGTTCGGGGCAGAGTTTGGTCAGATGGTCTTTGATGAGCCCGTTGGCTCTTTCTACCTTACCAGACGATTGAGGGTGGTAGGCTCTATGCAGTTTCCACTGTATGCCAAGGGAGGTGGAGACAGCCTCTGTGATCTTGGAGATGAAGGCGGGTCCGTTGTCCGACTGGATGGAGGAGGGTAAACCGAAGCGAGGAATGATGTCCCAGACTAGGTGGTTTCTGAGGTCGTAGGGAAAGCCTCGATCCATCCTGAAAAAGTATCCACCATAGTTAAAAGGTATTTAAGGTTTTTGTGTCTGGGCATGTGGGTAAAGTCGACCTGCCAGTCCTGCCCAGGCAGGTGGCCCCGCATTTGGTGGGATGGGCGACGGACGTGGCAGGCCCCTTGGCTGTTTGTCCTGGAACAGGTGGAGCAAGAGGAATGAACGTCTTGCATGGTTTGCTGGAGACAGTCGTGGTGGAATAGAGGAGATAAAAAATGAAAAAGGGCTTTAGGCCCAATGTGTAAGGATTTGTTTATGTCAGCGATTATTTGGTATCTCTGAGACTGTGGGAGGATGAGGAGGTCATTTTTGAAAGCCCATCCATCCTTGATCTGGACCTCAGGGGAAGATTGGAAAAGACTTTGCTCTGTGGAGGAGTATTGGGGGTTGTATGTTTTTGAGAGAAAGCAGATAGCAGAGGTAGGGTATGTGCATGCTATGGAACGGGCTGTTTTGTCAGCGAAGGCATTCCCCCTAGCTATGGGAGAATTGGAGGTCTGGTGGCCCTTACAATGTATAATGGCTATTTGTGAAGGGAGTTGGATGGCCTGTATAAGTTTAGAAATGAGCTTGCCATTTAGAACAGGCGTTCCCTTAGTCGTGAGGAAGCCTCGTTCCTTCCAGATTATACAGTGAGAGTGGGCAATGAGAAAGGCATATTTAGAGTCAGTGTATATGTTAACTGCCTTATCCTTTGCCCAGATGAGGGCCCGGGTTAGGGCAACCAGTTCAGCCTGTTGGGAGGTAGTTCCCAGGGGGAGGCTGTTTGCCTCGATGACCTGGGTGTCAGAAACGATGGCATAGGCGGCTCGCCAGGGCCCCGGAGGTTCAGAGATTGAACTGCCATCAATGTAAAGGGTATGTTGGGCCTTAGGCAACGGATGAGCCGCAAGGTCAGAGCAGGGAGATTTAGAATGTTCTAAAACTTTGATGCAAGAGTGGGTAGAGGTAGGTACGTCAGAGACGGGAAGGAGGGTGGCTGGGTTAAGAGAGTTGCAGTTAGAGAGAGTGATGGAGGGGTTTTCTATGAAGAAGAGGTGGTACAGCTGGAGTCGAGAGGGCCCAAGGTGGGCCAAAGCCTGATGTGAGAGGTCTGTGAGGCGATGGGGGGAAAAAACCTGTAGTGGCTGTTGGAGATTAATCTTCAGAGCCTCGGTGGTGAGATCAGCGGTGGCTGCAAGAGCTCATAGGCAGGGTTGCCATCCATGGGTGGTGGGATCTAACTGTTTGGAGAGATAGGCTATTGGGACTAGAGTTGGACCCACCGGCTGGGCCAGGACTCCTAGAACCAAGTGTTGTCTTTCTTCAGTATACAGGACAAAAGGATGTGAGGGGTTAGGTAGGGCTAGGGCCGAGGCCGAGCAGAGAGCCCCCAGGAGAGCCAAGAAAGCCTGGTGGACAGTCTCAGGGGAGGTCAGGGGTCCCTCTGGTGCTTCTTTGGCCACCAGAGGAGAGGCTTGGCCAGGAGGGCAAAATTTGGGACCCAGTGGCGGAAGAAGCCTACTAATCCTAGAAACGACTGAATTTCAGCTACCGAGTTGGGGGATTGCAGGCCCCAAAGAGCCTGCAATCTGTCGGTGGTGATGGCTTGGTGGGTCGGGGTGACCAAGAGGCCAAGGTAGGTGACAGATGGGGTGGCTATTTGTGCCTTCTTGGCAGATACCCGATATCCCCTGTTGCAAAGGAAATTCAATAAGAGGGTGGTAGCTTTGAGGCATTCGACCTTGCTTGGGGAGCAGACTAGAAGATCATCTACGTATTGTAAAAGAGTGGATGGAGCTATATTGCAAGCAAGTAGGTCTGTTGCCAGTGCTTGCCTGAATAGATGAGGGCTGTCCCGGAATCCCTGGGGGAGGACCGTCCAGGTCAGTTGTTGGGCGGTATTGGAGACCGGGTCCTCCCAGGTGAAGGCAAATAGAAAGTAGGAATCCGGGTGGAGATGTATGGTGAAGAAAGCATCCTTGAAGGACTGAGAAATGGGTGGTATTAGGGGGAATGTGAGAGAGAAGGGTGTATGTGTTAGGGACTACTGGGGATATGGGGACAACTGCTGAGTTGATGATGCGGAGATCTTGTACAAGGCGGTATTGTCCTGAGGTCTTTTTAACAGGAAGGATTGGAGTGTTACAAGGCGAGTTGGTGGGAATTAGTAAGCCTTGTGTTTTAAGTTTGGTGATGATGGGCAAGAGTCCCATCCTATGGGTGTGTGAGATAGGAAACTGTGGGCGGTTGGGAAAGAAGATGGGTCCTTGAGTTTGATTAAGACAGGAGTGTGGTATGAAGCTACAGTGGGGGTGCCCATATCCCAGACCTCAGGGTTTACCCTGGGTGAAAGCTGGACCCTGGGGTCCGAGTCAGGTTCAGGATCGGGACCTGGCACTAATGCTAGTAAGAAGGCCTGCTTGGGGGAAAATGAAATACTTGCCCGGAGTTTGGACAGAATGTCTCTCCCCAGGAGGGGAACTGGGCAGGAGGGTATGACTAGGAAGGAGTGAGAGAATGGGTGACCCTCAAATAGGCAGTTAAGGAGGGTCGTCCGCCGTGGGGTTGAGGGTGAGCTGTCGATTCCCATGACCGAGACCTGGGAGGGAACTGTAAGGCCTGAATGAGAGGGAAGGACAGAGTAGGTAGCCCCCCGTGTCTATTAAAAAGGAAACAGACTTACCCGCTACCTGGAGCGTAGCCCTGGGCTCGTGGAGGGTAACCAGAGTCGAAGAGCCAGGGCCCCCTTAGTTGTCTATCAAGCCCAGCAGTTCTGAGACTGGAAATGCCTGGTTCTCAGCTCCCCGGCATTGAGGTGCCGGAGGCTGAGCCAGGGTTGGGCAGTCCGACTTCCAGTGGCCCATTAGTTTGCATTGTGGGCAAGGCTTGGTGGGGGCCTTGGTTGCGGACAGGCCTTGGCCCAGTGGCCCTCTTTGTCGCATTTAAAGCAAGCGCCCGGTGGTGTGCAATGTCCTCCTTTGGAGGTTGGCTTCTTTGTCGGTTCCCCTACTGGCCGGAGGGCCGCTACCAAGGCTTGGGTCTGGAGACTAATCTTCTGCTGTAACCGTGCCTCCTGGGCTGCTTCAGCAGTTTCCTCTCAGGCATTAAAAACTTTAAAAGCCATTTTTACCAGGTCTTGGATGGGAGTCTCAGGGCCCTCTTCAGCCTTTTTTAGTTTTTCTCTAATATCTGGGGCTAACCGAGAGATAAAGTGAGAGGCCAAGACTGTGGCCCCATTGCGGGACCCCGGGTCTAGGCGGGTATAACAAAGTAGGGCCTCTTGAAGGCGGTTGAGGAAAAGGGCTGGGTTTTCTTCGGGGAGTTGGGTAATTTCCCTCAGTTTATCATAATTTACAACCTTGTTAGAAACTGCATCCATACCTCTGATTAGGTATCGGAGCATAAGGTTTCAATGAGGGATGTTGGACCCTTGGCCAGGTTGATAACTCCAATTGGGGTCTTCCCCGGGGATCGCCTCTGTGCCAAGGGGGATTTGGTCATCTACTAGATGGTCCCTGTCTGCCTGCTGTCTGGTGGCAGTGAGGATGCATTCATGTTCCTCAGGGGTAAGAGTGGAGGTACAAATTACCTTAATGTCATGCCAGGTCAGGTCATATGTCTGAGTCAAGTACCGGAATTCCTTAATGTAGGTTGAGGGATCGGCTGAGAAAGATCCTAGCCATTTCTCGATCTGTCAAAGGTCTTGGAGGGAAAAGGAAAAGGGGACATGTACCCGAACTAGGCCCTCTGCCCCAGCTACTTCGCAGAGAGGGGCGAGGACAACGGATGATGATTGGGGGCTGTGCGACCTGGTATGAGCTGCGATGGGAGAGGGGAGAAGGTCGGCAGGAGGTGGGGCAGAAGGAACCAGAGGAGCGGAAGAACCCGGAGCCTGGCCCAGGTCTGGGGGGAGAGCCAGAGGAGGAGATAGGTGGTCGGGAAGGTCATCAGGTTGAGAGTAAGGAGGGGGGCCTTGGGATGAAGCCGGAAGGTCTGGGCTAGAAGAATTTGGAGAGTGGAGCAGTGGGAACAGAGATTGGGATTGGAACGGAGGTCCCAGAAAGCCTGAACATATGGGACCTCAGAGTCTTTTCCTGTGCGTCGGCAAAAATTGTCTAGGTCCCGGAGGACGTTAAAGTCAAAAGTACCTGTAGGCGGCCAGTGAGACCCATTATCTAGGGTGCATTGAGGCCAGGCGACCTGTGACAGGAAGACGAGTTTCTTCCTGCAAAGTGTCTGAGTGTATCCCAATTTGGAAAAATTTATAAGAAGACATTGTAAAGCCAGTAGTCACGGCCACCATCACAGCCGCCTGGCCAAGGCAGGTTCGCATTAGATTCGAACAGTCGGTAATGAAACACCAGAGCCAAAAACTGGTGAGCCATCAGCTTTAATTCTAGCTTGCACCCGACGGGCAAGCAAAAACACACACTGGGCTCCAAAACCCACACATTCAGTGCTCACTAAGCTACTGACTTATCCGAGTTTCCTAGTGTTGGGCAGATAAAATATATTATGCTCACTTTGTTAAAGATGACGCTGCCCACATGGAAGTTCGTTGATATTAATGTGTGTTCTGGAACAGGCTGTGGGCAGGCCGGGTCATTATAGCCTAAGGCTTAGTTTTAAGAGTAAGCTCTTCTCCACACCCTTGACTGATTGGATGATGTAGGGTGGTACACTCTCCTGAGGAATCCCATTATACAGAGACTTCCTTGTTTGTATAATTGGATTAAAGGTTTTGATTCTATGGTATAGAGTGGGAGAGACCAGTAGTTTGATTTCTCTTTCTTGGTTCCTGAGTTTAGTATGAGAAAGGAGAGCAGATTAAGGCCACATGGAGAGGAGAAGCAGCCAAGATGGCAGAGTGCTGAGGAAGAAGCCAGTTTGTTAAGAGTTTGTGCAGGAGGAGATGGGAAACAGTGGTGAATAAGTCTGGTGAGCTGGAAAGCTTTGATGCTAGGAAACTCGGATAAGTCAGTAGCTTTGTGAGCACTGAATGTATGGATTTTGGAGCCCAGTGTGTGTTTTTGCTTGCCCGCCGGGTGCAAGCTAGAATTAAAGCTGATGGCTCACCAGTTCTTGGATCTGTTGTTTCATTACCAACTGTTCGAATCTAATGGGAACCTGCACGGGTCAGGCTGCTGTGATGGTGGCCTTGACTACTGGCTTTACACCTAGAATCAAAGGTTTCTAGCTCACCAGACTTATTCACCTTTGTTTCCCATCTCCTCCAGCACAAATTCTTAACAAACTGGCTTCTCCCTCAGCATTCTGCCATCTTAGCTGCTTCTCCTGGCCTCCATGTGGCCTTCATCTGCTCTTCTCTCTGATACTAATCTCAGGAACCCAGGAACCGAGAGAGAGGAAGCTCCTGGCCTCTCCCACTTTATAATGTAGAATCAAAACCTTTAATCCAATTATACAAACAAGGAAGTCTCTGATACAGTCACCCATCTGAGGCATAATGGGATTCCTCCCTACATCACCACCCTACATCATCTAATCAGTCAAGGGTGTGGAGAAGAGCTTACTCTTAAAACTAAGCCTTAGGCTATAACGACCTGGCCTGCTTACATTACAGTCTTTCCCCCAAACCCATCCCAAGCGTAAGGGCAAATAATATCACCTGGGTGATGGGCTTCCATGTGGGCAGCGCCATCTTTAACAAAGTGAGCATATTATATTTCATCTGTCCAACAGACATCCTAGAGGAGTTTTTGGGTCTATTTTGGATTTGGAGTTCCCCATAATTTAGTAGTCCTTTGGACCCCTACGTGTCGGAAGAGAAAGGATATGAGGGAGGCATCCCTTCCAGATATCCGTCTCTGGACAGGAATAGAGGAGCCAGTGAAAGCCATCCCTTTCAATCGGAACCCCTATTAAGACTCCAGGAGTCGGCTTGGGGAGGGCCTCTTGGCTCGGCCGAGTCTAGGACGAGAGACCCCGGCGGAGACACAGGGGTCCATTGAGACAGAGAGAATCGAATTACTCCCGGTTGAAAGTCACTCTCGCAGGAAATTTCGAATTCAAAGTGACGGGCGGCACAAGGCAGGAGGAGAGAGAAGGGGGACTCTCGCTCTGGCCTGTGAGGGCCGGGGCAGGTCACAAAGCCCTTCTCCCGGGTTTCGGCACCAAATGAAAGATTGCTGGGTGCCACTGATGAACGAACGAAGAGCCGAAACAGCCAGATGAGCAAAAGTCAGGCTTTATTGGGAGGACTCCAGGCGGGTTCGCAGACTCAAAATGGGAGCCCGAGAAGCCACCCCCTAACTGGTGGGGTTTGAGATTTTTATATCCCTTCAGGATAGCTGGGGGATTTCCACTGCAGTTTAGGCCTGCAGGTATCTTGCGCAACTAGGGACATTAACGGTTGAGGAATTTCTATTGTGTTTTCGGACAGGGTGTGTGTGCTAAAGGTTAGTAATTGCAGGAATACCAAAGATATGAGGGACTTTCCGGCCCCTGCCCGGAGGGTGCTACCGGACAAAAATAGCCAACCTCCTAAAGCCATTATTTAGCCGACCACGTAGTAAAGTCATTTGAATGATTACTGTAAAACAGGATTTAAGAAGAAAATAAGTGAAAGGGGAAAAGTAATTTTGTGATCATTTTAAAGCTATAAGCACATGGGGCTAGGTTCCATGACACAATTATTCTGTCTTGCCCGTAGACACAGGAAAAGTGGAGAGATTCCCTTTGGAAAAGGAGCTCCTTTTAAACCAACAGTCAGTGGTCAAAGTAAACACCCAGCTGAAGATTATGTTTGAGTAACTGCTTACAACTATTCCAAAGGCACTAACAAAGCAAGGAGCTGGGTGCAAAGGCAATGGAAGGCATGAAAGAATGTGTTGGAAACATCCCTCCTGTACTTCACACTGTCAACGACCAGAATCCAGACTCTTCCGCAAGGATTTCCCAATCTTAACTATTTTATGGTTCTCCTGAAAAATCACTGTTATAAGATACTCTAGTTGAATAAAATAAGAAATATAATCAGTAACTAGCTTGTAGACACACACAAAAACACAAAGTCAATTCTGTTTGTTGGGAGAACCACAACCCCCTCCTGCTACATTATTCCATTGATGGAGAAACATTTACATCTTCTTTGTTAACTAGTTTTCTGTAGATATTTTATAATCACTGGGCAACTCTATTTCACTGCTCTCTCAGAACTCTGAGAGGCTAGACCCATGTTTTTTATCCCACAGTCAAAAAGAAAAAAAATCTTTTTCTGGCTTTTCTTTTTTTAAAAACTTTAGTCTATCATACATCAAACCTGTCAAGCTTTTTCATTAAAGTTCATGGTTTTTAAGTTCATTGTAAATAACTCTACTTGATTTTACAAAAGAGAAAACAAAAAGTCTTGCCCTGATGTTGGCCATTACAAACTGTAATGATATCCCTTGTCAAATGGGATTTCTCAAGAGGCTTTCTGAAGGTGTAGGGGGAAGGATTTAACTAAATAAAAATATTTTGAAATTAAACCAACGTTATACTTTGATTGTGGAATGACTTCTTTCGTTTTATTAAAAGTCTAGAATTTTTACAAAACATTAAAGGCAAACTTTAGTAGCTATGTTTATCAAGAGATATGTGTTAGTTTTCACAGTTTGAGGTAATACTGACTTTGTGGGAAGAAAGTCCCATCAATAAAAAGCCATTTGTTTGCTAATAGTTCTTTAAATTTTAAAGTAAGCAATCTCTTGGATTTTTCTTTTCCAAAGAAATTTTTAAAAAGGCATTCCTCCTGCCTGTCCACACACCTTTTACTCAGACAGTGTCATTGCAGCAGGCCACATTCCATCACTCAGGGTTTTCAGTCTGGAAGCAGAACCACTACAAATGATGTGCCTTAAGGGACTCTGTAGGCACTTGACTCTGTCTAGTTGTGAGCTGATGAAGATGTCTATAGAAAGCCTGTCTCTGTCATCTGGTGGTGGGTATATAGTTACTGCAGAAAAGTTGCTGGCAGTAAAGAAAAATCCCAGATGTGAAATGAAATAGAGCAAGACGATTCAGAACCATAGGACAAACTTTAGCCTGTGTCTGTCTCCCACCATATCTAACCTGGATGGCATGGCTGACCTATAGAAGAAGCTGGCACTCTCTTTATGGAGCTGCACCTGCACCTGGCCAGAAACTCAAAAGTAGGTGAAGGAGATCTGGTGGGAGTGGGAGGAGCTGCCAGCTCAGCTGCTGCTCCACACAACAAGGCAGCCCGCACATCAGCAGCCATGTGTATACAAGCTGCAGTGGTACCCATACCTGGTGACAGTCTGAAACTTAAAGGATGCTGTTTCACTTTCACCTTTCAAGTCCCTGTGCCCAGCCCTAATCTAGAATCAGTCAGGAAGGATTCTGGGAAACAGCTCCAGCTTTGCTAAATTGATCTGGTGGGAAACCAGCCCTGCCATTTCCCTCTAATCTTGCCAATCCTTTATCAGCCTTCTTCTCCTTTTTCTCTGAGAACTCCCTGATGTTGCTTCTTTGTTGGGCTATCAAGAAGCAACTCAAAGTTTGTACAACTAAAGAAATAATTTGGACATTCTTCTTATGATAACATTATCAGGACGGCCCCTAAAGTTTTAGTACTTTGCAGTTTGAAGGATACATGGTTAACCTTAGGTTTGTGCTCCCATTGGACACGTTTGAAAAGGCTTAAATTCAAACCCTGATCAAATATTGTTTCCTTTCATGAAACTTTTCATGTCCCCACCATAGACCATGTCCCTTCCTCTTCTATACATGGAAACCTCTTTCCTAGTGCTTAGATTATTCTGCCTTCTGCAGCGTCATTTCTGAACTTGTCTCCCCAGATGGAGGTCTCTGAGAGCAGGACCTTGTCTTAGTCATGTTAGTTCCCTCTCCCTTCCCTCTATTCACTCCTACCTGTAGACTCGATATATGCTCTGCACATAGTAGATGCTCAACAAATGTTTGCTTAGCACACTGATTAATTGTTGTAACCTACGTTTCTTGTTTTATACTTTACTTTCATGGTGGAGTCTAGCAGGCCAGGCAAATATTATCTCCATTGTGAGTGTGTGGTTTCCTTTCATACAATGCCTATGTTTGCACAGATAGACCCAACAATTCCTACTTTTACCTTGCAACGAGAATTCTTTATTTTTTAAGAGAATAAACATTTTTATCATTTATGATGAGCAAATTTTTGCTAATAAATTATGGTAAATGGAAAAAATGAAGATACACAATTTTATATAAAATGCCACTGTAACTTTTAAAGAAGCTGTGGTCATGTAAACAATGGCCTTTAAGGATACCCAGGTCATAATCCTTGGAACTTGTGAATATTGCCTGTAAAAGAAACTTTGCAGAACTGATTAAGCATCTTGAGAGGAGTAACTTATCCTGATAACTTCCTGGATTATCCAGATGGGTCCTAAATAGAATCATAAGAGTCCTTATAAGAGGGAGTCAGGAGAAGAGTTGACTGTAGAATAGGTGGAGGTAATGTGATGATAGAAGCAGGCATTGGAGTGATGTGCTTCTTTTAAAATATCCAGAAAATTGATAAGGTTCTAGCCCAAATTGCTCAGAAAAGAAGAGACATAAATTGCTAATATAAAAAATGAGAGAAGTGACATAATTACAGCAATTAATAGTATAATCAGGGAATACGTATTATAAACAATTTTATACCAATAAGTTCAACAAATCAGCAAATCTCACTCAAGAAGAAATAGATAACCTGAATGACTTCATATTTATTAAATAAATCAATTTAAAATAATCCCACAAGGAAAACTCCAGGTTGAAATGGCTTCATTCATGTATTTCTAAAAGAAGGAGTAATACCAAGTTCTATACAAATTCTTCCAGGAAATTTAAAAATAAGGACTATTTTCTATTTCATTCTATGATTGCAACATTGCCCTATTCCCAAACACAGAGAAAACCCATTATAAGAAAAGAAAACTACAGAACAATATCTTCCACAAACATAGATAGCTAAACAAAATTTTAGCAAATCAAATCCAACCATGTATTGACAAGAATAAAGTATCAAGACCAAGTGAGGCTTATCCTAGATTGTACATGGTCAATTTAACATGGAACAATCAATTTATTTTATTCATCATGTTAACAAATAGAAAACAAATGCCATATAATCATTTCAATGAATGCATAAAAAGCATTTAACAAAATCTAATATCCATTTCAGGTTTTAAAACTGTCAGCAGACTAAATAAAAGGGAACTTCCCCCAACTGATAAAAAGCATCTACAAAAAAATGTATAGCTTTTCTAAGTTTAGAAACAAGAAAAGTATGTCAGTTCTCATCCTTCTATTCAACATCACAAATACTAGAGGTTCTAGCCAATGCAATAGGTCGAGAATAAGAAATTATTAAGACATTTATATTGGAAAAAACTATTTTTTACAGATTATGTGAACATTTATGTAGAAAATCATATATAATATAGAAACAACAACAATAACAACAAATCTACAAGAACATCTGAGTTTATTTTAGTAAGGTGGTAAGATACAAGATCAATACACAGAAATCAATTGTACTTCTATTGTCTAGAAATATAGAATCTCATGGCTCGGTCTGGATTCCCCTTCCCTGCTCAGCAGCCTAAAATCTTTAACCATGCAGGAGCAATTATAGTGTTCGCCTTACTTGTTTTTTTTCCCCCTCTAAATCATTGCCCTTTGTTGCCTGCTGTTCAATATATTGAGAACTGTTCTTTCACATGTCTGATTTAGTTGTTTCACATCAGAGGATAAATCTGGTCCGTTACTCCATCTTGGCTAGAAGCAGACATTTATCTCTATTCTTGATACATTCATTCCACAAGTCCTTTTTCACACCAGTACAACCCAAGATCTCCACCCCAGCTTTCTATAGGTAAACCAGCTCACATGTAAATAAACTTATAGTTAAAGTGTAAAGCAATTCAAGAGTTTATTTTTGAAAACAGGTCGAGTGATAGTAAACCAGATAAAATGTACACTTGCCAAGAAAAGAAATGACAACATTCTTTCAAAGTTTTTAGTTTTTTAGAATATCTGACATAAAAGTTTTTCTTTTCATTCTTCCCCCTTCTACAACTATATAAATCCACACCATTATACATATATTTCCATTGACTATAATTATACCTTTCCAAGAATTTCAATTCCTCATCCTCAGTGTAAGAAAAACGTTTAAGAGGTAATGAGCATAAGTGAAATGAAAGGAAGATCTTCTTACAAGGCAGTGATACACTTGAACTGTAAGAAAAATACTTATGCATCAAATAGTTACCATTAGCCAAGTGATTTTCAATTCATACGAGTAGTCCTAATGTTTTTAGTCCTGAGTCTCCATGCAGTTCTTCAATACTTAATGGTAGTCTTAGATGCCACTAACTAGCCCCCTTTACTCTTTGTACACTAAATCTGCATTTGCCTTCCTACAGGAGAAAACCTGAGCCAAAGAGAATTGGAAGACCACAACCAAAACCTGGACATATAGCCTCCTGACTATATAACACAATAGTTTGTACTCCATACTGCTAAGAAAACATCAAAATGCTTGGTAGGTTTCTTTGAATCTTGAAGGTGATATATATTTAGAGTGGCTCATTTGCCTGGAACAGTCTAAGTTTATACATGTTCTCTTGATGTAATTTTAAATAACACCCTGTCCATTTAAAAGTGCTTAGGCTTGAAAAATAAATCATGTAGCACCCTGATGTACTATATTTGAGTGTGCTTCTCTACCCATCTACTGAGAAATCTATGAAGCTAGCAGATCTGAGCAGTACCAAGGACAGGAGAATGCTATCTAACTAGTTCAGGCTGTAATGTGGCTATCATCTCTAGGCCTTGTGATCTAGCAGATCCAATGATACTCAGTGTGTCTGCAGCAGATGGAGATATTCTGTAGAGCTTGGGACAAACTCATATGGGAGAATCATAGGTTAGGTTGTGGCATTTAGGAGAAGAGCCATACTCTCCTGGGCAAATAGCTAATCTCTTATTGAGAAAAGGTTTCAGTGTTGTTACTAGGTCTGGGTAGAAACTAAACACCTGATAATAGAACACCAAGTGGTTATGTGATTTGAACTGCCCATTATAAACCAGATGTCATCCAAAAGTCATACATGTGAAGCAGCGTTTCAATTTCAAATGAAATGTTGATATGCGATTAGGCTCAAGCAGGTCCTGAATGCACGGGTAAGATTCCTAAGACTGTGGCTCATACTTCCAATGCACTTACTCCTGTGCCTTGCCCATCTCCCTCAAGACCCACCTCTGGCCTTCTTACAATTTCCCTCTGTTAGTCATAGGGATGTTTACAGCACTATTAGATCATGGGTGGCTCTGAAGGACACTGGGAAAAGGAATCTACCCAGTGGGTAGAACTTCTAGTTTGGCATTTGGTTATCTAACTTAAATGGGAGAAGAGAAAGTCAGAGGTACATATCTACACTAATTAATAGGCAATGGCTAAAGGTGTGCTCAGATGGTCAGAGACATGGCAGGAACAAGATCAGAGAGATTTGGGCAAGAGGTATGTGGATAACTGTCTTAGAATGCACACAGTGTAAGAAATTGGTGTCCCATGTAAATGTTCACCAGAGGAAGTTCATAGCAGAAGAGTCTCTCAACAATCAGGCAAAGGTGATCCACTGTGTATATCTCAGTAAGCATCTCTTTTCTGCCTCCCAGTGGGTTGGTGTACAAAGTAAATGTGGTAGCAGGGAAGATATTAGACATGAGCTCCACAACATGGATTTTATTAACAAAGCTGATTTGGCTACCACCATTACTGAGTTTCCAACCTGCTAACCATAGAGATCAATATGGACCCCCATCAAACACCATGCCCTGAAGGGAATAGCCAACCTCCTGTGGCTGATCAATTGCATGGGACTCCTTTCAAAATGATAATAGTTCATCCTTATTAGAGTAGACACTTATTCTGGATTAAATTTCCTTTCGCTGTCCACCATGCTTCCAAATATTTTCATCCCTAGACTTACTGAGTGTTTTATGTACCATCATGTTACAAATTTGCTTCTGACAAACAAATTAGACAATATGTCCAAGGGATTCACTGTTATTACCATAAACTCCATCAGCTAAAATCAGCTGGTCCTATAGAATAATGGAATGGCCTATTGAAGATTCAAATATGATACTGGCTAGGAGATGGGGTATTGCTCTATAGAACAGTCAATACAGAATACAAATGAAAGCAAAATCTAGCTAGCACACAGGTGGCCAACACATAAAGCCACAGACTTCAGCAATTGAAAGTGTTCTCATTCACACAAAGGCGTTATGTGAACTAGGTATGACTCTGGCCTGTGTGGCCATGGCTGTTTGAAGCTTTAGTAGTAGTCTTTCACTAACCTTTACCTCTGAGCATGATTACTCACAGAGGTGTATCAGAATTCCTCTTAAGCTTCCTCCAGATCCAAAATGTAGTGTCAATTTTCTTTTAATATTTAGGGTCAAATTCCCAGTTTAGCAGTCTGATATGTGACCAAAACTCTCATGGGAACTTCCATGTACCAGTACCTCATGTAGTATTGCTTTTCCCAGTATAACAGATTTGTGGAATTCGGATAGGGAGCATGAGTTTTTGAGAGTGAATCATTAATTTAAACTTTGAGATTTACCACATCCTCTTCTTGATTTCCAGACATGGTAGATGCTGGCTTTAGGGGAACTAGAACAATTTACTGGTCACTAATTCGGAGCAGATACCACATCCATAGTAATGTGTGAACAGAACTACAAAGGAACAGGGAAAATAAAACTATTAACATGTAAGAAGAGTTCTGTGATTTATTTGCATTTTTACATTTGCATTTTTAAATTGGTTCATGCAGAATCATTAAAATAAGTTCAAGAACAAAAAGTAAAATATACTGCTCACAAAAATTAGGGGATAGTTCAAAATGAATATGAAGCAATAAAATATCCTCTAATTTTTGTGAGCAGTGTAATTGAGGAGAGGCTAGCCTTAGCAAATATGTAGATAAGGGCATATACTTAATTTAACACAAAACCTGTGAAACTCTTACAAGCAGAATTTCTTTGTTAACAAAAGAGAACATTTTATATACAGTATCAGGTCATCTGCAATAATGACAGTTTCACTTCTTCCTTTCCAATTTGGATGCCTTTTATTTCTTCTTACTGTCTGATTGCTCTGGCTAGGACTTCCAGTGCCATGTTGAATAAGAGTGGTGATCGCGGACATTCCTGTCCTGTTCCTGATCTTAAGAGAAATGTTAGTAGTTTTTGTCCATTCAGTATGATGTTGGCTGTAGTTTGTCATATGTGGCCTTTATTAAGTCAAGTTATGTACCTGCTATCCCCACTTTGCTGAATTTTTAATGTATATGGGTGCTGGATTTTATCAAATGCTTTATCTGCATTTATTGATAAGATCATGTGATTTTTATCTTTCATTCTGTTTATGCGGTGCATCACGTTTATTGATTTGCAGATGTTGTACCAACTTTGCCTTCCCAGAATGAATCTCACACTTGATCATGATGTATGATCTTTTTAATGTATTGCTGGATCTGGCTTGCTAACATTTTGTTGAAGATTTTAGCATCTATGTACATCAGGGATATTGGCCTATAATTTTCTTTCTTTGTAGTGTCTTTATCTGGTTTTGGAATTAAAATAATGCTGGTCTCATAAAATAAGTTTGGGAGTCTTCCTTTCTTTTAAATTTTTTGGAACAGTTTGAGAAAAATAGGTGTCAGTTCTTCTTTGAATGTGTGGTAAAAATTCTCCTATGAAGCCATCCTGTCCAAGATTTTTGTTGTTTTTTTATTATTATTACTGCTTCAATTTCACTAGCTATAATCTGTCTATTCAGATTCTCTGATTCTTCCTGATTCAATTTTGGAAAATTATATGTTTCTAGGGATATACTATTTCATCCAGACTATCCAGTTTATTGGCATATAGTTGTTTGTAATATTTTTTCCTTTTTTTGTTGTTCTCTTTCTTTTTTTTATGAGAGAGACAGAGAGAGGGACAGATAGGGACAGACAGACAGGAAGGGAGAGAGATGAGAAGCATCAATTGTTGTGACCCCTTAGTTATTCATTGATTGCTTTCTCATATGTGCCTTGACTGGGGGCGGGGAGGGCTACAGTAGACTGAGTGATCCCTTGCTCAAGCCAGTGACCTTGGGCTCAAGTTGGTAAGCCTTGCTCAAACCAGATGAGCCTGCACTCAAGCTGGCAACCTCAGGGTTTTGAACCTGGATCCTCAGCATCCTAGTATGATGCTCTATCTACTGCGCCACTGCCTGATCAGGCTATATTTTCTTATGATCCTTTGTATTTCTTTGATGTTAGTTGTTACTTCTCCTCTTTCATCTTGAATTTAATTTATTCGGGTCCTCTCTTTTATTTTTCTTGATGACTCTAGTTAAAGGTTTGTCGATCTTGTATATCTTTTCAATAAAACAACCCTTGATTTTATTGAACTTTTATAATAATTTTAGACTCTGTTATTTCCTTCCTTCTACTCTCTCTTGCCTTTATTCATTGTTCTTTTTTAAATTTTTTTACGTGTAAAGTTAGATTGTTAATTTGAGAATGTTCTTGTTTCTTGAGGTAGGACTAAAATGCTATGACTCTTAAGACTGCTTTTGCTGTATTCCATAGATTTTTGGGTAATTGTGTTCTCATTTTTATTTGCTTTAAGGTACTTTTTTATTTGTTCCCTGATCTCACTGTTAACCCATTCATTGTTTAGTAAAATGTTATTTAACATCCATTTCTTTGTGTGTTTTTCATTTTTACTTCTTGTGATTGGTTTCTAGTTTTATCAGAGAAATGCAAATTAAAACTACAATGGATATCACCTCACACCCATCAGTGTTGGTGAGGGTGTGAAGAAAAGGAAACCTTCAGGTATTATTGGTGGGCATGCTTCTTGGTACAGCCAGTGTGGAAAACAGTATAGAGTTACTTCAAAAAATTAAAAATGAAACTACCTTTTGACCCAGTGATTCCACTTCTGGGAATATATCTTAAGAATTCTGAAACACTAATTCAAAAGAATATATGCACTCCTACATTCATTGCAGCATTAATTTAAAATAGCCAAGATCTGGAAACATCCTAAGTGCCCATCAGTAGATGAGTAAATAAAAAAGTGGTGGTACATTTATACAATGGAATGCTACTCGGCCATAAAAAAAAGAAAATCTTACCTTTTGTGACAGCATAGATGGACCTGGAGATTATCATACTATGTGAAATAAGCCAGTCAAAGAAAGACAAGTACCATATGATCTCACTTATATATGAAATCTAATGAACAAAATGAACTAACAAGCAAAATAGTGACAGACTCATACATAGAGAGCAGGCTGAGAGCTGTTGTGGGGGTGGAGGGAGTGGATGATGGGGTGGTGGTGGAAGGATTGAGCAAAAGAGGACAAATATAAAAGGAAAGAACTTCCGAATGCAGATAACAGTGTGGTGATTGCTGGTGGCAGAGGAGGTGGAAGAGGATATAGGAAGATAAGTGATGATGGATGAAGACTTGACTGGGGGTGATGAAGACACAATACAATGTACAGAGATGTGTCGTGCAGTTGGGTACCTGAAACCTATAGAGTTACAGTAACTAGTTTCACTCCAATAAATTCAATTTATTTATTTATTTTTTAGATTTATTAATTTTTAGAGAGAGAGGAGATAAAAAGTGTGAGAGAAAGAGAGAGGAGCAGGAAGCATCAACTCTCATATGTACCTTGACCAGGCAAGCCCAGGGTTTTGAACCTGCGACCTCAGCGTTCCAGGTTGACACTTTATCCACTGCGTCACCACAGGTCAGGCAATAAATTCAATTTAAAAAAGAGAACATTTTAAAGATTCCTGGAAATATTAAGCCATTTTACCATGTTGTGAAGTTTTTTCAAGAGTATTTGTATCACTATACTTTTGTCAGCCAAATTACAAAAACCCTCTAATTCGAAAGGTAAAAATCATTTTAATTTACATTTTTTGTTTACTGGTGAGATAAATATTTCTTCATGTGCCTATTGAATGTCAGTGTTTTCTGTGAATATTTCATCTTCTGCCAATTTTTTATTGTGTTCTTAGTTTATTTCTAATAGTTTTACATGCGCTGGTTATATATTATATGTTGTCTTCTGTATTGGTTGTTTTTGAAATTCACATACATATTTTTAAGATTCATTAGATACATATTTCTTTTTAGAACTCATGAAAATAAAAATTTTGACTTTTTAAAAGAAATGAAGATGAAAGCATCTGTGCAGTGTTTGTGCTGATGACCAGCAACCAATTGCTTCCCAGATATGGAAGATTGGACACCCACAGGGAGGGCCAAAACCATTTTGAGAAGCAAATATGCTGCACAAATCTGAAAGAATACAAACATGGCCTAGAAGATTTTGAGGACAAGTGAGGTTGTTCAAGTCTGGGCCCTGCATGTGCTTGGCATACATACTCGGTTCTCTGTTTGCTGAACGAGTAAGTGAGGGAAAGAATGAATGGTCTGTTCTTCATGGAGGGCACAGTTTAACAACCAGACTTGCAGTTTTCCCTTTGTCAGCACCGAGTTTTGAAAGACTATCTATCCATCATGCTGATGGGTCTGTAATTTGGTGCAAATAAAGGCTTGTAATTGGATAATACATACTAGTTCATCTTGAACACTTCAGGAATTAATGAGAAAAACAATTCAGGAAGGACAGAGGACAACCACTGAGGGCAGGCCATCCGTGTCTGGTACAGAAATATCTCCTTCAGGCATTTTGTAAGATATGCTATATCTGGAGTTTAACTCATGTAGAACATTTTTGTTATATCTGGAGTTTGTCTCATGTAGAAAATTTTTATAAGTTATTAAAACCAAAGGCAAAAGTTAAAAGGCTAGATAGATGAGAGAAATTACTTTCCTAATCAACTATTAATGATACACCCCAATCTATGTTTATTGTTGGCCTTGTAACTATAATGCCAGGGTTTTCTACTGAGATTTTTTTTTTTTTTACAGAGAGAGAGAGAGAGTCAGAGAGAGGGATAGATAGGGACAGACAGGAACGGAGAGAGATGAGAAGCATCAATCATTAGTTCTTTGTTGCAACACCTTAGTTGTTCATTGATTGCTTTCCATATGTGCCTTGACCGTGGGGCTACAGCAGACCAAGTAACCCCTTGCTCAAGCCAGCGAACTTGGGTCCAATCTGGTGAGCTTTGCGCAAACCAGATGAGCCTGTGCTCAAGCTGTCGATCTCAGGGTCTCGAACCTGGGTCCTCTACATCCCAGCCCGACGTTCTATCCACTGTGCCACCGCCTGGTCAGGCTCTACTGAGATTTATAGCATGGTTATCCAAATCAAAATTATTTATTTATAAAATTCTTTTAAATTCTGCTTATGAGGTTTTTTGCCAGTTTAATGTATATTTACTTACTTCTTTATGCGTTCCCATGTGTCTGAGTCCATGCTTCCTGGTGGTCTTTTCCAAATTGAGAAAAAGAGTTTCCATTTGGCAAACTAGCCTTTTCATCGTCTAGGCTCAGATGAGCTATCATAGGGCAGCGCTCAATCTATGATGAATTGACACATCTTTCCCAGGCAGGGAAGGGAGAGAGGGAATATACTTTCCTTGGATCACAGGATGTTGTCATTCATCATGCCAAAGAGGCCTTAACTCTGAGACTCCTTAACTCCCAAATCTTGTTATTCTTGTGGATGGAAAAAGGACAGGTTAAATGTGAAATAACCTAAAACATTTGCTTCACATGAGACTTCAGTTTCTCCCAGATATATTCTATCAGCTTCCATTTCACCATTAAACAACAGAATGGTCAAGAGTTTTTCTCTTGGATTTAGATGGTTGTCTAAACTGGACCACAGGGAAATATTGCCCCAATGCAAATGTTCCTTGATGGGGCTTCTGCATTCAGGCCTTCAGGAGTAAATTTCAATCATATAAAATGCACTGGTTATAAATGTTCCCTTTAGGCTCTTAAACTGAGACTCCTTGGGCCATTGAGGTTTACCAGTCTGTATTATAGGAAGCTGAGTTTGGACCAGATTTGGCCAAAGGTACAGGGAAGAATATAGGATTTTGATTCAGATAGTCCTGGCTTCTGATAGCATTTCTGCCACTTCTGAGCTCCGTGACGTTGGGCAAACTTTTAAACATATCCTCAGTTTCCTTATTTATAAAATGCGAGCAATAGCACCTTCTTCATGGGACTATGAGGTGACTATTCGGACAAAATAAAAGGCTTACTGTAAATGTTCTCATTACACACACTCCAATGATAAATGAGAGGTAGTAGATGGTTAACTTACCTTACTGCAGTAATAATTTTATTATATAACATATCAAATCATAACACTGTATTCATTAAACTTAACACGTTATATGACAAATATATCCCAATAAAGCTGGGGAAAAAAGAGCCTAAAATATTTGGCTCAGAGGTGATAGACAACAAATGTTATTGTTCATAAGGATCAGTATAGCTGACCTTGTGGTAAGACTATTTGTGGGTTTAATAATTATTATAATCCTTAGGAAAGTGGTGAGGCATCTCTATACCAGGAATCCACCTCATATAATGTCTACTAAGCAAGTACTGATTACTCACCAGATACTCCTTATGATCAAAAGACAATGGCATTACCTCTAGGAGTAGCAGGTATTATTATAAAAATATAAGTGCTATGCTAAGTCACATCAATAACACTGGGGAACAAAATTTTTGTTGCATCCACAAAAACACTTGTTCTTACCTAATTCGAGTGTGCTGATCTCAAATCTGACATTAGTTTTTCTATGTAAGCTACAGTTTTTATTGCAATTCAAGATTATAGGTTTTCATCTTATTGTAAAATTTTCAACATTTAATTTAACATAATAAAGTAGAATGTCTACGTGGGCATCATCTTTGTGAAAATATAATAATTTATATAATGCAGTAAATACAGTAATACACTAAATATATGATTGCATCAGAACTTGTCTACAATTTCAAAATAGAACATATTAAAACACTTATGTTAATCATAAAAGTTTTGCAAAACTTATTCAAATTCTATTCAGGCAAAAATTTGCATTTGTAGCTCTTGCGTTTACTTGTTGAGGACAATCTCATATGATGCTCCAGTAGTAGTCTGCTCATCACTAACAGCCCCAAGATTTTGGAAAACTTATCAAGGTGACTGTTCAGGAAGTGAATCTTAATGCTGTTACATCCAATGTCGCGGAAAGCCAGCAGCATCCTTTGAACCAGAAGTTCATAGTTTTCTGCTTTTTCGTAGCCAAAGAAGTTCGTTTTTAAAAAAATTAATTTTAATGGGGTGACATTGATAAATCAGGGTACTCGGAACACAGGAAGTTCTTTGTAACTGCTACAAAAGACTGCCATGCTGCTTTCTCCTCCTTATTAATCTTCCTGGCAAATTCTTCATCATGTATGAGGGTTCGAATTTGAGGTCCATTGAATACACCTGCTTTTATCTTCTCAAAAGACAAGACAGGAAAAGCAGAAATAGTATGTTGAAAGCATTCACTTTCTCTATTCAAAGCCTGAACAAACTGCTTCATTAAGCCAAGTTTGATGTGAAGTGGGGGAAAAATGATCCTGTCTCAATTAACTACAGGTTCATTCATAATATTTTGCACCCCTACTTTCAGTTTCACATTTTGGCCACTCATTCTGTGTCCAGTTTTTCTCCCGAGCTCGGCTGTCCCACAAACACAGAAAGCAAGGATACTTCGTGAAACCTCTCTGTTGTCCTAGCAAGAAATTCACCATTTTAAGATCCACACAAATAATCCAGTTATGCTCCTCATACCTCAGAAAGTCGAGGACAATTTTTATGTCATTATAATCTTCTCGCAGATGAGTTGAATAACCAATTGGAACCGCTGCATAAACATTAGCATTGTGTAGGAGAACACATTTCAGACTCCCTTTAGAGCTGTCAAGAAATAGCCGACATTCTGTTGGACTGTAAGTGGTAACACCTAGTTGGCTGAGAAGACTACTGATATCATGACAGTAAACAAAGTTTTTGTCTCCGGAATAAAAGTCCACAAAAATTTGTTCACGCTTCCTGAAATGGGATACTTTAGATGCCTGGTGAAGTATATTCTTTTCTTGAAGCCTGGAGGCTAATAACTCAGCTGCTTTCTTTGATAGGCCCAAATCTCTTACTAAGTCATTCAATTCGGGTTGGCTAAACTGCTGAGGGGTTAATGACTGCTTAGCATCAGAAGAAGATCCTTCAGATTCTACAACCATTTCCTCATGCGTCTTATCAAAATACACTTGATCACCATGTTCACTTTCTTCATCCTTAGAAGAAATAAAACCATTGAGAACTGGAACCCAGAGTGTCTCATAGTGTGGGATAGGTCGTATTGCTGAAGAAATATTAGGATATACGATCATATACCATTTTTTCTTGCTGATGCCCTTTGTTTGGATCAGAAAGAAATAACAGTCACTGCTGTGGTCCTTAGGTTCACGCCCAACCATGGGAATACCAAAAGGCATTCCTTTGCGTTTTTCTTTTGTCCAGTCACAAAGCATTTCCTCACAATTATGATACACAATATGAGGAGCCCAATTCTTGTCTTGATCGTCAAGTAGAACTTGAAAATAGGCAATATATGCATGTGCCACAAATGATGAAATATTGTGCCTTTGACGTTGAAGTGTGTAACAACCACATATATAACAGAAGGTGTCAGGACTAGTCTTACATTTACGCCTACTCGAAGAAGCCATGATTCAACCTTAAAACAAAATAAGAGGGTGTTTTTTATCAGATCATAATTTTTTACATTTAAAACAACTACAATTATGTAAAAGTGATGTTTGTAAAACATTTATTGCTTTGTGATTATGTTCAATCCAAGAGTCGTTGCCCTTTAACTCCAATTTAAAACCAATGCATGCCATTAACTGTAACAAAAAAATTAAAATTGCATAAAAACTAGAGCATGCACCAAATAACAGATTTCAGATTTGGATTTAGCAATGCAGAAATATATAGAAACAGTTCTAAAACCTTATGCAGCAGAAAATGAAAAAGAATTGTTCCCCAGTGTACTCAATGAATGACAAATTCTACTTAGTAGATTTGAGGCAGGTCTACTGCTCCTTGCCATGTTCCCCTGCCCCCACCCCCCAAATCACAATGAAACTCAAAACTCCATGGCCATCTTCCAGAATCAGACTGAGGAAATGTCCTGAAGAACTCAGCCGACTCTGAGTAAACGACTTAGCAGGCTCTCCCCTGTCATGCACGGGCTGTTCAGAAAGACCAGCCACTAACAGGTGACTGGCTATGGCAGAGACCACAGCTTTTTGTTCACATTTCTTAGAGTATGTTTTTGAAAATTAGGTAAAACAGAAGATAAGATCTGCTAAGTCACATTTGTGTCTAAGTCTTGTTAGCTTTCTAGTGGAAGCATGAAAAGCAATTCCTAAAACTTAGGGCTAAACATTTTGTATTTCTGTCTCTAGAGACTCGGTCCAAACATCTTAGTTCTGAATGAAGAAGATGACCAGAAAAGTGACCCAACAAGGTCCCACCGATAGCCGATAGCAGGGGCAGGTCTAAGGTTTAACTTCTCTAACTTCTATCCTGGGCTCTGAGATCTCTAAATACTGTCAGCACTGTGGAGTGAATAATAATAAGTAATACTGAACAAGAATTCTCAGGCAGGCAGGCAGGCCAGTATGTTAACCATACAAGTAGGAGGTAGCCACTGTTTCTTAGGACTGGTCCTTCCCTAACGTTTACTGTATAGATCTGGAATTAGAACAGATATTTTACTCTTAACATTTATATGCAGGAAACCATGGAAACCCTTGATGAAGATTTTGAAGAGTCTAATAAAATTTTCAGAAGTAGGTTTAAAAAATTTAAATAAAATTTTTAACCCTGGCCAGATGGCTCAGCAGTAGAGCATCAACCTGGTGTGTGGAAGTCCTGGGTTCGATTCCTGATCAGGGCACACAGGAGAAGCACCCATCTGCTTCTCCACCCTTCCACCTCTCCTCTCTCTTCCCCTCCTGCAGCCAAAGTTCCATTGGAGCAAAATTGGCCCAGGCGCTAGGATGGCTCCATAGCCTCCGCCTCAGGTGCTAGAATAGCTCCGGTTGTAGTGGAGCAACACCCCAGATGGGCAGAGCATCACTCCCTGGTGGATATGCTGGGTGGATCCTGGTAAGGCACATGCGCAAGTCTGTCTGTCTGCCTCCCTGCCGCTTCTTAGAACTTCAGAAAAATACAAAAAAAAATTAAAGAAAAATTTTAAAGAAAAAATTATTTGTAGAGCACTCGTCCTTTAACACAATTATATAAGAAAGGTAAGTATGATTAGGCTAAAGAATTTGTTTACTTTTGGGCATAAGAACATGCTCATTAAAATCATCCTGTTCAAAAATGAACTTGCTAGTTTGCTCTAAAGACAGAGCACATGGACAAATGATTCAATTTTACTTAATTATAATAAGAATTTTAAAAAACCTTCACGACTCTAGCTACTTCTGAAAAATATTTAAATACAAAACATTTCAAACTTAGCACAAATAACATAGGCTAATGCATAACTAGATTTAGATAAAGTCAAATCAACTAAGTATTTCCTTTTGTGTGTTTGAGAGTTACAGGATGAGACTCAGGGTCTTGGGTGAGATAAAGGGTGGAGTGAGAACACATAGGTTTGTCACTCCTGGGCTTTTAGCTCAGAGCAGAATGAGAGTAAGGCAGAGCAGTTTGGTGCGGGTGGGGTGGGAGGGGAGCAAGACAGTCTATTTTGGTTTCTCTATAAACATCACAAAGTGAACTTTTCGAAGGTGCTCCTCTCTAGCTTTTAGAAAGGGCTTTCTTGTCTGCCAGGAAGCAGGGAGCAGGGCTGTGGCAGAGCAATTATCTGGGAGCAGCCAGGCATAAGCTCAGCCACTTTGGAAAACTGGGGGGGTGGCTCAGGGAGACAAATTCTTCTTCCTTTTGTAGACAAGGAAGGATGGTGCTTGCTGACATTTTCCTGAGTATAAAAGGAATAATACAGATTTGAAGGTTTGTATGTTAAAACAGTCACACTGATATTGAAAACAACAAAAGGCGTTGTAAACACACTTTTATTTAAAATTAACAATTTTGAAACAACTATATACTAAGAGTGGTTATCATAGGTCTTTAGCTAACTAAGACATAGCATTAAAATAATTATGTCCATTTTAATTTTTAAGAGTTCTTTTTAAAGCACCACTTAAAACTTACATATTCAAAAAAATTAAATATAGAAAAACTTCTTTCTTAGGAATGAGTGTAAGAATGCATTTTGCTTACTGACAGGGGGCACTAATTTCAAAGCCATTCTGAGTTTCCTACATTGTTCACTTATAGGAAAACAAGCTGAGTTACCAGAGTTCCTTGCTAAATATCTAGTCCTTGGAAGGCTATATAGCTTTTCTTAAATATAATTTCTAAAATTTAAATTTTTCACCCCAAAAGGTAAAGTATAGAATTTACAAGTATTTTATTTTTTGAAAAATTGGAAGAAATGACCAAAATTGCAGCACACCCAAAAAACTGAAACTAGTTTTAACAATCTGAAAACCTTTATGTTCTAGATTTATTTTGAAAGCAACTTAAACGAGATAAAACAGGAACAATACATATGTATACTACACACTGCTGAAGTAGCTTACACTTGCCAAGGCATCTTCAAAGCAAGTCCTTTGTACTAAGTGCCTTGAAGAGCTTCTAGGCCATTTCCTGCTTGTGGCAACAACAAAGGACCTACTGTAAAAACTGTTCTTAGGTGTCTGCTCTGCCAGCTCAGGGCACATCCACAATAACCCTTTCTGCACACCCCAGTCTCCCATGCGTAACAGCACTCGTGTCTGGGGACAGTCTGGCTTACTCTTGTGCCTGCCTCATCGCTTGTCTGACCGCTTCTCATATTTGTCCCGCCTGCTCTGCTTCCTGGGTGGGGAGCAAGCGGCTGTGCCCGGGGCTGGGAAGCTGTGCTTATAAGGACGGGCTCTTTGCTTCCTCCGGCTTTCTTCTTTTTGGTTCTGGCTCTTCGCAGGTTCCTTATCACCCTCTTTTTGTTCACGGTCTTGCTCTTTATGGGAGGGGAGTGTGTTCTTAATTGTGTTAATAAGAAATCTTTTATTGGTGCCAGCAAGAGGACACTTCATCCTGGTGGTGAGGGGAAAGAAAACAATCATAGATCAGAGAGCAACTCCATACTGAGTCCACGAGTATGGCTGCCACCAAAGAATCCCCGCTGAGACAAAAGCAAGTTGCTGAACCCAGTCAGCTTTCCTTGCATGCCACCTAGTGTAAACTCTGAGTACAAGGACGAAAGCAAGATCTGAGGCTTCCTGCAGCCTACTGGCTGGTCCCATCTCAACACTTCCAGTCTTTCTTCCTCATTGGGACTAACTTCTCTACTGCTTTGCATGTACCGTATTGACTGCAATGCAAATTAGTGAAATCATTTAATATTTTCTCTTTAAACAATAAAGAACTGATTTGACTATAACCTGCATTTTGAGTGAAATATATTTTGGCTTGCTTTTAATTATCAATTGGTAAAAATGAGCTCATTTCTAAGAAACAAAAAAGTATAACCTGCTATATACCAGAGCTAAACAATCTACTCTAGAAATAAAAATTGTCTAAAGAATCTATGAAAACACAATAATCACCTTTTACCTTTTATTTTTTTGTGACAGAGACAGAGAGCAAGACAGAGAGAAGGACAGGTAGGGACAGACAGGAAGAGAGAGAGATGAGAAACATCAATTCTTCATTGAGGCACCTTAGTTGTTCATTGATTGCTTTGTCATATGTGCCTTGACCGGGGGGCTATAGCAGACTGAGTGACCCCTTGCTCAAACCAGATGAGCCTGCACTCAAGCTGGCAACCTCAGGTTTTAAACCTGGGTCCTCTGCATCCCAACCCGATGCTCTATCCACTGTGCCACCACCTCGTTAGGCTAATCATCTTTTACTTTTAAAATACTTCTTCCACTTCCTATTTGGGGATTGCAGTCTGTGCTCTATTGGGGAGCACTGTACACTTGCCCACCCTCTGGGTGCATTTCTGGGCTGTGTTTATTTGAGTAGATTCAGGATTCAAGGTTATCCAGGAGGGAGGATATAACTAATTAAGCTGTTAATTAACATGCTGAGTTACACATATATACCATGATATTTACTTTTCAGGTGTAGCAAACCTATCATTTTGGGAATGAAAACCTCACAGATATGAAAACTTGCACATTTCTCCTGCTTGAGCCATCTGCCATATGATGAGCTAATTTTAGGTGGGGACTGATCCCCAACATTAGGCTGGCTGGTATTGAACAAGATGAATGTAGGATTCTATAATCTCCATCTCTCTATCAAACTTTGATTCGAAGAAAATCCCACATAATACTTCCAAATCAGCCCACCAACACCCCACTGTAGTAATTTTGTATCTATTACCGTGTAAGTGAAATACAAGCAGTCATCAATCAGCTTGAGTGTCACCTATGTGGAGGAGACCACCTTAGGCAACCAGAATGGCATTGAGTTTAGAAGTAAAGGGAGAAGAAAAAGAAAAGTCTCCTGCTGCAAATAAGCAGCTCTGAGTATACACAGACAGAGAAAACACCTAAGAGCCAGCGATGGTGTATACTCCGAGCATGCGGGGTGTGGCTCATGCTCAGGCCAGGAAAGGTGGCAGGGGAATTAACTAGGACAGAATGAGCTAGAAAGGAATGTAGAGAGAGAGGACAGTGGAGTGCAGTAGAAGCAATGGGAACATTTAGAGGTAGTGATGGCACTAGAGTTTTTTTTCTGGGGTGGGGGGTAGCACTGGAGTTTAGAAGTCACAGTGAATGAGATGAGGAACAAAGAGGAAAGGTGATAACAAAGTCTGCAAGTACTCGGGGGAGAAAACTACTAGCTCCTTATGGCCCTGTAGGGCTTCACTGAGCCTCCAGGAAAAGGACTCCATCATGCTACCTGAGTCATAACACGGCAAAGTGATTTATTCCTCCTGGAGGTACCTCAGTGTCGGGCGCCCTGTGCAACAAGAGAGTGTGACAAGAGGGCAGGCCACGCTCTTACTGCAGTGGCTTCACAGGGCATCACTGAGTCCAGGTACTGCTTTGGTGAAGAAACTTGAACCACTGCCAACTCTGAGCAAAGATTCAGAAGAACATGACACACCAGTGTCAAAAAGCAGCACAGCACTGCTAGCCTACAGGAAACATTATCCTTTCATGTGAAACACTAAACACAAGAGCCCCTCCTAGTCAACTGTGGCTCATTTTTATGAACAAATGAGCCACATACATATCTTGGGTATCAAAGGCTAGGAACAGTGGAGAAAATGTCCACCTACAGAAGAATCATGGGGTACTTTCATTGGACTGGGCAATCTCAGTGCTAGTAAAACCAGTCAGTTCTCTGGATTAAACAAATGAGGAAAAATGATTACCGCCAAACGGGACAACAATCCAGGATTTTAAAGCAAAGCCTTTGTAACTCCTGGTGAATCCCACTATACTTTGCTATCTCCAGTGTGAGATCACCTTTAGCACCCCTTGCTTAGCTGAGATGAACATGCTCTTGTTCTGTTAGAGAACAGTGGAGTTAATGGAGAGAGCGAGGGTTCTCAGAGAACATGCTTCCTCCTCTCAACAAAGTGACCTAAAGAGCTTCTCAGGGAATGCATTTTCCAGAATATCCACAAGCAAACTGGCATTTACATCTCTTTTTAATATCAAAGATGACATTTTTAATGTTGGTTATGCCTAGCATACCATTCAAGGTGAAAAGTCAAGGATGACTTAGAACTGATTTGCTTGAAGGCAGGAGTGGGAAGGCTTTGAAAGTGACTTCTCCCAAACATGCCAGGACACATTTTAGAAATGATGCCAAGAGTTCATTTTAGCTCTGTTAACAAATAAGGCAAGGCAATCAGATATGGGGGTAGTTGCAAGCAGATCTGAAGGTATATGTAGTAAATGATTCGGTATAATCATAAAATTGGCACTAAATATATTAAAATATAAAGAGAGTAACACCAATACTGATGTTTCAGAAAATTCACTGGGAGAATTGCTTTGGACTTAATGTGGCAATTAATTTTGCTGAATCTCACAGCTAGCTATTTTATTGCTATGGACTCATACAACACAGAATATTGGCCGAGCACACCTATCCTGGAATCACACTATCAGACTGAATGTGGGACACCTTATATAATCTTACTGTTGGGGATAATAGTAGATCAAATGAGAACATATCAATTGCTTGGATTAATTCGTTATTAACTAGCACTTAGTAAATGTTAGCTTTGGTGTGTAGCCCACATATTCTACTTAATTAGCTGTTTGACCATGGGCAAGTTACTTAACTCCTCTGTAAATCAGTTTCCCTATTTGTCAATGGGAGTCAGAAACATTTCCCTTGTAAAGCTATTGTGGGTATTTAATGAGATAATGCACAGAGCACTTAGCACAGTGCCTGGGTCCATAACTTCTTATCCACAATTCCAAAATTTAAAAACCTATGGAAATCAAGTTCTTTTTATGACACCACAACTCATTTGGCAGCAAAATCTGACTTAAACTCACACCAGGGTATTTATATCTAGTCTTTGGCCCATTTAGGATAGGTACTCATAGGTTTTGCTGAAGAAATGATAATGTGTTGAGTAAGTGCCACTGGGGACACCTGTGGTGCATCCCACATGCTCCTTTCCAAAGTGGGAAATTTATACCTAAATTTAGAAGGTAATCTGGACCCAAGGGCTTTAAACAAGAAACTACAGTCCTATATTATTATTATTATTATTCACTTTCTATTCTTGAAAAAGAATATACATATCACTCAAATAAGTTAATATACTAGGAATTTTCCCATGATGGCAACTCAAGAGAACATTCCAGTTTCCAATCACCTGGGATAGCCCTGGCCAGTTGGTTCAGTGGTAGAGCATCAACCTGGCATGTAAATATCCCAGGTTCGATTCCCAGTCAAGGCACACAGAAGAAGCAACTATCTTCTCCACCCCTCCCTCGCGCTCTTCTCTCTCTTCACCAACCGCAGCCATGGCTTGGTTGGAGCAAGTTGGTCCCAGGTGCTGAGGATGGCTCCATAGCCTTTCCTTGGGTGCTAAAATAGCTCAGTTGCCTAGCAATGGAGCAATGCCCCAGATGGGCAGAGCATCATCCCATAGGGGTTTGCTAGGTGGATCCCAGTTGGGGCGCATGCAGGAGTCTGTCTCTCTGACTCCCCGTTTCTCACTTAAGAAAAATAAAAAAAAAAAATCAAATCACCTGGGATAACAAGCTAATCAAGAAGAGTATTATATCTGATGTTTCCCAATAAGAAAAATACCAAAACCAAAAAATGTCTGAGCTATCAGAAAAAAAGTTAGTTAGATATTTTACATAAATTTTCATAAAAATAGTTAAAATGTAAAAGTTTCAGTATTTAGAAGGATTAGACTTTGATATCTGCAGTTTCCCTTCTAGGCTATCTCAATTCTCCATAGAGATCAGGGTCCATGGGAACTAGGTGATTAAAACTTGCATTTCCTAATATTCTGTAAAATGTTCACAGATGGTCCTCAGATAAAAAACTAAAGGTTGACATAAGCAGGTGGTCTCCATGGTCTCTTCCTAATTAAAGATCCTCTGCTCGTGTTTTTTATGTTCATCCTTCAGAAAATTACCATATTTCCACATGTATAAGACACAACTTAATTTTGGGGCCAGAAATTTGAAAAAGAAATGTAGTACATAAAGTTATTGAACTCAAGTTTTGTTTTGTTTTGTTTCTTCCTCAGGGACAGAGAGAGAGAGTCAGAGAGAGGGATAGATAGGGACAGACAGACAGGAACGGAGAGAGGTGAGAAGCATCAATCATTAGTTTTTTGTTGCCATTGCAACACCTTAGTTATTCATTGATTGCTTTCTCACATGTGCCTTGACCACGGGCCTTCAGCAGACCAAGCAACCCCTTGCTGGAGCCAGGGACCTTGGGTCCAAGCTGGCGAGCTTGGGGTTTTGAACCTGGGTCCTCCGCATCCCAGTCCGACGCTCCATCCACTGCGCCACCGCCTGGTCAGGCTGATCTGTCTTCTTGTTTCTCAACTCTTTCTTAGCACTTTTCTTTTTCCTCGTACTTGAGATGCTGTGGCAAGCCAACATTAGAAGCGCATCTGGCATTAATGAGTATCTAACTCAACTGTTTCACAGCCTTTTTCATACCAACACTAAGATGAAACCCTGAGCCCTGTAGTAAGAGCACATAGGTCATGGCCACTCAATGTGTCTGCTCTGTCCATGTCACTGGCTGTGCCCAAAGGTGTGCTGGTGTGGGGAACTCAAAGAGGCCACAGACAGGATGGCCACTTTCCTCTCTGTAGCTCTGACCTGCACAATGTCTACTTTCTCACCCTGCTAATTATTTTTATTTTTGGTTTTAGAAAGTTATACTAGCTTGTGTGGGAACAGGTGCTAACAATATAAATTCATGTAAAACTCTAAATACAGTGTGTCCGTAAAGTCATGGTGCACTTTTGACCGGTCACAGGAAAGCAACAAAAGATGATAGAAATGTGAAATCTGCACCAGATAAAAGGAAAACCCTCCCAGTTTCTGTAGGATGATGTGGCAGCATGTGCGCATGCACAGATGATGACATATAAAACCGTGTATATAGCGGAGCAGCCCATGGCCATGCCAGTCAAGATGTGGACAGTACAGAGGAAAGTTCAGTGTGTTCTGTGGCTCACTAAATTCGAATCCATGACCAAAGTGTAACATGAATATCGGCGCGTTTATAATGAAGCACCACCACATAGGAATAACATTACTCGGTGGGATAAGTAGTGAAGGAAACCAGCAGTTTGGTGGAGAAACCCTGTTCTGGTAGGCCATCAGTCAGTGACGAGTCTGTAGAGGCTGTACGAGATAGCTACCTAAGGAGCCCTAAAAAAATCTGTGCGTGCATGTGCTCGACAATTACTCCTAAGCAAGACTACATACAGTTCATAAGGTGTTAAAGAAACGTCTGTTTTATGGGGCACAAATTTGTTACACGCTATCAAACTGGCGGATAGACTACACAATGTGGTGTTTGCTACAGATATGCTTCATGAGATTGACAATGATGCAAGATTTTTGCAGAAAATTGTGTTTAGCGATGAGGCGGCCTTCCATATCTGTGGACATGTTCATCGCCATAACGTCTGAATATGGGCTGTTAAACATCCTCATGCCTACGTTGAGAACGAACATAACACCCCTAAAGTGAATGTGTGGTGTGGCCTGATGCATGATAAGGTGATAGGCCCATTTTTTTTCTCAGAGCAGTCTGTGATGGCAAATACCTATCTTGACATGTTGGAATTGTATGCAGTGCCACAATTTCCAGAAGGTGTCATCTTTCAACAGGACGACACTCCTCCATACTACGCCACCATTGTTTGTGAGTTTCTGGATAAAACATTCCCCCGGTGGTGGATATGCAGGGGTTCTGTCAAGCCATGGCCACTACGATCCCCGGATCTGACACCCTTAGACTTTTACCTTTGGGGTGATGTGAAGCAACATGTGTACACTGAACATATCAACGACATTAATCACTTAAAACAGAGAATCACAGACGTTATTCACTCTGTTACACCAGACATCCTTACCTGTGTGTGGCAAAAACTTTACTATCATTTGAATGTGTGTAGAGCAACAAATGGAGCCCACATTGAACTGCACTGAATAGGTATGAAACTGGCAGAGTTTTCCTTTTATTTGGTGCAGATTTCACATTTCTGTTGTCTTTTGTTGCTTTCCTGTGACCGGTCAAAAGTGCACCATGACTTTATGGACACACTGTATAATGAGACATATTAAAACTGCTCTAGAAAGTACACCTAACAACACCGTCAAACTGAAGACCCAGCAGTCTATCTACGTTAAACTTTAAAAGTAAAGCCATCCTTTCACTTTCTTTTCATAAATTTATATATTAGAGTGACACTGTTAGTAAAAGTACAGGTTTCAGGGGCACAATTCTGTAGCACACCATCTGTACACTATACTGTGTGCTCACCTCATCCCATCACTTCAGAGCTGTCAGCCGGAAACTATGCCAAAGGGCTCTCTGTACAGGCAGCATTCCAGAGACTGTGCATTAGGCAGACTAAGATTGATTGAGGTTAGGCAGGACTGTAGGCTTGTTATCGTATTTCCCCATATATAAGACGCACTTTAATATTGGGACCCAAAACTTGAAAAAAAAGAATGTATTACATAAAGTTATTGAACTCAAGTTTTATTCATCATAAAATTCATACAACTCCTCATCATTGTCAAAACACATCCATTAACTTGTCCTCATCTGTGTCTGATGACGAATCACTGTCTTCATATATTGCCTTATCCTCAGTCCATCTGTGGCATTTGAAATGCCACACTTCTTAAATGACTTGACAATGATCTCAGTCTTGATATTATTTCAGGGTCTTTTCATCCAGGCACAAACTTCTCCTATAGTTGGTTTCTTCACTCTTTCTGCTGGTGTCAAATTGTCCTCAGAAGACTTTATCCATTGGTTCCATTCATCTCTCCATGGCAGCTTTGAAGGGTTTGCTAATGCTGACATCAAGTGGTTGGAGCTGGGATGTCAAGCCTCCAGGTATGATGGCAAGTTTTGTTTTTTGCTCTGCAGCAATCTTCTTTGCATTTTTTGTTATGTGTGCACTTAACTGATCAAGCACCAATAGGGCAGGTTTGTGTAAGAGCCTACCTGGTCTCCTTCTCCAAACTTTTTCAAACCAGATCTTCATCCCATCCTGATCCATCCAACCCTTGTCATGAACATGGACAATCACTCCTTGAGGAATGTCTTCTTTTGGAATTTTGCGTTTGAAAGCCAGCATAGGAGGCAGCTTGCTTCCATCAGCACAACAAGCTAGAACAACTGTATAATTGCTCTTTTCATGTCCACTCGTCTTCAGTTACAGTTTTTACCTCTTCTTATCAAGAGTTCTGTTACTTGGGACATCAAATTGAAGGGGTACTTTGTCTATATTTGCAATCTGTCCCAACTCAAACTGATGTGTCTTCTGACATTGAATGACAAAACGATGAAATTCAAGGAGCTTCTGCTCATAGTTTTCAGGCATCTTTTGGGCAAGTCTGGTGCGTGTACACATGCTCAGTCCATTCTGTTTCATGAACCTGAAGCACCAGTTGTGTCCTCCTTTGAAATCAGTAACTTCTTTTTCATCAACAATTCTTCTTGCCTCATGCTGAACCATCTTTGTGGACACAGGAATTCCAAATGCCTTTTGCTCTTCAATCCATATCTTCAATTCCCTCCTAAATCAGGCCATTTTGCTGACTTACCTCTCATGACCTCTTTCTGCCGTAGCATTTTCAGTAGGGTTTCTTCTTCCTGTAGTGAGTCTTGGATTGATTTCTCAGTTGGAGGAGAACCAAACTTATGTTCAGCAGCATGATTTCCATTCAATTTTGCAAACTGAATAACTTTTAACTTGAATTCAGCACTGTATAAAAATCTTTTCTAAGTCATTTCTGGGCAGAACACGGCAAAATATAACCTATCATAATATACTGGTAACAAGTGTGAAACAATGAGCGCAAAGATAAGCGCGAAAAAGCAGAAAATGCAAAAACCCCTAAAACTACTGTAAAAGATGCACCCAGTTTTTAGACCCCAAATTCTTCAAAAAAGAGTGCATCTTATACATGGGGAAATACAGGATGTATGTATGTATGTATGTATTTATTTATTTTATGGATTAGGAACACTGTGGAATATAATTTGCAAAAATAAGGCATATTTTCCCTGCAGTTATCATACTCGACTCATGAAAACCAGTAAACTATAGAACAAATCTAAGAAAAGGGGGAGACAAATGTAATTTTTTTCAGATTTCAACACTTTTGTTTCTCTATTGCTGAAGGATGGAATTGCCACTTTGGGTTTCTAAAATAGTCCCATTGATATGACCCATCCAGTAGAGACTCATGATCACCAACCAGTAAAAATAACAATGGGGATGCTAACTGACATTTATAAAGCAATCACCCTGTGCTACTACTTTACCAATGTCACCTCATTTCATCTCTCCAACTGCAGGGAGTCTGATTCCTTCAGCCTCCCAGCACTACCCCATAAGGGAACAGAGGAATGGAAAGACACGCTGCAGTCTAATCAGATGGCCAATTAGAGTGGCCAGGGAAAGAAACTGTAGGTGAAAGGCCCATCAGTACACACGAGGCTGAGGTTTTTCTGTCCACACAGGCACCAAGAAGCAGATCTGTACAGTGTTAAGTTGGCTAATGACAGCTGACTACTCACAAGCACCACAACGATAAAAGCAGTGAGCTCCTCAAATACACTTGAATTGACTTTGGATATTTGGGAAGTACAACAGGCAGTGGGAAATTGTGGTTATTATTATGGTCAGGGAAATAGAGACCCTGGGATCATGAAGCAAGATTCCAGGCAATGCACCCCAATTCATCACTTTATTTTAGAGCCAGACCCACCCCTACACCAGCATACAGCATTTTATCTTCCATTCTGTACACATATCTGTGCACTCTCATGGATGTAAGTTTAAACCAACCCGCAAAGAAACAATTACAACTATGCATTCAACACGCCAGAAGGCTGTGGTTGATGGCAACTGACTGTTGTTTAATGCTGCCACAACTATCATAACAACCCTCGGGGCTCCAGTTTACAATCTGGCTGTCAAATGCCTGTGTGTGGCACATGAGAAATTCTTTTATACTGTTATAACCCCTCATAATTAAACTGTTAGTTCTTAATTACTGTGCATACAACAATCCTGAGGCCCACAGTTAAGTTTTTCAATGCACTCTGTGTAACACTACACCTAACAGTAATGAAAACTAGTTGACATAGATGCACATAGCTACAATATTTATTTTATAAATCTGAAAATCTTTCATATGTAAGGCATTGTGCTAGGTCTTGAAGCAAAGATAAATACCAGCCTGTCCCTGTTTTTCTGCTCTTTAGGGGACTATCAAGAAGAAAGAAGCTATGGGAAGATGAAGTTCAGAAGCAAATCTGTACACATTGGTGTGCTGGGACAGACGACAGGCTACATCCGTGGCCTCTCCTCCCTTAGCAGCACAAAGCATTTACACAGCTATCTGATCCAGCGGACACACGTCTGGGCCCTCTGATGCAACTTCAGGACTGGATCTGAAAGGAATGTGGGAAGCAGGGGCAGGAAGCACTGGTAGTGTTTTGATGTTAACATAATAATGAGCTTGAGACAAGGAAGTGAAGTTCTAGTCCCACCAGCAGTTGGCTGGCTGGGTTCTAGGAAACCTCTCTGGGCCCCATGTTCTTAAACTATAAAGTAAAACCTTTGGATCTCTGTGGCCCTGAAATACTGCCAAGAGCCTCCTCTATGCATCACTCTGAAGTTCAGCCCTTTCTCCTTCTAGCTGCTGCACTGGGCTCACTGGCTCACTTGTTCCTTTCCACAAGTAGATTAACAACTTGAAGGCCGGGAGAGTGCCTTCTTTACTGCTGCTTGTGCCTGTCCTCTTCACACACCTACTGTTGCTCTGTGAACATTCAATTGGGCAAAAAAGCACAGGCCTGGAGAAAGATATGGGAAACTATGTGCTTTCCAATAATCAAAAGCTGATGACATAAAATAGAACAATGTAATGGTCCCCCTTATCACCAGATTGACCCCTTGCCAAACAGAAAAGCACTGCCAAATGTCATTCCCCTTAAAACAACAAGACCAAGAAAACTGAAGAATCATTTTCTGTCAGATTAGATCTTTGGAACTTTTTGTATCAAAAGATAAGCCTTTCCAAACATATAACGACTGAAGTTCCAAAGGTACAAGACTCAGAAATTACACTGGGTCACAGGCAAGCTGCAGTGAGTGTGACCAGAATAAAACCAGCGTTGTAGACAATGAAGCTGAGCACATTTCTGAAGTCTGTGCTTATAAATTCCTTTATGTCTGTAGGGTGGTTAGCAATGGGGTGGTCAAGTGGGAAATCAGAGCCCCAGTCTTTGTCTGGGATTTCCCACATGGCCAGGCGCACGGAAACTACACTTCCCATAAACCTTTGGGAAAAAAGCGACTGTCCATCAGCCAGTGAGATTTCACTACTGTCATATTAGCTAGACGACCCGGAAGGGCCCCTTTTAAAATCTGGCGCCATGCGGTCCCCGGGGAGAGAAATTCCTGGCGTTCATCATCTGTGCCAGTGAGTCCCAACCGAGTAACGCTCTGTACCAAATAAAGCCTCAATAATTAAGACTTAATAACTACGCTGATTTTATTCTTTCTCGGCGGGGAAAATACCTTACAATGTCCACTCAAAAGTCAGAAGGGCCAATATTTCAGCTTCTCCAAGGCCTCTGTCAAGAACACTTCTTAAGAGATTCTTTTGCTGAAGTACATTCAAGTATACGGCACCAAATGGGTCTTTTTCTTATAAAAATGGCATCAAGAACTAAAAATTTTTCTTTAGTTCAGCAATTTCTTTCCAGCAACAACTCAACTACCTCACTAAGATCATTTAATGAAATATCTAAAAGGAAAAGCAATGCCACAGTCACTCCAGTTCTAGTTTAAATTTTAAAGCAAATATAAGTCTTCTAGATGCTTAGTAAAACAGATCCACACTAGTAAGCAACAAACATTTTGATTATCCATAAAAGTTCTGAGGTAAAGTCCTTCCTTCTACCCTCACCTCCTAGCAAACATGATCTGCTCAGGCTTTTCTAAAATGTCATATAAATGGAATCTGTGTGATGTTTTGTGTCTGGCTTCTTTCATTTAGCTTAATGCTTCTGAGATTTGTCCATGCAGTGAGTATCAATAGTTCTTTTTCTTTTTATTACTGAGTAATACTGAGTGAAAGGTTATAACCACAATTTGTTTATCCAATTATCAACTAATGAACATTTAGTTTATTTATACTTTCGAGCTATTAATGAATAAAGTTGTTATAAACATTACTGTACAGCTTTTTTATGTGGATGTAAGTTTTCAATTCTCTGGTAAATGGTTAGAAGAATTTTGTATGTACATAAGAAGCTGTGAACTGTTTTCCAAAGTGGCTATACAATTTCACTTTTCCATTAAATACTTTTTCCACATTCTTTCCTTTATTTGGTACTAGAAGCTTTCATTTTTTTTTTCTTTTTTATTTTTTACAGGGACAGAGAGAGAATCAGAGAGAGGGATAGACAAGGACAGACAGACAGGAACTGAGAGAAATGAGAAGCATCAATCATCAGTTTTTCATTGTGGCACTTTAGTTGTTCATTGATTGCTTTCTCATATGTGCCTTGACCGCCGGCCTTCAGCAGACCGAGCAACCCCTTGCTGGAGCCAGCAACCTTGGGTCCAAGCTGGTGAGCTTTTGCTCAAGCCAGATGGATCCCACGCTCTAGCTGGCGACCTCGGGGTCTCGAACCTGGGTCCTCCGCATCCCAGTCCGACACTCTATCCACTGAGCCACCGCCTGGTCAGGCAGTACTAGAAACTTTCTTATTTTTTATTTAGTCATTCTAGTGTCTGTGTTGTGGTAGCTGTAACTAATGATTTTAGTATCTTTTCTTATGCTTATTGGCCAATCTTAAATCATTTATGATGAAGTATTTACTCAAATGTTTTGTCCATTTTAAATTACATTGTCTCCTACTGACTTAAGAATTACACTGTATTGTTACTACCATTTTATTATTCATATTTTTATCTTATTCTTAAAGAACACTCTAACATTTCGTTGTTGTTTTTTTGTGACAGAGACAGAGAGAGACAGAAACAGAAGAAATAGGGACAGACAGAAAGGGAGAGAGATAAGAAGCATCAGTTTTTTGTTGTGGCTCTTTAGTTCATTGATTGCTTTCTCATATGTGCCTTGATGGGGGCTACAGCAGACCGAGTGACTCCTTGCTCAATCCAGTGACCTTGGGCTCAAGCTGGTGAGCTTTTCTCAAACCAGATGAGCCCGCACTCAAGCTGGCAACCTCAGGGTCAAGAACCTGGGTCCTCCGCGTACCAGTCTGACACTCTATCCACTGTGCCACCACCTGGTTCGACTCTAACATTTCTTGGCACACTGGTTTTGTGGTGATGAATCCTTTTGCTTTTTCTTATTGGGAAGCACTTAATCTCTCCTTGGACTCTGAATGATAACCTTTGCTGGGTAAAATAATCTTGGTTGTAGGTCCTTTCTTATCATTGCTTTTCATGCTAGTCCCTCTGGCCTGCAAAGTTTTTGTTGAAAAGTTAGAAGTTAGGTAGGTGACAGTCTTATGGGAGCTCTCTTGTACTAACTGCTATCTCTTGCTACTTTTAAGGTTCTTTTTTTAAAAAAGATTTTATTTATTGATTTTAGAAAGAGGGGAGAGAGAGAAAGGTGAGGGGAGGGAAGCAGGAAGCATCAACTCATAGTTGGCTCCTTGTATGTGCCTTGACCAGGGAAGACTTGGCTTTTAAACCAGTGACCTCAATATTCTAGGTCGATGCTTTATCCACTGCGCCAACACAGATCAGGCTAAGTTCTCTTGTCTTTAACCTTTGACATTTTAATTATGATGTATCTCGGTAGGAGCCTCCTTGGGTTCATCTTGTTTGAACTTGTGCTTCCTGGACTTGTATGTCTATTTCCTTCACCAGGTTAGGAAATTTTTCTGTCATTATTTCTTCAAAGAGGTTTTCAATCCCTTGCTCTCTCTCTTCTCCTTCTGGATGTTGGTATGCTTGATTGTCTCAGAGGCCCTTAAACTATCCTCATTTTTTAAAATTCTTTTTTCTTTTGGCTGTTCTGGTTGGTGTTTTCTGCTTCCTTATCGTCCAAATCACTGATGTGATTCTCTGCTTCATATATGCTACTATTTATTCCCTATAATGTAGTCTTCATTTTAGTGTATTCTTCAAATGACTGGTTCGGTAATTTTTGGTTTTGTTTTCTATCCCTATTTTTATGTTTCCAAGTCTTTATGAAAGTTCTCACTGAGCTCATCTATTCTTTCCCTTGGTTCATTGAGCATCCTTAGAACCAGTGTTAACTCTGTATCTGATAGATTATTTATCTCTTTTTCTAGAGTTTTCTCCTATTCTTTCATTTGGGGTATGTTTCTTTGTCTTTTCATTTTGGGTATCTCCCTGTGTTTGTTTCTATGTATTAAGTAGATCTGCTATGTCTCTTAGTCTTGGTAAAGGGTCCAATGATGCAATCTCCCTGGTCACCTGAGTTGTGCTCCAGGTATATTCTTTGTGTGGATTGTGTGTGCTGTCCTGCTATATTTGAGATTTGATTGCTGTTGGCACATCAATGATAGAAACTGACCCTCAAGCTGATTAGCTGTGAGAAATGACCATGATTACAGCAGAGGTTCTATTGTGCAGGGGCTGACCCCATGGAGCAGCAGTCACTTTAGTGGGGCTCTGTTCCTTGCTGAGTCTGCCCTCTGGGTGTTCCATTTGTGGAGGTGGTTGGGTGGTACTCTGGTGTGGTCTGAAGCTGACCACCAGGTGTATTACCTTTTGGGAGGAGCTGGTACAGGCCAAGATCAGCCTGTGCCTAGCCCAGGAACATCTGGTATACGACACAAAGTCATCTGCAGAAGGCTGTCACTTGTGCTGGGCTTTGAGGCACACAGGAGAGGCTAAGCTGGAAACCAAGGCTAGCTGCCACTACCGCTGATTTGGAGGCTGCTGATGGCTGAGGCCAGCTGCTGTTTGTTTGGGGTTTGTGAAACTTTGAGACATTTTAGGTAAGTTCCCAGAGCAATCCAAGACTAGTCATTTTTGTGGACAAGCCACTAGAAGTGGCACTAGGGCAGGGTGAATGTGTTAGCCAAGCTGATGTAGACTCAGACTTGGAGACTGCCTGTGACTGCAGGTTCCTTGGGGGTTGGCCTCAACAAAGGAAAATGTGTTTGCCTACACTTCTGTCTGGGAGAAAGCTGCCCCTCAAGCCTCTGACCTGAAGGTAGACAATTCAATTCCTCCATTTATGTTCTTGAAACTTTTTGAGCTCCTGCCCCAGTACTGTCAGCAAGTAAGTACATGCACAGGCCCTTTAGAGGAACATCTTGGACTCCAGTAGCCATTTGTCTCACTCAACCACAGTTCCTACTGGTTTTCACCAGAAGTTATAGTTTGGGACATCACTTCCTCAAAGTAGAACTCTGGACTGGGAAGCCTGTTGTGAGGCTAGGACCCCTACTTCCTCAGGGAGTGACCTCCACAGCAAAAACATACCCCCAGTATCTTAATGGCCACACCATGGCTGTGGGGTCAGCCCATTCTGTGTGTCTACCCTTCCTACCAGTCTCCATGTGGCTTCTTTTGCATATACTTAGTTTTAAGACTTCTGTTCAGTTAGTATTCAGGCGGTTTTCAATGATGATTGTTCTGTAGTTCTAGTTGTAATTTTGGGTTGTGGGATAAGCTGAGTACAGCTTTTACCTACTTCGTCATCTTGATGGAAATTCTATTTTTATACTCAACTTTTGAATGGCTCACAGTACAACATCATAGTAAATTTAAAATTGTAGATAAAAAAATCTAAAATCAGCATATTTATTGAATGTGAATGTTATTGCTAAAGTCATGCTTAAAAAATCAGACTTGATTCTTAGGGCCAAATTTTTTCTTTGTTTATAATACTAAATATTAACCAGCTCTAGTTTGTATAGAAACTGTAAAAGTAAACTTTAGTTCTATATGGCTGAATTGTCACATAAACAAAATACTTACAATTAGAATTTTTTAAAGTAAAATTTAACTAATGACTATACTTAAAACAGAATTCTTAAACAATGAGCACTGATATAACATTACTCTCACACAGGTACCTTTAGGCACAGTAGTATCTATGTATCTCTTGGGGATTTGGGAACCAAAGTGATGATAAAAACCATGACAGATATTATCCATATATATCCTTCTGCCCATTTCTTCATGTTATTCAAGTTCCTCAGCTTCAGCCCTCAGTGGTATTCTTCTCTTCTCCTTGCCTCAGATGATTTCCTCTATATCCATAGTTTTATATTCCCTATATTTGCTAAAAAAGACTTTCCTCTTTAATATTTCTTTTCAGTTTTAAGATTACTCAGGTACTTACCAACCCATAGGTCCCATTGTTTCTGCTCTCGTTTTCCCACGTTTTGCCTCTTTAAGCAGTTCTTCTATTGCTTTCCTGATGGGAAAAAAGAAGACATTTGAGAGGTAGTTACCCTATTCAATTCTGAAAATCAATATTCCATGTTTATGCCATTAGGAAAGGAACAGCTCTGAGACATAAAATTTCAAAACTGGGGAGAAATTTTAAAAAATGGTTAATAGTGTTGAACACATAAAATTAAAAATAAACTTTTTAAATGAAGGGTAAAAACACTGGAAAAAAAACCACTAAAGACAAAATGATAAACTATATCCATATTTAAAATGTTCAAATGCATTATTATTCTAGCAAATATACATTAACCCAACAATGATGAATCTGTTTTGCTTCTTCTGTTACTGAGATAGTAGAGAAATGGATACTCTTTTCTCTACAAATGGGGACTGAAGCTGGTATAACATTTCTAGAGGACAATGTGACAACATAAGAGCCTTAGAAATAATGCATACCCATTAACCTAAAATTCTACTTTATTTTCTCTAATGAAATATTCAAATGAGTATGAAAAACCATATGTATGAGGATATCATTAGAGAACTTGTTAACTGAACAAAAAGAGTAGAAACTTAACTGTTTATTTAAAAAGGCTTAGATAAATAAATCATGGCATATCCACATAGCAGAAGATTAGGGAGTCATTAAAAATGAAGATGAATACTTGGCACAAAAAGACATTCATAACATATTTAGTATGTAAAGCTAAGTTTAAAAAAATGGACTGGGGTGGACCAAGGTAGATTTACAGCTGTGAGCACATAAAACAGTTTATTCTTGTATTAATATTTATTAATTATTGTGTTATTTATTACAAACACTGTAAATATACTTTTGCCCATATCTGTAAATAAGATGATTTAATTTTGAATTTATTTAGATACATATATTGCATAGGAAAACATTTGAAGAGATTATCAAAATGGTATGGTGAGTCATGGGGTGATTTTTATTTTTTTGTTTGCTTCTCTGAATTTTCTATTTTTTCCTAGAGAGAATCTGTATTTTCTGTGTAATTTTCATAAAGACATATTTTTAAAAACCTCCAAACTTATCCAAAAACTATAATCTGGGACTCTACTATGTCTAAGATACTGTACAAGGTGCTATGGGTAATAAAATAACAAGACAATCACCCCTATTACTTCTGACATATAAATAATAAGGTTAAGAAAAAGAAGCTTAAGGGTGCAATATATATATGTAACAAATACATATGATTATATATATTGTATAACAAATATATATAAAACAAATACAGACTAAGGCAGAAGTATAAATCTAATCAGAATGTTCTGAAACTAGGTAACTATATATTGATTCTACATAAAAACATTTAATTATACTGCTATAGATACTTTATATACGTCTCAAATGGTATTAACATTATGTTTATAAAAATGTTTTATTTTATATTATTATTTTTATAAAAGCATGCACATAGTTTAAAAAGACAAAGATTTAAAGACTTGTAATAAAATGCCAGTAGTCTTCTACATCACCCTTCCCCATCGACCAAAAATAAATAAATAAATAAATGACCTCCAAAAACCTATTTCAGCTATTTTTTTATCTGTTCCTCTTGGCTTATTTACTTCCATATTTCTAATCATATGCTTTCAAACAATTTTACCACCCTCTTAATCTTCAACTGATACTGGCTATTTTTCTGTAATTTATATATTTTTATAAATTTTTTATTTTATTCATTTTAGAAAGGAGACAGAGAGTGAGACAGAGAGAGAGAGAGAGAGAGAGAGAGAGAGAGAGAGAGAGAAAGAGAGAAAGGGGGAGGAGCTGGAAGCATCAACTCCCATATGTGCCTTGACCAGACCAGTGCAGGGTTTTGAACTGGCGACCTCACTGTTCCCAGGTCGTCGCTTTATCCACTGCACCACCACAGGTCAGGCTGTAATTTATATATTTTTTAAAAATAAACTCATTAATAGTGAGATCTTTTTCTTTTTTGCATTTTTCTGAAGTGAGAAGGCAGAGAGACACTCCCTTATGCACCCAACCGGGATCCACCTGGCACACCAACTAGGAGGCACACCAACTAGGGGACGATGCTCTGCCCATCTGGGGCATTACTCCATTGCAACCAGAGCCATTCTAGCCCCTGAGGTGGAAGCCATGGAGCCATCCTCAGCCCCTGGGCCAACTTTGCTCCAATGAAGCCTTGGCTGCAGGAGGGGATCAGAGAGATATAAAGGAGAGGCAGAAGGGTGGAGAAGCAGATGGGCACTTCTCCTGTGTGCCGACCTGGAATCGAACCCGGGATTTCCATACACAGGGCCGATGCTCTACCACTGAGCCATCCAGCCAGGGAATAAGTAATGAGATCTTTTAAAAATGTCTTTTCACCTAACACAGCAGCATGACACTTTCTAATCCATCCTGAGAGGGCCTGCTGACAGGGTCAATGATGACCTGAAACTGCAACTGTGCACCTTCTGACCCCTGGACCCACATGCTTAGGCTGTCTCACAGCCCAGCTAGCTGGTATCATGACCAGGCAAGAGCATCTGATTACCCCATACACTTCTCCTTTCACCTTTTAAAAATAATAATACCATTGATGTGGATCTGAGCGCTTCATCTTATAAGAGTATTTCATAAAAAATATATTCTATTCAGCTCAAAAACAAAGACCCTTTTTCACCCTTATAGCTGTAAGTACAAAATATCGTAGAGTTAAAATATCCCAAATACACTCCCCTATTTCCATCAATTAGTGTGGTAGTTTTCCAAAATAAAAACAGGTAATCAATCTTACTTGGATTCAACAAATGTGTCCTCTCTGCTCCTGACAACAAAAGCTGTTAAAAAATCATTAGGAAAATACTTGTTTGGACAGTTCCCGGGTATGAACAATCCATGTATACATTACAAATAAACTAGAATGCATTTTCCCATAAAACCTGTTAAAATGTTTGGCTTTCTGGACCAGCCTACAAAAGCCAATTCATGTCACCATACAGCAGAAATGCTTTCAGCCCACAGGAAATAACACTGTCAGGAACCTTGCAGGGATCCTGAAAGCATATTCTCTAATCTAGGGAGTCAACAGCTATGAAGTTTGACACTGATTCTTCTGTCATTTTGATTTATTTAAAACCATCTCCAGCACTGCTATTAACTTTATCTGCAGCAATTAAGGAAACCTGATTTACAACTATAATCAAAAGGAAAAAAACAGTATATGAATGAGAAAGACTGCCTGAGGTGAAATGAATTCACCTGCACTGAAAGATGGAGAAGGCGGGGCTCAGAGTGCGCGAGGATGGCACTCAGTCAGTCAGTGCTTTCATGGGTAAAGCCTGCAGCAAAGGTGGAAGCAGTGCCCCATACTCATGGTTGGGGTGCATCTAAGTTTTGGATTTGTACGTAACTGATTTGACTAACTTGCCTGAGGTAATATTGCTAATGATCAGAGAAGAGGAACAACACAGACAGACCCACGTGTTTATGGCTACAAACTTCCTGATCTATTACACTTCCCATCTCTTCCACAAACTTTTGCACAGAAAATCCCGGAGAAGAGGCAAAAAATAAAATACATGGAAAAAATAAAAAGAACAGAGATTTCACTGCTTCCGCATTCATTCCAGAAGAACTGGGCCACATGCTGATCCTGGAGGAGCCAAAGGAATGAAGGATTCTCATTGCTTTGTCCTAAGAATGTTAAGCATTTGCTACCTCCCACCCCAACTTCTACTGTACAAGCTTTACTTCCAAAAAGGAAAACAACAGTTTCTAGCAATCATATATTCATTCACTCCTTGAATATAAAACCACCTTCAAAATGAAGGAGGAAAAAGAGAAAGTCGGGTAGTTTTCCTCACTACAGTAGCCTGGAACTTTCACTAATGAATTCCTGGGTAAGGAGAGAGCAAGTCCAGTCTCTACTGCACATTTTTACAGGGGCTAAAAACAGTGTGTCCATAAAGTCATGGTGCACTTTTGATCGGTCACAGGAAAGCAACAAAAGACGACAGAAATGTGAAATCTGCACCAAATAAAAGGAAAACTCTCCCAGTTTCATACCTATTCAGTGCAGTTCGATGTGGGCTCCATTTGTTGCCCTACACACACCCAAATGATAGTAAAGTTCTTGCCACACACGGGTATGTCTGGTGCAACAGAGTGAATAGCGTCTGTGATTCTCTGTTTTAAGTGATTAATGTCATTGATATGTTCAATGTACACATGTTGCTTCACATAACCCCAAAAGTAAAAGTCTAAAGGCGTCAGATCCAGGGATCGTGGTGGCCATGACTTGACAGAAACCCTGCCTATCCACCGCCAGGGGAATGTTTTATCCAGAAACTCACAAACAATGGTGGCATAGTATGGAGGAGTGTCATCCTGTTGAAAGATGACACCTTCTGGAAATTGTGGCACTGCATATAATTCCAACATGTCAAGATAGTTATTTGCCATCACAGACTGCTCTGAGAAAAAAAATGGGCCTATCACCTTATCACGCATCAGGCCACACCACATGTTCACTTTAGGGGTGTTATGTTTGTACTCAACGTAGGCATGAGGATATTTAGCAGCCCATATTCGGACATTATGGCGATGAACATGTCCACAGATATGGAAGACCACCTCATTGCTAAACACAATTTTCTGCAAAAATCTTGCATCATTGTCGATCTCATGAAGCATATCTGTAGCAAACACGCATCGTGTAGGTCTATCTGCTGGTTTGATAGCGTGCAACAGCCGCAATTTGTACGCTGTAAAACAGAGACGTTTAACACCTTATGAACTGTAGTCTTGCTTAGGTGTAATTGTCAAGCACACGCACGCACAGATTTTTTAGGGCTCCTTAGGTAGCTATCTCGTACAGCCTCTACAGACTCGTCACTGACTGATGGTCTACCAGAACGGGGTTTCTCCACCAAACTGCTGGTTTCCTTCAACTGCTTATCCCACCAAGTAATGTTATTCCTATGTGGTGGCGCTTCGTTATAAATGCGCCGATATTCACGTTGCACTTTGGTCACGGATTCGAATTTAGTGAGCCACAGAAAACACTGAACTTTCCTCTGTACCGTCCACATCTCGACTGGCATGGCCGTGGGCTGCTCCGCTGTATACACGGTGTTATGTCATCATCTGTGCATGCACACTTGCTGCCACATCATCCTACAGAAACTGGGAGGGCTTTCCTTTTATTTGGTGCAGATTTCACATTTCTACCGTCTTTTGTTGCTTTCCTGTGACTGGTCAAAAGTGCACCATGATTTTACGGACACACTGTACTTAAATTATCAAAGATTATGAAATGTCAACATCATGAAACAATGGTTTGTAATGAGGTGATGACACAGTGTAAACTAAGATGAAAATACAGGAAAAGCAAACTAGAATATATAAGAACTAAATACACAGATAACATAAACAATGAAAATATAAGACAAATTTGGTTTTAGGTGAGGTCATTTTTGTACTTATATCCTTTAAGCATCTTAAAGGTTTCTTTGTAAAACAGATTCATTTTATTAGAGTATAAAATTCAATACAGCCTGACCTGTGGTGGCGCAGTGGATTAAGTGTCAGTCTACCTGGAACGCTGAGGTCACAGGTTTGAAACCCTGAGCTTGCCTGGTCAAGGAAATATGGGAGTTGATGCTTCCTGCTCCTCCCCCCTTCTCTCTCTCTCTCTTTCTCTCTCCCATCTCTAAGAAAATGAAAAAATAAAATCTTAAAAAAAAATAAATCAAATTCAATACAAACAAGAAGTCTAATAAAGCTAGGTCATTAAACACAGTTTTCTGGGCACAGGAACAAAGTGCCGTAAATTTCCACTGATCCACCCTAGCCTAGCTTCCTCTGGCCTGCCTGCTTGGTCCATTAGCCAGCTGGTACATGCTTAAGGAATGTCAACTAATGATAATAGCAGCTTAAATAAAACCCAAGTGGGAATGCAAATCTGATGTAAAATCATCTCAAAGCCCAAAGTCTAACAAATTTGTTTTGAGTTATCTGGGTGTGATTCATTTATTCACACAAACCAACTGAAAGTTAACTATATCGGCATATAGAAAGGGTAGCAAGAAATTTAAGGCAATGAAAGTAATAGCAGAAATTGAAAGGCAAATATAATAATGAACAAGAGACTTTTAAAGAAGTAAAATCAGAGAAGCTAAATATCAAATAATTGCTCAAAGATATAGTGAGATGGATCTCCATACACTTTATTGAGAAATGAAGAAAAATGTTTGGGACCGAATGTCTGCATCACCCCCAAAATTTATATATTTTAATCCTAACCCCAATGTGATAGTATTACGGCCTTTGGGAGATTGTTAGCTCATGAGGGTTGGGCCCTCATGATTGAGACTGTGTCCTTATGAGACCCAGAAAACAGGCTGTTACTACACATTGAATCTGCCAATACCTAGTAGCCTCCAAAACTGTCAGGAATAAATACAGTGTGTCCGTAAAGTCATGGTGCACTTTTGACCTGTGACCAGTCAAAAGTGCACCATGACTTTACGGACACACTGTATTTGTGGTTTAAACCACCCAGTCTGTGAATTTGTTCTAGCAGCCTGGATACACTAAGAGAGAGAGTTGGGAACATAAGACTGAATATTAGATGCCTGCCATATTTTGTGACTTCCTTAGTCTTTAAAAGTCACTTTGGATCAATTGTAAACTCTAATATCAGTCATGATGGATGGAAAAAGAGGTCCAAATAGGGCACTAAGTTGTCTAAGAATACTCTGATGGTCTTGACGTGTTCAAATGAACAATACTTGGTGACAAGCACACAGAAAATCCGGAAATCTGAGTGTAGCACCGCTGGCTGCTAAAGACTGGAGCATCTGCCCGGCCCAGCACACCACCAAGGCTAAATGCAACTGCTTATACCCATGTCGCCTACATGCACTACCCATCAGAGCACTGGGCAGAATTTAAGAGAGTTCCCCTCAGCAATCTAAATTTCCTCCCATAATAAAATGCTGAGGTTGGAGAGAAGATTTGAAAAATTTACTTGATCTTCAGCAAGGATTTTCTGTCAGGCCACAAAACATCCTGATGAAAAAATATGGACAGATGGTTTGGATCCCTGCTGCTGTCTGCAAACAGCTGCCTCCAGGCTTCTGACCAGTCAGCAGTATTAGTTGTCATGATCATACGAATCAGCAGAACCCACAGGACAAAGTCTGGGTGCTGTATTACTTAGATATAGATGAAGAAATTCAGGCCATACTTATTTAATTTCGGAAAATATCAAACTGTCTGGGTCACCTGTCATCTGTAAAGAAAGGTAAGAAAAGCCTGACCTGTGGTGGCGCAGTGGATAAAGCGTCGACCTGGGAACACTGAGGTTGCCAGTTCAAAACCCTGCACTGGTCTGGTCAAGGCACATATGGGAGTTAATGCTTCCAGCTCCTCCCCCATTCCTCTCTTTCTCTCTCACTCACTCTGTCTCCTCTCTAAAATAAATAAATATAAAGAAATTAAAAAAAAAAAGATATTAAAAAAAAAAGAAAGGTAAGAAAATTCAAATTGTAGAAAAGATTTTTGAAGACAAGTAAAACTCACTAGGGATACTGAAGTCATTTCGGAAATGAAAAGTATTCACAGGTAAAAAATGGAGCTACAGAAGTTAATTCTGTAAATTATGTTAAATTTAGCCAACCTCTATCAAACTCTGTAAGGTACGATGATTTATACTGTGAGTGAGGGCCTTCCCTGAAGAGGTTTATTATTGGTGACTATATATGTAAAACAAATACTCAGATATGTGCATTAGAAACAAATATTGGATTACCTAAGGAATGTGGGGAGTCCCAATATTTATTTAGTATATAACAAATAGGGAGAAGTATGAGCAAAGTTGCTTAATTTTTTTAAGACAATTTATGACAAAACACTGAAGGACAATGGAGAATCATGAGTTTAAGTGGAGGATTAACACGACTTTTTGATTTCATGCAAACATGGACCCCCCCCCCCAAAAAAAGGAAGAAAGTGATATTTTAAGCAAGGCTAGAAAAATCAGAGATATGACTTGTTTTTATTTTTAATTTTTAAAAAATTCATTGATTTTAGAGAGAAAGGAAGACAGAAAGAGAAACATCAATTTTTTATTTCACTTATTTATGTATCCATTGGTTGATTCTTGTATGTGCCTTCAGCAGGTATTGAACCTACAACTTGTCATATTGAAACAATGCTCCAGACAACTGAGGTACCCAGCCTAAGCTTGTGGCTTGCTTTGTACTATGATAATAACCTCACATGACTGTAATGAGGATAAAATAAGGTATTTACTTAGAACCAAGTGTTCTGAATCTTATCAGCAGCACAATAAATATGATAGATACTTTTCACTTGACTAAACTCCTACAGGTCAAGGGAATTAGTCTTTTTCATCTTAGTTCTCCCTATGCCTGTCACACAGTAGGTACTAAACAAAGATCTGAGGAATGGACAGGTTCTGGGTATGAGTGGGACATGTCAAAACCAAACTAATTTAAAAATAAAAATATTGTACCTGTCTCCAGAAGAGATGATAGGAGAGATGGAAGAGGCGAGACAAGGAAAGTGAAGACAGGAGAGAAAATGTTAAGAACACATAACTGAACAAAGAAATGGGATGAAGGAATTGGTGACCACAGGCTCCTTGTGTGATCTACAGCAGTGGCCAAATTTGAACAGGAGCACAACAATCCCACAAGGCCTCAGAAGCATCAAATATTACATCATAGTGCAGTGATGGGCAATCTTTTGAGCTTGGTGTGTCAAAATTCACCAAAAAACTGAGCATAACTCGGGTGGTGTGTCACTTTGAGAAAAACGGCCTAACCGGAAGTCCTAGAACTAGATGCTCTGTGCCGGAGTTCTGTTGTTTTGGCCTACAGACCTCCAGCAGAGTGTCTACACTACAGCAAATGTTTCATCCTCGGCTACTGCACATGGCCGTGCAGGAGCCGAGGATGAAACGTCCTTCACGGCATGTGGCCCCATACTTCTCTGGTATGTGGCTGCATGTCATCAAAAATGGCTACCAGTGTCATAGGTTCACCATCATGGTCATAGTGGGACACAGCCGACACTGATTAAAGACACAGAAACAGCCTGACCTGTGGTGGCGCAGTGGATAAAGTGTCGACCTGGGAACACTGAGGTCACCAGTTCAAAACCCTGCATTGGTCTGGTCTAGGCACATATGGGAGTTAATGCTTCTAGCTCCTCCCCCCTTTCTCTCTTTCTCTCACTCTGTCTCCTCTCTAAAAAGAAAATGAATAAAATAAAAAACAAAAAGTTTAAAGAAACAGCTGTCAAAATGAGGCAGGCTGAAATTTCTTCTGCCTGGACCAGTCTTTAATCCCCTTGAAAATCTCAGGAAGATTTCATCTCTAGAAAATACTTTTCCCATAGCATGCTACCAATCAGAGATGAATGGCCTTTGTTTAGCTTCATTATGCAAATGAAAAGCCTACTTCATTCATATGTTAACATTCTCTAAACTCCATCTCCTAGTGAAGATGCTGACTGTGCTTTGAAATGCAAGTGCCAAGTATGCTAATCCAAAGACCTGAAGATGTCAGAGTGGGGACTACTGGCCTGTCTCTGCAAGGCCTCAGACAGACCTTGTATACCGTGTGGGACGACCAAATTCTGGCCGTAGCTTGGCTAGTCCAGAAGCTCAATTTGGTTGGGACAGCCAGCCTGACTGAAGCCCCACAGAACGCATGGCAGAACTATCCCTCTGTCTGAGCATTCTCCATGCAGCCACGTCCTCTCACTTGACAGGGATCTGCCCTTCCCTGCTCTGCGAGCCAGACTGATCTCCCTGTGTGTCACATCCATGGGTGGAATTGCTCCTTTCTTTCAGGCACCAAGGGGCAAATAAAGTCCCACACCATAGTTTTAAGTATTTAAAAGTTATAAAATAAACTAAAAGAAAATTAAATAAAATATACTCCTACCATGACAGATATACAGCAAAGATATGTGTAAAGCTACAATTTTTAAATAATTGAAAGTCAGCAAAGTATCAAAGATGACAAAATTAATTGCACACACTGATTATTTTGTTAATTGGTAATATTTGGATGAATACAGAAATCAAAACACATAATTCATACTGGAAACGTAACTGCCAGAGGGGAAAAATTAAAAAATAGATGAAAAATGGTCAAAAAGACATATAATTCATGTATTATATATTCTACAAAATGTATTTTCTTGATTTCAGCTAATCATCAATTATGTTGTTATAACCAAGATTTTTAAAAATAAATTACGTTCTATAAATTAAAATTAAACTGAACTATTAAAAAAGAAAATGTAATTATATTTAATGTGGATAAAATCTGAATGTATTTGTCAAAATATAAATTACCTAAAATAAGCCTGACCTGTGGTGGCGCAGTGGATAAACGTCGACCTGGGAACCCTGAGGTCGCCAGTTCAAAACCCTGTACGTCCGGTCAAGGCACATATGGGAGTTGATGCTTCCAGCTACTCCCCCCTTTCTCTCTTTCTCTCTCTCTCTCTCTCTCTCTCTCTCACTCTGTGTCTCCTCTCTAAAATGAATAAAAAAATAAAATAAATTACCTAAAATATAAAAAATCAAAAATCTAGAATTTCCCTGCAAAACAATAAGATGATTAATGAATCAGTATCAAACTTCTTGTTGGTTCTATATAAACCTACACATATACACAAAGATGAGTAATATGATTTAACATTGCAAATGTTAGCCTTCAACTATAACTCTTCCTAATACTGTAATAAGTCATGAGAACCTCCAGAACCATGAACTGAAATCCCAAGACGAGAAAATGGAAGCTCAGCACTATCAGGAAATAGTATTTTCTTTTTTTTAAAAAAAAATGACTTTATTTATTCATTTTAGAGAGAAGAGAAAGAGAGAGAAGGGGGCAGGAGCAGTAACCATCAACTCCCATATGTGCCCTGACCAGGCAAGCCCAGGGTTTTGAACCAGTGACTTCAGCATTCCGGGTTGACATTTTATCCAGTACGCCACTACAGGTCAGGTGGAAATAGTATTTTCTTATGCTACAATCTATTGTATTCATGCCGAGATGGTTTTGACAAGTTAATGTGTCTTTTCTAAACACTACTGCAGCTCAAATTCTTCTTGTACTCTAAAACAGTACACACTCCAAAGTAACAGTGGTACAACCCACCAATCCCTACATATTCAAGTTTCCTTTCATTCAAGACTGCAGGTCAGAACACAAGAAGGGTCTCCTGGGTTATGAATTGCACTGAATGCCAGATCTCTAGTGACAGACAAATCCATTCATTTTTATATATATGCGGGCTGGCTTTTTTGCCCAGGTTCAAGGAAATTCTCCTTTGAGTATCAATATGCACCGCTAGGAATATGATGAAAAATAAGAATGGCAACAGTGCATGTACCATGTTTCTTCACTTAATTCTCACAAATCCTCTATGTAAGTATTATTTCATAAAGAGATAAGAAGAAAATATGGGAAAGTTAAGGAACTTACCAAGGTAACAACAGCCAATAAGTGATGGGGCTGTGATGTGAACCCAGCCAGTTGACCGTAGGGCCAAGGATCTTATTTACCCCTTTGACTACAATGAAGATAACACTATCAACCCTTAACCATGACTTTGATATTCTCAAATGTTCATAGCTACCCTTTTCTAGGAGACCTGTGAAGGTGGGCTATTCCTACAGAAAGATGAGCTCTTCAGTTAGTAGTCAATATATGGGCTGATTCTTACTACTTTAGCTCTTAAAGGAAAACCTTATTTCTCAGTTCACAAGACACGTCATGGTAGGAAAGACTACATAATGAAATGGTCTCATGTTCAAAGTATTTTTACATTTATGCTTACATGCTGATTAAGAATCAACACAAAAAATATAATGGTTCATTTCAGTTCATATTATTAGACCTCATTATGGATGCCATGGTAAATTTTATGTTATGAACAAAAGCATCTTTTACTAAAAAAACGTTGTGGAGGTGAAATGAGCATGGTAAAGAATTAACTTAAAAACAGTAAACTCTGAACAGAAAAGCCCATGAATCACAAACCATGCCAGGAGCAATTTTTGTATATATTAACATATATAAAAATATTATATATATATTATTATAAATATAGATATTTATAATTTTTATAAATATATATCACACACATACATACACACACACACACTACTGAAATCTCAAAAGTATATAGTAAAAATAATAATTATTAAACTTTTTACTGAATGAAAGCATTTTGTGACGTCCTTAAAAGAACAGATATTTTGAAGAACAAAATTGATGAAAAGAAAAGTGCAAATAAAAGGGGGGGAGTGTTAAAGTCTAAAAAGATGGGTATGAAAGGGAACCAATATTAGAGCAAAGCTAACATGGTGGCTACTTGAATTTAGTAAAGGACTGGAAAATACGACAGAAATGTAAAATAAAATTCAAACTCTCACCAAACAACTATGCAAAATGGAAAAAAACTTCCACAACAATTGTATAAAGGAAAACTACAATAAAAAGCCTCTAAAGTTTGTGTCTATAACTTTCTTTAATGAGGGTTGAAGTTTGTCATATTGTCTTTTGATAAACACACCACATACCAGAAAAACCATCTCACCAAAAGCATGGTCTGTAAATCACTCTTAATCCTAAAGAGGTTTATTTCATATAAATGATCTGCAATTCTCTGCAGACTGCCCTAAACAATGCTTTAGGGTCCTTGGATCTCAGCCCGAGAACGGCCTACTATTTAGCAAAAGTCTGGTCAGCCTGCTAAAGCTATTTCCTTCAGTTGAGTCAAGGCTACAGTACTCTGCTAAAAGACAAGCTGTCCACTTCTTGTAGATCAGTGCTTAATTCACCAAATGATTATAAAACATACTTAGATGAAGAGTCAATGAACTGGAAAAAATGAGGATAGAGTCAATAAATGGAAAAAATGAAAATAAAAAGTTCCAGAATGTGTAGGACTTCCTAATCAATTCAAATTTTTTTAAAAAGTTTTAATTTTAGCTTGACTGATGGTGGTACAGTGGATAGAGCATCAACCTGGGAAGATGGAAGTCCCAGGTTCAAAACCCTGAGGTCGCCGGCTTGAGCACAGGGTCATTGGCTTGGCTAGAGCACCCTACCCTGGTCAAGGCATACATGAGAAGCACTTAATGAACAACTCAAGTGCCATAACAATGAATTGATGCTTCTCATCTCTCTCCCTGCTTGTCTCTCTCTCCCGAAAAAAAGTTTTCATTTTAAAACACAAATGGAAACTAGTCTCTTTAAAGTACTATTTTAAGATAAATAATTTACCTGTCATTAACTGAATTAAGCAATTTTTAACTCATGAAGAAAACATATTGATACTTCTAATTTTCAGGAGTCCAGCAATATGCAATGAGATGGGCAGAAGGGAGAGCATGCATTGCATAGCAACCAGCACAGCTTCATTGGTGCCAAGGCAGAGTCTGCCCTCAGGAAGCAAGAAATGAAGGAGAGCCAGCCCTGGGCCCATCTGGACTGCCAGGTGTTTTCTGTCTTTCGCACTCTAGATATTAAAGAGTACTTTGAGAGATAGTTTCCTCTACAAAACTGGCAGGGAGAGTTTCTGGTAAAATAGTATATCTACACACAGACATTATTTCCTACATCAGTAATTAAGTATAAGAATCAACTATAGCCTGACCAGGTGGTGGCACAGTGGATAGAGCATCAAACTGGGACATGGAGGACCCAGGTTTGAAACCCCCAGGTCACTGGCTTGAGTGTGGGCTCATCCAGCTTTAAACCCAAGGTCGCTGGCTTGAGCAAGGGGTTACTCGCTCTGCTGCAGCCCCCCCCCCATCAAGGTACATATGAGAAAGCAATCAATGAACAACTAAGGTGCTGCAATAAAGAATTGATGCTTCTCATCTCTCTCCCTTTCTGTCTGTCTGTCCCTATCTGTCCCTCTCTCTGACTCTGTCTCTGTCAAAAAAGTAAATTAAAAAATCAGCTATAAGAAATAATTTATTGAACCCAATCAGTAATTTCTTTACTCTATACATTCCAGTGTCAAGTTTCAAGTTGTTTTTCAGGTGCTAATTCAATAAAAATGAATTTAAGTAGCAGAAGGCAATGTCAACCAGATTTTACAATTAAAAAAAAATTTAGTTAATAGACGTATGTTTTGAGGAGAAAATAAAGGAAACTTTATTTTTATAATGTAGAAGTGAATGGAATTAAGCAGTTAAATACACAAACAAAACTAAACTTTGGGAGTGCTGTCCTTTTGAGAGAAACATTTACAAAAGTTCAAAGTACTAAACTTAAATGGGTCACTGGACAAGTCAGCCGAAACTGCAAAACTGTACAAATAAGGTTTTTTATTTACTTGTAAAGATCCCAAAAATGCTTCCCTGGTAGTGGGCAGAGAAGTTCAGAGCTCTGGTGCAATGCAAACGGTGGACGAGCAAACAATTTGGGAAGACTGGGAGGACCGCTTCCCTCTTTCTCTCCAGACTCACCCAGACTCACAGGCCCCCACAAGCAAAACAGCCCTCCCCAGCCAAATAGGCTGGCCAAAATCAGGGCTCCCAAACCACTTAGCACTCTCCAGCAAAACTGGCTGGGTGGAAATCTCAGGGTTTTCAAACCCTGACTCCTGCCCTCTCAGCACCAACCAACCTGAGCAGTCTCTTTTTCTCTGGGCTCTCCAGCAAAACAGGAAACAAATCAAATCGCAAACAATCGCCCCTCCCCATGGGTAGTGGCAGGCAGTCCACATTTTGCAATCTGCCACCCTGAGGGCAAGCACCCGCAGTCTTCCATAGATTATACACACATGGTGCTGCCCCAATACAAGCAAGCAAACCTAAAAGCACTTGTTACAAACTTATTTGCCCAACAGAGACCAAACAGTTGAACAGTAATTAATCCTGTTTAAATTCAGGTTGAAAAAAGCCAGTGAGAGAATATCTGATTAAGAACCCAGATATTAGCCTGACCAGGCAGTGGCACAGTGGATAGAGCATCAAACTGGGACATGGAGGACCTAGGTTTGAAACCCTCTGAATTCTTGCAGATTCTAAATTCAGCAGCCCAGTAGAGACCACTAGAAAGGCTGCAGAGGTTATGGAAGGGAAGGAACCAGCACATGGGACTAACCACTACAAGAGAAAAGCTCAAAGCATGGGAAATTCTATTACTGGTTAATACAACCATTCAATGTATATCGTACCACACAAATAATACATCAACTGCCAAAAGAAAGAACTCACAGAGAGTAACACAACTGGTGATCTGTGTACCAGAAACCAGATGTAACACAGTCCAGAATCAGCAAACTATGAAGTAGACTTTACTCTTCAGACTTATAAATTACTTACCTGTGATACGCTATAACCAAGAAGGGAAATAACAAAGCATGTTCTAGAGCAAATGCTTCACAATTCATTTCACAACATATCAAAAAAACAAACACAATCTTCTGTCCCTGTATTACCGTTAGGCTTTAAGTTGCTGCATACATTAACCACCTTGTTTACCACTGACACACAACCCATGCTTGCAGTGGCAGTTGGACTGGCTGGGCCAATGCTAATGAAGAATTGAGACTGTGTTAAAATGGAATGGGTACCCAACTGAGACTGCAGGGGAAATTCTGAGAGGCATATCACGCTGATTAACCAAAAAGCATAAATGGGTTCACTCCCAAGGTCTGACATACTCTTATGCTTACAAATAGGGCACTGCATTAATACAAATGTTTGCGACCATACTTTTACCACTGATTTGAAATAGCAAATCCCTAAATTCACAATTCTCCCTTAGCATTGACCCTTATAAGAATTCTTGAAATTACTGTCCCCTTTTATTTGTTAGCCAACTTAGAGCTTAGGGAGGCTGACTTGCCCAAGGTCAACCAGTAATCTCAGTAAACCTGATGCTAATCTCTGAGCCCACATCCAGAGTCCTTTTAGCTAACATTGGCTCTTGTTTTATTCTATCCATAAAGATATTTTCTACATTTTGAGGATGATCAAGTGCAGCTTTGGTACAATATAGAATAAAAAGTCAAAATTAATGTTTCTAAAAACAATGCCAAGAGTTTACTTGTATGGAAAATATTTTTATAAACCAAGTATTAGTAAACTCTTTTCTGGGTTCTTTTTTTTTTTACAGGGACAGAGAGAGGGATAGATAGGGACAGACAGGAATGGAGAGAGATGAGATGAGAAGCATCAATCACCAGTTTTTCGTTGTGACACCTTAGTTGTTCATTGATTGCTTTCCCCCTGACCACGGGCCTTCATCAGACTGAGCAACCCCTTACTGGAGCCAGCAACCTTGGGTCCAAGCTGGCAAGTTTTTGCTCAAGCCAGATGGGTCCGCGCTCAAGCTGGCGAGCTCAGGGTCTCGAACCTGGGTCCTCCGCATCCCAGTCCGATGCTCTATCCACTGTGCCACTGCCTGGTCAGGCTAATATCTGGGTTCTTAATCAGATATTCTCTCACTGGCTTTTTTCAACCTGAATTTAAACAGGATTAATTACTGTTCAACTGTTTGGTCTCTGTTGGGCAAATAAGTTTGTAACAAGTGCTTTTAGGTTTGCTTGCTTGTATTGGGGCAGCACCATGTGTGTATAATCTATGGAAGACTGCGGGTGCTTGCCCTCAGGGTGGCAGATTGCAAAATGTGGACTGCCTGCCACTACCCATGGGGAGGGGCGATTGTTTGCGATTTGATTTGTTTCCTGTTTTGCTGGAGAGCCCAGAGAAAAAGAGACTGCTCAGGTTGGTTGGTGCTGAGAGGGCAGGAGTCAGGGTTTGAAAGCCCTGAGATTTCCACCCAGCCAGTTTTGCTGGAGAGTGCTAAGTGGTTTGGGAGCCCTGATTTTGGCCAGCCTATTTGGCTGGGGAGGGCTGTTTTGCTTGTGGGGGCCTGTGAGTCTGGGTGAGTCTGGAGAGAAAGAGGGAAGCGGTCCTCCCAGTCTTCCCAAATTGTTTGCTCGTCCACCGTTATGAGACTTTCATAAAAAGAATGGCCCACCACTTTCTGGTTCCACAGTTCCTTTACCATCTGCCTGAATCCAACATGAACCTTCATGGCCATGGTGGTGGTGGCCACTGGCCTTAGTCTCTCAAACTGAACTCTTTAGAGCATACATCTGGCAAACTTCAGAGTTAGTATCTTCATATGTACCTGAGGGAGGTAACATATGCCACATCGAGGACATTAAAAGCTGAGCCTAAGGAGTCAGGTATTCTTGGGTTTGTATCTTCTTATAAGCTCTATAACCTTAAGCTGGTTACTTAACTTCTGCAAACCTCAGTTTCCTTTTCTATAAATGGGAAAGACACTAACTACACTGAAGCAGGATTAAACTGTTTTTTTCCACTTGGCTAGGCAAATCAGTCTTCTTACTTTACAGTCATGGCTACGTGTCTGTTAAGCTGTCTGCTTTGGGCTACGAATAAACCCAGTTGTCTTCCTCATGTCCTAGCTTGTTCTGAAGCACCACGTTCTCAGATGGGGACCAACTTACTAGAACAGGAAAATAGGGAACTCGTGGCTTACTTGCTACACAAGTCTGGGCAGCAAGCAGTGACACACCTGTAGGCTGACACTTCTAATGACAGACATTTTTGGCAGAATAGTTTCTAATCATAAGGCCCTAGAATCCCCAATTTTTCCCATCTACTTAGAAACAGAGTGCAATCTTTGCCATGTAAGCAAATAAACAAAAAACAAGACAAAACCTCTAGAACCAAGTTTGGAAAGCTTACATTACAAAGTCTGATGCAGAACATAATCCAACTCATTCATTTTGACAAAGAACACCATGATTGTACTCTTTATTCAATTTCAGGGAATGAGATGATAACTGATGCTTATATTCCCAATTTTATATTAATAACCGCTTTTGAGTAAAACCCCCATGAAGTATTTCAAGCACTAAAATTTATGTTTAAGTATTCAGGACAGAGTAAGCTACCAAACTAAGGTCTGAAATAACTTTAGGTGAGGAATCACAACAATGTACAATCCTTACCTTGAAATTGGAGTTCCAATTAAAATTCATTCTGATATCAATCCTTCCTCAATAAAGGTTTTTTATAAAAAACTAAAATTCATCCTGACATCCCATATAATTTACTAAACAGCAGTGAGCAATTAAGAGTTGTAGACTAAATAAATACTCAGGAGAATCAAAGAAAAACTGAAAGAAATTGATTAGAGCAATAAAGGTGCCTTTTGTTATGTTAATAGAAGCCCCTAGGCAACCTAACTATAGGGACTATTTGCCAGAAGAACCCATCAGGTGATTGGAGGGTTGAAACTTTCCTGTGGGGATGGGCTTAGTCATAAATGGTCAATGACATAGTCAATCACACCTATGCAATGGATGAAGTCTCCTTAAACACCTCAAAGGATGGGGTGCAAAAAGCTTCCAACAGTGAACACAGGGAAATTCAGGAAAATAGGGCATAAAATTCCACTCCCTGTCCTACACTACCTTGTCCCTATGTACCACTTCATCTGGCTGTTTATCTGCACCCTTTAACTGAACTGAAGAGGTGGTCATGGGAGCCTCCAATTTACAGCCAGTTTGTCAGAAGCACAGGTAATAACCTGAACTTGAAATTAGCCTCTTAAGAGTTGGGGACTGAGTAGTGATCTTATGGGACTAAGCCTATAGGCTGTGAGATCTGTGCTATCTCCAGGCAAACAGTGTCAGACTGCATGATAGTAGTGGTGGTGGTGGTGGTGGTAGAAAACATACTGGAGGCCTACTTCTGCTATCAGGCCACATAAAGACTGAGATTTCTGATAATTTTCTTTCTTCTAAAAATTTTATTTTTAAATTTTTATTGATTTTAGAAAGAGAGAGACACACTCAGGAAGGAAGAAAGATGAGAAGTATCAACTCATAGTTGCTTCACGTCAGTTGTTCATTGATGGCTTCTCATATATGCCTTCACAGGGGGATGGGGTTCAAGCTGAGCCAGTGACCCCTTTGTCAAGCCAGCAACCTTGGGTTCAAGCCAGCAACCTTTGGTTTCAAGCCAGCAACCCCACACTCAAGATGGCAAACCTGTGCTCAAGCCAGCCACTCAGGATTTCGAATCAGGGATCTCAGTGTTCCAGGCTGACGCTCTATTCATCGTGCCACCACTGGTCGGGCTTTAAAATTTTTCTACCAAAGCTAGGGAAAATCCATTCTCAAAGGCAAAAGAAAACCTAAGCAATTATACATCAGTTCACCCTATTAGAGATTTTAATTTTTGAAATATTATTGACCTGTGAATCCCCCAAATCTGAAACCATGTAGGAGGTATAAAGTAGAGCAGTTGCCCACAAAACCAACTGTGGCTGTCTTCGGGGGAGGTGGTTCTCACTAATGTGAGATATATTCACTTACAGCCAAATCTGGCTTTCCAAATTCAAAGCCCTGCCTTTTTATATGTGTATATATGACATGCCCAACTGTTCTTAGTTCAGGTGATGTCTCTGAACTCACAGAACACCTAACAGATACAACTGTATGGTCTGTTAGGCTCCCACCATGTAGGATACTCTGTTGGCACTCTATCTGCCAGCTCTGGTCATTACCTCCTTGAGCCTAAATGAACGCCTAAGTCTGTCTCCTCCCTAACAGCCTCAGCCTGTTGTAATTTATATGTGACAGACTATGAGCTAAAGACATACATTCAAAAATTTGTGGTTTTCTACTCCAAAGCTTATCAAACAGTTATTTTAGACTTTCAAATTCAGCTTAGGATACTGAAAAGATTCATTCAATGAAAAGTATTTTTTGAGCATCTACTGTTCCAAGGGCTGTAGACACTCATGATGAAGGTGTTGGGGTAGGGACTACAATTATAAATGAGGTGGAAGAGCTAGAAAAATGACACCTGTATTCACAGCTCTTAGGTCCAACCTAATTGCAAACTATGATGGCAGGAAGCAAATGAGATTCATCTTTGCCCGCCCAGTTCCTGGGACACAGGCAAGACTACTGTAAAACAGCTGCTGAAAAAAGCAATGGATATGCAGAGAAAAAGGTAGGTTTACGGTTGTGAGTGCTTGAAAGTTTATTCTTGTATTTTATTAAGTACTGTAATATTTTCCATATGAACAACTGTAAACCTACCTTCGCCCTGCCCTGTATTCTATATTTTTCCAAAGCAATGCTACTTGTAATAAATAGCATTAATTGATCAGACAGCTGGTCAGGAAATGAATCTATTATTTGGCACTGACAAAACAGCAAATCTTAAGAGCCAAATCCTCATGGTACCCAAAATAATAACCCTACAAATTTTGTCCCATGGAATTCTGTGGGGACCTGGTCCCAAGGATAATCAGTATTATTATTTCATATTGCTGCTGCTGCAAAACAAAAAAGTTCTCTTTTCAACTTCAAGAGGGAGATAAGCTTCCTTTTATATTACAGTAATAGGAGCAAAGGTAACAAATGGATAAAGGTGGCAGAGATGGCTGTATCAAAGGCTCTTGGGGATCGAGAGAAGACTTAAATGAAATAGAGTCTAAAGAATAACACCTTTATTGAGGCTCTGTGATGCTTACCACCTCAGCAATTCCTCCCAGGGAAGCCACGGGAGAAGCCTGCTTCTTTGCCTCACTCAAGACTTTCTTTTCCTCTTAAAACTTGTTACTGTGGTGGTTGATTACGCAAGCTGCATCTGCTGAGTTTGTTACAAACTAATGTCATCAGAAATCATCAGAACTCTGCAGTCTGTCCTTCCTGTTGTGGCAGTTACATCAACACTGACATTTAATCATTCATGCATTCATTCATTCACTGAACAAATAGTAACAAAACCTGTTCTGCGCCTGGCAGAGTTTTAAGTGCTAAGGATATACAGGCAAACAAGGATGAACCTCTTGCCATTAGGGAGCCTATATTTAAATGGAGCCAGACAACAGACATAGAATACATACCATAAAGGAATAAAGCAAGATCAGGGATAGAAAAGGGGGGAGGTTTGTATGTAGATGCACATGCTATTTTAGAGTAGGCAATTTTGGTGGGCAGCCTCCAAGATGGTCCTAAGGATCCCTTCCTCCTGGTATTCACACTCCTGTAAAATCTACCTGCCGTGTGGGCTGGACCTGACTCATTTCTATAAAACAGAAAATGACAAAAGTAATGGGATGTCTTTCTGAGACTAGGACATAAAGAGACTGTGGCTTCCATCTTTAGCTCTCTTTCTTTCCTGGATCGCTTGATGTGGGGGAAGCCAGATGCCATGGCATGAGGCAGTTCCACGTGAATGAGCTTGGAAGTGAAATGTTCCCCACTCAAGTCTTGCAGCCCAGATGACACCTTGACTACAGCCTTGTGAGATGCTGAGTCACAATCATCCAGTGAAGCTCCAACCAGATTCCTACCCTACAAAAACTGTTAAATACTTTTTCAACCAACACAGTGGTCAAGGATGGTGTCTGAGTAAATGACCTTGGAAAGAGACAGGTCATGTGAAGATGTAGGTAAAGGGCACAGGCTAAGGCTCTAAAATAGAAACCAGTTGGAGCAAGCTGGTCTGGAGGACTACCATGGATAATGAAGCATAACAAGTACTATGGAGGCTTCTATTCCAACCACCACTAATTGGCTTAATGTTATAATAATCAATATAACATTAATAGCAATAGATAATATTGGCACATTTAAATGAACAGTACTAGGCATTATGTTAAGCGCTTTATTTATTTTTACAGAGACCGAGTCAGAGAGAGAGATAGACAGGGACAGACAGACAGGAACGGAGAGAGATGAGAAGCATCAATTATCAGTTTTTCATTTTGACACCTTAGTTGTTCATTGATTGCTTTCTCATATGTGCCTTGACTGCAGGCCTTCAGCAGACCGAGTAACCCTCTATTGGAGCCAGCAACCTTGGACACAGCTGGTGAGCTTTTGCTCAAACCAGATGAGCCCACGCTCAAGCTGGCGACCTCGGGGTCTCAAACCTGGGCCCTTCCATATCCCAGTCTGATGCTCTATCCACTGTGCTACCGCCTGGTCAGGCTAAGTGCTTTATTTTACTTAGTCTTTACAATAACCCTTTAGAGTAGGTATTAATATTTGCCCAATTTCACACATAAGGAAACTGAGGCTCATAAAAGTTAAGTCACTCTCTCACATTCAAAAGTTAGAAGTGTAAGAGACGGGCCCTCTGACTCTTAGAGTCCTTACTGTTCACCTCTACACAGTACTGTCTTGAAAAGAGGCCATTAGAAAGAAAGCCTCTTTCATCTTTAAGAAAACAGTCAAACATAAACAAAACCCAAACTGTTTAAGCCAATTGGTTCAGTCTCTGGTCTGATGTTCCCGGCAGTTTTTCTCTTGAAGCCCTTTTAATAGCACTGGATTTAGTAAGTATGTACAATTTTTATGAGTTTTGACCCAGGTCAGAATGGTATACTTAGAAAAGCAAAGAGGCAGCTTTTCTTTTTGACATATATTAAGTGCCTTGCATAACAAATATGGAATTTATTGAGGATTAGCATGATTAGATAAAATAGCAATATTTTTCACTTTAAGCAATTTTATGTTTAGCTGACCTAGCTTGAACCTTGGCTTCAAAATATTCAGATATTTTGGCACCAAACCAAGTATCTATCTGCCATAGAACTTCCTTTTCCTTTTTGCTTAACCTTTGTCTTGAAGCTTGAGATTATAAATGTTCCATCAGAACCTTAATTTCTTCTTGAGAAGGGAAGAAACACCATCCATTTATCTTTGATTTCTATCTATAGCTTATTAATAGGAATGCTATTTTAAACTATATTTCTTAAAAGCAATGGCCTTGACATACGGATAACATTCCTAACTGTGGACGAAAAATAACAGAGGTTACTAAGGTTTTTTTGTTTTCAAGTTTTTACCTATAAGAAAATGAACAAAAACAAATTGTTTGGCACAATTAATGATATAACAACAATAGCTAACACTGATTAAGAGCACACTATATGGAACAGATAATATCCTAAGCACTTTCAATATATTATCTAAAGTAAAAGTTACAGCATCCCTATAGGGTATTATTATTATTCCAATGTTATTAACGAAGAAACTGAGGAACAAAGAGGTCAAACAGCTTGTCCAAGGACATATAACTAACAGGTCTAGAGCCAAGACCCAAGCAGGATGCTTTTTGTTTTTCTGTTTGTTTTGTGAGAGAGACAGAGATAAACAGAGAGAGGGACAGAAAGGGACAAACAAACAGGAAGGGAGAGAGATGAGAAGCATCAGTTCTTCCCTGCGGCACCTTACTTGTTCAGTGATTGCTTTCTTTTTTTTCTTTTTTTTAAATTTCTTTTTATTTATTCATTTTAGAGAGGAGACACAGAGTGAGACAGAGAGAGAGAGAGAAAGAGAGAAAGGGGGAGGAGCTGGAAGCATCAACTCCCATATGTGCCTTGACCAGACCAGTGCAGGGTTTTGAACTGGCGACCTCAGTGTTCCCAGGTCGACGCTTTATCCACTGCGCCACCACAGGTCAGGCAGTGATTGCTTTCTCATATGTGCCTTGACCAGGAGGCTACAGCAGAGCCAGTGACCCCTTGCTCAAGCCAGTGACCTTGGGTTTAAGTTAGTGAGCTGGGCTCTAACCAGGTGAGCCCTTGCTCAAGCCGGTGACCTCAGGGTTTCGAACCTGGGTCCTCTGCTTCCCAGTCTGACGCTCTATCCACTGCGAAACCGCCTGGTCAGGCCCAAGCAGGAAGTTTTTTAATAGTGCATCCTCTTAGCTCAGGGGTTGGGAACCTTTTTGGCTGGCAGAGCCATGAACGTCACACATTTTAAAATGTAATTCCGTGAGAGCCATACAACAACCTGTGTATATTATGCATTATCCAATAAAAATTTGGTGTTCTCCCGGAGAATAGCTGTGATTGGCTTCAGCCAACCGCAACCATGAACATGAACGGTAGGAAATGAATGGATTGTAATACACGAGAATGTTTTATATTTTTAACGTTATTATTTTTTTATTAAATATTTGTCTTTGAGACAGATGCAGCCATCAAAAGAGGCCACATCTGGCTCACGAGCCATAGGTTCCCCACCCGTCTTAGCTCCTACACTATACTGCCTGCTATTTAGCCTGAAAAGGATTCCAAACACATCAACTTTGCTTCTAAGATACAACTTTCTCAAAAATACAAAAAAAAGAGCAGCCCCATTGTCTAACATGGGTGGTGGAAGGAGGTGGTTGCACCCACTGGTTCCCTTTAGCAAGGACAGATCAGGGAGATGATAAATCCCCCATTCTGGTTTTGGTCATAAGAAGATGGTGGAAAAACAAAGCAGTCAAAGACATGGTATGGAGCAATTTTCAACCCTTCTGTAACCTTTCCTCCTATACAGAATCTGTCTTCACACTATTTTAATTCCTTTTTCTTCTCCATTCCTATACCTCTTGCCTCCTTATGATATTTATACCTGGACAATTACATATGTCCAACTCACTGCTGTCTCCCAATATTTCCTTCCATTCACCCATTCTGCACAAGCACAGGGTGAAAAAAACAAAACCTTCATGTTATGCTCTAGCTCAAGAATCTTTAATGCTCCCTTACACTAGGAAAGAGTAAACCATTTACCCTAGAACACTATTTAACAAGTCTGCTAACTTCAATAAACCATGAGACTATGCCCATCTTGTTTGCTATCTCCGGTGCCTAGCACAGTGGCTGGCAGAGGGGTACTCGTGAAACAATCACTGCTTCAAAAGTATCTCTCACTGATTCGCTTCTGTGTTCAGCACAGAATACTCTACACTGAAAATTAGGGTACTTAATTGCACTTTGTTTTCTTTTTCATGTGTACAACTGTCTTCCCTCTCTAAAACCAGATGAGGGTTTTTAGGACAGACTCATGTTATATTCTCCTATCTCCATCATTTCTCAGGACTGTGCTACTATTATGTACATATTTGTTATACAGACATCCAATAACATAGGTTTGGAAGAAATTTCATTATGGGGGAAAAAAATACAGACCACACATTAATGGCAGTAGAACAGTTTATATAGTTTTAAATAGCAAAAGAAAAACCAACATTAAAAACTTGAGCTCAAGCCCTAGCCAGATAGCTTGATTGATTAGAATGTTGTCCTGAAGTGCAGAGATTGCCGGTTTAATCCCCAGTCAGGGCATATACAGGAGCAGATCAATGTTCCTGTCTCACTCTCTCTCTAAAATCAATAAATACAAACTTTAAAAAAACAAAACATAAAAAACTTGAGCTCAAAATGGCTAAATTTGAGATCTTTATAAGTATTTGAAAGCAGACTAGTGGACTTGGATAAATTTCTTAAAAGCCCAGATAGAAGAATATTACAAAGATTGTCTTTGACTCTAAAATTATGCTAACCAAAAATGATGACTTTTGTCTAATGATCTGGAGACTAGCCACAATCTTTTTTTTTTAACAGGGACAGTGAGAGAGTCAGAGAGAGGAATAGATAGGGACAGACAGACAGGAACGGAGAGAGATGAGAAGCATCAATCATTAGTTTTTCATTGTCATCGCGACACCTTAGTTGTTCATTGACTGCTTTCTCACATGTGCCTTGACCGCAGGCCTTCAGCAGACAGAGCAACCCCTTGTCCAAGCCAGCGACCTTGGGTCCAAGCTGGCGAGCTTGGGGTCTCGAACCTGGGTCCTCCGCGTCCCAGTCCGAAACTCTTTGAGTCAGAAGGGTACTAAATGTACTTGTTATATAGATACCCTTTTATCTCTAGAGATTTTGTAGGCACCTGTGTTATACCAACTAACTAGAGCATTTAGATGTTACAACTATATGTAATTTATAGATTATAAAGTGCTTTGAAAATGGAAAGTGTTAGGTAAGCACTCAAATTATTATGTATTAAAAGCCTTTGGTATAAAATCATTTTATTTAATAACTGGTTTCTTAAAAGGCATAGTACTTTATAGCTAAACAGAATTTCAGATCTTAAACCATTAATATTCATTTAGAGTGAAATGCTATTAGAGAGCAAATCAGAGATACTGATCAAGTTCTTTACAATTTATATAAATATTATTCATATCTCCCTCATCCTTTCATGGACTAATTCAGCCTTCCCTCAGGCTCTTGCCAACTTTATGCCAAGATTTCTCCCACATATATTTGATTCCTGATTATCTTGCCTGCCCTACTCTGTTTTTTCTTTTCACTCATCTGCCTTCAGGTGTTCTGTATGAACCTGCGAGTTTATGACAATCCTAAACAGATTCAAGACAGCATGCGACATGATCAGTGACAGTATCTCCTTTTAGGAGCAATAAAGCCATGAGATGCAGCAAGTGGTCACCACGGGGCACATTTCCCACATATACTGTTATTAATCACTTCAGTCTTCTGTCATCATTCCATACCTCTTTGTGTACTAATTGAACTTTGCTTTCATCTGCTGACAGGTATTGGTTCAGAGGTATTAAAAGTCCATGCAAATAATTCTCTTTATCATCCCCATAGGACTACTCATAGGCAAAATTTTAGAAAAGGTAATGAAGTATTTGATCCTTTCCCATTTATCCCTTTAGGACTTTCTTACAGCTACAAAGGCTAATATCCTTACATTGACTTTGATTTTCCAGAATCTCTGTCACCATAGGAAAATATTCTATCCATTTCTCATGACTTTGATCTTTCCTCATTCCTGCTGCCACTTAAATTCAGCTCTCTAATGTACTGTAGTATATTTTCTTCACTAAAAGACCCAAACAAAGTCATTATTCTGTACAATCAGTGTTAATGTCTAGCCTTCTGAGGCATTATACTAATGCTGCCCCCGGCCCAACAACTTCCCTGTTAAATCCAATCAGCACTTTTCCATCCCCATGTTCAACTCATTCAACATCATTCTCCCCAAGAGCCTTAGCTTCCAAAACTCTTTCTACAGACTTTCCTACTAACTCACTGGTTGCTCTTTTTTAACCCAAACTTTAAACACTAATAAGCATACCCAGGGCTCAGTCTTTACTACACTCAAGCTTTTATGGATATACATCACCTCAATGGCAAGAACTCATTAAGTTGATCCCTAGTTTCATTAGATTTCTTTAATGACCTCCAACTCACCTACCTATCTACCATGTTCACAATGGAACTTCTAAATTTAGTCACCTTCTACACCTCCCAATCTATTTTCCCTCTTAAGCTTCCCATTTCAGTAATTTGGCCCAAAACCTAGAGGTCATTTTGTTCCCTGACTTTCCATGTCCAATTCCTGACCCTACCAATTCTGTACAAATTTGGTTCAAAAGTATATTTTAAATTCACCATTTTTTTCTCCATCACTAGCTTACTGCCATTCTTTGGCTTCTGCTTCTACTCCGGCCTCTACACAAAATTTCCCCACACTATAATCAAAATATTCAGATGTCAGTCCAACTGTACTTAATTCCCAACTCCTTGCCACCCTAACTCTTCTTCTCATTGAATCCATAGGATAGGCCCTTCTCCCCTTTGCTTACCATGCTACAGATATATCAATCTTCTTTCAATACACTTCATTCCCCAAACCACCAGTTTTCTGCTTCAGGACCTTTGCACATTTTATTCCTTAAGAATGCTTTCTGTCCTTTTTGCAGATGATTCCTTCTCTTCTGTAGCCTCTGAAAGATCTTCCTGACTTCCATACCTGAAGTAGATTCTCCTCTTATGTTTTAATATAAATACACACACACACACATATTATTCTCTCACAAATACTTTAAAAATTTGCATTGCTTTTATAATGTATGTTCCATGAGAACAAGACCTGTGTTTCATACACTAGCGTATCTATCCCTGGACCTGGAATATGCCAGGTGTTCAATAAATACAGGATTATATTTATCTAAAGAAGTTGACTGTATGCTGGAAATGCAGGCTCCATAGCAGGCCAGAAGAGCTCTGATATAAATAAAAGACTATACAACACAACTAGCTGCATGGATTCATCCAGTATTTACTGATGGTCCACTGCCTATCAGGCATTGTATTGCTACTTAGTATCTAATGGTAGACAACATAAGCACCAAAATCACACAATAAATCCAAAACCAGGAAAGAGTATAATGAAAGCACAGGCAAGTACTCAAACTGGGATGGGGAGTCTAAAATGGAAGTTTCCATCTATACTCCAGCATGGCAGAAGAGTTCTCCAGGAGGAGGAAATAACATAAACAAAGGCCTCAAAACAAAGAGCACTGGGGTGTGGAGTACTTAGAGTCAAAGGTTGACGATATTTAGGATTTATTAGGAGTCAAATTGGAGTTGGATAGCTAGGAGAGACAAAGTTGAAAAGGTAAATGGAACAGCTTAGATGTGATTAACTAATATCTTAAGTTTTCAAAAAAGGAAAAATCATTTTTCACATGTATTTTTTTACCCTGTCTTTACTATCTTTCAAATACTGCTTCTTTTATGTATCCCAGGGCTGTACTTAGATACCTACTTAAGAACTGAAAAAGACCTGACCAGGCAGTGGTGCAGTGGATAGAGCGTCGGACTGATTTGCTCTCTAATAGCATTTCACTCTAAATGAATATTAATGGTTTAAGATCTGAAATTCTGTTTAGCTATAAAGTACTATGCCTTTTAAGAAATCAGTTATTAAATAAAATGATTTTATATCAAAGGCTTTTAATACATAATAATTTGAGTGCTTACCTAACACTTTCCATTTTCAAAGCACTTTATAATCTATAAATTACATATAGTTGTAACATCTAAATGCTCTAGTTAGTTGGTATAACACAGGTGCCTACAAAATCTCTAGAAATAAAAGGATATCTATATAACAAGTACATTTAGTACCCTTCCGACCCAAAGAGTGTCGGACTGGGACGCGGAGGACCCAGGTTCGAGACCCCAAGCTTGCCAGCTTGAGCGTGGGCCCATCTGGCTTGAGCAAAAGCTCGCCAGCTTGGACCCAAGGTCGCTGGCTTGAGCAAGGGGTTGCTCAGTCTGCTGAAGGCCCGAGGTCAAGGCACATGTGAGAAAGCAATCAATGAACAACTAAGGTGTTGCAACGGCAATGAAAAACTAATGATTGATGCTTCTCACCTGACTCTCTCTCTCCCTGTAAAAAAAAAAAAAAAAGAGAACTGAAAAGGTTATCTGATCATCCCAGTAATCTCTTTTTCTAATATAATTAAAACTCTCTTGGCCTACCTTAGGTAATTTTTGACTACATATTTTATTAGTGTCCTGAAATCAAAGCAGTAAATTGGTATCTAGCCTATAAATGCTACAAAGGTATAACCTGATAATACCTAACATTTTCATGTGAAACCGGAATTCTCACAATTCTTTCAAAAATTCCCACCCTTGCCCAATCTACCAATCAAAGAAAAAGATGAATTACTAAAAAACATGTAGCAAGAGGCCAAGTCCTCCCCCACCACTCCCATCTTCCTTTTTTTAAAAAAACCAACCAGTCAATCTAGGGCAGTGGTTCTTAACCTGGGTTCTATCGAACCCTAGGGGTTCGATGAGTCGGTCTCAGGGGTTCGGAGAAGCCTCTGCCGCGGAGGCCAGAATAAAGTAACACCGTAATTTGTTGTGAGTTCATGCACTTTGTTGGTTTTGTTCTTTGAGCAAGGTGATGTTCATGCACGGCTCATTTTGTGCACCAGTAAAAAAACATATACCTATGTCTTGAATTTGGAAAAAAAATCGTATTTTATTTATCACTAAAGAGGGGTTCAGTGAATGCGCATATGAAACTGGTGGGTTCGGTACCTCAAAAAAGGTTAAGAATCACTGATCTAGGATCATGCTCTATTGCAGAGGTCCCCAAACTTTTTACACAGGGGGCCAGTTCACTGTCCCTCAGACCATTGGAGGGCCGGACTATAAAAAATACTATGAACAAATCCCTATGCACACTGCACATATCTTATTTTAAAGTAAAAAAAAACAAAATGGGAACAAATACAATATTTAAAATAAAGAACAAGTAAATTTAAATCAACAAACTGACCAATATTTCAATGGGAACTATGGGTGCGGATGCATCCTGTGCTCCTCTCACTGACCACCAATGAAAGAGGTGCCCCTTCCGGAAGTGCAGCAGGGGCTGGATAAATGGCCTCAGGCAGCAGAATATGGCCGCGGGCTGTAGTTTGGGGACCCGTGCTCTATTGCATATCTCCCTCTCCTCAATCACAGTCATAATGTATAATTTCTTTCAATTCCCTTGATAAAAGTTCTAGTCCAGGCCTCTGCTTTTCTCATTGCTTCCTCACATTCAATGTTGGCTCAATTAAAAAAAAAAGAAGAAAAATCCTAAAATCTCTTGAAGAGGCAACCTTGAGAACCAAGGAACAGAAACCACTCAAATTAATTTAAAGAGGGAATTTATTAGAAGAATACAAAGGTTCTTTCAGGGATTCCAACAGTTGTGATGTTAATAGCTAAAATCATCTTTCTGAAGGATGGATCGCATTGTAATTACAAACTTCTACTTCTGGATTTTGCAAGATCATGAAGAGAATATCCTAGAAGATGTTCCTCTCTGTACAGTGCACAAGGGACTAGAATGTGGATTCACTTCTTGCTTTTCGGTCCTTATATTCCTTTATGCTGGCCTCAAACTTGTCAAGCACATGTTGGCAGACATTCATGAGCTCACTCAGGCCTCTCTGAAACGGCTCAACAGCAGGAAGAGCACCTCGAGTCTGAATGCGTAAATTAATTTTACTCTCTGAAGGATGGGTTGTAGTGTAACCACAAAATTCCACTTCCGGGTTCTTCATGATCATGTAACGAAGAGAATTTCCTAGGGTATGATCCTCCTCGTGCAAAACAAATGTCACACAGTGTCTATCTGTTCCAGCTGCCTGGACCATTTCCAGGGCTGTCTTCCTCTCGCCTTCAGCCATTGAGGTCTTCAATCCAGACAATTTTCTACACACATATTTTTTATAAAAATGAGATTACACTAAATATGGTTTTGTAACTAGCTTCTTTTTCATTTACTATATCACAATTGCAACACATTAATACTGTAACACACTCCAATTACACAGAACTATTAGCATTAGCCCCTTATTTTCCTGCCTCCACATATTCTATAGAATTGGGCACACGAAACCTGTAATTCTGTTAACCAGTGTAACCCCAATAAATTCAATTAAAAAATAAAAATAAATAAATACCAAAATTATTTCCCCCAATTTCTCCCTACTCCATCTGACCATCTAATCGGCCAAAGGCGAGTCTCCTTAAAACACAAACTTGAATGTTTGCTAAAATATTGTTTTGACAGAATCATAAGGCTAGGGTTAGAATAGGGGGGCCCTGCTTGAGGATGAAAAGGGAGTTGGAAGGCGTAAACATATTACTATAAGATTAGAGACTACAACAGATCATCAATGAGCATGCCCAACTATGTCTTGCATTTGGAGAAGGTAAGGAAACTAGTACGTAAAGTCTAAGAAGAGTCAATCAAGCAACACGGGTGGGGGGGGCGCGGGGTGTGTGTGTGCAGGGCTTAGGCCAATACACCAATACTATCCCTTGGGAACAGTGGCCTGGGGCATGACTTTATCTGTTAACGCACTTACTCTTGCTGTTCTGATTGGGGATGGGCAGTTTCGGGCTTTCTAACTACTAGCCTTTTCTCGTGCGATTATCTAGTGTTCTGAGCGTCTCTATTCAAACACATCCCTGTTTCCTCTGCCCTTTCCAGATCGAAGTCCCCTCTCCCGCCTTAGCTCCGGTTTCTCTCTCGACCCCTGCTCTCCCAGCCAGGCCAGGCCGCGGGGGCTGAGGCCTGGGCCGGCCGCGGGCCCTCCTCGGGCGCCGGCTCCGGTTCCGGCCCGCTCCTCCCACCCGCTCCCTCTGCCCGCCCGCCGCCTCGGCCGTTACCTCTCCAGTTCCTGGTCCTCTTCCATCGCGGGGGATGCTTCCGGGATCCTCAGGCGGTACTGGTGGACAGGATGCTCTGCCCCATGTCGCGAAGCGTGCGAGCCGAGCGGGAAGGAAGGAAAGAAGGAAGCGCTAACTGCACCAACGGTAGGAGCGGAGGACGGAAGGAGGAAGGAGGGGCCTCAGCGGCGCCCAGGCCCACCCACCGGGCGGGGCTCTGAGTCTCCGCCCAGGAGACCCGCCGCCGGCGCAAAGAGGGCGGGGCTAGGCCGGAGCAGCGCACCTGGCACTTCTGGAGCAAGCCAGCCAGCAGAGTTAGCTGGTACTCGTGAGGTCAGGCTCCTCCCACTCCCAGGCAGAGTAGGACCTGCGGACATCTAGCTCAGCCCTTGGCTCCTTAGGCGAAGGGGGCGGGGCCTACATGCCTCCTCTAAATCACCTTATTTCTTAGGGCCCAAATCCGGCTTCTTTTGACTTGCTACTAGAACTTTGGGGGACCCTGTTACTCCCACGTAGAACCTCAGCCTTTGCGGGGTGAGTGGGGTTATGGGACAACAGGCCTAAACTAGAGTTGATAAATACACCTTGATGAATTTCACAATAGAACAGAGTAGGTTTAAGACGATGTTTGTCTCATCGAGGATCTTTGCACATCTCAGCTGGGTCAAAGGACAAGCGTTTGACTTGATCCTTTGGGGGAAGAGTGAGAGTTTAAAGGAAACTTTTCTCTCCCATCCTTTCTCTCCTACGATCTTTTCTGTACGTCTTCCGTCTCTTTGGACTTCCTTTTCCTTTTACCCTTTTGGTTTGAATCTCCTCACCTGCAGAACCTCCCTCTCACCTTTGTTCTCAGGTTCCTCTGTCCAAGCCTCAGCAACCTTTCTACCCAGACCTGCTCTCCGTCCCCTGCTAACTGCGTACCTCATTTCTCCGTCCTCTCAGGTATTCTTCTCTAATATCTTCCCTTCCTCTTTCTCCTGCTCCTTTCGCCCTCTTCCTCCCAGCCAACCCGTCACTATCACCCTGCCCGGCTTGTCCTTTCACCAACCACACCTCCATTTCTGCTTTCCTGTGCTACCTTTTCTCCCCCGATTCCCCTAGTCGATGCCTCCCGGAGCCGTTCCATGCTCCTCGTGGCCGTCGGCGGGGAGGGTAGACACTTCTGCCTTTCTTCCCCGAGGTATTCCGAAGAACCCGGCCCAGAGCAGGTGGGGGAGGGCAGGCGGCGCGGGGCGGAGTGGGATCACTCTAACCGGGAGTTGCGGCCCCGGCCTGCCCCGCCCCCTCGGCCCTCGGATAGGTGGCCCTGCAGTCTTTCCCGTCCTCTCCCCTCCCTATTCTGCCGCCGATTGGTCCAGATGCGTTTCGGGTTGGGTGTCTCGGCTCTGGCGCTTGCCCCCGGGAAGGCAGCAGGGGCGGTTGAGAATTGAAGTCTTGGCCAGAGTTTGTTTCTTGCCAAGAAGTCGGCCGCGGCGGTGGTTCCGGACCAGGCGGAGTCCACCTCGCTCCCGGCTCCTTGAACGAGTCAAGCAGAGGAGCTGGCGCTGGGCTGCGGTGCCTCGAACCGGCATGCCTCCCGGGCAGCCGTGCCTTCCCAGTGAGTAACTTTGGCCCGCCTGGCTCCGCGCCCTCCCGCGGGGTCCCTGCAAGCCGCCTCCGGTGCGGGCGTCGCTGGGGTGTTGGTCAGCGCGGCGCCCCGGAAGCAGCCGGAGCGGCGCCGCAGGGTTCCTCCCCCGCTCTCCTCCTCGCGGGTCGGGGATGCTGGGGGTGTTGGACCCGGTGTGGGGCTGCCGCGCTTGTCCGGGAGGTAGGGACCGGCTGCCCTGCGCTCAGTGCTCGCCGCCTGGCAGGCGCCCGGGAGAGGCGGGCGGCCCCCGGCTGCTATCATTTGGCGGTTCTGCCCTCGCTGTTGCTGATCTTCGCGTCGTTTGCTCTTTTTAGGGAGGGGAGAGGTAAGGAAGACTCATTCCCTGCGTGCATGTTGTGAGTGAGAGTGGTGCTAGCTGCGTTACGTGGGGTCTTGTTCTCCTGGAAAGGAATGGAGAGAGACCGTACTCCCCATCCCAGCCCGTTTCCTATAAATCTCTTACCCTTTAGGCTGGAAAAGGTGGGAGAGACTTGACATCTTCGACGTCGTGGGGTGGGGTGGGGAGATATCTAGGTTTCAAAATATGGAGCTTGATTTGGAAGCAGTTACACACAAAGCACCATTCTGGAAATACATCTCTCGCTTTGCAAAGCTTTATGCCTTGTTTTGGCAGAGAACTTTTATATGTAGTGTTTCTTCACATATTTCAGTTTACGGCTGATTCATAGCCTTGATTCATAGCCTTCAGTCTAAGTCTATGAATCAAGACATCTGTATTTGCCAGGGGCTACTGTGCACTTATGCAAGGGCTGGGCTTGACTGTATAGACGTTTGTTTGTTTGTTTTTTAAATCACAGAAGCCAGAAACGAAGCTGAGTGAAAAGCATGGGTGAACTCCACTGTTTAGGAGCTGTCTGTACTTTGAGAATTTCCCATTCTTGCAGCAGTAGTACTTATTAGTAAATTGGCTTTCCTCCCAGGACGGATTTTGGGTTTCTTTTTCCCTTGCGTGTACTGTGACGCAGCACTAATGAAGTTGGACGTAAAGTAGTTTTTTTATTCACTTTCATAGATTTGATTCCCATCTCCATACCCCTTTCAAAATGGACTTTGATCTAGTATCTTTTTTGGCCTGTCGAAAGCTTTGTTAAGCAATGAATAATGAAGTTTTACCTTTTTAGTTTGTCCAAGTCACACATGTGAGTTTTCCCATAGGGGTAAAATGTAGGCCAAATCAGAGCTAAAGTAGACTAACACTATTCTTAATTTGGCTCACTTGTGTGTTAACATTTTTAATTCTGTATCTTGTTCCTCTCCTTTTCTCATCAAGTTAGAGATACTTTTCATTATTTATTCATTCAGCAAATGGTAGAGTGCCTACTGCTTGCCAGACATTGGTGGCAGAAGTTGCTTTTGCTCTTAAATAGTTACAGCAGTGGTTCTCAAACTTTGAAGTCAGGGCGCATTTAAAATTCTACAAATAATTGTAGGCATACTATATACAAATTTCTGAGAAATATTTTATAATAATTAGTCAAATATTAAAGAAAAAAATGTAAAGTCCAAGCGTGCTTTTATGGTAATTAAACAAGATAAATATGACAAAACTAAATTTATTCTGACATTAAAAAACATTTTTTGAGTTATGCTTTTTAGAATTCGTAAAAAAGGGGTTAAAAATAAATAAAGACAAAAAAGTTATCTTTGTATATATATAGATAGATAGATAGATACATTATTAGTAAGATTTAGTAAATTTGGCAGGTCCGGGCACAAATGTGTTTTTTCATTCTTGTGTTTATGAGAAACATGAGCCTGATGTGTCCTAGTGATTTTTTCAATGTTTGGGCATATATTTGAAAGGCAAACTCTCATTTCCTCATCATTACATTGAAGAATTCCTTTCTTTTTACTCTTAATTATGTTGAGGGTAGAAAATCCTAATTCACATAAATAGGATGTGGAAAATTGTAGTAAAATGTTCAAAGCTTTTATAGATATTGCCACATATTCTTTTATAGAAATCCAAAAGGCTTCAAGAGACAGTTCCTTATGTTTAATCATCAATCCAAAACCCCCACCAAACATATCATCTTAACTTGACACCAAACAAAGGATAGAAGAAACTTGCCTCCAGTCTTTCCTGGGAACATGGGGGGGTAGTGTAAACAATCCAGCACCACAGCTTAACAGCCTTTTGCAACCTAATCAGGTAAGTGAGATGGGGGGTTGGGCAGACTGTCAGCTTACAGCCAATTCCCATTTCTGTCCCCCAAAAATCTAAACTCCAAAATCCCTGTTGGTGTTTTGGTCCCCAACAGGCACATATTTCTCTGTAATACCATGGGGCACACCTGGAAATCTTCTAGGGTGCCCTAGTGCACCCTGGCGCACACTTTGAGAACCACTGAGTTACAGTCTCATAAGGAAGCTGATCCATATCTCTGTTCAGCTGGCTGCCTGAAAGTAATTTGAGCAAAGTGCTGTGGAAACTTAAGAGAAGGTGCATTTCTGCCTAGAGTTTGTTAAGGAAGGCCTGACAAAGACACTGACTTTTAGCTTGGTGTAGGATTTTGCCAGGTACATTCTGAGCAGGGGAACTAACATGCAGGATGTTGTGTGAGGAGATCTGCATCTAGTTACTCTGGCTGAAGCCCACAGTGTCTGGGGTTCAATTAGTCAGAGGCTGGTGTGGTACTCATTTCAGAGCACTTAGCACTTTGTCTTGCTCACAGTAGGTACTCAGATATTTATTGAATTGACTTGAGCAGAAACATGAAGGGTTTTATTAGCCAAATTAAGAAAACTGGACTTTATTATAATCAGGCAAATGTCACAGTGACATTGGCTTTTTTTTTTTTTTTTTTTTTACTGGAACCAAGAGTCAGAGACAGGGATAGATAGGGACAGACAGACGAGAACGGAGAGAGATTAGAGGCATCAATCATTAGTTTTTCGTTGCTGTTGCGAAACCTTAGTTGTTCATTGATTGCTCTCTCACATGTGCCTTGACCGCGGGCCTTCAGCAAACTGAGCAACCCCTTTCTGGAGCCAGCGACCTTGGGTCCAAGCTGGCGAGCTTTTGCTCAAGCTAGATGGGCCCACGCTCAAGCTGGCGACCTCCGGGTCTTGAACCTGGGTCTTCCGCATCCCAGTCCGACGCTCCATCCTCTGTGCCGCTGCCTGGTCAGGGACATTGGCATTTCTGAAAGATATCTGCAGCAATCTGAAGGATGGTGGGGTCCAGGTGTGAGTGAGGTAGGGAGACAGTGAAGAAGATATTATATTTTAGGTGGTAAGTGCTTGTGGCTTCTTGATTCACATTGTGTGGGTTTGAATATGACTGTCACTCACTCTGTAACCTCTTTTTTTCCTTAGGCTCTTTATTTCATAGGATTTGGGGGGTGAAACTTAGAAAATATGTATATTAGAATAATGCTTGGCATGTGGTAAAGTCTTGGTAGATGTGAGTTGTTATTCTGTGTGAAGGCAGTAGAAGAACAAATAATGTGGCATTTAGGAAATATAATTGGTTGGACTATGTAAGTCACGTAATATGATTAATGAGAGAGGGATGATTCCTAGGTTTTTTGACTGGAGGTATTGAGGTGTTCTGGTTAAAGTCTCTGTGGAATTAGAACAGGGGTTAAGTTCTATCACTTACCCTTAGAATTACTATCCTGACTGAAGTTTGGTTTCCTAGTGTTTAGGAAATGATCACAGTACCTGTCTAGTAGGGTTTGAGGACTGAATGAAATTTTACATGTAATGCCCTTGTCAGAGAATCTAACACATTACAAATGCTCAATAAATATTAGTTGTTCCTTTAGTGATGATGACATTAATGAACTAATGGAATGTTAGAAGATATGAGAAGGCGCAGTTAAAAACAGTTGATGGTAGGAGTGGGAAAGGGAAGATAAACAAGTTTTGGATCAACCCAGTGAAGTGTTAATGGATCACTGAGATGTCTGTGATGTTGTTGGATAGATTTGTCCGACAGGAGCTAGGAAAGAATGGAAAGGAATTAAAAGCTCACCTAAAGCCTTTGTGGATGTGGATGATTTATGGAAGATTTGAAGAGGTTTACGCTTTAGAAGTGGTAGGAGTGTTGGTGTTGAATATGAACTCCGGGCTCATATAATCTGATCTGTTCTGTGCATTTCTCCCTCTCCTTTTTCTCTCCTTTCTGATTGCCCTCCACCAAAATCCAAATCTTTTTATTTTATTATGCCGAGTCATTTAACTTTTCCCTACTTATGTGGTGAGAGTTCTACTCCAAGCCCACCTTTCTATATCAAAACCCATTAAATTTCTTTTTATTTTATTCATTTTTAGAGAGGAGACACAGAGTGAGAGAGAGAAAGGGGGGAGGAGCTGGAAGCATCAACTCCCATATGTGCCTTGACCAGACCAATGCAGGGTTTTGAACTGGCGACCTCAGTGTTCCCAGGTCGACGCTTTATCCACTGCGCCACCACAGGTCAGGCCCAGCAAGGTTTCTAAAAGAATCAAATGCCTCATTTCATAGGTTCTACTCTATCTACTTAGGAAGCAGTACTGGTTGAAAAAAAAGTATGTATGTATGCATATACATGTAAGATATGCATGTGTATATATACAAATATATTTTACATGTACAACTATATATGTGTATATCAGTGTGGTAGGAAGGAACAGACTTGTGTAGGGGTATTGCTTCCTGCAGAGTTGAAATGACAATGACTGCATCATAACTTTGTCCTCTCTTGGGTATTACCATAACTCAGAGTAGAGTCTTTGAAGTCTTGATAAGAAAAGCTGGAAAGAAAGGAGAGTTGCAGGCAGAGAAGGTTAAGCATACTTCACACCTTTATCTTTCCAGGCTCTGTCTAGATTTAGGGCTATTTCTTCTGACAATCAGCATTTATCAGTGAAAAAATTTATGTGGTGGAAACATGATTTTTTTCTCAAAATTATACTAGGTAAGAGAAATGAGAATTAGAAACAGATGCAGAAAACAGGCAACAGACAAAAGTATGACTATATATGCAAGTATACTAGTAGTATATATAGAATACATATATTTATATATAAGTATACTGTAAACAGTGGTGACCACTTAAAAACATACCTCTTTCATATGTAAAACAAATAATGTTTTAATTTTTTCTTTATTAAAAGCATGATCTTAGAGTTCTTTTAAATAACAAATTGCCCTAAAGTGTGTAATAGGGGCCACTGTAAAAATGTTTATAACCAACTTATGAGGATGTATATCTTATGTAAAACAAGTGTACTTGGCTAATAAAGCTTCCAAAGGCCCTACTGGTCATTACTTTGTTTATACATGAAAGTAAAGCAAGTCTAGGAAATATTGATACCCTTCTACTCACAAATTGGGATTTGGCCACCAATCTGAAAAATTAATCCTTTATCAGAATTTTTAATACTGTTCAGTTAAACTGCAGAAGTAATTATTGAACAAATCAATTGGAGTACTTTTACTTCTTCATTATTTTATTGTGACTATTGTCACTTTTCTTCCACAGGATTTTAATATTTGAACTTTGACTTTCAATGTAATTATATTCAAGGAGTACCTAAGCATCCATGATGTGATCAGCACTGGGCTGTGTGGACCACAAAAGAATGTCTCTGCCCTTGTAGAACTTAAAATCTTAAGACATTCAGTCAAGGAGTTAAGCATTTGCAGGTAACTAATACACTTGACTTTTAGTACCTTAGCTCCTCAACTCTGTGACCTTTACCTCTACTGTATTTTAACATTCCTCCAAATTTTCCACAATAAAAAATTTTAATTTATATATCTGTTCTCTGACCACAGCCTTCTGTCCTTCCAGCTCCATCTCACCCACACTTTATATTACAGCACCGTCCTTGCGATCGACTAAGACCTCTTACCAGCTCTTTATTTCATCCCACCCCTATTCCCTGCTGTATTAACATTTATTGGCCTTGAGGCCTTCCCTGTCCAGTTTGGAATCTGTTGCTAAGCCCTTTCACTGGCACCTGTGCCTTTCTTGAGCTTGTTTTAGTGCTGTGCCTTCCAGGAAACATCCCTGGTTAAACCTGCTTCTCTCCCTGAGTTGCTTTGTTGGTACCATTAAAAGGCCCGACCCTCAGGGCAGGTAATTGTCCCTCAAACAACACTTTTCCCATCCCCCTCAGTCAGTGAGTGCTCTGGCACTGAGCTAAGAATATTGGAGTATCCTCATAGAGTTTACAATCTAGAGGAAATAGACATTCATCAAATATTAGCACACATACAGTAAGTGCTTTGAAGAAATAGCGTGGGGCTATGTTGTTCAGTACTAGTCACTAGCATGCATGGCTACTGAAATGTGACTCGTCCCAACAGAGATGTTCTATAAATGTAAAATACACACTGGATTTTGAAGACTTTATACTCCCCAAAGGTAAAATATCTCAATAAATATATATGAAATGATAATCTGGAAATATAGGTTAAATAAATTATTAAAAATCACTCAGTACTTTTTATTTTTTAAAAATGCATAATAGAACATTTAAAATGGCATGTGGTTCATAATCTATTTCCATTGAAGCCTTCTCTGAAGAACGATTTTTATCTTTGAGCAAGATACACCTGGCCCAGTAGGTGATGAACTGGTAAACCCTCCTCAGAGGAAGTAGTCAGAGGCCGATGGCACTTTGAGGGAGAGTGGAAGCTGGGAGCAGTTGGCCAGGGATAAGGCCAGGGAAGGTAGACAGGGCCAGGTGTTATAGGCCTTGTGGGCCCCAATAAGGATTTTGTTCTCTTCATCACTCATAGATGATTCTAAAACTTCATCATTTACAGACCCCTTTTATCCAACCCCTATTTCTTCTACAATCTTCAGATAATCTGGTCACTTCATGATGATCTGGTTTGATTTCAGATTTCTGTCCCTCCCTTCCTCAGTTTATCTGTATCAGTCTCATCTGTTGAAGACTAACTTTTCCACATGTACCCTTGATCTCATTCTTCAATGTCTCCTTCAGGGTAGGCTTCATTAATTAACTGCCTTCTATATTTCCTCCCTTTCTCCTTGCTGGCTTTCTCACATCAGTCTATAAATACTCCCCAGTTGCAGCTCATACAACAAAGCTCCATGGGACCCTACATTCCCCACAAGTCACGGTTCTTGAAGCATAACGAGATATTTTTAAATGTAATGTTGTTATATATAATTTAAAGCAACACATTAAAAATGTATCAACATGTAGTCAATAAAGATTAATAATAAAATATTTGACTTTTTCATATTAAATATTTGAAATTTGGTTATATTTTATACTCACTGCATATCTGTACAGATACTTAAATTTCAATGGTTAAAGTAGAAGGAATCTTTTCAAAATAATTTAATAGAAAAATATTTTACACGGTTTCACCTTTTTGTTGTGGTAAAAAACATGTAACGTGAAATTTAGCATCTTAATCATTTTTAAGTGTATATATATATAGTTCAGTAGTGTTAAGTATATTTACAGAACTTTTTCATCTTGCAAAACTGAAACTTCATTAAACAACATCTCTCCATTTCCCCCTCTCCTTTGCTCCTAGTAACCACTATTCTCCTTTCTTTTCTATGGATTTGGTTAATTTAGGTACTTCACATAAGTGAAATCATATGGTATTTGTCTTTTTATGTCTGGCATATTTCACTTAAGATGAAAGCCTCAAGGTTTATCCATGCTGTGGCATGTGACAGGACTTCTTTCCTTTGTAATGCTGAGTAAATATTTCATTGTATTTACACTTTGGAATGCACATTTTGTTTATACATTTATTCCTTGATGAGCGTTTGGGTTGCTTTTGTCTCGTAGCTATTGTGAATAGTACTGCTGTGAAACATGGGTATGGAAATAAATCTCTTTGGGACTCTGCTTTAAATTCTTTGCATTATATACTGAGAAGTGGGATTGCTGGATCATATGGTAGTTCTTTTTTAATTCTTGAGAACCTCTTTACTGTTGCCAGTAGCTTCAGCACTGCTTTCCAGTCATACTAACAGTGCATAAGGGTTCCAGTTTTTCTACATTCTTACAAACACTTGTTACTTTCTGTTTGTTTTTTACAGTATCAATCTTAACAGGTATAAGGTGATAAATATCTCATTGTAGTTCTGATTTGTATTTATCTGATGAATAGTGATTGATAGTGAGCATCTTCTCATAGTACTTGTGGGCCGTTTGTGTATCATGTTTGGAGAATATCTAAGGGCTATTTTGAAATTGAGTTGATTTTTGTTGATTTGTAGGAGTTCTTTATTCTGGATATGAAGCCCTTAGATATATTATTTATAAATATTTTTTCCCATTCCATAGGTTGCCTTTGCACTTTGTTGTTGTGTCCTTTGATGTGAAGTTTTAAGTTTGATATAGTTTCATTTGTCTGCTTTTGCTTTTGGTGTCGTATCTTTGCTAAATCCAATGTCATAAAGCTTTCCCCCTATCTTCTAGGAGTTTTGTAGTTTTAGGTCTCACTTTTAGGTCTTTAATCAATTTGGGATCAGCTTTTTAATATGGTATAAGGTAAGGGAACAAAATATTTTTAACATTTCTGAGACCTTGCTTAGGGAAATGAGGGAAAGATCGGAAATATGGAATAGTTTTAATTTGGAGGAATTGAAGATAGTGATTAGGCCAGGACACAATTCTCAAATGGTGCTGAGTAGTATATTCTAGTGTGAATTTCTCTGTCCTTTTTGTTTCTTAGAGTTGTGAGGCACTGATAGGGAAGCCATCAGTAGTCTAGGGCTAGCTTCAGCTAAAAAATAAAATGACTGGGAAGGAGCCATATATCAGAGTGAGTGTGATTGTATCCTCTGCCTCTACTAATAAATATGTTATGTGTGTGGTCAATAGTTGCGGGGCATCCCTTTTAAGACCCTTGTATCTGGGCCATTTAAAAAGATTTCAAAAGTATCCATAGCAATTAGAACTCACATGAAATATTTATCAACCTCATTAATTTCTTTTATTTTAGGCTTTGTCCTTTCATTATAGATGAGACATATTAATTGATACTTCAGTAGACTATTTTTAGAGTTTGTTAAAAATAGATATAATTTTTCTGGCTCTCTGACCTATTCTTTTTCAGGTATATAGAGAACATTTGTCAGCACATTTGAAGTTTTCTGTCTTTGATGTTATATAATCAATAACATTGAGACACTTTTTAGGATTTATTCTGTGAGTCTAGAAATTTTTTTATAGTAACTACAGAAAGTGCCAAAAATTTTTAATGAATCAGTTTTACAGGATACAGAAAATTGATGAATTCTGTGTATTCTTAAACGTTAAGTTGATTCAAACAAGTCAACTTTTTTGGAGGGGGGGTATTTTCCCCGAAGTTAGAAGCGGAGAGGCAGTCAGACAGACTCCCGCATGCTCCGGAGCCATATCTACCCGGCTCGCCCACCAGGGGGTGATGTTCTGTTGCAGCTGAGACATTCTAGCCTGAGGCCGAGGCCATGGAGCCCCCTTCTCAGTACCGGGCCCAACTTTGCTCCAATGGAGCCTTGGCTCTGCGAGGGGAACAGAGAGATAGAGAGGAAGGAGTGGGGGAAGGGTGGATAAGCAGATGGGCTCTTCTGTGTGCCCTGGCTGGGAATCGAACCTGGGACTTCCATACGCTGGGCCGACGCTCTGTTTTTATACGTGGGGCCAACGCTCTGTTGCTGAGCCAACCAGTCAGGGCCAAACAAGTAAACCTTTAACTAATATACTAACTTTTTTTATTATGAAAGGTTTACATGTTACAAAGTTGCTTAATGTGATTTTAGTCTTTCTAAATGTGATAATGTGACTGAATTTTCTTCATTTGTAGTTTGGGTTTGCCAGAGGCAGTAGTAAATCAAAGTTGGTGCTGGAAGAAAGCGAAATGGACCATTAAAAGTAGTTCTTCCAATGTTTATTCACGATATAGTATCTTCATGTCTTTGTAAAGAATTACTCTATTTTTCTCTCCCCCATCTCTCTCTCTCCTCTCTCTAAAATCAATAAATAAAATCTTTAAAAAAATAAAAATAAAAAGCAAGCCTGACCTGTGACATAGTGGATAAAGTGTCAACCTGGAATGCTGAGGTCACCAGTTCAAAACCCCAGGTTTGCCCAATTGAAGCACATACAAGAGGCAACTACTGTGAGTTGATTCTTCCCTCTCCTCCCCTCCCCATTTCTCTCTCTTCACCCCCATGTCCTAAAATCAATAAATGAAATCTTTAAAAGAATTACTCTATTTTGGTTACTTGAATCTTTTGAAAAGAAAATTGTTCTATTGATAAAAAAACAAAGAATTATTCTCTTTGTATACTAGGATTTATGAAAGAATACCTTTCTGGAAAATAAAGCTTAATGTTCTTAAAAATAATAATTTAATTTTAAAATAATTAAATCTTTATTTTAAAGAATATTTTCCCTCTGATAACTCCTGGGAAACAAGTAACACAGCTTTATTACATACATTATCAAGTACGTGAGGGCATAAAGATAATGTGGGGTTTTTTTTATAACGCAGTATTTTTTTTTAATGATGGAAGTAAGGTATGCTAAATATAGGAAATTCTAAACTATGCAAAGCCTGACCTGTGGTGGCGCAGTGGATAAAGCGTCGACCTGGGAACACTGAGGTCGCCAGTTCAAAACCCTGCACTGGTCTGGTCAAGGCACATATGGGAGTTGATGCTTCCAGCTCCTCCCCCCTTTCTCTCTCTCTCTCTCTCTCTCTATGTGTGTGTGTCTCCTCTCTAAAATAAATAAAATTAAAAATAAATAAATAAATAAAATAAACTATGCAAAGAAAACTAAAATTACAAATAACCCACCAGTTACAATTGTTTCAAAATTATTTATTCAACTAAGTTTTAAATATCTACTCTGTACTGTGTACCATTCTAAATATTCGGGATATGGAAGTGACTTGTAAGAAGTTCTTGTTCTTGAAAACTGAGACTAGTCAGATTCCAGTTTCATTACAGTTACTATATTTCAGTTCAAATATGAACTTAAGCATAGAGAGTCTTGTGGCAAGCTAAAAGTTAATTTTATTAATATAAATTGTAGGTAAAGAATAGTCTCAAGTGAAAACAAATTTCAGCATTTTTGTGATTGTGCTGGATATTTATTTATTGCCTATAATGTGCCAGACACTGTTTAGATTATGGAGAATATAGCAATGAACTGGATGAAAGGGATCCTTGTTCTTAGAGAATTTACGATCCTTGTTAGAGAATTTACTTACTGGGTGAAGAGGGGAGATAAACAATAAACACACAAGCAAATTAATGAAAAGTCTAAGGACCAATGCCTGGAAGAAAATAAGATGATATGATCAGATCTCAAGTCTGGTATACTGGTGATTAAATCTAGCTAGTCACCAGACTTCCTTTCAACTATTAATTTGTCATCTTCACCAGGAAAATTTTTAACTAATACTGCCAAAAAGAAACACCAAGTGTAATCTTTGTTTCTTGCCCTTTTGTACTCTTCCCTTGGAGATTTCTTACTCCGTGAAATGGCTAAATAGCAAAAATAGGCAGGAATTAAATAAAGTATATGGAAAATAATTTTGGCATTTCATGAAGCTGAGAGTTTGTTGAGTTTGAACCAACTTGAGTTTGTACCTATTAGTATTCCCAAAAATACTTACTATTTGTATGTTCTGAATTAAAAATAAAACCCTATCATGCATTAGGAGGAGGAACAAGGGAAAATAATTTTATCAATCCTTGTGGAATTTGCAGGGTTTTTTTAAAACTTTATCATATCTCTTTAAAAAAATTCTATTTGACCTTATAAAATAGAATTCCTGATTTGTACCTTAGCTGATTTAATAGTCTTTATAATTGACATATAAGACTTGTGCCCTGCTTTCTTTAGTACGTAATTGGGAGTGTGACCCATGACTCATCCATCAGTTGACATTGCGGTACATTTTTAGAAACAAAGAATGTGATAGCAGATTTCCTTCAGTAATAATAGTGGAAGCAAATGCAAGAAAATACAAATATTTCTGTTTCTCTCCTGATGTTGTTAGAGCTGTATGTTAAATTAATTTTTGGAAATGTGTTACAACACTGGACATTCCAATGCATTTTTATAGAATAAGAATAAACTATGTATGTATTCCTTGTAAAAAAAAATCCTTATTGTGTAGCATTTTTCCCATTTTTATGGTATGAAGTCACTTTGTAGATAATTATAATATTTATATTTAGGCTTATGATTTTATTTATTTTTGGAACAGAGATGAAGCAATGAAGAAAAAGCATTGTCTTGGACATACTACTACATTTTTTTTTTTAATGTTTTTATTTATTTATTTTTTTACAGGGACAGAGAGAGAGTCAGAGAGAGGGATAGATAGGGACAGACAGACAGGAACAGAGAGAGATGAGAAGCATCAATCATTAGTTTTTCATTGCCGTTGGGACACCATAGTTGTTCATTGATTGCTTTCTCACACGTACCTTGACCGCGGGCCTTCAGCATACCGAGCCACCCTTGCTGGAGCCAGCAACCTTGGGTCCAAGCTGGCGAGCTTTTTGCTCAAGCCAGATGGGCCCGAGCTCAAGCTGGCGAGCTTGGGGTCTCGAACCTGGGTCTTCCACATCCCAGTCCGATGCTCTATCTACTGCGCCACCACCTGGTCAGGCACTACTTCATCTTTACTGCTCCATAAAATCGTTTTTATTTTTTATTTTTTTAATTCTTTTTATTTATCCATTTTAGAGAGGAGACACAGAGAGAGAGAGTGAGAGAGAAAGAAAGAGAGAAAGGGGGGAGGAGCTGGAAGCATCAACTCCCATATGTGCCTTGACCAGACCAGTGCAGGGTTTTGAACTGGCGACCTCAGTGTTCCCAGGTCGACGCTTTATCCACTGCGCCACCACAGGTCAAGCCCAAGCTTGGCTGCTTTCTATTTCCTACTTTATTTCCTTTTGTCTGTGCTCCCCCCATTCTATACTCTCATACACAAATAGACACTTAGTGAAAAACAAGTCTTATTCCCACTCCTTTACCTTAGCCATCCAGTTCCTCCAGAGGTGGCTGCTGTTAGGAGTATTTTGTGTTTCCTTCTAGGAATACTGTGCATATGATCTCATATGTTTATATAGAGAGATATTTTGAAACACATACTATTCTGTAAATTGACTTAAATTAGCTCAAAATTTATATAATTTGCTAGTCATTTTGAAATTTAACTTAGTCATCTTTTATTTGTTTACTGATCTCACCTAATTATATTACCTTAAAATATTTATCTATTGAAAAACATTTACTAGGTCCCTTTGATCTGACAAATACAGTTCAACCATGGGAGAATTATGTTTGAAAATTTTTAATTTTGTTCAAAAGCTTGGTGATTAGGGAATATTGTAGTACAAATTACACTGAATTAAAAATTATTTGTTTAACAAGGCTGCTTGTTAATTGGAATTGGTGAATTTTACAATGTTCATCAACTCTGAAGGCAGGCTTCAAATCTGAATCTTCATTAACATCCTGAACACCATCAATCCCCACCTTGGTGAATCCCTGAAACACAACTCCACCCAACTCACACATTGTCCTTGGCTCTTTCGTAGGCTGTGCTTCATGAGCAGCCTCGGCCTGCAGTGCAAGCTTTCTTAAAAGCTTCTTGAGGTCTGCAGCTCATGGGCGGGCAGCAGTTTGCCTTGGTAGTGCCCTGTGCTATTTGTACCAGACCTGGTGCAGGTGGCAGTCAGCCTTTAGTCACAAGGTAGCCTCTCCCATGTGCTTTTTACCCTAGCTCAAGCAGCTACTAACAGTGAATCATTTTGTAGTTCCTCCCAGGTGGCCCTGGGCCAAGCACAGGCAACAGATAACCTCAGCCTGCTTTGGAGTCCCTCCTAAGAGGCCCCCAAACCAACACACCTGGTGACAGGTTTCAGACCACAATTGAGCATGACGAACCACACACCCAAAGGGTGGTCTTGGCAGGCACCAGAGCCCCACTGGGATGAATCCTGTTCTGCTATCAATACTCAACTGTAACAGGAGGGCATACACACTCCACACAAGGGACACAACTAGAGTACCTGGCTCAGGTGACCAGAGAGAATGTGCCACCAGGTCCCACAGTGCACTTACTATATAAAGCTACTCTGCTAAGTCTGGGAGACATAGCAGCTCTATATAATACATAGAAACAAACACAGAGAGGCAGCCAAAATGAGACAAACAGGTCCCAAATGAAAGAGCAGGAGGAAACTCCAGAAAAAGTAATAAACAGAATGGAGGCTAGCAACCTATCAGATGCAGAATTCAAAACATTTATAAGGATAATCAAGAAATGTAAAGAATTTCAACAAAGAGATAGTAAGTATAAAAGAGTAAGTATAAAAAAAGACAAACCATAAAAAACAACCAGTCAGAAATAAAGAATATGCTAGAAGGAATCAACAGTAGAATTAATGAAGCAGAGGATAGAATCAGTGATTTGGAAGACAATGTGGAAACATCCAATCAGAACAGAGAAAAGAAAAACGATTTTAAGAAGATGAGGGTAGTTGAAGGGGCTTCTGGGATAACATTAAGCATACCAACATTTGCTTATGGGAGTACCAGAAGAAAAGGAGAGAAAACAAGGGCTTGAAAATCAATTTGATAGATATAATGACTAAAAACTTCTCTAAATTGCTAAAGGAAATAGACACACATCCCAGGTAATGCAGAGACCCAAACAAAATAAACCCAGAGGCCCACACCAAGACACATCATAATTAAAATGCCAAAGGTTAAAGGCAAAAAGAATCTTAAAAGCACCAAGAGATAGGCAGTTAGTTACATCAAGGGAGCTCCCATAAGACTGCTGATTTCTCAACAAAGACTATGCAGTCTAAAGGGATTGACACGAAATATTCAAAGTGATGAAAAGCAAGGATCTACAACCAAGATTACCCAGCAAGGATTTAAAATGGAATAAGAGATAAAGAGCTTCCCAGACAAGCAAAAGTGAAAGGAGTTCATCACCTGCAGAACAGTAGAATGTTAAAGGGAATTCTTTAAGAAGAGGAAAATATAAAATTTGAATAAGAAAATGACAATACTATATACCTATGAATGATTACTTTAAATGTAAACATTACATGTTCCAGTCAAAAGACATACTTTAATTGAATGGATAAGAAAACAAAACCGCCCGACCAGGCGCTGGCGCAGTGGATCGAGCATCGGATTGGGATGTGGAGGACCCAGGTTCAAGACCTCGAGGTTACCAGCTTGAGCACGGGCTCATCTGGTTTGAGCAAAGCTCACCAGCTTGGACCCAATGTCGCTGGCTCGAGCAGGGGTTTACTCGGTCTGCTAAAGGCCTACAGCCAAGGCACATATGAGAAAGCAATCAATGAACAACTAAGGTGTCACAACGAAAACCTGATGATTGATGCTTCTCTCTTTGTTCCTGTCTGTCTGTCCCTATCTATCCCTCTCTTTGACTCTCTCTCTGTCCCTGTAAAAAGAAGAAAAAAGAAAACAAAACCCATGCATATGCTGTCTACAAGTGACCCATTTCAGATCAAATGACATATACAGCCTAAAAGTAAAGGAATGAAGATATTTCATGCAAGTAAAAATAAAAAAGCTGGGTTGGCAGTACTTATATTAGATAAAATACTTTCATATAAAGGCTATCACAAGAAACAAAGAACAGTAGTACATAATGACAATGGGATTAATCTAACAGGAGCATATAACCTTTATAAACATTTACATACACAACCTAGAAAAACCTAAATTCATAAAGCAGATATTGACCAACATAAAGTGTTATTTTGATAGTAATACAGTAGTTGTAGGGGGCTTTTAACACCCCACTGACATCAATGGATATATTTTCCAGACAGAAAATCAACAGGGAAATGGCAACCTTATTAGACAAGATGTATTTAATTGATATATTTAAGCATTTCATACTAAAGCAGCAGAATATACATTCTTTTCAAGTGCACATGGAACATTTTTCAGTATAAACCATAAAGCAAGTCTCCATAAATTTAAGAAGATTGAAATCATATCAAGCATCTTCTCCAACCACAATGGTATGAAACTAGAAATCACAAGAAGAAAACTGAAAAACACCCGAATAACTTGGAAGCTAAATAACGTGCTACCAGACAATGAATGGGTTAACAATGAGATCAAAGAAGAAATCAAAAGATTATTTTGAGACAAGTAAAAATAAAAACATGGCTCAAAACCTGTGGGACATGGAAAAATCAGTTTTAAGAGGTAAATTCATAGCATTGTAGGCCTACCTCAACAAACAAGAAAAATCTCAAATAAAATCTAGCTTTATATCTAAAGGAACTATAGAAAAACAATTACAAACAAAATCCAGTGAGTAGAAGGAAGAAAATAATATGAGAGTGGGAATAAACAAAATAGAATCTAAAGAAATAGAAAGGATCAGTGAAACTAAGAGCTGGTTCTTTGAAAAAATAAAATGAATAACCTTTAACCAGACTCATCAAGAAAAAAGATGCAAATCAGAAATGAAAGAAGGGAAAGGCCTAATGACACCACAGGAATATGAAGGATTATAAGAAAATACTGTGAACAATTATATATCAACAAATTGGACAATCTGGAAGAAATGGATAATTTCTTAAAAACATACATTCCTCTAAGACTGAATCAAGAAGAAACAGATAATCAGAATAGAACCATAAATAAAATCAAATCAGTAATCAAAAAACTCCCAGCAAAGAAAAGCTCTCCCTCTTTTCCTCTCCTGCAGCCATGGCTCGATTGGAGTGAATAGGCCCTGGGTGCTGAGGATGGGTCTATGGAACCTCCCACCTCAGGTGCTAAAAATGGCTTGGCTGCAAGCAAGGCCCCAGATGGGTAGAGCATCAGCCCCAGATGGGGGTTGCCGGGTGGATTCCAGTCATGCCACATGCAGAAATCTCTCTATCATCTTTCCTCTCCTCTCACTTGGAAAAGAAGAAAAAAATAAAAAACAAGTAAGCAAATTTCTTAATTCTTGTTTCACAATATATTAAGTAAATTTTGATATACAGATGTTATCCTGTCATTCTTAAAATCCTCCAATAGCTTTGTTGTTGTTGCTTACAGAATGAAGACCCAAATCCTTAGCATAGCCCATGGCTTTGTGAGTTAATCTTATTCCTGTAGACTTCCAAGCTTTTCCTCATGTTTTCTGATGAGCTTTCTTTCAGTTTCCATGACTTTTCTCAAATCTAAGCTAAAACATCACATTCTCAGGAAAGCTTGCTTTGAACCTCCTTATTATGCTTTCTAATAATGTACTGTGTGCTCCTATCCTTTTCATTGAAATAGTTTGCTGGACAGCAAAAGAGTTGCTAAAGCATTGCTGCTGTTCTCTTTCTGCTAGATACCATTGCTGTTTGTTTTCACTTGTATTGTCTGTCACTTACATTTTCTTTTCTCATGAGTGCTTTGTAAACAAGTGTTACTCATTGACCTTCAATTCACCTTGTTAGAACATACATAATTATACCATCTATAACGCAAGTGAACTTCTCTTAGTAGAAGTCACAAGTTCAGCTTGCACTAAGGATGCTAGAAGGGATAGAGACAGGTATACTCAAAGTGATTTATATACCCCATAGCTATTGGCAAGAAAAAACAGGTGGGATTTCAGATCTCAAGATATTAATTTACAGGGTACTAGTAGATCACTTTGGATGCCGGTGTTGTGTCAAAGGAACAGAAAGGTTCTTTGAAAGAAAGAAAGAAAGCCTTAAGCATCGTTGAACATTTCTTTATATGTATATATATGTATAAACATTTATATATGAAGACTGCATTCACAACTTTGTAAAACTTTTGTGCCCCGTGGCAAATGTAAGTGAATGTTTTCCAAGAAACTTGCATAGAGCTAGGTGGATAGCTCAAAAATTGAGATGCTATACATTTTCATGTTCATTCAAATTGATTTTGATATCTGAATGGAGGAGCACAAAGTTATTTGAATATTGTGGATGTAAAATAATGCCAATTTTGAAGGCTTCATTTTATCACAGTAAAAATAATGAAAATACAATTGTGGGAAATTCCTGTGAAACTAGGGAATGAGGTTCACCTAGTATTTGGGCCTGTATATAAATAGCAGTATGTTTTCTTCTGGAAATAACCTCCCTGGTGCTATAAACAAGAGGTAAGTAATTTCCGTGTCTGTGCATTTATTTATGTGAACATACATATTTGTGTATACATGCATGGTTTTATTGTATGAACCTGTATATGTGCGTGTGTGTGTGTAGGTAGGTATGTATGTGGGTACGTACATATTTTTAGTCTTGTGTAACCTTTACATATTTACTTTATGTACTTAAGTATAATATGCATTTCAAAGAGCATAGCTCTAGAATCACACGGCCTGATTTGAATCATGGTTCCAACATCAATTACTAGCTTTGGAATCTTGGATAAGTTACTTAATGTTCTTTCAGTTTTCTCATCTGAAAAATGGGGATGATGATGATGATTATTATTTCAAATTCCAGGTTATCATGAGTAAATCTGTTAATCCCCAATCTCAATTAGTACTTTGCTTGCCAAATAGTAAGAACTCAATAAATATTAGCTATTGTAATTATCTTTTCTAATTCATTCCCATTAAACATCAAAAATGCCCTAATGAATAAATCCGTGTTCCGCTTAGAGTAACATGTATCTCTTTTTGACATCAGTCCTATCCCTTTTTGTCTAATAACAAAAGTCCTCATGTTCTGTCCTGGCTGGGTTGCTTGTTCTTCTCACTTGTGCTCCTTCTAGTTTCCTACCTCTCTGTCTGCAGAGGGCTGCTAGTTGTGCTGGGCTTGCAGATGCCCAGGAGAAGCCAAGCTGCTAACCAAGGGCAGCTGTTGCTAGTGCCAGGCCTGGGGCCACTTAGCAAGAGGTATGGGGTACCCAGAGGCCAGATGCTGCTTGTTTGAGATATTTTAGAAAGTTGCAGTGATAGTCAACCTGGTCCCTACCGCCCACTAGTGGATGTTCCAGCTTTCATGGTGGGCGGTAGCAGAGCAACCAAAGTATAAATAAAAAGATAGATTTAACTATAGTAAATTGTTTTGTAAAGATTTATTCTGCCAAACTTAGCAAAAATCCAACATAAAGTACTTGGTAAGTAATTATTTTTATATGCTTTAACTTGCTGTAACTCTGCTTTATAAATTTTATAAAGTTACTTTCCTACTTTTTAAATCACCATTACCGTGGAACTGGTGGGCCGTTAGAAAATTTTACTTCTAACAGAGATACAAAAGTGGGCGGTAAGTATAAAAAGGTTGACTACCCCTGGAAGCATGAGCCAAGACAGGTCATTCATATGGAAAAGCCACCGAAACTGCTTGGGTGGGCCCATAAACTGAATGGGGTGGGGTCATAAGGAATCACCAGGGCAGAGCAAACAGTGTGAGCCAGGTTGGTGGAGACTCAGATCTGGTGGCTTTTTGGTATAGGGGGCCGGGTCTCAGAAAGGGGACAATGGCCTCTTTCAGTAGTTCTGTCTGGCAGAGAGCTGCTCCCCAGCCCTTGCTCTGATGCCAGACAGTTGAGTTCCTCTCTGTATGTCCCTGGTTCTTTTCAGGCTGCTACCCTAGCACTGGAGCTCAGAGCAAGTGAGTCCATACATGGGTCCTTTATGAAGAACTGCCTGGAACTCCAGCAGCTCACCATCTTCCTCAGACTCAATCCGTGCTGATTTTTACAGCCAGAAGTTGTAAACACTTCTTTTCCTGGCTTTGGAGCCCTGGACTGGGAGCCCTCACTCATCAGGGGGCACCTCCACAGCTGAGATATCCCTGCTGATTTTACACTGCCACACATGGTTGTGGGGCCAGAGCTGTAGGTGTTTCTGTCCTCCTATCTGTCTCTGTGCCATTTCTTCTTTATCCCTAGTTGTAGGACTTCCATTCAGCTGGATTTCAGGTGGTTCTGAGTGGTGGTGGTTCTGTAGTTTAGTTGTAATTTTGATGTGGTTTTGGATAATTTGAATACTGTATTTACCTACAAGCCATCTTAGCCAAAAGTCTAGAGGCTAATCTTTATCTCCTTTTTTTATGCAGGAGGGTATACAAGTAGGGAGTAACTTTGAAAGGGGAACATGAATGCATTTAGTTACATGAAAACTGACAACTTCTTTGTGCTACTAGACAGCTAATAAGCAAACAGGAGTCTTGGGAAAACTAATTACAGTAATGTGATAAAGGGTTGTTATCTTAATATATCAAGGTCATATCAATTAAGAAAAACAAGAACTTGCATGGCCTGTGGTGGTGCAGTGGATAGAGCATCAACCTGGAACGCTGAGGTTGCTGGTTCGAAAACTTGGGGTTGCTGGTCAAGGCACATAATGAGAAACTACCAGTAAAGAACTAAAATGAAGCAACTATGAGTCAATACTTCTCACTCCACAACACCTTCTGTAAAATCAATAAATAAAATCTAAAAAAAAAAAAAAAAATTAGCAAGCTTAAAAAGCACAAAGGAAGAAAAACTAGAACTCAGTAGAAAAAAATGGGGCCAATGATATAGTATAAGCATTTCATAAGAGAAATAAAGATACTAATTATATATTTAATTTAGCTGGAGTAAAAAATTTACGTTAAAAATGAGATGTACTTTTGTACTTTCAACTGTCAGACTTATAAATATTAAAAAGAATAAAATTATCCATGATTAGAATAATTTGGGAGAAGTTAGCATATTTATACATTACTAGTAGGAGTCAAAATTGTGCTCACCATTTTGGAGGGCAGCTTAGTAAAATAAAGTAGTAAATCAAAAGTCTTCCTCTCATTTTGGCCCAACATTTTAACTTTTTTAGAATTTGCCTAAAGGAAACAATTGGACAGCTATCACAAAAGAGTGGTAAGTAGGATGAGAACTAGAAGAGAGTAGTATAATTTAAGCCAAGGGGTCAGAGTTCCAAGGAGAGAGATCAGTGATATTGCAGAGAGGTGAAATAGAATTTGGAACTGAGAAGTGACTATACTTACTAGATTTGGGAGTAAAACATTTATGACCACAGTAAAACCAGTCTTAGTGACTGATGGAGATTTTTAACCCTTGGAAATTGAAGACTGCAATCATTGTATTATGTTTCAAAAATATTGGAGGTGAAATGGAAGTGGAGGAAATGGTAATAATTATAGAAGAATGTTTTGTTGTCATTTCTTTTAATTGTTGAGACATGAACTTTCTTATGTGGAGGTGAAAAGTTAAAGAGAGGTTGAAGAAAGGAGATAAATGACAAAAGTTGCCAAAGGGATTGGATATTGAGCCCATGTAGAGAGGAAATTATGTAGCTTTTAGACTGGAGAGGGAGAGGTCTAATGGAAGAAGAAAGAAATTAAGAATGTATATAGATACAGACAATAAACTTGTACAGATGGAGGTGAAAAGTGTTTTGCTCAATGGTTGAAGAGGGCTGTCACTTCTGGTAGTCTCAGTTCCTTTCAGAATACAAATTTCCCCTTTTCCATAAAGTAAAATTTCACAGGAATTGTCTTTGCTATAATTGCTCTCTTCTAGTTCTCTCTTGAACTCTTTTCAAGGTTTTGCTCTCACCATTCCACTAAAACTGTATTGAGGTCACTGGTGAATTCCTTGTCACTAAATCCAATGCTTAATTCTCAGTCCTAATCTTATTTTCCTTGCCTGCAGGATTTGCCATAGTTAATCATTCCCTCCTGCTTAAAACACTTTCTTTATTTGGTTTCTCCACAACATACTCTCCTAATTTTCTTCCTACCACAGTGACCACCCCTGCTCAGTTTGGTTCCTTCCTATCTCCTAGACTTCAGAATGTTGAAATGTCCCAAGACTCAGTCCTCCGATCCCTTCTCTTTTCTACTAATACTCATCCACTCTCCTTTGGTGATCTAATGGTTTTCCAGACAATCTATGTGGGCAGTGAGTTACAATATAGTAAGGATTTAAAAATATTTTTTTCTCAATATTAGAACTTTATATAACTGAAATAATTCATTTAGATAAATCAGAAGAACCTCTGGCAACACTTGAGAATCATTTCAGATAAATACCAAGGGTACCAAGGCTTTGGTTCCTTCCCATTATACCAATTTCTGCTTCTACTAATCTTGAGAAAGAGATCTGGCTCACTCAGTTATGATCTCTTGAAGTCTGGCCAAAGTATTCTTGAGATGATAATTTTTTAATTAAATATTTTTTAAATTAAATTTACTTATTTATTCATTTTAGACCAGAGAGACAGAGAGAGGGTTAGAGAGGAGCAGGAAGCATCAACTCCCACATGTGCCTTCAGCAGGCAAGCCCAGCATTTCAAACCGGCAACCTCGGTGTTCCAGGTCGACGCTTTATCCACTGCGCCAGCACAGGTTGGGCTTGGGCTGATAATCTTTATATATATATTAAGTTATAACTGGAACAAACTGAACGTTTTAATACCTGTTGTTTTAATTATTGGTGTCACTGATTAGCCCATATTTAAGATAAAGAAGTCTGCAAATCTTAATTATTAGTATTACCTCTACCATAAAGCCTCTCCTGACTGTGGGTTTCACTTCACTAATTTCATTGAGTGGATTTGATCACAAAATAGTGATGCTTTGCTGTTATCTTTGCATTTATTGAGGGAAATAAGACTGAAAAGTTGTTCCTTTTCAGTAGCTTTATGGGTTTTTATGGAAAAATATAACATTGACTCTAGCAAAATCTACCATCTAAAACCACCTGTTTATACTACTAACAATTCCTGTGCTCATCTCATAGAAAGAAAAAGCAAACAAAATAACCATATTAGTCCTTTAGAATGGGATGATAGCACCTCCTAAAATGCATCTTATCTGGGAATCAGGAAAGTTATATTTGTCTTACAGCATTGTAGTTTCTTATTTTTGTTTTTTTTTATTTTCCAGGGACAGAGAGAGAGAGTCAGAGAGAGGGATAGATAGGGACAGACAGACAGTAACAGAGAGAGGTGAGAAGCATCAATCATTAGTTTTTCGTTGCCATTGGGACACCTTAGTCGTTCATTCATTGCTTTCTCACATGTACCTTGACCGTGGGCCTCCAGCAGACCGAGCAACCCCCTGCTGGAGCCAGCGACCTTGGGTCCAAGCTGGTGAGCTTTTGTTCAAGCCAGATGGACCCGCGCTCAAGCTGGCGATACACTTGTCTGTGAAAATAGAACGTTTCCAGTCAGTTCATTTAGAGTACTTTGAAGATCAAACAAACAAAAACAATGCTCACAAAGAAAACCTGCTAATAAGCTTTGGAAGTAGATCAATTTCATAATAATCACAATGCTGGATAATAGTAAAGGAAGAAATGCTTGTCTGTTTTATGGGGGAAAAGAATCATGGAATTTGGGATCTCTAAGTAATTTTCGAGTGCCTAGTTTGGTCCACTAGTCTATAGGTTAAGACCGCGGAAGATTAGAAAGGTGAGGTGCTGAGCTAGGTGGCCAGGCTACCAGTTACAGAGCTAGGAATGTGATCCAGGCCTCCTGGTGACCAGTCTAGTGGGAGGGGCTTGGGATGCCCAGCAATACAGCTTGTCCATTCTTATCTACATCATCATTTACAATCAATCTAGTCATAAATTTGTATTATGAGGTTTTTGTGGCTTGTAAAAGGTTTTATTGGCAGTGTAACACTTTTAGCTTCCTGGTAATCCTAGCATTTCTCTTTTACACATGAGGAAGTCCTATACCAGATTGTGATATCACATTGCTAGTGAGTGAGTGGCAAAGCCAAATTTTGAACCCAGGTCTCTAACTGCACAATCAGTGCTTTTTTGAGGCTCTCTACTCCCTTGGAGTTAATGAAGGAATTGTGGCCCCCAATTGTAGAAATCAGCGATTGAAAAGACCTTGAAAATAAGCATTTGCTAATCACTGGAAAACTAATATTTTCTAAATTTACTGTGCAAGAAGTTAAACATTTGAATGACTTGATCCTTTAGAAAAGGATAGATTCTTTAATTCATTAAAATCAAAACCCTTGCCTTTGAATGTAACATAAAGATGTATTTAAATTATATCCCACAGATAAACATCACATGCAATAAAACTGAACCATGATAATTGTAGTTTTCCTCAGTACTCACATTGCATCTTTTACATATTGTGTGACACATAGGCGTATGTGAATTTCTTCAAAACATGAATATTGCCCAACTCCGGTGGCTGGTGAGCAGTGCTGCTGAGACGGGCCCACGTACTGTAGAAGGGTCTTTCCTGGAATAAGATTCTTTCTTGGGGGGGGGAGCAAGATGGCGACGGAGTAGGCGGACGTACCAACTTCCAACTCCCAAAACCAAAGTGGATTACAACCCAATTTTAAGAACCATCACCTGAATAAACCAACTTTGAACAAAACTAAGTGAACTCTTCAGCCAAGGAACACAGAAGAAGCCACACTGAGACTGGTAGGAATAGCGAAAACGCGAAGAGGGCTGCCCAGCTCCCCGGAGCAAACGGCAGCCCGGAGAGACCTGTGTGGCGGGAGGAGAGTTTGGCGGAGAGGGAGGGACCTGGGTCCCAGGAACCAAGCCCCAGCCTCCAGTCCTGGAGCCTAGAAGAGGCGTTTGGACAGTGTTGAGCTGTGAAACAAGTGAGGGAGCTCCCAGGCCTACAGTGTGGAGTATTAGGTCCCTTCCTACTCTGCTGAGGGCTGCTTAAGGTTTTGGGGCGGCAGGACGCTGAAAGGCGGTTCTGTCGGCGTGGGCAGAGGCCAGGCCGGTGGGAGATCGGTCTAGCCCAGAGGGTCAGAGGGGACCGCGAAGGCGGTCCGGAAGCTGCGGGCCCGCCTTTGATCCCACTTGCGGGGACAGAGCGGGAGGCCAGGAACGGGCGGGCCCTGCGCAGGCCGACCCTGACCGCGGGGACCGGGCTGGGACCAGGGACGGGCAGGGGCTCGTGGCTGAGCTGACGCTACCAGTCCCCCACCCCACCCCCCAGGCCGGAGAAACCGCAGTTGGCCAGTATACGTGCGCGAGCGGGCTCCGAGAGCGGGAACGGGGTGGACCCCGAGACAAGTGGAGGCTTGCAGCTGAGCCCACGCTGCTATTCCCATCCGGCCGGAGAAACCCCGGATAGCATTCATACGTGCACGAGCGGGCTCCGAACGCGAGGGCGGGGTAGAGTCCGGGACGAGCGGAAGTACGCAGCTAAGCGGAAGCCAGCAAACACGCCCGCCCCAATAAACCTTGGTTTCCGACCCTGCGCAGAAGGGCCCTGGACTCGAGGGCGGCGCTAAAGCTCCGGACGGGCAAAAGCTTACAGCTGAGAGCACGTCAAAAGCCCCGCCTAACCCGCGGAATTGTAGCGAGCAGGCTCCGACTGCTGGTTCTGAGCGGAAGTCCGGAAATAGGCTGGGTCCGCAGCTGAGGAAAGGTGCTCACCTCTACCCTTGGTGCTAATCTTGTGGCTTCAGTCACAGCCCCTCCCACGGAGGAGAGGCAGAAATCATAGCAAAAGCCACAGTGGGCCGGCGCTGGCAACGCTCATACCCAACCACCCTAGGCACCGGTAGAGGGGGTGGGGGGCCTGCAGATAGACCACACCTAGAGAACACAAAGGCAACACCTACTGGACTCCAGTGGCCACAACTTGCTTATACACAGAAAAAATGGGCAGGCAGAGGAATGCAAACCAAATGAATCAAGAGAAATCCCCAGAGAAGGACCTGAATGAACCAGATATAACCAAATTACCAGAAGCAGAATTTAGAATAATGATAGTTAGGATGTTCAAAGAAATTAGAGCAACAATGGATAGTCATTATGAACAGCTAAATAAAGAGATAACAAGTATAAAAAATGAAATTGAAATAATAAAAAAGAATCAGACAGAAATGACAAATACAGTATCAGAACTGAAGACCACAATGGAAGGAATTAAAAGCAGGATGGATGACGCTGAGGATCGAATAAGCGAGTTAGAGGACACAATAAACAAAGGCACAGAAGCAGAGAAGAAAAAGGAAAAGAGACTTAAAAAATGTGAGGAAACTCTAAGGGAGCTTTGTGACAACATGAAGAGAAACAACATTCGCATCATAGGGGTGCCTGAAGAAGAGGAGAGAGGACAGGAAATGGGAACTTTGTTCAATCAAATCATAGCAGAAAACTTTCCTAAATTAAGACTGGGAAACACTCCACACATTCAAGAAGCACACAGAACTCCATTAAGGAGAAACCCAAAAAAATCTACACCAAGACACATCATACTTAAAATACCAAAGCTAATGGATAAAGAAAAAATTTTAAAAGCTGCTAGAGAAAAAAAGACTATCACCTACAAAGGAGCCCCCATAAGGATGACATCGAACTTCTCAACAGAAACACTTGAGGCCAGAAGGGAATGGCAAGAAATAATCAAAGTAATGCAGAACAAGAACCTACAACCAAGACTACTTTATCCAGCAAGGCTAACGTTTAAAATTGAAGGAGAAATAAAGAGCTTCCCAGAAAAAGAAAGCCTGAAGGAATTCATAAAAACCAAACCAATTCTGCAAGAGATACTAAGGGGCCTCTTGTGGACAGTTTAAAGGGAGGAATGAATAGAGCAAAAGAAGAATACAGCTTTAAAGAATAAAATGGCAATAAACAACTACATATCAATAATAACATTAAATGTAAATGGATTAAATGATCCAATCAAAAGACATAGGGTAGCTGCATGGATAAAGAAACAGGACCCATACATATGCTGTCTACAAGAGACACACCTTAAAACAAAAGATGCTCATGGAATGAAGATAAAAGGATGGAAAAAAATATTTCATGCAAATGGAAATGAAAAAAAGCAGGGGTAGCAATACTTATATCAGACAAAATGGACTTTAAAACAAAGGGTGTAGTAAGAGATAAAGGAGGACACTACATAATGATAAAGGGAACAATTCAACAGGAAGATATAACTATTGTAAATATCTATGCACCAAATATAGGAGCCCCGACATACATAAAGCAGACTTTGATGGACATAAAGGGCGAGATTAACAGCAATACTATCATAGTAGGGGATTTCAATACCCCTCTAACAACACTGGATAGATCCTCAAGAAAGAAAATTAATAAAGAAACAGCAGACTTAAAGGATACACTAGATCAAGTTGATTTAATAGATATCTTCAGAACTTTTCACCCTAAAGCAGTAGAATATATATTCTTCTCAAGCGCTCATGGTACGTTTTCTAGGATAGACCACATGTTAGGACACAAAAATGGTATCAATAAATTTAAGAAGATTGAAATCATATCAAGCATTTTCTCTGATCACAATGCCATGAAACTAGAAATTAACCACAAAAGAAAAACTGAAAAATACTCAAACACTTGGAAACTAAATAGCATGTTATTAAATAATGAATAGATTAACAATGAGATCAAAGAAGAAATAAAAAAGTTTCTAGAAACAAATGATAATGAGCATACATCAACTCAAAATTTATGGGACACAGCAAAAGCAGTTCTGAGAGGGAAGTTTATTGCACTACAGGCATATCATAAGAAGCTAGAAAAAGCTCAAATAAGCAACCTGACCCTGCATCTAAAAGAACTAGAAAAACAACAACAAATAAAACCCCAGACAAGTAGAAGGAAGGAAATAATAAAGGTCAGAGCAGAAATAAATGACATAGAGGCTAAGGAAACAATACAGAGGATCAATGAAACAAGAAGCTGGTTCTTTGAAAAGGTAAACAAGAGTGATGAACCTTTAACTAGACTCACCAAGAAAAAAAGAGAGAGGACTCAAATAAATAAAATTAGAAAGGACAGTGGAGAAATAACAACTGACACAACAGAAATACAAAGCATTGTAAGAAAATACTATGAAGAACTATATGCCAAAAAATTAGACAATCTTGGTGAAATGGACAAATTTCTTGAATCATATAACCTTCCAAAAATCAATCTGGAAGAATCAGAACACCTAAACAGACCAATTATAGCAAATGAGATCGAAACAGTTATCAAAAAACTCCCAAAAAAGAAAAGTCCTGGGCCTGATGGCTTCACAAGTGAATTCTATTAAAAATTCAAAGAAGAACTAACTCCTATTCTCCTCAAGCTATTTCAAAAAATTCAAGAGGAAGGAAAACTACCAAACTCCTTTTATGAGGCCAGCATAATTCTGATTCCAAAACCGGGCAAAGACAACACAAAGAAAGAAAATTATAGGCCTATATCCCTGATGAATTTAGATGCTAAAATTCTCAACAAAATATTAGCCAACCGGATCCAGCAATATATGAAAAAAATCATACACCACGATCAAGTGGGATTTATTCTGGAGAGGCAAGGCTGGTTCAATATTCGCAAATCAATCAATGTGATTCACCACATAAACAAAAGGAAGGACAAAAATCACATGATAATTTCAATAGATGCAGAAAAGGCATTTGATAAAATCCAGCACCCATTCATGCTCAAAACTCTCAGTAAAGTGGGAATACAGGGATCATTCCTTAACAGGATAAAGGCCATCTATGATAAACCGACAACAAACATCATACTAAATGGACAAAGATTAAAAGCAATCCCCTTAAGATCAGGAACCAGGCAGGGTTGCCCACTTTCACCACTCTTATTCAACATAGTTCTGGAAGTCCTAGCTACTGCAGTCAGACAACAAGAAGAAATAAAAGGCATACAAATTGGAAAAGAAGAAGTAAAACTGTCATTATTTGCAGATGATATGATATTGTATATTGAAAACCCTAAAGTCTCAGTCAAAAAACTACTGGACCTTATAAATGATTTCAGCAAGGTTGCAGGATATAAAATTAATACTCAGAAATCAGAGGCATTTCTATACACCAACAATGAAATATCAGCAAAAGAAATTAAGGAAACAATCACCTTCACTATTGCAGCCAAAAAAATAAAGTACCTAGAAGTAAATTTAACTAAGGAGGTTAAGGACTTGTACTCGGAAAATTATAGAACATTGATAAAAGAAATCAAGGAAGATACAAACAAGTGGAAGCACATACCGTGCTCATGGCTAGGAAGAATAAACATCATTAAAATGTCTATATTACCCAAAGCAATTTATAAATTCAATGCAATACCAATTAAAATACCAATGACATACTTCAAAGATATAGAACACATATTACAAAAATTTATATGGAACCAAAAAAGAACACGAATAGCCTCAGCAATCTTAAAAAGAAAAAATAAAGCAGGAGGTATCACTCTTCCTGATATCAAGGTTTACCACAAGGCCATTATACTCAAGACAGCCTGGTACTGGCATAAGAACAGGCACATAGATCAATGGAACAGAACAGAGAACCCAGAAATAAACCCACACCTTTATGGACAACTGATATTTGACAAAGGAGGAAAGAACATACAATGGAGTAAAGACAGCATCTTTAACAAATGGTGTTGGGAAAATTGGACATCTACCTGCAAAAAAATGAAACTAGACCATCAACTTACACCATTCACAAAAACAAATTCAAAATGGATAAAAGACTTAAATGTAAGCCGTGAAACCATAAGCATCTTAGAAGAAAACATAGGCAGCAAGCTCTCCGACATCTGTAGCAGCGGTATATTTGCCGATTTATCTTCATGGGCAACTGAAATAAAAGGCAAGATAAACAAATGGGACTATATCAAACTAAAAAGTTTTTGCACAGCTAAAGACAATAGGAACAGAATAAAAAGACAAACCACACAATGGGAGAACATATTCGACAGCACATCTGATAAGGGGTTAATAACTAAAATTTATAAAGAACTTATAAAACTCAACACCAGGAAGACAAACAACCCAATCAAAAAATGGGCAAAAGAAATGAATAGAAATTTCTCCAAAGAGGACATACAGATGGCCAATAGGCATATGAAAAAATGCTCAACATCACTAATCATTAGAGAAATGCAAATTAAAACCACAATGAGATATCACCTCACACCAGTCAGAATGGCACTTATCAGCAAAACAACACAGAATAAGTGCTGGCGAGGATGTGGAGAAAAGGGAACCCTACTGCACTGCCGGTGGGAATGCAGACTGGTGCAGCCACTGTGGAAAACAGTTTGGAGATTCCTCAGAGAATTAAAAATCGAACTGCCTTTTGACCCAGCTATCCTACTTTTAGGAATATACCCTAAGAACACCATAGCACTGTTCGAAAAGAAGAAATGCGCCCCCATGTTCGTGGCAGCATTGTTCACAATAGCGAAGATCTGGAACCAGCCCAAGTGTCCGTCAGAAGACGAGTGGATTAAAAAGCCATGGTACATATATACAATGGAATACTACTCAGCCATAAGAAACGATGACATCGGATCATTTATAACAAAATGGATGTCCCTTGATAACATTATACGGAGTGAAATAAGTAAATCAGAAAAAAAGAAAAATTGAGAACAGCATGATTACATACATAGTTGGGACATGAAAGTGAGGGTATGAGACATGGACAAGAGAGTGGTGGTTATGGGATGGGGAGAGGGAGGGAGGGAAGAGTGGGATAGGGAGGAGGGTAGGGACGCTGGGAAAACCAGATTGAAGGTGACAGAGGACAATTTGACTTTTGTGATGGGTATGCAACACAATTGAATGATAAGATAACCTGGAGATGTTTTCATTGTACATATGTACCCTGATTTATTGATGTCACCCCATTAGAATTAATAATAATAAAATATAAAAAAAAATAAAGAAATATATCTACACACACACACACAAAAAAGATTCTTTATTGGCAGAGGGATGGCTGAATAGTTAGGTATATAGAAATGTTTAGAATTCCATATGGTGTATTTCCTTTATGAAATAGTTTTATGTCAGTTCTGTTTTTAAATTACTCTTAAGTAGCATAATTTAGTATCATTTTAAAAAACATAACTTTAGTGGAATTATCTCAGCCTGCAGAAATCAGGCAAGTAATCCAATTTAGTCTTTGTCTTTATCTTTTTGCATTACAATTTTTTTGCATCATAGTTTCATGGTTTAAAATCAGAAGAACTAAAGATAAAAGGACTTTTGAAATTTGTGGGCCCTGGCCAGTTGGCTCAGTGGTAGAGCATCAGCCTGGCATGTGGAAGTCTCAGGTTCGATTTCCAGGGAGGGAGGGAAGGAGGGGAGGCAGGGAAGAAGGAAGGAAGGAAGAGAAGAGAAGAGGAATTTGTGAATTCTCTACTAATTACGATTTAACCTCCTTTTTAATAGAATATTTAGCCAGAGGGAAAGGTAGGTGGGGGCTAGGTGAAGGCTGGCAGAGGTGGAAAAAATGGGAACAGAAAGAGATGTTGGGAGGGGCAGAGGGCACACACCATGAGGTGGGCAGATGATGGTTTGTTGAGTTGTACATTTGAAACCTCTATGGCAGTGGTTCTCAAAGTGTGCGCTAGAAGATTTTCAGGTGCGCCCTATGGTATTCCAGAGAAATATGTGCCTGTTGGGACCAAAAATCCAACAGGATTTTTGGAGTTTAGATTTTGGGAGGACAGCGGTGTGGGGAATTGGCTGTAAGCTGACAGTCTGCCCAACCCCCTACCTCACTTGCCTGATTAGGTTGCAAAAGGCTGTTAAACTGTGGTGCTGGATTGTTTACACTACCCCCCATGTTCCCAGGAAAGACTGGAGGCAAGTTTCTTCTATCCTTTGTTTGGTGTTAAGTTAAATTGAAATGAAATGTATGGTGGGGGTTTTGGATTGATGATTAAACATAAGGAATTGTCTCTTGAAGCCTTTTGGATTTCTGTAAAAGAATATGTGGCAATATCTATAAAAGTTTTGAACATTCTTCTACAATTTTCAACATCCTGTTTATGTGAATTAGGATCTTCTACCCTCAACACAATTAAGAGTAAAAAGAAAGGAATTCTTCAATGTAATGATGAGGAAATGAGAGTTTGCTTTTCAAATATAAGCCCAAACATTGAAGAAAATCACCAGGACACATCAGGTTCGTGTTTCTCATAAACACAAGAATGAAAAAACACATTTGCGCCAGAACCTGCCAAATTTACTAAATCTTACTGAGAATGTGTGTGGGTGCGAAGATAACTTTTTTGTCTTTTTTTATCTTTTAACCATCCTTTTTTACGAATTCTAAAAGGCATAACTAAAAAATGTGTAACAAAAATGTTTTTTAATGTCAAAATAAATTTAATTTTGTTGTATTTATTTGTTTAATTACCATAAAAGCATGCTTGGACTTTATATTTTTTTCTTTAATATTTGACTTAATTATTATAACATTTCTCAGAAATTTGTATATAGTGCGCCTACAATTATTTGTAGGATTTTTATTTTAACTTTAATGTGGTGACACCGATAAATCAGGGTACATATGTACAATGAAAACATCTCCAGATTATCTTATCATTCAATTGTGTTGCATACCCATCACCCAAAGTCAGATTGTCCTCTGTCACCTTCTATCTGGTTTTCCTTGTGCCCCTACCCTTCTCCCTATCCCACCCTCCCTTCCCTCCCCCCACCCCGTAACCACCACTCTCTTGTACATGTCTCCTACTCTCACTTTTATTGTCCCACCTATGTATGAATTCATGCTGTTCTCAGTTTTTTTTTCTGATTTACTTATTTCACTTCATATACTGTTATCAAGGTACCACCATTTTGTTGTAAATGATCCGATGTCATCATTTCTTATGGCCGAGTAGTATTCCATAGTATATATGTACCAAAGCTTTTTAATCCACTTGTCCTCTGACGGACACTTGGGCTGTTTCCAGATCTTCGCTATTGTGAACAATGCTGCCACAAACATGGGGGCGCATTTCTTCTTTTCGAACAGTGTTATGGTGTTCTTAGGGTATATTCCTAAAAGTGGGGTAGCCGGGTCAAAAGGCAGTTCGATTTTTAATTTTTTGAGGAATCTCCATACTGTTTTCCACAGTGGCTGCACCAGACTGCATTCCCACCAGCAGTGCAGGAGGGTTCCCTTTTCTCTGCATCCTCGCCAGCACTTATTCTGTGTTTTTTTTTTCTTTTTTTTCTTTTTTTTTTCTACTTGTCTTGGGTTTTATTTGTTGTTGTTTTTCTAGTTCTTTTAGATGCAGGGTCAGGTTGCTTATTTGAGCTTTTTCTACCTTCTTATGATATGCCTGTAGTGCAATAAACTTCCCTCTCAGGACTGCTTTTGCTGTGTCCCATAAATTTTGAGTTGATGTATCCTCATTATCATTTTTTTCTAGAAACTTTTTTATTTCTTCTTTGATCTCAATGTTAATCCATTCATTATTTAATAACATGCTATTTAGTTTCCAAGTGTTTGAGTATTTTTCAGGGTTTTTTTTGTGGTTAATTTCTAGTTTCATGGCATTGTGATCAGAGAAAATGCTTGATATGATTTCAGTCTTCTTAAATTTATTGAGACCATTATTGTGTCCTAACATGTGGTCTATCCTAGAAAACGTACCATGAGCGCTTGAGAAGAATGTATATTCTACTGCTTTAGGGTGAAAAGTTCTGAAGATATCTATTAAATCAAGTTGACCTAGTGTATACTTTAAGTCTGCTGTTTCTTTATTAATTTTCTTTCTTGAGGATCTATCCAGTGTTGTTAGAGGGGTATTGAAATCCCCTACTATGATAGTATTGCTGTTAATCTCGCCCTTTATGTTCATCAAAGTCTGCTTTATGTATGTCGGGGCTCCTATATTTGGTGCGTAGATATTTATAATAGTTATATCTTCCTGTTGAATTGTTCCCTTTATCATTATGTAGTGTCCTCCTTTATCTCTTACTACACCCTTTGTTTTAAAGTCCATTTTGTCTGATATAAGTATTGCTACCCCTGCGGACCCAGCCTATTTCTGGACTTCTGCACAGAACCCTCAGTCAGAGCCTGCTCGCCACAGTTTCGCTGGTTGGGCGGGGCTTTTGACGTGCTCTCAGCTGTGAGCGTTTGCCCGTCTGGAGATTTAGCCCCGCCCTCGAGGCCAGGGCCCTCCTGCGCAGGATCGGAAACCAAGGTTTATTGGGCCGGGCGTGTTTGCTGGCTTCAGCTCAGCTGCGGACTTCCGCTCGTCCCAGACTCTACCCCGCCCCCGCGTTCGGAGCCCGCTAGTGCACGTATACTGGCCAACCGTGGTTTCTCCGGCCGGGCGGGGATAGTAGCGTGAGCTCAACTGCGAGCTTCCACTTGTCTCGGGGTCTAGCCCGTTCCCGCGCTCGGAGCCCGCTCGCGCACGTATACTGGCCAACCGCTGTTTCTCCGGCCCGGGGGGTGGGGGGCTAGTAGCGTGAGCTCAGCCGCGAGCCCCTGCCCGTCCCTGGTCCTAGCCCGGTCCCCGCGGTCAGGGCCGGCCTGCGCAGGGTTGTAGAGCAGATTTCTGCCCGTTCCTGGCCTCCCGCTTTGTCCCCGTAAGTGGGGTTAAAGGCGTGCCCGCAGCTGCCGGTCTGCTTTTGTGCGTCTCCTCTGACCCTCTGGGCTAGACTGAGCTCACACCGGCTTGGCCTCCGCCTACGCCGACAGAACCGCGTTTCAGCGTCCTGCCGCCCACCATACCCTTAAGCAGCCCTCAGCAGAGTAGGAAGGGACCTAATACTCCACACTGTAGGCCTGGGAGCTCCCTCACTTGTTTCACAGCTCAAAACTGTCCAAACGCCTCTTCTAGGCTCTGGGACTGCAGGCTGGGGCTTGGACCTGGGACCCAGGTCCCTCCCTCTCCGCCAAACTTTCCTCCCACCACACGGGTCTCTCCGCGCTGCCGTTTGCTCCGAGGAGCTGGGCAGCCTTCTTCACGTTTTTGCTATTCCTACCAGTCTCAATGTGGCTTCTTCTGTGTTCCTTGGTTGAAGAGTCCACTTAGTTTAGTTCATAGTTGGTTTATCCAGATGATGGTTCTTTAAATTGAGTTATAATTCACTTTGGTTCTGGGAGTTGGAAGTTGGTACGTCCGCCTACTCCGTCGCCATCTTGCTTCCTATTCTGTGTTGTTTTGCTGATGAGTGTGATTCTGACTTGTGTGAGGTGATACCTCATTGTGGTTTTAATTTGCATTTCTCTAATAATTAGTGATGTTGAGCATTTTTTCATATGTCTTTTGGCCATCTGTATGTCTTCTTTGGAGAAATTTCTATTCATTTCTTTTGCCCATTTTTTGATTGGATTGTTTGTCTTCCTGGTGTTGAGTTTTATAAGTTCTTTATAAATTTTAGTTATTAACCCCTTATCAAACGTGTTGTCGAATATGTTCTCCATTGTGTGTTTGTCTTTTTATTCTGTTCTTATTGTCTTTAGCTGTGCAAAAACTTTTTAGTTTGATATAGTCCCATTTGTTTATCTTGCCTTTTATTTCATTTGCCGATGGAGATAAATCAGCAAATATATTGCTGCTACAGATGTCGGAAAGCTTGCTGCCTATGTTTTCTTCTAAGATGCTTATAGTTTCACGGCTTATATTTAAGTATTTTATCCATTTTGAATTTGTTTTTGTGAATGGTGTAAGTTGATGGTCTAGTTTCATTTTTTTGCAGGTAGATGTCCCATTTTCCCAACACCATTTGTTAAAGAGGCTGTCTTTACTCCATTGTACGTTCTTTCCTTCTTTGTCAAATATCAGTTGTCCATAAAGATGTGGGTTTATTTCTGGGTTCTCTGCCCTGTTCCATTGATCTATGTGCCTGTTCTTATGCCAGTACCAGGCTGTCTTGAGTATAATGGCCTTGTAGTAGACCTTGATATCCAGAAGAGTGATACCTCCTGCTTTATTTTTTCTTTTTAGGATTGCTGAGGCTATTTGTGTTCTTTTTTGGTTCCATATAAATTTTTGGAATATGTGTTCTATATCTTTGAAGTATGTCATTGGAATTTTAATTGGTATTGCATTGAATTTATAAATTGCTTTGGGTAATATAGACATTTTAATGATGTTTATTCTTCCTAGCCATGAGCACGGTATATTCTTCCACTTGTTTGTATCTTCCTTGATTTCCTTTATCAATGTTTTATAATTTTCTGAGTACAAGTCCTTAACCTCCTTGGTTAAATTTACTCCTAGGTATTTTATTTTTTTGGCTGCAATAGTGAAGGGGATTGTTTTCTTAAGTTGTTTTGTTGACAGTTCATTGTTTGTATACAGAAATGCCTCTGATTTCTGCGTATTAATTTTATATTCTGCCACCTTGCTGAATTCATTTATAAGGTCCAGTAGTTTTTTTTCTGAGACTTTAGGGTTTTCTATATACAATATCATAATCATCTGCAAATAGTGACAGTTTTACTTCTTCTTTTCCAATTTGGATGCCTTTTATTTCTTCTTCTTGTCTGATTGCTATAGCCTGGACTTCCAGAACTATGTTGAATAAGAGTGGTGAAAGTGGGCAACCCTGCCTGGTTCCTGATCTTAAGGGGATTGCTTTTAATTTTTGTCCATTTAGTGTGATATTGGCTGTGGCTTTGTCGTAGATGGCCTTTATCATGTTAAGGAATGTTTCTTGTATTCCCACTTTACTGAGAGTTTTGAGCATGAATGGGTGCTGGATTTTATCAAATGCCTTTTCTGCATCTATTGAAATTATCATGTGATTTTTGTCCTTCCTTTTGTTTATGTGATGAATCACATTGATTGATTTGCGAATATTAAACCAGCCTTGCCTCTCCAGAATAAATCCCACTTGATCATGGTGTATGATTTTTTTCATATATTGCTGAATCCGGTTGGCTAATATTTTGTTGAGAATTTTAGCGTCTAAATTCATCAGGGATATAGGCCTATAATTTTCTTTCTTTGTGTTGTCTTTGCCCGGTTTTGGGACCAGAATTATGCTCGCCTCATGAAAGGAGTTTGGAAGTCTTCCTTCCTCTTGAATTTTTTGAAAGAGCTTGAGGAGGATAGGAGTTAGTTCTTCTTTGAATTTTTAATAGAATTCACTTGTGAAGCCATCAGGCCCAGGACTTTTCTTTTTTGGGAGTTTTTTGATAACTGTTTCGATCTCCTCTGTTGTAATTGGTCTGTTTAGGTGCTCTGATTCTTCCAGATTGATTTTTGGAAGTTTATATGATTCAAGAAATTTGTCCATTTCATCTAGATTGTCTAATTTTTTGGCATAGAGTTCTTCATAGTATTTTCTTACAATGCTTTGTATCTCTGTTGTATTAGTTGTAATTTCTCCACTGTCCTTTCTAATTTTATCTATTTGAGACCTCTCTCTTTTTTTCTTGGTGAGTCTAGTTAAGGGTTCATCAATCTTGTTTACCTTTTCAAAGAACCAGCTTCTGGTTTCATTGATCCTCTGTATTGTTTCCTTAGCCTCTATGTCATTTATTTCTGCTCTGATCTTTATTATTTCCTTCCTTCTACTTGTCCTGCATTTTATTTGTTGTTGTTTTTCAAGTTCCTTTACCTGCAGGGTTTAATTGCTTATATGATCTTTTTCTAGCTTCTTATGATATGCCTGTAGTGCAATAAACTTCCCTCTCAGAACTGCTTTTGCTGTGTCCCATAGAATTTGAGTTGACGTATGCTCATTATCATTTGTTTCTAGAAACTTTTTTATTTCTTCTTTGATCTCATTGTTAATCCATTCATTTTTTAATATCATGCGATTTAGTTTCCAAGTGTTTGAGTATTTTTCAGTTTTTCTTTTGTAGTTAATTTCTAGTTTCATGGCATTGTGATCAGAGAAAATGCTTGATATGATTTCAGTCTTCTTTAATTTACTGAGACCATTTTTGTGTCCTAACATGTGGTCTATCCTAGAAAACGTACTATGAGCGCTTGAGAACAATGTATATTCTACTGCTTTAGGATGAAAAGTTCTGAAGATATCTATTAAATCAAGTTGACCTAGTGTATACTTTAAGTCTGCTGTTTCTTTATTAATTTTCTTTCTTGAGGATCTATCCAGTGTTGTTAGTGTGGTATTGAAATCCCCTACTATGATAGTATTGCTCTTAATCTCGCCCTTTATGTCCATCAAAGTCTGCTTTATGTATGTCGGGGCTCCTATATTTGGTGCGTAGATATTTATAATAGTTATATCTTCCTGTTGAATTGTTCCTTTTATCATTATGTAGTGTCCTTCTTTATCTCTTACTACAGCCTTTGATTTAAAGTCCATTTTTTCAGATATAAGAACTGCTACCCCGGCTTTTTTTTTCATTTCCATTTGCCTGAAATATTTTTTTCCATCCTTTTATCTTCAGTCTATGTGCATCTTTTGTTTTAAGGTGTGTCTCTTGTAGACAGCATGTGTATAGGTCCTGTTTCTTTATCCACGTAGCTACCCTATGTCTTCTGATTGGATCATTTAATGCATTTACATTTAAGGTTATTATTGATATGTAGTTGTTTATTGCCATTTTATTCTTTAAAGCTGTATTCTTCTTTTGCTACATTCTTTCCTCCCTTTGAACTGTTCACAACAGGCCCCGTAGTATCTCTTGCAGAACTGGTTTGGTTTTAATCAATTCCTTGAGGCTTTCTTTGTCTGGAAAGCTCTTTATTTCTCCTTCAATTTTAAACGTTAGCTTTGCTGGATAGAGTAGTCTTCTTTGTAGGTTCTTGTTGTGCATTACTTTGATTATATCTTGCCATTCCCTTCTGGCCTCAAGTGTTTCTGTTGAGAAGTCGGATGTCATCCTTATGTGGGCTCCTTTGTAGGTGATAGCCTTTTTTTCTCTAGCAGCTTTTAAGATTTTTTCTTTATCCATTAGCTTTGGTATTTTAACTATGATGTGTCTTGGTGTAGATCTTTTTGGGTTTCTCTTTAATGAAAGAGTTCTGTGTGCTTCTTGAACGTGTGGAATGTTTCCCCGCCTTTATTTAGGGAAGTTTTCTGCTCTGATTTGATTGAACAAAGTTTCCATTTTCTGTCCTCTTTCCTCTTCTTTAGGCACCCCTATGATGCGAATGTTGTTTCTCTTCAGGTTGTCACAGAGCTCCCTTAGAGTTTTCTCACATTTATGAGTCTCTTTTCCTTTTTCTTCTCTGCTTCTGTTCCTTTGTTTATTGTGTCTTCTAACTCGCTGATTCGATCCTCAGCGTGATTCATCCTGCTTTTAATTCCTTCCATTGTGGTCTTCAGTTCTGATACTGTATTTGTCATTTCTGTCTGATTTTTTTTTATTATTTCAATTTCGTTCTTTATACTTGTTATCTCTTTATTTAGGTGTTCATAGTGACTATCCATTGTTGCTCTAATTTCTTTGAACATCCTAACTATCATTATTCTAAATTCTGCTTCTGGTAGTTTCGTTATATCTGGTTCATTCAGGTCCTTCTCTGGGGATTTCTCTTGATTCATTTGGTTTGGATTCCTCTGCCTGCCCATTTTATCTGTGTATAGGCAAGTTGTGGGCACTGGAGTCCAGTAGGTGTTGCCTTTGTGTTCTCTAGATGTGGTCTGTCTGCAGGCCGGCCACCCCCTCTGCTGCTGCCTAGGGTGTTGGGTATGGGCGTTGCCAGCTACAGCCTACTGCGGCTGTTGCTGTGATTTCCACCTCTCCGCGGGAGGGGCTGTCACTCAAGCCACAAGCCTTAGTACCAAGGGCAGAGGTGAGCACCTTTGCTCAGCTGCGGAACCAGCCTTTTTCCGGAAGGCTTACGCCCAGCCCCCGCAGTCAGAGCCTGCTCGCCACAGTTTTGTGGGTTGTGCGGGGCTTTTGACGTGCTCTCAGCTGTGAGCCTTTGCCCGTCCAGAATTTAGCCCCGCCCTCGAGGCTGGGGCCCTCCTGAGTAGGGTCGCAAACTGCGGTTTATAAGGCTGGGCGTGTTTGCTGGCGTTAGCTCAGCTGTTAGCTTCCGATGGATCAGGACTCTACCATGTCCGCACGTTCGGCGCCAGCTCACGCACGTAGGGTGGCCCGCCGCCGGGATTTCTCTGGCCAGGCGGGTCTAGTAGTGAGCTCATCCGCGAAAGCCAGCTGCGCGCACGTAGTTTTGCAAACCACCAGGGTTTCTCTGGCCGGGCGGGGCTAGTACCGTGAGCTCAGCCTCGAAATCCGTTCACGCGCACTCTCGCACAATTTCAAACCATCGGGGTTTCTCTGGCCGGTCGGGGCTAGTAGCGTGAGCTCAGTTTGAAAGCCAGCTCACACGCACAAAGGATTTCAAACCACCGCGGTTTCTTCGTCTGGGCGGGGTTGGCAGCGTGAGCTCAGCCGCGAGTCCCTCGCCAGTCCCTGGTCCTAGCCCCGTCCTCGTGGTCAGGGCCGGCTTGCGCAGGGTCGCACAGCCGATCTCTGCTCGTATTTTTCCCCACAAGTGGGGTCACAGGGAGGCCCGCAGCCGCCAGACCGCTTTCGCGCATCCCCTCCGCCCCTGCTGGGCTAGACTGAGCTCACACCAGTTGTGCCTCCGCCTACACCGACAGGACCGCTTTTCAGCGTCCTGCCGCCCCAAACCCTTCAGCAACCCTCAGAGAGATAGCAGTGTCTTTAGTCTCCACACGGTAGGTTTGGGAGCTCCCTCCCTCTAAGCAGCTCTGCTCTAATTGCTGCGGGAGAGCTTGTTTGGCTAGTGTCTTGTCTCCCTTTGCTGGTATTGCTAGTTCCAGGGGAAATATTTGTTTTTGATTAGGGAAATGACTTAGCCCAGGGTCAGGATGGCTGTCCCTCAGAGTTTCCTCGTGCCTTCAGTCCACTCTCTGTTCCCGCTGCTCTGTTCCTCTCCTCTGTCCCTGTTCCCTGGAGCCCTGGGTGCATGGTGTGAGAGAGGGTTTCTGCGCTGTCCCTTTGAAAAGATTCTTGGGTCTGATAAAACTCTCTCTTTTTCACAAACAGTATCCTCCCTTGCTTCACAGCTCAATACTGTCCATATGCCTCTTCTAGGCTCTGGGACTGCAGTCTGGGGCTTGGTTCCTGAGACCCAGGTCCCTCCCTCTCCGCCAAACTCTCCTCCCGCCACGCGGGTCTCTCCGGGCTGCCATTTGCTCCGGGGAGCTGGGCAGCCCTCTTCGCGTTTTCGCTATTCCTACCAGTCTCAATGTGGTTTCTGCAGTGTTCCTTGGTTGAAGAGTCCACTTTGTTTAGTTCAAAGTTGGTTTATCCAGATGATGGTTCTTAAAATTGAGTTATAATCCACTTTGGTTCTGGGAGTTGGAAGTTGGTACGTCCGCCTACTCCATCGCCATCTTCCAAAACCTATTTGTAGGATTTTAATGTGCCCTGACTTCAAAAAGTTTGAGAACCACTGCTCTATGGTTTTGTGAACCATTGTCATCCCAATAAATTCAGTTAAAAACAATATCTAACGGACGTTGAGACTAACAGATGTTGGGACACACAGCAGTATTTTATTCTATATGAAAAGTGTTAGAATTATAAGTATTATGGAGATAGATTTGAACTCTGTGTGTGTGGTCAGTCACTATGAAGCACAGCTGGTGGTCTTAGGCAGGTAGCTAGTGTGCCAGAATATATATACAACACACTAGCACAGAGTATGCCTTGGGTAAACATGGTAAATGAAAGAATGAGTTTTGTAGTGACCTAGTTACCCAGCTGACATTGAGCTCAGAGCCTCTCGTAGCTTCTAGCAGTTTTTGCTTAATTTGCCAATTTCCTAAATTATTAAATAGGGTACATCCAACTACAAGTAGCATCTTAAGAATTTTTAAATGGTTCTTCAAATATCTTTACTTGGTAAAATGGGGTAGGAGATACTTAAGCATGCTCAATTATAATTTTATGTAGAAAATTAGAGAACTATAAATTATAAGTGTGGAATTATTAGAAACTGGTATTTGATAGTTTTCCTAGTGGCATGCAATAGGAAATAGTTTTGATTAATTTAAGAATAAAATTTATGGCCCTGGCTCAGTGGATAAAGCATCAGCCTGGCATACCAGAGGTTATGGGTTTGACCCCAGGTCCAGGCACGTACAAGATGCAATCACTGGGTGCACAGCTAATGGAACAGCTAAGTGAAATAAATTGATGTCCCCCTCTCTCTCTATGTAAGGCTCTCATTTTATAAGGTAAATATTTCTATACAGATATTCAGATATGCTTCTTCCAGTGGGAAAAGACTGTGGGGAGAACTTTATTCCAGGAAATGCAGACTCCTCCAGTATGGACTCATCCCAATATTTTGCCTTTTTCAGTTTTGTCTTTTTTAAAAGTAGTGTTGGTTATTTCCTTACTTCCTAGTACTCTGTACCAGTTGTTCTCAAAGTGTGACCAAGGACCCCTTAATCTCTTTCATTTGGTTCATAAGGTCAGAACTGTTTTCCTAAGGCATTATCTGCCTATTTCACCCTCATTCTCTCATGAGTATCTAGTGGAGTTTTTTTAGAGGACACCTGATATGTGATCTTACAAAAAATTGAAAACAAACACAGATTTGACTTCAAATTTGCAAAAAATCTAAAACAATACCTCTCTTATCACTATATTTTTGTTTATTTATTTTGAAAGATTTTATTCATTGATTTTGGAGAAAGAGAAAGAAAAAATGTAGGGTAGGGGCTAAAGGGAAGCATCAACTCATAGTTGCTTCTCATACACACCTTGACCAGGCAAGCCCGGGTTTTACATCAGCAACTCAAGCACTCCAGGTTGATGCTTTTATCTACTGCCCCACCACAGGGCAGGCACGATAACTTTTATTTTGAAAGTAAGTTATTTTTTATGAAAATGTTTATTGTTTGATTAGCAAATGAATGTTTAAACATTTAACTAATTAAACTAATTGCATTGTCATTTCAAGAAGTTTATATAAATATAATAATACAGCATGCAAACTTTTAGAACCGGCTTTTTCACTCAGCATCATTCTCTGGAGATTTATTCGCACAGGCTTGTATGTGTATCCATAGTTCATTCCTTTTTATTGCTGAGTAGTATTTCATGGTACAATTGTTTTTTAGACATTCACCTGTTCAAGGACATCTGTGTTGCTTCTAGTGTTTGGCATTGCAAGTATAGCTGCATAGGTTTTATGTGAACATAAATTTTCATTTCCCTGAGATAAATACTCAGGAGTTTGGTTGGAATTGTGCTATAGTTGCATATTAATTTTTTATAAGAAATTGTCAGGCTTGTCCAGACTAGATAAAGAAATCCTTAGGTATAAAAGTTTGACAACAAAGGCAGCTATCAAAGTCAATATGACTATATAATATGATACAATTTTCTTGTGTTGATATCAAGTATTTTTTTCAGACTTTGGAAGATTAAATGGAGTGATGGTATTCTTTGTCATCATAGGGTAGGGTCCAATATGTTGACTGTTTTGCAGTGCCACAAATAAATGTGCTTGGTTTTCTTTTACGTATTTCTACAGGTTAGGTGAAAGTAGGTCTACAGTTGTTGATATGGAAAATAATACAATAATTAATAAGTACTAATATAAGAGTAAACTTTATGTTCTGTGTACTCACAACTGTAAACCTACTTTTGCCATCTTTTAGAATTGTACATTTTAGAACTCATCTACATTTTAGGCTCACATATGTGCCTGAGAATAATTTCTTTATAGTGCATAATATTTGCCATGAACTGGGAATAGAAGAGATAAAAATAGACATTTGTCTTTACCCTCAAAGAGGTGAAAAGATAGTAAGGAAGCATACAAATGTCATACTTGCTGGAAAGCAGATATGTATAAAAAGCAGCAAGAAACTGAGATAAGGAAGGTGGGCCCAAGGGTAGGAAGGAGGCACATCGCCTTGGATAGGGGAGATAGAGTTTGAACTAAGACTTAATAGTGAATAGGATTTTGTTGGGAGGAAGAATATTCTTAGACTTTTGACATTGAGGAATCCAAGGTTGTTTCCCATCTAACCATACTTTGGTGGTAATACTTTGCTCATCATTGTTTTTCCTGTGCTGGACCTCCTAAGTTAGAGCCAGTGAGGAATCTTTCAATTTGAATCGAAAGTAACATCAAGAGAAATGAGCTGGCCCTGGCCAATGGCTCATTGGATATATTTTAATCCCTGCATGGACATCCCGGGTTTGATTCCTGATCAGGGCACACATGAGAAGCAACCATCTCCTTTTCTCCCTCTTCCCCTCCCACAGTCAGTGGCTTGATTGGTTTGAGCATGGCTCCAGGTGCTGAGAATAGCTCTGTTGGCCCAAGTGCTTCTTCCTCAGGCACTAAAAATAGCTCGGTACTTGAGCATCATCCCCAGAGGGGTTTGCCAGATGGATCCCACCCAGTTGGGGCCCATGCAGGAGTCTGCCTCAGTATCACCCCTCCTCTCACCTTAAAATAAAATAAAAAATGTGGAAATTATTAGAGAAATGGTCTGAATAATATATAATTAAATGTGAAAACATAATTCTTTCTGAGAGTCTTTATGATGTACTCGGATATTCTTATACCATAATCCAGGAAGAGCAAGCATGTCAATCATCACTGGAGTTAGATAGTAACCCATGTCTTATAACTAACTCCCTTTCTATTACACTGGCTATATTTCAAGATACTATTTTAAATGTGTTGTAATATTCCCAGCCAATTTAATAGTTTCCATGTCTTTACTATTCCCGGAATATTAGCTAAACATATCATGTAATTTGTAAAAATACATATTATCCTACATTTTATAGTTTGAAAAATATTTGACTATTATTTACTTAACTTGTATTTTAATATTTTAAACTGTACTCATAGAATATCTGAACTCAAAATTATATAAGCATGGGCATATTCTTTTATTTACAAAGATATATTTCTGGTCACCTAAACTTACTAAGAGTGAGAAAGAATATTGCCACCCACTTGGTCATTCAACAGTTACTGAGCTTCTCCCCTGCAACATGCTCAGCTCTGAAAGAGGGACTAAAGTGGGGGACTGCAGTGTGAGAAGCAGTGGAAGGTGTTATAGTGGACTTGCACAGAAAGTGGGAGCAGCATCTTCTGGATTGGGAGTAGAGGGGAGGGACTGGTGGCTGGAAAACCAGGGTCAGGCTACTTTTGTCTTCAGTGACACTCACACACCAAGGCTTTCATGAAATGTCTTCCCTCATTCCTATAATTACTTAGTTTACTATTAAGTTATTGTGACACAAGAAAGAACTGGATTTACAGTATATTCCTTTACTCTTACTAAGTAATTATAAGTTGTTTGGCTTGGGGCAAATTAAAATCTGTCTAAACTTATATTTTTTATCTTTAATAATAGTAATAATACCTAGTACTTATATAGCACCTCTGTGTGTCAGGCATGCACACACAAGTATATTTGTTATTACTCCCATTTCACAGATGAGAAGGAAACAAACTGAGTAAGATCACAAAGCCAGTAAGTGACAGGGAGGATTTGAACCCTCAGTCTGGCTGAGCTACCAGGGTTACTACTTATGCTATGTGGCCTCTAAACTTGTTAATCAGTATTCATATACACGTTAGCCATCTCCCCATGATAATTTTTCATTTAATATTTGTTTTGGGATAACAGGCATTTCAGGGCCAGAGATCGTGCAGTTATTATTTGGTTTTTTAAATGGGAACATATTCTTTTTCTTCTTGAAAATATTTTGTGATAAAATGAAAATAATCAAAGAACTAAGCTATTTAGAGATTTAGAATATAGCTTAAACATAATGATCTTAAGAGAATGTTTTCTTAGTCATTATGTGGGAAGCTAGAAATGCAGTACATTTTCTTAAAGAAAATGAAAATTAGAATAACCACTGTCACCATAGACAGATTAAGGTCAGTTGAGGCCCCAGGTGCAGAAGAAAATATTGGGCCCCTTAAAAAAAGAGACAGGGAAAATAAAAATACATGTTAACCATATTTTTAAATGAATAAAAAATATTTTGTACTATTAATGTTAAAATTGCACATATGAAGCCAAACTTGGTGTCATTAGAAAAAAGTGTAAAGTTGGGGTTTTGTGGGGCCCTTCAGAAGTTGGGGCCCAGGGCGCGTGCCGGTGTGCCCTCCGTTACATCCTCCTCTGACTGTCACAAAGAAGACCAAAGGATATATGAATTTTCTTGCTAATTGACCAGAAAACAAGTGTCTGTCAACATTCTGTGTTTAATACCTGGGCTGAGGCAGCATTCTGCCTGAGATAAATGATACGTATTTCTCGCCTTAATCTCACAGACCTTGCATTGATGTTTAAAATGTTAACAACGCTCAGAGAATAAAGAAGAAGCCCCATGAGTTACAAAATAGAAGGAGGTCTCCTCTCTTAATGTTGACACTGGTATCTTACCATCATTATATTAAATGGTGGTTTAAAAACAATCTATCTGAGGTAAGCCATTCTATCTGAATCCTGTCCAACCCTGTTAGAATTCATATCAGTTTTTGTTATATCTTTTAAATTGTTAATGTTATTTTTCTACTAAATATGCCAAATAAATAAAATAGCAAATACCATATTTCCCCATGTATAAGACGCACCCTTTTCTGAAAAATTTGGGGTCTAAAACCTGGGTGTGTCTTATACAGTGGTTGTAGATTTTTTAACTTGCTTTTCTCACTTTTTCATGCTTGATTTTGTGTTCATTGTTGTAGATTTTTTTTGCTTGTCTGGGGACAATCTGACACCAGCAAGGAAGAGTGAAGAAACCAACTATAGGAGAAGTTTGTACCGGGGTGAAAAGATCCTGGGATAATATCAAGATTGAGATTGTTGTCAAGTCATTTAAGAAGTGTGGCATTTCAAATGCCATAGATGGAACTGAGGACCAGACAATATATGAAGACAGTGTGATTCGTCATCAGACACAGATCAGGACAAGCTAATGGATGAGAGTTTTGACAGTGATGAGTTGTATGAATTTTATGATGAATAAAACTTGAGTTCAATAACTTTATATAATTTTTTTTTCCAAATTTCGGGCCGCAAAATTAAGGTGCGTCTTATATATGGGAGCGTCTTATACATGTGGAAATAACAGTACATATATATGAACAGAGCAGTATTTTATTATTGAAACAAACTCTAGCAGCATTAATGTGGTGTCCTACTCTTTCTGTCCTTGAAGCGAGGACACTGAGTCTTATAATTACTCTGCCCCAAATACATTTTCTTTGCCCCAGAGGTCTTGGTTTGCTCCATACTCCCTGAAGGTACATGCACTGTCAAGCTCTTGTGACAGCATTGAGATGTCCTTGAGTTAATGCTTCCTGTCACAACTCAGCAATTCTTATTTTCTCCCCTTTTGAAAGTATTTCTGGCCACAAAGCCAAACAGATAGATGCCAGTTTTCCTCTTTCTCTTTATCCACATAGCATCCTGTGCATAACTTGCCCAGAATACTTATTACATTGCATTTTAATAATGGGTTTGCTTAACTGTCCTCTCCCTACTTCTCGACCCTTGTTCAATGTTAGGTACATACTAGACACTATAAATATTTACAGAAGAATGAGTAGAGACAGTTGCTGCCTTTAGAATTGACTATTTAATCTCTGGTGCCACAGCAGCAGGAATCTGGAAACCCTTATCTGAAGGGAGCATTCTTTGCTAGGCCTGCACTAAACAGGGGTAGGCTATTGTAAGAATCTTGTATTAGAGAGGAGCCCCATCTGTGTGCAAGTATGTGCGTGCGCGCACACACACACACACACACACACACACACACACACACACTGATGCTTTTAATAAGCCAGAACAAATGGAAGTGTGGAACACTAGGAGGTGGAATTGAGATATGTCTTATCTGTTTAATTGAATCCAGAAGAATTTTTCTTTTATTGGCATTAAACAGTATTGTATTTTTTGAAGTTTGTGTAGATGTTTATAAGCGCAGTGCAGATTTATCTTTCTGTAATTTATCTTTCTGTGTTGTTATATAGAGAGAGAACATTCAAATAATACATATTTTGAAATTCATTTCTCCCTAAACAGTGCAGTGCAAAGGTAGTTTTTTTAACATACACTGAATTATCCTTGAGACTATATCTTTAAAGATAGAGTCTTTGATTTAGTCTTATAAATACATAAAATCAGTCATAAGCAAAGAACCATGACTGGGATTGCCAATGCAAATATATAGTATACCTCAATTTACATTATTAGCATACTATGTAGATTAATTGGCTTCAAAACAATCATTGAGCAGTGAAGTATTGGGATTTTAGCTACTAAATCAGATTGATTACTTATGTCACATATTTTTGGTATCTTTGCTTTTAATCACAATTTTTTTTTCCACTGAGAACTTGTCAGTCTGTCACATTCTTAGCTAACTAGCAAACTAATTTCATGTTTATGTTTTATGACTAATTTATTACCTGTTCTAAATGTTATTGTGATTGCTTTTTAACTTTAAAGTATTTTTGAAAATTTATTATAATTTTTTTCAACTACAGTTGACATTCTACTTTTTATATTGTTACTGTAAGTTCAACATGACCTAAATTTTAATTTTTTGCTAAAAACAAAATTTAGTAAAAGACAATTTTTATACTTTTAGTCTATCTTGATGGATATTAATTACTTTCTTTTTTTGGTTTGTTTATCTAGAAACTCTTGGTTTTAGTCAAATACACCTTGTCTATTAAAGGGAACGGAACTTGAAGTAGAAGTGGAACTCTAGCGTATGAAGGTACGGAACCTGCATCTGTTGACTCAAATGGGAACAACAAGTGATGAAGCGCTACCTGTAGGGCACACCACCTCCTCCTTCAATCCACTGTGTTTCGAATGTGGCCAGCAGCACTGGACAAGAGAAAACCACTTGTATAATTACCAGAATGAAGTGGATGATGACCTGGTCTGCCATATTTGCCTTCAGCCTTTATTACAGCCACTAGATACACCCTGTGGACACACATTCTGCTGCAAGTGCCTCAGAAACTTCTTACAAGAGAAAGATTTCTGTCCATTGGACCGCAAAAGACTTCACTTTAAGTTGTGTAAGAAGTCTAGTATTCTAGTCCATAAACTTCTGGACAAATTATTAGTGTCATGTCCATTTTCTTCAGTGTGCCAGGACGTTATGCAGCGCTGTGATCTGGAGGCACATCTTAAAAACAGGTAAGTAAAAATATGAAAGAAAGAGAAGTAACTCGGTCTTATAAAAAGGTTGTTGAAACAAACAAAAACTAAAAATAACAGGGTATCAATAGGTAATGGACAAATAGAATACAAGAGATATAATAAATAAATGTTTTTTGAAACAGTATGATGTAACATTAGTATTTATCAAAAATCTTAATATATCCCTGGCCAGATAGCAAGGATGGTTAGTGCTTCCTCCTGAAGCACAGAAGTTGCTGTTTCAACCCCCAGTCAGGGCACATACAGGAACAGATCAGTGTTTCTGTCTCTGTCTCTCTTTCTGTCTCTGTCTCTCTCTTTAAAATCAGTAAAAATTAAAAAACATAAATATAAAAACTATACTGAGGAACTACCATTTTATACCTATTAATATTTTTGATGTTATGTTTACATAAGTAGCAGGATATAATGATAGACTCTGTGTAAGACAGTTTAGTAATTTCTTTAGAAAACTGTAAATGTCCTTTTATCTACCTTATTATCCTAAGGAAGTTATTCAAAAGAAGGAAAAGCTGTATGTAATAAAGATGTTCATTGCAACGTTGTGTATAGTCCAGTAAATTGGAATCAATCTAATTAACAGTAGAGGGAAAGTTATAAATACAGTAGTACATCAACTCAATGGGATATTATGCCACCAATAAAAATGATACTTTTGTTGTAACATGGAAAATGTGATTTTAATTGCCTGAGATCTTATAAGCATTCTGTTTACAGGGGCTAGTCTGAACAAGAACTGGGGGTTGCGATCCTTAAAACATTTAGTGGTTACTTTTGTTCTACTAATAAAAACTTTTTAAAAGGTTAAATAATTTAGTTAGCTGATTGTTTAGTGAGTATTATAATTTAACTTTGGTAAACTTTAAAATTATTCATATCCTTAGGAAGCATTAAAATACATCTCATGTCTTAAGTAGATGTAATCACATAAAGTGACAGAAATAAATGTATTAATTTCTAAATTTCAAAGTTAAGCCACTGTAGTGTAAAGCTGCAGTAATTTTGAGTTCTGTGAAAACAATGCATTGTATAATAGAGGGTGGGGCAAAAGTAGGTTTACAGTTGTTTGTACAGAGACTAATACAATAACAAATAATAATACAAGAATACACTCTGTTTTACATACTCACAACTATAAACCTTCTTTTGCCTTGCCCTGCGTATTGGGTTTGGAAATAACAGTATAAGTCTGATATAGAACAGCTTGTTGTTATACTTACCCATAAATGATAGAATTGAAGGTGATTATCCAGTATAATCCCTTCACTTTACAAATCAGGAAACTGACTCACAAAGATCTACTGCTAGTTAAAGATATAGTTAGACTTAAACTTTAGTATTCTTCTTACCATTCTAATACACCATGCTGACTTTTCCACAAGTTGAATCATGTTTTCTACTGCTATATAGTAATACAAGTTTCATACTGACAGGAGTATACATGTTTATTCTGTTCCTAAGTATCAGTATTATAATAAAATGAGTGTACCTTAGAAATAAAGATGTGTGAGGAAGAATGAGATGCTATTAAAATCTCAGAAACATGAAGATTTATAGAGCAAGTACTTAAATCTAAGCTGTATTTAAAAATGAGCTCAGAAAAAGTGTAGGGTAAATCTATAAACATTTGAAAATTCAGGTAGCCTTAGATTTTTGCATACAGTATCTTAGTTATTAGCAGGCATAGACTGCAAATATGGTAACAGACCTCCTGGAAATGAACACCAAACTTTTGAGTATGCTAGTCTGAGTCAGGCCTGGTTCCAGCTGAGCTTGAAGAATACTTTAGGCTTTTCTTATTTCACTCAGTAGAACTATTCTTTTTAGGGGATGGATTCTTTTGTGATTCTTTTATGAACATCAGTTATGGGATATTAGAGGAACTGAGCAGTCTCAATTCAGTTACTAATTATTTTGACAACAGTGAAATAAAATTTTCACTAATTTTTAGGAATATTCACTTAACTAAAATGCATACAAGAATTTAATTCAGGCATACCTCATTTTATTGCACTTTGCTTTATTGTGCTTGACAGATGTGGGCATTTTCATTTTTGTTTTTATAAATTGAAGGCAAGACTTTCCTCCAGTGAAAACATTACAGCTTGCTTTATTGTGGGACTCGAACCAAACCCACAATATCTCTGAGGTCTATCTGTGTGTCGTTGAAGTATCATTAGTATTTTCCATCAAGCATTTGTTTTTAGTTTTGTTTTGTTTTGCTCTTTTGAGAAGAAAACTTTATGAACATCTGAAGCAGTACAAAACTGGGAAGCTCAACTGAGGTGCAACAAACATGGATATGATGCTAAGCAACTCAATGCTTAAAGCAGCAACCCTCAAATTTTAATATGGCCCTGTCTATTGTTAAATAAGCAAGGCTAGAATGAGCTACAGAGGGTTTGTTTTTAAGAATATATTGAGTGAGATGGCAGTTACATGAAATGATCTGAACAAAGTTGGTGCATAAGCTTGAAAAAACCCACTTTGGTAAAATATTGATGCTTTAACCAATTCTTAGGGCCCACAGTTTTATTAAGATGACTAGATTCTCTAGGTCCCTGCTCGGCAGAGTGCGGCTCTTGGCCAGCTTGTGTGTACCCTAATTAAGTTAATAACAATATACCTACCTATATAGTTTAAGTTTTAAAAAATTGTCTCTAAAGAAATTTCAATCGTTGTACTGTTGATATTTGGCTCTGTTGACTAATGAGTTTGCCGACCACTGGTCTAGAGGATGAAGAGGTTACTTTTCTCAGCTTACTGTTGTTCAGTTTCTACTAAAGCATGTGGTATAACTAGCTGCCATCAGGTAAATGCGCTTGCCTAGAAGGGGATTGCAATTCTATTGATATTAGAAGCAGCAGGGAGAACTTGACATTAAAAATCTAGATCAATAATTTATAGGATAGAAAAAAAAGAATCTATAGGCTGGTCTCAGAAAACTGAGTTTGTTGTACAGAAAACTGAGTTTGTTGTACAGGGACTTAGGTTAACATTTAGAATTTGTAAGCTTTAAGGTAGCCACATCTTTCCAGAGATTGTAGCATATGAAGAACCCACCAACACTGCATATTATAAAAAAAGTTAAGAGCAGAAAAAGGTCTTTTCACTAAAGTGGGAAGGATTATAAAAATACATACAGAAATGGTTCAGATAAAGGGATATTTACAGGATGTGGAACTGTTAATCCACAGCCATACTGAGGCCCCTCCGAGTTCCTAGAACCTTTCTTTTCTCTCCTTCCATTTCTGCTCATGTTTCTTCCTTTGCTCCTCCCTGGTCTGGAAATGAGGTTGCTTGTAAGTTTTCTTGTGGAAGCTAACTCTGTTTATATGTCATTCAGACATTTATTTTCTTTAGACTGTCCCCATGGTTTCAGTTTTCCTTTGTGTGGCTCATAGGTGAGGAGACGAGACAAACTTGCTTTGAGATCAAACACTGGTTTTCTATTGGAGAAGGGAGTCTGTGCTGCTTCAGCTGTCAACTTGAATGGGGTAGTAACTGGAGCAGAATTCCCCTTTGTGGTCTTTAACTGGTTTGTTCCAACCATAGCCTGACCTTTTGGGGTTTTCCCAGATATAGTCACATGTGGAGACTTTCTGGCCGGAGTTTTGGTCAGTGAAAGCTTGTACTTGTTATCTTTGGTAGTGGCTGAAAACATTTTATTTCCTGAGAGAGTGGAGTGCTTGACCAACTCTGATCTGTGGTGCCCTGGGCTCGCGGGAGTACAAGCCTTAGAGAGTCTTCCTTGGAAACCAACTGGAGTTGCAACCACTTCCTTAGTAACAGATTGCTTTTTCAGTTCTTTAAATAAATTGCATTGTTCAAAATGTTTCTTTTTTCTCATAACATATTGATCAATGGACTCCATTTCCTTAAAACGGGCCTCATGAAGCTTCTTAAAGTTTAGAGTAGTGCTTGCAATTCTTTAATTTTTTTCAGATTTGGAAAACCCATCTGTGTGGACAGACTTCTTTTTTCTTTGAAAGTACCTTTGAATTTTCATTACCTCCTTAATTCTTTTCTGATGGAGAAGGAGCTCCTGCCTCAGTTCTGAGAGTGGTTTTCCTGCTTTTTTTGATTCTGGAACTCAGTGGGATCACTTGTTTTTATTTCTGAATGAGCCTGCTGGGAGGATTCCTGTGGATGGTCCTGTGTGCCTTCTCCTGGTTTTGGTGACACGGCCAGTTTGTTTCCTCTCAGCTAGTTCCTGGCTGCTAATCTTTATCTCAGTCTCATCACAAGAGGATGGAGAAGTTTGACTTTCATTCTGATTTTCATTTTCTTTTCTTGCTTCCTGTTTCAGGTGGGCTTTCAAGGCTTTTAGCAACTTGTCTGCCTGCAGGTTACCTCAGAGGCCCAGATTCTTGGTCAGGTTCTGCAGGTCACCGTACTTGAAGGAGTTCAGCTCCTCCACAGAGGGGATGGTCATCGCAATCCACAATCCAGGAAACCACGCCAAGTATCTTCCAAATTTTACTGTGCCTTTCAAAACTCTGGCACCACACTAAGCATTTTTTCAAGCATTTATGTTGATGATGTAAAAACTTGGGAATTACAAACTGTTCTTTCATTTCTAGGTTGATATAGACTAAGCAGTTATGTCTAGTTGAAAGTTCCATTTTCCAAGTGTGCTTATTAATATTTGAGCTACTAATTTAATCATTTTCAAAGTGTCTTAGGCCGGTATTGTGAAAGATATATTGAAAATGTGTATGATTTGAAAAGATGTGTGACTTAATTGATATAAACACCTAAGAGTAACTATAGATTATTAAAAATAAAAAAGTAAATTATAAAATAGAACTTTTCTATACCATTTGAACATATATGTGATTAACAACCTGTCCTTTATGTAGTTTGTCAATTAAAAATGTTGACATTTGGGTAGAAATACTTATTACCCAGCACTCTAGCCACACTAAATAAGTAGTTCATTTGTTCATTCAGCAAATAATTATTATCTGCTATGTACTAACTACGTACTGTTCTAGTTGTTAAGCAGTCTTCATAAACTGATAGCAAGTTAGAGGCTACTTACTGCTGGGTTGTAAATTCCTTCAAGGCAAGGATCATGTCTTGACCAGTCTTTGAATTCCCTTGTCCAGAGTTGACATTTACCTGATGTTTGTTCAATTAAATTATTAATCTGTGCTCTGGTTATCCATTGCTGAGAAGCTAACCACCCTAAAGATAGAAACATAAAACAAGCATTTGATTCTGCTCATGGATTCTGTGACATTCAGACTGGGCACAGCAGCTATGGCTCGTGGTTACATTATATCTGGGCTATGGCTAGAAAGAACTGAAGATAAGAACTGCACCAGTTGGAACTGGAGAAGCTACTCCAAGATGGCTTCTTTATTCACATGTCTGGACCTTAATGGGAATAACTAGAGGGATAGGCTCAGCTAGGACTTGTCAGCTGGAGAGCCTAAATATAGCCTCTCTACCATGGTGGGCTCAGGGTATTGCAAGTTCTTACATAACATTCAATGTTCCAGTGAATAAAGCAGAAGCTGCATGGCCTTGTATGATCTAGCATTGAAGTCACATAGCATCTCTTATGCGGTTACTCTGTTTGAACCAATCTACTCAGATGCAAGGAGAGGGGACAGAGACTTCAATTTTTGATGGGAGGAGGTAAAAATATTTGTAACTGTTTTAAAATCAACACAAACTAACAACAAGAATCATGTCATGAGACACAGAATATGATTATAACTGTGGCTGTCTGTACCCAATCTCACTCATTTGTTAGGACTTGTTAAGTTTCATTGAAATGCATAGAATTCCAGTGCCAGCAATAGCAATTGATGTATAAAAGTTCTATGACTATCATGTGTCATTGTTCCTGAAACAGGATTTGGAAATCTCTTAATTATTAGGAAAAATATATATATAGCATTAAGAGTAGTTTGCATAAATCTGGTAATTTTGTGTTTAAACTTACCTTTCCTATTTGAATGAAATTCTACTCTTAATCTCCTTCAGTTTGAGGACAGCTGACATATTTGGCTTACAGCTAAAAGTAAAATATTTGTGAAAAATGTGTTTTAAATAAAATTACTAGTTATTAATTGATTATATGTTAGTAAAACAATGAAGAATTTTAAAAGACATGGGAGGCCCTGGCCGGTTGGCTCAGCGGTAGAGCATCAGCCCAGTGTGTGGAAGTCATGGGTTCGATTCCCGGTTAGGGCACACACAAGAAGCATCCATTTGCTTTTCCACCCTTTCCCCTCACCTTTCTCTCTGTCTCTCTCTTCTCCTCCTGCAACCAAGGCTCCACCAGAGCAAATTTGGCCCGGGTGCTGAGGATGGCTACATGGTCTCTGCCTCAGGCACTAGAATGGCTCCAGTTGCAGTGGAGCAACATCTTAGGTGGGCAGAGCATTGCCCCCTGGTTGGCATGCCAGTGGATCCCAGTCGGGCGCATACAGGAGTATGTCTGTCTGCCACCCACTCCCACCCCCACTTCTCACTTCGGGGGAAAAAAAAAAAGACATGGGAAAGTGTCCATCTTTGAAAGGAAAATAAAAGCCTTTAATAAATATTCTGGGCCCTGGCCAATTGGCTCAGTGGTAGAGCAGCCCAGTGTGTAGCTGTTCCAGATTCGATTTCTGGTCAGGGCACACAGGAGAAGCACCCATCTGTTTCTCTACCCTTACCCCTCTTGATTCTTTTTCTCTCTCTGTCCATCCTCCTCCTTGTCCTCCTTCTCCTCCCTTCCTACAATCATGGCTCGGTTGGAGCAAGTTGGTCTTGGGTGCTGATGATGGCTCCATGGCCTCCGCCTCAGGTGCTGAAAAACGGCTCTGGTTGCAACAGAGCAAGTGCCTCAGATGGGCAGAGTATCTCCGTCTAGTGGGCTTGCTGGGTGGATCCCAGTCAGGGCAAGTATGGGGAGTCTGTCTCTGCCTCCCTTCTGTTGATTAAATTAAAAAATATATATATATTCTATATATTCGTACTAAGCATATAAAATTTTAGTAATCATTTTGTGAAATTCTACCAAGCACCATCAACTATAATCCCCCAACCCCCCACACACACACACACACACACTCTAATGCTCATCCCTGCCTCAACCTCAACAGTTTAACATCCAAAGCCTATAGGAATTATAAATGTTGTATTTGTTGTTGTTAAATCCAGCATTGTGTCACAGTTTATAGCAAGGTTCAGAACTATTTTCTTTTCCTCTTAAAAAACTTATAGTTTAATAGTATGGTAAAAGGTGTGTACAACATAGCAAAATCCTTTAAAGGAGCCTTATTGGCCCTGGCTGGTTGGCTCAGTGGATAGAATGTCAGCCAGTCGTATGGACATCCCAGTTTGATTCCTGGTCAGGGCACACAGGAGAAGCAATCATCTGCTTCTCTCCCCCTCCCTCTCCTCCTCCTTTCCTTTTTCCCTTTCCACAGCCAGTGGCTTGATTGGTTCAAGTGTTGGCTCTGGGGGCTGAGGATAGCTCGATTGGTCTGAACGTCATCCTCAGGCGCTGAGGATAGCTGGGTTGATTCCAGCATTGGCCTCAAATGGGTGTTGCTGCGTGGATACCAGTTGGGGCTCACTATCTCCCCTCTCGCTTAAAAAAAAGGAAGATGAAAAAGTCTATTTTTCATGCTGATATCTTTTCTAGGACATCAAATTGTTTTGAAACCTTTCCGGGTAAGAGCAGTCTGAGGCAAGATTGCTATTTTAAATTATTTTATCTTGGAGGAAGATTTGAATTTGGCGCATTTTTACCAGCAATCTTATTTCATATAAAGTATAAAAACTGGATATGTGTATATATATGCAAATCATGTATCTGATAAGAGTGTAGGATCCAGAATAAATATAGAATTCTTACAATTAATGAAAAGTCAAGTCATTCTATTTTAAGTGGGAAAAGTATTGAATACTGTATTTCCCATGAATAAGACACACAATTTATCTAAAAATCTAGGGTCTAAAAACTGGGTGCGTCTTAGACAGTGGTTGTAGATTTTATTTGCATTTTCCACTTTTTTGTGTTTGTTTTTGCACTCATTGTTGAAGACAGTGATTCCTCATCAGACACAGATGAGGACAAGCTAATGGATGGGAGTTTTGACGGTGATGAGGAATTGTATGAGTTTTATGGTGAATAAAACTTCAATCACTCTATATATTTTTTTCCAAATTTTGGGCCCCAAAATTTAGGTGTGTTTTACACATGGGAGCATCTTATACATGGGAAAATATCGTAGATATTTCTCCAGAGATGGTATTTGAATGGCTGAAAAGCACATGAACAGATGCTCAAAACTGTTAGTCCATTTTTATGATAGATTGCTGTGTTTTGGTATGTATTCTATGTATATTTTTGTTATAGACCCTTATTAAACATCCAATTTGAAAATATTTTCTCTTATTCTATTGGTTGTCTTTTCACTTTCCTGTGTTCTTTCAAGGACAATCAAATTTAATTTTTATGAAGTTCAGTTTATTTGTGTGTGTTTGTGCTTTTGGTATCATATCTAAGAAAACATTGCCTACGCCAAGGTCATGAAATTTTAAACCTATGTTTTTTCTAAGACTTTTATAGTTTTAACTCTTACGTTTGGGTCTTTGACCCATTTTGAATTTATTGTGATTGGAGAACATGCTATGTATGACTCTTTCCATTTTATTGAGGCATTTTTTTATGGTCTACCACATGGTCTATCCTGGAAAATGCTTCATGTGTCTTCCACAAAAATGTGTGTTCTGCTCTTGATGGGTGGAGTGTTCTATAGATGTTTACTCGGTCTGTTGATTGATAGTTGTGTTAAAGTCTTTTTTCTTGTCTTTATGCCTAGCTGTTGTATGCATTATTAAAAGCTGGATATTGAACTCTTGAACTCCTATTGTTGAAGTGTCTTTTTCCCTTTAATTCTGTAATTTTTGCTTCATGTACTTTGAGGGTCTGTTGTGTTTGGGTTTATAATTGTTCTGATAAATTGAACCTTTTATTATTGTAAGATGTTCTGGACACTAGAAACAATTTTTTGTCTTAAAGTCTATTGTGTTTGAAATTAGTATACCTACCTTGCTCTCTTTAGGATACTATTTGCATGATCTTTTATTCTCCTTTTAATTTTGACCTATTTGTGTCTTTGAATCTGAAGTGTGCCTCTTATAGACAGCATATAGTTGATTGTGTTTTCTTTTTAATCTATTCTGTCAATCACTGACTTTTGATAGGTGTGTTTATATTTGACATAATTACTGATAACATAAGATTTCTGTCTGCCATTTTGCTATTTGTTTCTCTATCTCATTTTTGTTTTGTTTCTCTGTTCCGTTATTTCTTCCCTCTTTTGTGTTAAATAGGTGTTTTCTAGTATGTCATTTTCATTCTTTTGTCATTTCTGTTCCTATGTATTTTTTAAAATTATTTTCATAGTGATTATATTGAGTGTTACAATTAACTTGGTAATTTATAACAATTTAATTCAGATTAATACTAGTTTGATTTCACTGGTATACAAAGGCTTACCTCATATATAGCTCCATTCCTTCCCCCATTTTTTGTGTCCCACAAATAGTTATACAGATTATATATTTATGCCTTATATACCTATCAAAACAATTTAATTATTACTTTGTGTAGTTGTCTTTTAAATCAGATTGGACATAAAAGGAGCTGCAAACCAAAAAATTCTTTTATGCTATGTTTTTGTATTTATCTATATAGTGACCTTTACCACTGCTCTTTATTTATACATGTGGATTGAGTTACTGTCAGAGTCCTTTTATATCAGCCTGAAAGACTTTAGTATGTCTTGTATGGCAGGTCTGCTAGCAACAAACTATTTTTGCTCATCTGGGAGTGTCTTTAGTTCTCATGGTTTTGAAGGACATTTTGCTGGATATAGACTTCTTGGTTGAGAGTCTTGTTTTTTAGCAATTTGAACAGGCCATCCATGTCCTTCTGGCTTACATAGTTTCTGAGAAGAAATCAGCAGTCAATCTTACTGAGGGTCAGTTCTATGTGCTTGCTGCCTTTAAGATTCATCAGACTTGAGAATATTTTGGTCATTTTGTGTTCACATATTCTTTCTGCTTCTTTTTCTCTGACACCTCTGGGAGTCTCATTATACATATATAATATTCTTGATAGTATCCCAGAAGTTCTTGAGGCTTTATCTATATATTTTTCTTTCAATTCTCAGACTGATAATCTAAATTGACCTAATTTGAAGTTCACCGATTCTTTCTTCTGCCTGTTCAAATCTACTGTGAGTTTTTCATTTCATTTATTGTATATTTTAAATCCAGAATTTCTATTTGGTTTTTAATTTTAACATTTTTTATTGGTGAAACATTCTCATATTTGTCTTTAGTAATTTAGACATGGTTCCTTTGTTCTTTGAACATAGTTATATTTGATTTAAGTCATTGTCTGGTGGTGAGGCCAATGTCTGGGCTTCCTCAGGGACAGTTTCTATTCACTGCTATTTTTCCCATGTATGGGCCATACTCATTTGTTTCTCTGCATGTTTTTTAATTTTTTTTTTATCAAACACTGGACATTTAAAATAATATAATGTAGAAACTCTGGAAATTAGATTGTTCTTCCTCTTCAGGATTGGTTTTTGCCATTTGTTTGTTTGTCCAGTAACATTTCTAAACTAATTCTGCACAATCTCTGCTCAGCTTACTGGTCAGCTAATGGTTGGGCAGAGAATTCCTTCAATGTCTATAACCAATACATTTCCCAGTTTTCTTGAGGGACATTGTTCATGATGGGGGGCATACTTTCAACACTCGGGCAGTAGACAGTTTCTCCTTAGCCTTTAATTCCAGCTTTCACAGAATGTCAGTGTTAGCCAGAAGTGAGAGCTTAGTACCTTGTCAGTTATTTCCTATGCATGCACATAGCTTGGACATATATCCCTGTGGATATTTCTTTCCCTAGCTTTAAAATTTTTTTGTATTGATTTAAGAGAGAGAGAGGAAGGGAGAGAGACAGAGAGAGAAACATTGATCTTTTCTCTGTGCCCTGACCAGGGTCAAACCAAAAACTTTTGTGTATCGGGACAATGCTCTAACCAACAGAGCTATCCATCCAGCGCATGCACTAGCTTTTTAAACAAATCTTTCTGTTTAGCCTTTTGTTTGACCATCTCAGGCAGCTATAATCTTAAACAATTTCCTGATTTTGTTTGTTTTTCAACAAATGTCCCCAGTGTAAAGGCTGTTTCTACTGGGTAAGCTCCAAGTCAGGTTAAAGACAGCCTTGCAAGTGGGGTCTTTAGGGAACCAACAGGTCAATTAATGACAGTTCTCTGGGAATGGGGCTTTGAAGGCATGCCAGTATACCCCTCTCCCCCAATGACTGCCAAGCTCCTGTTACCACAGTGACTGAACAATTTCTTTTCCAGGCTTCTGTGGAATATGGAGATAGGGATGGGAACAGGGCAAGTTCAAGAGCTATAGAGCTCACTGTTTTTGCTGAGATTCAGCTATTTTTGTTTAATAAATGCACTCTGGATTGGTACAGAACTTTGGCTGATTCTGAGAGCTCAGAAATAGTTGGGTCTGACAATTTTCGTTAGTGTTTAGATTGCTTTATGGGGAAGAAGCTTTCAGATACCCTTAACCTATCATTTTCACTGATGTCACTGAATTGATTTTTGCATATTTAATTCATAACTATTTTTATCATTTTTCTTGTCTCTAATATGCTCATATTCTTTGAATTCCATTAAATACTTGTCATTATGCTATCACTTACCATGAATCATTGTATTTTACTTCTACTACTGCCCACCCACCACTGCCACTAATACTAATACTGCTACTATTAATATAGCATATTCTGTTAACACAGTATGTTTCCTAACATGAATCATTGTTACATCAGGGAATTATGCCACTATATCTTAAGTTTTATGTAATTTTTCTCCACAAGGAGAGCCAGACTAATGGGAACAGAAGTATAAACTTCAGCAAGAAAAGAAAAGTTCCTCAGTTTGGCTATGGTTGCTACAAAAGCCTTTTGGTTTTATTTAAGAAAACTGAAAACACACTTGCAGTAGAACTCCCTCCCTAGGAAGGTGCGGCTCAGCCTGTGGCAGTTAGCACTGCCTCTAGCACCCTTTCAGGGCAGCCACCGTCTTAGAGCTCTTCTTCTGTTTGCATCTGGGCACATGCCCACCATGATCTAATTAAATGTTGCATGCATTTATTTTCTACTGTTTTTATTTATTTGTAATGTTCTCTAAACTAGCTTCTTGCTGCACTGAGTTACGTGCTTGAATAATCCAAGGTATGTCCCCTGATGCCAACTGTTGTTTGTGTTATTGTTAAGTACTCCATTTATTTAATAAGATGCATGGGTTTTTGTTCTTTGTGATTTTGGTTTGTTTTTTAATTATCACTGAGACCTTTCTTGTTCTTACATTCTATATTGTATTTCTGGAACAAATTCAATTTATGTTTTGGAAAGGCCTGGAAAAAGAACTCTGTAAGAATGAATTTAGTATGACACAGTGGAAAGAGGAAATGCCTCTGAAATCAGAATTGAATGTGTTTGGACTCTGGCTCTGAAATTTAACCAATATGTGATGTTGTCTTGGTTTCAGGTTTCCCATTTGTAAAATGGGGATAATAGAATGATTGGGAGGTTTCAATAAAATACTATATATAAAGGTTTTACAGTGACTGGCACAAATTAGAAACTTCACAAATGTTGATTTCGTCCCTTTCTCTTTCAGTTTCAAGTATTTGCAAGCTTTAGGAATGATGATTCTGTCTGGTCATGATCTTTTCTCTGCACAAACCTGCTCTGATCTACTCATTCCCTATAGTCTTTGAATAAAAGAATAGCTTTATTTGACACATATTTCACCTAACATAAAATTAAAAAGATTTTATTTAGAAAATTAAATTTAACAAGGTAACATCGATCAATAAGAGTACATAGGTTTCAGGTAAACATTTCTATAGCATTTTAACTGTTAATTATGTTGTGTACCCATCACCAAAAGTTAAATCATTTTCTGTCACCTTATATTTGTTCCTCTTTACACCTTTCCTCCCACCCTCTCCCCATGTCCCAACATCTCCCTCCGCCTGGTAATGACTTCACTTTTATCTATGAGTCTGTTTTATATCCCACCTATATGTGAATTCTTATGGTTTTTAGCCTCTCTGATTTACTTATTTCACCCAGTATAGTGTTATCAAGGTCCGTCCATGTTGTCACAAATGATACTATGTCATCATTTCTTATGGCTGAGTAGTATTCCATTGTATATGTACCACATCTTCTTTATCCATTTTCTACTGAGGGACACTTTGGTTGTTTCCATGTCTTGGCCACTGATAATAATACTGTGATGAACATGGGGGTGCATGTGTCTTTGTGTACCAATGTTTTTGAGTTTTGCGTAGATATGCAGTAGAGGGATTGCTGGGTCATATGGTAGTTCTATTAGTCTTTTGAAGAACCACCATACTTTTTTTCCATAATGGTGGTACTTATTTGCATCCCCACCATCAGTGAATGAGGGTTCCTTTCTTTCCACAGCCTCTCCAACACTTGTTATTACCTGTCTTGTTGATAAAAGCTAATCTAACAGGTGTGAGGTGGTATCTCATTGTAGTTTTGATTTGCATTTCTCTAATAGCTAGTGAAGATGAGCATCCATTCATATATCTGTTGGCCATTAGTATGTCCTCTTGCGGAAGTGTCTGTTCACATCCTCTCCACATTTTAAGACTTGACCTGTTCTTCAAATGTACAATTTAGTGGCTTTTAGTATATTCACAGAAGTATGCAGCTATCATTAAATCTAATTTTTAGAACATTTTTAATACCCCAGAAAGAAACCTCATCGCTGTTAGCAGCCATTCTCATTCTCAGATGCCCAGATTTTGAATGGTCTGCCCCAATCTTCTTACTCCTTTCAGCCCTGTAATTTATAGTATGCAGTTTTTGTAGATACTTGTATTGTGGTAACAGGAATGCTGGTGTTACAGTTTGGGCTTTTGCCCTCATCACCCCAAGTGTTTTTTAAGATCACCATGACCTTTTCATTACTTAAACAAGTGCTTTTTGGTCCTTATTTGCTTTATTGGTCACTTTGTCTTTGGTGACACTCTTCTCTCCCTTGATTATGTTAAAGTCTCCCTCATGGTATCCCAGTATGTAGTTGTTCTATCTCAGTCTACGTAGCTGGTTCATTTTCCTTAAATGTTGGTATTCCCAATGGTCCTCTCTATAATCTTCCTCCAATGCTGGTGAAGACCATTCTTTCATTTTTCACATATCATTTTAAAGTATCTTTATTTAGATCCTTTTAGCAACTTGCTGTCCCATTAAGAATTTAAGTATACCTGTTTCTTTACCTCTCTAATAACTAATTTCTTTTTAAAATTTATTTTTGCATGTTTAACAGCTATCAGGTAGGTTTTATAGTTATTTAGTTTGTAGGATTTTTTGTTGTTAGCTAGTCTAATTCCCAGGTGTTCATATTCTGTTTGTATTTCCTGTTTCTAGTCCATATTTTCCATTGAAGACCAGCTATTACGCATGTATATATTTATGTATGATACATTTTTTGGGAATTAAATCTTTACCTGTTTAATCACAAATATATTTTATGATCCAGTTTTTGTATCAAGATTTTACTGAATTTTTAAAATGCACTTTTAATTAAATCTATTTAGAAAAATAATGTTTCAGTGATACAATTTTCAAAATTATTTGTCAGGTCCTTGTAGGAACATTCCCTGGAATACTGCACAACAATGCAATAAGGAAAGTCAGGTGTCCCCTTCTTAACAAGGGGAAGAGAACATCAGTAGTGAGAGAATGTTGAGTGAAGAACTTCATAATGATCCTTTTAAGAACTTGAAATTCAAGACTTACATCTTTAGTTAATGAGGGAAAATTTATTGCGATTACAGTTAAGGGGTAGCTTTCCCTTTTAATTGAATTTAATCCTATACTTAATTTTTATCGATATTTTACCGTGTTAAAAATATTGTCATTGGCCTGACCAGTCGGTGGTGCAGTGAATAGAGCGTTGGACTGGGATGCAGAAGACCCAGGTTCGAGACCCCGAGCTCGCCAGCTTGAGCGCGGGCCCATCTGGCTTGAGCAAAAAGCTCACCAGCTTGGACCCAAGGTCGCTGGCTCCAGCAAGAGGGTGCTCGGTCTGCTGAAGGCCTGCGGTCAAGGCACATGTGAGAAAACAATCAGTGAACAACTAAGGTGTTGCAACGGTAACGAAAAACTAATGATTGATGTTTCTCACCTCTCTCCGTTTCTGTCTGTCTGTCCCTATCTATCCCTCTCTCTGACTCTCTGTCACTGTAAATATATATATAGTCATTGGATGAAGATTTACAACCCTAGACATAAAACTGTTGTCTTTCTGTACCTTGCGAGTGCGCAGTACCGAGTCGTGTCATGCTCTGGAAATGTGTCTGCTGCTGCACCACTGGTGGCTGCTCTGTCTCCCACTCTGCAAACTGGGTGCCAGTCACGCTGTCCAGTCAGGGCTTTGATGGGAAAGGCATTCCTAAAATCTGTGTAAAACTTTATTTAAATGTTTAAACAAGTAGCAATCTGCCCTTTGGTTTGCTTAAATAAGTAAAAATAAGCAAGTAACAATTCTTATTTCTTGGTGCTTATGTAAGTTTCCCAAGTATTTGGAATATATTTTTAACTTACATATCTTATCTGTAATTCCCTTATTGCAATTCTTCTTTTACAAACTGAGAGATAATGTTTTTTGTTTTGTTTTGTTTCTATGTCTATGATAAAGCCTTTGCTGTGTTTTCCTACAAGTGGTAAAGCTTCAGATATAATACTGTCCACTAATGAGTAAATGTGTAGCACTGGCTGCGTGAGTGGGGGGTATGTTGGAACTTAAGGCCTTGTTGAGGAAGAAGACTGCTAATTTCCACTCCTGTGGCTAAGCCATCTAACCTGTAAAAAGGGTTGTAATCAGAATTTCAGAATAATTCCTCAGATATAGAGACAACTGTACTGTATACTGTACTGGTGTATATGTTTCTGGTACTATTAGTATATACTTGAATGCAGTTTTTTTGACATATTGTAATATGTACCAGCCATTGTTTATGCCAATGCCTTGTTTTGAATTTGCTATGTGGCAAGGTAAGAACTTCGTTCAACTGGAATTATGAACTTCTATGGGTACCTCTCAATTCTCTGTGCATAGAAGCCACTGCTATTCTTTTGATGTGGTACAGCCATTAATCATTTCTTTTCCCTTTCAAATAATCTGGAAACCACCTGATGCTCTCTCCCTAGATGTCCTGGAGCTTCTCATCGGAGAGTTGCCCTAGAAAGGAGGAAAACCAGTAAAACTCAGGCAGAGAGTGAGAACGAAAATGAAACCACTATAATAGATTTCCCAGGTACCCTATCACCCGAAACAGACTGCTCAGGGACAGGCACAGTGCTCAGCGAGCGGAACTTAACCTCAGCCTCTCTTCCTGCATGGATCGAGGAGCCTGGCTTGGACAACCCTGCCTTCGAGGAGAGCGCCATTGCTGACAGTATGTGCTATTCACCTTTATTTTGTTTTTTATGTTTGCAGATCAGACATTTGCTTCCAATTGCTCCCTATGATTTTACCAACTTGCATTTCTCCTCTTAAAAAAAATAATTTTATTGAGATATAATTCACATAACACAAAAATCACCCTTTTAAATCTGTAATTCTAACAGTTGGAATTTTAGAAACAACATGAACTTCACCCAGGAAAAAGGCGCTCGCTCCTTTCACCCCTCTTCTGTTGTAGTTCATGAGCTTACTATCATTAACATGCTGCTTCTTGTTTGCTCATATGTTTAGAAGTTAGTTGCTTCTTGACTAAGAAATCAATAACATGTAGAATGATGAAAATAATACCTCAGATTAAATGCTTACTCTGTGTCAGGCTCTGTGCCCAGCACTTTATATAAATTAACTGATTAAAAGCTTGTAACAGTATTATGAGATTTTTTTTTAATGCTGAGAATCTGAGTCTTGAGAGATTAATTAGTCGAGCTCATGCTGCCAAGAAATGGCTGGATGTGTGTCTGTCTGCAAGGCCAGCTGTGACTGTTGCCCCTGTCAGCCACTGTTCCGACTCTGCAGCCCCCCGGGAACCAGCAGGCCTGTAGTCCTAGATCTTGGGCATATCTCAGTAGCTGGCCCTACGTATTTACTTTTAAATATGATTTTCTTTTACAAATTCCAAATTGTACTAAACATTTTCAATTTCCCCTGCCACAGCTATCACTTTTTCTTTTCCTAAGGCTCCAGACCGTGTCTCTTAGAGCTGACATGGTAACTCTCTCAACATCTATGATGATTACATACCACAGAGTTAGTTTTTTCTTTATACTAATTTGCACTGTTTATAATTATTTAATGGTGCAGAATTTCTTGTCAGTTAGCTCATCCTTTGCAATTTCTTAATTAAATCATTGTGTCTTTCCTAGTGATCTGATATATAATAGCTATTTGTTGGTTATATACTGATTACCCTTGGAAGAGGAAATGTTTAGATCATATTATTTAACATGTAAATATTTTTGATAATTCTGTTTTCCTTATCCATATTAATTATCTGTTTTCCTTATCCTTATTAATTGTCTATTAACATAAAGTGAATTATTTACCTGAAGAGCATCAAAATATAAAACATTTGTTTTCTTTCCATCTGTTTTTCTCTGTTATTTCTAACTCAACAGCAACACAACAACCACCTAATTTACCAGAAGGTGAAATTACTACGATAGAAATTCACCGTTCTAATCCTTATATTCAGTTAGGAATTAGCATTGTGGGTGGCAATGAAACACCACTGATTAACATTGTTATCCAAGAAGTTTATCGTGACGGGATCATTGCCAGAGATGGAAGACTCCTTGCTGGAGACCAGATTCTTCAGGTATAAATTTTAATTCTGTTAATTTCTACCCTTTTATTCTTGTTCATTAATTTAAAACTTGGAAAATTGTGGTACTGTGGAACCTGAATTGTATAAAGGTAGTTATGCTGTTTTTGTATGTAAAACAGATTAGAATTTTGTAATTTCTCCTGTTTCTCCATATACATGAGCTTATATTTTTCTTTTTACCTTAATTTCAATCCGCATGTATGATTCATTTTACACATGAGGAAATGCACTCAAGCCTGGTCTGTAATTGTCTGCAGTCGCCTAGCAGCTAGTACATGGCAGAACCAAGGATGCTACTTCAAGACTGTCATTAACTCTGTGATCCTAATACTGTTCTCTATGTAATGATAATTATTGTAAGTTTCTTTGAGGAGTGCTGTACGTTAAAGTGGATTTTTTTGTAAATGATGATTGTATATCTATTTCACATTGTTAGTTTCCTTGGGGAGTGTTATTTCTACAAATTGGGGGGAAAAGATTGTCACACTTTGGTTATATTTTCTAGGTCAACAACTATGACATTAGCAATGTGTCCCACAACTATGCCAGAGCTGTTCTTTCACAGCCCTGCAGTACCCTGCATCTCACTGTACTGAGAGAGAGACGCTTTGGTAACCGAGCATACAGCCATTCTGATGGGAACTGTCCACGAGAAGAGGTTTTTCATGTGGTTCTTCATAAACGGGACTCTGGTGAACAACTTGGTATCAAGCTTGTACGAAGGACAGATGAGCCAGGAGTTTTTATTCTTGACCTGTTGGAAGGGGGGCTTGCTGCACAGGATGGGAGACTCAGCAGCAATGATCGTGTGCTTGCCATCAATGGGCACGACTTGAAGCACGGGACTCCTGAGCTCGCCGCCCAGATCATCCAGGTAAACTCCAGACATGTGTTCCAGATGCTTGACCTTTGTTACCATAGATCAATATTTGTTTTTAATGCCCGATAATAAAAGAATCTAGGGTGTATTTAATATTTTATTGGAAAACTCAACCATGGCAATTTAAATTCTTCAAAATCCATAGTAGTATAACTTTAGTAGAGATAGAATCTTTCCTAAACACTGTGTTCCATGTACTTCTAGGCTGGCTATTTATAAAGTCTCTGAATCTGAAGTTTTACGTGCATTTCTTGTTTGCTCCCTGGGCTTCCTCTAGTACCAGACATAACAGACGATGTTGTCCACATTGAACGAGTGAGAAAAGTGAGGTTCAGAGGAGCTTGATTGTCAAGGTTATGACTTACCTGGTCTCTTAGCTTTCCTTCTTCACTTCCAGATCCATAAAAATAGAGGGAAAGTAATTTTTATTAGGAATAACTCATCTCTATAATGCTTTTTTTCTTTTAAGGACTTTAAAGCATTTCAAACACATCATAACATTTCTCTTCATAGTAGCCCTATGAAAAAAGTAAGGATAGTTATTATAGAAAAACCATGTTTTTAATAGTAGCATTAAAACAAAAATATGAGAAAACCATCAGAGAAGATTTCAGGTTCTGCAACATGCCATGCATGACATTTAACCTGATGTGCGCATCTCCTACAGAGGTCAGGGTAAAACAAAAATGTCTCTTTATTTAAAGTAAGTATAACAAAGCACTATAAGGAAACCAAGTATTAATATAATTGAGTATCAGAAATTAAGGTAGGTTGATGGTCACTAAAAATGATACTACACAGAATCAAATAACAGTGAAAATCTGAGACTATAAGAAAACCCAAGTCTCAATCCTCTTAACTTACTCCTTTTTTCAACTGTGGTTCAGGGTAGCCTTCTGGAAACACATACACAGCTATGATTGCATTGAAGGGAGATTAGGTTTGGTCCCAGTTCATAGACTTGAGATTTAAAGAAATTGGATGCCTTGAAATTTCTTGAAATCAGAGAAAGCATTTGGACTGTTACCTGTGGATACCAGCCAGCTGTTATACTAGTGAGAACAAGTCCACCATGTAGGGATCAGGTTGAGTGGGTGGAGGAGGGCGAAGAAAAGAAGGAACGTAATCCTGCTGTGTGATTTGTTAAAGGAAACAGGAGAGCTGAGCGGACTTTATAAAGTAAGAAGTCAGATCGATAAGATAGAAATAAATCGACTATATATATATACACATACATACATACATATATCAGGCAGCGTTAAAATACTATGATTCCCAAAAAGATGGTCCTCACTAAATTCCTAACCAAAATGGGGAAAATGAAGATACACAGATAAAAAAATATATACACTGAAAAATTTTCATGATAATCTATTATATATTTGAATTTTTGTTAAATAGTTGGATCATATTTTCCCCAAGCTATAGAAAACTAATGTTGCTCAGTGTAAATTTCTTTATTTTTTTAATATTTTTATTACTCAGTTTATGAAAAAAATAAAAGTCTTATTGTTTGGGGAACTATAAAAATATGTATTTCATGTCTCAAAAGAGAATCATAAAGACAAAATACATAAAATAAAGAAGGAAGTTAAAATCACATTCAATCTAAACACCCTAAGATGTCAACATTCATGTTTTAGAGCACATCACTACAGATACTTTGTGTGTGTATGTTCTTAGATAAATGGGTCCATATTTACACAGGAACTTAATGCATGCACTCATCTTGTAAATTGTAAGTTTGCGCCTTTTTCTTTACATCAGCAGTGTATTGTGGACTTCTTACCTTGAAAATAAATGTAGATTCACATCATAATTCTTAATAGCTGTGTAGAAGGCATGTTGTATTTTCTAACTTAAGTTTTGTTTTCAAGTTTAAAACATATTACTGAACTTAACCCCAGAGTCTGATCATACCCATTTGTACTCCCAGCAGCGAGGCATGCTACTTACTTATGAATTATAGGTGTTGTCATTTGGGCATCCTGCATTTTAAAAATCATGACTTTAACACAACTCTTTTGCTATGTTTGAAACCCAGAGTATAAAATGTGCAGTCTGTTTAAAGTTAGTCTAAACACAAATGTAGGTTTGTCATTTAAAGCCTAGATGCCCACTTACATCACATGCAGTGAATTTTGTCTTTTAAGCAATCTGAGGAGATCGATGTGTGTTTCCGTTTAAGGTTTGCATAAACGGGTTTTCTAGTAAAGAATTCAAGGGGAGATGAGAACACAGGTAGTTTTACCACTTTGCCTTGTTATTTTGGAGGTAGGGTGGAAAAGGCATGTGTAAGAGCTGGGGTGGGGTAGGTGTTCAGCTGCAGAAGTTTCAAAATATTAACTCATGAAATGAACCTCCTTTCTCCCCACCACCAGGTGCTTGCAGTCACTACACAGGCAAGGCAGTGTAACAATAAGTGCATTGGAAATTATACTACCTGTAATTTTTATGGTGCAAAGTATCATTAGTGACTGTTGGTAATGCATGTGTGTTTTCTCCAGGCGAGCGGAGAAAGGGTGAATTTAACAGTTGCTAGACCAGGGAAGCCCCCACCTGGGAGCACTGTCCGGGAGGCAGGGCCACAGAGCAGCAGCCAACCCCACGCACAACCACTGTACTACGGCAGACCCAGCTCACACAAGGTGAGGCTATGGTTTGTGTGATTTAGTTTACTCACCTCAAAGGTTTACCGTTAGAAGCTGGTAAAATTTAAATGAGGGCTGTTCTGTTGGAGAAGGTGAACATGGGTTTCAATGTGAAACGTGCATGTTTGCTGACTGGGAGAGTGACGGTGTTGTCTCAATTCCTCAGACGGCAGAGATGGTTTCCTAGAGAAGGGCCCTCTGCCAGGTGATTGACGAGAAGTGTCTGATCTTTCAGAAAATATTTTCTATTTGTTTAGTCCTGCTTGAAAATGGGCACGACTTTAGGTTGCGCATTTGAATGCAACAGTCGGCTGTCTGATTGAAAAAGCAAAATGAAGACCATGATGGACAAGTCTGTACTTAGCAATTAAGCAGCTTGCCTGCAACGACAGAATTAGATACGTGATTATTACAGTACAAATCATACATGTTGTTAGTTACTAGTATAGCACATTTCTTTTTATATTATAGTTTATAGGAATACTACCCTAAATTATTTAAAATTCTCATATGTTCTACAGCTCCTTTAATATTTCACTGGTATTGTAATATATTCCTAGAACATGTGTATCTGTACTAAGAACTCTCTAACTTTAGCTGCAGAAAGCAAAAAAGGGTATTACTTTACTGCATTTTTGGTATTATTTACTTCATTTTATCCTTCACTTGAACTCAACTTCTGTTAGGCCAGGGTTTTTTAAACAATGATGTTCACCCAACTATGTGAAAATAAAAGCTAACTGTGAGCTTCCAAAGTCACTTTCCTTACTTATAATTAAATTGCTTTACCAAACAAAAACTTACTCTTGGTCTGCTTAGAAACCATACCATTTCCTAACTGCTACAATGGCTTCTTAATGTAAGTACAGTGTTTGAGAAAGCAATCACCTGTGGAATGTCATAGACACCAACCATCAAAAGCATTGCTTTAAGACACAAGAATTTTTGTTTTGTCAGGTTTATCAGGTTTTCTGAGCTTAAGTATAGACTTGTCACTGGTCTTTGGTTTAGTTAATACTTAAATTATAACTGCAGACTTTGTTGTCATTTCTGAACAAAAACCAAAATGTTTGAGGGAAACCTATAATTTTACCTTCATAATGATGACTATAAAAAAAGAGTCAGTGTTTTGAATAGGAATACTCAATAGGAGTTGTTTCAGATAGTTTGTCCTTACTTTACAAAATATATATTCTGAAATAATTGTAGTATAAGCTGAAAGTAGATTGTTGAATCTTTAATATCATTGAATTCTACAATAATTTGAGATATGAGTGTGTTACGACATTATAATTTTAAGACATAAGACAATTTTCCTTTTTTATTAAGTGAGAGTCGAGGAGGCAGAGACACAGACTCCTGCATGCACCCTGACCAGGATTCATCTAGCAAACCCCCTACAAGGCATTGCTCTGCTCATCTGGGGCAATTGCTCGTTGCTTAGCAACTGAGCTATTTTAGCACCTGAGGCAAGGCCATGGAGCCATTCTCAGCGCCCGGGGCCAACTTGCTTGAACCATTCAAGCCATGGCTGTAGGAAGGGAAGAGAGAGAAGGGGAAAGGGTAGAGAAGCAGATGATCGCTTCTCCTGTGTACCCAGACCAGGAATTGAAGCCTTACCTGGACTTCTAAACACCAGGCTGAAGCTCTACTGCTGAGCCAACCAGCCCAGGGCAAGACATAAGACAATTTTTAAAACTGTACTTAATCATTTCAACATTCTTAGAGATAACTTTGCTTACTTCATTTTGTCTGTTTGGGGCACATATATTCTTCTTTTTTTATTGTACTTATTCTCTTTAATTTTATGTGACATTGATTTAAATAGCAGTGCTGAATTTATTTTTATTCTAAGTACTCTGCATAACTAGTTAGTTGGAACAACCACATAAAATGTACTTTTTCAATAAATAAAATCTTTACAAAAAATAAAAGAGCCTGGCCTGTTGTGGCACAGTGGATAAAGAGTCGCCTGTTTGAAACCCTGGGCTTGCCTGGTCAAGGCACATACAATAAGCAACAAGCAAGCAATGAACAACTAAAATGAAGCACCTATGAGTTGATACTTCTCAGTCCCCTCCCCCTGTAAAATCAACAAATAACATTTTTTTTTATTAAAAAAAACATACTTTTAAGTGTTAATTTAGCTCTTGCATTTGTTATGTCAAATCTTGATTTAGAAAAATAAAGGTCTCCTAGGGAAAGCAAACATAGAAATTTACCAAAACAACCTGTTCGGGTGATTATAATTGTTAAAACTTAGAGTATACATTAATCTACTACCTAGCTTCTGAGTATCTGCTTGGATAAATGTGCATAAGGTGATGGACCCTGAGAAGGTTCCTTGAAGCTTACTGTGTACAATCACTGAAGTAAGTTTGGTTCCGGTGGGAAAAAAATACATACATCTCAACCATCAGAGAAATAAAATCACCATCCTTAACTGATAAAATACCTGAAGCTGAAACGCTTAAGTAAATATACTCAAGGCTGAGTTTACACAACTTGTCTTCATAATGAAATGGTTTTGCCCAATTTTAAAGGATACTAACATATATTTTATACCTTTTAATAGGAGACTGCCTTAAGACATTTGCAAATTTTCTACTAGGTTATAACATTTTCTAGGAAACTTTGCTGTTATAAATAGTTTCCATGATAATATTTCAGGAGTGCAGGAATTCCAGGACCAGAGAAGGGCACATGGCCTGGAATTCCAGGACCAGGTTAACAAATAGATATGTATGTGTTAGCTGTTACATTTATACCAGTAAAGGAAATGTTCTAATTTTGTAAATATAATTCATGCATTTCCATAGTTAATATTGTTAGTAACATTAATATAATTATCTCTTATAGTTGTTAAGTGTTAAAAAACCTTTTGAGACCTTGGTTTCCACTGTTACATGTATAGGGATAGTGCCCATATGGTGCAGTTCATACATAGAAACAGAAGATAAGCATGGTGCTTCATACTGACAAAACCTGTGAATGCACATCAGTTCAGATTCCACTGTAGTCACTTACAGTTGTATGATTTCAGGCAAGTTACTTTACCTCTCTAAAGTTGTTTCCTCATCTCTAAATGCGGCCAATAATAGTATTTACTTTTGGGGACACTGTAAAGAGGAAATGAAATAATACATATAAAGCCATTAGCTTTACACATAGTAAGCCTTCAATAAAAGTTAGCTATTGATTGTTTGGTTTTTTTGTTTGTTTTTTATTTGTTTTTGTATTATTCTGAAGTGAGAAGCGGGGAGGCAGAAAGACTCCTGCATGCACCTGACCAGGATCCACCCAGCAAGCCCACTAGGGGGTGATGCTCTGCCCATCTGGGGCATAGCTCCATTGTAACTGGAGCCATTCTAGCACCTGAGGCGGAGGCCATGGAGCCATTCTCAGCGCCCGGGCAAACTTTGCTCCAGTGAAGCCTTGGCTGTGGGAGGGGAATAAAGAGAAAGAGAAAGGAGAAGGGGAAGGGTGGAGAAGCAGATGGGCGCTTCTCCTGTGTGCCTTGGCCAGGAATTGAACCCAGGATTTCACACACCAAGCCGATGCTGCTATTGTTATTTCAATGTTAACATCATATATGTACACCTTGTTTTATATTACATTTTAATCAGAAAAAGAAAGTGCTGTTTTAAATTATTTTCCCACTTCCTGGAGTGTCTCAGTAACAATAGTAATGAGAGATGTCACTAAAAATAGCTTTCCCTTGAGGATATAGTTTGGTGGGAAGTCCCCTGTCATTAACTTCAGAAATTCAGTTATTTCATATCCTTTTAGCTTTCTGTGAAGGTTTTGAAGGTAGATTTGCACCCACTTTATGACTGTCAGGTGTTCGTCAGTGAGAATCAGAGGGTAGGTAGCTTGTTCCTGGCAGTTGGCAAAATCTATATTTTATGTTAGTACTGCTCTGTCAACTTTTCTTTCAAAGAGGAAGGGAGGAAGATGGAAGAAAAGTTCAGTGGCTCATCTTCAGAATATTATTTACTTTTATAGAAGTATTATTATTCTAGAATTGACCATATGTTGGAGTTTAAAATAAACTGTACAAATAATGTGCTTCTTTTAACTGTAACCTCCACACCACAGCAGTTCTGCATTGTTCTAGTTCCGTGAGTAGTCAATGAAAAGATAGTAGTCTGAAGTTAGACACTGCAATCCACAGTGATCAGTGTAGTGTTTGTACCTGTGCAGAACTGTGTATAACAGGGTCGGGAACCTTTTTGGCTGAGAGAGCCATAAATGCCACATATTTTAAAATGTAATTCCATGAGAGCCATACAACGCCCCGTGTACGTTATGCATTATCCAATAAAAATTTGGTGTTGTTCCGGAAGACAGCTGTGATTGGCTCTAGCCACTCGCAACCATGAACATGAGTGGTAGGAAATAAATGGATTGTAATACATGAGAATGTTTTCTATTTTTAACGTTACTATTTTTTTTTTTATTAAAGATTTGTCTGTGAGCCAGATGCAGCTATCAAAAGAGCCACATCTGGCTCGTGAGCCATAGGTTCCCGAACCCTGGTGTATAACTTTCAGTTCTAGAGTAAGTGATAAAATAATGATATATAGTTGCCACATAAGTTTTTATATTAGTCTAAGCTGTCCTTGCTGTGTATTACTCATTCCAGTGAATATGTTCAATAAATTTTTCCTTTCATGATTTAGAATCTTACCCAGTGTGTTACATGCCAAGAAAAACATATTACTGTAAAGAAGGAACCGCACGAGTCTCTTGGAATGACAGTAGCTGGGGGCAGGGGAAGTAAAAGCGGTGAACTGCCCATCTTTGTAACCAGCGTGCCGGCTCACGGCTGCCTTGCACGCGATGGTAGAATCAAGAGAGGTAAGATGGGCTTTTGAGCGACTGCACCACATCATCTCTTTGAATTCACCTCTGTACATAAAGAATGTGTACAAACTTTTCTTTAACTTGTGACTTTTTTTATTCTTTAAAATTTCCCTTGCATATTTAACCATAAATGCCTAATATAAAAGGAAATTGTGGGAGCTAGGCATTTTCTAACAGTCATTCAGACTGTTGGTTTATTTTATGTTGGAAGGACTCTTTAAGAGATTTGTTTTCCACATTATGGTCTCTGAAGGACCACCTCCAAAATTCAAATGTTGTTTAAAGTGGGAGGGGCTCACAGGAGATGGAGCAGAAGACAGAATTTAAAAGGTAGTAGGCTTAGGGATTAACACATTAATAAGTTCACATTCTGCAACAGTACTGTGTGATTTATATACAGGGGGGTGGTAGTGGTAAAAAACAGCATCCTTCATACACTTGGTTTGCTTATGTGGAAAAGTGAGTCTTAAAAGCTCTTTTTCCGAGAATAAAGTTGGATTCCTACCTCACACAACATATAAGAATTAATTTATTTTGAATCCAAGACTTAAATATAAGATCTACAATGTCCAAAGAAAAGCATAAGTGTACATACTTGTGACTTTGGTAGGCAATGATTTTCTTAGCTATGACACCAAAAACACAAGCAACAAAAACAAAATAGATAAACTGGACTTCATCAAAATTACAAATTTGATGAAGGACACCCTTCCCCAAGAAATTAAAAAGATAACCCACAGAATGGAAAATATTTGTAAATTGTATATCCAATGAAGAACTTGTATCTAGAGCAGTGGTTTTCAACCTTTTTACACTTAGGGCCTGATGAAAATAAGAGAATTATTTCAGGAACTACTAAGGCAAAAATCTTCCTGAATATTAGCAAATTCAACTAAGATCATTGGGTCTATAATCTACATACAATGTAAGAGTGGTTAACTCTTTCATGTCCCAGCACAAAATTTCTGATGAACCAGTGGTTGAAAAACACTGATCTAGAGTACAGAAAGAGCTCTTACAAATCAATAAATAAAAAGTAAATAACCCAACTGAAATAATGGGAAAAGTATCTGAATAGACATTACTCCAAAGGAAGTATGCAAATGGCCAATAATCACAGGAAAAGATGCTCAATGTCATTGGTTATTAGGGAAATGTAAATCAAAACCACTACACACCCAGAAGGATGAATAATAATAAAAAAGACAGGCGGTAACAAACATTGGCAAGGATGTGAAGAAATTGAAACTCATGCACTGCCAGCAGGAATGTAAAATGGTACAACTCTTTGGAAAACAATTTAGCAGTTCCTTAAAAAAGTTACGTGTAGTGTTACTGTACGATCTAGCAGTTCTGCTTCTGAAGAAATGGAAGCATGTGGTCACAGAAAACTTGTCCGTGAAGTTTCGTAGCAGTGTGTTTTATAACAGCCAAAAAGCGGAAACAACCCAGATGTCTATCAGCTAATGAATGGATTAACATAATGTGGTATATCTATGCAAGGGGATATTATTTGGCTATAAAAAGGAATGAAGCATTGACACAAGCTACAATCTAATTGAATCTTGAAATCATTATGCCTACAGAAAGAAGCCAGTCAACAAAAGACCAGCTGTGGCTCCATTTGTATGTTATGCCCAGAACTGGAAGATCTCCTAGGGAGAGAAAGTAGATTAGTGATTAGGGAAGTAACTGCTAATGGGTATGTTTTTTTTATGGGGGAGATTGATCTTAATATGATGTGTGATGGTTGTGCAGCTCTGTGACTATACTACTAAAACAATTAAATTGTAATTTTAAATGAATGAATTGAATGTTTATGAGTAATATCTTAATAAGAATGCTATTTTCTTTAAGTTATTTGTCCAGTTATAAGAGGTAATTTTATTTCCTTGTTATTTATTGTTTTCTGAATTTTCTACAATGAGAATGTTTTGCTTTAACAATCTGAACAATAAAGGATGATTTGGGAAAGGAGGTTTCTGTAGGCTTCCCTTGGTACAAATGTATATGCCTCCTACAGAAGTAATCCTTTCCTTCCTAACCTTTTATTTAATCCTCATTGCCCTTTTTATGATATTACTAAACAAAGGAACAAAACCTTTTTTTCTTCCTCAAGCAAGATATGTTCAAATCACAAGTTTTGTTTCTTTCTGTAGGCCCAGGGATATCCTTTCTTTACATATTCTGACATGTTTGCACTGTGGAGGGCTGTCATTATGTATAAACTATGGAAATATAAAACAGAATGTGAAATTTTATTTCTGTATGCAAAGTATGAAATAATTTTTGAGTTGCAAAGAGCAGTTGGAACCTCAGAAACTCAAGAGAAGAGAAGTGAATGTGACAGGGCCCATACCCAGCTAAACTACAGCATGTCAGGCAGAGGGCTTGGGCCTCCCAATCATGGGGCTCAGACCACACATTTTCCTATATACCAGTACTCTGAAATTAGTTTAAATTTTTGAATTGTTTTGGAATGTTTTTAATAAATTGGATTTTTTCTCAGTGTTATAGAAATTACAAAGAAGTAAAAAATGGTCTTTTACCTTATCTCATCTGACTTAGTAAAACTAACTTTTGTTGACTTGTTTACCAATAGGGGAATTTACAGGGAAATAATCACTTGGTAGCTGAGCTCGGTTTTTTTTTTTTTTTTGCCTCACATTTGAACAGGTGATGTTTTGTTGAATATCAATGGCATTGATTTGACCAATTTAAGTCACAGTGAGGCTGTTGCTATGCTGAAAGCCAGCGCTGCATCCCCTGCTGTTGTCCTTAAAGCACTTGAGGTCCAGATTGTTGAGGAGCCGGCCCCAGCCACTGAAGAGCAGCCCAGTACTTTCAGTGAGAACGAGTATGATGCCAGTTGGTCTCCGTCATGGGTCTTGTGGCTTGGGCTTCCAAGGTATTGATAGCTCTTTTGTTGTTTTATGAAATAATCATAATTATAACCTTTATTCGTATGTAACCCAGTAAAGTTACTCACCAAAGTGGGGAAAGGCTTTGGTTAGATCAAAGAAGCAACATCAGTTACAAAAGGAAATGGGAAATTTTCTTAGGTTATTATATTTAAAAGGTAACTTTAATAATAAGAACTAAGCTAAAAAGATATATTTGTTTATGCAAATGAATAAAGCCATCTGTCCATTTCATTTCTGTTCAGGCTCATAAGTGAGCAAATTATGAGACTGGCTGGACATTCAGTCTTTTGCTCAGGAAAGCTGTCATTGTCAATGTTCATTCTGATACATGCTTAGCCTTCATGTGTATGGGGTCAAAGCACGGGGCCTTGCTCTATCCCAGAAGGCTTTCTGAAAGCCCTTTGTTGTTAATCCTTTTAACTTTCCTAAACTGGCAGAGTGTAAAACTCAGTTTTTATTGGACATAGAGTCTTAAGCCCAGCCATTGGTGTTCAAGAGAAACTGCTCCTAACTGCATTTCTGAAGACACGTCTGCTTTGTGACTGGCTGACTAGCTAAGACCTTCTGAACTGGGTGGGTGTCTGCCTTGAAAGCACTCAGAACCTCCAGGTGACAATTGCAGAATTTGTTGTTGAGGGAGGAAGAAGGTGTGTTACTGTCTTCGTTTCCAAATCAATTTAGATTCTTAACTATGATGAAACATTTTGACTCTTAACAAAGTGTGAAAATTACTCATTTGAAATAAAAATAAACAGTAAGAATGTGCCAATTTCTGAGCTGTCTAGCTTCGTTTGGAATACATTTGTAATCACTAGAATTTGTATAGTGCTCTATGGTTTGTAAAGAACCTTCACAGAAAGACCAACCAAGAAGCAAGGATATTATTGGATTATTCAATTGGATTATTAGATTATTTGTTGATAATCTAACTTGCTGACTTGTCTTCTTGATTAATAAAAACAGAGAGGCCTAAAATTGTAATAGACTTCATGTCTCAGGGACCTGGAGGGACCTTGTATATGGATCTTGTGGAGAGAAATTTTATTTTTATGACAAAGATAATTTACTTCATATCTCTTTGTTCCATGCACCAAAACTGAAGTAGGAGACTTTTGTTACTGTTTTCCGAATTGAATTTCCTATGTTGTCAATTAGCGTCTCTTTTTAAGTGAAGAAGGAAACAACAAATTTTAGCTTCTGTAGATTAAAGATGGAGATAGTGACCTCACATTTTGGAGAAGTCTGCTCTGCTGCTCATTCTCTTCGTCTGAGTGCTGAGGCAGCAGCGCCAGACCCCTCATACCACTTTGTAGATACAGGTTTTGTAGATGCAAGTGGAGAGCAGAATGGAAAGCCTATTGACAATGCCGTGAGCATTTTATACAACTTCTGATATGTAACTTACAACCAAGTGTATTGAAACTGGTGTGTGCATTCACTTGGGAAGAGAAGACTGAAAAAAGTGAAGGAAACTTGAGTCTACCTAGGACTGCATTTGTGCTGAAGAATGGGTGGTCAAAATAATACATTATTTTCTCAGTGATGGTAGGTATGACATGTGTGGAGCTATAACAGAGGTAAACAGGCTGTAAAAGCCAGTAATTGTTATCTGATGTTTGTGTTTGTTTATAGTTCCCTTCATAGCTGCCATGATATAGTTTTACGAAGAAGCTACTTGGGAAATTGGGGCTTTAGTATTGTTGGTGGATATGAAGAGAACCACACCAATCAGCCTTTCTTCATTAAAACCATTGTCTTGGGAACTCCTGCTTATTATGATGGAAGATTAAAGTGAGTCTTGTTATATTTACTGATGTGATTCATGTTTGTTGTGATGGAGATGATCTAGACCAGGGTTCAGCTCCAAATGCAGTTACCTGTTCTTGTAAATAAAGTTTTATTGGAACATGGCCACGCTCATTTATTTACATGTTATCTGTCACTGCTTCTGAGCTACAGTGGCAGAGTTGATTTGCTGTTACAGGGACCATATGATTGACAAAGTCTAAAATATTTACCATCAGGCCCTTTAAAGAAAAAACAACTGGTAACCCTGACCCAGACTGAAGTGTTACCTTGACCATCTTGCCCTCACAGCTCGATCTTGCTAATCTAATGATAGGACTGAACCTGAGTCATTGTGTGGGATACACTGTGATGTGACCAGCTCAGAGCAGCTTTGCCACACAACCCACTCAGATCCAATCCTCTCATTAGATGACTCTATCTGATTTCCCTTCACAGCACTCTCATCTACATAACACTGTTTATGCAGGCCGCATGCAGGGAAGGGGAAGGATTTTGTTACATTTATTATCACATCCCTGGCAGCCAGTGTTTGCAAACAGGAAGTGACATCATGTAATATAGTGAAAAGTCCATCGGGGTTGGTATGATCCAGATTAGTCTTTTATCAGATTATTTTATAAAATGGAAAGCATTGTTTTACAAGGGAAGAGTAGGGGCAAATGAATTAACTGTTCTCTTAGCTAAATTAACCAGTTTGGTTCTCAATTAGTTTATAATTTGCATTCTATCTCTTTCCAAAAAGAAATTGAGGTAGCTAACCATAAGATAGCATATTCATATTACAAACTAAAGATCAAAATTCATAAAAGATTGATTTATTCATCTAATTATATTTTGCTTATGCTTACATGAAAAGTAATCTTCTTGCCTTTGAAATCACCCACCAGTAACGGGATGGTGACGCATGGATGTTCTTGATTGGCCAGGGAAAGCAAACATAGGTTTAAAAAATTACCCCAGATGTTTCTCAAGGTGTGTAACATGCCCTAATCATTGACAGTTAATGGTTAAGTGAAACTGATTTTCATGCTAAACAAATCACAGGGTAAGGGGTTTTAATACCATGAAAATCATGACTTTCTGTTTCTATCTCTTTGTCCAGATGTGGAGACATAATCGTGGCCGTGAACGGCCTGTCAACTGTGGGCATGAGCCATTCCGCACTAGTCCCCATGTTGAAGGAGCAGAGGAACAAAGTCACTCTGACGGTCATTTGCTGGCCTGGCAGCCTGGTGTAGATCTTCAAATTGTTTTTGAGTCAAACATCTTCCTTTCAAGTTTTGGAAAGAAAACCCTTTGTTTTATTGTGTTTCTGTTTGTTAGGAGCTGCTGACACAGCTCCGTGCAGGGCCCTAAACAGCGGAGATTGTCCTTCTGTTGTTATTTAGGTGGTTTTCCTCAGGTTAGCCACATTTCTTTCAGCTTGGAAACAGTCTTCCACTAACCCTGTGAGCCACGGTTTCCAAATGTGACCTGTAGTAATGAATGAAGTCTGCCCAAACTGTGACCCAGCCAGCTAGCTAGAGCACTTCTGGTAGCTCTTTGTTTTCACTGACTGAGACATATACTGCAGTGTTTTTCAACCGCCAATCCGTGAAGCGGTCCGCCAGAATTTTCATGCTGGTCCCTGAAAGAGTTAACCATCCTGATGTTGTATGAAGATTATAGACCCAATAATCTTAGTCAAATTTGCTTAAGCTCAGTGATTTCTGCAGTCCCTGAAGTAATTCTATTTTCACTGATCCCCAGTGGTAAAAAGGTTGAAAACCACTGGTGAGTCACATGCCCAAGACTGGTGTCAGTGAAGACAGTACCATAGCATTTGCTGTTGCTGTGCTACCAGCACCATGAACGCATACGTTCTAAATGTAGATGGTAACCTTTTCTCATTTCCCATAGGTGCCAACATTTCAAAACTTCATGCAGTTTATAAAGTGATTTTTCTGGCTTATTTTTTCTGTAATCTCTCAGTGCTCATAGATAATAAAGATACAAGTTTGACACCAGAGAAAAGATTTATAAAAAATAACATACCAATATTAGAATAGTAGAGAATAAAAGATAGCATCATCCAGGGACACAGGAATCTGAGAGGTAATTAGAGTTTAGTGCTGCAGGTGGTGAAAGCTGTATTTGCTTGAAAGTCCAGAAGCGTTGATTTATTTCCAGAGGAATGTTTTATATAGGAAAATTTTGAAGCAGTTTTGCTAAGAATTATTTTCTAGAATTTGTATTGTTCTACCAGCAAACTTGGCTGGAAATGTTTTTGTGATTTATGCAATTAAATTAGATGATAAAAATAAATTCATATTGCTATTCAGTATACATTTATATATCACAACTAAGTAGGAGAAGGTAGACCTTTTTTATTTTATTTTGGTAAGATCCTTGAGTGTTTTAGAAACCCTTATTTTCCCCCATTATTTCTTTACTTATGAACTTATTTTAAGAGAAAGTGAAAATTTCTTTTTTTTTTAAATCTGAAATGGTAGATTTTAGATGTGATTATCTTTCAGTCAGTTTTGGGGCACTAGACTATTTCATATTTTCTGAGATGTTTTTGGAAACTATGACCAGTCCATTTTGTTTGTCCTTTATTCAACATTATTGTCCTTTGAAAGGACACGTAAAGGAATGAATAAGAAAAAATATCCTTACCTTATTAATATTACACATACTTGAAAAAAAGTTTCATTAGACATCTAGTTCAGAATCTGAGCTAATTTACAAGTGGCCTCTATAATAAATGGTATCAATGATCAGAGTATATTTCAGAATACTACAGTAGATTATGAAGCATGACCACTTTGTTTTCAAACTTAGCAATTGCATTGCTGGGGTTTGTTGTATTCTGTATTCTAGCTTGTCACTGATTATTCCAGTTAGTTTTATAGTGATTTTTTAAAATATATCTCTTTTGAATAAATAAGAAATGAAAACAGTAAATTATTACTAGCTTGTTCAACCCCTTAGCCACACTGTAGTCGACAGATGGCCAAGACACAGTGGAACGTTTCATGCAATATATTACTGTTGTGTCATGATTGGCTTTAGAAGCAGTTTGATATTGAAGTGCTTTTGTATTTGAATTGACATGGAACAAGTTTTTCCCTTTCTCCCAAGTAGAATTTTTTAACCTACTTTGCTGTTTTTTTAAATGTTTTATAAGGATGCCTCATGTCTTGGGGAATGGCTGTACATAAACAAATACCTGTTTCTTTGTTCTATATGAAATACTTACACTGAACCCAGTGGTATAATGAGTATTTTGAAGGAAAATATTTTCAATATTATTTTTATCATGGAAATCTTGAAATCAGCTTAAGCTAATTTGGTTTTATGACAGAAGACTAGATTTTGGTCAGAATGATATTTGGTGATGGAAGCTTGTTCATAATTTATTGTTACTGTTGAAATATTTGAATTTTGTCATTTGAAGCTTAAATAGTTAAATATTTCTATTCTGTGCCTTCAGTTTAAATTATTTCAGGGTTTTTCAGATATCTTTAAATAATGGTGTGATAATCATTCAGGATCGAAATAAAAGTCACCATTTCTGTAATAGTGACATTGTTTCTTTTCTGGAACAGTGTGATCCTTATTTTTGTTTGTAACACCACTGTCATCCTTACCATACCTCAAGTTGAAACCTCGGGATCACAAATCCATCCTCTATATGTATGCAGACTACGTCTGGTCCCTGCTGACTCTTGAAAGCCCCACCTATGCAGAACTCCAGACATGTGTCTCCTGAGACCAGAGGTGAAACTGGTGCAACGTGTTGGAAGGAGAATGCCTGAAACTGGTGCAACGTGTTGGAAGGAGAATGCCTTGGATAGATTAGACTAGATAAGATATATTATTAAAATTAATTTTACCATTTGTTTTTACTTTTTTTTAAATGTGGTTACCAGAAAATGTTCAATTGCAGGTGTGGCTCGCCCTGTGTGTCTGCTGGTCAGCAGCCAAGGGCTCCTCACCTTATCACAGTCACGGCACATACCAGGCCAGGTGTTCCTGATGGGATTTCTGTGCTTCTGGAGCTTTGATCATTCCCTGCATTAAAAAAAAAAAAAAAAAAAAATTTAAATTAAAAGAAAATTGCCCTGTGGTTTTCTAGCAAATTAAGTTCAAACCAAGTCTGACCAGGCGGTGGCGCAGTGGATAGAGCATCGGACTGGGATGCGGAACACCCAGGTTCGAGACCCCGAGATCACCAGCTTGAGCGCGGGCTCATCTGGTTTGAGCAAAAAGCTCACCAGTTTGAACCCAAGGTCGCTGGCTCGAGCAAGGGGTCACTTGGTCTGCTGAAGACCCGCAGTCAAGGCACATATGAGAAAGCAATCAATGAACAACTAAGGTGTCGCAACAAAAAACTGATGATTGATGCTTCTCATCTCTCTGCATTCCTATCTGTCAGTCCCTATCTATCCCTCTCTTTGACTCTCTGTCTCTGTCAAAAAAATAATTTTTTTTTCAAACTAAGACTACTGTGTCTCACCCCTAGTCTGGTTTTTCAGACGCTGCAGTCCGGTTCACCCCTCGATCCCAAAAGACCTCCACCCCCTTGGCACCCCATGCACACACTTACAGACTTCCCTCTACCCTTCCCCCAACACTCCCTCTTCTGTGCACCATCTCATGTGCTCCATATTTGGAGGCATAGCTTGAACACAGCCTTGTCTTGCTTTCTCTTACCTGCACTTCCCACTTTTAAGAGAATCACCTTCCTGGTAGTGAAACCGCAGCCAGCCTTCATTTTTGTATGTATTATGACTCCACCCACTTTCTACCTATTTACTATCACAGTTTTAAGTACTGTCTTTGATAGCCACCTTGCAATTTTGAATATCATTAAATGCCCTAAGTCTAGCTTCCACAGTCTGTAAGCTGAATATCTTATTGCTTTACCTCAACTCAGTCCCCCAAACTAAAATTGTATCCCCAAGCATCGGCCTACTTTTTCTCCATCTCTGGATCTTACCAGAGTAACTTTTCTAAACACTGTCATTGATCATGGCTCTGATCGTATCCTGGCCCTGTTTAAAATTTGTCAGTGTTCACTGTGCAGAAGGCAGTCAGAAGGGTTCGGCACAGTGTCAGAGGCTGCTCAGGATGTGGCCCCGTCAGTTTAACTGTACCTTTTGCCCTTCCTTGCCTCAGATCTGAATCACCACCTTCTCCTTTCACATCTCTGTCCTTCTGTGTCCACAGTGGCTGACTTCTCTCAGGTGACATTGCCTCTTATGGACAAACTTGACCAACCTCTTGGGGCAATCTTTTTTTTCTTTTAAAAGATTTTATTAATATTTTTATAGTCATGAATGTGCACTAGGAGGAAGGAAACAAACTTGTCAGGTAAGCATGTAATGGCCACTGTCTGTAGCAGTTCTTTTTTTTTTTTTTTAATATATATATATATATTTTATTATTATTAATTCTAATGGGGTGACACCAATAAATCAGGGTACATATGTACAATGAAAACATCTCCAGGTTATCTTATCATTCACTTGTGTTGCATACCCATCACCAAAAGTCAAATTGTCCTCTGTCACCTTCAATCTGGTTTTCCCTGTGTCCCTCTCCTCCTCCCTATCCCTCTCTTCCGTAGCAGTTCTTTTTTTTACTGAATTTACTGTGATGACATTGGTTCACAAAGCTATACAGGTTTCAAGTGTACAACTCAACACCATCTGCACACCACATTGTGCACCCTCCACTCCAAGCAAAGTCTCTTTCCATTCACATTACCCCCCCTTTGCCCACCCCCACCTAGCCCTCTTCCCTTCTATCACCACAATATTGTCTGTGTCTATATATTTGGGACTAATCCCTTCTATTTCTTTTGTCCAGTCCCCTCACTCCCCTCCCCTTTGACAGTTGTCAGTCTGTTCCATGTGTCCATGCCTCCATTTCTATTTTGTTTCTCAGGTTATTTTATTCATTAGGTTTCACATATAAGAGATCATATGGTATTTTTATTTCTCTGCCTGGCTCATTTCACTTAGCATGATAATCTCCACATCCATCTATGCTGTCACAAAAGGGTAAGACTAGTATTTCAGTTGTGTAAATGTGCCACAGCTTTTTTATCCACTCACCTACTATTGAGCACTTGAGCTGTTTTCAAGTCTTGGCTATTGTAAATAATGCTGCAATGAACATAGGGGGATGACATGTGGGTTGCATATCTTCTTTTGAATTAGTATACTTTTTTCAAATTAGTGTTTCAGTATTCTTAGGAAATATTTCTAGAAGTGGGATCACTTAGTCAAAAGGCAGTTTTATTTTTAATATTTTGAGGAACCTCCATACTGCTTTCCATAGTAGCTGTACCAGTCTGCATTCCTGCCAACAATACAAGGGTTTCCTTTTCTCCACATCCTCACCAACACTTGTTGATTTGTGTAGGATAGCCAAATATTTTTAAAAATTTGTGAAATGATACCTCATTGTGGTTTTAATTTTCATCTCTCTGATGATTAATGACATTGAGCATTTTTTCATATGCCTATTGGCCATCTCTGTCCTCTGGAGTGTGTCCAGTCTGGTCATTTGCCCATTTTTTAATTGCATTGTTTGTCTTCCTGGTGTTGAGTTTTACAAGTTCTTTATAGATTTTAGATATTAACCCCTTACCACATGTATCAGTGAATATGTTTTCCCATTTAGTGAGTTGTCATTTTGTTGATGGTTTCTTCTGCTGTGCAGAATTTTTTAGTTTGATGTCATCCCATTTGTTTACTTTTTCCTTTGTTTCCCTTGCCCAAGGGGACATATCGGCAAAAATATTGCTACAAGAGATGTCTAAGAAAGACTTTTCATGGTTTCATGACATACATTTAAGTCTTTTACCTATTTTGAATTAATTCTTGTTTAAGTTGGTGGTCTAGTTTGTATGTACCTGTCCAGTTTTCCCAGAACTATTTATTGAATTGACTGTCCTTAACTCTACTCTATGCTTTGCCTTGTTTGGCAAATATTAATAGACCATAAAGTTTTTTTCTGGGCTTTCTGTTCTTTTTCATTGACCTATATGCATGTTCTTTTGCAGGTACCAAGCTCTTTTTATTTCAATGACCTTCTAGTATAGTTTGAAACCAGATAGTGTGATACCTCCAACTTCGTTCTTTCTCAAGATTGTGAGGCTATTTGGGGTCTTTTACTGGTTCCATACAAATTTTTTGGAATATTTGTTCTAGATCTGGGATGTATGCCCTTGGTATTTTAATAAGAATTGCTTTGAATGTATAGATTGCTTTGGGTAATATAGACATTTTAATGATGTTAATTCTTCCTGTCCATGAACATGGTATATGCTTCCACTTGTTTGTATCTTCCTCAGTTTCTTTCTTCAGTGTCCTGTAATTTTCTGAGTAGAAGTTTTTTACTTCTTTGGTTAAATTATTTCTCGGTACCTTATTTTTAATGTTTATTTTATTGATTTTAGAGGAAGGGAGTGGAGAGAGAGAGAGAGGAATATCATTCTATTCCTGTATGTACCCTGGCCAAGGATTGAACTAGAAACTTCTGCACTTTGGGACAATGCTCTAACCAAACAAGCTATCCAGTCAGGGCTTAATTTTTTATTGAATTTATTTTTGTTATTGTTGCAATAGTAAATGAGATAGTTTCCTTAATTTCTCTTTCTGATAGTTTATTATTGGTATATAAAAATGCCACTGATTTCTGAATATTAATTTTGTATCCTATGTAGCAGTTTTTAAAAGACATTAAATGTCAGAGATTCTGTACCTGCTGAAATGCCCAAGGTATTTCAGAGGAAGCATCTAGGCCTAGTTCCAGGATCACCTAGGTCACCATATTCCATCTAGTTGCCATGTCTTCTTAGGCTCCTCTTGGCTGTGCCATTTCATCAGACTTCCCTTTTTTGTGAGGATCTTGACAGTGTCACTGGTCAGGGATAATGTAGAAGGCTTTCTGGTTTTTCTTTATAATTAGACTGGGCTTGCTGGTTTGGGAAGGAACTTAACAGTAAAGTGCCATTTTACTTATAGCAAGTGTACTCTTGACATGAGTTATGACTGTTGATTTGAAGTTAACCTTGGTCACCTGTCTTAAGTTGTGTTTGACAGGTTTCTCCACAGTAAAGTTACTCTTTCCTCAAACCCCTGCCCCAATACTTCACTCTTTGGACAAAAGTCATGATGCACAGCTCACATTCAAGGATTTAAGGAGTAGGCAATTTTACTCCCCTCAGTTTATTTTTGAGCTGTCAGGGAATGCGAGGACCCCTGATGCTGTCAAAGGAGGGCAATGTCTGTGGGTGGAAGCAGAATCCTTAGCTAAAAATATCTGGAGCATTATTCTTTCCTACACTCTTCCTCAGCTCAGCTGCTTCATGGCAGAATTCTCAGAAGAGTTGTCTACATTTCATGCTTTCCACTCTTTATTTTAAAATTTATAACTTTTCCAACACACGAAATTGTGAAAATTACAATGAACACTCGTGTACCCACCACCTGCTAAGTAAAACAGAGCCACTGCTTTGGAAGTTCCTTCCCCATCAGCTCCACTGTCTCTCTGCCTGCCTCCCCTTTATAATGTTACGATGTTTTGCCTTCAAATATAGTTTTGTGCATGCTTTTTTGGAAATGATGGCATGCTTATATGGCGTTCAGCAACTAACAGCTTTGCTTAAAACAGGTTTAATTCATGTTTATTCTATGTAGTTCATTTTCATGGCTGTATATTCAGTGACAGACTTTATAACTGTTGTTTAATGGATGGGCATTTAAGTTTCTTTTCTTCCTTTCCATCCCTCCCTCCCTCCCTCCCTTTGTTCTTCCTTTCTTCCCTCCTTCCTTCTCTTCTTCCTTTCCTTCCTTTTTTTCCTTTCCTTCTTTCTTTTCTTTCTTTGCCGCCATTGACAATTCTGCTGTGGCCACACAGAAATAAACCTCCATGTACACCTGGTAGAGTTTCTCCAGGCCAGCGGCTGCTCGGTGCCAGCTCCACAGAAGGAGCAGTTAGAACGAAAGGGGTGAAATGGCATTTCATTGTGGTTTTGATTTGCATTTTTCTGGTTCCTGGGTGAAATCCAATGTCCTATCACCTTTTCCAGCCATTCCAGCTTTCTCTTTGGTGAATAACTTGTTTGAGCATATTCTAATAGGCTGTTTGCATTTTTCTTATTTATAGAAACTTTTTATTCAGGATATTAATACTGAATGGTTTATCTGTGGTGCAGGTATCTTCTACTGACTTGACTTCTCTTTTCAACTTTGTAACAATGCAGTAATCTGAAGTTTATCATTATAACGTAGACAAATGTGTGAACAGATTGTTTTGATCTGCTTTTGAAATGTTTTCTGCAAATTTTTTCTTTTGTTCATTTTCATTATTTTTGCCTTCTTATGTTGTACTTTCAACTTACTTTGCTCTCTGTGCTATTTTCTTCCACTGGATTATAAATCTGTTTCTGTTCATTTAGTGGTGGTTACCCTTCAGTTTTTCTTTATACATATTATACAGAGTCTTAAGTTGGTCAATAGCTTTGTCCTTCCTCTGGGCTAGTGTTGTACGTCCTCCTTCCTTTCTTTTCTAACTAGTCATTATCATTTTTTAAATAGTCAAGATTTATTTAGATTTAGTTTCTGAGCCAATTTAAAATATAAAAAACTAACATAAACACAGTTTGTAGTAGTTCTTAACATTGCAATAATATCCCGCCAAGAATGCATAGGAAACAGAAGGCCTGAGGGGGATTAATGGCATGTTGACCTGGACAATGAAGTTGGAAATCCAGATGTAAGGGAAGATTTCATAAAAGCTTGGGGTGCAGCAACATCATCACTATCATATTGCCAGTTTTTCAAGCTGTTTGGGTCACTAAAGCAAGTTTCACATTTTGGGGGCTGTGTGTGGAAGGAAAAGGCAGTCCAGCAAAATTGCTGTCACCGACTTTTCTAGAGCAAATGCAACCTGTATTCTAAATCCAGACACATATTTTATAGGAAAAGTAGGAAGGCAAACTTAGAAGGTTCATTTTCTCAAGACCTGTCCTGTGCAGTGTGGCAGGTTTTCTGACAACAGTGCCCCCGGGCTGCCTCATAGCTACTGCACTCTTCTCACCAAAAGAATGTGGCATCTGCAAACTCCATTGCTGCAACTTCCAAACTTGGTTTTCATTCTGTTGTGTATTAAAGTGGGCTGTTGCTTTATGGTTCCTCCAGTACTTGAAGCTTTAGTCAGATAAATGGATGGTTAAAGTTGCATTTGAAGTTAAGAAACCTGAGGTGGGGAAAACAGCTGTGTTAGGCTTGCTCAAGGGATTACCAGCTGCAAGCACTTTGTCTGATTAGTGTGTGAGCATGTGGCAGCACCACATGTGGATAGTCTGTGTAAGGCCCTGGGTGCTTTCCTTTGGTGGTGATTCTCCCAGATCGCTCTCCCACCACCATGAAATGCAGTTTTCCTGCTCCCTTGCCTTTCACTGCAAAAAGCAGGCTTTCCTTTGTTTATTAGCTCTTTTCCTTTTTTGTTTGTTTGCTAGACTATCTTTGCAAGCCTCCAATAAACAAGTATGGCCTGATACTTTTCATCTGCCCGACTACAATGAGAACCTGACTGTCCTCAACCACAAGCATTACATTTTGCGTAGTGGGCAGGACTCAGACTGGTATGGAGCCACTGACACACTTGAAGGGTGGAGTAGAGGAGTGGTCATTATTCTTCAGCATATGGTTCCCCATGGCTGTCCTTTTGGGGGCTGTGGGTTGGGTATTTTTTACAACCCTGTGAGAGAAAACTGAGAACTCTGTGCAAGAGGCTACCTGCAGTTGAAAGCTCCAGGGTGAGCTGCAGACAGAATGGCGTCAACGGCATGAGCTGGAACAGTCCCTGGAGAAGGAACTGCAGATCTGAGAATTGCAGGTCAGGCTGCAGGCTGCAGGCTGTGAATTGGAGCCAGCACTGGAGAGGGAGGCCAACTGGGTTAGAGAGTTGCAGTGGAGATGCAGGCTGAGCACTAACAGCACCTGGAACTAGAACAGACTCTGGAAAAGAAGTTACAGGATTGCGAGTTGCAATTTGCCCTGGACGCTGAACACTGGCAGGTGTTGGAGAAACAACTGTGGGTTCAAGGGCTTGAGTCTCAGCTTCAGGGAAAGAGCCAGCAACTGCAGGAGCTGAAGCAGGTGCTGAAAAAGCTGCATCAGTGACAGTGGAGTGGCTCTGAGTTGATGGGAGCAGGCGTTTCCGACTCTTCTGAGGAGGAGGAGGAAGTTCAAGCTGCAGCTGCCATCCACAGACTCAGAGCCTGCCTGGTGATCACCAAGAAGGTAGAAACCCAGCAGTTAGCAATGAAACAGTTGGTGCGCTGCTGGTATGGTTACAAGATTATATGATGGAGAACTCTGAGGGAAAGGAGGCCCCTCGGGACCAGCTGTTCCAGTTTGAATAGGGGGAAGTCGAAGCCCATCTAACAAGGACTGGTGGGTACCGGAGGCCCCCCATGGAACTCCCTATCCACTGGTCCCCTTCTAAGTATGACAGGTGTTGGCCTTCCTGGATACAGGTGCAGAATGTTCCCTCCTTTATAGGAACCCAGAGCAGTTTGCTGGGACCCCAGTGGCCATTGATGGTTATGGGGGCCAAACTATTCCTAGTGAAGCCAATAACTATTCCACTGGGGATAAGAAGACTGCCTCCTAAGCCATATAAGGTGTATGTATCTCCTATTCCTGAATATATTTTGGGGGCAAATGTCTTTTAAGGACTGGAGTTGGAAACCACAGCCGGGGAGTTCCTCCTTCAGGTCCAGGTCATGAAGGCAGTGTTGCGGAACACACAGCACATTCTTCTTGCAATTACCCATTCCTCAGTGTGTGACTAGCACGAAGCAGTACCGCCTGACAGGTGGCTATGAAGAAATCACTGGCACAGTCCTCAAACTTGAAAGGGTGGGAATCATCCAGTCAGCACACAGCCCTTACAACTGCCCAGTGTGGCCTGTGTGCAAACCAGACAGAACCTGGAGAATGACAGTGGATTACAGAGAACTTAATAAAGTTGTTCCCCCTCTGCATGCTGCTGTTCCCTCGATAGCTGACATGATGGATCAGCTATGAGTTGGGGACATACCACTTTGTGGCAGATTTGGCTAACACCTTTTCCTCTATTGATAGAGCTGCAGAAAATCAAGACCAATTTACTTTCACTTGGGAAGGGTGGGAATGGACCTTTACAGTGTTACCACAGCGCTATTTGCATAGCCCCACCTTGTGTCATGGGCTGGTGGCTGTTGACCTGGCTAAATGGAAACAGCCAGAGGCAGTTCGCATGTACCATTATATTGATATTATGTTAACTAGTGATTCTCTTCCAGAATTGGAGCAAGCAGTCCCTACACTGCTCTCCCATTTGAAAACGTGTGGTTGGGCAGTCAATGAGGGCAAATTTCAAGGACCTGGGTTATCTGTTAAGTTGTTGGGGTTGTCTGGTCAGTTAAGACAAAGGTTATCCCTGATGCAGCTATAAATAAAATCCAAGTCTTCCCCATGTCTGCTACGGTAAAGCAGTTACTAGGTCTTTTGGGGTGTTGGCAAGCATTCATACCCCATTTGGCTCCATTTCTGTGCCCCTTATTCAGAAGGGGGTCCCCTGGAATTGGACTGAGCTGGCACAAGGTGTATTTGCAGCAGCTAAGAGAGCTGTCAAGGTGGCACAGACCTTGAATGTGTTTGATCCTGCCAGGCCCTGTGAGCTTGATGTCCATGTAACCTCTGAGGGGTTTGGATGGGGCTTGTGGCAATGGACAGAGTACCTACAGCAACCTATTGGGTTCTGGCTCCAATTGTGGAAAAGCACTGGAGTACATTACTCATTAGTGGAGAAATAGTTGGCAGCTGTGTATGCTGCCCTCCTAGCCTCTGAAGATATTATGACCACAACTCCAGTTATGGTCAAGACCACATACCCTATTGCAGGATGGGTGAGAGATTGGGCAACCAAACCCCATAGTGGTATGGCCCAAACCTCCACCCTGGCCAAGTGGAGTGCCTACTTGCAATACTTAGCACCAGCTCGTTGAGAGCAGAACTGCAGGAAGTCTTGGGTTCAGTCACCTATGCAACCTTAGAGTCAGGTGCAGCTGGGGATCAGGGGGCAGGACCTGAAGTCAGTCCCTACCAGGAGCGGCGCACACCCATCCCTGAGGATGCCTGGTATACTGATATTTCCATCAGGGCCAACCTGCCAAATGGATGGCTATAGCCTTCCATCCGGTCACTGAGACTATTTGGATGAACACAGGTACAGGCCAAAGCAGCCAGTGGTCAGAATTAAGAGCCATATGGCTAGTTGCCTGTAATGAACCTTTACCTCTGGTGATTTGCACTGACAGCTGGGCTGACCGTTGGATTGCTACTTGGCACATTAACCAGTGGATGATAATGCATCATCCATTATGGGGTCAGGCCATGTGGCAGGATTTATGGGAAATAGGACACCAGAAGCAGGTGACAGTATATCATGTCACGAGGCATGCCCCTCTATTCCATCCTGGGAATGATGAGGCAGACACCTTGGCAAGGGTGCAATGGTTGGAGACTGTGCCTGGAGGTGACATGGCACAATGGCTCTACCAGCATCTGCTCTATGCGGGCTATGGTTAAGGCATGTAACTTGCCTGTGTCCTATGCAGAGGTACTATCAGCCTGTGAGCAATATGCAGTGTGTTCCAAGGAACACCCTTGAAGACAACTGGCATTACTTGGACAAATCCAGAAAGGTTGTGTTCTACAGACATGATGGCAGATAGACATCATTGGACCCTTACCAATGTCAGACGGGTACCAGTATGCAGGCACTTGTGTATATACTGCCATTGGTCTGCTTGCTGCTCATCCCGCCCATAACCCAAACCAAAGGGCAGTCATACAGGCTCTGGACCACCTGAGTGCTGCGTATGGGTGGCCACTGGTCCTTGAAAGTGACAATGGTACCCATTTCACTGGTTCTATGGTGAGGCAATGGGCTCAAGGTCTGGGGATGAACTACAGGTACTGTGTCCCCTACACCCACAGGCTGCTGGTGTCATTGAGCGGTATAATGGACTCTTAAAGCAGGGACTGCGACAGGAGGGGAGCCCCAGCTCCCTTAATGGATGGACATGTCACTTATGGACAGTACTTCATATTCTGAATGAAAAACCTTGATGGGGGAGTCCAGCTCCAGTGGAGGCTCTCCTGCACTGAGCAGCTTCTCCCATCCAGTTGCAGATACACCCCAAGGATGCTTTGCTCAAGCTGGGCTTTGGACAGCAGGGCAATGTGCTCCTGCACCTGCATCCCTTCTTAAAGGCCAATGGCTTCAATGGGCATGGCCCTGGACTGTACAGGCCCCCCACCTATGATGGGTGGCCTTGTGGGGTAGGAGGTTAGAGGTGGACCTCCAGTTAACTCCCTGGGCAACCAGTACCTGGCCACCTAAGGTAGAAGTATATTATCCCTTGAGTGCTCAGGGGGACAGCATTATGAAGGGCAGCTTTGTAATTTCTTTATGGCCAATAATGAGTTCTCCCATTTTTGCCGCACATTGAACCAGCAGATCCTGTTGTGCAAGCTAATAAGATTTGGTACATGTGCCCAGGGAAGCCTCTGGTATCAGCTACTGTGTTATCCATGGACAGAACTCTGGTCTGTGTTCTGCCAGAGGGAAAGATTTGCTTCTCTTGGTGTCACTGACAGCTCTCTTGTTTCACCCATAGCTTGTGCTTTTCTAATTCTGTTCATGTAATGTGTACCTCACTCCTCACACAGGGACCATCACAGAAGAAACCTGTCACATAGATTGTGAGGCGAGCAACCCTAAAGGGGTGGACTGTGGGGAAAATGGCTGTGTGAGGCTTGCTCGCGGGGTTACTGGCTGCAGGCACTTTGCCTGATTGGTGTGTGGGCACGTGGCAGAGGCACCTGCATGTGATCTGTGTAAGGCTGCGGTGCTTGCCCTTGGCTGCCATTTTCCCAGATCGCTCTCCCACCACCATGAGGTGCGGTTTTCCTGCTCTCTTGCCCTTCTCTGCAAAAAGCAGGCTTTCCTTTGTTTATTAGCTCTTTTTCCTTTTCCTTTATTCACTCGCATATCTTTGTGAACCTTCAATAAATGGATATGTCCCGATGCTTTTCAGCTCCACAATTTCTTTACCATCTGCCTGAATTAAATAAGAACCTGCCTGGCTTAGGCCACATGCATTACACCTGAATTTCAGCTTCCAAGGATATGTCACCCAGTTTGTCATGCCTGAAGTTCCCATGTTACAGTGTAGCAAAGCCCCTTCAATTCAGACTTACTGGTGAGGAATTTGAGTGCTTATAGTACAGTGGTTCTTAACCTTTTTTGAGGTACTGAACCCACCAGTTTCATATGCACACTCACCGAACCCTTCTTTAGTGATAAATAAAATATGATTTTTTTTCCCAAATTCAAGACATAGGTATATGTTTTTTTACTGGTGCACAAAATGAGCCGTGCATGAACATCCCCTTGCTCAAAGAACAAAACCAACAAAGTGCATGAACTCACAACAAATTACGATATTACTTTATTCTGGCCTCCGCAGCAGAGGCTTCTCCGTACCCCTGAGACAGATTTATTGAACCCCTAAGGTTCGATAGAACCCAAGTTAAGAACCACTGTTATAGTAGAAGTTAACTTGGCACTTATATAAAGAAAAACAATAGGTGGGTGTGGGACAGCTGTGTTAGGCTTGCTCATGGGTTTACCAGCTGCAAACACTTTGCTTGATTGCTGCATGAGCACATGAAAGAGGCACGTGAGCGTAGCCAGTATAAGGCTATGGGTGTTTCCCGGGGGCAGCAATTCTCCCAGATCGTTCTCCCGCCACCGTGAGGTGTGGTTTTCCTTGCTCCCTTGTCCTTACTGGGTATAGCATATTTTCCTTTGTTTATTAGCTCTTTCCTTTTTGTTGTTTATTTGCTCGTCTGTCCTTGTAAGCCTCCAAGAAACAGGTATGGCCCAACACTTTCCAGCTCCACGGTTTCTCTACTGTCTGCCCAAATCCAATGTGAACCTGCTTGGCCTCGGCCACTGGCATTGCAGTGGGATATTTAAGCTGCATGCTGAAGTGTACTGTCTTCTAGTTGCTTAAACACTTGAAGAATACCCATGTACATTTAACTGATTGACGCTTCCTATGTAGTCATTTAATTAAGAATTTATTCAGTACTGCAATGCCAGTGGCCAAGGTCAGGCAGGTTCACATTGGATTTGAGCAGACGGTAAAGAAACTGTGGAGCCAGAAAGAATTAGGGCCATTCTGTTTAATAAAGTCTCACAATGGTGGACAAGCACACAGGCAGGGGAAACCGCCTCTCAGGCAAACAAACAACAAAATGGCCCCTCACAGTGGTGGGCAGGCAGTCCACGCATCTGCAATCCCCCATCTCTCTCAAGTGCAAGCACCAATAGCCTTATATAGGCCATAAACACGTGGAGCAGTCATGCACTCATGTATCAATGAAGCAGAGGGCTTGCAGCTGGTAACCCCACAAGCAAGCCTAACATAGCTGCCCTACATTCCACCCCTTTAGGGTTGCTCACCTTACGATAGGTACATTACATACATTCCAAAAATGGTCATTACAAAGGCACCCTTCACAGTGTCTCCCTGAGCACACTGCCCAGGGAGTTAAATGAAGGCCCACCTCCAACTCCCCACCCCACGGTGCCAACATGGACACCCATCATAGGTGGGGAGACAGTGCAGTCCAGGGCCATGTCCATTAAAACCAAAAATGTCCTTGGTGTATCTCTGCAGCTGGGTGAGAGCAGCTTCCCGGTGTAGGAGGGTGTCCACCGGAGCTACCTCCCCCATCAGCGTCTCGCATACTGTCCAAAGGCAGGTATGTCCATCTAAGAAGGGAGCCAGTGCCCTCCCTCCTGGTTGCAGTCCACGATAGACAGCCCAGCTGTCTGTGCAAATCACCAAGGTAAAGGTTCATTACAGGCAAGTAGGTTCACATGGGGACTCAGGCCTCCCCCCTTATACCTGCCATTACGGCAGCTCTGAGGATACTGCCCCAAGGAGGAGCATGTGGCAACTGGGGCCAACCTCTTCACCTCTGCTCCAGAGAGCAGGATGCCATACACCCCTATGCTTCACAATCACAGCAAGCCTACCAGGGGCTCAGTAGGTACTCTTTGTGGCTGGGTTTTTACCTTCTGGATGACCACTGGACAAGCTCTGAGTGTGCGATGGCAGCTTCAGCCTGAGCCTCCTCATCCTTAGAAGAGGAGCTGGAAACACCTGCTCCCTCTGACTCAGAGCCACTTTGCCGGCACAGTATTATCTTCTGCTCCTGTGGCTGCTGGCTCTCAGCCTGAAGCTGAACCCACAGTTGTTCTTCCAACAACTGCTGCTGCGAACATTCAACCTCCGGGGCAAACTGCAACTCATGAACCCATTCAGCCTTCTTCTCCAGCACTCACTGCAGTGCAAGCCATTGCTGCTGCTGGATCCGCAATTCACCCTGGAGCTCTCGACCTCGGGTTGCCTCTCACACAGAGCTCTTGGTTTCTTCTCATAGGGCTATATAAAACAGCCAGCCCACGGTCCCCAAAAGGAACGTCATGGGAGCCATAACAATGACCAGTCCTCTACCCCACCCCTCAAGGGTGGCTGCGGCTCCATACCCATCTGCTCTGAACCCTGCCCACTACACCAGATGTAATGGTGGTGGCTGAGGCCAGGCAGGTCCACATTGGATTCAGGCAGATGGTGGAAAAACTGTGGAGCCAGAAAGCATTAGGGTCATTCTGTTTAATAAAGTCTCACAATGGCGGACAAGCACTCAAGCAGGGGAAACCACCTCTCAGGCAAACAAATAGCAAAATGGCCCCTCATGTTGGCAGGCAGGCAACCTGTTATCGACAATCCATCTCTCTTGAAAGTAAGCACCCATGGCCTTATACAGGCCGTATGCACATGATGCAGCCACGTACTCACGTACCAATCAGGCAGAGTGCTTGCAGCAGGTAACCCTGCGAGCAAGCCTAACATAGCTGCCCCATAAGTATCAACTATGGGCACAGTGTGTTGATGGGCTCTGGATCACTTCTTTAAAACTTTATCCTTCATAATTCAGACTATACCATTTGTCCACATTTGGTGATAAACGACCTGGTAAGCGGCTGCCAAGTCACTGGTTAGGAATGCAAAATTGAGCTTTCCCTCTTCAGTCTCTCTGCTACTGAAAGAAGGGTTTCAGCTCCTTGGGGTCCTTATAGAAAAAGCTCTTTTGCCGTTTTTACAGTGCAAATCTATTCCATTTGACTCAGCTACCAATTAATTTCTATGGCAACACCAAAGTTCTTTAGAAGTGAAGTTGTACACATGTGGCCATGCCTGCAGCTGTAATGTGCCTAAGGTAGGAGATGCTGAAATAAGATTACACACAGGAGTGGGAGACCAGCTTCGGAACCAGGCCACACCTGCACAGGGCAGATTGCGTGCCTCCCCCAGGAGGAGGCTGGTGCCAGGCACTTAAAGATTTCCATCTCAGCTCTGTCACCTGCAAGGAACATTTTGAAACTGGGCTTTTCGCAAACTTCTGTCAGTACTCTCCCTGTTCCTCAATAGTTTTCAGTTTTAGGTGAGCCCAACCACAGTCTTTTCTTGGATTGCCCATAAACTTGACCTCAAGTTAGAATCATCTGTTGCTTAGGATCTGATGAGGAGAAGCAGCAAGTGTCCAGTGTCAAGGTTCTGAAGGTGAAGACAGCTGTTAAAAATAAAGCTTTTCTTGGCCTAGATTTCATTAAAAAGTCTTCTCTCATCCACAATTCCAGAACCAATCTAAGAATGTCTTAGATCCCTAGGCTGAGTTGAGCACATACCCAGGACTGCAAACCTGTCCTACCAACTGACCTCCCAGGACAGTGACACCTCAAGCAATTGTGTAGGTGTGACCTCCCTCCACCTGTCTCCTTTCTCAGGGATGCTGATGTTCAGGGTTGGAAACTGACTCCTCACCTGGCCTCTTGATGGGGTGTGGGCTAGACTTCTACTCCTGCGGCCCCAGCCTGTGCTGAGGTATGTGGGCGCCCATGGAGACTGGTGGGTGCTCATGGCAGCAAGGCTCTAATTACTGTGTGGTAATTAGTAAATGTTTAAGAAACATTTCTTAATGTTCTTATCTCCTCTCATTCAGAAGTCATTGAGAAGTGTACTGCTAGTGGCTGAGGCCAGGCAGGTCCACACTGGATTTGGGCAGATGGGAGAGAAACTGCAGAGCCGGAAAGCATTGTAGTCATTACCATTTAGTAAAGTCTCACAATGGGGGACAAGCACACAGGCAGGGGAAACCGCCTCTCAGGCAAACAAACAGCAAAATGGCCCCTCACAATGGTGGCAGGCAATCCATAATCCACCACCTGCAATCCCCCTGAGCACAAGAACCCACAGCCTTACATAGGCCATATACACATGGTGCAGCCACGTGCTCACACATTAATCAGGCGAAGGGTTTGCAGCGGGTAAGTCAGCGAGCAACCCTAACATAGCTGCCCCACACGAAGGATATGATGTCCTCATATCATCCAAGTCCTCATACCTGGTATAATCTTTCTTGCATTGGCCCAAATCATACAACCTTAGAAGTGGAAGATTTATCCATGTTTCTGGTATGAGAATCACTTCTATGCCATGGCTATCTAACTCCTGCTTCGATGCTCCTATAACAGGGACCTCACCACTTTATTTTATGCTTTTCCATCATTGGGTAAGTCTAATTGTAAGTGATTGCATTTTTAGAAATAGTCTGTCCCTGTCCCTCTTTGCAATTGGAGTATGGAAACTGTGGAAGGAAAAAATATATCTTCATTTGTTTTAATGTTAAATATTAGGCAAGCAGAATACACAAAACATTGATTAATCTTCTTCTTTTACTCCACAAATATTTATCCCCTGTGTGTCAGGCACTGTTCTGGATGTCAGAATCCATCAGTCACCAAGACCAAGTTGTGATGATCTCTGCCTGACATTCTAAAGAGGGGAATGACAAACATTAAAATAATGTCATTTTAGATGGTGATAAATGGATGGAGGAAATGAAGACAGGTGGGTGGAGAACATGTGATAGAAATAAACTGTGTGAGAGAGGTGGTCAGGGAAGGCCTATCTGTGGAAGCATCACAGGGTCACTTGTACATGAGGCTGTGCATGATTGTTAATGGCCATTGGAAGCTTCTATCCTATTCACAGACAATCCCTCTAGGACAGCTGTACCAATGTGATGGGCTCTGGGCTTATGGCACTGTACCTGCAAAATCAGCCCAAACTGACCCTATGCTATTTCTTATAATATACTGAGTTGTTTTTCAGGGACAACAGAACAAAACTGCAGGTCATGCAGCCAAAGCATGCACAAAGGCGAAAATGTGGCCAGTTACCCCTGGAACCAGTTGCTCCCCACACAAAACCAAAGGACCAGAAAAGGACCAGGATAGGACTGGAGCCTGAGAGATAGAGCCCTTTCAGAAGCAAAGGGGCTGTCACTCAGGAATATCCGGTGCTGAAACCCTGGAGGGGGAAACAGACTTGAGCCTTGTCTGCTTGCTGATTGATTTCATAATAAACCTTTATTCTTTTCTTCAAAGACAGTGCATTGTATCGGCTTCTGTGCATGTCCAGCAGTGAGCCCTTGCTAGGGAGCAGCATGCAAGGTGGACTCTCACTCTCATAAAAGCACTGTGAGGGGCTGGTGCACACAAGATACTGTTTCAGACAGAGAGCAGCTGTGTGGCAAGGGGGAGAAAGACAGGCTTAAATCTTCTCTTGCTAACTTACTAGCCCCTAAGACCTGGACTCCACATACTTATCCTTGGGAATGATCAGGAATCATGCTACAAGTGAGTTACCTATTTTCAGTTTCCTTTGAACTCTGAGCTTTTGTTTTCTCACAATATCGTGCATGTTTTAAACAGTACAGTACACAGTAATCAGTAGGTTCTCCCACGTACCTTAGTCACAGAAGTGAGTCTCCTTCACCAGACATGGCTCTAAGCTCTAAGCTCTCTGCAGGCCAGACTTCTCCTCATGCTGTTCCACCCCCACCCCCAGAATGTTTGACCCCAGCCTGTCCAGCCCTGCTGACCTTCCCACGCCCAGCCCAAATGCCAGCTGCAGCGAGGCTTCCCCAGCGCCACTCCTCTTCCACCACAGTCCTTCCCAGGCGTGCATTCTGTCCTCACATGCTCTGACTGCAGCCCGCAGGGCTGTGCTCCTCCCTCAGTGGCTGCAAGCCCCTCCCAGGTCTGGGCATGCAGCCACCCACACTCCTGACAGCGCCTGGCATTTGGTGTGCTTGCACTGCTTGCTGATTTTAAGTAAACAGTCAGAAGCTTCAAAGAAGCTGAGGATGAAAACTGAACAAGGTCCCTGGTTTATATCCTTGGTGACTGAGAGAAGAGACTGTGTAGCAAGATTGAGCTGGGAAGACCCATGTTGAAGGATTAAGGGGGGTAAGAATTTGAACAGAATGTGCAAGTGTTTGTTGATGAAATTAACACATATCTGGAATCTAATTTCAAACACTCCAGCAAATCAAGAAGGAGAAAAAGGGATAAAGGAATAGAGGGATAAGAGAATGTTTGAAATTTTCCAATATAGAAGTAGCACAATAGCAACAAATCAATAAAAAAGTTTGAAAGAGAAAAATGGCCATGGTTAGCCAGACCCCTGTAGTTTAAAATTCTGTACAAGGAATACAAGAAAGTGATTTGCTGACCTACTGTGGCTTTACATCAAAGCAAATTTGCTAGTGTTTATTTTCACTACATGTACAAGAAGCACAAGTGACAAATGTCTGACATAATGACCCCTGCATTAGTCTAACAACATTCAATACAGTAAACAGTTTTATTTTCACACTTTTTGCATTCATTACAGTTTTTTAATTTGATTCTCATAGATAGTCCCATTGGATAAATGAAGGAAATGGAGGTTGAGTGACTTATTTGTACCTAATTGGCAAATGGATGAACAATAGAAAACAGAACTACCACCTCTCCTCCCCTCCCCACTGCCATTGTAAAACTGCCTCACTGCATTTCACTAGTATCCTGATCACACTACACATCCTGAAAATACAGGAAAGAAATGCTTTCCACCTCTTCTCACATCTGCCTTCCACCTCTTCTCACATTTGCCTTCCCCTTGACAAGTGAGGTCAACATTCATTCAACGAACATGGAAATGAGAAGACGGCCCTGCCATTTAGAACATTTACAGTGCAGTAGCCAAGTCAGATGAAAAACAAATAATATTATTGCACTTTGACAGACCATTGAAGAGGTCAGGAGTTAAAATTCTACTGAGTAGGAATTTTGCAAGGTGCAGACTGTGCTGAATCTTTGTTCTGAATGACTTGTATCCTTGACTTTGAAAACGATTGGCATTCTTGGTTCATAGTGTCAAACTAGCTGTTTTCAGCTCATCCTTTCTATCTGAGCTATTTACTTACCAGTTTTCCATTTTAATTTCTAAACAGGAACTTCATTAGAGGTCTCCTTAATTCCTGCTCTTGACTCTGACATTATGTATCTGCAGAAATTCTCAAGGGCACTTTGGGATTAAGACACTGCATATGTTGAGACCTTGACATTGAAATTCAGTAAAAGACTTGGAGAACTCCAGAAATGCCACATCTCGACCTGAAAAAAACCTTTTTATTTTGTTTCTGTGGCTAAGGGAAATTATAACTACTAATAGCTACTCAATAATCGACAATATGCGAAGCAGTGTTCACATGCATTTATCCATTTGCTTCTCCTAAGCTCCCAAACTAAATACTACAATTATCCCAATTCTGCAGGTAGAGAAAACTGAGGCACACAGAGGTTAGTTAGCTCCTGGGGCTTGGAATCCACTGTGCTAGATGCTGACCCATTGTAAGGCTGGTGGCCAAGGCCAGGCAGATTCCCATTGGATTTGGGCAGATGGTAGAGAAACTGCAGAGCCAAAAAGTGTTGGGCCATCCTACTTAATAAAGTCTCACAATAGTGGACAAGCACACAGTCAGGGAAACCCCTTTCAGGCAAACAAACAGCAACATGGCCCCTCACAGTGGCGGGCAGGCCATCTGCACAAACACAATACCCCCAAGCACAAGTACCCACAGCCTTACATAGGCCACACACACGTGGCACTGCCCCGTGCCCACATACCAATCAGGCAAAGTGCCTGCAGTGGGTAAACCAGCAAGCAAGACTAACACAGCTGCCCCACAATTAGGACATTTTGTTTCAAGTTCAGGTGCATATATGAGCATTTTCCCAAACTTTCCATTTTCAAAATGTTCTCCGAATAGCATACATTTACCCTGGGAAAACACACACACACACACACACACACACACACACACACACACAAACACACACATTGCATTCTCACATTGTCAAAACATCTTTTTTCTAAAATGTTGGGCTTGTTGGCTTTCCTGAAATAAAGCAGGTGGCCTAAGACTGTCAGATCTGATTGGGCCCTCACTGTCTGTTCCTGTGGTGTGGCTGACAGAGGGTTTGGTTCTTCTTGGAGCAGCAGAGGTCTCAGCTCAGTCATTTTCTCTCTATTCTCTTCTGCCTTCATTACCAATAAATACTGTTGACCTGTCATTTCTTTACAGTAATCTTTTTCAAAGCCCCCATCCATTTTCAATGTCTAATTTACTTAACAGTAGATAATAAAATCCTTACATTCACTTAACTGGGTGCCTACAGAAGTGCATTAAGTCACAAAATGTTGAAAACAAGTGGAGATATAAGGGTTCCCTCTGATACTCTTTTTATGAAGACCACCTCTCCTTTTAATGGCTTATCTTCCATACCATGTAGTGTGTGGCTTTGACCTTCAGAGTGAACCAGGATACCAGCATCAATCTGCATTTTAACTATTTGAAAAGTTTATTATTTTGTTTTAGGGGGGGAAATTGAATTGCAATATATTTTCCCTACCATCCAAAGACAACAGGGAGGGTTCATATGGGAATAAGTAGCATGGGTGGTGGTGGGGGGTGTTTGCTTCACTATCTCTCCAGCCCCACGTGGTAAAATTTCCCCCACCTACCCATGTACATACGGTGACAGCAAATGCCCAGGGTGGCCCAGGTAAACAGTACTCCTGACCATGCCCCCTTTATTCAGTTCAGGCTCCTCTGTGGAACTGATATGTACAGGGGACCCATCATCCTATGGCCCCCAACCTGCATTTGGGATTTTACACCTCCCTCCTGTGCCTTCTGGGACTTGTCCCTGTTCCTTGTACATTTACTCAGCTGTTCCCTCTCTCCCTCCACCCTAGATTTCATCTGCCAAAGCTATCCACTGCTCATTGCCTCCCTTTATCCCTTTCTGACTGTCCCCTTCAGAGAGAATGAGTCCCTTATCTCTGCCCCTATAGTATGCTGGCCGGCCCTCCCTCAAGATGCCACTGCTGACTTGAGACAACACTGACATGCTGTAGCATGGGGGTCACACCTTGCTTTCTCAACATCCCATGCCTGAGCAGCTGTCTGCCTGGTGTGTGGGCCAGGTGGCTCACTGTGGCTGCTGGGGACAGTTCCCTTCCCTCTGTTTTTGCCCTGCCTCCTTTGGGGTTCTGTCCTCATTGAGTTGTGGCCACAAATGCCAGCGCTGACCAAACGCTTTCGGCTCAGAAGTAGTCTGGAAGAAGGTAGCGAGGAGGGACAGGTTCATTTTCTTCTGGTCCACTGAAGCAGCCAGGACTTCAGAACCTCGGGGAAGGACATAGGACCGGTGCCGTTCTCCCGCCCTCTGGTGACCGAAGGAGGTGCCCACCTTCACGTGCTCCCGGTGTTAGCTCCGTGTCCTGCGGGGGAAGCAGGTGTGAGCCCGGCCCACGCAGGAGGACAGGCTCTCTGAGGCTACGACTACGAAAATCTCATATGTGCTTGGGCAGTGGGTGTACACCCTACTACGTATGAAGAGCCCACATCGTTGGCATACAATAGAAAAGAAAGGTAAGCAAACATTGCTTATCTTCCCGTGGGCATTTCTCCACTGCTTGTGAGTTTAGCATCTATGGTATAGAGCTCTTTGAATGTCGATGCTATTGAGGTTTTCATAATTATGTACCTTCAAAAGATGTTCAATGTAATTCTGATCATACTCCTCTAAAAATGCCTCAGATTAAAAGCTTTTGCAGGCTCTTTAGACCATGCACCGGCAATTATAGAAAATGAACTGCATTTTAGCTTTCCATTGAAATTAATAACAACAGTTCCCCAGTTGACTCTGTGAATAGTTAATGGAACAAACAAGATACTTCAGTACAATATGGGCTGGAAAGCCATCTGAGCCTGATTCTGGGTTTCAAATGGGAAAATAATTCAAACAGTGCAAACCTTCCTCCTACACACTCTGTGCAGATGTTTCTCCAAAATAAAAACTGAACTATCTAACAGATGATTCACTATACTGAGTCTGCATGCTACTCTGATGAAAACTGAACGCTGCTAAATTATCTAGCAGCTGGTATTTAGCCCTGCTAGAGACTTTAAAGGACATATAGCTGGACCTCCTTACTGACAGTGAAGGAACTCAAGTTCAGAGAGGTGGATCAATTATTTTCTGCAGACACCAAGATGGGAAGGGACAGAGATAAAAGCACAATCCCATCTACTGACCCAGAGCAAAGCCAACCCTGCCAAGTAAGTACTATCAGCTCCATTTTATAGATGTAAAAATTAAGTAACTTGCACAGTATACCTCCTTGGCCCTCATGGTTAGAGACATGATGTGTTACCAGCACATGATGGGGGGTCTCCACCCTTTCTCCATCAGTTGGCACCTCTCATTCCTGCTCCCAAGTCCCCGTGTCTGGTCCCATAGCTGGGAGGGGACTTTAAGAATGCTTTTGACCCAGAACACTTCATGTTAATTTCCTACTACCACCAAATTCAAGTTACCTGCTTTGAGGGGACTTCATCTTTATAGGGTATAAGCATCAGGAAGAAATTTTAGAATTAAGTCAGACAGAGGTGGATTTAACAGCAGGCACACCAGGGGCACGCCCTGGGCCCCGACTTCTGAAGGTCCCCACAAAACCCCAACTTTACACTTTTTCTAATGACAAGTTTGGTGTCATATGTATAATTTTAATATTAATAGTACATAATATTTTATTTATTTAAAAATATGGTTAACATGTATTTTTATTTTTCCTCTCTCTTTCTCTCTCTTTTTTTTAAGGGGCCCAATATTTTCTTCTGCGCCCAGGGTCTCAACTGAACTTAATCCACCTCTGAGTCTAGGTGATGTTAAGATGACAGTATATGAAGAGGAAACTCTCCCAACTTCCCCTCATGGAGAAGTTCAGTTGTGTCAGGCACCTTCCTGGTGACACTGAGGCTACATCACTTCACATGCACCCACCCCTTATTTCACTTATCCATGTACACTAGGAAGAGGGTGAGTGACATAGAAATATTACAACTAGTACATAGTAGAAGATTCTGGAGAAATTAGTGAGTGGCTGTTAAAGACTCCCCAAGGTTTGACCATAGTGGGCATTTGGGTCAGTGCGGACACTTACTAAAAATTCCACTCTTTACAGATGGCCAGCAGGTGCCTGAAAAAATGCTCAACATCACTAATCATCAGAGAAATGCAACTTAAAGCTGCAGTGAGCTGTCACCTCACACCTGTCAGAATGGCTATCATGAATAAGTCAACAAACAAGTGCCGGTGAGAATGTGGAGAAAGGGATCCCTCCTGCACTGCTGGTGGGAATGCAGACTGGTGCAGCTCTGTGGAAAACAATGTGGAGATTTCTTGAAAACATTGGCTTGAAAAAATATGTGTGCCCTCATGTTCACTGCAGCATTATTTACAACAGCTAAGACATGGAAGCAGCCTAAGTGTCCATTGACAGATGAATGAATAAAGAAAATGCATATGCACACAGTAGAATACTGAATACTGTTCAACCATAAAAAAAAAAAAGAAATGAAATCTTGCCATTTGTGATAAAGTGGATGCACCTTGAGGGTGTTATACTAATTACACTAGGTGAAATAAGTCAGAGAAGAATAAATACCACATGATCTCACTTATATGTGACTATAAAACTTATATGTGACTATAAAAACTTTTAAAACCAATAGATAGCAAAAACCAATTGGTGGTAGCCAGAAGCAGAAGGTGGAGTTAGACGAAATGGGTTAAGGGGGGTCAAAAAACTACAATTTTTCAATTATAAGATAAATAAGTCCTGAAGTTGTAATGTACAGCAATGTGATTATAGTGAATAATAACACTGTACTGTATATTTCAAGTTGCTAAATGAGTAGCTCTTAAAAGTTCTCATCACAGAAAAAAGAATTGTAAGATGTATGGGGGTGAATATTAAGTGGACTTATGGTGATCATTTGCCAGTATACCTAAAACTAATATAATGTTAGTTAAACCTACAAAAAAAAAAAAAAATGAATAACACTTCTGGCCTGTCTGAACTGGGAATAAAATGACCCAAAAGCACAATCTCGATGGTAAAAGTGATTTTTCAAAATAGGATTTCTGAGATGAGAACTGGCTATTATTATATACTCAGAGCTATTAAGATACATTTTAAAATGATATTAACTAACTTCCAATGTTTCAAAGGCAATAAAAAAAAAAAAACTGTAATGTCACAAGCCAGAATTCTGTCCTTGGGGTTGTCCCAGGGAACTTTTTACCTCAAAATGGCACAAAGCTAGGTGTAAGAGCTAGGTCAGATGACCAAATATCAGGATTCAAAAAGATCTTAATAAACTGAAACTGAAAGGATGATGAGCTTATAAAATGTCGAAGGACGGCAAGATAGCGATGGAGTAGGCGTACGTACCAACTTCCAACTCCCAGAACCAAAGTGGATTATAACTCAATTTTAAGAACCATCGTCTGGATAAACCAACTTTGAACTAAACTAAGTGGACTCTTCAACCAAGGAACACTGAAGAAGCCACATTGAGACTGGTAGGAATAGCAAAAACGTGAGGAGGGCTGTCCAGCTCCCCGGAGCGAACGGCAGCCCAGGGAGACCCGCGTGGTGGGAGGAGAGTTTGGTGGAGAGGGAGGGACCTGGGTCCCAGGAACCAAGCCCCAGCCTGCAGTCCCAGAGCCTAGAAGAAGCGATTGGACAGTATTGAGCTGTGAAACAAGTGAGGATACTGTTTGTGAGAAAGAGACAGTTTTCTCAGATCCAAGATTCTTCTTAAAGGGACAGCGCAGAAAACCTCCCTCACAACCCACTCACCCGGGGCTCCGGGGAACGGGGGCAGAGGAGAGGATCAAGCAGTGGGAAGAGAGTATAAACTGGAAGGCACAGGGAGAAACACTCTGAGGGACAACCACCCTAACCCCTGGGCTAAATCACTTCCCTAATCAAAAATGAATTATTTCCCCTGGAACTAGCAATACCAGCAAAGGGAGACAGGACACCAGTCAGACAATCTCTCCCACGGCAATTAGAGCAGAGCTGCTTAGACGGAGGGAGCTTCTAGGACTACAGTATGGAGTGTTAGGGTCTGAGCTGCAGTGCACCCACCCACACTGCTGAGGGCTTGCTGGAGGGACGGTGGCAGTGGGACACTGAAATGCGGTTCTGTCAGCAGGGGCAGAGGCCCAGCCGGTGTGAGATTGGTCTAGCCCAGCAGGGGTGGAGGGGACACACGAAAGCGGTGGGGAAAAGCGGGAGGCCAGGAACGAGCAGAGATCTGCTCTGCGACCCTGAAATTGCGCAATCTGGCCCTGACTGTGGGGGCAGAGCTAGGACCAGGGACAGGCTGAGGCTCGTGGCTAAGCAGACGCCAGCAGCCCGGCCCGGCTCGAAAAACTGAGGTTTGCCATTCTGCGTGTATCAGTTGGCTCTGAACGTGGGGACGGGGCTACAGCGCCAGATGAGCGGAGGCTTGCAGCTGAGAGCACGCCAACAGCCACGCCCAATCCAATAAACCGCGGTTTGCAATCCTGCAGACTCTGGCCTCAGGAGCAGGGCTAAAGCTCCAGACCAGCAGAGGCTCACAGATGAGTGCACATCAGCAGCCCCATCCAACCCGAGAAACTGTGGCGAGCAGGCTCGGACTACGAGGGCTGGTCAGAAGCCCAGGAACAAGCTGGGTCTGCAGCTGAGCAAAGCTGCTCACCTCTACCCTTGGTGCTGAGGCTTGTGGCTTGAGTGCAGTGCACAACCCACCTGTGGGGGCGAGGGGAAGGCCCAGGCAGGTTGAGGCTTGTAGAGCCAGAACACAGCCCCTCCCATGTAGGAGAGGCAGAAATCACAGCAACAGCCGCAGTGGGCCGACGCTGGCAACGACCATACCCAACTGCCCTAGGCAGCGGCAGAGGGGGTGGCAGGCCTGCAGACAGACCACACCTAGAGAACACAAAGGCAACACTCACTGGACTCCAGTGGCCACAACCTTCTTATACACAAAATCAGTAGGCAGAGAAATGCAACCCAGAGAAGGACCTGAATGAAGCAGATATAACCAAATTACTAAATGCAGAATTTAAAATAATGATAGTTAGGATGTTCAAAGAAATTAGAGCAACAATGGATAGTCACTACGAACACCTAAATAAACAGATAACAAGTATAAAAAATGAAATTGAAATCATAAAAAAGAATCGGACAGAAATGACAAATACAGTATCAGAACTGAAGACCACAATGGAAGGAATTAAAAGCAGGATGGATGACACTGAGGATTGAATCAGCGAGTTAGAGGACACAATAAACAAAGGCACAGAAGCAGAGAAGAAAAAAGAAAAGAGACTCAAAAAATGTGAAGAAACTCTAAGGGAGCTCTGTGACAACATGAAGAGAAATAACATTTGTATCATAGGGGTTTCTGAAGAAGAGGAGAGAGAACAAGAAATAGAAACTAAGTTCAATCAGATCATAGCAGAAAACTTCCCGAAATTAAGGCTGGAAAACATTTCACACGTTCAAGAAGCACAGAGAACTCCATTAAAGAGAAACCCAAAAAAATCTTCACCAAGACACATCATAGTTAAAATATCAAAGCTAAGGGATAAAGAGAAAATCTTAAAAGCTGCTAGAGAAAAAAAGGCTATCACCTACAAAGAAGCCCCCATAAGGATGACATCCGACTTCTCAACAGAAACACTTGAGGTAAGAAGGGAATAGCAAGATATATTCAAATTAATGCAGAACAAGAACCTACAACCAAGACTACTCTATCCAGCAAGGCTAACGTTTAAAATTGAAGGAGAAATAAAGAGCTTCCCAGACAAACAAAGCCTCAAGGAATTCATTAAAACCAAACCAATTCTGCAAGAGATACTAAGGGGCCTGTTGTGAACAGTTCAAAGGGAGGAAAGAATATAGCAAAAGAAAAAAACAGCTTTAAAGAATAAAATGGCAATAAACAACTACATATCAGTAATAAACTTAAATGTAAATGGATTAAATGATCCAATCGAAGGACATAGGGTAGCTGCATGGATAAAGAAACAGGACCCATACATATACTGTCTACAAGAGACACACATTAAAACAAGATGCACATAGACTGAAGGTAAAAGGATGGAAAAAATATTCCATGCAAATGGAAATGAAAAAAAAAGCCGAGGTAGCAGTACTTATATCTGACAAAATGGACTTTAAAACAAAGGCTGTAGTAAAAGATAAAGAAGGACACTACATAATGATAAAGGGAACAATTCAAAAGGAAGATATAACTAGTATAAATATCTACGCACCAAATATAGGAGCCCCGACATACATAAAGCAGACTTTGCTGGATATAAAAGGCGAGATTAACAGCAATACCATAATAGTAGGAGATTTCAGTACCCCACTAACAATACTGGATAGATCCTCAAGAAAGAAAATTAATAAAGAAACAGCAGACTTAAAGGATACACTAGATCAACTCGATTTAATAGATATCTTCAGAACTTTTTACCCTAAAGCAGTAGAATATACATTCTTCTCAAGTGCTCATGGTACATTTTCTAGGATAGACCACATGTTAGGACACAAAAATGGTCTCATAAATTTAAGAAGATTGAAATCATATCAAGCATTTTCTCTGATCACAATGCCATGAAACTAGAAATTAACCACCAAAGAATAACTGAAAAAATACTCAAACACTTGGAAACTAAATAGCATGTTATTAAATAATGAATAGATTAACAATGAGATCAAAGAAGAAATAAAAAAGTTTCTAGAAATGAATGAAAATGAGCATACATCAACTCAAAATTTATGGGACACAGCAAAAGCAGTACTGAGAGGGAAGTTCATTGCACTACAGGCATATCATAAGAAGCTAGAAAAAGCTCAAATAAGCAACCTGACCCTGCATCTAAAAGAACTAGAAAAAAAAGAGCAAATAAAGCCCAGGACCAGTAGAAGAAAGGAAATAATAAAGATCAGAGCAAAAATAAATGACATAGAGGCTAAGGAAACAATACAGAGGATCAATGAAACCAGGAGCTGGTTCTTTGAAAAGGTAAACAAGATTGATGAACCTTTAACTAGACTCACGAAGAAAAAAGGAGAGAGGACCCAAATAAAAAAAATTAGAAATGAGAGTGCAGAAATAACAACAGACACAACAGAAATACAAAGCATTGTAAAAAATACTATGAAGAACTCTATGCCAAAAAATTAGACAACCTAGGTGAAATGGACTAATTTCTTGAATCATATAAACTTCCAAAGATCAATCTGGAAGAATCAGAACACCTAAATAGACCAATTACAGCAAATGAGATTGAAACAGTTATCAAAAAACTCCCATAAAAGAAACAAGTAGTGGATCCTACCAAAAATTCAAAGAACTAACTCCTATTTTCCTCAAGCTATTTCAAAAAATTTAAGAGGAAGGAAGACTTCCAAACTCTTTTTATGAAGCAAGCATAATTCTGATCCCAAAACCAGGCAAAGACAACACAAAGAAAGAAAATTATAGGCTTATATATCTGATGAATTTAGACGCTAAAATTTTCAACAAAATATTAGCCAACCGGATCCAGCAATATATGAAAAAAATCATACACCATGATCAAGTGGGATTTATTCTGGAGAGGCAAGGCTGGTTCAATATTCACAAATCAATCAATGTGATTCATCACATAAACAAAAGGAAGGACAAAAATCACATGATAATTTCAATAGATGCAGAAAAGGCATTTGATAAAATCCAGCACCCATTCATGCTCAAAACTCTCAGTAAAGTGGGAATACAGGGAACATTCCTTAACATGATAAAGGCCATCTATGACAAACCCACAGCCAGCATCATACTAAGTGGGCAAAAATTAAAAGCAATCCCCTTAAGATCAGGAACCAGGCAGGGGTGTCCCCTTTCACCACTCTTATTCAACATAGTTCTGGAAGTCCTAGCTACAGCAATCAGACAAGAAGAAGAAATAAAAGGCATCCAAATTGGAAAAGAAGAAGTAAAACTGTCATTATTTGCAGATGATATGATATTGTATATAGAAAACCCTAAAGTCTCAGTCAGAAAACTACTGGACCTCATAAATGAATTCAGTAAGGTGGGAGGATATAAAATTAATACTCAGAAATCAGAGGTATTTTTAAATACCAACAATGAACAGTCAGCAAAAGAAATTAAGGAAACAATCCCCTTCACTATTGCAACCAAAAAAATAAAGTACCTAGGAGTAAATTTAACCTGGGAGGTTAAGGGCTTGTACTCAGAAAATTATAAAGCATTGATAAAAGAAATCAAGGAAGATACAAACAAGTGGAAGCATATACCGTGCTCATGGCTAGGAAGAATAAACATCATTAAAATGTCTATATTACCCAAAGCAATTTATAAATTCAATGCAATACCAATTAAAATTCCAATGACATACTTCAAAGATATAGAACACATATTCCAAAAATTTATATGGAACCAAAAAAGAACACAAATAGCCTCAGCAATCTTAAAAAGCAAAATTAAAGCAGGAGGTATCACTCTTCTGGATATTAAGGTTTACTACAAGGCCGTTGTACTCAAGACAGCCTGGTACTGGCATAAGAACAGGCCATAGATCAATGGAACAGAACAGAGAACCCAAAAATAAACCCACACCTTTATGGACAAGTGATATTTGACAAAGGAGGAAAGAACATACAGTGGAGTAAAGACAGCCTCTTTAACAAATGGTGTTGGGAAAATTGGACATCTACCTGCAAAAAAATGAAAATAGACCATCAACTTACACCAATCACAAAAACAAACTCAAAATGGATAAAAGACTTAAATGTAAGCTGTGAAACCATAAGCATCTTAGAAGATAACAAAGGCAGCAAGCTCTCCGACATCTGTAGCAGCAATATATTTGCCGATTTATCTTCACGGGCAAATGAAATAAAAGGCAAGATAAACAAATGGGACTATATCAAACTAAAACGTTTTTGCATAGCTAAAGACAATAAGAACAGAATAAAAAGACAAACCACACAATGGAGAACATATTTGACAACACGTCTGATAAGGGGTTAATAACCAAAATTTTTTTTTAATGTTTTTGTTTTTTTTTTTAATTTTTATTTTATTCATTTTAGAGTTGAGACACAGTGAGAGAGAGAGAGAGAAAGGGGGAGGAACTGGAAGAATCAACTCCCATATATGCCTTGACCGAACCAGTGCAGGGTTTTGAACTGGCGACCTCAGTGTTCCCAGGTCGACGGCTTTATCCATTGCGCCACCACAGGTCAGGCTTATAAAGAACTTATAAAACTCAACACCAGGAAGAAAAACAATCCAATCAAAAAATGGGCAAAAGAAATGAATAGAAATTTCTTCAAAGAGGACATACAAATGGCCAAAAGGCATGTGAAAAAATGCTCAACATCACTAATCATTAGAGAAATAGAAATTAAAACCACAATGAGATATCACCTCACATCAGTCAGAATGGTGCTCATCAGCAAAACAACACAGAACAAGTGCTGGCGAGGATGTGGAGGAAAGGGAACCCTCCTGCACTGCTGGTGGGAATGCAGACTGGTGCAGCCACTGTGGAAAACAGTATGAAGATTTCTCAAAAAATTAAAAATCGAACTGCCTTTTGACCCGGCTATCCCACTTATAGGAATATACCCTTAGAACACCATAGAACTGTTCGAAAAGAAGAAATGCGCCCCCATGTTCGTGGCAGCATTGTTCACAATAGCGAAGATCTGGAAACAGCCCAAGTGTCCGTCAGAGGACAAGTGGATTAAAAAGCTTTGGTACATATATACTATGGAATACTACTCAGCCATAAGAAATGATGACATCGGATCATTTACAACAAAATGGATGGACCTTGATAACAATATACGGAGTGAAATAAGTAAAAAAGAAAAAAACTGAGAACAGCATGGTTTCATACCTAGGTGGGACATAAAAGTGAGACTATGAGACATGGACAAGAGTGTGGTGGTTATGGGATGGGGAGAGGGAGGAGCAGGTGGGATAGGGGGAGGGGAGGGGTACAGGGAAAATCAGATAGAAGGTGACAGAGGGCAATTTAACTTTGGGTGACGGGTATGCAACATAATTGAATGATAAGATAACCTGGAGATGTTTTCTTTGAACATATGTACCCTGATTTATTGGTGTCACCCCATTAAAATTAATAATAAAAAAAAAAGACAGAGGAGAAGTTGAGTGTGAATTAACATGTTACCTGGCTGCTAGTGCACCTTTCAGTGATATTAGCACAGTTGGAGCATAGTGTGGACAGGAAAGGAAGGAGTGGCTCCATTGTCCTTTGTTCTGAACAAGTCACATCCAGTTCTTCTGGAGACTCTTAAAGGTGGACATGGGAGTCTGGATTGTGTCCAGAAGGGAGCTCTGGAATCCTTGTCACGTGTGGTGTGATTGTGGAAACTATGGCTGTTTACCCTGGAACAGTCCAGGTCTGGACCTGCTGTCTTCCTCAGTGTTCAGGGGAGAGCATGGACATGGACATTTCCAGAGGGGATGAGCTGGTGCTGAGCTGGGGAATGTCAGGGCAGATTGGGGCTCAGACTGAGGGGGCACTTCTTGACAAACCCAGGCATTCTGACATGTAGCCAGGTCTCCATGAGGTTTCATGTAGGGACCCTGCAGGCAAAGCTATGTCCCTACCATCTCATCCTCCGCCGGAGCACTCACCACTCCTGCTGAAGGTTTGATGAAATGAGTAGCACTTCTCATAACCCACCCACATGCCCTCTCCATACAGTGACCAGGATCAGCAGTCTTTTTAACACCCTGGGCATAAATTTCAGCTGAGAAGACATGTGGATGCTTCCATTGTTTCTTTTTTTATTACTGAGTTTATTAGGTGACTCTGGTTAACAAAGTTATATGGGTTTCAGGTGCATAATTCCACAACTCATCATCTGTACAGGGTATTGTGTGTTCACTCCCCTTCCAAGTTAAGTCTCTGTCTATCACCATTTATTCCCCCAATGCCTCCTCCACCTCCCTGCACCCTCCCTCCCCTTGAAAATTACAACACTGTTGTCTGTGTTCTTGAGTTCTTTTCTCTTTTTTTCTTTTTATTGTGCAATCCCTCCAGCATCCCCCTACTAAACTTTTGTCATCCCTACAGCTGTCAGGCTTTTCTAGCTATGATTCTGTGTCTATTTTGTTTGTTAGTTCATTTGTTCATTAGATTGAACATATGAAAGAAATCATACTGTACTCTTTACTGACTGGCTTATTTCACTTATCCATTGTCTCTTGAAAACTTTAAAAGATTTTATTTTCCTCTAGAAACACTAGATTAAAAAAAATAAATAAACACCTCTCATCATAAATTTCAGAAACATGCATGCACTCCCCATTGCATATTTTTAAAATTTATCTTTACAAATTTTTAATTTTATAACAATTATTAGATACAAAATAATTTATATGATAAGGTGTAATAATAAAATGAACACGATGAACTGACCACCTGACCTGAAAACAAAGATGTCACCAAGTCTACTAAAAGCTATTGACTGTCCCTCCTTGAACTTATTGCCCTGCCTTATCCTCAACCCTGGGACAACCGCTATTATAAATTTTCCATTTCTTAACTCCTTGTATTTTTAATTACAGTTTTATGATACAAACTTGACTTTTGCTTGATTTTGAACTTTATAAACTACATGCTATATGTTGACTCTTTGGAGATTTTTTTGACTCAACATTGTCTCTAAAACTCATCTTTGCTTTTGCATATTGCTGACTGTCACTCATTTTCACTGCAGTATAATATCCTACTGTGTGATCACACCATGATTTTCTTATCCATGATGGACATTTTAGTCATTTCCAGTTTTGGTCCATTATGAGCAATGCTGTTGTGAACATTTTTCCAGGTGCTTCTTGGCACCCAGGTGCAAGAACAATAGCAATTCTGGGGCATGTACCTAGAAAAGGAATTTCTCAGCTTCCAAATTGCTTCCTGAGGAGCTGTACCATTTTACATTCCTACCACAGTTCACCAGGGGGTTGATTAAGAGGGATGGCATTGTTGCACTAATTTACAGTTGTCTCTTTATTAAGATGAGATGGTCATCTTGCCCTAAGTGTATGTATCATTTACTTCTCCTCTTCTGAAATATATCTGTGCATGACTTTGGCCCACTTTTTTGAATAGTATAACATTTTTTAATTGATATTTTATAGTTCTTTAAAATTAATCCTTTATTGATTACATATATTATAAAAATTTATTCCCAGATTATAACTATATATTTTTTTTAATTTTGGAAGAACTTTAGATTTACAGAACAGTTGCAAAAGTAGTATAGAAAAATTCTATCTACTCTTCACCCAACTTCTCCTAATGCTTACAACTTACATTACTAATGTCCATTTGCCAAAACAAAGAAATCAACATTGGTATATATGACTTTGAACTAAACTCTAGGCTTTATTCAGATGTCATCTGTTTTCTTTCTGCTGTCCCAAGAGCTAATCCAGGTAACACTGTGCATTTCATGTGAATTATCTTAATTTCCTGTATGTTGTCTTTAATGAATGGAGTTCTCAGTTTTAATGTAGTTGGTTTTCCAATCTTTTCATCCATGACTACTACTTTGGGAAACTTTTTTAAAGAAATTCTTCTTTATTGAAATCATACCAAGGTCCTGGCCAGTGGCTCAGTGGAGAGCATCAGCCCAGCATGTGAAAGTCCCAGGTTCAATTCCCAGTGAGGGCACACAGGAAAAGCGACGATCTGCTTCTCCACTGCACCCTCTCCCCCTTTTCTCTCTCTCTCTTCCCTCTCCTCCCACAGCCATGGCTCAAATGGTTCAAGCAATTTGACCCTGGGTGCTGAGGACGGCTCCATGGCCTTGCCCCAGGTGCTGAAATAGCTCGATTGCCAAGCAATGGAACAATGGCCCCAGATAGGCAGAGCATCACATTGTAGGGAGCTGGCCAGTGGATGCAGGTCGGGGCACATATGGGAATCAGTCTCTCTGCCTTCCTGCCTCCCCACCTCTCACTTAATTAAAAAAATTAGACAAAGAAATCATAGCAAACATATTCTCCGACCACAATGCTTTGAAATTAGAAATCAACTGCAAAAAGAAGCAAAAGCCTTTCCACAAAAATGTGTAGATAAATTAACATGCTATTAAAAATGACTGGATCAAAGAAATAAAAGGTGACATCAAAAGATATCTAGAGACAAATGAGGATGACAATACAACATACCAAACCTTCCAGGATGAAGCGAAAGTAGTAATAAGAGGGAAGTTTATATCATCATAGGCCTCTCTCAAGAAACAAGAGAAATCCCAAGTAAACAACCTAATATTACATCTCAAAGAACTAGAAAAAGAAGAACAAGAAGAACCCAAAGTCAGCAGAAGAAAGGAAATAATAAAAATTAGAGCAAAGTCCAAGCCGAATAGCTCAGTTGGTTAGAACATCATCCTGATACACCAAGGTTGCAGGTGTGAGCAGCCCTGGTCAGGGCACATAAGAATCAACTAATGGATGCATAAACAAGTGGGACAACAAATTGACATTTCTCTCACTCTCCCTTCCTCTCTCTCTCTCTCTCAAGTCAATAAAATAATTTAAAAATCAGAGCAGATTTAAATAAAATAAAAAACAAAGAGACTATACAAAAAAGTAATGCAACAAAGAGCTAGTTATTTGAAAAGATTAATAAAATTGACAAACCTCTGGCTAGAATCAATAAGCAAAAAAGAGAAAAGACTCAGTAAACAGAATCAAAAATAAAAGAGAAGTTACCACAGACATCACAGAAATACAAAGGATCATACAAGATTACTATGAAAGACTATATGACACCAATTCAAATACCTAGAAGAAATGTAAGTTCCTAGAAATATATAACCTTTCTAGACTAAATCGCTAAAAACTAGAAAATCTAAATAGACCAAACAACAGTGAGGAAATTGAAACAACCATCAAAAACCTCCCCAAAAGTAGAAGTCCAGGATCAGATGTCTTCACTAGTGAATTCTACCAAACATTCAGGCTCTGGCCGGTTGGCTCAGTAGTAGAGGGTCGGCCCAGCCTATGGATTTCCCAGGTTTGATTTCTGGTCAGGGCACACAGAAGAAGCGACCATCTGCTTCTCCATCTCTCCCCTCTGTGGAGTCTCCCCTCAGGTGCTAAATATAACTTGGTTGCGAGCATTGGCCACAGATGGTGGTTGCCAGGTGGATCCTAGTTGGGGTATATGCGAGAACCTATCGCCCCTCGTCTGACTTGGAAAAGAAGGAAAAAAGAATTGTACACTTGGAACCTATATAATCTTATTAACCAATGTCGCCTCAATAAATCTAATTGAAGAAAAAGAAATTCTTCCTATGCCTGTCATTATGATACTCCCCTACATTTAGGTTCTGCCTTTCACATTTAAGTCTTTCTTCCATCGATATTGGCCTTTGCGCATGCTGTCACATATGCATCCAATTTTTTTCCCCAATTGTAACAGCTGTTTAGTATGACTTTATTTGATATGAGAATCCCACTACTTTTTCCTTCTTTAGGAAGTCTTTGTTTGTTCTTGGTTCTTTACTCTTACATAAATATTAGATTCAGTTTGCTAAGTTCCTTGAAAAAGCCAGTTGGCATTTAAAAAAAATTTTTTTTTATTTATTCATTTTAGAGAGCAGAGAGAGAGAGAGAGAGAGAGAAGGGAAAAGGAGCAGGAAGCATCAACTCTCATATGTGCCCTGACCAGACAAGAGCATGGTTTTGAACCGGCAACTTCAGCATTCCAGGTTGACGCTTTATCTACTGTGCTACCACAGGACAGGCAAGCCAGTTGGCATTTTGATTGGAATTGCCTTGAGGTCATATAGAGAGAACTGATATATTTACAATATTAAAATTTTCTATCCATAAACTTCATTTTTTAACATTTTCTGGAGTCTTTTCAGTATGTTTCAACTCTTCCTATTTGCGGCCAACACTCACCCAGCAGCAGCAAAAGGAAGTTCAGTCCCTTTGTGACTTCTGACCAGAGCAAGAGCCATAAAAGGTGCTTCAGTGCCACTGGCCAAAATCACAGGATGATCAAGTCTTCTCCTCTTTTCAAAGAGCTGAAACATAAGTACGAGCTTTGATTCCTGCCCACATAAAAGGATGATAAAGTTCACGCTGTGCAAGGACACTAGGAAGGTCAGCATGGGCCAAAGTATCGCATTGGGGAAGACAGTTTAAGGAGAATCAGGAACCCTCACCTCCTAGGTCAGGGGTCGGGAACCTTTTTGGCTGAGAGAGCCATGAACGCTACATATTTAAAAATATAATTCTGTGAGAACATACAATATGTTTAACACTAAATACAAGTAAATGTGTGCATTTTATGTAAGACCAACACTTTTAAAGTACAATAAGTCTCTGAATTCTTTTTAATAACGTTGTCATGCTGTTGCTAACCAATGATGACTAAAGTACTTCTTACCATTAATGCGACTGCTGCTGCTGCATCGTTTTGCTGATGGCTTTGTAGTCTGGTTGATACATGGTAAGGTTAAGCTTCATGCAGGCGTTGAGACTTCTATCCGTTAAACATGATGGATCGTAGGTTGGTCTTAACGTCCTTTAGATGTGAGAAGGACTGCTCATCTGCATACGTAGAGCCAAACATTGTCAGTACAGCAATACTAACACGCTACAGTGTGTTGTATGTGACAGGAATCGCATTCCAAGTTTAGACAATCAGCTTGTCCGTGGGTTAAAGTTTTTTCATTTCTCCCCACTTGTGTTTGCTCACCAACTCTGCTGCTGTCGTGCAAGTCTTTCCAAATCTTCATTCAGTGACTTGAACTTATTCACCCACATGTCTGAGGCCTTCAGGTCAGCAGCTTGTAGCTCAAAAATCTCTGAAGGAGACACCGTGGATGTAACTCAGGTCAGTGCTGTCCACTGCACACTCCTGTGTATGGGTGATGAACTTAAAAAGACAAGTGCGCTCACAAAAATCTCCAAAGCGCACTTTGAATGACTGCAGGAGATTAGATGTGAAGTCTGCTAGCTGCTGGAGATCAAGATGTTGAGCAGGATCACTTGCTGTGCATACATATTTAAACTCTCCCAGGTTTTCAAAGTGCAGTAAACGACCTGTTTCACTGTTGGCTTGTTTTCAAATGCAAACACTGCTTGTTGAAGGGATAAGACTGTATTTCTAACACCTTGAATTTTCACATTGAGCTGGTTCAGATGTTCAGTCATGTCCACGAGATAGTAGAATTTCAGGAGCCACTCAGTGTTAGCTAACTCAGGATGCTCGACATTTTTCATTTCAAGAAAAGTCCGGATTTCACTCAGACAAGTCGCGAAATGGCTGAGCACCTTCCCTCTTGACAACCAAAGCACATTGCTGTGCAGAAGCAGACCAGGATAATTATTCCTAACTTCATCCAACAGTGTTTTAAACTGGTGATCATTTAAAGCTTGGGCAACAATAAAGTTGACCATCTGAATGACCAGTGACATCACCTCACCAAGCTGCTCACCACACATCTGAGCACAAAGCGCCTCCTGATGTAGGATGCAGTGAAAACTTAGGATTGGTCTCTTTCCATGTTCAAGAAGAAGTGCTACGAATCCTTTGTCTTTCCCCACCATGCACAGAGCAGCATCAGTACACACAGAAATAAGTTTATCCATTGGTAGATTTTTTTCTTTAGCAAACTCAGTGAAAGACTTGAATAAATCCTCCCCTTTTTTTTTGTCTCTTTCATAGGCAAAACAGCAAGACTTTTCTCATGTAGTGTGTCATCGACAGCATACCTTGCAATCATGCTGAACTGGGATAAATGGCTTATGTCTGTTGACTCATCCAAAGCGAGAGAAAAGAATGGTGCTGCATTTATGTCCTTCACTTGTGTTGCCTCAATTTGATTTGCCATCATGACGGTACAATTATGAACGTTCTTGCTGACAGAGGCATGTCTTTTATTCGGTTGATTATCTTGTCTTTATCCGAAAAGTTGTCAAAAAGTTCAATGGCAACATCAAGCATGAATGTTTTGGCATACTCCCCATCTGTGAATGGCTTTCAGTTTCTCACAATTGCTAGAGCACCAGCAAAGCTAGCCAAATTCCAGTCACCTTGTTGGGTCCAAGCACAAAGTTGCTGCTGACTAGCTTGCAGTCTGCACAGTAGCTCTTGACATGCTTTCTTCCTGCTGTCCCCTGCTGGATATTTCGATGCAAATGTAGTATGGCATGTGTTAAAGTGCCGCTTTATATTTGACCCATTCATCGATGCAATTATATTAGTGCATATTAGACACACTGCAAAACCTGCTCTCTCCACAAAAGTGAATTCCTCTATCTATTCCTGCTGAAAAGTACGATACTCCTCATATTTTTTCTTTTAGCCATCTTTTTCATCAAAAGGGTTTCTGCAATTAGCAGCTGGCTACTTGATTAAAAGAAAGGAAGTTTACTTCCTGACCTCACAATGACCTGTGTATGTTACACACTATCCAATAACAATTTGGTGTTGTCCCAGAGGACAGCTGTGATTAGCTCCAGCCACCCGCAACCGTGAACATGAGCGGTAGAAAATGAATAGATTGTAATACATGGGAATGTTTTATATTTTTAACGTTATTATTTTTTTTATTAAAGCTTTGTCTGTGAGCCAGATGCAGCCATCAAAAGATCCACATCTGGCTCGCAAGCCATAGGTTTCCGACCCCTGGTCTGAGGGAACACCCAGGAAGGGAGCTCACCCACTATATGGAAATGACTCAGCACCAGCCAGGCAGCCTCCTGACCTTTTTTGGCCATTTGCTCTACTATAACATTTTATTGGCTGAATCCATGTATATAAGCTAGTTTACTTCTTGAATAAAGTGGATTAGCGTCACTGAACCTTGTCCCCGGAGTCGGGTCTCATGCATCTCTGTCGTCCTCACCTCCGGGTGGGCCTTGTCCACAACTGGCGCCTCGAGCAGGGGCCTAACCGGTATCTACGGGACAGGTGAGTGACTGTCCGCAATGGGAAACCTTCTCCCTCATTCTTGAACCCTGCAGGCTTGAGCCCTGCATGCCCTATTGCAGAGTAGGAGAGTTGAAGTTTGTGAAAAGGATCTCTGTACTTACTGGGAGATTCTCTCTGGTCTCAATCCCTGGATTGAGGACGCGCCCCTCTGGGCCCCGGATACTTGGACCCGAGCTCTCCAATGTGTTTGTTTGCCTAAGTACATGAAGGACAAACCTTCCTTCTTGGCCTAACTCCTGCCTTATTGGCAATACACACCTGCTTGATCAGTGCTCCTGCTGAGGACCCTCCACCAGTCCCTAAGGTTCTACAGGTTACTCCTCTTTTAGAGGAGCCCCAACCTCCGTATTCGCCTCCCCCTGTAGAGGAAGAAAAGGGTTGGGCCACTGAGTTAGATGGACTTGCATCCGAGCGTTCAGAAACAAAACTAGATACGTTAGAAACCGTGCCATCTGCTCTGCCACCCAAAAAAGCAGAAGTCGCTACTTCTGCATTCCTTGCCAGGGCTCAATGCTAAGGTAACCAGACATCCCGCTTTGGGTGGGACAGTCCCAATTTTTAACAATTTGTCCCACGTCCCGTGGCGTTTTAACAAAGTCCCAATTTTTGGAAAGAATGTACAAAAGCTAGGGAACGGTGGGAGAACGGGAAGGGAATATTTGGTTTTCCGCAGGGAGACCTGGCCTCGACCTGGAAGCACCCACACTGCCACAAGAGTTGGCTGCCCCATGTGGGGCACCGAAACAAAGAACTTTGGGTGGGACGTACCTGCTGGGGCGGCAGCTGTGAAGTCCCCTAACTACCCATAGGCCCGTGTCTTGGATGCCGGTGTGTGGCTCTGGGCTTTGAGAGGTGCAAGCCTCTCGGTCTCCAGTGGGCAGCGAGGCTGGACATGGAGAGCGGGGCCGCCACAAGGACAAGTCCAGACAGGGAGTGTGCGTGACCACTCGTGTGCGAGCACACCGGTGGTGCTGCCCTGCCTGTTCCTGCCCACTCATACAGCTCCAGCATCGGTTTCAGGACCATGTAACCCGATCCCTTTGACTCACTCAAAAATTTCCATATAGTAATAGTTCCGAAAATGATCTTTTTTAATGAGGTATCATTATTAAAAAAATATATTGATAAGAAAAAGGTTAAATCTTGGGCATCAGCAAAAATTACAATAGAGAATAAATGGTTAGAAATATTTCATCATTTTGAAACAAACCATGTTCCATACAATAATGCATTAAAAATTGTGGAATATGCGCTGTCGTTACCAGGAACTAATGCTGTGACTGAACATGTTTTTTCTATGGCAAATAAAGTGAAAAATCACAATTAAGTGTTCAGACTTTGAAAGTCATTTTATGTGTGAAATATAATTTAACTAATTCCTGTGAAAATTTTCATGACCTTTTAAACAATGACAGCAATCTACTAAAAAAAATTCACTCAAATGAGAAATATGTCAAAGAATAAAATAATACTATACATAATTTTAATGTATTATATTTGTAAATTGTACTTATGTTGAAATTAAAAAATATATATTATAATACTATTTTTGCATTCTATGAAAATTTTTTTTGCTCCACATAGCCCATATTTTTAATCAAGAATCCCCCCCCACAATGGTTTCCCACTTTACCAATTTTAAAATCTGGTCACCTTACTCAATGCCCCACCCCAGCCTCTCAGATGCCATTTTCTCCAACACGTGTTCCTGCAGCAGACCCATGGGCCAGCTTATATACCCGTATGTGTCAGCAAAGAGATATTTCCCATGCAGCATTAGAACTAGAGTCCCCTCACCTTTTTCTGGTCAATATTAACCCTACCACTGCACGACCGCAAGCTTGGTATCCACATGACCAAAAAACAGTCGTTACTCTCAGGAAGGCCATCCAGGAAGACGGCCTTCACTCTCCCTATCTTCAGCAATTACGTGAGAATATCAGTATTGATTTAAATTGCCCCCACGATTGGAAGACATTAACCCGAGCAGTCCTCACCATGGGAGACTTAATTCAATGGAAAACCTTATACAATAAGCAATGTGAAATAATAGGTGAAAGGAATCAAAGGGCTGGCATTAACATCCCCCCTGAGGCCCTCAAAGGAGAAGGTAATCTGCCTCCACTGCCGTACAGGCTACCAGACCCCCTAATGCTGTATGGCAAGTAGATGTCACTCATGTTCCCCAATATGGCAAACTCGCTGCATACACATAACGGTGGACACCTTCTCCGGAGCCATTTCGGCCACTGCCCTGGCTGGAGAGAGCCCTAAACCTGCAATTTGTACCCTTCAACAGGCCATGCTTTGCCTGGTGTACCTTGGGAAATTAAAACTGACAATGGGCCCTGTTATACCAGCAGCCAATTTAAAGCCTTTTGTTCCTAATTGCAAATCACACACCGCCTTGGAATTCCTTATAATCCCCAAGGACAAGCCGTTGTAGAAGGCGACACAGAGACATCAAGCTTCAAATTCAAAAAGAAAGGGGGTATATGCCTCGGGCCTCACCTGAAGAAATGCTCCTCAGTGCTGTATTCACTCTCAATTATTTAACTTTTGATTCTAAAGGAGTAACTCCTGCTTATAAACATTGGGGAGGTCTTTGTAGCCAACCGACCCCGTTGCCATTGGTACGCTGGAAGGACCCAGCCACAGCTCAGTGGCAGGGACCGCACCCCCTTCTAACGCAAGGAAGAGGTTATGCTTATTATTTTCCAGAAAATAGCCCGCATCCAATTTGGATCCCAGGAAGGAATGTACGGCCACTCCCAGTGACCCAAGATGACCCCACCAACGATGCCTCCAACACCTGCGAACCCTCAGGTTCAGGAGATGGCCAGCCTCAGCCTTGATGAATGGCTGCCTAGAGGAGGTCCTCAGTGCTCCAGGAAGAGACCTCGTAACCAACCTGCTTATAACATAACCTGGGGAGATATGAAGTATGAAGACGCTAGCTAAACAGGCTGAAAGATTAGCCCCTATTGGACCCCCAAGTCCAGGCACTCTGTTCCTCCTCATGTGTGCCATTATCACAGCGAACTCCCAGGCGCGAGGAGATCCTCACGTCTGGGTGACTGTTCCCCTCCCTGGCATAATTATGTCCGTTGAAGTTAATATCCCACAGTTTCCAGCAGTATATTCCAGTAACTGCTCCCTTAGTCTCCCTTGTGACAATAGTGGCCAGGAATCTCAACAGTGGAACGGCACTATATGGGGTAACCTCAGTGACCCAATGCTACTTAAGTTTACTAACACCGTCCGCTCGGAGGGGTGGGTCCTCCTTCGAAATCATACTACGGGGTACTTTGCTGAAAATGGTACTACCAACCAAGGCTCAGTACTTGGCCTACAAGCCCTCCTCCCCCTAGCTACCAACAACTGAGCCCACCCCGCTAACCTTGCCTTCCCAGGGTCGCCTCTTTGCCTGTTCCTGTACGACGAACATCTAAGAACACTCCGGAGAGAAGGAATTCCCTGGAGAGACTGCTGCATTGCCTCTGGCCTGGATGTGCAGACCATCAACCTCGGAGTTTGGTATCGAAAGCTGAGAGATGGAATGCAACTATATGCAGTACTCAGCCCAAGGTAAGCCATCTGTTCAGTGTTTGGATGCTGGGACCTTTGTGGGAAGGGGGCGTGCATGGACCTCGTCCATTTTTTACAATAAAAAATGGAACTGTGTCTAACGGCACCTGGAAGGTCTCTGTAACACAATGGGAGGGAAATGTCATCCCCACCCCTAGGAGGAACCCCTTATTTAAGGCCCTCATTCTATTTCCTAACTAGTACTCTTGCATCATTGTTTAATACAGCTAATAATAGGTATTATAGTTGTTTTAGTTCTACTAGGGTTCCGTTCCATAGCATTCAGAAGCTACAACAGCAACAAGCAGTCATGAAGCAAGTTCAACTGGCCTTAATTAAAAGAGAAGGGGAAGATATAGGTAGAGTGCAGAGCATTTACCTAGCAGCTGTGGCTGATGCAGTGCTGTGAGAATACTCCAGCTCCTGAATCCCTCTTGGGAACACCCAGGAAGGGAGCTCACCTGCTATACGGAAATGACTCAGCGCCAGTCAGGCAACCTCCTGACCTTTTTTGGCCATTTGTTATAACATCCTTTTGGCTGAACCCATGTATATAAGCTAGTTTACTTCCTGAATAAAGTGGATTTGCGTCACTGAACCTTATCCCCAGAGTCTGGTCTCGTGCATCTCCATCGAGACCCCCAGGCGGGCCTTGTCCACAAATAATAGCTAATATTTAAGGAGTATTAACTGTGTCAGGGGTTATTCTAAGACCAATAACTTACTTCATCCTAATAACAACTACATGAAGGTTGTCCTATTATCATTCCAATTTTATGGACAAGGAAACTGAATGACCAAGAGCTTGCATAACCTTGCCCAAAGCCACACAGCAGATTCAAGGGCAGGGCTGATTCACATTCGAGCAGGCCCTGCCCAGGTCTAGCCAAGACTCCTCTCTGTTTCTCCTCTCATTCTCCAGGATGAGAAAATATTTTTTTTTATTAATTTAAATGGGGTGACATTGATAAATCAGGGTACATATGTTCAGAGAAAACATCTCCAAGTTATTTTGACATTTGATTATGTTGCATACCCGGGGAAAGATTTAAATCAATTTTTCTTTTTGTGACAGAGACAAAGAGAGAAAGAAAGGGACAGATAGACAGGAAGGGAGAGAGATGAAAAGCATCAATTCTTCATTGTAGCTCTTAGTTGTTCATTGATTGCTTTCTCATGTGCTTGGAGCAGGATGCTACAGCAGAGCAAGTGACTCCTTGCTCAAGCCAGCAACTTTGGGCTTCAAGTCAGTGACCTTTGGGCTCAAGCCAGCAACCATGGGGTCATATCTAAGATCCTACGCTCAAGCCAGCAACCCTGTGCTCAAGCTGGCAAGCCCATGCTCAAGCCAGATAAGCCTGAGCTCAAGCTGGTGACCTTGGGGTTTTGAACCTAGGTTCTCTGCGTCCCAGTTGGATGCTCTATCCACTTGCCACCACCTGGTTAGGCTAAAGCATCTTTAAAATAATGTTTAAATATCACCCTGGCTGGATGGCTTGGTTGGTCGGAGCATTGTCTCATAGCCCAGGGGTTGCTGGTTCAATCCCTGGTCAGGGTACGTACAGGAACAGTTCAATGTTCTTGTCTCTCTCTCTCTAAAATCAATAAATAAAATAAAAAATTAAAATATTGTAAAAAGTGTTTAACTATCTGTCTCCAATATACAAGGGGATAAATATAGTGATATTTAATAAACAAGAAATTACCATAAGTGAATTTCAAATCATCAGTATAAAAATAAAATTTTTATCACAAAAAATGAAATGACATAAAAAACAATAAAAAAGCTATGCCTAATTACTAGAAAAATTGAAATCAAAAGACTAACGATACCATAAGCATTATTTTAATTTCAAAACAAGGTAAAGACACTATAAAGAAAGAAAACTACAGGTCAATATCCCTGATGAACATAGATGTTAAAATTCTCAACAAAATATAAGCAAACTGGATCTAGCAATACATTAAAAAGGTCATACACGATCAAGTGAGATTTATTCTGGGGAGGCAAGGCTGGTACTACATTTGCAAATCAATAAATGTGATTCATCACATAAACAAAATGAAGGATAAAAATTGCATGATCATATCAATAGATGCAGAAAAATAATTTGATAAAATCCAGCACCAATTTATTTTCAAAATTCTCAGAAAAGTTGGGAATCCAGCATAATAAACACTATATATGAAAAACTGACAGCCAACATCATATCCAATGGGCAAAAACTAAAAAAAGTCCCCTTAAGATCAGGAACAAGACAGGACTGTTCCCTTTCACCATACTTATTCAACATAGTACTGAATGTTCTAGCCACAGGCATCAGACAAGAAGAAATAAAAGGCATCCAAATTGGAAAAGAAGTAAAACTGTTATTATTTGCTGATGACATGATATTGTACATCGAAAGCCCTAAAGTCTCAACCAAAATAAATAAATTTGACAAAGTGGCAGGATATAAAATTAATATTAAAAAATCATGGCATTTTTATACACCAATAACATGGGAAACAGAATTTTTGTTACATCCACAGAAACACTTGTTCTTACTTAATTCAAGTGTGCTGATCTCAAATCTGACATTAGTTTCTTTCTGTGAATTACAGTTTTCTTGCAATTCAAGATTTTAGGTTTATATCTTATTGTAAAATTTTCAACATTTAGTTTAACATAATGAAGTAGAATGTCTTCTTGGGCATCATTTTGTGAAAATATAACAATTTATATAATGCAGTAAATACACTAATATACTAAAAGATATGATTGCATCAGAATTTGTCTACAATTTCAAAATAGAACATATTAAAACACTTATTTTAATCATAAAATTTGTGAAAAACTTATTTAAATTCTATTCAGGCAAAAATTTGCATTTTTAGCTCTTGTGTTTGTGTACTTGTTGAGGACAATCTCATTTGATGCTCCAGCAGCAGTCTGCTATCATACTTCTGTCCCATCGCCCCTGATAACTCTCTTCCATTGTCTTCAGATCTTTTTTTTTCGTTTTTACAGAGACACAGAGAGAGTCAGAGAGAGGGATAAATAGGGACAGACAGACAGGAACAGAGAGAGGTGAGAAGCATCAATCATTAGTTTTTCATTGCTGTTGCGATCCCTTAGTTGTTCATTGATTGCTCTCTCACATGTGCCTTGACTTTGGGCCTTCAACAGACCAAGCAACCCCTTGCTGGAGCCAGCGACCTTGGGTCCAAGCTGGCGAGGTCTTTGCTCAAGCCAGATGGGTTCGCGCTCAAGCTCGCGACCTCGGGATCTCAAACCGGGGTCTTCCGCATCCCAGTCCGACGCTCTATCCACTGCACCACTGCCTGGTCAGGCTGTCTTCAGATCATGATGAAAGCATTCTCCCTGCTCATCACTAACAACTCCAAGATTTTCAGGAAACTTATCAAGGTGACTGTTCAGGAAGTGAATCTTAACGCTCATGTTACATCCAATGTCATGGAAAGCCAACAGCATCCTTTGAACAAGAAGTTCATAGTTTTCTGCTTTTTTGGTTGTCAAGGAAGTTCTTTGTAACTGCCACAAAAGACTGCCATGCTGCTTTCTCCTCCTTATTCATATTCCTGGCAAATTCTTCGTCATATATGAGGGTTCGAGTCTGAGGTCCATTGAATACACCTGCTTTTATCTTCTCAAAAGACCAGGCAGGAAAAGCAGAAATAATATGTTGAAAGCATTCACTTTCTCTATTCAAAGCCTGAACAAACTGCTTCATTAAGCCAAGTTTGATGTGAAGTGGGGAAAAAATGATCTTGTCTCGATTAACTACAGGTTTATTCACAATATTTTGCATCCCTACTTCCAGAGCTTAACGTTTCAGCTGCTCCTTCTGTGTCCAGTGTTTCTCCTGAGCTCGGCTGTCCCACAAACACAGAAAGCAAGGATACTTCGTGAAACCTCTCTGTTGTCCTAGCAAGAAATTGACCATTTTAAGATGCACACAAATGATCCAGTTATGCTCCTCATACTTCAGAAAATGAAGGACAATTTTATGTCATTATAATCTTCTCACAGATGAGTTGAATAACCAGTTGGAACCACTGCATAAACATTACCATTGTGCAGGAGAATACATTTCAGACTCCATTTAGAGCTGTGAAGAAATAGCCGCCATTCTGTTGGACTGTAAGTGGTAATACCTAGCTGGCTGAGAAGACTACTGATATCATGACAGTAAACAAAGTGTTTGTTTTCAGAAAAAAAGTCAACAAAAATTTGTTCACGCTTCCTGAAATGGGATACTTTAGCTGACCAGTGAAGTACATTCTTTTCTTGAAGCCTGGATGCTAATAACTCAGCTGCTTTCTTTGATAGGCCCAAATCTCTTACTAAGTCATTCAATTCAGGTTGGCTAAACTGAAGAGGGGTTAATGACTGCTTGACATCAGAAGAAGACCCTTGAGATTCTACAACCATTTGCTCATGCATCTTATCAAAATACACTTGATCACCATGTTCACTTTCTTTGTCCTTAGAAGAAATAAAACCATTGAAAACTGGACAGGGTCTCAGAGTGTCTCAGAGTGTGGGATGGGTCGTATTGCTGAAGGAATATTAGGATATGTGATCATATGCCATTTTTTCTTGCTGATGCCCTTTGTATGGATCAGACAGAAATAACAGTCACTGCTATGGTCCTTAGGTTCATGCTAAACCATGGGAATACCAAAAGACATTCCTTTGTGTTTTCCTTTTGTCTAGTCTCGAAGCATTTCCTCACAATTATGACACACAATATGAGGAGCCCAATTCTTGTCTTGATCGCCAAGGGGAACTTGAATATAGGCAATATATGCATGTGTCACAAATGAAGAAATATTGTGCCTTTGATGTTGAAGTGTGTAACAGCCATATATATAACAGAAGGTGTCAGGACTAGTCTTACATTTATGCCTACTCAAAGAAGCCATGATTCAATCTTAAAACAAAATAAGAGGGTGTTTTTATCAGATAATATTTTTTTACACTTAAAAACAACTACAATTATGTAAAAGTGATGTTTGTAAAACATTTATTGCCTTGTGGTTATGTTCAATCCAAGAGTTGTTGCCCTTTAACTTCAATTTAAAAACCAATGCATGCCATTAACTGTAACAAAAAGAAATTAAAATTGCATAAAAACTCGAGCATGCACCAAAAAATAGATTTCAGATTTGGAATCAGTGATGTAGATATATATAGGAAAAGTTCTAAAACCTCATGCAACAGAAAATTAAAAAAAAATATTGTTCCCCATTGTAATGAACTGTCAGAAAGAGAAATTAAGGAAACAATCCCATTCACTATTGCAACAACAAAATAAATAAAGTACCTAGAAATAAATTTAGCTAAGGAGGTAAAAGACTTATACTTGGAAAATTATAAGACATTGAAAAAGAAATTGAGGAAGATACAAACAAGTGGAAGAATATACCATGTTCATGAAAAGAAAGAATTAACATCACTAAAATGTCTATACTACCCAAAGCAATCTATAGATTCAGTACAATTCTTATTAAAATACCAATGACACACTTCACAAATCTAGAACAAATATTTCAAATATTTATATGGAAGCAAAAAAGAACTTGAATAATCTCAGCAATCTTGAAAATAAAGAACAAAGTGGGAGGTATCACTCTTCCTGATATTAAGTCTACTACAAGGTCATTGTAATCAAAACAGCCTGGTATTGGCATAGGAACAGGCATACAGATCAATGAAACAGAACAAAGAACCCAGAAACAAACCCATGTTTTTATGGTCAATTAATATTTGACAAAGAAGGCAAATGTATACAACAGAATAAAGACAGTCTCTTTAATAAAAGGTATTGGGAAAATTAGACAGGTACATGTGAAAAAGTGAAACTAGACCACCAACTTACATCATATACAAAAATAAACTCAAAATGGATAAAAGACTTAAATGTCAGTTGTAAAACCATAAACATCCTAGAAGAAAACCTAGGCAGTAGACTCTCAGACATCTCTCAAAGCAATATTTTTGCTGATATATCTCCTTAAGTAAACAAAATAAAAGGAAAACTAAACAAATGAAACTGTATCAAATTAAAAACCTTTTGTACAGCAAAAGACACCATCAACAAAATAAAAAGACAACCCACTCAATGGGAGAACATATTCACTGATACATCTGATAAAGGGTTAATAATCAAAATTTATTAAGAACTTCTAAAACTCAACACCAGGAAGATAAACAATCCGATTTAAAAAATAGGCAAAGAAACTGACTAGATACTTCTCCAGAGAGGACATATAGATGGCCAAAGCACATATGAAAAAATACTAAATGTCACTACATCATTAAATAAATGCAAATTAAAACCATAATGAAATATCACCTCATACCTGCCAGAATGGTTTTCATTAACAAATCAACAATCAACAAGTGCTGGTGAGGGTGTAGAGAAAAGGAAACCCTCCTGCACTGCTGGTGGAATGCAGACTTGTACAGTCACAGTGGGAAACAGTATGGTGTTTCCTCAAAAAAAATTAAAAATGTAACTGTCTTATCATCCAGCTATCCCATTTCTAGGAATATATCCTAAGAATCCCAAAACATTAATTCAAAAGAAGATATGCATCCCCATGTTTATTGCAGCATTGTTTACAATAGCCAAGATCTGGAAACAGCCCCAGTGTCCATCAGCAGATGAGTGGATAAAAAAGTGGTGGTATACACACAATGGAATACTACATAGTCATAAAAAAGAAGGAAATTTTACCTATTGTGATGGCATGGATGGACCTGGAGATTATTATGCTAAGTGAAATAAGCCAGGCAGAGAAAAACAAATAACATATGGTCTCACTTATATGTGGAATCTAATGAACAAAGTGAACTGAGGAATGGAATAGAGTCAGAGACGGGGTCACAGGGACCAGAGGAACAGCTGTCAGAGGGAAGGGGGATGAGGAAATGGGATCAAAGAAGGTGAAGGGATTAGCCAAATTATATATATATATATATGTAACACATAGATACAGACAACAGGGTAGCAATCGCTAGAAAGAAACAGGAGGTGGAGATAAGGGAGGTGGAGATAGGGGAGGGGAGCACAAAAGGTGTGAAATGCAGGTGGAATGAATGAGGTTATTTGCATGGGGCATGGTGGGCACAATGTAGTATGTAGAGGGTGCTATGTTGAGTGGATCACTTGAAACCATGTCAAGACAATAAATTAAAATTTTAAATTAAAAATAAAAGTAGAAAACGAAAGACTGACAATACCAAGTGTTGGTGAGAATAGGGAACAACTGAAACTGATGCATTGTTTGCTTGGCGTGTAAATTTATTCAACTACTTTGAAAAACTGCTTGGCAGTACTTATTAAAGCTATACATACATACACAATATGACCCAGAAATTCAACTGTAAGACTTAAACTCAAGAGAAATAAGTATATCTATCCTTCAAAAGATACTTATAAGACATGTGTAGCATCTTTATTTGCAACAGGCAAGAGTGTTTGGGAAACAACATGGAAAAGGGGGCAAGGCTGTAGCAGAGAGATCCAATGGGAGACGACTGCAGGAGTCCCAGCTACCGGAATCTGGGGGGTAGAATAGGCAGTGGCAGCAGAAAGGCAGGAGACAGTGGCAGTGAAAAGAATGCATATTTATGAAATGAGGTTGGATGGGGTTGGGTGATCTGTGTGGTGTGTGGGAGAGAGGTGGAAAGAGAGGTTTCCAAAGCTTCAGTCTGGGATGCCTGGGAGATGTCACACTGCTCTTGAGGCAAGGCATTCATGGGTGGGACATCTTGAAGAGGTGGCAGCACAGAGCGAGGAACACTCAGGTCTGGAATTAGAGGGGACACTCCTTTTTTCCTTCTTTGTGTCCAGGGCCCAAGCAGAGGACTAGACACATGGAAGGCACTGAAACATGTTGGAAGAGGAGAAGAAGAGAAGGAAGAAAGTGCTAGAAGAGAGAGACTGAGAGAAATGGGATCTGTTTGTAGACCAGAAGCCATCAGCAGACAAGTGGCAGTTGAAGTGGACGCTATGGCCTGTGATGCACGTGTAGCATTGAGGCCACAGGACAAAGTCCTGGGGATTACCACGTTTTCAAGGGCTGGGGGTGGAATTGATGTAGATGCAGACAGGCCCTTACAGGAGAACCAAGGAGCATGGCGTGGGGTGGGGGCGCTGAGGAGGCAGCAATGCCCACCACTGAGAAGGCTGTGGAAGACAGTGGGCCTGCAGGAGCAGGTGTCAGCGACCCAAGCAAAAGGCAATCCTACCAGTACTGGGTATGCCAAGGGTTGGAGGGTGACAGCAAGGGTATGAGCAACAGTAGTGGATTCTCTCAGAAAAGGCCCTTAAAGGGTGGCTGGCACAGCTTTGTAGGTTGTACACTGCATAATTCCTGGGTCCACCATTCACAGTACAGCCTTTTCCTAAAGTATCTCTGAGTGCTCCAAGCCTGAAGATAGAGGAGCAGATCAGACTTCCCCCTCTCAAATCTGGTGATTGGGAGACTTACTAAGGTGTGGGTAGGGAACAGAGCTCAAGTTCCTCTAGTATTGTGGTTCCTAAATTACCCAACATCGGCTTTGAGTGCCAGGATACCCCTGGCGAGATTCTTTTCCCTTAGTTTCCCAATGGGCACTAACTTCCAGCACCAGCCAAATTTCCTCCAATGGATTTCTAACCATAGAAATGAGGTTTCTAATGGAGGTTCTCGCACTCTTTACTTAGAGCCGTGCTGGTGGGCACCACTCTTATTATGCAATTGCCTAATTCCATTTATCTTTCGTGATCCATTATGTGCCATTGACAGGCTGCCTCTTCCTAGCAAATACATAACCTAGTCTAATGGACTCCCGGTGAAACCAACCACATTGAATAAGGGGTTTATCTGGTACCTAATCCCCTAAACTATTATTTTATAAATGAACAAGGCAGACAGCCACATTTTCTGCTTTAGGATAAGTATTTCATGAATTGCCCCTCTGGTCCATCACATTATTAGTACATTATCTTTCATCCCTCCCCGAGGTATAAAGGGCCTGGACATCCACTCGCGGGTACATTTGGGTGATCTTTCTGAGCAGGCTGCTTTTACAATCTTTTTGTATCAGTGGAAAAAATAAATCATTTTGTCTCATGAACGGAAAAAGTTATTTAAATGATTATTTGCTATTTCAGTGTAAAAGTCATCTTCTCAGGACTTCTGGTTTGACAGAAATGTCCAGGGTCTCATTTTAAAAATTTCAGTGCATCTTCCTTCCTCGGCACCCCCAGTGGGACCACTGGGAAGAGCTTTGCACAGCCACAGAAAGGAAAATCGCTCTTATCTTGAGAACAAGGCATCATAAGAAGTCAATCTTTCTTTTTCTTAAGTTTACTTTTTAAAGACACCGTTTATAATATAAAAGCCTACTTCTTGCCAATGATGCTTAATGTTTTCACTATACCCCAGAGGGGCACTTTAACCTGGGGTGATGGTGGTGGTAGTGGCATGGCTTGTGACTCACAGGGTAAAAATTCACATCTGTAAGCACTGTCTTTTCAACATCCATTCTGTCCAAGTTGTGAACAACCACAATAACCCCCATCTTTGAGTCCCCCTGTCCTTTCCCTTGTCCAGTATAATAACTACATGCATTTTTTAAAATATTAGCCAAACCTGAACATTATTAAAATGATAAAAAGCTCTAATTGGCCAGTTTATTACTTGGAGCCTTCATGTCATGATGTGCGAAAAGAGGAAATGTACTTGAAGACACATGCTGAGAGGCAGGGGCCACGGACACTGCGGTCTTTCCCCAGCCACACAGTGATGAGAGGCCAAGAGTGAGCAACTCAGTTCTGGGAGCTTTTCTGGTGATGGTCTTCACGTTTGTTTCAGATATTATGCCAAACCAATGTTTTCAGGGATTAATTAGAGTCCGATTGATAGGAAGCACTGCCTGCTTGCCCTTGATGAAATGATGCGTGGCACTGAAGCTGGAGTGACAGGAAGAGAGAGGCATGAGTGCTAGTTGTGCATTTACGCCTTCTTTGACTTTCCCTTGAGTGTATTTTACCTTTGCCATGAAATGAAAAAATCTAAATTTCTTTAAAATTACGTTTGAATTAATTATACACAGGCCCTGCTACCAGGAAACCTCCCCATTTTCCCCGGTTTTCTGTTCTAAACAGCAACCAGACTCATCATTTCATCAGGAGCCCTTTCTATGGGAGGTTCGCTATGTGCAGAATGTTAATAGCCGGCTGAATATGAATAGGCCCTGTGGCTCCACTTGAAATATAGAAAAATGGCCCAGACATTAAAAAAGATAAAAGGGAAAAGGGCAGTAATGAATTTAGAGGAAAATGAACATTAATGGTACTAGCATTACTCATGCTCCACATAACAAATTATTGGAAATCTTCAAGCACACCAAATTATCTACTGGCCGGCTGCTGCAGGGCCCTCCACAGCCATCCAAAACCAGCAAAAGCAAGACAATTTAAGCTAATTTTACTATTTATAACAATAGAACAGGCCATTAAGATAAATTAATGTCATTATCAAGTTTCTATGAAAATGACAAATACCACTATTTCGAGCAGCTTAGAGGCTGTTGACTATAATGAAATCTGCTGCACAGGTACTAAAGAGAGACACTCCAAGTAATTATTTTCTAGTAGCCTGTTTGTTTCCTGACCATTCATTTGCTTTCATCACAATTAGTTCTGTACACAATATGGTGGTAACTAAACAGTCAACACGACGCACCATTAGGACAAATTGGGCCATTAGGATGCAGTTTTCAGCCTTTTACTCCCTAAAGAGAGCTGGGATAAAACAGATCAGAGGCAACAATGAGAGTACCATGCTGACATGGATTGTCTTCATTTAAAGGTGCTCCAAACACGATAATAAACCCCACAGGTGAAAAACTTCTGCAGAGAACACTGTCCAAGTTGCAGGGCAATCACCCACTAGACATTGCTGGGGCGTGCCCCAGTGCCCACAGGATGCCACTCTGGGAAAGTCTCTTTCAGCACCAGTGGCCTTCGAGAAGTGCCATCCAGAGGTGTTCAAACTACCCTGTGGGTCTACCTGGGGATTCATCCACCACCTGGATCCATGACTTCTGAGTTGCTCAAAGCCATGCCGTCCCATCTCTCTAACAGGGTTTGTCATTGATTGCTTCTGGGTCATTGTTTTAGTACAAAACTACTCAGGGACTGTCCGTAGCAGAGGTCTATTTTTCCTAAATCAAACATTAATGAAAGACTTGTCCCTGACAATGCAGTGAATGACTGGTTAGGAAGAAATAGTCAGTCCTGGCCGGTTGGCTCATGGTAGAGCATCGGCCCAGCATGTAATTGTCCTGGGTTCAATTCTCAGTCAGCTCACATAGGAGAAGTGCCCATCTGCTTCTCAACCCTTCCCCTTCTCCTTTCTCTCTATCTCTCTCTTCCCCTCCCACAGCCAAGGCTCCATTGGAGCAAAGTTGGCCTGGGCACTGAGGATGGCTCTTGGCCTCTGCCTCAGGTGCTAGAATGGCTCTGGTTATAATGGAGCAATGCCCCAGATAGACAGAGCATCACCCCCTAATGGGCATGCTGGGTGGATTCCAGTCAGGCACATGCAGGAGTTTCTGTGCCTCCCCACTTCTCACTTCAGAAAAATATGAAGAAGAAGAAGAAGAAGAGGAGGAGGAGGAGGAGGAAGAGGGGGAGGAGGAAGAGGAAGAGGAGGAGGAGCAAGAGGAAGAGGAGGAGAAATAGTCATACACAATGCTCTCTTAAGCCCCTCATTACATAAGGTAAGTTGAAAGCTTTGCATCAGGCAGCAGCCCGGCCAGGAGCTCTGTGCGCTGAATTAATAGCAAGGTGGGGCGATTCATGAGGCCTTTTGGGTAGCACACAGAGCTCCCAAGGCCATGTTACTTTCCTATATATGCAGAGGCGGATTAAGGTCGGTTAAGGCCCAGGCACAGAAGAATATATTGGGTCCCTTAAATTAGAAAAAAGTGTAAAGTTGGGGTTTTGTGGGACCCTTCAGAAGCTGGGGCCTAGGGCGAGTGCCCGGTGCACCCGTGGTTAAATCCACCTCTGCATACAGGGCACGTGAGCAGACCTCTCTGTGGATGCCAGTCAGACTGTCGTAGGCCATCCCCAGCATCTTTGCTCTCTAAGTGCCAGTTTTAGTTCTGCCTCAGGAAACACCTAGATTCTCCATAGATAAGAGACACCCAATGCACCTGTTGATCTCCAAAGAATTCAGAGCCTGTAAGAAGTTTAGTAACAATATAACTACTAAGAAGAGGCAAAAAAATTTTAAAAAAAAGAGGACCCAAAGCAGAACAGGTGCAGTGTGCATAGCGATGCTGAAGGCATCTCAGGACCCACATCACACATGATATTTGATTTGCACCAGCTTCAGAACAGCACATCTGAAAGGTACATAGAATATGGAATCAGCCAGTGGGGACCTTTGAGATGAACTCTTCACATGGCCATCTGAGAAGCAAAGGCCAAATGGCAGAGATAAAAGCCCATTGCTACTGTCTTGGGCCCTTCACTTGTGTCCTTCACAGAGGACCACTTTGCCCCTCTGTACCAGTGCAGGCCCCCACACTGTGTGTGCACATGTGAATGAAGACCAGATGACACTTCAAAGTCAGGGCTCCTCTAATTCATAAGGAGAGCATGTCCGCTGCCTCATGAGGCCACTGAAAGAAGGCAAGTGATCCTCAGCAGCAGAACCCTCAAATCCACACCATAGTCACCACAGTTCCCTTTCCTCTCCCATCCTTTATGCTCCCCCATCTCCCACCTCACATAGTCTTCTTCTTCCTCTGCAGTCATAGCCATAAGCAACCCTCTGAACAGCAGAGCAGGTATAACCTCCTTTCTATGTACAGCATCTAAAGCAGAGTTAGCATTTGATAAATAAATGCTCTTTCAAAGACCATCCAGGTGAGCCTCTGACTGCAGTGGCTTAGGAAAATGTAACATGTAGCTGGCCATGGACCTAAAAGAGGGAGAGAAGGCAAATACCAACTGGTTCTCAACAGCTTAGGAAAGGCTTTTTCAACACTGGAGACTGTGTTGCTGTGCAACTTACTGACTCAGAAGCAGAGGACCCTCAAGTGGGTGGTTTATCTCAACTTCACCTTTAGGATACTCAGTGATTCCAGTCCAGGACCCTCCTGGCCTTTCTTCAAAAGTCTCATGGCTGACAGCTGACCAGTCCGGGGCCATCCAATTTGTAAAGCTGCAAATAATGCTTTCTAAAGACATGACTTCTGGGAAAAATATCTGGTGAGTTCATTATACCTCGTGATCATCACCATCATGATCAACCTTAACCCTGAGAGGTCAAAGTACCTTCAAGAATTGTGTTAATGATTCTAAAGTTTCCCCAAAAGGCAGGTCACTTTGTTATCTCTGCTCCAAGATGAGGAAGCCAGGGCTCTGAAGGCAGAAGTGCAGGAATGAACTGGAAGCTGCTGATCCATGAGTTGTCCGCCCACCTGCTGGCCCTATGCTGAGCAGACCAAAGCTGCCGCTCTCCAAGGCCGTCCGGGCCATGGGAGAAGGCTCACGGCACTGGGATGTCTCCCTTAGTTAGACCAAAACAGGGCACTAGGATAAGCACATTGGCACATTTTCTGTTTTAATTTTCCCCACTACCCTGTGGAGCAAGGTTACTTATATGAGGAACTGAGATCACACAAGTCAAGAACTGTGTTCAAGAACCGTGCCCAAGACTGCTAGTGGGAACAGAGGTGGGATTCAAACCCAGGTGTGTCTGCTGGTGAGGCTCAGGCTATGCCTCTCTGAGGCTGCTCCTCTCCTAGTTGGAGGTAGCAGAATCCGGGCTCCACCACCTCCTTCCCTTTCAGTGAATGGCCTCAGCCTCAGCTTTCCCATACATAAAATAGGTTTCTTGATGACCCCATCTGATGACTGTGAATATTGAGATAAAGTGTTTCACATTTCACACCAGGCATAGAGCCTCGCACCCATGCCTGCCCTTCTTTGACCCCATCTGGTTATTTCAGAGTCTCAGGGGCTTCCTGAGCTGGGAGCTGGCTGCACCAACGTCATTCTTCATGAATGATACTGGTTTTTATAGGTCTTTACGGGAAGAATATAGGCTAATGCATTGTTTTCTGTGCATGTCAGGAGCTCAATCTCACCTAATGGGCTCAGACTGCACTTTTAAAACCTAAATGATGAACTTAAACTCTCCTACAGACATGCACAGGACAGGTGTTTTCACTTTTTACACTTTCAGTGATAGTGAAGATAAAGAAAAACACATGGTGTCTTCTCCCTGAGTAGCAGGGTTCAGAAACAGGAGTGATTGTGACCTGGATTAAGCTGGTTATTTTATAAGTGAAGAGGTGAATGAGAGGGAAAGGTTAGTGAAGATTTCTTGTTTGAGAACTTACACTAGCTTCCAGCACAGGGCTGCCTCTCCTGATGCCCCATGGACCCCCATCTCGCTGTCTTAGGAAATACAAAACAGAGTTAGTCAGGCCTGGGCTCGGAGGCCACGGTCCATTGACATGCAGGACCTTCCTATCCAGACCAGCCTCACTTTTTGAACTCTGTTTTCATATTTCTGTGCCAGACCCCCAGGCCATCTCTGCTGCTTAGATTGGTATAATTGTTAATCGAATAACTTGAATTGCCCTCAACAAACTGAGTTACTGGCCAAGAACTTTGGCCAGCCAGCAACTAATGCAGGTACCGTCCACCTTACACTCATTGCAGGCCCATAGCAGCCTCACGTGAAAACTGACACCCAATTCTGCAGCTGAGCAAACAAGCTCAGGCATGCTCAGTATACTCGGCCCAAGTCACAACACTGGTGAGTGACATGGACAAGACGGAAACCTGGGCACTCTGACACTGCTACCTTGAGCCAGCACCCTCACTGGATTCCTGCTCCTGGCCTCTGCTAGACCTAGCTGACCCATCATCACCAAGACTCTTCACAACAAAGCCTTGGGCGTATTGCCTAGATGAGGCAAGGGGGACTTGAGTTAGACCTAGCTGTCCCATCATTACCAAGACTCTCCACAACAAAGCCTTGGGCATATTGCCTAGACGAGGCAAGGGGGACTTGAGCTAATTGACTGATTTACTGTGGTGATGATCATTTTCCTCGCTCTCGACTGCTACACTGTACCCTCCATGCAGATGGGACCAGCACCTGCTCTCTTTACTCTCTTATTCCCAACACTAATGCCCGGCAGAAAGAAGGTGGTCAACTAAAGATTTGTTAAATAAATGAATGAATCACTTAAGAGATGAAGATCTCCAACTAGGCACACCCAGTGAAAGGTGTAAAGGTCTACATGCCTCCTCTGGTACTTCGAACACTGCCCCAGGAGTCACTCAGGAAATGGTTTCTGTCTCAATGCCATGTGGACCAGGGAGCTTTTCAAGCTAGATCACGAAGCATGCGATATAGCCCCAGCCATGGAGGTAGACTGTCAGTGGCCCTTGCTTTCTCATCACAGAGAAGATGGGCTCACTTGGGCTCAGTTGGGGCCACTGACCTGGGCCTAGGGCAGGTGACACGTTCATGGCCCCTCCCACACTCATTCTTCTAACTCATAGTAGAAATTTTCTAAGCACTTAAAAAATCATCCAATCCCAATAATCAATATCATGGGATGAAATAGGGCCTGAATTTCTCTTCTTATATCTTCTCTTTGCTTATTAAAGGAGAGATGGGTCCTGGCTCTCCTGCCTTCCCAGGATCCAAGCATCAGGAGTGCGGCTCCAGCAAGCACAGAACTACATCTGGCGGAGCTACTGGGTGTTCTGACATGACCATGCTGACCTCCTCACTTTGCTAAATCTGTTGCACTTGTCTACATTTAACAACCTACTTACTCCCAACGTAGAATCCAGTCTAGGCCACAGCAATGACGGCCCTGTCCCAGAGGCCACACACTGGGGGGTTGGCAAGAAAAAAGCCAGCAGGCAAATATCAGCTTCCCCTAGGGTCATGAAGAATGTGGTTTAGTCCATAGGTGAAGAGTGGGTCTGTTTTATTCAGCAGTTTTGAGCAAGTCTCCCAACCCCCTCCCATCTGGGCTATGAAGACTTGATAGCTCAGATTCCATTCTGGTTCTTAGTGGGACCCTGTGATTCCAGAACCATACAGATTCTGTGACTGTGCTGACCTACTGGGCTGGATTAAAAATCTATTTACAGATTGTAACACCTAACTAACTTAGTTTGCTACTCATTGTGTATTAAGGGGAGAATAATATTCCACCACATATACATGAAAGTATGCTTAGAATGTGGCACTTTACCTCCCCTGAGGTGTGTCAGACCAAGACAAGTGACGCAGGCCTGTTTTGAGGTATCTGCAGTTTCTCAGTCATCTCCTGAACATCCGTGCAGGGTGCACAATGGTGCCTGGAGGTCTCCAGTGAGTGTGGGAAATACCCAGTGAAGTAGGAGTTTTCTCCAGGTACAAACAGTTGGTCTGGTCATTCATCTCTTTTTCCTATGCAATAGCAATGAGCAGGAGCACTTTCCCACTTTGGTTCTTAAAACACCAAATCACAGGCCAAGGCATTTCCATTTAACTGGATTGCAATTAGTTTGAGTCTAACAGAAGATTTGTTAAACTGAGATTTTAGTGTCAAGATAAAGGTTTTTATGCACTTTGACTTAATAGTAACTTCCCAGGTTCATTGATCCAGATCACTTCGATTGCCATGCGGTTGAGACTTCCCAATAGGTGCACAAGAGAAAGTGCTTAACCCATCGGAGAGCTATACCAAAGGCCTGGACATCCTGATGCAAATTAGAGCCCAGGTTCACCTATGACATAGGAAGGCAAACCTGACCCACAGGGCTGGTTAAAAGAAGGCAGGAATTCACTTCTCCTAGCCCCCTGGTGGTTTTAAACATCTATAACCAATTGCTAGCAAGTTATTTATTAAAGAAACAATGACTGCCTGACCAGGCGGTGACAGTGTGGATAGAGCGTCGGACTGCAGAAGACCCAGGTTCGAGACCCCAAGCTTGCCAGCTTGGACCCAAGGTCGCTGGCTCCAGCAAGGGGTTGCTCGGTCTGCTGAAGGCCCGCGGTCAAGGCACATGTGAGAAAGCAATCAATGAACAACTATGGTATTGCAATGGCAACGAAAAACTAATAATTGATGCTTCTCACCTCTCTCCATTCCTGTCTGTCTGTCCCTATTTATCCCTCTCTCTGACTCTCTCTCTGTCCCAGTAAAAAAAAAAAAAAAAAAAAAAAAAGAAAAGAAAAAAGAAAGAAAGAAACAATGACTGTGGAATGTCATATTTCCTGGAAGGCACCTTCTCTAAAATGGTGCCAGTGGTCTCACTTGGACCACATTCTGGCCCTTTAGGATTTCCAGAGAGAGAAGATGAAGACTGTGGGCTGGCCTTGGGATCAGAGACTGTGAGAAAAAGCTCACAGATGGGGGAGCCCCATACCGCCAACCCCCTCTCAGGAGGGAGAGAAGGTATGTTTCCATTTAGGACAATAGAGCAACAAAAAGTCTTTGGACACTGTGGGGGTGGGGCTGGAGTTCTCTGACTGTGAGATGAATAATATATTGGAAAGCAAACATAAGCCTTATTTTTCTTCTAATCAGGATCATGGAGCATTTTACAAATTAACCACTTTCCACAGACACTTACCATACTAAGTGGCTCGAGGTACACCCATCAGGGCAGACTCGGCCAGCTGCATTTAGAAAATTGCTTATACATTTATTAAAGTGAAATTCAGCCATTAATTATTGCTGTTCTCCCTGAAGACTCTCATTAGCACATTGAGCTAATTACTGAAACTACAAGCCCAAGGGTTAGGTTGTTTTTTTTCCTATTACATTCACTTTACCTTTATAGGATTTAAAACGAGAAAATGGCAGATTCAGAATAACCTTTGGATGCAAACATGAAATAAACTTTCAGGCCACTGCTCCTGCTGGCCTTCTTCTCAGCGGGAGGTACATGCAGCTGCCATTTCATCAAGAACTATTGCAAGTACCCACAGCCAGCACTGGAGTCTTGGATAGGGCTCAGCAGCAGAGCTGGGGTGAGTACGAACTAGTGCCCACTCGGTGTTTCCTAGTGCTTTTGTTTCCTCGTCTTTTCCGACTATCCATGTGGCTCCTACATGTTCTTTTCATCCAGCAGAAAGCAAAAGCATTACAAATGATAGGAAAGGGTTAGACAGAGTTCTTTTTTTATTTTTTCAATTACTCTTGACATACAACATTATATTAGTTTCAGGTGTACAACAGAGTGATTAGACATTTATATAACTTATAAAGTAATCCCTCCAATACATCTGGTACACATTTGACACCATGCAAAGTTATTTTAATATTATTGACTATATCCCCGCTGTCATACTTTACATTTCTGCTTTTATACCTGAAAAGTTGTACACTTTTTTCATCCATCCCCACAACCCTCTTCCATCTAGCAACCATCAGTTTGTTCTCTGTTCCTATGAATTGCTGTTTTGTTTGTTCATTTACTTTGGGTTTTTTGTTCATTTTTACATTGCACATATAAGTGAAATCATATGATATTTATCTTTATCTGACTTATTTCATTTAGCATAATACCCTCTAAGTCCATTCGTGTTGTCAGAAATGGCAAGATTTTATTCTTTTTCATGGCTGAGTAATATGTCCTATGAGGAAAGCAAGGTGACCATCAGTGGTGGGAAGTGCCACAACAAGCAGCAATGGGATGACAGGAGAAAAAGACCTCCAGAAGCTGGAAGGACAAGAAAGTAGTTTGCTCCTAGAACCTCCAGAAGGAATTTAGCTCAACACCTTGATTTTATCTGAGGGAAACGGATTCCTGGATTCAGCCCTCTAGAATTGTAACATAAAAAAATAATAACAACAAATATATATATATTTTGTCTTAAACCACTCAGTGTGTGTTACTTTGTCACAGTGCCCAGAAGGCCAGAAGCCACTGGGTCTCCCTCCGTAAGTGGACAGTGACAAAGCCATGCTTGGCCCATCAGCATGCAAAAAAGAGACTCTTAGAGCTCAACTTTCTTGCCTTTTGCAGGCTGTGGGATGAGATTTTTGCCATCCACAGTAGAAATTGCAATGTAGCTATAACTGAGCTTGCGCACAGGAGGGATGTGCTGAAGGCTTTGACCTTGAGTAACTGGGTATTAGGTGTGTTAAGTGAGTTAGTGCACTTTATTATCTCCAAGCAGAACCATACTGCAAGCCTCTGTTTCCCTCTCTGTGAAAGGAAATACTTACGTCATTCTCACTTACAAAATTAGTGAGAGTAAAATGAGATGATGTACATCAAATCTCTAGTACATAGCAAGCACATGGCAAATATTCACTAGGCAGTGGGTCCTCCCTCCATCTGTTGGAGAGCTTTCCTTGACTGCCCTTGGGACAAGCCTGCGCTGCTTCTACATGAGGCCCAGCCTGCTGACAATGGCTGGGGATGTCCTGTTAGACCAAGAAGCACCTGTAGAGCCGCACGCACACCACACACGGCCACCTTGCCCACAGAGAGCACGTGCTCTCTCGACACTCAGCTGAGATTGCATCTAAGTAAAAACAAATACTGCTTCTAGACAAGACCTTCAAGTCCTTTTCTGGATGGAACTTCTGAAAACCCCTTCAGTGATTAGAAGTATCAGAGACCAAAGAAGCATATGTTTTTTTCATGGTGACAGTGTTCTGTGTTATGATTAGAAGTAGGCCACCATCTTTGTAGCTGATCTGGAAACTTCAGGAGAATTCATCAAAAACTCCAAAAAATTTTGTAACTTTGTATGGTGATGGATGGTAACTACAACTCACTGTAGTGATCATTAAACAGTGTATACAAATATAGAGTCATTGTTTTGTACACCTGAAATTAATATAATGTTACACATCAAATATACCTCAACAAAAGAAGTCCCATTAACCAATAAATCTCTGGAGTAATATCCATTTACAAATTGGGTTGTACCTACAATGCACTTGTTTTTTAAATATTTTCAGCCTATTATGACAGTAATTTACTGGCTTAAATATTCACCAAACATTTGGTGAGCACCCACTCTCAACAAGACTTGGTGCTAGGGGCTGGGCACATGGGGAAGTGGCTATCACTGCTTCAAGGAGCCCAATGATTACAAATTGCAAAGATGGGGCCCACGGCATGGTGGTGGCAGAGCCTGCCCTGGACCTCTGCCCACTACCAGACGCTCACGGTTAGAACCCGAGGCTACTTCCCGTGACCCAGAGGCAGCACGGGGCTGCTGACTGGGCCCTTTCTGGAGAAAGGCCTCTGAAAGAGAAGATGGAAATGAAAGGTCACATTGGAATGAAAGAGATAGGAGAAAATACTTAATATATTTTTAATTTAAAAAACTCAATATGCAAAATAAACAGAATAAAGATAATGAACCTCACGTTCTTGTCAACCAGTTGCAACAATTAGCAACATTCTGCCATTCCTGTGTCCTCTACCTGCCACCCCCCCCCCCCGCCACTTAGTTACTAGATCAGTGTGCACACACACTGGCATAAACACAGTTTCTAGTATTTTTTTGTGTGTGTATTTTTCTGAAGGGAGAAGCAGAGGTGGAGGGAGGCAGACAGACAGACTCCCGCATGCGCCTGTCCTGGATCCACCGGGTCCACCAGGGGGCAATGCTCTGCCCATCTGGGGCGTTGCTCCGCTGCAACCTGAGCCATTTTAGTGCCTGAGGCGGAGACCATGGAGCCATCCTCAGCACCCGGGCCAACTTAGCTCCAATGGAGCCTTGGCTGTAGGAGGGGAAGAGAGAGATAAATAGAAAGGAGAGGGGGAAGGGTGGAGAAATAAACGGGCACTTCTCCTGTGTGCCCTGGCCAGGAATCGAACCCAGGACTTCCACACGCCAGGCCGACGCTCTACTGCTGAGCCAACCAGCTAGGGTCTCTAATATACTTTTGACAAATGATACACACCCTCTTGTAACACACACTTTATCACAAATAGGACATTTCCCTTCTCTCAGAAAGCTTCTTTGTATCCCCTCCCAAGTGATCCCACACTCCTCAATAGTAGCCACTCTTCTGAACTCTTTCATCTTAAAATCTCTCTACTTGTCCTAGATCTTCCTGTAGGTGGAGGTCACTCAGGATGCACTTACTCTTTGGCGCCTGGCTTCTTTCACTCAGCATAACATCATCTGTGGCATGCATTCATGTTGTTTCTTATATCTGTAATCTGTCTTTTTTATTGCTGGATAAATGAACACATATTTTAAAAAACTTCTATTTAGTCTCCCTTTGGAAGGGGCTCTCTAGCAGACTCTGGCAGGGGACAGTAAAGACACAGAAGACAGGACCTCTGCCATCCCTCAGGATGGCTGGCCCACCTGTAAGGAAAAGGCATGAAGGAAGGGAACTCAGTGCCAAAGGGGTGATGGCAGGTGCTGGTGGTTAGCTAACCTGTAACCACTCTTCTTTGTCTTCCATACAACCCCACTTTGTCTGGGGACTGAGTCCTGACTGGTCTGAGAGCCGTATCTGCTTGTATTGTCCAAACTGTGCCCGTGCCTGATGCTGCTGTTAGAGAAATGGGAAATACAGTGAGAGTTTCTTCTATTTAAAAAAAGGAGGTGGAGGGAAAGAGAACCTCCACCTTTATGCTTTATGCTTCGGACATGGTAATGAGAAGCCAGTGCTGGATTCACAAAGGGAAACACACTTTCCTACTGAGGACAGCAGATAAACCTGATCCTTGGGGAAGTCCTTGAGTTGCCAAACCAGCCCCATGCTTCCCACCACCCAACTTCTTGTCAAATAAACAAGACTTATCTTTCTGGTTTGAGAACCACCTGGCAAATACTCTATTATTCATAGCCAATGGCAAATACAAGCCGGGCAAAGACAGTTTAAAGGTGTGTTAGGAAACATCCCTCTGGTTATGACAACGGCAGCTCTGGGACACACCACACTGCTTCTCAGTTACAAGGAGGAAACCCAAAGGACAAAGAGAGCTGGGGACTTGAGAACAAAAGATGAAGATGACCTGGAGAGACCAGAGAAAACAGGAGTTGGGCCTGGGCAGAGGAGAGAGGCTTTTAAGGTTTGGAATTATTTTTCAAATACCCACTCTGGTCCAAAAGTATAGAGCTTTGTGGTTTTGGCCAGTGCTGTCACAGCTGCTCATAAGATACAAAAGGAAGTCCTTGTTTCTGGTGAATAAACTACAATTTGAAGTGTCAACTCCACATCCTGGTAAGTACCAGAATAAGCATTGCACCACGCTATGAACACATTGTAAGATTGTCCTATTTGTGGTCAAAATTTAGAAAAGACATTTTATTAGAACTAGGTTTCCCATTCTAGAGAGGAGTTTCCATTTTGCAAATTATTGTGGCTACTGCCCCCAAGTCTGTTCCCACATAGGGGAGTCTGCAAGGTCCTGCAGCCTCCTTGATTCTCCAGAGCAGAGCCTTATGACCACTGTATCCGAATGTGCTGCAGGTGTGCTAAGAAGCTGTTCCCACCAGCCCTGAGGCAGCCAGGTAGGTCCCATTGTTCTGCAGCAAGCAGCATCAACTGTTTACTCCTATTTGCTCCACAGACAGTGTTATCTTCTCTGCGTAACAAGGCTTGAAAGCATCAGAATAGGAAGCCCTGCTCTGAAGGCTGTAAATGCTAAAGATGCTCCCTCATCCTCCTGCCTTTGCAGCTAGGGGCAGTCCCATGACACAGCTCTGGCCAACAGCCATAAACCCACATTACCCAGTGCTTACTAGTGCCTTCCTCCTCCTTCCTGAAGTATGGGTGGAGAGCAGGGGACAGGAAAGCTGCGGCCTGTAAGCCAAGTTCCACCTGCTACCTGTTTCTGTAAATCAAACTTTACTGGAACACAGCTCTGTCCATCTGTTTCCACATTGCATGTGTCTTCTTTTGTGCAAAGATGGCAGAGTGAAAAAGGCCTACGGCCTACATGCCACTCTCAGACCCCTTTAGAAAAAGTTTGCTGATCCTTCATGTAGAAGACACAGAAGACACTTTATGACACTGAAGACAAAGCCACACACTAAGGATAACAGAGCAGGGTGAGTCGTTCATAAAACCAAGTACCCTTCTGGGACTGCCCACCTCAAGACAACCTGGTACATGACAAACATTTTTCACTGTAAGTCACTGTAATCAGGTTTTCTCTAATACTATCCTCCCCAGAAAAATTGCTATATTGATCAGGGTTATTAGTTAAAAACAACGTCTTTAAACAGAAAATATATTTATTAAAGGACGCTGGGTAATGCAAGGGTTCCTGGCAGGGCCGGAACTCTAAACTCTGGCACTATACAACTAAGAACAATGCCTGATGACGTCACAAGTGCTATTGTAACACCACCACTACCTACACCTCTTCCCTTGATCTTCAGAACAGGGTACCAGAACCTCTACCACTGCCATTTCCCAAAGAAATAGCTGCTTCTGCCAGCACAGGGAGCCTCCTCACCCTGGATGTTTGTCAGCTCAGGCTATTGTGAAAAACTCCAGCACAGGCAGACAAAGATCTTAATCAGCAGAAATTTATGTCTTACAGGTCTTGGGGCTGGCATGTAAGATCAAGGTGTCAGCAGGGCTGGTTTCTCTTCGAGCCTCTCTCCCTTGGGTTGCAGACGGCCTTTTTCCCCTCACTGGCCTCTTCTCTGCTCAGATATCCCTGGTGTCTCTTTCTTATCTTATAAAGACACCAGTCCTATTGAATTAGGATCCTCCCTTATGACTTCATTTAACCTTAATTACCTCCCTAAAGTCCCAAACAAGTTGCACTGGGGGTTAGGACTTCAACCTATGAATTTTGGGGGACATATAACACCTTGCTCACAACCATGGCCAAGCCTTGTGGGGACTCATTCGATTGGCAGCGAGGAGAACATGTGTTCAGCGCCTAGCTTCAAGAAACTCCACAAATGCAGATGCTCTGCTTCCACTTTGGGGAAAGCAAGACTGAATACAGTGGTACCTTGAGATACGAGTTTAATTGACTCTGTGACCGAGCTCATAAGTCAGTCAACTCGTATATCAAACAAATTTCTCCCATTTAAAATAACTAAAATAGATTTAATCCATTCCAGCCCTGTGAAACATCCCCAAACCATTCTAAATTATGAAAAAAGACCATGTTTTTAATTAAGAAACACACATGTATACTTTACCAATGCATAACAAAATATATGAAATAAAAGAAAAAAGTATTATTTAGTACTGTATTCTTACCTTGGAGACAGATGAGTGCAGCTAACAGAGGTGAATGGCAGAGGAGGAGGGAGGGAGGAAGGAATGCAGGCACTGTAGACACGTAAATTAAAACTGCACTTTCTTAACACTAAATGTAAACTGAAACTGCATTTACTTTAAACAAACAAACAAAAAACTAAAACTGCACTTCCTTTACTTAAAATGAAACCACAAAAACTTAATTGTAAAAAAATGCACTTTCTTAACTTTAAACTTACCCTAAGCTTAACATTATGTATTTTTAATTTAATCATCACCTGTTTTTGCCTTTTTGGCTGCACTTTCAGCACTTTCACTTGCAGGACTTTTGAATAAAAATCTATCCAAAGAGGTTTGCTTTTGCCTGCCTTTTAAAATGTTACAGAAATGTGACAAACAAGTGTCATTAAAAAGTGCTAAAGCATGACCAGTTCAAACTTTTTCTGGGTGTTTCTTTTCAATGAAACCTGAAAGCTTCTCCCACATTGCCAGCATGTCTTTAATTTCACTTATAGAAATCACTTCCTCGGACTCTACCTCCTCCTCACTACTAATCTCTTGTAGAAGCTCTGTATGTTGCATCATCTGTAGCTCCTTCAACTCCTCAGTTGAGAATTCCTCCTCATGTTCCTTGACGAGCTGGTTTACATCACCCTCATCTACCTACAGACCCATCGACTTTCCGAGGGACACAATCTCCTCCAATGCTTCTATCTCGGTCTCGGTCTCTGGTTCGAATCCTTCAAAGTCTCTGTCTGCAACATCAGGCCATAACTTTTCCCATGCCGTGTTCAAGGTTCTTCTTGTAACCTCTTGCCATGCCAAGTCAATAATGCATAAACAAATCACGATGTTGTAGTGATCTTTTCAAAACTCTCAAAGGGTTAGATTTGTATTTGAGATTTGTCACCTCAAAGCAGCAGTGAAACAAGTGCTTTGTGTAAAGCTTTTTAAAGTTGGGAATGACCTGCTGATCCATAGGTTGCAAGATTGAAGCCGTGTTAGGTGAAAGGTAGAGGAATTTCACGAATTTGAACTCATATAGAATGTCATCTTCAAGACCAGGTGGGTGGGTTGGAGTATTATCAAGGATTATTAATGCTTTTATTGAGAGTTTATTTTCTCACTGCAGGACCAAAGATATATCTTCACTGCAGGACCAAAGACAAGATTCACCCATTCAATAAAAAACTGCAGTGTAACCCATGCCCTGGCATTGGCATGCCACATAACCTGCAGTTTTTCTTTAAGAATCTTGTGAGTCTTAAAGGCTCGAGGATTTTCGGAATGATAAACTAGCAGTGGCTTTACTTTACAGCCACCACTAGCATTTGCACACAATGAAAGGGTCAAACAGTCTTTCATGGGTTTATGGCCTGGCAGCTTCTTCTCCTCTGTGGAGATGGAAGTTCTCTGGGGCATTTTTTTCCAAAAAAATCCTGTTTCATCACAGTTGAACACTTGTTGGAGGATGTAGCCTTCCTTTGTGATAAGCGCAGCAAAACGTGTGATGTACTCACTCAGTGTAGGCCAGCTAGGCACTTGGGCTTTCTGTTCACCCCTGACTTCAACTTCAAGGCTGAGGCTGCACTGCTTGGGGAGGGCGGGGAGGAGGCTTCCCTCCTCTTCCTTTTCTTCAATTCCTACCCTGGCTCATAAGATAAGATCTTCTATGCGCTGCCCTTTAGTTCCCTCTAGGGAGAAGTAGTATCTGATTGGTGAGAACCTCTGACAAACTGTGTCACTGTATAGAGAATTGTCACCATGGGAAGAAGATGGTCAACACGTTAAGCAGCCACAAATATTTACTCTAGTGGACATGCAGCTCAGTGCCAACCACAGTTCCGAGCAGCCCTCTAAACCTTTCCATAGCTTCCATAGGCTGTTCTGTTAGCAGACCTGGCTAATGTGCTGTTCTGGAGCACGTTTGGCCGCCTGGTCCCATCGGTGCTGTATCCCCGGGAGGCCATTTATATATACAACAACATGACTGCTTTACAGTGGTGCTACAGGCCACTTTTGCCTGTTTCTGGACTCAGAGTCCCATAGACTTGGGAATTTAAATGATATCTTTGTTTGTATCTGGTTCTGATTTGAAGACTTGTTTGCCTTGACTTTGAGATGGTTATGTATTTCAACTGTTTTTAAAAGGTGTTTTGTCAATTGTTGGTATGTGTTTGGAGCACAAAAGGTAGTGAGGAGGTGGCTTCCATGTGAACCGGTTCTTTTATCTTGACAAATACTGAAACAACTATAACTGTACAGATCTTTATTTGGATGAGTCACCATTCAGCATTTATAGTAAAGTCATTTTTAAAAATTGACACTGATTTTTCTCATAAAATATAAAATTAACTACATCAAAGTAGTATGATAAAAGAGACTAGAAAGCCTAAAGACAGGCCCAAGTATCTGAAATAATTTAGTAGATAATAAATCATATGGTTTGATTCTGAATCTGTTTACTGAATATTTTCTATGTGCAGGTATTCGAAGACAGGAGAGGCACAACCTGTTCTTTGTTCCAGATCATTCCAGATGGAGGCAGGCACTTACTTTGATTGCTTGAGTGCTTTCCTTCCTTCAAGGTGCTAATTCTCCACAAAAACTCAGTAATTGTTGTTTTTGTGTGTTCACATATGTTACACACCATGGACACCCTCTCCTCAACAACTAGGATGGTGCCTAGCTGCAGGTGGTGGAGGGCTGTCCATGCCCCAGTATGTATTGTTAATATGCTTAGAAAGTTCCTATCTGTAAGCCTGAAATCCCTCTACCCAGTATCAAAAAATATAATAACAATAATTTTCCCCTCTGTTTTGCAGTGGAAATAGAACTAAGAAACAATAACTAACAAATATACTATGTCAAAGTTAAAGTATGCCTTTTTCAAGCAGATAAACTGCATATTTGACAATTGTAGAGTTTCTATTCAAAAAGCAGATGCATAATGTCTCTCCTAAAGAATAGAAAGGGATTTGTCCACTAGAGCTGCCCCAGCTGGGCACTAGAGTAATAAATGGGCTTCACCACTGCCAATCATTTATTATAAAAGAGGTAAGAACCCTTCCCACTTTGAGGCAACCATTTAGTTGCTAGCAACTGCTCTGGTACAGCCCTAACAGGTGGACAGCCAGGATCCTCGGGTAGAGGAAGCTCTGCCTCCAGCACATGGCTGAGCCAGTGTGGGTGCTGTCAGCTGTGGTTTAATATTTCTTTGGACTGAAAATGAAGAAGCAGTAAGAACAAAATCATGAAGAGCCTTAAACTGGTCTGTGGAGGCTGAAATGTTTACCCCATGGCTCATGGGGAGAAAAGAAAAGCCTGTCCAGGAGGAATCCCTTGATCTGGGCAAGGTCTGCTGGAGTCTGGACGGGTTAGGGAGGGGGTTGTATTCCCTTCTCCCCTAAGCTACCCCCAGAAAGAGCTCTTCGGAGGCAGACCTCCTGGGGATTTTAGGAGGTGAAGTCTGTTTCTATGGGGGCCTCCACAGCTTCCGGGCCCCGCCTCTGAATGCGTCACCTACACCAGAAGCCTGTCTCTCGTGGAAGTGACCCGGCCCGTTCGGCCTTCAGCCACTCATCTCGCCCCCACCACTGTCCCATGAGCAGCCTGCACTGGGGCTCCAGTCGGGTAGGGAACTGCCTCCCACGATCTCAGCATATCCCCTCTCCTTCCCCTGGTGGAACGGAGGCTGAGGGAGCTGGGCTTTCCCATTGTCCTGTTCCCTCTGCTTCATAGCACTCCCCCACACCCCGTCCATCTTGCAGGGTTGCTATGTGTACATATTAATGGCATGATGCATGGAAAAGCAGCGCACTATGCTAGGAACATAGTGAAGCCACATAGCTATTGTTATCGTCACATCAGAATGTGTCAACATTTTACTATCCATGGTATGTTTCCCCAGTACCTATCCCTCCCACCCTTCCTCCCTCCCTCCCTCCCTCCCTCCCTTCCTTCCTTCCTTCCTTCCTTTCTTCTTTCTTTTTTTGATAGATATTGGGAGGGAGTGGAGATAAACATATGACAATTTGCCATCTTGTGACCCAAAGTCAACATTATTTATTATAAAATTTAAAATATGTCAACAACCTAAAGTCCATCAAGAAGGCAACAATTAAGTCACAGTGTAACTTGGAGGTGAGACTTTAGTACAACATTTCAGGACAGGTATAGAAAATGATACTGAAGCAGATCTTCAATCTGAGGGGGAAAATGTCAGTGGTCTCCTATAAACATAGTGCAGGCACCCATTTTCCTGAAGAAAAGACATGAAATATGCCCTCTTCCTGAATGGTTTAGCTAAAGTTAAAATGCCTCTAGATTTGCCAGACTGTGGACTGGGGAAGAAGTAGACTGGTTTGCCTACGAAGCCCAGAGTCAACAGTCCAACCACTGCTCCCCCAAGTTTGAATTTAAAAAGGTCTATCAGGTACTAAAAAGGGGAACTCAAATCTAGTGGCAGGGAAATAAGCAAGACCCTGAAGACTCGTGTTACACGTTCATAGCAGAGGCCTAAGAAGTGGTAGTGGGGCTGATTTCAGAACAGTATGTGGCAAATCTTGGAAGTGCCTTGAAACCCACCCCACAAGTCTTCACCAGTAGCTGTGTCTTAGACAGCAGTTGGGGGTGGAGGAAAGGGATGCAAACTACACAGACAGGACCAGCAAGGACCCACAGAGGATTACTGCCCAGGGGAGTGCACAGGACCACTCTGCAACAGTGTCACCTTATGACAAGCAGAGGGAAGTGGCGTGCTGGACAGTTGGGCCTCCAGTTTTGTTAACTTGGTACAGTGGGTCCTCGGGTTATGACAGTCTCTCCAAACGATGTTTTTGATACAATGCTCACTCCCATAAAAACTTTTAAAAATTGAGACATAAGTGTTTCAGCTTACACCGTTAGTGTCATACTTTTATTTACACTCGCTTTTGGCTTCTTTTTTGTTACTATAGTACAGTATTTATGTTTTTTTCCTTTTCCTGTGGCTTAGTTCTGTTTTTATGTTGTAGATTATGATTTTACAACTGTATTAGGATAGGTTAGTGACTGAGGCTAGGGTGTGTTTTGACTTATACCAAAATTCATGTCACATCACTCGTAGGATGGAATCCTCTTGAGATAAGGAAGGATCAAGTGTTCTTAGAGAGCTTGTGTGAGTTGGGCATGTGGGAAATCTTTAAGGAACAAAATGGACTTTCTGCTCAAAGGGTCTGTGGTGCTTCAGCAAAATTAAAAAACAGAAAATAGAAGAGATGTGACCACATTTTTACAGTGTAGAGAAAGCCTTACAGTTATATATACATTTTTGAACAACCATTAGATAGACTGCTATAAACTTATTAATGTAAAGATTTAAAGGAAAACTTGAGGATTAAAAATATTTGTGGTATAGTGTTGTTAAAAATATATCTAAACTGCACATATGCACGATTATTTTTATTATATTTATCAAAAAGAGGATTATATGAGGAACCAAAATATATGTAAATAAGACGTTAATTAGAGATTGAGTTTCAGTTGTAAAGATATGAGTGGCTTTACGTTCTCTCACTCAGTGTACGCCAGCTAGGCACTTGGGCTTTCTGTTCACCCCTGACTTCAACTTCAAGGCTGAGGCTGCACTGCTTGGGGAGGGCGGGGAGGAGGCTTCCCTCCTCTTCCTTTTCTTCAATTCCTACCCTGGCTCATAAGATAAGACCTTCTATGCGCTGCCCTTTAGTTCCTTCCAAGGAGAAGTAGTATCTGATTCGTGAGAGCCTCTGGCAACCCTGTCTCACTGAACAAAATCAGGATGCAGCCTTCATCTCTTGAATCTGTTTGCCCCGGGTGGGGGAGAAGTGTTCTGTCTGTCTTGGTTTCCTGCCTCCATGCATCGGTCCTGGTTGGAGGCTTGTCACTCCACCTGCTTTAAGTGGGGACATTTGGTTTGACATTTGGAGAAAAGGAGGAAAAAGTCTCCATTTTGTCCAGGCAAGGCCTAGTGCTTAAGAAACTCCAGTGTCATAAAGCTCATAATCTGATCCTCAGCTCCACAGCCATTCTCCGTGGAGTGGAACGAGGAAGCAAGGGTCATGAGTGACTGGCATCCTGAAACCACAGTGCCCTCATGTATAAACACAGCTAGAAGTTCCAGTTAAACTTAACATTTCCATCTTTGCATTTTGGCAGGTTATATAAACTAGAAAAAAATCACGTGGATTACTCAGCACATCCTGCTAGCAGGTGGGAGAGTGGGGAAGCAGTTGGGTGGTTGGGCTGGCAATCCACTTCCTCTGGCCCAAGGATGAATAGTGTGCCAACCTGTAGGCTGTCTGCCCTCGTACAACCACAAGCTTCAGGCTCAGCTGCATCCAGCAAGTTTGGCACAAGAGGTGCTTGTGGAAGACTAGAGGAAGGAAGGGAAACGCCAGGGCTTTCCTCCTCTGTCCTCCTAGTCCTCCATGGCTCTGGGTCCACCAGTAAGGCCCAGCTCCCATAGGGTCACCCACCGTTTATTCCCTTTGTCCCTGCTGCCTAGAGTTGCTGATGGTTTCCTGTTTGTGTTAATTTCTCTGTGGCTTCATAGTCCTCTTTTGGCCTCACACCAGTGAAACCAGTTTTCTCTGTTTATTTCCCTCTGTTTTCAATAATCAGAGATGTTTCCATTTTCCTGGTTGAATCCTTGATTTAGGATTAGAGGTTTTTCAGCTGCTGGGCTGCCAACAGTTCTCAGTGACAGAACCTGGAGGCCCAGAAAACCATCAGCAAGAAGTCAGCCATGACATTGGTGATACTGTCCAAGGGACCACAGACTCTTCTTCTCTGTCCCCACTCTGTTTCTCCCCCAGCCTCAGATATTGTGTTGTGTTCATTTCTCCAAGCTGGCTGTTCATTAATTCCTCTGAAAATGTTGCCTGATGAATATTTAAGAATTAACCAGTTTCGAGGGCATAGCAAGCGAGACAGAGACAGACAGACAGGAAGGGAGAGAGATGAGAAGCATCAACTCATAGTTGCATCACTTTAGTTCTTCACTGATTGCTTCCCATACATATCTTGATCAGGGGGCTCAAGCCAGCAACCTTGGGCTCAACCCAGCAACCATGGGATCATGTCAATTATCCCATGCTCAAGCTGGCGACCCTGCTCTATCCACTGAGTAACCACTGATTGGGCTCAAGGGTACTTTAGTAAAGGAGATAAAATGTTTATTTTTTTCTGATTACAAAAGTAAAATAGCTTCTATAGACATTTTGAAAAAACATGAAAATACTAAAAACCAATTATAATTCTAGCTTCCTAGAGATAACCTCTTTGAACACTATGGTGATAGTATGCAGTATTTTCTTTTTTTCTTGCATATGTACGCAAGCATGTGAGTGCATGCATGTGCATGTGTTCATAGGTGAGATTATATTTTATATGTGGTTCTGTACCCTTACTTTTACCATTTCAGAAACAAAAGCTCTTCAAAGCCAGAATCCTACCTTCCATCCAAAACATGACATTAATTCAACTTCCCAAATGTTGGTTGAGTGCGTTCTTTTGTCTTCCTACTGTCAACCAACAATCTTTGGTGCCAATTCAATGCCAACAGGAACCCCCAATTTGGGATGCAGTGAAGAAGGAAATTTTATTCAGTTCAAAATAGTTCAACTGTGATACAGTATGGCTGTAGGTTAGCAGGGGGGCCAGACAGTTCTTGTGCCAGGATGCCCTGGAGCCAGGCCCCTCTTTCTCTAAAAAGCTCTGCTCTGCTTCATGCTGGTCTGATTTGGTCTGCTCCACTCTGCTCTGGTGAGACATCTTCAATGTTTCAGCTCAGCCAGGGAGGTTCAGTCTTTAATGGAACGAGAAATTGCCCTTCCAGAGCCAGAGGGGAGCTGGCTTATATCCTAAGGTCTCCTCATTCCTAGTCCCTAATTGGTTTGTCCTCATGCAAATGAGGACTCCAAATCCTCACAGCTTGATTGGTCTAAAAGGCATTGTCCTGATTGGTCAAAATAGAGCCACTCTGATTGATTAGAGCTGTACAGCTTTGATTGGATGAGGAACTCCTCCATCCCATTGGTGAAATAGAATTCCAGGAACTTTTATTTTTTAATAAGGGCTAACTCAGATGGCAGAAACAGTGCAAGCAGTTCCTCACCTGCCTCTCTAAGAAGTGTGTTTTCAGTGACAGACCCTTGTGCAGAAATGACTGCTGAGTTCTGTTTTTCTGGGTTTTTTTGTTTAATTTGAGCACAGTTAGCCACCAGAAGCCCTTCTTAGTAGATGTCTTTTTTTTCCCCCTCAGGGTTCACACTACTATATGCTGGGATGGTGTTGGTAAAAAGAAAGAGTGGATTTGGAGACAGGCTAATAACATCTCACACAGAATCCAAGAGTGTCCATGTGTGTATGCAGATCAAGTGACAAACTAAAAAGGTGACATTTGAAGGCAACGGGCCTTTTCCTAGATAAGAGCATATTGTTGTGGAGAGGGTCCTGCAGGGGAAATTCAGAACTCCCTTAAGATTCTGGAGCTTCTTAATTTAAGAGTAATCTCAGCTTTACTATGTTCTTAATTGAAAAAATAAAGCTTATGAGATTGTGGCAGAGGGGGTGAGAATAAAACTAACTCCTGCACAAAGAGGCTGTTTTCCCTCCCCCACTGAGCTTCTTTCACTTGCCTATGTAATGCTTCATGTAGGTGAAGGCCCACAAAATATTATGTTAATGAAAAGCAGAATAAATGCTAAAAATGATTTGCATAGATGGAACGTGACCCAGTAGATATTTGAAGAGGAGGTCCCAGTGGAGGTATCCAATATAATGGGAGGGCCACGCTCAGTCCTGAATCTGAAATGAAGTGTCTGAATCTAGAAAAACAAGTTCAGTTTCTCTCTCACCCTGGCAATGCTTGCAAAGGTTCATTCCAGCATTTCCAATTGGAACAATCACTCTACCATCAGCAATCTCTCAGCATTCACTCTGTGTTTTTGCACCAATGTTTGCTATCATGATGCCCAAGAGTACCCCAAAGGTCTGCTCTCTGCAGAGCCCAGCGATCCCTCAGAGCAGGGGTCAGGAAACTATGGCTCATGAGCGAGATATGGCTCTTTTGATGGCCGCATCTGGCACATAGACAGATCTTTAATAAAAAAAATAATAACGTTAAAAATATAAAACAGTCTCATGTATTACAATCCATTCATTTCCTTTCGCTCATATTCATGGTTGTGGGTGGCTGGAGCCAATCACAGGTCTCCTCCGGTACAACACCAAATTTTTAATGGGTAATACATAACATACACGGGTCATTGTGAGATCAGGAAGTAAACTTCCCTCCTTTTAATCAAGTAGTCAGCTAGCTAATTGCAGAAACCCTTTTGACGAAGAAGATGGCTAAAAGAAAAAAAAGATGAGGAGTATCATACTTTTCAGCAGGAATGGACAGAGGAATTTACCTTTGTGGAGAGAGCAGGTTCTGCAATGTGTCTAATATGCAATGATAAAATTGCATCGATGAAACAGTCAAATATAAAGCGGCACTTTGACACATGCCATACTACATTTGCATCGAAATATCCAGCGGGGCACAGCAGGAAGAAAGCATATCAAGAGCTACTGTGCAGAGTACAAGCTAGTCAGCAGCAACTCCGCGTTTGGACCCAACAAGGTGACTGAAATTCGGCTAGCTTTGCTGGTGCTTTAGCAATTGTGAGAAACAGAAAGCCATTCACAGATGGGGAGTATACCAAAACATTCATGCTTGATGTTGCCAATGAACTTTTTGATGACTTTTCAGATAAAGACAAGATAATCAACCGAATAAAAGATATGCCTCTGTCGGCAAGAACTGTTCACAATTGTACCATCATGATGGCAAATCAAATTGAGGCAACACAGTGAAGGACATGAATGAACACCATTCTTTTCTCTCGCTTTGGATGAGTCAACAGACGTAAGCCATTTATCCCAGTTCAGCGTGATTACAAGATATGCTGTTGGTGACACACAACATGAAAAAAGTCTTGCTATTTTGCCTATGAAAGAGACAAGAAGAGGGGAGGATTTATTCAAGTCTTTCATTGAGTTTGTTAAAGAAAATAATCTACTGATGGATAAACTTATTTTGGTGTGTACTGATGGTGCTCCGTGCATGGTGGGGAAAAACAGAGGATTCATAGTGCTTCTTCATGAACATGAAAAGAGACCTGTCCTAAGTTTTCACTGCATCCTACTTCAGAAGGCACTTTGTGCTCAGATGTGTGGCGAGCAGCTTGGTGAGGTGATGTCGCTGGTCATTTGAGTGGTCAACTTTATTGTAGCCTGAGCTTTAAATGATTGCCAGTTTAAAACACTGCTGGATGAAGTTGGGAATAATTATCCTGGTCTGCTTCTGCACAACAATGCGCGTTGGTTATCAAGAAGTGAGGTGCTCAGCCATTTCACGGCTTGTCTGAGCGAAATCCGGACTTTTCTTGAAATGAAAAACGTCAAGCATCCTGAGTTAGCTGACACTGAGTGGCTCCTGAAGTTCTACTATCTCGCAGATATGACAACATCTGAACCAGCTCAGTGTGAAAATGCAAAGTGTTAGAAATACAGTCTTATCCCTTCAACAAGCAGTGTTTGCATTTGAAAACAAGCTGGAACTCTTCATTGCCAACATGAAAACAGGTCGTTTATTACACTTTGAAAATCTGGGAGAGTTTAAAGATGCATGGACAGCAAGTGACCCTGCTCAATATCTTGATCTCCAGAAGCTAGCAGGCTTCACATCTAATCTCCTGCAGTCATTCAAAGCACGCTTTGGAGAATTTTGTGAGCGCACTCGTCTTTTTAAGTTCATCACCCATCCACAGGAGTGTGCAGTGGACAGCACTGACCTGAGTTACATCCACGGTATCTCCTTCAGAGATTTTGAGCTACAAGCTGCTGACCTGAAGGCCTCAGACATGTGGGTGAATAAGTTCAAGTCACTGAATGAAGATTTGGAAAGACTTGCATGACACCAAGCAGAGTTGGTGAGCAAACACAAGTGGGGAGAAATGAAAAAACTGTAACTCACTGACCAGCTGATTGTCAAAACTTGGAACGCGCTTCCCGTCACATACCACACAATGCAGCGTGTGAGTATTGCTGTACTGACAATGTTTGGCTCTACGTATGCATGTGAGCAGTCTTTCTCACATCTAAAGAACGCTAAGACCAACCTGTGATCACGTGTAACGGATGGAAGTCTCAACGTCTGCATGAAGCTTAACCTCACCACGTATCAACCAGACTACAAAGCCATCAGCAAAACCATGCAGCAGCAGAAGTCGCATTAATGGTCAGAAATACTTTATTCATCATTGGTTAGCAACAGCATAACAACGTTATTAAAAAGAATTCAGAGACTTATTGTACTTTAAAAGTGTTGGTCTTACATGAAATGCACACACATTTACTTGTATTTAGTGTTAAACATATTGTATTGCTCTCAAGGGATTACATTTAAGATATGTGGAATTCATGGCTCTCTCAGCCATAAAGATTCCCGACACCTGCTTCAGAGGGTGTGTTCTGATGCAGTGGGCCCTCAGCCAACCTGCTAAATAAAAACAGTACCAGGGACAAAAGAAAAGGATGTCCCCAACCACTGGTTATTTTACACCCTGTTGAGCCTTCCTCTTGGTGAGAGAGTTCAGTGGCTAGACAGGAAGAATTTCCAGCTGCTCCCCCACCCTCTGCCTCTTCACCCCATTCCTGCTGACATCAGTGTCTATGGCTCAGAATAAGGTCAGGCAGTGAAACTGCTGATGGAGACAAGGTAGGAGGGTCAGGACTCAGAAGAGGGTGTCTAAATCTCATGATGTGCCCAGAGCCTCAACACCTTCCCACAGTCCTTTTCTCCAAGGGACATGCCACCTCACATGTGAGCAGTACAATTTGGAGCGCTCATGATAGCAAATGCATTCTGACCCTTAACCCCCATCAGACTGGATTTGTACTAAAAGGACAGTGACATTGCTGAGCACCTACTATGTGCAAATCACTGTGCTGGTGCTCTAGTCCTTTCTTTCTCCCAATGAACTTGCAAGATCGATACAACTGGCCCTGATGCAGATGAGGAAACTAAAACTCAGAACAGCTGGGAGCTTCACTCAAGGTCACCGGAGCTAAGGTTCAAATCCAAACCAGCTGCTTACATACTTGTGTTTCCTCCAACACTTATTCTTTCATTACATGAGAAGTATTTGTTGAGCACGTACCATCTGCCCAGGCATTCTGGTAAGTGCTGGGATGCAGTATGAACAAAACCCAAGGCTTGGAGGTTGTTGGCAGAAGCAAGTCTCACACCGGAACAAGATACAAAGTGACACGTGTGAAGGTGCTAGGAGGAAAGGTGAGAGTGGCCTGTCCTCCTCACTTGGATGAGACCCTGGAGGCAGTGACATGGAAGCAGAGACATGCATGGTGAGTTAGCTAGGTAATGAGGTTGATCAGCTTCCCAGGCCAAGACCCAGTTGGCACCTGGAAGAATGAGGGTGATGCCCCAGGGATGGAGGAGGTGAGACAGCCTGGAAAGGGAGATGTGAGCTGTATCCCATGGCAGGGAGGTAATCAGACTAGCCTTTTTAAAAAGAATATTCCAAAACAACCTAAATGTCCACTGATGCATGAATGGATAAACAAAATGTGGCATATACATAATGGGATGTGATTCAGCCTTAAAAAGGAAGGAAATGCTGGCACATGCTGCAATGTGGGTGGACCTTAATGGCATTATGTTACATGAAATAAGCCACTCACAAAAAAGACATGTACTGTGTAATTCCACTTATATGAGGTACCCAGAGCAGTACATTCACAGAGGCAGGCAGCAGAATGGTGGGTGCCGGGGGCTGGGATGGGGAAAGAAGTGGGGAGTTGTTTAACGGAGAGCCTCAATTTGAGAAGACTCACATGCTCTGAAGATGGATGGTGGTGATGGTTGTGCAGCGATGTGAATGTACTTAGTGCCACTGAAGTGTCCACTTGAAATGGTTAAAATAGTAAAGTGTAGGTTTTGTGTATTTTACACACACAAAAAAAACCATTCTAGCTGCCTGGTGGAAAACAGATCAGAAGAAGGGCAGAGAGGAAGCAGTAGAACCAGATACGATGCTTTGCAGCAGTCCAAGTGAGAGATGCTACCTTATTAATCCTCCCCGATGAAGACATCTCCACTTAAAAATGATTTGGGAGCCTTCTTTGTTTTTCAGGATGTCTGATGGGTGTTAGTCCTGATGAAGGCTTTGGTGAGCTCCTGTGCAAATCCACTAGGGCTTCCTGTGGTGTGAAACCCCACGCACAAGTGGGATGTGAGCCTTCGGTCATGCACAACAGCAGTCTGCCTCTCAGGTGGGCTAGATCTGGGCCTGTCTGTTCCATCACCACAGACCCTTGAAGATGGAACTAAACACTGTGTACTGTGACTAACATCCCCAATGCATCTACAGTGTTCAGGCTTTGGTTGTTTAAATTTTTAAAAGTGACTAAATGATGCTAGTTATGAGCAGGACCTGCATATGGGCACGTGGGAGATTTGGTTCCCCGTGCATCACCAGGCCTTCTGGTTCCAGGAGGAAGACACACACCCCCTTCCCCTTGCCCTCTGGGAAACCTGGCGTTTCCCTCCTCTGTGCTCTTTGACCTTACCAGATCAGGTGGGGGTGGGGGCTGGCAGCTGTGCTCTGCCTAGATGTCTCCTCTAATGAGCATCTCAGGCTGGCCTCCAGTAGTGAGGCAGTTACAGAATTAGGAGTAACTACATCCATCAGGCTTGTTCTCATAGAAGGAGCAGATTCTGCCTCATGAACAGGTTTCTGGATCTTGGTCCTTCTAACCCTGTGCCCCTCTGTGTTCATACAGAATCATTCGGCTCCATTTCCAGGATGGACAAGCCAACAGAAAAGCTCAGAGACCGGGAGCCAGTATATGCCTTTCCCTGCCAGAGCCTGCATGTGTGCCACATACCACAGTTGTGAAAAAGGCAGGACTGACCACCAGGTTTGGAAGAAAGTGAGCAACCAGAACCGGTTTTCCAGGCTCTGAAGAGAGAGCAATTTATTTTGCTGAGGAGAGAGAGAGGAACATCTGAGGGCTTGAGTCTCTCACCACCTGGTTCTGTGACCATGGCAGGTCAAGTCACTGTTGAGACCTCAGTTCTTTCTCTGCATACAAATTGAGGGTCACACAGCACCCCAAATCCAGTGGTCACGCACTACTCACCTCAAGCCAGCTGGTTGTCCATGGACCCTGGCATTGAAAACCTTGCAGTTGCATCATTTCACCCAGCTGTGACATCCCAAGTCTGTTTCTAAAATGATTTCACTTTCAACTCATGTAGGGTGGATTCCTGCCTCCACATTGATACTGACTTTGGCAGAAGGGCCACACAGGGAGTGGGAAAGAGCTGGTGTGGGAATCAGACAGAGGTGGGTTTTGAATTCAGCCCATCGCTTTTAGCTTTGTGACATCAGTGTCTCTGAGCCCACTTTCTCACCTGGAAAATGGGGACGCAGAACATCCTTCAGACCATGGCAAGAATGAGAAATAATATGGCAGATGGCCTGACACAGTGCCAGGCACACATACTCAGTAGCATTGTAACATGATGGTTAAAAGCTCAGCCTCTTGAGTCAGACAGACTTGAATTTAAATCTATGTGCGTCGGGGGAAGCAAGATGGCGACGGAGTAGGCGGACGTACCAACTTCCAACTCCCAGAAGCAAAGTGGATTATAACTCAATTTAAAGAACCATCATCTGGATAAACCAACTATGAACTAAACTAAGTGGACTCTTCAACCAAGGAACACTGCAGAAGCCACATTGAGACTGGTAGGAATAGCGAAAACACGAAGAGGGCTGCCCAGCTCCCCGGAGCAAACGGCAGCCCGGCGGGAGAAAAGTTTGGAGGAGAGGGAGGGACCTGGGTCCCAGGACCAAGCCCCAGCTTGCAGTACCAGAGCCTAGAAGAGGCGTTTGGACAGTTTTGAGCTGTGAAACAAGTGAGGGAGCTCCCAGGCCTACAGTGTGGAGTATTAGGTCCCTTCCTACTCTGCTGAGGGCTGCTTAAGGGTTTGGGGCGACAGAACGCTGAAAGGCGGTTCGGTCGGCGTGGGCAGAGGCCAAGCCAGTGGGAGCTCGGTCTAGCCCAGAGGGTCGGAGGGGACGCGCGAAAGCGGTCCGGAAGCTGCGGGCCCGCCTTTAATCCCACTTACGGGGACAAAGCGGGAGGCCAGGAACAGGCAGGACCTGCGCAAGCCGGCGCTGACCGCAGGGACCGGGCTAGGACCAGGGACGGGCAGGGGCTCGCGGCTGAGCTGACGCTACCAGCCCCCCACCCCCCAACCCCCCGGGCCGGAGAAACCGCGGTAGGCCAGTATACGTGCGGGAGCGGGCTCTGAACGCGGGGGCGGGGTAGAGTCCAGGATGAGCGGAAGTACGCAGCTGAGCGGAAGCCAGCAAACACGCCTGCCCCAATAAACCTTGGTTTCCGACCCTGCGCAAAAGGCCCAGGCCTCGAGGGCGGGGCTAAAGCTCTGGATGGGCAAAAGCTTACAGCTGAGAGCACGTCAAAAGCCCCGCCTAACCCGCGGAACTGTAGCAAGCAGGCTACGACTGCTGGTTCTGGGCGGAAGTCCGGAAATAGGCTCGATCCGCAGCTGAGCAAAGGTGCTCACCTCTACCCTTGGTGCTAAGACTTGTGGCTTCAGTAACAGCCCCTCCCACGGAGGAGAGGCAGAAATCACAGCAAAAGCCACAGTGGGCCGGCACTGGCAACGCTCATACACAACCACCCTAGGCACCGGCAGAGAGGGTGGGGGGCCTGCAGACAGACCACACCTAGAGAACACAAAGGCAACACCTATTGGACTCCAGTGGCCACAACTTGCTTAACACAGAAAAAATGGGCAGGCAGAGGAATGCAAACCAAATGAATCAAGAGAAATCCCAAGAGAAAGACCTGAATGAACCAGATATAACCAAATTACCAGAAGCAGAATTTAGAATAATGATAGTTAGGATGTTCAAAGAAATTAGAGCAACAATGGATAGTCATTATGAACACCTAAATAAAGAGATAACAAGTATAAAAAATGAAATTGAAATAATAAAAAAGAATCAGACAGAAATGACAAATACAGTATCAGAACTGAAGACCACAATAGAAGGAATTAAAAGCAGGATGGATGATGCTGAGGATCGAATAAGCGAGTTAGAGGACACAATAAACAAAGGCACAGAAGCAGAGAAGAAAAAGGAAAAGAGACTTAAAAAATGTGAGGAAACTCTAAGGGAGCTTTGTGACAACATGAAGAGAAACAACAATTGCATCATAGGGGTGCCTGAAGAAGAGGAGAGAGGACAGGAAATGGAAACTTTGTTCAATCAAATCATAGCAGAAAACTTTCCTAAATTAAGGCTGGGAAACACTCCACACATTCAAGAAGCACACAGAACTCCATTAAAGAGAAACCCAAAAAGATCTACACCAAGACACATCATAGTTAAAATACCAAAGCTAATGGATAAAGAAAAAATTTTAAAAGCTGCTAGAGAAAAAAAGGCTATCACCTACAAAGGAGCCCCCATAAGGATGACATCGGACTTCTCAACAGAAACACTTGAGGCCAGAAGGGAATGGCAAGGTATAATCAAAGTAATGCAGAACAAGAACCTACAACCAAGACTACTTTATCCAGCAAGGCTAACGTTTAAAATGGAAGGAGAAATAAAGAGCTTCCCAGAAAAAGAAAGCCTGAAGAAATTCATAAAAACCAAACCAATTCTGCAAGAGATACTAAGGGGCCTCTTGTGAACAGTTTAAAGGGAGGAATGAATAGAGCAAAAGAAGAATACAGCTTTAAAGAATAAAATGGCAATAAACAACTACATATCAGTAATAACCTTAAATGTAAATGGATTAAATGATCCAATCAAAAGACATAGGGTAGCTGCATGGATAAAGAAACAGGACCCATACATATGCTGTCTACAAGAGACACACCTTAAAACAAAAGATGCTCATAGACTGAAGGTAAAAGTATGGAAAAAAATATTTCAGGCAAATGGAAATGAAATAAAAGCCGGGGTAGCAGTACTTATATCTGACAAAATGGACTTTAAAACAAAGGCTGTAGTAAGAGATAAAGGAGGACACTACATAATGATAAAGGGAACAATTCAACAGGAAGATATAACTATTATAAATATCTATGCACCAAATATAGGAGCCCCGACATACATAAAGCAGACTTTGATGGTTATAAAGGGCGAGATTAACAGCAATACTATCATAGTAGGGGATTTCAATACCCCTCTAACAACACTGGATAGATCCTCAAGAAAGAAAATTAATAAAGAAACAGCAGACTTAAAGGAGACACTAGATCAACTTGATTTAATAGGTATCTTCAGAACTTTTCACCCTAAAGCAGTAGAATATACATTCTTCTCAAGTGCTCATAGTACATTTTCTAGGATAGACCACATGTTAGGACATAAAAATGGTCTCAATAAATTTAAGAAGATTGAAATCATATCAAGCATTTTCTCTGATCACAATGCCATGAAACTAGAAATTAACCACAAAAGAAAAACTGAAAAATACTCAAACACTTGGAAACTAAATAGCATGTTATTAAATAATGAATGGATTAACAATGAGATCAAAGAAGAAATAAAAAAGTTTCTAGAAACAAATGATAATGAGCATACATCAACTCAAAATTTATGGGACACAGCAAAAGCAGTTCTGAGAGGGAAGTTTATTGCACTACAGGCATATCATAAGAAGCTAGAAAAAGCTCAAATAAGCAACCTGACCCTGCATCTAAAAGAACTAGAAAAACAACAACAAATAAAACCCAAGTCAAGTAGAAGGAAGGAAATAATAAAGGTCAGAGCAGAAATAAATGACATAGAGGCTAAGGAAACAGTACAGAGGATCAATGAAACAAGAAGCCGGTTCTTTGAAAAAGTAAACAAGATTGATGAACCTTTAACTAGACTCACCAAGAAAAAAGAGACAGGACTCAAATAAATAAAATTAGAAAAGACAGTGGAGAAATAACAACTGACACAACAGAAATACAAAGCATTGTAAGAAAATACTATGAAGAACTATATGCCAAAAAATTAGACAATCTTGGTGAAATGGACAAATTTCTTGAATCATATAACCTTCCAAACCTCAATCTGGAAGAATCAGAACACCTAAACAGACCAATTACAACAAATGAGATCGAAACAGTTATAAAAAAACTCCCAAAAAAGAAAAGTCCTGGGCCTGATGGCTTCACAAGTGAATTCTATCAAAAATTCAAAGAAGAACTAACTCCTATCCTCCTCAAGCTCTTTCAAAAAATTCAAGAGGAAGGAAGACTTCCAAACTCCTTTCATGAGGCGAGCATAATTCTGGTCCCAAAACCGGGCAAAGACAACACAAAGAAAGAAAATTATAGGCCTATATCCCTGATGAATTTAGACGCTAAAATTCTCAACAAAATATTAGCCAACCGGATGCAGCAATATATGAAAAAAATCATACACCATGATCAAGTGGGATTTATTCTGGAGATGCAAGGCTGGTTCAATATTCGCAAATCAATCAATGTGATTCATCACATATAAAAGGAAGGACAAAAATCACATGATAATTTCAATAGATGCAGAAAAGGCATTTGATAAAATCCAGCACCCATTCATGCTCAAAACTCTCAGTAAAGTGGGAATACGAGAAACATTCCTTAACATGATAAAGGCCATCTACGATAAACCGACAGCAAACATCATTCTAAATGGACAAAGATTAAAAGCAATCCCCTTAAGATCAGGAACCAGGCAGGGTTGCCCACTTTCACCACTCTTATTCAACATATTTCTGGAAGTCCTAGCTACAGCAATCAGACAAGAAGAAGAAATAAAAGGCATCCAAATTGGAAAAGAAGAAGTAAAACTGTCACTATTTGCAGATGATATGATATTGTATATTGAAAACCCTAAAGTCTCAGTCAAAAAACTACTGGACCTTATGAATGAATTCAGCAAGGTGGCAGGATATAAAATCAATACTCAGAAATCAGAGGCATTTCTATACACCAACAATGAAATATCAGGAAAAGAAATTAAGGAAACAATCCCCTTCACTATTGCAGCCAAAAAAATAAAGTACCTAAGAATAAATTTAACCTGGGAGGTTAAGGACTTGTACTCAGAAAATTATAAAACATTGATAAAATAAATCAAGGAAGATACAGACAAGTGGAAGCATATACCGTGCTCATGGCTAGGAAGAATAAACATCATTAAAATGTCTATATTACCCAAAGCAATTTATAAATTCAATGCAATACCAATTAAAATACCAATGACATACTTCAAAGATATAGAACACATATTCCAAAAATTTATATGGAACCAAAAAAGAACACGAATAGCCTCAGCAATCTTAAAAAGAAAAAATAAAGCAGGAGGTATCACTCTTCCAGATATCAAGGTTTACTATAAGGCCATTATACTCAAGACAGCCTGGTACTGGCATAAGAACAGGCACATAGATCAATGGAACAGAACAGAGGACCCAGAAATAAACCCACAGCTTTATGGACAACTGATATTTGACAAAGGAGGAAAGAACATACAATGGAGTAAAGACAGCCTCTTTAACAAATGGTGTTGGGAAAATTGGACATCTACCTGCAAAAAAATGAAAATAGACCATCAACTTACACCATTCACAAAAACAAACTCAAATTGGATAAAAGACTTAAATGTAAGCCGTGAAACCATAAGCATCTTAGAAGAAAACATAGGCAGCAAGCTCTCCGACATCTGTAGCAGCAGTATATTTGCCGATTTATCTCCACGGGCAACTGAAATAAAAGGCAAGATAAACAAATGGGACTATATCAAACTAAAAAGTTTTTGCACAGCTAAAGACAATAGGAACAGAATAAAAAGACAAACCACACAATGGGAGAACATATTCGACAGCACATCTGATAAGGGGTTAATAACTAAAATTTATAAAGAACTTATAAAACTCAACACCAGGAAGACAAACAATCCAATCAAAAAATGTGCAAAAGAAATGAATAGAAATTTTTCCAAAGAGGACATACAGATGGCCAATAGGCATATGAAAACATGCTCAACATCACTAATCATTAGAGAAATGCAAATTAAAACCACAATGAGATATCACCTCACACCAATCAGTATGGCACTTATCAGCAAAACAACACAGAATAAGTGCTGGCGAGGATGTGGAGAAAAGGGAACCCTTCTGCACTGCTGGTGGGAATGCAGACTGATGCAGCCACTGTGGAAAACAGTTTGGAGATTCCTCAGAAAATTAAAAATCGAACTGCCTTTTGACCCAGCTATCCCACTTTTAGGAATATACCCTAAGAACACCATAGCACTGTTCGAAAAGAAGAAATGCGCCCCCATGTTCGTGGCAGCATTGTTCACAATAGCGAAGATCTGGAACCAGCCCAAGTTTCCGTCAGAAGACGAGTGGATTAAAAAGCTATGGTACATATATACTATGGAATACTACTCAGCCATAAGAAACGATGACATCGGATCATTTATAACAAAATGGATGTACCTTGATAACATTATACGGAGTGAAATAAGTAAATCAGAAACAAAGAAAAACTGAGAACAGCATGATTTCTGGGAGGAGAGGAGGGACACAGGGAAAACCAGATTGAAGGTGACAGAGGACAATTTGACTTTTGGTGATGGGTATGCAACACAATTGAATGATAAGATAACCTGGAGATGTTTTCATTGTACATATGTACCCTGATTTATTGGTGTCACCCCATTAGAATTAATAATAATAAAATATATTTTAAAAAAATCTACGTGCGTCACCTCTAGCTGCGAGCTCACTGACAAGCACTACATAAAAGTTATCATTATTAGCAATTATTGTGGGAGGGATTTTGGCTGTGTGCACAGGTTAAGAGAGGCGTCTTGTTTTCAGGTGGGTTTTGAGGACAGTAGTCATTAACCACAATGCATAACCGAGCTCTGAGCTGCAAAAATAGGGCACAGAGACTGTAATCAAAAGGAGCAGATATCTCCACTGGTAGCAATGTTACACAGACAAGCCTTCTTCAGATACAATCAAAAGCTCCCTTCATCCTATAAACTCAGTATTTTCTATAGTGACATGATTATTTCCTGCACTGGCAAAGCCAGCCTCCCAGTGTAAGCCTCCCAGCAGCCCCTCCAGGAGTAGACAGTTTCTAGTAAAGAGGTGGTATTAAAATCTGGGGCTTCCCACACAGTGTGGCTATCCACAGGGGCAGTGACGGCTCTGGGGATGCCTGTTGGCTGATGCCATCCGTTCATCGGGCCCTACAGATACAGGTGCTCCAGAAGGTGAGTGAACGCTACTGAGCACACGGCAGCCCCACTCCTGGGGTTGAATCGTTGAGTTACATGAAAGGAATTTGATTGTCTCATTTCAAATAGCAGATTAATAGTCCGAAGTATTGGTGTTTCATAAACCTATCACAAATTTTTGCTCCATTATATTATTTATAAGTTATCTGCTTATTTGTTTACTTTTATTTCTTTCTTTATTTTTTATTTTTTTTTTTACAGAGACAGAGAGAGAGTCAGAGAGAGGGATAGATAGGGACAGACAGACAGGAGCGGAGAGAGGTGAGAAGCATCAATCATTAGTTTTTCGTTGCCGTCGCAACACCTTAGTTGTTCATTGATTGCTCTCTCACATGTGCCTTGACCGCAGGCCTTCAGCAGACCAAACCCCTTGCTGGAGCCAGCGACCTTGGGTCCAAGCTGACGAGCTTATGCTCAAGCCAGATGGGCCCGCGCTCAAGCTGGCGACCTCGGGGTCTTGAACCTGGGTCCTTCTGCAGCCCAGTCCAACGCTCTATCCACTGAGCCACCTCCTGGTCAGGCACTTTTATTTTCTTAAATGAGAAAAGGGGAGACAGAGGGATAGACTCCCACTTGTGCCCCAACCAGGATCCAACCAGCAAGCCCCCTACTGGTGATGCTCTGCCCATATAGGACAGGGGTCAGGAACCTTTTTGGCTGAGAGAGCCATGAACGCCATATATTTTAAAATGTAATTCCGTGAGAGCCATACAATATGTTTAACACTAAATACAAGTAAATGTGTGTGCATTTCATGTAAGACCAACACTTTTAAAGTATAATAAGTCTCTAAATCTTTTTAATAACGTTGTTATGCTGTTGCTAACCAATGATGAATAAAGTATTTCTGACCATTAATGCGACTTCTGCTGCTGCATGGTTTTGCTGATGGCTTTGTAGTCTGGTTGATACGTGGTGAGGTTAAGCTTCATGCAGACGTTGAGACTTCCATCCGTTACACGTGATCACAGGTTGGTCTTAGCGTTCTTTAGATGTGAGAAAGACTGCTCACATGCATACGTAGAGCCAAACATTGTCAGTACAGCAATACTCACACGCTGCATTGTGTGGTATGTGACGGGAAGCGCGTTCCAAGTTTTGACAATCAGCTGGTCAGTGAGTTACAGTTTTTTCATTTCTCCCCACTTGTGTTTGCTCACCAACTCTGCTTGGTGTCATGCAAGTCTTTCCAAATCTTCATTCAGTGACTTGAACTTATTCACCCACATGTCTGAGGCCTTCAGGTCAGCAGCTTGTAGCTCAAAATCTCTGAAGGAGATACCGTGGATGTAACTCAGGTCAGTGCTGTCCACTGCACACTCCTGTGGATGGGTGATGAACTTAAAAAGACGAGTGCGCTCACAAAATTCTCCAAAGCGTGCTTTGAATGACTGCAGGAGATTAGATGTGAAGCCTGCTAGCTTCTGGAGATCAAGATATTGAGCAGGGTCACTTGCTGTCCATGCATCTTTAAACTCTCCCAGATTTTCAAAGTGTAATAAACGACCTGTTTTCATGTTGGCAATGAAGAGTTCCAGCTTGTTTTCAAATGCAAACACTGCTTGTTGAAGGGATAAGACTGTATTTCTAACACTTTGCATTTTCACACTGAGCTGGTTCAGATGTTGTCATATCTGCGAGATAGTAGAACTTCAGGAGCCACTCAGTGTCAGCTAACTCAGGATGCTTGACGTTTTTCATTTCAAGAAAAGTCCGGATTTCGCTCAGACAAGCCGTGAAATGGCTGAGCACCTCACTTCTTGATAACCAACGCGCATTGTTGTGCAGAAGCAGACCAGGATAATTATTCCCAACTTCATCCAGCAGTGTTTTAAACTGGCAATCATTTAAAGCTCAGGCTACAATAAAGTTGACCACTCAAATGACCAGCGACATCACCTCACCAAGCTGCTCGCCACACATCTGAGCACAAAGTGCCTTCTGAAGTAGGATGCAGTGAAAACTTAGGACAGGTCTCTTTTCATGTTCATGAAGAAGCACTATGAATCCTCTGTTTTTCCCCACCATGCACGGAGCACCATCAGTACACACCAAAATAAGTTTATCCATCAGTAGATTATTTTCTTTAGCAAACTCAATGAAAGACTTGAATAAATCCTCCCCTCTTCTTGTCTCTTTCATAGGCAAAATAGCAAGACTTTTTTCATGTTGTGTGTCACCAACAGCATATCTTGTAATCACGCTGAACTGGGATAAATGGCTTACGTCTGTTGACTCATCCAAAGCGAGAGAAAAGAATGGTGTTCATTCATGTCCTTCACTTGTGTTGCCTCAATTTGATTTGCCATCATGATGGTACAATTGTGAACAGTTCTTGCCGACAGAGGCATATCTTTTATTCGGTTGATTATCTTGTCTTTATCTGAAAAGTCATCAAAAAGTTCATTGGCAACATCAAGCATGAATGTTTTGGTATACTCCCCATCTGTGAATGGCTTTCTGTTTCTCACAATTGCTAAAGCACCAGCAAAGCTAGCCGAATTTCAGTCACCTTGTTGGGTCCAAACGCGGAGTTGCTGCTGACTAGCTTGCACTCTGCACAGTAGCTCTTGATATGCTTTCTTCCTGCTGTGCCCCGCTGGATATTTCGATGCAAATGTAGTATGGCATGTGTCAAAGTGCCGCTTTATATTTGACTGTTTCATCGATGCAATTTTATCATTGCATATTAGACACATTGCAGAACCTGCTCTCTCCACAAAGGTAAATTCCTCTGTCCATTCCTGCTGAAAAGTATGATACTCCTCATCTTTTTTTTCTTTTAGCCATCTTCTTCGTCAAAAGGGTTTCTGCAATTAGCTAGCTGACTACTTGATTAAAAGGAGGGAAGTTTACTTCCTGATCTCACAATGACCCGTGTATGTTATGTATTACCCATTAAAAATTTGGTGTTGTCCCGGAGGAGACCTGTGATTGGCTCCAGCCACCCGCAACCATGAACATGAGCAGTAGGAAATGAATGGATTGTAATACATGAGAATGTTTTATATTTTTAACGTTATTATTTTTTTATTAAAGATTTGTCTGCAAGCCAGATGTAGCCATCAAAATAGCCACATCTGGCTGCGAGCCATAGGTTCCTGACCCCTGATCTAGGGTGTTTCTCAGCAAGGAGCTATTTTTAACATGAGCTATTTTGAGACAGAGGCTCTAGGGGAGCCTTCCTCATGGCTGGGGGCTAACTCACTCAGACCAATCAAGGCGTGGCTATGGGAGAGGAGGAGAGAGAGAGCAGTGAAAGAGAGAAAGGGGAGGAGTGGAGAAGCAGATGAGTGCTTCACCTGTGTGCCCTGACCAGAAATCAAACCTGGGACATCCAAATGCTGGGCCAATGCTCTACCACTGAGCCAACTGACCAGGGCCTATAAGTTTGTTTTTTTTTAAATAATACTACAATGGACACTTTTCAGGCATACAGTTTTTTGCTTGTTGAATAATGTTTTAGGGGGATAATATTAGATGAGTAATATTTCTGCTTAAAGGATATAAATACCTTTCTAGATTTTGATTTAAGTGTTACCTTTACAGTTTCCAAGAGTACTATTTCTACTTCCTTAATAATATTCTAATGGATTATGTTTTAATTATCTATTACTACAGGACACACCACTCCATAACTTAGTAGCTTAAAATGATCAGCCTTTTATTGTTTCTCATGGTTTTGAGGGTTGAGCATAGCTCAGCTGGACAGTTCTTATGCTGGTCTCACTTGGGGTCTCTTGTTGGGCCGCAGTCAGAGCACCTGGTCATGTCCTCAGAATTTGGTATTAAAGCTCCAGGCTTCTGGCAAACTAACTGCTGAGCTAAGTGTAAAGAAGGAAGCAGAGAATTCAGAAATGTGAGAAGAAAAGACTGCTTTGAAAATCAAATATTTCAGTTTACAACTTCTCCCTCAGCACCACCCGCCACCTCAGTTACATGCAAAAGATGAGGGATAAAAGCGTCACAGGGCAAAGTCAGAACAGGGATGCCAAACCCAAGATATGGGTGGATTTCAACTCAAGAGTATGAAAGTCTGTATCTAATTGATTCCAAGAACCTTGCTTCAGCTGGAAATGAAGAGGCTTCCAGCTTCCCCTTGAAGCAGTGGAAACAGAATGCTTACATGAACTTTTGTTCTGTACTCTTTCTGCTCCCACATCTGGGCGTATAGTTAATAATTACCATTTTCTTTTTTAAACTCTACTTATGCAAAGCTGGAGTGTCACTGATATAAGAGGCAACTCTGAAATAGAGAACAAAATGTGTAAAAAGCCTCTCTGAATGCACAACATAGGGTGGGCTGTGACCTCTATTGTCACAGTATTTCAAATAGGCCTCAGTGCTTCTGGAAAATCATCCCACCCACCCCCCACCCTCTGCCCTGTTTCCTCCATGTCTCATGCCTTTTCTTCACTGGCTTTCTCCCACTTCCCACCTCCAAACAAAAGAGCAGCCAGAAAAGCTCAAATACAGTAGCATAAGGTCTTCAGCAGCAGCTGGGCTCTCAGCTGCGAACTTCTGGAAGTAATGTATAACTTAGTGGAGGGCTGTGACATCAGCCCTACGTTTAACAAGTCAGCAATGGCTTAAGAATACAATTTGAAGAGTTCCAAATGATCTACCAATCAAAATCAATCTCCTCCCATGTGGACCAGGAATTCTCCCTGGGAGCTGATGGAGGAGAAGAAGGCGAAGACAGGTCCCAGGTGAAAAGATAGATTCGTAACCCTCTATTGGGGTGAGGTGAGATTAGGGAGTAGTGAGGTGACGATGATGTCAAGGACCATCAGATGTGATGGTACCACCCTCCCGGGCAGCGAAGTTGTTCTTCTTGGGCAGATTCAACATTAATGGTTTTTTTTGCAGTGATTCCCACATCGCCTGTTTATGGAAACCCTGAACCTGCCAATCCTTACAGTAGTTCAAGTAATATTTTATCCTAAAACAATAACGGCAATAATATTGTCGTATCTAATTTTTGTTTGAACTGAACCACCTCAACAGTACTTGTCCTGATACCTTTGCTAACGTTCCACCACTGGCAGCCAGCCAGCCTTCATCCCTGGTTCCACACCAGGTGCAGGAGCAACCTCTCTGCCACCCGTGTCTGCACCAGCAACTTGTGCTCTGTGTTGATGTCCATTCATAAAGACACACCGGCCATGCAGTGAATATATGGAGTTGGGCTTTTATGGAACAGGGAACTCAACTGCCCCCTCAGCCACAGCCTTCGTGGAGCCCCTTAACCTGACTGTAGGTCGGAATCGACTTGGGGGTCCTTTGTAAACCCTCACTTGAAATAGGACTTCTGAATCAAGGCCATTCAAATTATTAAGAATTATTAAGCCATAATAACATAGGTCTCAGAAAATGAATACACCCATTTGGCACCAACTGTGTATGCGAGTGTCCCACCAGACACTCCTTCATCCTACCACCACCAGTGATTACCACCTTGTGCCGTTTTCTCCTAATGTACACAGAAATTCAGCACCCCTGAGTGAAAGCAGAGGTGAGAATCTGGGGTCATGACAGACTGATAGGCACACGGCTCCTGCCAACCACCTTCCCCACCGGAACCCCTATACTGGGGAAGGACCGGTTGACCAAACAACTGGCAATCTTGATTTTTTTTAGTCTATTACCAGAAAAGCTGCCTTGTTCTTCAGCCAGGGCCCCACTACTATAACCTTGTCTTCCTCTGCAACCATTTACAAACTCAAATCCCAAAGGTCTGTGAGGCTCCACAACCTGGGATTTGATCAACATGGATGAACAGTGTTCACGTATAAAAAAGAACTGGTGGCCTCACTGTGAGACTGCAAACCCACTCTATTGTGCTTTTCTTAAGCGTGGCTGTGCCGGGCCGGCTTTGGTATCTGTCCAGGTGCTTTTCCAAATCAACATTCTTCTGTAACAGCATGGGTCTCACCCAGGTGGTTCTGGGGCCTTTCTGCACCCCGCACAACTCTCAAGAGGAGCATAGTTTCAGGCTTGTCCTTGGAGAGAAATACGTTATTCTCAGGTGCAAATGCAGAAAACAGGTAAATATACCATGGGTCCCCATGTATAATACGCTCCCATGTATAATACGCTCCCATCTATAAGACGCACCTTAATTTGGGGGCTTGAAATTTTTAAAAGAGACAACAAGCACAAAAAAGCAGGAAATGCAAGTAAAAAATCTACAACAATTAGTGCAAAAAGAAGCGCAAAAAAGAGGGAAATGCAAGTAAAAAAAAAGCTACAACCACTGTATAAGACGCACCCAGTATTTAGACCACAAAATTTTTGAAAAAGGTACGTCTTACACGTGGGAAAATATGGTAAGTTGTTTGCTAAAATAAAAAATGTGAGCATGAACATTCCTTAAAACATGGTTTATATATTTTAATGTAAGGGTTTTTTTGTAATATTTTGGTTAAAGGGGACAATAGTTTGAACTAGAATCGATAATTTAGTAACTTTCATCCCATTTTTAGGTTTGTGCATCCAAAATAATTATTCCTTTTGTTGTTGTTATTGATCAATAATGCATTGTATTCATTATTTATTTTTTCTTTTTACCTTTTGACACCTTTCACCCATTTCTCACTCTTCACCTCTGGCAACCACCAATTTGATCTGTGTATTTATGAACTTATTTTTGTTTTGTTTTGTTTTAAGTTTCTACCTATAAAAATGATCATTTAGTGTTTGTCTTTCTCTGACTGACTTCACTTAGCATGATGCCCTGAAAGCCCATCTAGGTTGTCACAAATGGCAAGATTTCTTTCTTTTTTATGGCCAAATAAAATTCCTTTTTATATGTATACTGCAATTTCTTTATCCAGCCATCCATGGATGGTCACTTAAGTCATTTCCATATCTTGGCTGTTGTAAATAATGCTGCAAAGAGCATGGGGGTGCATGTGTCTTTTGGAGTTAGCATTTTCGTTTTCTTCGGTTAAATACCTAGGGATAGAATTGCCAGACCATATGGCATTTGATTTTTTAGGAAGTCTCTATCCTTTTTTTCCACAGTGGCTGAGCCAGTTTACACTCCTACCAAGGGTTCCCTTTCCTGCAGATCCAGGCCAACACCTATTTCTTAGTTTTTTATATTAGCCATTCTGGTAGGTGTGAGGTGATATCTCTTGGTGTTGATTTGCATTTCCCCGATGATTAGTGATGAGCATCTTTCCATGTACTTGTTGACCATCTGCATGTCTTTTCGGAAAAATATTATTTAGGTCTTCTGCCCATTTTTAAAATATTTTTTGTTTTGTTTTTGCTATAGAGTTGTATGAATTTTTAAATATATATTGGATTCTAGTCCCTTATCAGGTACTATATAATTTGCAAATATGTTTGCCCATTTAATAGGCGTCTTTTCATTTTGCTGATGGTTTCCTTTGCTATGCAGAGCTTTTTAGTTTGCTGTAGACCCAACTATTTTTTTTTTTTCATTGCTTTTACATTTGGTGTCAGAATCAAACTGCCCTGGCCAGTTTGCTTAGTGTGTAAAGCATTGGCCCGGCATGTGGACATTCCAGGTTTGATTCTTGGTCAAGGCACACATGAGAAGTGATCATCTGCTTCTATTCCCCTCCCTCTCCTCCTTCTCTCTTTCTTCCCCTCTCGCAGCCAGTGACTCAGTTGATTCGAGCATCAGCCCCAGATGGAGATTGCCGGATGGATCCCAGTAAGGGCACATGTGAGAGTGTCTCTCTGTCTCCCTTCCTCTCACTTTAAAAAATATATATATTGCCAAGGTTTATGTCAAGCTTATTGTCTGTATTTTCTTCTAGGACTTTTATAGTTTCAGGTCTTATGTTCAATTCTTTAATTCATTTTGAGTTGGTTTTTGTGTGTAGTGTAAGTTGGGGTCCAGTTTCATTCTTTTGCAGTTTTTCCAACATCATTTATTAAAAAGACTATCCTTTCCCTATTGCATAATCTTGGCTCTTTTGTCATAAGTTAATTAACCATATGTGTGTGGGTTTATTTTGGGGCTCTCTATTCTATTCCATTGAGCTATATGTCTGTTTTTATGCTTATACAATACAGTTTAATCACTATGGTTCTGTAATATAGTTTGAAATCAGGGAACACGATACCTCTAGCTTTGGGGTGTTTTCTGCCTCAGGATTGCTTTTGCTATTTTGTGTGTGTGCATGTGTGTGTGTGTGTTATTTTGTTCTATTTTTTGAAAAATACCACTGGAATTTTGATAAGGATTGCATTGGATCATTAGAATCTTGTTGTATCTAACATTCATGAGACATTCCAGCCACAAATTAAAATCCTCCTTTGGCAGAGGAGTAAGTAAAGACAGAGAAGTTTAACAGTCTGTCTAACGTAAATGACAAAGTGAGGGTGTAAGCCCAGTTTCATTTATTAGCAAAGCCCACACTCTTTTTTGCTTTGTCAGGTAGTTTCCATTTGAGAAACATTCCAACAGTAGGCCAATCCAGGAGAACTGCTCAGTGTCCCCCTTCTGAGAATGCCATGTTTGTACCCTTTCTATGGTAGGGGACAGCAGTGGACACTTTAGAAGACAGAGCAAGCAGCTATCTCACGGAGTCCACTGGCAGAGCTTAGCTCTCTAGAATATACTATTCCACAAGGCTTGTTGCTTACCTTACTTGTCTGACTCTAAGCCCCAGGTCCTTAACCACCATCCCCAGAGTTAGGACATTCACTTCAATTATCAACCATAACCAACACTCATCAGGAGGCTAATTGCTAGGAAAACAAAAGGGTCGATTGATAATTAAAATTTTTAAAAGTGTTGGTTGAGCATGACTGAATGTACTATGGATACGGAGTAAACACTGTTTACTATGTTCTGCTCAAATATAACCGTATACAACAAACTACAGTGACAGGGGCTTAGATATTCATATTTACTATATTTCTCTTCTCATGAGGGCTGGGTAGAAATCCTTTGTGATGGGTACAAATGGGCACTGCCCTTCTCTGGGGTACTCCTATTCCTTCACCACCAAGTTCTGCTGCTCTCTTCCACTGCCCCTGCTCATCTGTTGTACTGTGCCTCTGAGAGTCTTCCCTGGTAAAGCAGTGGCTACCATTACTGAGAGTAGCAAAGAGCTGGTGTCTTTCTCTCTGCTAAATAAGGAGTTGCCTGTGGACAGGGCAGCTCAGTGCATCTAACACACAGAAGTAGGTGCAAACTAAGTAGTTAATGAGTTTAACCCTTGCAGATCATTTCAAGAGTCATGTTTTGAAAAGTCCCTTCCACCCCAAAGATGAAATCATCCTGTTTGCACAACAGATAACTAGAGATGATGCCTTACAAAGAAAAAGAAATGGCAAATGTTCATCCACCATGGCATTCTTTGAGAATTGACCTATCTGCCTTCCCTCCCTTGCTCCCTTTTTCCTCACTTTATTCCTATCATCTATCAATGAATTTCTAGGAGCCCCACTAAACAACAAGCTCTAAAGATATGGCAATTTAAAAATACAGGCTTCTAGTTTAAGGGGAAACCAGACATAAAACATTTTACTGTATAGCCTGACAGGTGCATAGTGATGGACACAAAGAGCTGAGGAAACTGATAAGTGACTGAGCCTGTGGAGGGTGGGCAAAGGGCCATCTCAGGGCTCCTGGGGGATGAATGGAGTAGAAGAAAGACTTGCAGGCAGAGAACAACCCAGGGAGTACAAAAGCATGAAGGCCAAAGAGAGCAGTTTGGGGAAGTGGACGACACGCGGGAGGGGAGGTTGGGGGCATGGCTAAAAATGTGGGTGGGCATTCATGTGCCACAAGGGGTTGGGCTGCATTCTGTAGATGTTGTGCTCCTCCGGGAGGCATTTGGGCAGAATCTAGAATAAGGAAAAGGTGTTTATTAAGAAGGATATATTCTCCTGGAGGATAATAACAGTGTCTATCCTCCCAACACAACTGTGTCCTTCTAGATTATTCCAAAGTATTTATTGAATGAATGAATAAAACACTGTTATCCACATCAATGCTTCTCAAATTTTCATGCACATCAAAATTATTTGGAGAACTTGTCACAATGAGATTGTTAGGCTCCATGCCACAGTTTCTGAGTCAGCAGAGCTGAGAACAGACCCATGTAACTGCGAAATACTCAGAAATAAGTATTTTGAGGGGACCTGGCATCAGAAGATTAATAATATCTTAGGTTTGTATATTGCTTTAGAGTTTCCAAAATACTTTAATTTGTCTTATTTGACCTTTGTGATTCTGTGACACTATTTCCCCATTTTGAAGATGAAAAGGCCAAAGTCTAGAGAATCAAAATTAACTGCTCAAAGAACCACAGGAGGTAAAATATGGAGTTAGAAAATTAGTCCAGGTCCTCAGACTCCCACTGTGGAGCTCTATCCTCCACACTACACAGAAAGAACTTTGAGAATAAAGTAAATACTAATATAAGCATTCTTCATAGTAGGTGACTTTGAGTATCACTTTCGTACCAAGGTTTTAAGAAGTAAATAAAATTCTGGGATAATAACTCACTTTGAGAAAAACCTAGGTATATATCCGGTGTAATAATAATAATAAATCACCATCATTATTATTACATAAATAACACACCACAGTATTATTGAACCATTATTATTATTATTATTATTATTACATAAATAACATACCACAGTATTATTGGATCATCATTTATCAGCAGTAGGTTAGTGCACAAACTTTGGAGAGAGACCTAGGTCCTGACCCCCACCCTGTCATCTATTAGCTGTATGATCTTCAACAGGTTACTTAACCTCTCTTGCCTCAATCTCTTTATCTATAAAAGGATAGGTGAAAAGAACAAAAATAGATTTAGCCATAGTTTTTATGATAACTAAGTGAATCAATATATGTAAAGTGCTTAGTGGAGTGCTTGGCACACACAGTAAGCTGTATATATATATATATATATATATATGTTATATTATTATTACGATTGTGTGCCCTGGAGGCATGTAGCCCTCCAGCTGGAGCCAGCTGAGATCTGTAGGAGGCCTAAATTCAAACCAGGACACCTGGGTGTACAGACTCGGTTTTCTGACCCAGAATTCGCTTTTTCAAAAACAAGATAGAAGCCCTCCATCAGACAGAAGAGAGAGGAGGTGTCCTTGAAAAGGAAGATCAAGGACGAATTCACAGAGCATCTCGGACACAGCCCTTGTCTTGGCAGCAGAAAAAGTCCAAAGGCCCATGGGGGAAGCAGCTCCAGGACAGCCAGGAGGGACAGCCAGTCATGACAGGCAGCTCTTGCTGCCTAACCACCACGATTTGCTGCCTCTCATACCCCTTCCTGATATATACACGTGGCTGGGTCATCCAGATTTATGACTAAAGTATCATTTCCAAGCTAAACATTAGACAACTGGTAAATATAGCACAGTGCCCAATGCTGCCACCAAAGGCATCCCACTGGTGCAAGGTGGGTGTGGCACCAATTCCAGACTGCTGGGCTTTGGGAAGTTCCTTCCCAGGGTTGTGTGACTCCTGTGTGCTCACTTTGTCCTGGGGCCTTTTTCTAATTGTTGATGCTTGGTTCACAAGTCCTTTCGGTTGTCAATGCTGCTTCTGACCAGGTTTGTACCTTTCCTAAAGGTTGTATGTGCTGCCCCCCTCGGGGAACTCATGGGCCATTTGTCATGGAATCAGAGACAAAATTGACAAAAACCATTGAATTTGTTTCTTCAGAGCCTGACTCCAGTTCAGTAAAGTATTTTCAGGGCATGTAAGAGTGATTCAGTGGTAAAACTGCCATGGCAACCCTTAAACCAGAGAGACAAGCCCTTCTTCACTGAAGAGTCTAACCACAGAACCGATGTTCTCATGGAATCTGTAGAAACAGTTTCCTGCCTCCACTTCTGCAGAGCGTGAGGCATGCAACATGCTGACTAGGAAGGGTCACTCCAGTCCAGCCTCCTCTGTGAAAATATTCTGGACAGTTATTGAACAAAAGAGGAACTATAAGCCTCACTGTTTATACATGTTAATTTGTAAAAGAAATTCAATTTATACACAGGCTGAATTTATAAAATATCTGAAACTGATTCATATACAACCTAATACAAACTTTAATTGTATTAACCAAATGGTACTTTAAAATTGTGACTATTTTAAAACATAAACTCCATGGAAATTCTGCTATAATTACATTTTTAAATTGCTGAAGCAAACGTATGAGATCCGAGCACCCTCAGTTCCACAGGATCCTGATTCACAGAGGGAAATAACTATATTCTGGTCAGATACCATACAAATTGGAATAAATACAAACTGCTTTTTGCATCATAATAATTCTAGCAAAATAAAAATGCTATTTATAGTTATCATCCTATAACCATTTACCAGGTCATTGAGATAAAATAGATGCAAAACTAAAAGTAGAAATTTGTTAAAATGACAATCTTATTATATAATAAGATTTCTTCAGAAATATATTAATTACTTTAAAATCATGTTTCCTTTGATTTTTTAAATAGTCTACTGATATATAATGTCAATATATACTATAACAGTTATACCATGGAAGCCAACCAATTTTAAGTGTACAAGTCAATGCTTTTGTAAATTTATACTTGTGCAACCATCACCGCAGTAGAATTTTAGAACACTTTCAAAATGTCCTAAAATCTCTTTTCTAGCCTGACCAGGCAGGGGCACAGTGGATAGAGTGTCGGACTGGGATGCAGAAGGACCCAGGTTCGAGACCCCGAGCTCACCAGCTTGAGCGCGGGTCCATCTGGCTTGAGCTAAAGCTCGCCAGCTTGGACCCAAGGTCGCTGGCTCCAGCAAGGAGTTACTCAGTCTGCTGAAGACCCGTGGTCAAGGCACATGTGAGAAAGCAATCAATGAACAACTAAGGTGTCGCAACGGCAATGAAAAACTAATAATTGATGCTTCTCACCTCTCTCCGTTCCTGTCTGTCTGTCCCTATCTATCCCTCTCTCTGACTCTCTCTCTCTGTCCCTGTAAAAAAATAAAAATAAAAAAAAGAAAGAAATGAAGGGTCCTAACCCCATCCTCACAGGGCTCCAAAGGCTCTTGTCTATTTCATTCTCCTCTCTGATCAATTCATCTGCTGGAGTGAATCCAGCGTGGCATTGGCTTACATCATAAAACAAACAACTTTATAAGACTTTTTGTTGAAGTACTGTGTTAGCTAGGAGTAGGTTCAGCTACAAAATAAAAGCTGTTTTTCTCTCACGGTAAAGAAGTCCAGGCGTGGAGGGTCATGGTGTCAGGACCCAGGCTCCTTCTGTCTCATTGCTCTACTGTGCATGGCTTCTACTCCACGATCCCCTCTTACTGTAGGATGCCATTCAAGCTCCAGCTAGCATGTCCACCTTTTATCCAGCAGACTGGAGGAAGGGGAGAAGAGCATACTTTCCTTCTAAGAGAACTTTCTGGAAGTTGTTCTTTGGAAAGTTCTAAGAGAACTTTCTCAAACATATCTGCTTACTTAGGGTGACTGTAATATGCTATCTAAACTAGAACCCTTGTGAGAGTTAATGAGCATACTATTAATAATTATACCAGAATACTATAATAGGTATAAATTAGGATTTTCCCAGGACTTATTCAGAATAAGTTACAAACGTGTATAAACATATTCCATTGGCCAGAACTTGGTCAGATGGCCACACTTACCTGTAAGGAAGGCTGCACATATTGTCTTTATTCTGGGCAGCTGTGTGCCCAGCTAAAACCTGGCAAAGAGAAGGATGAATAGCCAATTAGTACCTCGGCCACAAGTACTTTCCAAAACCCAGCAAATGTCCTAGTTGGAGATTGCAAGTTGTTACAGCCCCTGTGGACTGGTTTCCTGTAAGGTAAGGCTTCTACCCTGGTCCAAACAGCTATGAACAGGAAGAGGGTGTGAAGGCAGAACTTTGGGATTGTAGGGCTACCCTCTCAGGATCCACAAATAAAAGTCGAGGCTGAGAAAGGGGCCTGGGCAGAGCAGGCAAATCGACTGACTCATCAAATAAAATAGGCTATAGATAGCTACAGAGGGCAGTAAATGCCAGGGTGGAAAATTACAACCAATGCAGCGGGCAGACTATGGAAATCACCTGAAATATTTTAGCAAGGAAATGATATAAATGGACATTCTAGTTAAACAAAGTTATCCTAGCTATGGGTGTGGGCTGATTTGGAATAAAGTGAGATGAAAAGTAAGAGTTCCCTTCAACCTCTGAATTAGGTCAGGTGAGATTAAACTTGACATTAAGCAGAACTTCAGAAGTGGGAGAGAACTCTTAAAGTTAGGTAGACAATTACAGCAACAAGAAGGGGTTGCTGAGAGTAAGAGAGGAGTAAGAAAATCTATAAAAAGTAGAATTACAAATTCAAAAACCACAACAGTTTGGCCCATGAAGTATAGCGGCATTTACTACAGGCATGACTATATCATATATCACTATATAATAATGTGTAGTCCTAATGTATTGTATATCACTATACAATAATGTGTAGTCCTAATGTATTATATATCACTATACCATAATGTGTAGTCCTAATGTATTACATATCACTATATAATAATGTGTAGTCCTAATGTATTACATATCACTATACAATAATGTGTAGTCCTAATGTATTATATATCACTATACAATAATGTGTAGTCCTAATGTATTATATATCACTATACAATAATGTGTAGTCCTAATGTATTACATATCACTATACAATAATGTGTAGTCCTAATGTATTATATATCACTATATAATGTCTAATCATGGTACTCCCTTTCTTCTTTTTATTTTACTTTATTAATTTTAAAGCAGTGACATTAATAAATCATGGTACATATGTTCAAAGAAAACATCTCCAGGTTATCTTGTCATTCAGTTATGTTGCATACCCATCACCCAAAGTCAAATTGTCCTCTGTCACCTTCTCTCTGGTTTTCTTTGTGCCCCTCCCCTTCCCCCTCCTCCTCCTTCTTCTCCCCGCTCCTCCTTCTTCTCCCCCACCCAACCACCACACTCAGTAAAGTAGTACAACCATTATGGAAGAAAGTATATGGTGGTTCCTCAAAAAACTAAAAATAGAACTACCATATGATGGTACTCCTTTTCTTAAAGAAATCATTATGCCATGTTTTAGAAAGCAATAAAGTTTCTAATACACTATATAAAATACTTTTATTCAAAATGGTAAGACATTTTGTGTTTATTTGAGAGGTAAGCTTAGGTATCTAGAAATTTTGTTATACAAAACATGTTATTTTCCAAATAATAATAAGTCCTCACTACTTCTGAAACGAATCTGTTATGAAAGGCATGTTATAGGACAGCACTTAAATGTGGACATTACACTCACCTGCTGACTCCCAGACAGAGCACAGAGCTCTGGAAACCCAAGTTCAGCATCTTAATCCCTCAGCTAAATAAATATATAAAACGACTAAAGAAAAAAAAATTATCTGTTATTTATTGTAGAAATGCAGCTAAACATATGATACCGAGGCCCTCGGATGATGCAGAACGCTTGCCGTCAGCCCTAGGAAATCATTCTTATTGAAAGGCGTGAGTTTCCAGTCGAAGGACTGAGTTCACACGACTCTCTTCTGAAACAACAATTTCTGTAACAGTTTAGTCCTTGAACAGAAAATGCCGGGTAACACCATGATAAAAGCATGAAATATAACAAAATCTGTGGTTATCTCTTCTGTTTACATAGAAATGCAATAAACAACCGGCTCTGCCCAGTATTATGCTCTAAATTTAAAGAAATGCATGTATGGAAACTTAAGAGGAGCCCTCTTTGGTAATTTTGAATAATGAATGGGAAAACTATGCTGGAATGGTTGAAAGTGAACTACACAAAGAAGTTTCTAGAAATTTGAGCCTCTGCATGGGATTTTTTCAACATCTCTCACAGATTATTTTTGACTAAGCCAAGCATGGAGTCTATTTTAAAGCTCCCAATTTAAAAATCATGAGAGCTTTATAAAATCCTCCACCTGCATGTCTTCTTAGGAACACTATCCTTCATTTTCTAAAGGATGAAAACCGCTAGGGTATAAAAGCTGTTCAGCTGGCATTATCAATAGGGTAAGAAAAAGTAACAGTGGCTGACAAAGAGGAAACAAATTGCATCTTTGAAGAAGTTTTCTTGAAGCTCTTGTTAAAAGCTATAACCTCTGATGTTAACTAAATTTAACCCATTCTGACCCTTGCAGTGGCCCTTAACCTTTTCTTTCTTCTGCTTCCTGTGGCTGCTGGAGACAATTGGCCCAGTCCTTGGAAAAGCCTTCTCTGTCACACACAAAGGCCCAGCCTTCCTTCTATGCCATCAGGAGGCCCGAAACCAACCAAGGGGTCAGCACCTGTGCAGAGGAGCAGGTGACAGGAGACTGCTTAGACTGCTTGCCTCCTTCCAGAGCAAGTTGTAAGAGTGTCTACCCTCCAGCCAGCCACCACACTGCCGTTTCAGGCATTCAAGCCACTGAAGTTCTGGGTTTTTTTGTGAATGCAGACTTGAAACAAATTAATCCATTGCTGTTCAACTGACTGTAAAATCAGTAGATTTACTGTTGCGAAAAGAAAAACTGAGAGCTTTCATTTCCACTTTGGTAGGGTCACAGATGCATCCTCGGCTCCTGACAAAAAAAAAAACAGCCTTCAAAATCTTTGTAGCAACATTTGGGGGTGTTGGTGGAGGAAGCAGCCAAACAATGACAGAAATGTACAGTGGAAAGTTTTCCCCTGTACAATATGCACATAAAACTTCACATTTGAGAGACTTTCTGTAAGGTCAGTGGGCACTAGGGGAAGGTCATGTGAGAAACCAGACCCAGGAACTTTAGCTAGAACCACCCACACCTATGTGTGCCAAAAGAAACTTCCCAGGAGTCCTTTGGAAAAGAGCGACTGCCCACCAATGAAATTTTGCCATGTCATATTAGCTCAACCATCCTAGACGAGACCCCTTTAAATATCCCCCACATGGTTTCATCCATGCGACTTCTCTGGCTCCTGTCCCTGGGACCAGAGAATATCGTCAGGGAAGCGCTCTACTAAATGAAGCTTTTACTATTCCACACTTTGTGGCTATGCCTTTCCTTCTTCCTCAGTGGGGAAAAATACCTTACATTTGGTGCCAATACCCGGAAGGAGTTGAAGCCCACTGGGGCCACTCCTCTTCCCTTCCCTTCTGAGGAAGAACCAGGATCTCCAACCTCCACCCACTTTGGCACACGGTGCGGTAAGTGCCCTGCCTCCGGTCTCCCCTCAGTTCTTTCTGCTGAGACTCCCTGTCCTTAATCACAGCTGCATCAGAGACCTCTTTTCCATTCCAAGTGCATGTGTGCCCGTGGAGACATCCCCAGCACATCCAGTTTACCTAACCGTCCGGTGGCCAAAGCTTGAGTTGTGGGACACCAATTCTCATCTCTGACCACTCCGAGGACTGAGGGCAGCCATATAGGCACAGGAATTTAAACCTGACTCAAAAACACTCCTGAAGTGCCTTATCCGGAATCTCTCCCTCCCTAAAGAAGAAGAAACTGTTCTTCTCCACTGTGGCCAGGCCACAGAACCTACTGGATAATTGAACCAGGTGGCCTCCTGAAGAAACTTTTGATTTTAACACCCTCACCAATTTGACTATCACCAAAAGAGCTGGGAACTGGTTGGAGATCCCTTATATTCAGGGCTTCTAGTATCTGCGCTCCCGTCCTAATCTCTGTGCCGCCTGCTACATGGAACAGGCCCTTTTTGGTCAGAGAAACCTCACCTAAACCCTCCACTCCTGATCTTTCCTTCTTAGCCAACCTCCAACTCTCTTCTCCTCCTGCACGACTCGGCTCGCTCAGTCCCATTGGGCTCCTCCCCTCCCTTCACTGGTTCCTGTTTCTCATTCACCTGCAAATACCAGTCTCTCTTTCTCCTCCCCTGCTGGCCAGGGCCCCCTTCCTTCTCTGCTGTGTTCTTAAGCCCCTCCTCCATCAGGCCACCCTCCCCCAGGCATTAGCCCTCATGCCAGTTTGCAGGGCTCCTGACCCCACGGCCCAACCCTGATCTTCTTGCAGGAAGGCCTGGCCCAGTCCTGCCTCTGGCTCCAGCATTTCCGGCCAGATCTGAATGCTGAGCTCCCCAAGAGCCCACTCCCCTCTTATTCTCAGCCCCTAAACCCCTATCCAGGACCTGTGAACATGGCATTTAAAGTTTTTAATGGTCGCAGCTAGTAGAAAAAGGCCAAGGCTGTTTGCCAGGCCTGCATGCAGCAGAAGGTAACACTCCAAACCAAGACTCTTGTGGCAGCCCTGAGGCTGGCAGAGCAACAGGGGCAAGGCATAGCAAGTGCCCGACCCAAGTCCGGGCTGCAAGGAGAAATCCCACCAGGAGCTTGGTTTAAATGTGGCAAGGAGGGTCATTGGTCTCGATGGTGCCCACTAAGCCCTGTCCTAACTGCAAGCAGTCCAGTCACTGGCGGAGCAATTGCCCCTTTTGGGCAACAGGCTCGTCCTCAGTGCCTCTACATGGAGGACAAGCCAACCAAACGGGAGGCCAAGCCAGCCAGGCAGGCCCACTGCTCAAACTCCTAGGCCTCATGGACGACTGACATGGCCTGGACTCAGAGACCCCCATCACCCTCACCAAGCCCCGGGTAATGCTGCAACTAGTGAGAAAGTCCATCTCATTTCTTGTGGACACAGGGGCTACCTTCTCTGTTTGCCATCACACTCTAGACCAGGGGTAGTCAACCTTTTTATAAAAACTGCCCACTTTTGCAGTGGTAGTCAAATTTGGTAAATAATTATTATTATATGCTTTCACTTACTGTAACTCTGCTTTATAAATTTTATAAAGTAAAGTTACTTCCCTACTTTATAAATCACCATTACTGTGGAACCAGTGGGCGGTTAGAAAATTTTACTACTAACAGAGATACAAAAGTGGACTTTATATAATAGTAATTAGTTACCAAGTACTTTATGTCAGATTTTTGCTAAGGTTGGCAGAATAAATCTTTATAAAACAACTTACTATAGTTAAATTATATAATCGCAGTGCCGTTTGGTTGCTCCACTACTGCCCACCATGAAAGCTGGAATGCCCACTAGTTGACTACCACTGCAAAAGTGGGCAGTTTTTATAAAAAGGTTGACTACCCCTGCTCTAGACCTTTAGTTCCCTCACAGGTCTTGGTTATGGGAGTGGATGAGACCTCTTCTTTTCCTCTTTACACGCCACCCCTGACATACAATTTGGACAGAATCCCCTTTTCGCATTCCTTCTTAGTTATGCCCTCTGGAAGGAAAGGGGCTTCCTCACTACCAAAGGCTCCCCCATAATCAATACTACCCTCATTTCTAACTGTCTCTCACCTCAAGCTTGCTCCCATGCAGGACCGCTGGCAGTCATAACCACTGGGCACAACCCATCTCCTGCTCAATAAGAGGTTGGGCCCTGCAGACCCTCCTGTTGCTCCTGTCCTTCCCACCAGGAACCTACCGCCAGAGTGAGCTGAAGCAGGGAGCAATGCTGTTCAGTAGGACTGGCCTGATGGAAGAAAACTTCAATCTCCTCAACCATCTGTGAGAGAAACTGCACAGGAATCTTGCCTCCTACAACCCACTTGGCTCCAAATGGCAGCTACCCATCCTCACCTAGGCTGCCCATTCTAAATCTTCTAATTATCAATATATAACTCATATTTACTCCTTTTTTTTTTTTTAATTCTTACAGGACTGCATCCGCGAAGTTTCTCAAGTCACGGTCAAACAGATGTTCCTCCCGACTCCCCTCAAAACCACCACCTTCTTATCTCTCCTCCCCACGATGCCCCTAACCAGCAGGAAGTAGCCAGATAAATAATGGTGCCCTTATTATAGGTCGGTTGGCAATGGGGTAAGGTCATGTGAGGAACTAAACCCGGGAACTCTGGCTGGAACCACCCACACCCATGCCTGCCTAAAGAAACTTCCCAGGAGTCCTTTGAAAAAGAGCAACCATCTGTCAGCCAGTGAAATTTCACGTCATATTAGCTCAACCACCCTAGACGAGACCCCTTTAAATTTCCCCCACGTGGTTTCATTCATGCAACTTCTCTGGTCTCTGTTCCCGAGACCAGAGAACATTGTCCAGGAAGCACTATACTAAATGAAGCTTTTACTATTCCACACTTCGTGGCTATGCCCTTCCTTATTCCTCAGTGGGGAAAAATGCCTTTTACACTTTCCAAAAAGGAATAATTTGCCTTAAATCCCATTTCCCTCAGAGATGGAAAAACAGTGAAAGTACAAAACTGTTTTATCACTAACATCATATTTGCTTTCAGTCCAACATTCCTTAAATATCTTCGTGACTAAAGGATCTCATGTGCATGTTTAAAAACATTCTTGGGTTTTATTTAATATTTAAAATGCTGACCAATAACTTAGTTCTGTTTTACTTTGATTTGCACAGTAGTAAACATTGTACATTTTGCAAGGCTTCCCATACTAACTCTTTATATTTCTGCATGATGTCCTATATTTGTAAAGGAAATTATTTTCATTAAGCATTTCAAAGTCACCAAAATTAACTGAATATCCCCCAAACTCAATACCTTTAAAATGGAACTACATGGTGCTATTGTTTTTCCTAAGAAGAATTTTGAACTTATTTTGTGCTTCATTCAGTTGTACAAGAGACTTTTCACATAAGATAAATGGGCCTTTCATGTATAAATACTCTTTTTTTAAAAAAAAAAAAGATTTATTTATTCATTTGAGACATGAGAGAGAAAGAGAGAGAGAGAGAAGGGAGACACAAGGGGGGAGGAACAGAAAGCATCAACTCCCATATGTGCCTTGACCAGGCAAGCCCAAAGTTTTGAACCAGCAGCCTCAGCTTTCCAGGTCGATGCTTTATCCACTGTGCCACCACAGGTCAGGCATACTCTTTTATTTAGCAGACATAAATGCCTTTTTAAAAATTCATTAGAATATGTCATTCATTTTAGACATGACAAAATTTATTTTGTTCATTCACAACCACTATCGTGCTTTAATAATTGGTGCCACCACTTTTTGACAAGAGAAATAATCAATCAGGAGCCTAATGTTATGGGAAACCTTACACATTAAAAAGAAATTTATTTTGAATCTAAGTGTAAAGCCAGTAGCCAAGGCCACAATCACAGCCGCCTGGCTCATGCAGGTTCGCATTAGATTTGAACAGTCGGTAATGAAACAATGGAGTCAAGAACTGGTGAACCATCAGCTTTAATTCTAGCTTGCACCCGGCGGGCAAGCAAAAACACACACTGGGCTCCAAATCCCACACATTCAGTGCTCACAAGGCTACTGACTTATCCGAGTTTTCTAGAATCAAAAGGTTTCTAGCTCACCAGACTTATTCACCTGTTTCCCATCTCCTTCTCCAGCACAAACTCTTAACAAACTGGCTTCTCCCTCAGCACTCCGCCATCCTGGCTGCTTCTCCTGGCCTCCATGTGGCCTTCATCTGCTCTCCTCTCTGATACTTTAGGAACCAAGAGAGAGCAAGCTACTGGTCTGTCTCACTTTATAATGTAGAAATCCAAACCCTTAATCCAATCTACAGACGAGGAAGTCTCTGATACAAAGTCACCCATCTGAGGCATAATGGGATTCCTCAGGAGTGCACCACCCTACATCATTCAATCAGTCAAGAGTGTGGGGAAAAGCTTACTCTTAAAACCGAGCCTTAGGCTATAACGACCCAGCCTGCCCACAGCCTGTCCCCAAACACACATTAATATCAACGAACTTCCATGTGGGCAGCACCATCTTTAACAAAGTGAGCATATTATATTTTATCTGCCCAACACTAAAGATAGTTTGAAAGTGTATGAAGGGTTTTAACATGGATATCGTCACCACATGTTCTCCAATGCTTCACGGAAAGTGACATAAATAGCCACAGGATGAATCTAGGTGACTTAAAGAAAAAGATCATCTAAATTCTTACAACATTGAACGAGCTACTGATCAGGAAGCCAAATCACCTTGCCTAGAGTTTTTCCTTTCCTTTCTTTCTTTTTTTTTTTCTTTTTTAGCAAAGGAATGTTTAGAATGGATTAATCACAGTTCTGCCTGAGAATAAATGATAGAGATTCAGTAAGAAGGATTTCAGACATTATGAGAACATAGTATTGGGCTGAGAGTATCTACAGGAAGTTTTGATGTTACTCCACACCTTGCTTTCTATGTCTCTTTTGACACGTTTGTAAACATGTACTCATACAGCACGGATCCCGTCAGTTATTAAAATGGCACTTATAGAATGAGCAAGTTGCTGCCATTTAAGACACCTGTCCTCAGCTAGATCTAGTTGCCCCAACAAACAAGGAAACCTGCTCAGCCTTGAATAGGTCCATAAGAGCAAAGATCAAGTCTGTGTCCTCATCAGGTCCATTCTATGTCCTCAGCAAGGCACACGTCTGGCACTTAGACACTGAAAATTTTTATGACCTAGAGTCCAAGGTTAATATTTGCACGTTGGCCATCTCCAAGTTAAACAAGAAAAATTAGATTTATTTTATTCTACTAAAATTATTCCCTAATAACAAGATAGAATTTTGTTTAGTGGTAATTAGAGTTCACATGCAATAGACTTAAATTCCCCTATTTTAGTAAAACTTCCCTGATAAGAGCTTACAATCTAATGGAGGAGGGGGGCATTTAAAGTATAATTCATTGGCAACTGTTTAATGCAGATATTTGAACCTACATATACTTTGTCACATTTATTTAACTTTAAAATAACCCAGAATTGTAGTCCTCTAGCCCACTGGGAACTAACTACCAGTGTCATATGGAAAAACTTTTCAACACATAAACTGTTGTCAAGAGGAGACAGAGAGGCAGTCAGGAGAGACTAACCTCCCAGGTCTCCTTCTCTCAGAGCTTTTATTGATCAGAAGTAGAACAATGGTAACAGGATTGCAGGGGAGGGAGATCAGGTGATAAGGGGAAAGAAAGACTAATGTACTGGAAAAAGGGCTAGTTTGGGTTAATAAATTTTTTCTTTTGCTAATTAGCAAGCACAAAGGGAGGGGTAATCTATAAACCTCTAGGCTAATTTCCTAAAGCCCTGTTCACATGCTTTCCCTTGTGTTAGCACAAAGGTCACTCACTCACACAGTTTCTCCGAGTTTGCATCCTAGAAAACTGCCTCCCTGTGTTTGCAGCAGGGGAGCAGATTCACATTACCATTCACACTCAGGGCTTTTTAATTAAAGTTTCTTAATCCAAGTTATAGAGGGTGGGTGATTCCCTACACAAGATTGGACTAGTATCAAATTAGCTTCTACAAGTAACTGTTTCAGGTATTGTGGTGTTGGGCAGATGAAATATATTATGCTCACTTTGTTAAGGATGGTGCTTCCCACATGGAAGCCCGTCACCCAGGTGATATTATTTGCCCTTATGCTTAGGATGGGTGTGTGGGAAAGGCTGTAATGTAAGCAGGCCAGGTCGTTATAGCCTACGGCTTAGTTTTAAGAATAAGCTTTTCCCCACACCCTTGACTGATTGAATGATGTGGGGTGGTGCACTCTCATGAGGAATCCCATTATGTCTCAGATAGGTGACTTTGTATCAGAGACTTTCTTGTTTGTAGATTGGATTAAGGGTTTGGATTTCTACATTATAAAATGAGACAGACCAGTAGCTTGCTCGTTCTTGGTTCCTGAAGTATTAGAGGGAGAGCAGATTAAGGCCACGTGGAGGCCAGGAGAAGCAGCCAAGATGGCAGAATGCTGAAGAAGTAGCCAGTTTGTGCAGAGTTTGTGTAGAGAGAAGGAAATGGGAAACGGAGGTGAATAAGTCTGGTGAGCTAGAAACCTTTGATTCTAGAAAACTCGGATAAGTCAGTAGCCTTGTGAGCACTGAATGAGTGGGTTTTGGAGCCCAGTGTGTGTTTTTGCTTGCCCACTAGGTGCAAGCTAAAATTAAAGCTGATGGTGTAAGGTCCGACCCGCATGAAATGAGACAAAGTACCAAATAGTTAAAAAGTCCAACTTTATTGGAACCTTCGGGCAGGTTCAGTGACTCGGGGAGTAGTGAGCCTGAGAAGCCGCGCCTAACTGGTGGGGTTTGAGATTTTTATACCCCTACAGGTTGGTTGGGGAATTTCCACTGCGGTTTAGGCCTGCAGGTTTCTTGCGCAACCAGGGATGTTAACGGTTGAGGAATTTCTATTGTGTTTTCGGACAGGGTGTGTGTGATAAAGGTTAGTAATTACAGAAATACCAAAGATATGAGGGACTTTCTGGCCCCTGCCCGGAGGGTGCCAGACATTCCTGGCTCTTTGGTATAGGGAGTGGGGCGACGCGGTCTTATCTGGCTACTTCCTGCTGTACAGGGGCGGAGTTGGGGAGGGGTAGGAAAGAGCCAGAGCAGTCCGTATCCGCTATGGTGGGCAGGGGTTGGTACTGTTGCAGCATCATCTGGTTGACTGCTATCCTGGTGATTTCCTGAAATCGGGTCTGCAGGAAGTGAAAAAGACAAGGGGTAATTAGTAAGATTAGTCCAATTATGAAAATGGGTCCTATGAGTGGAGCCAGTAAAGACTACATGGAGGAGTTCCACCAAGAAGAAGCTTCTGCTGAGAATTTTTGTTTCTGGAGATCAGAGCTGAGTTTATGGAGGGCTTCTACCCTGGTCTCTACAAGGCCGGATTCGTTGATGTAGTAGCAACATTCTTCCCGCAGGAAGACACAGGTGCCCCCGTGCTTGGCCGTAAGCAGGTCCAGGGCTCGCCGGTTCTGTAACGAGACTTGGGCAAGAGAAGTTATTTGTCTCTGTAGGGAGGCTACAGTGGGGGTATCCGTATCCCAGACCTTAGGGTCGACTCCAGGTAGAAGCTGGACTCTGGGGTCCGAGTCAGGCCCGGGGTCGGGATCTGGCACCAGTGCTAATAGGAAGGCTTGGCTGGAGGAGAATGAAATGCTTGCCCGGAGTTTGGACAAAATGTCTCTCCCCAGGAGGGGAACCGGGCAGGAGGGTATGACTAGGAAGGAGTGAGAGAATGGGTGACCCTCAAATAGGCAGTTAAGGAGGGTCGTCCGCCGTGGGGTCGAGAGTGATCCATCGATTCCCATGACCGAGACCTGAGAGGGAACTGTAAGGCCCGAATGAGAGGGAAGGACAGAGTAGGTAGCCCCCATGTCTATTAAGAAGGAAACAGACTTACCCGCTACCTGGAGCGTAGCCCTGGGCTCGGTGAGAGTAACCGGAGTCAAAGAGCCAGGGCCCCCTCAGTCGTCCATTAAGCCCAGCAGTCCTGAGGCTGGAAATGCCTGGTTCTCAGTTCCCCGGCATTGAGGTGCCGGAGGCTGAGCCAGGGTCGGGCAGTCCGACTTCTAGTGGCCCATTAGTTTGCACTGTGGGCAAGGCTTGGTGGGGGGCCTCGGTTTCGGGCAGGCCTTGGCCCAGTGGCCCTCTTTGCCACATTTAAAGCAAGCACCCGATGGTGTGCGCTGCCCTTCTTTGGAGGCTGGCTTTTTTCCCGATTCCCCTACCGGCCAAAGGGCCGCTACCAGGGCTTGGGTTTGGAGGCTTACCTTTTGCTGTAGCCATTCAAGACGGGCAGCTTTAGCCGTTTCCTCTAGAGCGTTAAAAACTTTAAAGGCCATTTTTACCAGGTCTTGGATGGGAGTCTCAGGGCCCTCCTCAGCGTTTTTAAGTTTCTTTCTAATATCCGGGGCTGACTTAATGTCATGCCAGGTCAGGTCATATGTCTGAGTCAGGTACCGGAATTCCTTAATGTAGGTTGAGGGATCGGCCGAGAAAGATCCTAGCCGTTTCTCGATCTGTGAGAGGTCTTGGAGAGAGAAGGGGATATGTACTCGAACTAGTCCTTCTGCCCCAGCCACCTCACGGAGAGGGGCGAGAACAACGGATGACGATTGGGGGCCATGTGACCTGGTATGGGCTACGACAGGAGAGGTTAGGGGGTCTGCAGGAGGTGGGGCAGAAGAAACCAGAGGGGCGGAAGGAGCCAGAACCTGGCCCGGGTCTGGGAGGTTTTCGCGGGAAAGAGCTGGAGGGGGAGATAGGTGGTCGGGAAGGTCATCGGGTTGAGAGTAAGGAGGGGGTTCCTGGGAGGAAGCCTTGGGAGGAGAGGAGGTTCGAGTTAGGAGAATTTGGTGGGTAGAACAATGGGAACAGAGGTCGGGGCGGGAACGAAGGTCCCAGAAAGTTTGGACATAGGGGACCTCAGAATCTTTTCCTGTCCATCAGCAGAAATTGTCCAGGTCTTGGAGGACGTTAAAATCAAAAGTGGCCATTGGAGGCCAGTGGGACCTATTGTCCAGGTTGTATTGAGGCCATGCGACCTGCGACAGAAAAATGAGTTTCTTCCAACGGAGGGTTTGAGTGTACCCCAATTTGGAGAAGTTAGCCAATAAACACCCAAGGGGTGTTTTGGGATCAGCTTTGGACCCAGAGTTGCCCATCGTTCAGGGAGAAGTACGGGGAGGTTTCACGGATTGGGAAAAGGGACAACCGAGAGGCGTCCCAATCGGGTGTCCCAGTTCCGGAAGGAGACTCGGTCTCCGGTATTGGAGAGAGAGAGAGAGGCGTACCACTCACTCGCACTCCTTTAAAGGCTCCTGGAGCCGGCAGAGGGGTTCCTGGCTCGGCCGAGTCTAGGACAGGAACCCCAGTTGGCAACCCGCGAAAAGGTCCCAGAAGAAAGGAACGTACTTACAGCCTGGCTGAACGAGAAAGGGGGTTCCCTGGTCCAAAAAAGGTACCGCAGTATGCAGGCCGGAGGGAGGAGAGAGAAAGACAGAGGGTGACGCTCGCCCAGTCACTTGGACCTAAAGGCAGGTCACAAACCCTCTCCCGGGTTTTCGGCACCAAATGTAAGGTCCGATCTGCATGAAATGAGACAAAGTACCAAATAGTTTAAAAGTCCAACTTTATTGGAACCTTCGGGCAGGTTCAGTGACTCGGAGAGTAGTGAGCCAGAGAAGCTGTGCCTAACTGGTGGGGTTTGAGATTTTTATACCCCTACAGGTTGGCTGGGGAATTTCCACTGCGGTTTAGGCCTGCAGGTGTCTTGCGCAACCAGGGATGTTAACGGTTGAGGAATTTCTATTGTGTTTTCGGACAGGGTGTGTGTGCTAAAGGTTAGTAATTGCAGAAATACCAAAGATATGAGGGACTTTCTGGCCCCTGCCTGGAGGGTGCCGGACAGATGGCTCACCAGTTTTTGGCTTCGTTGTTTCATTACCATCTGTTAGAATCTAATGCGAACCTGCATTGGCCAGGCAGCTGTGATAGTGGCCTTGACTAATGGCTTTACATTTGGCGTAGTCTGTGGCAGGATTCGATACAGATCGGTATGGAGCTGGCTCCCTTGAGGTGCATGGTAGAGAACTGGCTGCTGTTATGGTTCTTTATGGCTGTCCTTCTGGGGACTGTAGGATGGCTGACTTTTACAGCCATGTGTGAGGAAACTGAGAGTTCTATGGAGCAGGCTGCCTGGGACCTGCAAATCAAGCAGTGGAAGGAGCTGGAGGAAATGTGGGAGAAAGAGATGCCGACCCTGGAGCTAAAGAATGAGCTGGAGGAGGAAGCCGACCAGGTTTGTGAGATTCGCCTGGAAATGGAGCAGACACTGGAGAAGGAATCACAGGTTTGTGAGTTGGAGATTGCCCTGGATATTGTGGAGAGCCAGCAGCAGCATGAGGCCAGGGCCAGAGTTAAGGCCGGGGCCGGGGCTGGAGCTGCAAGGCCTGCTGAGCAGATGGCAGCGGTGGCCCAGAGCTCGAGCCCAGCAGCAGGAGCTGATGTTTTCAGTTCCTCTTTGGAGGATGAGGAGAATCGAGCTGGAGTTGCAATCCGCAGTCTCCAGAAGATGAGAGCCCAGCTGGAAGGAAGACCTGCTATACTCCTGGTAGGTCTGCAATTTTGGGACATAGGGGTGGATGCCATCATGTTCCCCAGAGCAGAGATGGAAATGCTGACTGCCATTGCCACATGCTTTTCTTTAGGACAGTGTGAGACCTGCCATGATGGCAGGAATGAGTGGGGAGGCTAACACCTCATGTGTGTGGAATGATTTCCTGGACTATGACCGAAGTGAGCACTGGGTCCTTTGTTGAATGGACTTATGGACTTTGGACAATGTGCAATACGCTGATGGGAGTGGGGGGCGGCTTTTATGGAGGTCCTCCCTCTGCCCTAGGAAGCCTTTGAAATGGCAAGAGAGAAGGCCAAGGACATTTTGCACTTTTGGCAAAGTGTTCAGAGACTGGTGAAGTGTATCTTTGTAATTGTTGAAATTGTATGTATGATTTGTCATATTGTTGTAATTTGTGTAATGTGCCTAATTTCTTTGTACAGGAATGCCAACAGTGTAGATTGTGGGTAGTAAAGTGAGCATAGGGGTGGATTGTTGGGCAGATAAAATATATTATGCTCACTTTGTTAAAGATAGTGCTTCCCACATGGAAGCCCATCACCCAGGAGATATTATTTGCCCTTATGCTTGGGATGGGTGTGTGGGAAAGGCTGTAATGTAAGCAGGCCAGGTTGTTATAGCCTAAGGCTTAGTTTTAAGAATAAGCTTTTCCCACACCCTTGACTGATTGGATGATGTGGGGTGGTGTGCTCTCATAAGGAATCCCATTATGCCTCAGATAGGTGACTTTGTATCAGAGACTTTCTTGTTTGTAGATTGGATTAAGGGTTTGGATTTCTACATTATAAAGTGGAACAGACCACGGTAGCTTGCTCGCTCTTGGTTCCTGAGGTATTAGAGAGGAGAGCAGATTAAGGCCACATGGAGGCCAGGAGAAGCAGCCAAGATGGCAGAATGCTGAAGAAGAAGCCAGTTTGTGCAGAGTTTGTGTAGAGAGAAGGAGATGAGAAACGGAGGTGAATAAGTCTGGTGAGCTAGAAACCTTTGATTCTAGGAAACTCTGATAAGTCAGTAGCCTTGTGAGCACTGAATGAGTGGGTTTTGGAGCCCAGTGTGTGTTTTTGCTTGCCCGCTGGGTGAAAGCTAGAATTAAAGCTGATGGCTCACCAGTTTTTGGCTTTGTTGTTTCATTACCGTCTGTTCGAATCTAATGTGAACCTGCATTGGCCAGGCAGCTGTGATCCTGACCTCGACTACTGGCTTTACATATGGCATCAGGAAGACAGCCTGGTGTGTCAATAATTTTTATGGGTAGAAACAATAACTATGGGGAAAACTGTTCACTTCTATGAGTCCCCTTCTATGCACATATGGAACCAGGCAATTTACAGAGAATTTGTGACATAGTAATATTATTTCCTGTATGGCCAGGGGCTGCATTGTGGTCATTCACATGCAGGTTCTCATTGAATTAGGGCAGACGGTAAAGAAATGGTGGAGTCGGAGGATGGTTGGCCATTCTGTTTATTAGTGTCTCACCAGAACAGGCAAGCCATAAGAAAAGCCAAGGAAAAAGCAGAAAACTTGCTTTTCCCATGGAGAGCAAGGGATCAGAGAGGAGAGAAAAAGAAATCCTTCCGCACCTCCCAGTGGTGGGGGCAGAATCTCTCTTCCAGTAAACAATAGCCTAACAATGGCCCTTCCCCAGAAGGAAGGTAATTAGCCCTTTCACCAGGGCAGTGGCAATTTTTAACAATAAAAGTGAGCAAAACCAGAAAATACAGATTTTACAAACTTATTTGCCCAATATTCCACCCCTTTTGCTCATTTTACAATCTGCACCACAGGTATCTTCCACAATGTTCACTGTGCGAGGAGTGGGGTACATTTCATAAAAAGAAACAGTACAAACTATAGCAATAGAATTAAAAAATCAGAAGCTATGGGTGAAATGAGAGAGCTGTCAGCGGCACCAAGAGAGGCAAATCTTTTCCCTCTGCAGAATACAAGCCAGAGTTTTGTCTGCAGATAACCCAGCAGCTGGTACCAGAGGCCGCCCTGAGCGGGCATACCAAACCTAATTGGCCAATACACCAGCATCTGCTGGTTCTATGTGTAGTAAAATAGGAGAACTCATTATTGGCCATAAAGAAATTACAAAGGTGTCCTTCATTATGCTCTCCCTGAGCACTCAAGGGATAATACACTTCTACCTTAGGTGGCCAGGTGCTGGTTGCCCAAGGAGTTAACTGGAGGTCCACCTCTAGCCCCTTTCCCCATGGTGCCAACAAGGCCACCCATCTCAGATGGGGGGCCTGTACAGTCCAGGGCCAAGTCCATTGAAGCCGTTGGCTTTTAAGAAGGGCTGTTGGGGCAGGCAAGAGCACGTTACCCTGCTGTCCAAAGCCTGGCTTGAGTAAAATGTCCTTGGTGCAAATTTGCAACTGAATGGGGGCAGCTGCCCAATGTAGGAAGGCCTCTACTGAAGCTGGGCTCCCACGTCGAGGTATCTCATTCAAAATTCAGAGTACTATCCATCGTGGTGTGTCCATCCAGTAAGGGAGCTGGTGTCCTCCTCCTGTCGCAGTCCCTGCTTTAAGAGTCCATTATACCACTCAGTGATACCAACAGCCTGATAGTGGTAGGGAACATAGTACTTCCAGTCCACCCCCAGCTCTTGAGCCATTGCCTCACCACTGAACCAGTGAAGTGGGTACCATTGTCACTTTCAAGGACCAGCGGTCACCCATATGTAGCACTCAGGCGGTCCAAAGCCTGTATGACTGCCCTCTGGTCAGGATTACAGGCGGGATAAGCAGCAAGCAGACCAGTGACAGTATCTACACAAGTGACTGCATACTGGTACCCTTCTGACTTTGGTAAGGGTCCAATGATGTCTATCTGCCATCGTGTCAGTGGAACATGACCCCTCTGGATCTGTCCAGGTGACAACAGTGGTCACCGCGGGTGCTCCTTGGAACATACTGCACATTGCTCACAAGCTGCAAGTACCTCTGCATAGGACACCGGCAAGTTCTACGCCTTGACCGTAGCCCACATAGTTTTCTGTCCTGCATGGAGCAGGCGCCAGTGGAGCCACTGCGCCACATCACCTGCAGGTGCAGTCTCCAACCATCGCACCTTTGCCAACGTATCTGCCTCATCATTCCCAGTATGGGCTAGAGAGGCATGCCCCGTGACATGATATACTGTCACCTGCTTCTGGTGTCCTATTTCCCGTAAGTCCTGCCAAATGGCCTGACCCCATAGTGGATGGTGCATTACCATCCACTGGTTAATGTGCCAAGTAGCAATCCAAAGGGTCAGTCCACGATATACAGCCCAGGTGTCAGTACAGATCACCAGAGGTGAAGGTTCATTGTGGGCAACTAGCCAAACAGCTCTTAATTCTGCCCATTGGCTGCTTTGGCCTGTACCCGTGTCCATCCAAATAGTCTCAGTGGCCGGATGGAAGGCTCTGGCCGTTCACTTGACAGGTTGTCCCCTGCTGGAACCATCAGTGTACCAGGCATCCTCGGGATGGGTGTTCGCCCTTCTGGTAGGGACTGACTTCAGGTTCTGCCTCCTGAGCCCCAGCTGCACCTGACTCTAAGGTCACATAGGTGACTGGACCCAAGACTTCCTGCAGCTCTGCCCTCAACGGGCTGGTGCTAAGAGCACAGCATTGTTGCAAGTAGGCACCCCACTTGGCCAGGGTGGACATTTGGGCCATACCACTACATGGTTTGGTCGCCCAGTCTCTCACCCATCCTGCAATAGGGTATGTTGTCTTGACTGTAACTGGTGTTGTGGTTGTAATACTCTCAGTAGCCAGGAAGGCAGCATACACAGCTGCCAGCAGCTTCTCCACTAATGAGTAATATACTTCAGCACCTTTCCACAACAGGAACCAAAATCCAATAGGTTGACATAAGCACTCTGTCCGTTGCCACAGCCACATCCAAACCCCTCCGAGGTTACATGAACATCTAGCTCACAGGGCCTGGCAGTATCAAACACATTCAAGGCCTGTGCCACCTTGATCTCTCTTAGCTGCTGCAAATGAACCATGCGCCTGTTCAGTCCAATCCCAATGAACCTCCTTCCGAATAAGGTTGTACAAGGGGCATAGTAACTGAGCCAAATGGGGTATAAATGCTCGCCAATACCCCAACAAACCTAAGAATTCCTGTAACTGCTTTACCGTAGTGGACATGGGTATGCTTGGATCTTATCTATAACTGCATCAGGGATAACTTTTGTCTTACCTGACCAGACAACTCCCAAGAACTTAACAGAAAACCCAGGTCCTTGTACAGTGGTACCTTGAGATAGGAACAGAACGACATACAAGTTTTCTTAAGATACGAGCTGCGACTCGGTCCATATTTTTGTTCGAGATCCGAGCAAAATTCTGAGATACGAGTCGTGATTCGGGAAGCTGCCACTAGTTGGTGTGTTGGCTCACGGATCCAGTATCAGCAGTTTAATATATGAGTTGACTGACTTACAAGCTTGGTTATAGAACAAATTAAATTTGTATCTCAAGGTATCACTAACAGGGTTGGGACTGCTTGCTCCAGTTCTGGAAGAGAATCACTAGTTAGCATAATATCAACAATATATGGTACATGAGAACTGCCTCTGGCTGTTTTCATTTAGCCAGGTCAGCAGCCACCAGCCCATGGCACAAGATGGGGCTATGCAAGTAGCCCTGGGGTAATACTGTAAAGGGCCATTGTCTCCCTTCCCAATTGAAGGCAAATTGGTCTTGACTCTCTGCAGCTATATCAATAGAGAAAAAGGCATTGGCCAAGTCTGCCAAAAAGTGGTATGTCCCCAACTCATGGCTTATCCCAGGGTCTTCAAACTACGGCCCGCGGGCCGCATGCAGCCCCCTGAGGCCATTTATCTGCCCCCGCCGCACTTCCAGAAGGGGCACCTCTTTCATTGGTGGTCAGTGAGAGGAGCACAGGATGCATCCGCACCCATAGTTCCCATTGAAATACTGGTCAGTTTGTTGATTTAAATTTACTTGTTCTTTATTTTAAATATTGTATTTGTTCCTGTTTTGTTTTTTTACTTTAAAGTAAGATATGTGCAGTGTGCACAGGGATTTGTTCATAGTTTTTTTTATAGTCCGGCACTCAAACGATCTGAAGGACAATGAACTGGCCCCTGTGTAAAAAGTTTGGGGACCCCTGGCTTAGCTGATCCATCATGTTAGCTATCGAGGGAACAGCAGCATGCAAAGGGGAAACAACTTTATTAAGTTCTCTGTAATCTACAGTCACTCTCCAGGTTCTGTCTGGTTTTGTTATATTGGAACAGTGAGAAACAAATGTCTTGCCACACTATCAATTAGCCAAATTAAGAAATTAGGATTCTTTAATTAGCTGGCTACGCAGACCACGTGAAAACCTAAGTCATTCAAATCAATGTAGCGCTGAACAGTTTGGGGCTAACTTTTATTTATTTTTTTATTACATACTGACTGAGAAATGAGGAGGGGAGAAAGCATAGCAGTAAAACAAAGCAGTGAAACAAGCTTTCTTACAATGTTTATCTATACACCTGCAACTTTGCAAAGCTAGCCCACGGCCACAGTCTGAGAGACAGGCCTCAAGGCTAGGAATAGGTAGTAACTTACTTTCAGAAAAAGTAAGTTCTGCTTAGCTCTTTGTTTTAGAGAAAGTAAGTTTTGCCAAAAAAAAAAAATATTTATGTTAAAAGCCTTTCTTTTCTACACTTCAGTTTGTGCAGAGGCCATACCAGGGAGTTGTAAGGACTGTGTGCTGGCTGAATGATCCCCACCTTTTCTAGTTCAAGGATTGTCCCTGTGACTTCTTCATAACCACCTGGCAGGCGGTACTGCTTGGTGTTAGTCACATGCCGAGGGATGGGCAATTGCAAAGGGGAATGTGATGTGTGTCCCCGCAACACTGCCTTCACAACCCTGATCCACAGCTGGAACTCCTCGGCTGTAGTTTCCAACCACAGTCCTTGCAAGACATCTACCCCCAAAATACATTCAGGAATAGGAGATACACACACCTTATATGGCTTAGGAGGCAGTTTTCTTATCCCCAATGGAATAGTTATTGGCTTCACTTGAACTGTTTGGCCCCCATAACTGTCAATAGCCACTGGAATCCCAGCAAACAGCTCTGGGTTCCCACAGAGAAGGGAACATTCTGCATCTGTATCCACCCAGGCAAACATCCACTGTACACTGGAAGGGGACCAGTGGATAGCCAGTTCCATGTGGGGCCTCCAGTCCCTGCCCATTCATGTTAGACGGGTCCCTCGGCCTTTTTCCTAATCAAACTGGTACAATGGGTCTTGGGAGTTCTCCTCTGCTGTCTCTATCATATAATCTTGTAACTGAGCTGCCCATGCATCAACCATTTTATTGGTAGCTGCTGGGGCCTTTCATTACAGTGGCTGGAACTTCTGTTCTGGTTTAAGCTGCTGCCAAACCTCCAAAAGAATTTTATTAGACCAGCCATCTAATTTCCCTTTATCTGCTCCAGCCACAATCAAATCTACCCATATCTGTGTTCAGTTAACCTTTATAGGCCTGTTTCCCTTGTTAGTCAGTGGGCAGGGGCAATGTAGGCAGCAACCCTAACTGCTTTATGATTTTGAGCAGCCTCCAGCTCTTCCAAATCTGTTACCATCTGTGTAACCGCATTGATGGGCTGGCCCACATAGGGGCCCAAGATAGCCACAAGTGACCCAAAAAGGGCTGACAGAGTGCTAGTAAGAATAAAGTCCCTCATTTTTTTCATAAACACTTCCTCATCTGGCCCACGGGACCCCAGGTTGAAAGCAGCATTCTTCATACCTAGTTCTCGAAGGACCTTTACTAGTTCTTTGTAGCACTGCCACCAACTCACTGCCCCCGGCAATTCTCCAGCATTCTGCCAGACCATATGAATGGCGGCCATCACCCATTCTAATAGGATATGGTCTCCTGGGTTGCCATGGCAGTTCTGAAGATGCTGCCTCAAGGAGGAGTGTGTGGTAAAGGCGGCCAATTTCTCCATCTCTGTTCTGGAGTGCATGATGCCATCCCCTATGTCCCATAATCATAGTAACCAGATGTTGGGCAGATAAAATATAATATGCTCACTTAGTTAAAGATGGCGCTGCCCACATGGAAGCCCATCACCCAGGTGATATTATTTGCCCTTATGCTTGGGATGGGTGTAGGGGAAAGGCTATAATGTAAGCAGGCCGGGACATTATAGCCTAAGGCTTAGTTTTAAGAGTAAGCTTTTCCCCACACCCTTGACTGATTGGATGATGTGGGGTGGTGCACTCTCATGAAGAGTCCCATTATGCCTCAGATGGGTGACTTGGTATCAGAGACTTCCTTGTTTGTAAAATTGGATTAAAGGTTTTGATTCTACACTATAAAGTGGGGCAGGCCAGGAGCTTGCTCTCTTAGTTCCTGGGTTCCTGAGATTAGTATTAGAGAGGAGAGCAGATGAGGGCCACATGGAGGCTAGGAGAAGCAGCCAAGATGGCAGAGTGCTGAGGGAGAAGCCAGTTTGTGCAGAGTTTGTGCTGGAGAAGGAGATGGGGAACATAGGTGAATAAGTCTGGTGAGCTATAAACCTTTGATTCTAGGAAACTCGGATAAGTCAGTAGCTTTGTGATCACTGAATGTGTGGGTTTTGGAGCCCAGTGTGTGTTTTTGCTTGCCTGCCGGGTGCAAGCTAGAATTAAAGCTGATGGCTCACCAGTTCTTGGCTCCATTGTTTTATTACCAACTGTTCGAATCTAATGTGAACCTGCATGGGCCAGGCTGCTTTGATGGTGGCCTTGACTGCTGGCTTTACACTGCCCCTTAGGGACTCTTCACTGCTGGGTTTTTACCTTCTTGGCGACCACTGGTCAGGCTCTCAGTGTGCATATGGAAGCTTCAGCCTGAGCTTTCTAATCCTCAGAAGAGGAGTTGGAAGTGCCTGCTCCCGCTGATTCAAAGCCAATCCACCAGCATGAATGCTGCTGCTCCTTTGGTGACCCTTTAGGCACCTGTGGCCAAAAACTGAGACTCGAGCTCTTGAATCCGTAGGTGTTTCTCCAACAACTGCCAGTCCAAACATTCAGTTTCCAGGGCATACTGCAACTTGTGAACCCGTAATTCCTTCTCTAGTGCTTGCTCCAATTCCAGCCTTTTCTGCTGTTCAATTTGCAATTCAACCTGGAGCTTTTGACTTTGGGCGGCTTCTTGCACAGAACTCCTGGTTTCCCTTGAGTAAAAAACATGCAGCCCCCAGCCCCTAAAAGGACAGCCATGGGGAGCCATAACAGCAACCAGTCCTCTACCCTATACCTCAAGAGTGACGGCTCCATACTGATCTGATCCAAATCCTGCCACAAACTATGCCAGTTGTATGGCCAGGGACTGCCATCATGGCCATTCACATGCAGGTTCTCATTGAATTAGGGCAGATGGTAAAGAAATGGTGGAGTCGGAGGATGGTGGGCCATTCTGTTTATTGGGGTCTCACCAAGACAGGCAAGCCAAGCAACAAGAAAAGCCAAGGGAAGAGCAGAAAACCTGCTGTTCCCATGGGGGGCAAGGGATCAGGGAGGAGAGAAAAAGAAATCCTCCCGCACCTCCCAGTGGTGGGGGCAGAATCTCCCTTCCAGTAAACATTAGCCTAACAATGGCCCTTCCCAAGCAGGAAGGTAATTAGCCCTTTCACCTGGGCAGCGGCAATTTTTAACAATAAAAGTGACCAAAAACAGAAAATACAGATTTTAAAAACTTATTTGCCCAACACTTCCCAAAACTCAGAAGTACACGTTGGCAAGTAGAAGTTAGAAATATAGGAAGGGGTCCTGGAAGAGCCAGTTACCTGCTTTACTATCTTTATTTAAGGAACTTCAAAGTAAGGTTCTTAATGACTCTGTAAAGCTGCCAGTTCTTATTTCAGTTGGAAGTCAAAGTAGAGTTCAAGAGATTGCAAACAAAAAGAAAAACCCAGCTTTCCTCTATCTGAGGACATGTCTGTAACACCCATCCTTTTCTGCTCACCTCTTGTTAAGACATCTGACAATGGCATCTAGAAAACTTCCCATATCATCTATTCTAGACACATATACCTTCAAAGAGAGACCACAACAAGGAATGCTGGCAGGTAGGTAGCTCAGGTACCAATGATTACTTGGTGTGGACTTATTTAAATCATAATCCTATCCAATTTCAAGTCCTTAGTTTAGGTATTAAACTCTTTAGTGTTACACATTTCACTTACTATCTTCACAGATTTGTAACCCCATTGCTTCATCATCGTCATAAGAAACATTTAGCGTTAGGAGCACCAATCTGGCACCCAGCTATTAGTTGTGTGACCTTGGGCAAATTACTTCTCTATGCTTCAGTCTTCTCATCTGTTAAATGGGGTAGTAAGGTTGTCCTAAATGATGAAATGACTTCATTGAAGTATAGCACTGACAACAATGCCTGGCATATACAAGGTAAATGCTAAAAGTGTGGGCTCTTATATTGTTGAACACCTACCATTTCTCAAGGTGTGTGCTAGTCACTCTGTTGCCCAATGGCCAAATAAACAAGTTTCTATCTTGGTATTAATAAATAATTTTATTAGAATAAATGAATCTCTAATTCTCTAGTTTAACATGAAAATGGCCAACATGCAAATATTAACCTTGAACTTTGGGTCACCAACATGATTTATTTCTGGGGTTTACCACTTCACTCTTTCCAAAAATACCTATTAGGGCTAAATTGACTCCTTCAAAACTCAAATTCCCCTCACCCAACTTCCACTAAGGCAACTTCTTCAGTAAACATTTCCCTCTCCCAACCTCCCCCACCCCTTAAGCGACTCCCCCCACCCTGGGAGGTTCTATAAAATGTCCTTGAGACAAGGCCATCAGGAGGGGCCTGAGGGTTGGGAAAAGGAGACAGTATGTAACCAAGGCAACAAATCCAAATATGCTAATCTAAGTAGGTCCAAGTGTCTGTAGTAACCCCTACATCTAATGCTCTCTCCCGCAGCTCAGGGCTGACACCCTTTTTCTGATCTCAGCCTGCTGACACCTTTTTGCTGGTCTCAGTAGCTTGTACCCAGGCATATTTAATAAATTTTCCTTTTGGAACACACTAATCTTGTGTTTTTGGTTCGTCTCCCATGGTTTCTGCTTTTTCATTCTGGTGCTGAAACCCAGTAGGTATGTGCCAGAAAGAACCTGAGGGTCTAACCCCGACCCCAGAAGAAGTGAAGTTTGCTCCCCAGGGAGCAGTGGGCCATGGCAGCCCATCCCAGGCTAACCCTGGTTTTGCTTCCCTGGCCTGTGGAGTTGATGGACTGGTTCCCCCCAATCCTCTGGCCACACCACCTGAACCCACCAAGAGAGAAAACTCTTTCCCTACAAGGAGTTGAACCAAAAACCGGACTCCAGGACGGAATACCACCCTCTCGTTTTGCCTCACCACATCCACACTAGGCAACAATAACATTCGGGAGAGTGAATGTAGCGGTTCTATAAGTGGGAACTTTCCCAAGCCCTCATACATCTGAAAATCCAATGTTGGTCAGGAGGGCGTTCTGGCATCTGCCAAGCATTTGTCTCCTGCTAGACTTCCATATGAAAATGCCTGGAGAGCAGCCAGTCTCTAGTTCCAGTGAACCTAAGACAGTGGGGATGCCTGCTGTTGAGCAGGTAAATATATTATGCTCACTTTGTTAAAGATGACGCTGCCCACATGGAAGTCTGTTTATATTAACATGTGTTGGGGAACAGGCTGTGAGCAGGCTGGGTCGTTATACCCTAAGGCTTAGTTTTAAGAGTAAGCTTTTCCCCACACCCTTGACTGACTGGATGATGTGTGGTGGTGCACTCTCATGAGGAATCCTCCCAGTATGTCTCAGATAAGTGACTTTGTATCAGAGACTTCCTTGTTTGTAGATTGGATGAAAGGTTTGGATTTCTACACTATAAAGTGGGGCAGACCAGGAACTTGCCCTCACTTGGTTCCTGAGGTTAGCATTAGAGAGGAGAACAGATTAAGGCCATGTGGAGGAGAGGAGAAGCAGCCAAGTTCGCGGAGTGCTGAGGGAGAATCCAGTTCGATCAGAGTTTGTGCTGGAGAAGGAGATGGGGAAAAGAGGGGAATATGTCTGGTGAGCTAGAAACCTTTGATTCTAGGAAACTCGAATAAGTCAGTAGCTTTGTGAGCACTGAATGAGTGGGTTTTGGAGCCTAGTGAGTTTTTATTTGCCTACCGGGTGCAAGCTAGAATTAAAGCTGATGGCTCACCCGTTCTTGGCACCGTTGTTTCATTACCGACTGTCCAAATCTAATGCAAACCTGCATGAGCCAGGTGGCTGTGACTGTAACCGTGGCTCCTGGCTTTACATTCCTGATGTTGGGAAAACCTGGGGGAAAGTGGGTTAGAGTGGCAGCACTGAATAGGGACGGGGCTCTGGTTGCAACAGGGGTGCGTCCTGGAAATCAGGGGGTTGAGGAGAAGAAGGAACAGAAGGAGTAGGTAGAGGTGGGGGTCTGTGGTCTGCAGAATCTGCAAGATCTAAAAAAGAAGGAATATTTGACAGGGAGAGCAAGAATCACAGAGAGTGGATTGTGATGTGCTTGCAAAAAGGCCTGGACATAGGAGACTTTGGATCGCTTCTCGTTTTGCTGACAGCCTGAGATCTGGTGTAAGACCAAGAGTTTGGAAGATCTTTTCTTTTTTTGGAGGCAATCGAAAAGGGTTGTCTTGGGAATGGTGGATTGAGAGTTCCCCATGATGTGGATGAGCGTCAAGCAGCCTGTAAGGAAGGGATGGACTGTCCTGAATGGCAGAAAGAGTGTGTGGACAAGGTAGGTGTAAAGCCAGTAGTCGCGGCCACCATCACAGCCTCCTGGCTCATGCAGGTTCTCATTAGATTCGGACAATTGGTAATGAAACAACGGAGCCAAGAACTGGTGAGCCATCAGCTTTAATCCTAGCTTGCAACCGGTGGGCAAGTAAAAACACACACTGGGCTCCAAAACCCACTCATTCAGTGCTCACAAAGCTGCTGACTTATCCGAGTTTCCTAGAATCAAAGGTTTCTAGCTCACCAGACATATTCCCCTCTTTTCCCCATCTCCTTCTCCAGCACAAACTCTGATCGAACTGGATTCTCCCTCAGCACTCCGCGAACTTGGCTGCTTCTCCTCTCCTCCACATGGCCTTAATCTGTTCTCCTCTCTAATGCTAACCTCAGGAACCAAGTGAGGGCAAGTTCCCGGTCTGCCCCACTTTATAGTGTAGAAATCCAAACCTTTCATCCAATCTACAAACAAGGAAGTCTCTGATACAAAGTCACTTATCTGAGGCATAATGATAGGATTCCTCATGAGAGTGCACCACCACACATCATCCAATCAGTCAAGGGTGTGGGAAAAAGCTTACTCTTAAAACTTGCACGTGGGACTGGAAGCAAGATGGCGACGGAGTAGGCGGACGTACCAACTTCCAACTCCCAGAAGCAAAGTGGATTATAACTCAATTTAAAGAACCATCATCTGGATAAACCAACTATGAACTAAACTAAGTGGACTCTTCAACCAAGGAACACAGAAGAAGCCACATTGAGACTGGTAGGAATAGCGAAAACGCGAAGAGGGCTGCCCAGCTCCCCGGAGCAAACGGCAGCCCGGAGAGACCCGCGGGGCGGGAGGAAAGTTTGGTGGAGAGGGAGGGACCTGGGTCCCAGGAACCAAGCCCCAGCCTGCAGTCTCAGAGCCTAGAAGAGGTGTTTGGACAGTTTTGAGCTGTGAAACAAGTGAGGGAGCTCCCAAGCCTACAGTGTGGAGTATTAGGTCCCTTCCTACTCTGCTGAGGGCTGCTTAAGGGTATGGTGGGCGGCAGGACGCTGAAACGCGGTTCTGTCGGCGTGGGCGAAGGCCAAGCCGGTGTGAGCTCAGTCTAGCCCAGAGGGTCAGAGGGGACGCACAAAAGCGGACCGGCAGCTGTGGGCACGCCTTTAACCCCACTTACGGGGACAAAGCGGGAGGCCAGGAAAGGGCAGAAATCTGCCCTACAACCCTGCGCAGGCCGGCCCTGACAGCGGGGACCGGGCTAGGACCAGGGATGGGCAGGAGCTCGCGGCTGAGCTGACGCTACCGCAGCCCCCCACCCCCCAGGCCGGAGAAACCACGGCTGGCCAGTATACGTGCACGAGCGGGCTCCGAGCACAGGAACGGGGTAGACCCCAAGACAAGTGGAAGCTCGCAGTTGAGCTCACGCTACTATCCCCGCCCGGCCGGAGAAACGGCGGATTGCATTCACACGTGCACGAGCGGGCTCCGAACGCGGGGGCGGGGTAGAGTCCGGGAGGAGCGGAAGTCCGCAGCTGAGCGGAAGCCAGCAAACACGCCCGGCCCAATAAACCTTGGTTTCCGACCCTGCGCAGGAGGGCCCTGGCCTCGAGGGCGGGGCTAAATCTCTAGACGGGCAAACGCTCACAGCTGAGAGCACGTCAAAAGCCCCGCCCAACCCGCGAAACTGTGGCGAGCAGGCTCTGACTGAGGGTTCTGGGCGGAAGTCCGGAAATAGGCTGGGTCCGCAGCTGAGCAAAGGTGCTCACCTCTACCCTTGGTGCTAAGACTTGTGGCTTCAGTGACAGCCCCTCCCACAGAGGAGAGGCAGAAACCACAGCAAAAGCCACAGTGGGCCAGCGCTGGTAACGCTCATACCCAACGACCCTAGGCACAGGCAGAGGGGGTGAGGGGCCTGCAGACAGACCACACTTAGAGAACACAAAGGCAACACCTACTGGACTCCAGTCGCCACAACTTGCTTATACACAGAAAAAATGGGCAGGCAGAGGAATGCAAACCAAATGAATCAAGAGAAATCCCCAGAGATGGACCTGAATGAACCAGATATAACCAAATTACCAGAAGCAGAATTTAGAATAATGATAGTTAGGATGTTCAAAGAAATTAGAGCAACAATGGATAGTCATTATGAACACCTAAATAAAGAGATAACAAGTATAAAAACTTGCACGTGGGCAGCACCATCTTTAACAAAGTGAGCATAATATATTTTATCTGTCCAACAAGGCACAAGCTTCAAAAGCTAGAAAAACAGCCTTCAAACTGTTGTAAAGTACCGTACCTTACTTCCACGGGTTTACGTAGAGACACTGTTGGGCAGATAAAATATATTATGCTCACTTTGTTAAAGATGATGCTGCCCACATGGAAGTTCATTGATATTAAAGTGTGTTCTGGAACAGGCTGTGGGCAAGCCGGGTTGTTATAGCCTAAGGCTTAGTTTAAGAGTAAGCTCTTCCCCACACCCTTGACTGATTGGATGATGTAGGGTGGTGCACTCTCCTGAGGAACCCCATTATACAGAGACTTCCTTGTTTGTATAATTGGATTAAAGGTTTTGATTCTATGGGATAAAGTGGGAGAGACCAGTAGCTTGATCTCTCTCTCTTGGTGTAAAGCCAGTAGTCAAGGCTACTATCACAGCAGCCTGACCCGTGCAGGTTCACGTTGGATTCGAACAGTCGGTAATGAAACACAGGAGCCAAAAACTGGTGAGCCTTCAGCTTTAATTCTAGCTTGCACCCAGCAGGCAAGCAAAAACACACACTGGGCTCCAAAACCCACACATTCAGTGCTCACAAAGCTACTGACTTATCCGAGTTTCCTAGCATCAAAGCTTTCCAGCTCACCAGACTTATTCACCTCTGTTTCCCATCTCCTCCTGCACAAAGTCTTAACAAACTGGCTTCTTTCTCAGCACTCTGCCATCTTGGCTTCTTCCCCTCCTCCACGTGGCCTTAATCTGCTCTCCTCTCTAATACCTCAGGAACCAAGAGCGAGCAAGCTCCTGGCCTGCCCCACTCTAGACTGTAAAATCAAAACCTCCAATCCAATTACACAAACAAGGAAGTCTCCAATACAAAGCCACCCATCCGAGGCACAATGGGATTCCTCAGGAGAGTGCACCACCCTACATCATCCAATCAGTCAAGGGTGTGGGGAAAAGCTTATTCTAAAACCAAGCCTTAGGCTATAATGACCCGCCTGCTGACATTACAGCCTTTCCCCCACACCCATCCCAAGCATAAGGGCAAATGATATCACCTGGGTGATGGGCTTCCATGTGGGCAGCACCATCTTTAACAAAGTGAGCATAATATATTTTATTTGCCCAACTATCCTCCCCTATGCTCACTTTACTACCCACAATCTATACCACTGGCATTCCTGTACAAGGAAATTAGGCACATTACACAAATTGCAACAGCATGACAAATCATACAATTTCAACAATTACAAAGGTACACTTCACCAGTCTCTGAGCACTTTGCCAAAAGTGCAAAATGTCCTCGGCCTTCTCTCTTGCCATTGGAAAGTCTTCCCGGTGCAGGGGGACAGCCTCCATCAAAGCCACCTGTAAGGCCAGGAGCCTCCATCGTGGCCATTCACATGCAGGTTCCCATTGGATTCGGGCTGACGGTGAAGAAATGGCAGAGTCGGAGGATGGTAGGCCATTCTGTTTATTGGTGTCTCACCAATACAGGCAAGCCACAAGAGAAGACAAGGGAGAAGCAGAAAACCAGCTTTTCCCATGGAGGTCAAGGGATCAGGGAGGCCCCTGCAATGGCAATAGCAGGAACCGAGAGAGCTCAAGCTACTGGTCTCTCCCCCTTTATACTATAGAATCAAAACCTTTAATCCAATTATACAAACAAGGAAATCTCTGTATAATGGGATTCCTCAGGAGAGTGTACCACCCTACATTATCCAATCATTCAAGGGTGTGGGGAAAAGTTTACTCTTAAAGCCAAGCCTTAGGTCACAACAACTCGGCCTGCTTACATTACAGCTTTTCCCCCACACCCATCCCAAGCATAAGGGCAAATAATATCACCTGGGTGACAGGCTTCCATGTGGGAAGCGCCATTTTTAACAAAGTGAGCATATTATATTTTATCTGCCCAACAATCCACCCCTATGCTCACTTTACTACCCACAATCTACACCACCAGCATCCCTGTACAAGGAAATTAAGTACATTACACATATTACAGCAGTAGCACAAATCATACAATTTCAACAATTACAAAGGTACATTGCATAAACAGAAACAGTACCAACTACAGCAATACGATTAACAAATCAAAAGCTATGGGCAAAATGACAGAGCTGTCAACGGCACCAAGAGAGGCAAATCTTTTCCCTCTGGCAGAATACAGGCCAGAGTTTTATCTGCAGACAGCACCGTAGCTGGTACCAGAGGCCGCCCTGAGCGGGCATACCAAACCTTATTGGCCAATACACCAGCATCTGCTGCTTCTACGTGTAGTAAAATAGGAGAACTCATTATCGGCCATAAAGAAATTACAAAGGTGCCCTTCATTATGCTGTCCCCCTGAGCACTCAAAGGATAATACACTTCTACCTTAGGTGGCCAGGTGCTGGTTGCCCAAGGAGTTAACTGGAGGTCCACCTCTAGCCCCTTTCCCCATGGTGCCAACAAGGCCACCCATCTCAGATGGGGGGCCTGTACAGTCCAGGGCCAAGTCCATTGAAGCCGTTGGCTTTTAAGAAGGGCTGTTGGGGCAGGCAAGAGCACGTTACCCTGCTGTCCAAAGCCTGGCTTGAGTAAAATGTCCTTGGTGCATATCTGCAACTGAATGGGGGCAGCTGCCCGATGCAGGAGGGCCTCTACTGGAGCTGGGCTCCCACGTCGAGGTCTCTCATTCAAAATCCGGAGTACTGTCCATAAGCGGAGTGTCCGTCCAGTAAGGGAGCTGGTGCCCCCCTCCTGTCACAGTCCCTGCTTTAAGAGTCCATTATACCGCTCAATGATACCAGCAGCCTGGGGGTGGTAGGGAACGTGGTATTTCCAGTCCACCCCCAGCCCTTGAGCCCATTGCCTCACCATTGAACCAGTGAAGTGGGTACCGTTGTCACTCTCAAGGACCAGTGGTTGCCCATATGCAGCACTCAGGCGGTCCAAAGCCTGTATGACTGCCCTCTGGTCAGGATTACAGGCGGGATAAGCAGCAAGCAGACCTGTGGCAGTATCTATACAAGTGACCGCATACTGGTACCCTTCTGACTTTGGTAAGGATCCAATGATGTCTATCTGCCATCGTGTCAGTGGAACATGACCCCTCTGGATCTGTCCAGGTGACAACAGTGGTCTCCAAGGGTGCTCCTTGGAACACACTGCACATTGCTCACAAGCTACAAGTACCTCTGCATAGGATACAGGCAAGTTCCACTCCTTAACCGTAGCCCACATAGTTTTCTGTCCCGCATGGAGCAGGCGCCAGTGGAGCCATTGCGCCACATCACCTGCAGGTGCAGTCTCCAACCATCGCACCTTTGCCAATGTATCTGCCTCATCATTCCCAGTATGGGCTAGAGGGGCATGCCCCGTGACATGATATACTGTCACCTGCTTCTGGTGTCCTATTTCCCATAAGTCCTGCCAAATGGCCTGACCCCATAGTGGGTAGTGCATTACCATCCACTGGTTAATGTGCCAAGTAGCAATCCAAAGGGTCAGTCCACGATATACAGCCCAGGTGTCAGTACAGATCACCAGAGGTGAAGGTTCATTGTGGGCAACTAGCCAAACAGCTCTTAATTCTGCCCATTGGCTGCTTTGGCCTGTACCCGTGTCCATCCAAATAGTCTCAGTGGCCGGATGGAAGGCTCTGGCCGTTCACTTGACAGGTTGTCCCATGCTGGAACCATCAGTATACCAGGCATCCTCAGGGATGGGCACCCGCCCCTCCTGGTAGGGACTGACTTCAGGTTCTGCCTCCTGAGCCCCAGCTGCACCTGACTCTAAGGTTGCATAGGTGACTGGACCCAAGACCTCCTGCAGTTCTGCCCTCAACGGGCTGGTGCTAAGAGCACAGCATTGTTGCAAGTAGGCACCCCACTTGGCCAGGGTGGACATTTGGGCCATACCACTACGTGGTTTTGTCGCCCAATCTCTCACCCATCCTACAATAGGGTATGTTGTCTTGACTGTAACTGGTGTTGTGGTTGTAATACTCTCAGTGGCCAGGAGGGCAGCATACACAGCTGCCAGCTGCTACTCTACTAATGAGTAACGAACTTCAGCACCTTTCCACAATAGGGAAGAAAACCCAATAGGTTGCCGTAAGCGCTCTGTTCTAGCCACAAGTCCCATCCAAACCCCTCCGAGGTTACATGAACATCTAGCTCACAGGGCCTGGCAGGATCAAACACATTCAAGGCCTGTGCCACCTTGACAGCTCTCTTAGCTGCTGCAAATGAACCTTGCGCCTGCTCAGTCCAATCCCAACGAACCCCCTTCCAAATAAGGTTGTACAAGGGGCTTAGTAACTGAGCCAAATGGGGTATAAATGCTCGCCAATACCCCAACAAACCTAAGAATTCCTGTAACTGTTTTACCGTAGTGGGCACTGGGTATGCTTGGATCTTACCTATAACTGCGTCAGGGATAACTTTTGTCTTACCCGACCAGACAACTCCCAAGAATTTAACAGATAACCCAGGTCCTTGTAATTTGTCCTCATTGACTGCCCAGCCTAATGCTTTCAAATGGGAGAGCAGGGTAGGGACTGCTTGCTCCAATTCTGGAAGAGAATCACTAGTTAACATAATATCATCAATATAATGATACATGCGAACTGCCTATAGCTGTTTCCATTTAGCCAGGTCAGCGGCCACCAGCCCATGGCACAAGGTGGGGCTATGCAAATAGCCCTGGGTTAATACTGTAAAGGTCCATTGTCTCCTTTCCGAACTGAAGGCAAATTGGTCTTGACTCTCTGCAGCTATATCAATGGAGAAGAAAGCATTGGCCAAGTCTGCCACAAAGTGGTATGTCCCCAACTCATGGCTTAACCGATCCATCATGTTAGCTATCGAGGGAACAGCAGCGTGCAAAGGGGGAACAACTTTGTTAAGTTCTCTGTAATCTACTGTCATTCTCCAGGTTCCGTCTGGTTTACGCACAGGCCATACCGGGGAGTTGTAAGGACTGTGTGCTGGCTGAATGATCCCCACCTTTTCTAGTTCGAGGATTGTCCCTGTGACTTCTTCATAACCACCTGGCAGGCGGTACTGCTTGGTGTTAGTCACACGCCGAGAGATGGGCAATTGCAAACGGGAATGTGATGCATGTCCCGCAACACTGCCTTCACAACCCTGATCCGTAGCCGGAACTCCCCGGCTATAGTTTCCAACCATAGTCCTTGCAAGACATCTATCCCCAAAATATATTCAGGAATAGGAGTTACATACACCTTATATGGCTTAGGAGGCAGTCTTCCTATCCCTAATGGAATAGTTATTGGCTTCACTTGAACAGTTTGGCCCCCATAGCCATCAATGGCCACTGGGGTCCCAGCAAACCGCTCTGGGTTCCCATAGAGGAGGGAACATTCTGCACCTGTATCCACCAAGGCCAACACCCGTTGTACATTGGAAGGGGACCAGTGGATAGCCTGTTCCATGTGTGGCCTCCGGTCCCTGCCCATCCCCATTAGACGGGTCCCTTGGCCTTTTTCCTATTCAAACTTGTACAATGGGTCTTGGGAGTTCTCCTCTCCCTCAGCCGTCTCTATCATATAATCTTGTAACCGAGCTGCCCATGCACCAAATGTTTTATTGGTAGCTTCTGGGGCCCTTCGTCTCAATGGCTGAAACTTCTGTTCTGGTTTAAGCTGCCGCCAAAGCTCCAAAAGAATTTTATTAGACCGGCCATCCAATTTCCCCTTATCTGCTCAAGCCGCAATCAAATCTACCCACATCTGTGTTCGGGTAACCTTTATAGGCCCGTTTCCCTTGTTAGTTGGGGGGGCAACATGGGCAGCAGCCCTCACTGCTTTATGATCCCTAACGGCTTCCAACTCTCCCAAATCGCTACCATCTGTGTAACTGCATTGATGGGCTGGCCCACATAGGGGCCCAAGATAGCCACAAGTGACCCAAAAAGGGCTGACGGGGCGCTAGCAAGAATAAATTCCCTCATTTTTGCCGTAAACACTTCCTCATCTGGCCCACGGGACCCAGGTTGAAAACAGCATTCTTCATACCTAGTTCTCGAAGGACCTTTACTAACTCGCTGTAGCACTGCCACCGACTCATTACCCCTGGCAATTCTCCAGCATTCTGCCAGACCATACGAATGGCAGCCATCACCCATTCTAATAGGGTATGGTCTCCTGGGTTGCCATGGCAGTTCTGAAGACGCTGCCTCAAGGAGGAGTATGTGGTAATGGCGGCCAATTTCTCCATCTCTGTTCTGGAGAACATGATGCCATCCACCCCTATGTCCCATAATCGTAGTAACCAGGCTACCAGGGATTCAGTAGGTTTCTGCCTAAATTGTGCCCCCAACTCCATCAGCTCTGCCTGGGTATAGGGCCGGACCACAGAGTGTTCCATTACCTGGGCAGGAGGCTGTGGCTGCCCCTGAGGGACTCTACGCTGCTGGGTTTTTATCTTCTTGGCGACCACTGGTCGGGCTCTCAGTGTGCGTATGGCAGCTTCCGCCTGAGCCTTCTCATCCTCAGAAGAGGAGTTGCAAGTGCCTGCTCCCACTGACTCAAAACCAGTCCACCGGCACAGGTGCTGCTGCTCCTTTGGCGACCATTTAGGCTCCTGTGGGTGCTGGCTTTTGGCCGGAAGATGAGACTCGAGCTCTTGAATCCGCAGTTGTTTCTCCAACAACTGCCAGTGCAAACGTTCAGCTTCCAGGGCAAACTGCAACTTGCAAACCCGTAATTCCTTCTCCAGTGCTCGCTCCAATTCCAGCCTTTTCTGCCGTTTGATTTGCAATTCATACTGAAGCTTTCGACCTCGAGCAGCTTCTTTTATAGAACTCTTGGTTTCCTCTTGAGTAAAAAACACGCAGCCCACAGCTCCTAAAAGGATAGCCATGGGAAGCCAGAACTGCAACCAGTCCTCTACCCCACCCCTCAGGGGTGGTGGCCCCATACGGATCTCCGAATCCTGCCGCAAACTACGCCAGTTATAAGGCCAGGAGCCTCCATCGTGGCCATTCACATGCAGGTTCCCATTGGATTCGGGCTGACGGTGAAGAAATGGCAGAGTCGGAGGATGGTAGGCCATTCTGTTTATTGGTGTCTCACCAATACAGGCAAGCCACAAGAGAAGACAAGGGAGAAGCAGAAAACCAGCTTTTCCCATGGAGGTCAAGGGATCAGGGAGGCCCCTGCAATGGCGATAGCAGGAACCGAGAGAGACCTCAAGCTACTGGTCTCTCCCACTTTATACCGTAGAATCAAAACCTTTAATCCAATTATACAAACAAGAAAATCTCTATATAATGGGATTCCTCAGGAGAGTGCACCACCCTACATTATCCAATCATTCAAGGGTGTGGGGAAAAGTTTACTCTTAAAGCCAAGCCTTAGGTCATAATAACCTGGCCTGCTTACATTACAGCCTTTCCCCCACATCCATCCCAAGCATAAGGGCAAATAATATCACCTGGGTGACGGGCTTCCATGTGGGCAGCGCCATCTTTAACAAAGTGAGCATATCATATTTTATCTGTCCAACAGCCTGGCTGCTTAAGACTGACAGTGTCTGGGGACAAACGCCCACATCTTCTGAGCCTTGGGCAAAACTTGATGGTGGCAGGTAGGCCAACTTCTTTTTCTTATAAATACAGGGGCAATTTACTCTGCCAGTCTGTGGTCTCTGTTGTTGGGATTGATGGCCAAATTTCCCAATCCATGTTGACCACACTCCTACAAAGCATGCTACAATCCCTCACTTTTACACATGACTATTTACTTCTCCCACCCTGTTACTGGGCTGAGATATTCTCTCAACATTAAATACCACTCTTATTTTACATAACCTCCATAATCCTCTTAATCCCCACCCTCAATTTGGCTCAGGCTTCCCTCCTACTTCTCATACAAAGCTCAAAAGAAAAATTCTCACCTCCCTTTCCAGACAGTAAAACTCAGTGTAAAGGGGAAAAAAGGAGCGCTTTTAAAATCCAAGTGGCAGCTTCTGAGCAGCCCCTCCCCCCTTCTCTTCAGTCATCCCATAAGGCTGCCAAGGACAAATTTAAATTTTACAAGGCCATTGTGCAGAACTCATCTGAGCTTGTCAGGTCTAGTTTGTGACCCCATCTTTTATTTTTTCATCCACAGTTCATAAAAGTATCAATCTAAAATTGCTAATTACTGACTAAGTCCTCACTAAAAGTTAAGGTTTTTATCTTTTTTGTTTTTTTTACAGAGACAGAGAGAGGGATAGATAGGGACAGATAGACAGGAATGCAGAGAGATGAGAAGCATCAATCATCAGTTTTTCATTGTGGCACTTTAGTTGTTCATTGATTGCTTTCTCATATGTGCCTTGACCACGGGCCTTCAGCAGACCGAGTAACCCCTTGCTCAAGCCAGCGACTTTGGGTCCAAGCTGGTGAGCTTTGCTCAAACCAAATGAGCCCATGCTCAAGCTGGGGACCTTGGGGTCTCGAACCTGGGTCCTCCGCATCCCAGTCCGATGCTCTATTCACTGTGCTACCACCTGGTCAGGCAAAAGTTAAGGTTTTTAAAAACAATTCTGATTAATTAGAAAGAAACTGTATGGTTTTAATAGTAAAAGGTATAAAGTACAGATGTACATTTAAAAGAAAGAAAAAGGAAGTTGTTTTAAGAGGCTGGTTATTTCTGAATGGTGAAGAAGGTTTGTGTAAGTTGCAGAAGGTTTGTGCAGAGGGAAAAGTATTTACAAGGCAGTTTTTATAGACTACAATTAAATACATATATCATTTTATTCCACTTCTCCAAAACCATACATAATCACAACCTATTCTTCCCTTCTTTCTATACCAGATCCATAATGCATTTCTTACTTTGTCTTAAGCTTTATCTTCTCTTTAACTTCCATAAACTCCTGGTCTCTGTAGTTGTAAGGGCTATTGAAATTTGAAGTGCCCACAAGCCCCTCAAAACAAGAGAACCATCTCTTCTTGTCCAGGCCTCTCCCTAATAGGGCCAGACTCACCACAGGCCTCCACCTCTACCATCTTAATGGCAGAGCCTTGGGTAACACTACTAGTCACCAGTAAGGTCACATCTTTCCTATTAGATATGAGGGCCACTTATTTAATACTCTTTACATTTTCAGGACTACTGTTTCCTTCCTCCATCTCAATTATTAGGATCCATAGTCCCTCCAACCCACTGATTAACCCCTCTCTCCTCTGTTGTCTACGTAGGAAATCAATGCATGGCTATTACCTTTCATAGGTTCCATATTCCTCCTCATCCTTACTCTAGTTTCCAGGTCATGTCTTGTATATCTTTCTTCTTTCCTTCAGGACCGCCAAAGGGCACTTGTAAAGCAGTCCCTCAGAGAGATTCTGTTACTTCAAGCCACCACTTCATACCACCTGGTCCAGACCTAAGAAGACCATTATCAACAACCAGTCAACTCTCATCCATCCCCCTCCCCATAAATACTTCATCAACCCTAACCAGCAGGAAGCAGCTATGGAAGACAGACCTTCAGCACTTTTCCATAAACAACAAAAGGCTGGAATGTTAGGGCTAAATTTGCTCCTTAAAAACTCAAATTCCGGAGGAGCAAGATGGCGATGGAGTAGGCGGACGTACCAACTTCCAACACCCAGAACCAAAGTGGATTATAACTCAATTTTAAAACCATCATCTGGATAAACCAACTTTGAACTAAACTAAGTGGACTCTTCAACCAAGGAACACAGAAGAAGCACATTGAGACTGGTAGGAATAGCGAAAACGCGAAGAGGGCTGCCCAGCTTCCCGGAACAAACGGCAACCCGGAGAGACCCGCGTGGCGGGAGGAGAGTTTGGCGAAGAGGGAGGGACCTGGGTCCCAAGAACCAAGCCCCAGCCTGCAGTCCCTGAGCCTAGAAGAGGCGTTTGGACAGTGTTGGGCAGATAAAATATATTATGCTCACTTTGTTAAAGATGGAGCTGCCCACATGGAAGCCCGTCACCCAGGTGATATTATTTGCCCTTATGCTTGGGATGGGTGTAGGGGAAAGGCTGTAATGTAAGCAGGCCAGGTCATTATGGCCTAAGGCTTGGTTTTAAGAGTAAGTTCTTCTCCATAACCTTAACTGATTGGATGATGTACGGTGGTACACTCTCCTGAGGAATCCCATTATACAGAGACTTTCTTGTTTGTATAATTGGATTAAAGGTTTTGAATCTATGCTATAAACTGGGGCAGGCCAGGAGCTTGCGCTCTCGGTTCCTGAGGTTAGTATTAGAAAGGAGAGCAGATTAAGGCCAAGTGGAGGAGAGGAAGCAGCCAAGATGGCAGAGTGCTGAGGAAGAGTTTGTGCAGGAGATGGGAAACAGAGGTGAATAAGTCTGGTGAGCTAGAAACCTTTGATTCTAGGAAACTCGGATAAGTCAGTAGCTTTGTGAGCACTGAATGTGTGGGTTTTGGAGCCCAGTGTGTGCTTTTGCTTGCCCGCCGGCTGCAAGCTAGAATTAAAGCTGATGGCTCACCAGTTCTTAGCTCCGTTGCTTCATTACCGACTGCTCGAATCTAATGTGAACCTGCATTGGTCAGACTGCTGTGATCCTGACCTCTACTACTGGTTTTACAGACAGTATTGAGCTGTGAAACAAGTGAGGATACTGTTTGTGAGAAAGAGACAGTTTTCTCAGACCCAAGATGCTTTTTTAAGGGACAGCGCAGAAAACCTCTCTCACAACCACGCACCCGGGGACCCATACATATGATGTCTACAAGAGACACACCTTAAAACAAAAGATGCACATACACTGAAGGTAAAAGGATACAAAAAAATATTTCATGCAAATGAAAATGAAAAAAAAGCCATGTTAGCAGGACTTATATCTGAAAAAATGGACTTTAAAAAAAGGCTGTAGTAAGAGATAAAGAAGGACACTACATAATGATAAAGGGAACAATTCAACAGGAAGATATAACTATTATAAATATCTACGCACCAAATATAGGAGTTCCAACATACATAAAGCAGACTTTGATGGATATAAAGGGCGAGATTAACAGCAATACTATCATAGTAGGGGATTTCAATACCCCTCTAACAACACTGGATAGATCCACAAGAAATAAAATTAATAAAGAAACAGCAGACTTAAAGGATACACTAGATCAACTCGATTTAATAGATATCATTAGAACTTTTCACCCTAAAGCAGTAGAATATACATTCTTCTCAAGCGCTCATGCTACATTTTCTAGGATAGACCACATGTTAGGACACAAAAATGGTTTCAATAAATTTAAGAAGATCTAAATCATATCAAGCATTTTCTCTGATCACAATGCCATGAAACTAGAAATTAACCACAAAAGAATAACTGAAAAATACTAAAAAACTTGGAAACTAAATAGCGTGACATTAAATAATGAATGGATTAACAATGAGATCAAAGAAGACATAAAAAAGTTCTAGAAATGAATGATAATGACCATACATCAATTCAAAATTTATGGGACACAGCAAAAGCAGTACTGAGAGGGAAGTTTATTGCACTACAGGCATATCATAAGAAGCTAGAAAAAGCTCAAATAAGCAACCTGACCCTGCATCTAAAAGAACTAGAAAAACAAGAGCAAATAAAACCCAGGACCAGTAGAAGGAAGGAAATAATAAAGATCAGAGCAGAAATCAATGACAAAGAGGCTAAGGAAACAATACAGAGGATCAATGAAACCAGAAGCTGGTTCTTTGAAAAGGTAAACAAGAGTGATGAACCTTTAACTAGACTCACCAACAAAAAAGATAGAGGACTCAAATAAATAAAATTAGAAAGGACAGTGGAGAAATAACAACTGACACAACAGAAATACAAAGCATTGTAGGAAAATACTATGAAGAACTCTATGCCAAAAAATTAGACAACCTAGGTGATATGGACAAATTTCTTGAATCATATAATCTTCCAAAAGTCAATCTGGAAGAATCAGAACACCTAAACAGACCAGTTACAACAAATGAGATCAGAACAGTTATCAAAAAACTCCCAAGAAAGAAATGTCCTGGGCCTGATGGCTTCAGAAGTGAATTCTATCAAAAATTCAATGAAGAACTAACTCCTATCCTCCTCAAGCTATTTCAAAAAATTCAAGAGGAAGGAAGACTTCCAAACTCCTTTTATGAAGCGAGCATAATTCTGGTCCCAAAACTGGGCAAAGACAATACAAAGAAAGAAAATTATAGGCCTATATCCCTGATGAATTTAGACGCTAAAATTCTCAACAAAATATTAGCCAACCAGATCTAGCAATATATGAAAAAAATCATACACCATGATCAAGTGGGATTTATTCTGGAGAGGCAAGGCTGGTTCAATATTCGCAAATCAATCAATGTGATTCATCACATAAACAAAAGGAAGGACAGAAACCACATGATAATTTCAATAGATGCAGAAAAGCATTTGATAAAATCCAGCACCCATTCATGCTCAAAATTCTCAGTATAGTGGGAATACAGGGAACATTCCTTAACATGATAAAGGCCATCTACGACAAACCCACAGCAAACATCATACTAAATGGACAAAAATTAAAAGCAATCCCCTTAAGATAAGGAACCAGGCAGGGGTGCCCCCTATTACCACTCTTATTCAACATAGTTGTGGAGTCCTAGCTACAGCAATCAGACAAGAAGAAGAAATAAAAGGCATCCAAATTGGAAAAGAAGAAGTAAAACTGTCATTATTTGCAGAAGATATAATATTATATATAGAAAACCCTAAAGTCTCAGTCAAAAAACTACTGGACCTTATAAATGAATTCAGCAAGGTGGCAGGATATAAAATTAATACTCAGAAATCAGAGGCATTTCTATATACAAACAATGAACTGTCAGCAAAAGAAATTAAGGAAACAATCCCCTTCACTATTGCAGCCAAAAAAATAAAGTACCTAGGAGTAAATTTAACCTGGGAGGTTAAGGACTTGTACTCGGAAAGTTATAAAACATTGATAAAATAAATCAAGGAAGATACAAACAAGTGGAAGCATATACCGTGCTCACGGCTAGGAAGAATAAACATCATTAAAATGTCTATATTACCCAAAGCAATTTATAAATTCAATGCAATACCAATTAAAATACCAATGACATACTTCAAAGATATAGAACACATATTCCAAAATTTATACTGAACTAAGAATAAAAAAAACAAAACCACGAATAGCCTCAACAATCTTAAAAAGAAAAAATAAAGCAGGAGGTATCACTCTTCCTGATATCAAGGTACACTACAAGGCCATTATACTCAAGACAGCCTGGTACTGGCATAAGAACAGGCACATAGATCAATGGAACAGAACAGAGAACCCAGAAATAAACCCACACCTTTATGGACAACTGATATTTGAGAAAGGAGGAAAGAACATACAATGGAGTAAAGACAGCCTCTTTAACAAATGGTGTTGGGAAAATTGACATCTACCTGCAAAAAAATGAAAATAGACCATCAACTTACACCATTCACAAATACAAACTCAAAATGGATAAAAGAATTAAACGTAAGCCATGAAACCATAAGCATCTTAGAAGAAAACATAGGCAGCAAGCTCTCCGACATCTGTAGCAGCAATATTTTTGCCGATTTATCTCCACGGGCAAATGACATAAAAGGCAAGATAAACAAATGGGACTATATCAAACTAAAAAGTTTTTGCACAGCTAAAGACAATAAGAACAGAATAAAAAGACAAACCACACAATGGGAAAACATATTTGACCGCACATCTGATAAGGGGTTAATAACCAAAATTTATAAAGAACTTATAAAACTCAACACCAGGAAGAAAAACAATCCAATCAAAAAATGGGCAAAAGAAATGAATAGAAATTTCTCCAAAGAGGACATACAGATGGCCAATAGGCATATGAAAAAATGCTCAACATCACTAATCATTAGAGAAATGCAAATTAAATCCACAATGAGATATCACCTCACACCAGTCAGAATGGCGCCCATCAGCAAAACAACACAGAACAAGTGCTGGCGAGGATGTGGAGCAAAGGGAACCCTTCTGCACTGCTGGTGGGAATGCAGACTGGTGCAGCCACTGTGGAAAACAGTATGGAGATTCCTCAAAAAATTAAAAATGGAACTGCCTTTTGACCCGGCTATCCCACTTATAGGAATATACCCTAAGAACACTATAGCACTGTTCGAAAAGAAGAAATGTGCCCCCATGTTCATGGCAGCATTGTTCACAATAGCAAAGATCTGGAAACAGCCCAAGTGTCCGTCAGAGGACGAGTGGATTAAAAAGCTTTGGTACATATATACTATGGAATACTACTCAGCCATAAGAAAAGATGACATCGGATCATTTACAACAACATGGATGGATCTTGATAACATTATACGGAGTGAAATAAGTAAATCAGAAAAAGAAAACTGAGAACAGCATGATTTCATACATAGGTAGGACATAAAAGTGAGACTATGAGACATGGAAAAGAGTGGTGGTTACGGGGTGGGGGGAGGGAGGGGAGGGTGACATAGGGAGGAGGGGAGGGGCACAGGGAAAACCAGACAGAAGGTGACAGAGAACAATTTGACTTTGGGTGACGGGCATGCAACATAATTGAAGGATAAGATAACCTGGAGATGTTTTCGTTGTACATATGTACCCTGATTTATTGGTGTCACCCCATTAAAATGAAAAAAGAAACCCTCAAATTCCTCTCACCCAACTTCCACTAAGGCAACTTCTTCAGTAAACATTTCCCTTGCCCAACCTTCCCCTTCCCTTAAGCAACTCCCCCCAGCCTGGGAAGGTTCTGAAAAATATTCTTGAGACAAAGCCATCAGGAGGGGGCCTGAAGGTTGGGAAAAGGAGACAGTCTGTAACTAAGGCAACAAACCCCAATATGCTAATCTAAGTAGGTCCAAGTGCCTGCAGTAACTCCTACATCTAATGCTCTCTCCCACAGCTCAGGGCTGACACCCTTTTGCTGGTCTCAGCGCGCTTGCACTTAGGCATATTAAATAAGTTTTACTTTTGGAACACACTAGCCTTGTGTTTTTGGTTTATCCCGTGTTTTCTGCCTTTCAATATTCAGTGCCTAACTGCCAGACTTGAGACTTGATGAGGAAACAGAGTGGACTTGATGACACTCAAAACTTGGTCTTTGCTCTCAGGGAGCTATTTAAGGCTGAACTAGTTTCTTCGTCTGTAATAAAAGAGGTAATACCTAATTCAAGAAATTATTTAATGAGAATAAAAGCAATGTGTTCTGCTGGACTACAAGTACCAATAAATGTAATTTCCCCTTATGATAACTGATAGTATTCTCCAATTTGGTGGCTTCACTAAGTCACGAACATAGGCTATCTGCTATCCAGGAATTTCTTTTTTTAGAGAGTCAGAGAGAGGGACAGATAGGGACAGTCAGGAACGGAGAGAGATGAGAAGCATCAATCATCAGTTTTTTGTTGCCCTTGCGACATCTTAGTTGTTCATTGATTGCTTTCTCATATGTACCTTGACCATGGGCCTTCAGCAGACTGAGAAACCCCTTGCTGGAGCCAGCGATCTTGGGTCCAAGCTGAGGAGCTTTTGCTCAAGCCAGATGGACCCGCGCTCAAGCTGGCGACCTCGGGATCTCAAACCTGGGTCCTTCTGCATCCCAGTTCAATGCTCTATCCACTGCGCCACCGCCTGGTCAGGCTATCCAGGAATTTCTTGTTGAAGGGGTGAGGAGCAGGGGCTGACACCCATAGTCCAACCAAGGCCTCAGCAGTCGGCGGTCTCAGGGACCAGGAATGAGCTCCTAAAGACAGGCTATTAAGAAACCAGAGCACTGGGCTACTCTAGTGAGTTCTCCCCTTTGTAAAATTGCTGGTTTGTTGTAAGCTGTCCCAGTAGAGCCCAAGCTCTAGGTTAATCAGGTGTTCCTGATTCAACTTCCCCGCACAGTGGGGCACTCCTGCTTACCAGCAGGCTGGCAGCCTCTTCCAGACTACTCTTGAGGTGACTATGAGGATACTAATGATAAGTGCCAACACTAACTGCCACTGGAGGAAAGACAGGACCGACCGACACACAGAGTTAGTTGCAAGAATCACATAGGCAGTTTATTACTCACAAATCCTTTTGGCATGCCTGGGTACAGCTTAAGGGGGCCGGTTGGGGTGCTCTTCTAGGCTGTCTTTGGTCAGAGTTCACAGCTGCATGGAGACAGTCCACATTAACGTTGGAGTCTGGGCGACTACTGCAGCAGGGGCCCCTCAGCTCTAGTACCTTTTCTGGCCAACGCCTTCTAACAGGTGTCAACCTACAGGATTATCACCTCAAACCACCTTTTTTGGGAGTTCCTAGAAGGAAATCCCCTTTTATGTTAATCTACTGAAATGTTTACTTCAAACCACTTTTTAAGATGTTCTTGTTTACATTAACTTACAAAGTTACCAAGCCACTTCTCATCTATGTATAACTTCACACACATACTAACTGGGCCCTACTTGTAAGTCAGAGTCTGTTTATCACATTATAGAGTTATGGCACCATAACTATTAATTCCTATCCAAATGATATACCTTTATTTAATTTTAATAATTATTTTAAATATCATTTTAATTACTTTTATATAGCTTCCATATTTTTTTACATTTCTATATATTTAATTACTATAACCTTATATTACTACATTAGCTCTCTCAATTGCATTTCCAGAACCATGCGCATCCCGGCCCCATCTCCGTCAAGTCCTTGGTGACCCAGCAATCAGATCTAGCTAGCCTGCAGCGCATCAGCTGCCTTTTATTTCCAGAGTCCATTGGTTCATCTGGAAAACGGTGGCGGCGCTCCTTGACTCAAAATAATTAGAAAGACGTTTATGAAATACTTTATTAAACACAAAAGACATCGTAATGAAACTAGAAAAGCTGACTGCCACACAAACTCAGCACAGCGGCATTCTAACCTATGGAAATGGGAAATGGTGAGTAGCACTTTCCCAGCAGAAACCTCGCCCTCTACATTACTTTTGTCAGAGGAATTTTGTCCAGGAGCCAGAAAAGCGAAACTCCCCAGGTCACTTCTCCTTTAAGACAACAGGCCCGAAGTCCCGCCCAGTATGGAGAGCGAGAAGGTCTTGCCGCGGACGCCGTTCACTGCTCCTGCCAGACCTTTGTCCGCCCGGGTGGGGAAAGCGGAAGAGAAGGGCGCTGAGCGGCTGCGGGAGCTGCGGCGGAGAGCGTGGTCTCGGGGACACGCCTGCGGAGGAGGCGGCACTGCGCTCTGCTGTGTCCCGGGAAGGTCAGTGCCACCCTTGCTGCCGGGCGGAGAGCGCGGAGGCCTTGCAGGCTCTGCCGCGGAGTCGAGGCTTCAGTCGGGCTGTAAAGCAGCCTTTGGGCCCAAGCTGCCGCTCGGGCATCCGAAGTCGCAGGATGTAGACCCGGCACCTGTCCTACAGTCGGCTGTCCCGCCGCTTGCACGCCGGGCGTCCCTGCCCTTGTCCGGTGTGGGCGTGGCCACCTCTGCCGCGGGTGACCGACCCGCTCGACAGGGAAGTACTATTGGCGGTAGGTGTCTGGGCTGCGCGCCCCAGGTCGACCGAGCCCAAGCTGCCGGAGCGCGGCATATTGGGGAAGGTTGCGAAGTGATTGTGGGGTTCCTCCCCCCACCCCCACTCATGATTTAGTAGGTTGCATGACGTAAGACTCCTGAAAAAAGTAAGTAAGTTTTCTCTTTGGAGAGCATGTTAGGAAAGGCTTCAAAGTAGAGTGGAGAAAAGTCAGCTACTATTTATTGTGCCTGGCACAATATAGTAAAGGATAATTCGGATTCTTTTCTGCTTAATAGAACTTACTGTCTATTGCAGGAAACAGTAATAAGGTAATGACAAAATTATAATTGTGATAAATGCTGTATGGGAAAGAGAAACTGTATTGTGGAAGCATTTGATGTTCAGCCTTAATGTTGAACTCAATAAGTAAATGGGCAGGGTGAGGGTGTTCAGGGGAAATCTGGGGAGATCTGGAAGGCAGTAAAGAACGCCCTGAGAACGATGGCATTAGGCAATGATCTGATGTTTCCTAAAACAAGGAGAAGAACGTTTAAAGAACCTGAAAGGCCAGTGTGGTAAAACGAAGTAGGTCGGTCCCACCTCTCCAGCCTCATTCCATACCAAACAGGCTGGAGAGGTGGAAAGGCCTTTTGCCCACCTGAGGAGCAGTTTTGAGGTGGGGAGGACACTGGGTTTCCTACAGCTATGCAGAGAGGAGCACTGATTGCCGAAGTTCAAGTGTGGTATGAGAGCCTAGTTAGCAGACTGGTGGAAATCCAAACAACAGTTGGACGATATCTTAAACTAGAGTGATAGCAGTGGATGTGGAGAAAAGTGGATGAATTTGAGTGGTATTAGTAAGTAAAACTGATGAGACTGGGTGTTGGGAGAGCAGAAGTGGACAAGATGACATGTGGCTCTGGATGGACCAGCATGCTGGTTACTGAGATAATGAAATTCTGGAAGATTAGATGACTAGAAAATTTCTGTATGAGGATAAATTCAACTTGTAATATTGAGTCTTTAGTTTAGATTTAAAAGCTTTTAAGAAAACATTTCCTGGGGGGTTATTAGATTAATTCAATAATATAAACTTAAAATAAAATTTTATAGCTAAAAGTTTTTAAAATTGGCCAAAGATATGTGTTGGCTTTTTCCAGTGTTGCAAATCAGTGCTTTGCTCTTAAACAGCCATCCTGGGTAGAGTACTTTATGTTCCTTATGGAAGAGCAAAACCAGAGCCAGCCGACAGTGACATGAAGACTCCGTGACCATGGTGCAGTCCGTCCTCTGGGATTGAGGCTGCATAACCTAGGCTGGAAGTGGGTTAATGGGAAGTTTGCAGGTCTGCAAGCAGGAGGAAGGACTTTGTGAAACTTATTTAGAAGGTATGAGAGGGAATTTTAAAGTCTCACTTTGATCCAGCCAGCTTCTCTGGAGAGAATAGATGTAAATATTAGCTTGTATTAGAAGAGCAGTGAGTAAACAAATGAAGTTATTTTCATTCCTTAGTCTACTTAGTTTCAGAATACACTTAAACAGTTTAATTTCTTAAAAGACAGGACTTCCCCACCCACCTTCCATGATTATATCTTCTAACCCATATATATAAATTGCATTCTAGGAAGTTTTCTTAAAAATAATTACCAGTACCTCCCAAAGACATACAAAAGGTGGTGAAGAATAACAGATCACAAAGAGTACCTGCAAAGAGAAGAGGCAATGCAGATAATGTGCCACTGGGGGAATACAGCTGTCCTTTGGAGAGTACATAATCATTTGGTCACTTTTTTTTGGTGGCGGGGTGTACAAGAATGTTCATAACAACTTAACTTATAATAACCAAACACTGAGAGCAGCCGAAGTATTCATCATCTGGAAACTGGATTTAAAAACTGCAGTATATTCGTATACTAGGACACTCTCAGAAATAAAAAGGAACAAACTAATGATACATGCAGCAACATGAATGAACCTTAAAAACATTATGCTGAGATGCCTTCCAATAAAGAGTACATACTGTTTGATTCCATTTATATGAAATCTTAGACTATGATGGAAAAAAATCAGAACAGTCATAGCTTCCAGATGGGGATCCAAGATTGACTTGGAAGAAGCATGAAGAAACTTTCTGGGTTGATGGTAATAGTCTACATGTTGATAGAAGTTTTGGTTCCAAAAGTGTACATATTTGTCAAAACTAATCAATCAAATGGCATTTTATTGTATGTAAATTTTGCCTCAGGAGAAAACAAAAAGAATGAACATATTCTGAATTGTAGTTAAATGATATGCATGCTGAAATACTTAAGGATGATTGTACCAGTGTCTGCAGCTTACTTTGAAATGTATCTAAATAAAATGAGTGGAAAGAGGAATAGATAGATAGATTGATAAAGAAAAGCAACATGTAGAATCTATGTGAATAGGTATTGGTGTGTTCACTTTATAATCTTTCAACTTTTCTGTATGTTTAAACATTTTCACAATAAAAGTTGGGAAAACAAGTCTCCAAACAATATTGTTCATTTTAGACAACTGAAAACTAATATGAAAATATAAAAAACACAACCTGAACCCCACCTGAAATACACACAGTATATATAAGTAGCCATGTATTTATTTCATTAAAAAATTTCTCACTTCATGACTTAATATCGAAGTCATTTCAATTTCTTATGGGAGTATATGGACTGTTCATTAAAATTCCTCTGTGTTATGTGCATCTTGAATAACGTAATTGACCCGTTTTTCTTACCTCATCCTACGAAAGTTAGGGACAATGCCAAAGAGGATGCCACGGAGGATGAGGACAGAAAGGAGCAGGGATTGCTGAGAGGAAGGACAGTACAGAGGATGAAAGGGGTCCTGAGCCGTTTGTCAGCATACCCTTCAGTGGTTGGATATGAAGTTTTTCAGTGATCGATTTCAAGTAAATAAAGAATAGAAAGATATTATGTATTTCTACAATGTGGAGTCAGCTACTGAATTTAAAACTACCAACTGATGCAGAATTATGTAGCGCAGTGATTTTGATAAGATCTGAATCATAAATCATAGATAACTCATACTATAAAAATTAAGCATTTTAAGTAACTGATTTTAAGATAATTAGCTTTTAAAATATTTTTTGATGTCTCAGAAAGGATAGTTCTAGGAGTAAGAGTCACTAAATTCACTGATATTAAGAACAAAATAATTTTATTTTGATTTAGACTACTGGTTCAATTAGCCTATTTATTATTTATTGAACAAAGGTGTCAAAGACATTTCATCCCATAACATGGCTTTCTATTTACATCAGCCTTGAAAGGTGATGGGAATCCCAGACATTCTAGCTTAAACTACTTGAACCCACCTACATTATAATGTTTGTTAAGGGTTTTCTTTTGTCATCTTTTTCAGCGAGGCAGAGGGTGGGGTGGGATGGTGGCTTAACACAGTGGTTCTTAATAGTAGAGGAGTGAGGAAACATCTTGTGTTTGAAAAAGCATCCCCAGATGATGCTGGTAGACCTGCAGTTTCTACTCTAAAACAGACATGTTAACTTTTAACTGTTGGCACAACTAGTGAATGTTTTCCTTTCTGCGGGCTGTTCTTTTTTTTTTTTTTATCATTTTAATTATACAGAAAAGTTGAAAGACTAATAACTAACCACCCATGTATCTATAACCTAGATTCAGCAAATGTTGCCATAATTGCTGTATTTTCTGCCAAACCATTTCAAAGTAAGTGACAGATATCATAAGATTCCACCCTAAATACTTCCTAAGAATCACATTTTCACATCTAATAGTTAACAATACTTTCCTAAGAGGATCTAATTCATCCGTGAATTTAGGCCATCTTCAGAATTTCCCTTTATCCCAGTATATCTTTTTAGTTGCTGTTTTTCAAACACATTGCATTTTACAATTATGTTTTCCTCAGTCTTTTTATTCAAAAACAGCCTCCCCCAACCCATTTCTTTCCCAGTGACACTTTTTTTAAGACACCAAGCCAGTTATTTCGTCTTACACTCTGGATTTGTCCGATTGTTTCCTGTGGTCTAATTTATCCCTCTCTGAGCCTGGCCCTTGTATTCCTTGGAAATGGAAAGCTGAGTCTGGAAGCTGGACCAGGTTCAGGGTAACCCTTGGCAGGACTTCTCCACATAAGGTGCCCAGAGGAGCCAAGTGACACCAGGAAACAGGCACTAGGATATAGGGTTGTCCCACCATCAGGATGCTGAGTCTGACCTTTGGTTATAGGGGTGACAACCAGAGTATGTTTTTCCTATTTCAGTTTGGAAGCCATCTTTGAATACCTTGTTTCCTCATCAGCTTTTTGCCTGATGATTTTTGTATCCATCCTTGTTGATTCAGTGATTTGATTGGTGGTGGCCAAATTGTGATTTTTAAATTTTACTTTTCTTCGCTTACTGGCTGGCATTCTCTGAAGAGCTTTTCTTCTTCAGAACTACCTGGGGATGATTCCAGTTCTTACTAAAAGGTAGGATACATGCTTAGTTCTTTACCAGTTTTCAAAGTAAGGTGTTAGGGTAATAGTGACATACAGTTGTGACATATGATCTTTTAATAGGTTTTGTATATTTAATGTGTTGAAATGAATTTAGTAATTAATGTTTAAATCATAACACATGACCAATGAGAGCCTTTTCACATTACCAAACTAAATAAAATGTACACAAACAATTATAATACTGGTAGGGAAATCTGAAAACTGGATATCTGACATAAAGAGATTATTATTAGTTGGGATAATGTTATTGTGGTTATTGAAAACACTAAAATGATTGTACCTCTCAGAGATGACAAACAGGTATGAAGTAAGATTTACTTTCAAATAGTTCCTGGATGGGTGGGGGCAGGAGTAGTTGAGGGTAGAAAGGAAACAAGCTTGGCCATGTGCTGGTAATTAAACTAAGTGATGGTTGCTTAAGGCTTATTATACTATTCTTTCTGTACATGGTTGAAATTTTCAAAAAAAACTTTTGTAATTATTTGTATTTGTGTTGATATTTGTGATTCAAATTTACTTATGTTTTTTGTTCGTGTTTATAATTTTATATGAAAAGTCTTTTTTTTTTTTTTTTTTTACAGAGACAGAGGGAGAGTCAGAGAGAGGTATAGATAGGGACAGACAGACAGGAACGGAGAGAGATGACAAGCATCAATCATTAGTTTTTTGTTGCCGTTGCAACACACTTTAGTTGTTCATTGATTGCTTTCTCACATGTGCCTTGACCGCGGGCCTTCAGCAGACCGAGCAACCCCTTGCTTAAGCCAGCAACCCTGGGTCCAAGCTGGCAAGCTTTTGCTCAAGGCAGATGGGCCCATGCTCAAGCTGGCAAGCTTGGGGTCTCGAACCTGGGTCTTCCACATCCCAGTCCGACACTCTACCCACTGTGCCACCGCCTGGTCAGGCTGAAAAGCTTATTTTGAAAAGCATATACATCTTCAACTTTGCTGATCTCAAGCCAAAATTTAGCTAGTGTTCAAGCTTTATTGCTGTATAAGTCAAGAAAATTTAAATCTTTTAAAAATTTGAATAATGATAAAGGACTTTAAAGAATAGCTACAGTATTTTTCTACATTTTACCTTTTTCTCTTGGAAAGTGTTTTTAAAGTTTAAAATATCCTACATCATTTTTCTGAAATAATCTTTATTTTGTAAATAAAACATTTACTAGATAAAAATACTTATGAAAAATCTGAACCCTGGCCAGTTGGCTAAGCCATAGAGCTTCAGCCTGGCTTGTGGAAGTCCCAGGTTCAATTCCTGGCTAGGGCACACAGGAGAAGTGCCCATCTGCTTCTCCATACCCTCTCCTTCTCTCCCCACCCCCTTTCTTTATTCCCCATGGCTCAAAAGGTTCAAGTAAGTTGGCCAGGGTGCTGAAGATGGCTCCATGGCCTTGCCTGTAGCTAAAAATAGCTCAGTTGCCAAGCAACAGAGCAGTGGCCCCCAGATGGGCAGAGCATTGCTCCCTAGTAGGCTCGCCGGCTGGGTCCCCATCGGGGCATGTGTGGGAGTCTGTCTGTCTGCCTCCCTGCCTCTCAATTAAAATTGTTTTTGAGAAATAATTAGGAACAATAGGAAAAGAATCACCAATTTTCAATCTCAAATAACCAAGGTTTTTATAAATTTTATCTTTTTCCTTATGCCTAGTTTATTTTCTTCTTTAAAATCCTACATTTTGAAATAATATTTTTTATGTTAACATGTGGATGATAAACTACATAGGGCACATTAGCTTTCATCTGTGACTCACAGTGAAATGAGACTTGCTGCTGCTACTTTTCAGATAATAAAAGGAAAAATATCTTCTCTGGTCTCTTCAGAATTTTTCCACTTTTTGGTTTGGAGCCTTCCTCCACCAATATCTGTTTTTTAGTAAACATGAAACATGAGGCATCTCATCCATTTCAGATTTAATGTGCTCCCACATCTGAGCCCTTACAACATCTACAACTGGAATCCCCAACCAGTGAAGGACTGTAAATTTATTCATCTCATTCACTGTGAATGAAACATAACCATAGATGTCACTGATGTCAGTGGACATTTGAGTTGCCAGCTAACAATGTGAATATGAGGGCTGACCAGTGTTTATGTGGATTGGCTGGGAGTGATGCGGATGAAGACCGTGAGGTTAAATGCGGTAGACACCACCATCATGCTGTTTCCCTTGGCTCAGACATTCATTCAGTGTGCACTATTGAGCCAGGCTGCGGAGTCTCCAGTAGTGCAGAGAAGGGGCAAATTACATTTTCTCATGAAACTTACCTTCTAGTGAGGAAAGATTATGAAAATACGTGTGAATAAATATATGTCAGGCAGTGAATTTTTTCAAAAGGTTAGGCAATGAGCCTGACCAGGTGGTGGCGCAGTGGGTAGAGCGTCGGACTGGAATGCGGAAGACCCAGGTTCGAGACCCCAGCTCGCCAGCTTGAGCACGGCCCATCTGGCTTGAGCAAAAGCTTGCCAGCTTGGACCCAGGGTTGCTGGCTCCAGCAAGGGGTTGCTCGGTCTGCTGAAGGCCCGCGGTCAAGGCACATGTGAGAAAGCAATCAATGAACAACTAAGGTGTTGCAACGGCAACAAAAAACTAATGATTGATGCTTGTCATCTCTCTCCGTTCCTGTCTGTCTGTCCCTATCTATCCCTCTCTCTGACTCCCTCTGTTCCTGTAAAAAAAAAAGTGGCCAGAGAAGGCCTTGTCGAGTGGTTACATTTGAACAAAAACCTGAAGTACATGAGCCATGCAGCTGTGTGAAGGTAGGGAACCCCTGGGTGCAGGTACCCAGAGATGGGGCAGGTCTAGTGTTTACAAGGAACAACAAAGAGCCGGCAAGGCTGGAACAGAGTGAGCTGGTGGAAGTGGGGTCAGTGCTGTGGGAAGAAGGTGGTGGGGGCCAGGTCACCAGGGTCACTATAGACCCCAACAGGGCTTGGCTTTTGCCTTGAGATGGGAGCAAATAGAGGGTTGTGAGCATAGGAGTCAGGTAATCTGACTTACATATTTTAAAAGGATCACTCTGTGTGCCTTATGGGTGATAAATGATAGGGGGAAGGGCAGAGCAGTCAGGAGGCTATTACTGTAACCTATGGGAATGATGATGCTGGCCTTTGGGAGCAGGGCGGTGGCAATGGAGAAGATAAGTGGTTGGACCCTGAATATATTTTAGCAGTTGAACATAAGGATTTGCTGATGAATTGCTGAGAGAAAAAGAATAGTCAAAGATAACTTTGCAGTTCTGGCCTGAGCAACTGGAAGGATGTGTTGTCGTTATATGGGACTGGGAAGACTGAGGGATCAGAGCAAGTGTATGGTGGAAAGGTGGAGAATTCATTCTTGGACATGTTCACTGTAAGATGAGTATTGGATATCTAAGTGGAGATGCTGGGGAGGCAATCAACTATACATTTGTAATTTGGGGAAGGAGTTGGATCCAGAGGAGTAAACTTGGGTGTTATCAAGCTAGGTAAGAAGTGAGAATATGAACCTTCCATGCACTTCCTATTCAGTTTGCTGAACCTCCTTTTTTCCATTTTCACTCGTCAAAAACGGGGTAGTGGTGGATAAGATCAGTGGGTTGACAGGTGGGATCAAAGATAGGGACCAGAGGGAATTTCCAGTCCTAACCAAGAGCCCAGGGGAGTCTCCAGTAGGTGACCCTGGACCGTTCATTGAGAAGCACTACACAAGGCACTTCATCCTCTCCTCTTTGATCTTTGACAAGAGACACCTTTCTGAGTTCTTGGTTCTCTGATGTTTCTCAGCAAAACTTAGATGAGATGAATGGGTCCTCTCATTTCTTTTCAGCCTGCACTGTTACCTACCATGTGAATGGAAGGAGAGAGACACTTATTATGGTAGAGGGGCAACTGAGTGCAGCACTTCACCATGAAACCTCTATCACTGTAAGTGATGCTTAGTTAACACTTAGTAGTAATGCCTTTCTTACCTTGTAAGTGGTCTTTATTGTTTATGAGGTCAGCGCTTTAACATCAGGGTTTTTTCTTTCTGACAGTCTCAACTAGTTCTTAAATGGGTCAGCTTTCCTTGTGGAGAGCTCACTTTCCCATAATAGTGCTCATATTTTGCTTATCATCAGATATACTGACAAATTGTTAAATTTTTTTAAAGTTTATCAGTTGGTGTTTATGAATCACCGAGGATTTGATATACTGTATCTTCCTAAATAAACCGTTCAAATAATCTTTGCTTTTGAAATTGTCATTACAAGATCCATTGGAAATAGAATCAATTGGGTAATATTTAGTGAAGAAAAAAATGGAAGGCAAAAGCACTATGCTTTATAACAAATATGGTTTATAACAATAACTGGTACTGGGGACAGTACCACCATGAGTGAGTGTAACCATGGTCACCTGATGATGCATGTTATTAGTGTAAATTTTCTGTGAATGTTAGGAGCACATTCACAGATGACATAGTCACAGCCTTACACACACCCTCCTTGTACCACAATATCGAACTACAAGAACAAATGATTTCATTTTAATCAACTTTTCTCCCTCTTTAGGATGGCTGCTGTTTTTCTAAAGACAGCAACATTACAGACCATAAAGACTGAACAGAACTGCCTTAGCAGATGTTTGGGTGAGCATGTGTTGCAGAAGGTGGCACTAGCACAGCTGTCCCTTGTTGCTTCTGCCCCAACACTGTCCGAGCGGACTCATGCAAAAGCTTTTAGTACTGTTGGAGACACCCAGGATGAAAGAAAAAAGAGAAAAAAGAATGAAACTGATTTTAGTAACATTGGAAGAAAAATCAGTGAGCGAATTATTCATCTATTTGATGAGAAGGGAAATGACTTGGGAAACATGCACCGAGCAGACGTGATCCGGCTCATGAATGAGCGAGACTTGAGACTTGTGCAGAGGAAGCCCAGCACAGAGCCCCCCGAGTACCAGCTCATGACCGGCAGGCAGATTCATGACGAGCGGCTGAGACTGAGAGAAAGGGAAAAGGCTAAACCTAAAACTGGTAGGTAGTTTGCTCTTTGCCCTACAAATCAACAGTTCAAACTGGGCATTTGCTACAGTGCCTGTGACAATGGGGAGGTGAGAAACTGGAAAATTCAGTTTACCACTGTTTCCAGTGTTTTTTCATCCCTCACTTATTTCTATTCCTTTGTATCCTGTGTCTATCATCTTTCTTTAAATCTATGTACATTGAAGGAAAACAAGGTAAACACCACAATAGGAACTCTTTCCCCTTTGCCCTGAGCTTTGTCTCCCAGTGCCCAGGCAGGCAGAGTAACTAATGGGTGTAATCAAATGAGACTCGGAAGAGGTGGAGTCAAGTTCCCGCCCTGTCTTAAGCCACTCATTTATCCTCCTTTAAAGAAAAAAATCTCATCCCAAGTGGAAGTGTTTGGCCCATTCCATGAAAGCCCTTGTTAAATAAACTCTTGAGGTGATTCTTAGAGCATCTTCTATGCCAGAGTATTTTGTTACAATACTAGCAGTAACACTCATTTACATATTTTGCCAGTCACCTCACAAGGTATTTGTCATTTAATAAAAGCCATTACTTGGATATTAAGTGAAGATGTTGATTTTTCACTATTTTAAGTTCTGTTCGTTACAAAAAGTTGTTCAATGGACAAAGCACTTAGGTGGGGTCGGAAGGCTGGTCCCAGAGCTGCCACGTGAGGCTGTGCATCTTGAGAAAAATCATACCTTGTCTGTGGCTGTTGGTGACACCACATTTACAACAAGAAGGATGTTGACTGGAAAACAAAAAATTTTCATAAGAGGCCAACTAGGGGATAAGGACATCAAACTGTCACTAAAAACAAAATGTTGACAGACTGGAGAAGATAACTTGCTGTGCTCAGAGACTGTCAAAGGCAGGACTTTGTCCTGATAGGAAACTAGGGTCAACTGGTCAGAGCTTCAAGGAAGCAAGGTGTTAGTAAAATAACTCCTTTTTAGAAAAGTGACTTATTTTGGAAATTAGCAGAAAAATACAGTAAATAGCTCTTACTACCTGAAATGAACAAGAATTAACATTGTCATACTTCAGATTTCTTAAACAAAACATTACAGAAAAGTCAAGGTCCCGTGTTCCCTTCTTTTCCATCCTCTTTCCCCAAAGGTCCGGGCACCTTCTCATGGACTCGGTATAGATCCATTCCATGTTGTTAAGCTCCAGTTATAGGTAGATACTCTTATAAACAGTATATAGAATAATTTTGTATACACAAAATTATAAATGGCACACTGCTGTTTTCAAGATGTTTATGTAACAGCTATAGCTAATTATAATTACCAATTGACAGTTCATCATAAGCATGTACCATAGGTTTGTTAATCCATTTCCCCGGCCATTGGGCTTCTTTCCAGTTTTCATTATGAACGATGAGCACATGTATACATCAGTGTCTCCTTGTGCATGCTCCAGGTTTCTGTGGGGAAGCAGTGTATGGACTTTCTCTAGGTCCTCACTCACACTTAGTACTGTCCACTAATTTTTGTCATGCTAATGCATAGGAGACTATATCCTGATTTTTTTTATTTTTATTGTTTTTATTTTTTTCAGAGACAGAGAGGGATAGATAGGGACAGACAGGAACGGAGAGAGATGAGAAGCATCAATCATCAGTTTTTTGTTGCCGTTGCAACATCTTAGTTCATTGATTGCTTTCTCATGTGCCTTGACCGCGGGCCTTCAGCAGACTGAGTAACCAACCCCTTGCTGGAGCCCGCGACCTTGGGTCCAAGCTGGTGAGCTCGGGGTCTCAAACCTGGGTCTTCCACATCCCAGCCCGACGCTCTATCCACTGCGCCACTGCCTGGTCAGCATATCCAGTTTTAATTTAACTTCTTTTCATCACTGAGTTTCCTCCTCTGCAAATTGCCTATTCACTTTTATTTTTTACTTCAATGGTTTATTTTTCCTCTGATTTATAGGGTCCTCCATTCTGTATGAAGCAAAAACCTTATCCTAGTTAGATCTCTTTTTACTTTGTCTTGAGGTCATACACATATCCTTTCTTTTCTCCTATTTGTATTAAAGTTGTATTTTTCATAGTCCAGAGGTCCCCAAACTACGGCTCGCAGGCCAAAATGCGGCCACCTGAGGCCATTTATCCGGCCCCCACCACACATCTGGAAGGGGCACCTCTTTCATTGGTGGTCAATGTATGGAGTACTGCATGTGGCGGCCCTCCAACGGTCTGAGGGACAGTGAACTGGCTCCCTGTGTAAAAAGTTTGGGGACCCCTGACCATTTGGGGAGGTTTTTGTATCAGTTCGTCCCCTGTAAAATAATCTTCTACTGTCAGGACTTCTGGAGTAGTGAGTGAAGGCAGGATGCAGTCTGGATAACCCCACTGTAGCTAGTGCATCACTGAAAAAGATGGGAAGAGTACTTCCCAGACAGATCCACATTAGAAAGATAAACAAGGATAATTAAGTTTATCAGAAAGCAAAACTTCTTTTGGGGGGCCATTCTTTCAGTCTTTGTTCATCAAATGCTGGTAACAATAAATGGAGACATTTTATATTTAAATACCCTTATTTGACAGGCAAAATAATGGTACCTTTGTTTTGTCTCCCATTTAAAAGTGTTTACTGGTCTGTGAAACTGGTCATTTGAGAGTACTGTTAGGACCTCTGTGGCAACCTAAGGTTTTCTCAAATATCCTCGGTGGTTTAGTTTCATAAAGAGGGTAGTAAGTAGTCCTAGCACCAAGTCTCACTGTTTCAAACTAGGACCAGCTCTGACAAAGGAACTAACGTTTTCTTCAAATATCGGACAACATGACTTGGACACAAAGAGTAAACAGATTCAGCAGTGGATTGAGAAAAACTATAAAGTTCAAGTTACTGTAAAGAAAGCAAAGAATGTGGAAGAGCCAGAAAATAGAATGGTAAGTAAAAATAGGAGTGACTTTTTTGCTTTAAGTGTAATTGTAGAAAATGCAAAGGCGAAGAAAACTGATGGTAATTCTATTCGTGACAACAGCTTTCCAATTATTTTTCAAAATGCAAGCATACTGTTACTTTTTCCACTATAGTATAAATATTTTGCCATGTGGCAACATTATACTTCATAATTTAAGGGCTATATACTACACTATTTTACAAATTATAGAATATTTAAATAGAAAAACTAGAAACTTAGTAAATTCATTTTTATAGTTTGCCTTTTTATAAATGCATATAAGAAGCATATTTAAGGTCAAACTGTCTTCAAGAATGTGTATCAGTTCACAATCCCAAGATAATTTGCAGCATATCTGGTTTGCTTTTAGGGTTAGATAATTTATCAATAAAAAGGCAGCACCGGCACAGTGGTGGTCAACTCTAGTTCCATGTTAGAATCACTTACGCCTAGGTCACCAGCCAGCTGACCCAGAATCTCCAGACTCAGTGCATTTTTCTAATACCCCAAGTAGCTGTGTAAGTGTTGGGAACTGCACTAGGCTTACAGTTTAGGGGATATATTAATCCTCTGCCAACACCCAAACCTGCTTCTTTATACTCTGTTTGGAAAGGAGACAGCTTGGGGCCAAACTGCCCCTAACAGAGTAGGGATTTAAAGCTACCGAGCCTTGAGTGCCTTGTTACATGGAGTCTGTCTAACTGGCAGGTTACGATACAGGTGTCAGTAGGCTTAACTGGACATGTAGGATTTGATTTAGCTAACCACTTAAATAGCAGCAATTCAAGAACTGGGTATTAGAGGAGTAACACCACAATCAAACACTGGTTTCAAATTAATCTTTTGCTGTTTTCCCTTCTTAGGAGGAGCTATTTAATCAAATCCTCCAGACTATGCCTGGAATAGTTACCTTCTCATCCAGGCCACAACCTGTTAAAGGAGGAAAAGCTGTAACATGTGTTTTTCATCATTTGAGCAAAAAGGAAGAGATTGCATATAGAAAAACTCAAGAGACCCGGGAAGGAAACCCTCTGAGCAAAGAAAATGGAAAGGATAAAGAATCAGATATTCTGCATCAGTGATTAAAGAAAAAATGTGCTTCTGAGACAAAATCCAGGCATCCCTCGTTTTACTGTGCTTCACTTTACTGTGTTTTACAGATGTTGCATTTTTTTTTTACAAATCAAGGACAAGACCCTCCACCAACAAAAACATTTCAGCTCACTTTATGCTGGTTTGGAACCAGCCGCAATGGCCGAGGTCTGCCTGTGACTGAGCTGGCTGGCCTGTGGAGAGCAGCTGGGTGTCTAGCTGAGGGCATGTACTGCCACCGGCGAGAACACCTGGTCTTCATTCAGCACAGCTCTGCAACTCTCCAGTTTTAGGCCAAGATAAGCCATGTTCTTGTTTTCCTTTAGGAGGGATATATCCACTGAGACGGGAGGCCAAACTCCGTTTCTCACAATTTCGTTTTACCTTGGAAATAAGGAAAACAATTAAAATTCAAGACGAAAACTATCTGAACTAATTTTACAAGTTATGCACCCTGGTAGGTACACTAGGTCCACAACACTCCTTTATAAGAAAGTGAAGTCCATCTAACTGCTTTCTCTAGTGACACAGACTCGCAGTACTAAGAACAGGTAGTTGAAAATACTCTAAATAGATTGAGTCTGGCTTCAATCAGCAATTTAGGTTTAAAAACAACAGCTCGCCTGAGGTGTCTCCACTTACTTTGGTCTTCATTTTCTTCTTGTCAGGGCCGTGCACAGCAACATGCCTAGTGAGGCTCTGCTGCAACAAGAGTTTTGCTTTCAGAACACTGCTATTTGGCTCCTAACAACACGAAAACTCCACGTGCTATTTAATAAACAGCCTTCTTCCTGTTACAGTGGTAGCTTGACACGAGCACTTTAAATCACGGGCAATTTGAAAGATAAGCAGTCACTAGTGGGATTTTTTGCTTTAAGTCACGAGCGGATATTTGAATCATGAATTTCTGCCACCCTCCACTAGATTTAACACACCAGCAAATTGAGTCACAAGCTCAGCTATGAAACTAATTAAACTCATGTGTCAAGGTACCACTGGAAGTTCTATTGAGGGGTGTCATCTCTACCTACAAAGACTGCCACCAGAGTCTTCCTCAAAGCCTGAACTGAAATCACTGCTTCTTCCAATGACCCAGGTCAGGGATTTATAGTCTCGATCTCCTGCAGCTTCTTAGTTTTTTCTTAAGTAAAGAGGTCAGGAAAACTAGTTCTGAATGAATTATTCCAAACTGAAGAAGGCTATTTTAATTGAAGCTATGTCAACAGCATCCCCAAACCAATGGAATATCTGACCAGTCTTGCTGTCCTTAATGGTAATGCCGACCACCAGCAGCCCAAGTTGTTTTCTAATGCTTCAGGCCTATGCTGAGCCAGCCTCATTTCTCTTCAGTCTTCATTATTATTCATGGTTTCAGTGTATATAAGGGCACCAACCACAGTGAGAGTCTGCAAAACTGCAGTGTTATGTTTCTAACCTATTTGAATAACACCAAAATGCAGACTACAGATTCCCAAAGTTCTATAGTCCCTCAAGTCCCACTTCCCTTCTCAGTCCCTACATGACTGTGGTTTAAAAGGATGGCTCCTAGCTTGGTGACAGCAGTCTAAAAGGCACCCAAAATATCAGCAGTCTTCTGAATAAGCATTTGGTACCATAAGCCACTGGTTTTCAAATACAGCCCACGTGAGAATCAGCTGGCGAGTTTGCTGAGCTACATTCCTGGGCCCCAAACCCAGAGCCTGAGTCAGTAGGTTTAGAGTAGGGCCTGTGGGTATGCGTTTCTAAAAAGTTCCAGGTGATGCTGGTGGTCCTAGGCCAGGGCCACACTGAGCACTCGGCACAGGCAAAACTGGCTGCATGGCAGACTTCAGAACCACTGTGGCTGAAGCAAGAGTAGAAGGTCCAAAAGCTCTGCTCACCCAGCCTCCCACCTGCAGGCCTCGGGATACCCCCTGGGACCCGGGGCTCCCAGGAACCAGCTGGAAAGCCACCCACTAGGAGGGCTGCACCTGTGAGTATGAGGACTTACTTTCATGGCAAAGGTTCTGCCACAGCCAGCATGTTCACACACAAACGGACGCCTCTCCTCGTGGAAGGAGAGGATGTGGCTCTGCAGGTTGAACACGGTCGTGTAGGTCCTGCCGCAGCCCTCCCGTGGACACCGACACACTTCCCTTTCCAGGACGTGTGTTTTCATGTGCTGCTTCAGGTAATCTCTGCGTTTAAATGTTTTCTGGCATACCTTGCATATCACTTCCTCTGGTGAAGTAGACAAAAAACTCTCACCCATTCCCCCAGGTACTACCATATAGAAAACATTAATATTCAATATATAAGTAACATATTCAATACCTAAAACCTTTGATTATACATAAGTCATAAATTTCAGAGGAAACAATCTCCAGTTTCTATTGCTTGGACATGTGTCTCAATTCTCCCAAGTCCTTTAATAACATAAAGTCACCCTGACCAAGGAGCAGGGGTGCTCAGCATGGTATACTCAGCATGGTGGCTGAAAGGGAAAAAATGAAATAGACCAGTTGCCTTCCCTGCCCTGCCCTGCAGTACATAGGGCACTCTTTCCCAAACTGTCCCACAGAACACCAGTGCTCCTCAGAGCCTTTAGAACTAAGAGTACACAGGAGCTCGGAGAGCTTCCTCTGTCAAAGAGCTGAGGTGACCAGCACCTCACAAAACTATTATTTTAAAGCACCAAATCAGTTCTACAGGGGTAAACGGTATACCAAGCTTCTCATGTCCTTCTTACCTCTATGGGTTTCTCTCACATGTTTCAGAAGCTCTGTCCATGTGTTTGCCACAAAGGAACATTCTTTCTGACATTTATAGCCTATTAAAAAAAGAAAGACTGGCGTGTTGGCTTTTGTGAATATTCCGTGTAAACACCAATCATAATTAGAAAGGGAACTTAACATCCCTATATATCTTTCTCCTACCTCCCAACAGTATTGATAGTTTCAAGAGGTAACAGTAAAAAGATTGTATTTTACAGTAAAACCAAACAGATGCATATCAAGGTACCTCACGTTGGATTCGGCCTTAGCAGACCTCACAAGAAGGCTGCCTTTCCCTCCTGTTCTCAGCTGGCTCTACTGCACACAGTGCCCAGCTGCATTAATCCCCTCCCCTCCATGGTTCATGGCCCCTTACACTCTGCTTTATGCTTGCCTCTTTTCTTTCCTCAGCAAAACATGTTTAGGTGGTCCTTTGTCCTGGGCAAACCACCAACACTAAATCTCAGCAGGTGTATGTACCCAGTCCCTGGCTTCCTCTAGTCTTACCATCTTTTAAGTTTCACATGGTAAAAAGAAGTAGAGTACAGCTAAGAAAGAAAATAAACTAGAATAACTCAAAAACACTACAAACAAAAACTTCCATTGCATAAAGCACTAAAATTGGGTTAATCAGTCAGTCTAACAGCCAGCTTGAGTTTCACCCCGCTAAATACCAGATACAAGAACAAGAATAAGGCTGCCTGTCACTCTTAGCTACCAGTCTCGTAAAAAAAAAGAAAGAAAAATCCCATAAATTCTAGGTCTTGGAAAATTGGAATGAAAAATCCTATACGACACATAATACAGTCAAGTAGTTGGTTTAATTCTTTTTGAAAAAAGTTATAATCTAATTAATTGCACCAAAAACTCTACAAACGATTACATTGGGGAACAAAACTTTTGTTGCATCCACAAATACACTTATTCTTACCTAATTCGAGTGTGCTGATCTCAAATCTGACATTACTTTTTCTCTGTAAGCTACAGTTTTTTTAGCAATTGAAGATTTTAGTTTTTCATCTTATTGTAAAATTTTCAACATTTAGTTTAACATAATGAAGTAGAATGTCTTCTTAGGCATCATCTTTGTGAAACTATAATTTATATAATGCAGTAAATACACTAATACACTAAAAGATGTGATTGCATCAGAATCTGTCTAAAATTTCAAAACAGAACATATTAAAACACTTATTTTAATCATAAAATTTGTGAAAAGCTTATTTAAATTCTATTCAGGCAAAAATTTGTGCCTGTAGCTCTTGCATTTGTGTACTTGTTGAGGACAATCTCGTCTGATGCTCCAGCAGTAGTCTGTTCATCACTAACAACTCCAAGATTTTCGGGAAACTTATCAAGGTGACTGTTCGGGAAGTGAATCTTAACGCTCATGTTATATCTAATGTAGCTAAAAGCCAATGGCATCCTTTGAACCAGAAGTTCATAGTTTTCTGCTTTTTTGTTGCCACGGAAGTTCTTTGTAACTGCCACAAAAGACTGCCATGCTGCTTTCTCCTCCTTATTCATCTTCCTGGCAAATTCTTCATCATGTATGAGGGTTCGAATCTGAAGTCCATCGAATAAACCTGCTTTTATCTTCTCGAAAGACAAGGCAGGAAAAGCAGAAATAACATGTTGAAAGCATTCACTCTCTCCATTAAAAGCCTGAACAAACTGCTTCATAAAGCCAAGTTTGATATGAAGTGGGGGAAAAATGACCTTGTCTCGATTAACTACAGGTTCATTCACAATATTTTGCATCCCTACTTCCAGAGCTTCACGTTTTGGCCACTCCTTCTGTGTACAGTGTTTTTCCCGAGCTTGGCTGTCTCACAAAGAAAGAAAGCAAGGATACTTGTGAAACCTCTCTGTTGTCCTAGCAGGAAACTGACCATTTTACGATGCACACAAATGATCCAGTTATGCTCCTCATACTTCAGAAAGTCGAGGACAATTTTTATGTCATTATAATCTTCTCGCAGATAGGTTGAATGACCAATTGGAACTGCTACATAAACATTACTGTTGTGTAGGAGAACACATTTCAGATTCCGTTTAGAGCTATCAAGAAATAGCCGCCATTCTGTTGGGACTGTAAGTGGTAACACCTAGCTGGCTGAGAAGACTACTGATATCATGACAGTAAACAAAGTGTTCAGAAAAGAAGTCCACAAAAATTTGTTCACGCTTCCTGAAATGGGATACTTGAGCTGACCAGTGAAGTACATTCTTTTCTTGACGCCTAGAGGCTAATAACTCAGCTGCTTTCTTTGATAGGCCCAAATCTCTTACTAAGTCATTCAATTCGGGTTGGCTAAATTGTTGAGGGGTTAATGACTGCTTGACATCAGAAGAAGGACCTTCAGATTCTACAACCATTTCCTCATACATCTTATCAAAATACACTTGATCACCATGTTCACTTTCTTTGTCCTTAGAAGAAATACAACCATTGAAAACTAGAACTGAGAGTGTCTCAGAGTGTGGGATAGGTCATATTGGTGAAGGAATATTAGGATATGTGATCATATGCCGTTTTTTCTTGCCGATGCCCTTTGTATGGATCAGAGAGAAATAACAGTCACTGCTGTGGTCCTTAGGCTCACGCTAAACCATGGGAATACCAAAAGGCATTCCTTTGCGTTTTTCTTTTGTCCAGTCACAAAGCATTTCCTCACAATTATGATACACAATATGAGGAGCCCAATTCTTGTCTCGATCGCCAAGTAGAACTTGAAAATAGGCAATATATGCATGTGTCACACATGATGAAATATTGCCTTTGACGTTGAAGTGTGTAACAGCCACATATATAACAAAAGGTGTCAGGACTATTCTTACATTTACGCCTACTCTAAGAATCCATGATTCGATCTTAAAGCAAAATAAGAGGGTGTTTTTTTTTGTTTGTTTTTTTACAGGGGCATAGAGTCAAAGAGAGGGATAGATAGGGACAGACAGACAGGAATGGAAAGAGGTGAGAAGCATCAATCATTAGTTTTTCGTTGCCGTCGCAACACCTCAGTTGTTCATTGATTGCTCTCTCACATGTGCCTTGACCGCGGGCCTTCAGCAAACCAACCCTGCTAGAGCCAGCGACCTTGGGTCCAAGCTGACGAGCCTTTGCTCAAGCCAGATGGGCCCACATTCAAGCTGGCAAGCTTGGGGTCTCGAACCTGGGTCTTCCGCATCCCAGTCCAATGCTCTATCCACTGCGCCACCACCGGGTCAGGCAAAGGTGTTTTTATCAGATGATAATTTTTTACATTTAAAAACAACTACAATTATGTAAACGTGATGTTTGTAAACATTAATTGCCTTGTTGTTACATTCAATCCAAGAGTCACTGGCCTTTAACTCCAATTTAAAAACCTATGCATGCCATTAACTCTACCAAAAAGAAATTATAATTGCATAAAAACTAGAGCATGCACCAAAAAACGGATTCAGATTTGGAATCAGTGATGTAGAAATATATAGAAAAAGTTCTAAAACCTCATGCAAGAGAAAATTTAAAAAATTATTGTTCCCCAGTGTTATCTAAAGCCTTTGAAGGCTCCCAGGAGGATGATACAAAGCGGCAGAGGAAGAACCACTGTGCAGAAGCAGCGCCTGGGCTGGACATCGGCATGGTCTCAAGGACTCAGCAAACCAGACACAGGCTCTGAGTAACACGTTCACTCTGCACACTGACAGCGGAGCGGAAGAATGGACACAGCATATAGCACCTCTGATCAAGACTATAAAACCTGAACAGGCAGAATGGTGCCCCGCCCAGGTCAGGTCAGAGTGTCTCGATATGACCACGGAATAGAGTGGAAAGCGGGAAAGACTTAAACACATACACCCTGCGGCCGGTGTGTTATTGAGAGAGCACTGCCAGGACCACCATACGCACCCTCATGGACCTTCCCGTGCCGTTTCAGCCCGCTGGGCGAAGCAAAGTGTCTCCTGCAGCCTTCATGGGTGCACCTGGGGAGATAAGCCAGTCCATTTTCATAGAGAACTCTACTTTGTGTAAACAGTACTTTGTCCTGTTTCTCCTACCAAAGTCTCCTCTTCCCACAACCAAAGCAGTCTTAGAAAAATGAGATTTAAAATTTAGATCCTATCACAGGTAAAATTCAAGTTACTTGAACAACTTGGGGCCAAGCTATTTGAGAGAAAATTACCACATTGCATTTTTTTGTTGTTGATGCAATCAAATTAAAAACTGTTTTCTATTTGGGAAAATATACTCCATTTTCATGGCTACAAAAGAGAAGGTTTAGGTGAATACCTTACCATTCCAAATCATTTGGACCTAGTTTTCCTAAAGACGCTGCCCCAGGAGATGGCAGCAGCCTCACCAGCCTCTGGTGAGCAATGCCAAGCAAATGCCGCAGCAGCACAGAAAAGTGCCCTGTGGCAATGATAGGCACTGTCCAAGCAGCGGTTCTCAGGAGAACGGCAGCCCGCCTGAGCTGCACAGCAGCCTCAGAGTCCAGGCTCTTTAAGAGTGACCACCCAGACAGGTGGTCAGGACTCAACGCCCTGTGCACGTCTAGTCTAATTTCTCCTGTCACTCTTTCCTGTTCCTCATGAAACCCACTCCATCGTGGGCTAAGCCACACTGCTTTTATTTTACAGGAAAAGAACAATTAGTTCTTCATAATGACGTATCATGTCATTGAAAAGGTTCTATTTGAATAATTGTCATTTATTAATCTTTCCTTCAAATTTAACTGCAGTTGGACTAATCTCACAAATTATCCTGAACACATTAAATATTTCTTGCAGAGAAACAAAAGCAAAACATTTGGAATGGCCCTATATATAGAGGGGCATACACTATATATGTAAACAAAAAAATGTTGCCTGACCAGATGGTGGCACAGTGGATAGAGTGTCGGACTGGAATGCAGAGGACCCAGGTTCGAGACCCTGAGGTCGCCAGCTTGAGCGTGGGCTCATCTGATTTGAGCAAAGCTCACCAGCTTGGACCAAAGGTCACTGGCTCCAGCAAGGGTTTACTCGGTCTGCCGAAGGCCCGCAGTCAAGGCACATGTGAGAAAGCAATCCATTAACAACTAAGGTGTCACAACAAAAAACTGATGATTGATGCTTCTCATCTCTCTGTGTTCCTGTCTGTCTGTCCCTATCTATCCCTTTCTCTGACTCTTGTCTCTGTAAAAAAATAATAAAAAACAAAAATTGTTGATTTTTGTTTCAGAACATCTGTACCCTGGCTTTGCATTTCAATCTATTCCCATCTGAAATGTGCAGTGTTGACTGTCCTGCAGAGTACCTACTTGAACAGCGGTTCACTGGTATGCTGGCACTGATGGGCTTTCAGCTGCTGATGCTTCCTAAAGATCTTCTTACAACCTTCAAAAGTGCACTGTTCAGTAAAGGCATGTTAATCTTGAGAAAAATCAAAGAACATTTCATAACAATCCTCAAGATAAAAATATTGTGGAGATTAGACTAGATTAAGACAGATAAAATTTGGTTGATGAAAACTTTAGAAACAGACAATAAGCCTAAAAATATCCAGAGAATTTAAGCATAGAAAATCATTCCTACTTACTACATATTGTTTTTGCTGATTTTCATGATTGCGTTCAAAATGTCTCTTCAGGTTTGATTTTGTGTTGAATTTCTGGTCACAGCCACTAGCTGCACAACTGAGAAATTATAAACCCAAATATTAACAAACCAAAGGAAGAAAAGTTTCAAGACTTTATAAAAGCTAATTATTCCAAAGTATACTAAAAAATAGTATTTAACAAATTCCAAAGTATAAGCTACACATATAGGCCTCTCTACTTCAATGTGATTAGCATGTAAGAAGAATGCATTTCACTTTAGGCTTCTGAAATTAAACACACAGCATCAGACATCCTTTGTACACCGGACAGAGGGAAGGTGAATAATACTAGTTCCAAAAACCCAGACCCTACTGAGGCTTAAATCATGTTTAAGTTAAATTTTTCTTAGTTTACAATTTGATAACCTTTAATTTTGCTTACCATGTCACTATACACTGCTTTTCAAAAAAAAAAAAAATGAGCCTGACCAGGCGGTGGTGCAGTGGATAGAGAGTCGGACTGGGATGCGGAAGACCCAGGTTTGAGACCCTGAGCTCGCCAGCTTGAGCGCGGGACCATCTGGCTTGAGCAAAAAGCTCACCAGCTTGGACCCAAGGTTGCTGGCTCCAGCAAGGGGTTGCTCGGTCTGCTGAAGGCCCGTGGTCAAGGCACATGTGAAAAAGCAATCAATGAACAACTGTGGTGTCGCAACGGCAACGGAAAACTAATGATTGATGCTTCTCACCTCTCTCCGTTCCTGTCTGTCTGTCCCTATCTATCCCTCTCTCTGACTCTCTCTCTCTGTCCTTGTAAAAATAAATAAATAAATAATAAAAAAGAAATGAAACTAACTAAAAAATGGGTTTCAGCTTAGAGGTAACAAGAACCATAAACTATTATGCCCTTAGGCATATCATCAAGGCAGTAAAGCTCTCTTAAGAAGCATTTTTATATCTTGGCCTTGAATTATCTAATCTATGTGAAGTTGTTTTTAATATGTGCTCTGTTTGTGATGTGTTTTCACCAGCCTGATGGATGAGGCAGGACCCCCTTTATAAGCCGTAATCCTAGCTATCATTGCCTGATGAACACGGGCTAATACTCTGATAAAGCACTGTGCTAGCCACAGGGTCAGGGGAGGAAGCCAGACTTCAGTGACAGAAGGAGATATACCCAGAAGCCCACTGGAAGCACACAGGTCACTGTGGCAGAAACCACTAGCAATTCCAACAGGTGTTCTTGACCTCAGGAACATAATGCTAAGTTTCAGCTGCGTTTATGGCCAACATAAAAAGAGCTCTTTCCAGCTTCCCTTGTAATTAGGGGTGGCAACATGGCTAAGTTCTAGTCCATGCTGCTTAAATCCCATAAAGTATCTAAAAAGGGGGCCCACCTCTTTTGCACCTTACTCCATCTTGGAAGTTGCAACAGCTAGAGCTCCAACAGGCATCTTGGACCGTGACGTTGAAGCCCCAAGACTAGAATGATGGAGACAAGCTAGGACCCCAGACCCTCATGGTTATGGAGCAACCCCTGACTGTTTACTTCTGCATTGCAGTTATGCAACAGAAAAAAGAGACTATCTCGTTTAAGTCTCTATAGTGCTGGGTTTTCTGCAACCCTTGACTTTAATCCTGACACAGGCATCTAACAGGTGTGGGCAAGACCACAGGCCAGGAAGAGTCTTGACAGGAGGCAAATAGCAGGCACAGGGGCACTGAAGACCCTGGCAAAGTTAGCAGAGGTGAGCAGGGGAGGCTGTTGGTCAATTAAGCGTAGCTGGACCATAATTTCATGTTTCAAAGTCAAGGGAATAGTCAAGATAAGCAAAAAAATCACAAAGGTCATTTATAGGACATACTAAGAACCTGGACTTCATTATGTAAACAGTGCTTAACAACGACTGCACCATTTTAAGAAGGAAAGAAACTTGGAGGGTAAAGTGGAAGAAGGCTCATGTAGAGAAAAAAGCAATGATTCTACCGGGAAGCAGGGCCTGAGATAAGACTGCAGTAACTGTAGCAGGAGAGGGACTTGAGGGATGAGTAACAAGACTCGATGAGCTATGTGCTGGAGAGCAGAATGAAGCGGCCAGGGGAACTGCCTTGTCTTTGCCTCGGGTCACCAGATAGACAGTAATGCCACCTGACAAGAACAAGGGAGGAGGCCTTGCCGGTTGGCTCAGTGGTAGAGCAGCAGCCTGGTGTGTTGAATCCTGGGTTCAATTCCCAGGCAGGGCACACAGAAGAAGCGCCCATCTGCTTCTCCACCCTCCCCCCATCCTCTCTCTCTATCTCTCTCTTCCCCTCCTACAGCCAAGACTCCACTGGAGCAAGGTTGGCCCAGGCACTGAGGATGTCTCCATAGCCTCCGCCTCAGGCACAAGAATGGCTCTGGCTGCAATGGAGCATCGCCCCCTGGACGGCGTGCCAGGTGGGTTCCGATCAGTGCATGTGGGAGTCTGACTGCCTCCCCATTTCTAACTTCGGAAAAATACAACAAACAAACAAACAAAATAAAACATGGGAGGATAAGGCCAAAGCAGAAGCCAAGCTCAGGCTGGACTTAGTGAAGCAAGGTAACACTACAACCAGCAGCTGGCTGTGGGGATCTAGACTAGAGAGAGAGCTGGAGGAGATCACCTTGTTCCAGCAGAAATAATCCTCACTTTTCTCATTCATCCTATGCCATCTGTACCCAGACCCATTTTTTCTTTCATCACATTTAAAGAGTGCACTGTAACTTACCATAGGTCAGAAACCAAAAAGCATAAAAAGGGACCCAGATGCATAATGTTTCCTTCCACCCCTGCCCCTACCCACACAGTACTCCCCACCATTCCCAAGACAGGTGACAATGTTTTTTAGTTTTATGTAATGCTTATGGTTTCTTATACATATACGAATAACCCCTCTCTTTTTATACACAAAAAGGTTGCCCTTTATAATCACTTAATATGCTCTGGAGATTTTCTTAGAGCTCATCTGCATTCATTTCCCTAGCTCACAGTGTTCCACTGTGGTGACACACCTTAACCCTCCTGATAGGCACATAGGTTTATTCCAATGCTTTGCTACTGTTAATAGTATTGCACAAGACCTGTACATGCCTTTAATACAGGACCAAGAGTATATGTAGAATTCCCCAAAGTGAAACTTAGAGGTCAAAGACTATATTCCAGCCCTGTTTCCCAGACCATTTTAGTTACTTTTTGCTGGTATAGTTGAACTGTATTTTGAAATAAATTAAGTTTTCCTTAGGGTCACTGATTTTAAGGACACATTGTTTGCTTGAACAGGGACTGAAGCAGACATCTGCCATACCCAGTACTTTTTGCCCCTTTCCCCCTGGCTGGCACTGGGTAGAGGAAGCGAAGATGGCCCTCCATAAGGAACACAACAGTGAAGGTTGTCCTGTGTCAACAGCCCACCTTCTTCAGACTCTGTGACCCTTAGTGAGACACAGGACCCTTCACACTCATCAGCTTAAAACTAACAAAACTCAACTCAGCTCACTAGAAAACTCTAATGTTTAAGAAACTGTCTCACAGCCTGACCAGGCGGTGACGCAGTAGATAGAGCATCAGACTGGTATATGGAGGACCCAGGTTCAAAACCCCAAGGTCGCCAGCTTGAGCGCGGGCTCACCTGGTTTGAGCAAGGTTGCTGGCTCGAGCAAGGGGTCACTTGGTCTGCTGTAGCCCCCAGTCAAGGCACATATGAGAAAGCAATCAAAGAAACTGTCTCACAGAACAAAATTACAACCTTAAATCCTAACATCTGCAAAACCTACCTACAGCTTTTCCTGATACAGTCTCCAGCATATTGCTGGACAGCTATTAGATTTGTTTTTGTTTTCCCCAAGGAAAACAATGTTTCCCTGGAACATTCAGTTTAGTGGTTCTAAGTGTGGATGCCTGACCAGCCACATCAGCATCACCCAGGAACTTGCTATAAGTACAAGTTCCCAGGTCACATCCTAGAATCTCTGCAGTGGAATCCAGCAAGCTGTTTTAACAAGCCCCCAAGTGATTCTGATGCACTCTAAATTTGAGATCCTCTGCTTTAAATAAGTAGTGTATTTAAAAGAAAAGCTGTTATCTCCACCCTTTCAGATAAACAGTAACTCCGAGAATAAAATTAAAACTGGTACGATAGAGGTGCAGGGCCTTAATCCAAAGAAATACAAGACAAAATACTGAAAGCCCACCTTCCTTATGTTTCTCTCTCATCCCAGCAGCTTATCAGTTCAGAAAGAGGGTGACAATGTGGAGCCAAGAACCTGCCAAGGAGTTGTTTTCTATCTGATCTAAACTGTGTGTATTTCAAGGTTAATTTCGCACTTAGTGTATACTTTACACTGAGATGAGAGAATGAAAATGCAAGAGGACTTTAGATCAACTTATTCCTGAAATTATTACACATAAATAACCCACAAAATCCCTACTCCCTTCTAATCCCTACTCCCTTCTACATATTCAAAACCTGGTCTCTGCCCTGGCCAGCTAGCTCAGCGGTAGAGTGTCGGCCCGGCGTGTGAAGTCTGGGGTTTGATTCCCGGCCAGGGCACCCTTCCCCCTCTCCTTCCTCTCTCTCTCTCTTCTCTTTCTCTTCCTGCAGCCAAGACTCCATTGGAGCAAAGTTGGCCCGGGTGCTAAGGATAGCTCCATGGCCTCTGCCTCAGGCACTAGCATAGCTCCGGTTGTATGGGAGCAATGCCCCAGATGGGCAGAGCATTGCCCCCTGGTGGACGTGCCGGGCAGATCCATTGGAGCAAAGTTGGCCCGGGTGCTAAGGATAGCTCCATGGCCTCTGACTCAGGCACTAGCATAGCTCCGGTTGTATGGGAGCAATGCCCCAGATGGGCAGAGCATTGCCCCCTGGTGGACGTGCCGGGCAGATCCCTGTTGGGCACATGCGGGAGGGAGTATGTCTGATTGCCTCCCTGCTTCTAACTTCAGAAAGAAAGAAAAAAAACACACAAAAAAAATAACCTTGTCTCCTATTATACCAGGAGGTGCAAGTGAAGCTTTACATTCTCTTGATTTTGAGGTAACAATAAGTTAATTTCTAACCAGGTCAATGTGCCAACCACTTCCTAGGCCTAAACACCCAGCTCTCTACTTACACAAAGGGCTTCTCTCCAGTGTGAAGCAGGGCATGGCGTCTCAGGTGGTAGTCTCTGACAAAGGCTTTGCCACACCCTTCATGGTCACAAACAAAGGGTCTCTAGCAGGAAGGAAAGAAAAAAATGTGTCAATTCTGTCCAGGTCAGTAATTCTGGTATTATTTAAAGTCCTCCTTGCCTGACCTGTGGTGGCACAGTGGATAAAGCGTCGACCTGGGAACACTGAGGTCGCCAGTTCAAAACCCTGCACTGGTCTGGTCAAGGCACATATGGGAGTTGATGCTTATACCTCCTCCCCCCTTTCTCTCTCTCTCTGTGTCTCCTCTCTAAAATGAATAAAGTCCTCACATGTCTAGTAGGTAAGGCAAAGAGCTGTCTCCAAAGATGGTTTCCACTAAATGTTGAGCACCTGCTACACCAAGGCAAGACAAGGTTGTCCTATATGAAGTTATACATCAATGCCAAAACTTCTCAACAAAGACTGTAGCAGACTATGCTTTATGAACAGTATGTGCAATAAGCAGGCAGCCTTCACAGTTGGTGAATCTGCTCCTAAAGATTACTTGCCTATTAGCATGGCCTATGTACACAGAACTCTCCCACAACATTTGTGCACCCACTGGACGCCTAGGGGAGAACATGCAGGTTCTGCTTCATCCCAGACAAGCCCAGTGTCTGTGCTAAGGGAATGGTTGGCACAGCCTCAGGAAAATGTGTCACACCTGATAAAGTTCACAGGTGCCAGGGTAACAAAGCTCACAACCCTAACTGCAACCACCACTTGAGACCTAGTTGTTGGGAGGAGGGGACTCCATTCCGAATCTATAGGAAGGGCCAGACATGTCCTCCTAATAACCAGTTCGGCCTATTTACTATGGAAAATAAACCACAACAGTTCAGCAGGAAGGTACCAAAGCTTCAAATGACAGTAGCAAAACAAATGGACAGGAAAACAGATGAGCCATATCACTAGGGGCAGATCCACAGAAGTTTGCACAGCTCCTGTCATGGAGTAAGCTAAGTCAATACTTGGCAAATTAGTCAACGTGTGAGATTTGGAACCACAAAGGTGACTGCAAGTTTTCCAGTCTGCAAGATGGAAGCTGGTAGCACCAATAGCCAAAATACATTATTATGTGTCTAAAATTAAAGGTAAGCTCTAATTTGCTCATACTAGTTATAGAGCTCAGAATTTCGGGGATAATATGGGTAAGAAGGGCAGGAGGCAAAGGGTTATGGATGTCATGAGTGAACCCAGTCGGCCTACCAAGGAAACAGATAGAGGGCAGGAGTCAGTGAAAAGGGTCAGCAAGGAAAAGAGCTAGAAAAGAAGGCTCCAAGGAAAGGGTCAGCCTTGAAATGTTGGAGGTGGTAAGGTGAATGTGCCATTAGGCCACATAGAAAAGAGGCCTCTAAGTTGGGTAGATGCTAAGAGGAACAGTAGGGACTGCAGGCTTCTTAAGAAATTAAGGGGCTTTCGCTGAGACAGTGAGTACAGGCTCTGCCCAAAACTTGAAAATTGGGCATATTCCTTGGCCTCCACGAACCTCCCTTCCCTCAACTTTTCTCCAAAGTATTCCTAAGGCCATCAAAGTAAAACCCACACTCCAAACCCATTTGTACCCTGGCCTACAAATGATCCCACCAGGCCTGCTTCTCAAAGCTCCTCTTGTATGGATCTCACGCAAGAACACAGGCCTGCTGTAAAGCCAGTAGTCACGGCCACTATCACAGTCGCCTGGCCAATGCAGGTTCGCATTAGATTCGTACAGTCGGTAATGAAACAGCGGAGCCAAGAACTGGTGAGCCATCAGCTTTAATTCTAGCTTGTACCCGGCAGGCAAGCAAAAACACACACTGGGCTCCAAAACCCACACATTCAGTGCTCACAAAGCTACTGACTTATCCGAGTTTCCTAGAATCAAAGGCTTCTAGCTCACCAGACTTATTCACCTCTGTTTCCCATCTCCTCCTGCACAAACTCTTCCTCAGCACTCTGCCATCTTGGCTGCTTCCTCTCTTCCATGTGGCCTTAATCTGCTCTTTCTCATACTAACCTCCGGAACCAAGAGAGAGATCAAGCTACTGGTCTCTCCCACTTTATAGCATAGACTCAACACCTTTAATCCAATTATACAAACAAGGAAGTCTCTGTATAATGGGATTCCTCAGGAGAGTGCACCACCCTACATCATCCAATCAGTCAAGGATGTGAAGAGCTTACTCTTAAAACTAAGCCTTAGGCTACAACGACCGGGCCTGCCCACAGCCTGTTCCAGAACACACACTAGTATCAACAAACTTCCATGTGGGCAGCGCCATCTTTAACAAAGTGAGCATAATATATTTTATCTGCCCAACACCTGCCTTCCCCGCCAGGACCACAGGCTCGCTGCAGTTTCTCTGCCCGGATTGTTTTGCCCTCTAATGGTTGCAGGGATGGATCCTTTCCTTCTCATTCAGGACTAGAGAGAGGCCTTTCCGGTGCACCTTCCAGCAGCCCTCTTTTACTGCGTCTCACTCCTACCCATTGCTTTATCTGTCCTGCTTAAAGCATAAGGTCCGTGGCAACAGAAGCCAAGCCTGTTTTGTTCACTGCTTTCTCTCCAGGTCTAGAATGGTACTGAGTTTTGAAACAATGAATGCGTGCTGCTTGCTAAACCTCCAGTCCTTGAAGTTTTATCCTCCACACAAGTTCTGGGAGAGAGGTGCTTAAGTTGGAGTGGGGACTTCCAATCGTGCATGTATGTACAGGTGAGGGGGGGGTGGGGGGGGTGGAAGGGGGCAAGACTCCAGATGAAATAAGGGGAAAGGGTCGCTCAGTAAACGCCGAGCCCGTGGCAAGGATACCTCGGTCCTGGAACTTTTTGTCAACCTCCTCAGCTCCTTCCCTAAGCTAAGGCGTGACCAGTTAGCTCCCGTGATGCACGGCGCCAATGCTGAACACGTCCTGCAAGGAGGCCTGCGACCTTACACACCCACGCGCTGTCCCCCGACCGCGCGGGCGGACCCCACACCTCCGGCCTCGTTACCTCCCCCGTGTGCTTGCACAGGTGCGCATCTAGCTTCCAGGCCTTGTTGTAATTGGCGCTGCAGTTCGGAAAGGAGCAGATAAACCTGGGCTTCGCGGGGAGCGGCGGCGCGGGGTTCTTGCCCGCCCGGATGAACGCATCAACGATGGTTAGAGATGAAACCGCCAAGGCAACTGAGGCCGTGGGCTCCAGGGCGCCCGGGACCAGGCGCTCAGCCACTTGTCGAGCCACGTGCGAAAAAAGCAGACAGCCCGCGGCCCACGCCGGGTCTCGCGCTTGCGAATCTGGGCTGGCCCTACCACCCACTTGAAATGAGACTTCCGTAAAAGCGGGACTGGGGCGCCTGCGCGCCTGCGGGCGAGAAACAGGCTCCGCCCCCCTCGCGAGCGCCACGCATACGCATGCTCCGAGTAGCTCCGCCGCGCCCGGGGTTCTTCCGCTTGGGGTGAAGGGAGAGCCGCGGCTGGCATCCTTTCTCCCAGCCAAATGCCCTTTGGGCCTCAACAGACTGCGAGGCACTGGTTAAATGTGACGTGTTTCCCACCCGCCACCATTCTATTCAAAGTACTAATCCTGCAGAATTTAAACTGCCCTCTTTTTACCAGGTTATCAGTTTGTCTTCTTTATGGATTCATTTCCTTGTGTGCAATCTACATGCTCCCTCTGCAAGTCCCAGACAGTGCCTCCTAAACTTGACTGCAGGTTAAAATCACAGGGCAATCTTTTAAAACCCCTAAGCCCAGAGCATACCCCGGGCCAATCAAATCACGATTTCTGGGGGCGGGAAACAGGAATCAGTAGTTTAGAAACTCCCTGGGCCCTGGGTGACTCCAATGATCAGAAAAGTTTGGGAACCACTTCCATAGGCCTTGCTGCCTGTAAAGCCAGTAGTCAAGGCCACTATCACAGCAGCCCGACCCATGCAGGTTCACATTGAATTTGGACAGATGGCAATGAAACACTGGAGCCAAAAACTGGTGAGCCATCAGCTTTAATTCTAGCTTGCACCCGGTGGGCAAGCAAAAACACACACTGGGCTCCAAAACCCACACATTCAGTGCTCACAAAGCTACTGACTTATCCGAGTTTCCTAAAATCAAAGGTTTCTAGCTCACCAGACTTATTCACCTCTGTTCCCCATCTCCTACAGCACAAACTCTTAACAAACTGGCTTCTCCCTCAGCACTGTGCCATCTTGGCTGCTTCTCCTGGCCTTCACGCGGCCTTAATCTGCTCTCCTCTCTTCTAATACTAAACCTCAGGAACTCAGGAACCAAGAGAGAGAGAGAGATCAAGCTACTGCTCTCTCCCATTTTATAGCATAGACTCCAAACCTTTAATCCAATTATACAAACAATGAAGTCTCTGATACAAAGCCACCCATATGAGGCATAATGGGATTCCTCCCTACATCACCACCCTACATCATCCAATCAGTCAAGGGTGTGGAGAAGAGCTCACTCTTAAACTAAGCCTTAGGCTATGACGACCCGGCCTGCCCACAGCCTGTTCCAGAACACACATTAATATCAACAAACTTCCATGTGGGCAGCGCCATCTTTAACAAAGTGAGCATATTATATTTTATCTGCCGAACACTGCCCAAAGTGTGGTCTGTGGACCAGCAGCATCATTAGAAATAACAGCCTCAGACCTACTTGGATCAGAGAGGCCTCCAGGTGATTTGACAAAAATGAAAATTTGAAAAGCACTGTTTAAGGGCTTGAATGACTATTGTTACATATCTTGATTTATGAAGACCTGTATTTAAAGGATGTTGTTGGGCAGATAAAATATATTATGCTCACTTTGTTAAAGATGGCGCTGCCCACGTGCAAGTTGTAAGAGTAAGCTTTTCCCCACACCCTTGACTGATTGGATGATGTAGGGTGGTGCACTCTCATGAGGAATCCTCCCATTATGCCTCAGATAAGTGACTTTGTAACAGAGACTTCCTTGTTTGTAGATTGGATTAAAGGTTTTGAATCTACGCTATAAAGTGGGGCAGACTGGGAGATTGCTCTCTCTCTCTCTCTCTCTCTCTCTCTCTCTCTGTTCCTGAGGTTAGCATTAGAGAGCAGAGCAGAGAAAGGCCACATGGAGAAGGCCAGGAGAAGCAGCCAAGATGGTTGAGTGCTGAGGGAGAAGCCAGTTTGTGCAGAGTTTGTGTAGAGCAGTGGTTCTTAACCTTTTTTGAGGAACCGAACCCACCAGTTTCATATGCACATTCACCGAACCCTTCTTTAGTGATAAATAAAATATGATTTTTTTTCCAAATTCAAGACATAGGTATGTGTTTTTTTTACTGGTGCACAAAATGAGCCATGCATGAACATCACCTTGCTCAAAGAACAAAACCAACAAAGTGCATAAACTCACAACAAATTACGGTATTACTTTATTCTGGCATCCGCGGCAGAGGCTACTCTGAACCCCTGAGACCGACTCATCGAACCCCTAGGGTTCAATAGAACCCAGGTTAAGAACCACTGGTGTAGAGAGAAGGAGATGGGAAACAGAGGTGAATAAGTCTGGTGAGCTAGAAACTTTTGATTCTAGGAAACTGGGATAAGTCAGTAGCTTTGTGAGCACGAAATGAGTGGGTTTTGGAGCCCAGTGTGTGTTTTTGCTTGCCCGCCGGGTACAAGCTAGAATTAAAGCTGATGGCCCACCAGTTTTTGGATCCATTGTTTCATTACTGACTGTCCGAATCTAATGCAAACCTGCACTGGCCAGGCGGCTGTGATCCTGACCGTGACCGCTGGCTTTACAGATGTCCTCAAATAAGAATAATCTGATGGATGGTCCGATCCACCAGGTTTGTATTTTTCACAGCGTGCATCATTCTAAATCATTAAGCAAGACCTTGTCTGAATCTGAGGAATCTGACCCAACAGTCAGTCCTGACCTGGATCCTCACATCAAACTCATGCCTGAGCCTCAGTAAAGTTTTGATGATGATGATAACACCTGTCACATGAAAACTGAGAGGCTGTCTGTGACATCCATTCCCTTGTTGCTTTCCTCAGTGGCCGCTCCAGCCCCTCTCCAGGATACAAGTCCACATACATTCCTCCTACAGTTCCAGAAGTCTTAAACAGTTTCCCTTGTGTTTACTCTTTTCTCACTTTCACACTGGATGTTTAATATCCACCTGCTACAGTCATTTTTGGAATGAATGAGATTATATTTAATCTCTACCCCCTGTGGTAGGCCCTTTTACCACCAACTTTTAGTTGTACCAACAACTCTGCATATAAAGCCATGTATAGGATCCAGGCCAGGCCTTTTTTCTTATCTTTCTTTCCTTTGAACTGACCCATTGCTTCACCTCTTTCCTCTCCGCTATTTACGCAATGTGTTTTCCAATGTCCCGCATTTCTAAATGATGAGTAGATGTTTCTTTTTACTTGAACTTCAAGCAATGACTTCAAACCTCACATAATTTATAAGTTAAACAATCTCACCATCTCCATCTGGCTATACCTTCTCTCTCTCTCTCTCTCTCTCTCTCTCTCTCTCCCTCCCCTACACATCCACCCCACTTCTCACCTCTCTGTCTCCTTCCCTTCCCCCCTCTCTCCCAGGATTCAGGACTTCACAGTCTGATCATCCCTGCCTTTCTATCCCAATCAGCATCTCCAATAAGGTTCAGAGTTTCTGCCCCTTTGTGGTTTTCCAAGGGTTTTAGCTCAACCCAACCAGCTTGCACCTTACATAATCTGACTCCTTAATGCCCCATGTCTAATGACTCCTGAAAGAGTCTTTGACCCACCTGGTACTCAGGCTCTTCCCCAGGCCCAGACAGCTTCTGCCTGGAAGGAATAAGACTGTGGGTCTTGTGGGTTAACCTAGACAGAACTCTGATATGCCTGTTCTGGCTAGAAGATTATATCTACTCATCTCAGCTTTGCACCTGCTCTTTTCCACGTGACTGTCCCTTCCATAAAGAAGGCTGAAGATATTTTTTCTCTTGTTGCCTACCATGAAGTGCTGTGCATCTGTAAATTGTTACTGATACTCTGTTCTCAAATATTGGCTCAAACAAAAGGTAAATGAATGAGCACTAGTACATTGGTCAAGGTCAGCCCAAAGGGAGCTGGAAGACAGTAGTTAAGAAAAGTTTCCTGCACTTTGCTTTGGTATTGTGCAAGAGAGATTCCACCCCTTGGCCATATTCTCAATAAAACCCTCACTGACATCCCTCAGGGAACCTCCAACAGTCACTGATTGTCTTATTGCCCAATTAGGAGAGGTCATCCAGGCTGTCACCTATAGCTCTCTGGCCTTGCTTCCAGCTGTACTGTCAGCAAATTTCTCACCCTCTCAGCATCTGTTGTTTGAATGTCACCCAGTGGGCCTTTCGAATCATCTAGTGGACAATGCTTACACTCACTACCATTTTGTTCTTAGTTGTTCACTCATTGTGTAGTTCCTGACTGGCTTCTCTAGTTAGCCCTCCTCTTGTTTAGGTCTGATTATCATGTTTCCCTGTGGTTGTAATGACTCCATCAGGGTACCGCACAGGCTAGTGATCAACCACTCATTCCATCTACTGAGTGAGGCCTCATTGCTCTCTGATGACTCGCAGAGTGGGTCAGGCTCTGGAATGTACCCTTTTCATCCACAGCCATGCAAGAATTTTGTGTTTGATAACCTCCCCTGCCAGTGTGTTTCACTAAGCCACCAGAGACACCCTTGAAAGAGGTGAGCAGGCATCGTCAGAAAGTCCTTGCCCCATTAATGGGTGGCTTCTTGGTTTACTGTTGGAGTAGAATCCATCCATTCCTCTTCAGCTCCACTGCCACCATCATCCCACCTGATCTCAGGTGCCTGAAACCAGGCTCACCCTCCTGAAGCCTTTCCCCACACTACGGCCGAGGGATCCCTCCCAAAGGCGGGGATTCCAAGTGTGTCCCATGGTCTTTAGGTCTTTAAGTAAAGCTCCAATTCCTTACAAGTGCCCCTGCAAGGCCTCAAAGAAGCCCACATTACCTCCTGACCCCTATCTCGCTTCCACCAATCCAAGCCCTCCCAGTACCCTTCACTGTTCACATCTTACCTTCAGACCTCACACATCCTCTTCACCTGGTTCATGTCACTCTATCCTTCTTGCACCTCACTGTCCCTCACAAGCAGCAAATGTCAGCTTATTAGTGGCAGTTTAAGGGTCAGTTCCTCCAAAGAACTTGACAGACGGGCTCCAGATGGCCAAGTGGCCAACTCCATACCCAGCAGTACTCTGCAATCAGCCCCTCCCCAGCCTCTGCATACTTTACCACAGCTGTCTTCCCTGGCAGCTCTTTGCAAGCTCTGGAAGTTAGGCAACATGTCTCCTAGACGCCCCAGTATCCCCAGCACCTAGTACAGAGTCTGGCACACAGCAGATGCCAATCAATATTTCTTGACTGAATCAATAATACCTTTCCCACCACTGTGATAAAGCAACAGGTATAACAGTAGAATTTTTGTGGCATTTCCCTTGGTCAAACATTTACTGGTCCAGATAACATTTCATACCAAACATCAATTTTGGGCTGGAACAAAAGACCTAATAATTGCTTTCTGGCCTGCCAATGATTTTTAAAATTTTCTTTCACACTTCACAAGTTTCCTGTAGTCTATGTACTCCACTGCCACCCCCACCCCCTCACACACACACCCTTTTCTTCTCAATTATTTTAGGTAAGTTTTTGTCCAATTTCTATACGAAGTATTTAAACGCACCATCTCATTTAATACTAAATTTGTAAGGAAGATATTATTATTCTTACTCACAGGTAAGGAAGCCAGTGTTCTTGCACAGGACGTTCTGTGTCAGATGTCTGATGGCTACACGCTTGCACTTTGATCCCTAAGGCGCCTCTCCTGAATGACTCTTTGTCTGCTTATCTGTGGGTTCCACATAGTCCTGTTGAGGAGTCCCTTTACTAGTAAGTGGAGGTGTTTATTTATCAACTATGTTTTTGAGTGAAACCTGCATGTTTCTTGAGACTACAGAGTCATTAGTACTGCTTACCCACAGCACAGAGCAAAATAACGGCAAATTTTAAAATATACTTTGCAACATTCATTCACTCAAAAAATATTTCTTAAATCTCCTTAGAAAGCAAGGTTGCAGAGCGACCACATGACCAAGATGGGGTCCAGCTAAAACGTGGACATGGGGCAGCGCAGGGCTCTGTCGGGGACCAGTATTCCGGGCTCCCTCTTTTCTGAACTCGGGCTCCTGTTCTTTTATCTCAGGGGCCAGAAACCTTTTTGACTGAGAGAGTCATGAATGCCACATATTTTAAAATGTAATTCCATGAGAGCCATACAATATATTTAACACTAAATACAAGTAAATTTGTGCATTTTATGTAAAACCAACACTTTTAAAGTAAAATAAGTCTGAATTCTTTTTAATAACTTTGTTATGCTGTTGCTAACCAGTGATGAATAAAGTACTTCTTACCATTAATGTGACTTCTGCTGCTGCATGGTTTTGCTGATGGCTTTGTAGTCTGGTTGATATGTGGTGAAGTTAAGCTTCATGCAGACATTGAGGCTTCCATCCGTTAAACGTGGTTATAGGTTGGTCTTAACGTTCTTTAATGTGAGAAAGACTGCTCACATGCATACGTACAGCCAAACATTGTCAGTACAGCAATATTCACATGCTGCAGTGTGTGGTATGTGAGGGGAAGCGCATTCCAAGTTTTGACAATCAGCTGTTCTGCGGGTTGAAGTTTTTTCATTTCTCCCCACTTGTGTTTGCTCACCAACTCTGCTGCTGTCGTGCAAGTCTTTCCAAATCTTCATTCAGTGACTTGTACTTATTCACTCACATGTCTAAGGCCTTCAGGTCAGCAGCTTGTAGCTCAAAAATCTCTGATGGAGTCACTGGGGTTGTAACTCAGGTCGGCACTGTCCACTGCACACTCCTGTGGATGGGTGATGAACTTAAAAAGACGAGTGTGCTCACAAAATTCTCCAAAGCGTGCTTTGAATGACTGCAGGAGATTAGATGTGAAGCCTGCTAGCTGCTAGAGATCAAGATGTTGAGCAGGGTCACTTGCTGTCCATGCATCTTTAAACCCTCCCAATGTTTCAAAGTGTAGTAAACGACCTGTTTCAATGTCGGCAATGAAGAGTTCCAGCTTGTTTTCAAATGCAAACACTACTTGTTGAAGGGATAAGACTGTATTTCCAATGCCTTGCATTTTCACATTGAGCTGGTTCAGATGTTCAGTCATGTCCATGAGATAGTAGAACTTTAGGAGCCACTCAGTGTTAGCTAACTCAGGATGCTCGACATTTTTCATTTCAAGAAAAGTCCAGATTTCGCTCAGACAAGTCGTGAAATGGCTGAGCATCTTCCATCTTGACAACCAACACACATTGCTGTGCAGAAGCAGTCCAAATAATTATTCCCAACTTCATCTAGCAGTGTTTTAAACTGGCGATCATTTAAAGCTCGGGCAACAATAAAATTGACCACCCAAATGACCAGCGACATCACCTCACCAAGCTGCTTGCCACACATCTGAGCACAAAGTGCCTTCTGATGTAGGATGCAGTGAAAACTTAGGATGAGTCTCTTTTCATGTTCATGAAGAAGCACTATGAATCCTTTGTTTTTCCCCACCATCACAGAGCACCATCAGTACATACCGAAATAAGTTTATCCATCAGTAGATTTTTTTCTTTAGCAAACTCAGTGAATGACTTGAATAAATCCTCCCCTCTTCTTGTCTCTTTCATAGGCAAAATAGCAAGACTTTTTTCATGTAGTGTGTCACTGACAGCATACCTTGCAATCGCACTGAACTGGAATAAATAGCTTACGTCTGTTGACTCATCCAAAGCGAGAGAAAAGAATGGTGCTACGTTTATGTCCTTCACTTGTGTTGCCTCAATTTGATTTGCCATCATGATGGTACGATTGTGAACAGTTTTTGCTGACAGAGGCATGTCTTTTATTCATTTGATTATCTTGTCTTTATCCGAAAAGTCATCAAAAAGTTCATTGGCAACATCAAGCATAAATGTTTTGGCATACTCCCCATCTGTGAATGGTTTTTCGTTTCTCACAATTGCTAAAACACCAGCAAAGCTAGCCGAATTCCAGTCACCTTGTTGGGTCCAAACGCGGAGTTGCTGCTGACTAGCTTGCAGTCTGCACAGTAGCTCTTGATATGCTTTCTTCCTGCTGTCCCCTGCTGGATATTTCGATGCAAATGTAGTATGGCATGTGTCAAAGTGCTGCTTTATATTTGACTGTTTCATCGATGCAATTTTATCATTGCATATTAGACACACTGCAGAACCTGCTCTCTCCACAAAGGCAAATTCCTCTATTTATTCCTGCTGAAAAGTACGATACTCCTCATCTTTTTTTCTTTTAGCCATCTTCTTCGTCAAAAGGGTTTCTGCCATTAGCTAGCTGACTACTTAATTAAAAAGAGGGAAGTTTACTTCCTGACCTCACAATGATTCGTGTACGTTATACATTATTTAATAAAAATTTGGTGTTGTCCCGGAGGAGAGCTGTGATTGGCTCCAGTAACCTGCAACCATGAACATAAGTGGTAGTAAATGAATGGATTGTAATACATAAGAATGTTTTATATTTTTAATGTTATTTTTTTATTAAGGATTTTTCTGCAAGCCAGATGCAGCAATCAAAAGAGCCACATCTGGCTGGTGAGCCATAGGTTCCCTACCCCCGTTTTATCTCCTTCACTTTGTGGTCATGACTGTCACCTTCCTTGGACTTACTGTGGCATATGAACAGTGACCGCCAGCTTCTCTGACCTTTCACAAATGCCACCACTTCTCCCTCCTAGTGACATGAGCCTCTCCTCTCTTTAGTCCCCTCTTGTCACACTACTAAGTCTTTCTTTCAGAAATTGGCAAAGGGAAATTCTGTCATCTAGTGGCTAAAGGATGCTGGGAGACATCCATGCTTACAGCATCAGCGGTAATGGGAGAGAACTTGCTATAATGACTTCAGGTTGACTTTTCCGGATATTTAAGGGGCACTCTGTGTGAGATGTGAGCCAGCCACACCTGTCACTCAGCAGAGTACCCCAGAGCCATCCTGCCAACAGCTGGGGCCCCTGGGCCACTGCCATTTCAGTGCTAAAAACATTAGTATGACATTGCCCCTTGTTCATAGCAGGGTTGGTGAAGAAAGACTATGAGTTTTAATCATGTCATCATGTACAAACTTTTTACTAAACTTCTCTTGAGTAGTAAATGCAAGTGTGTAAATGTGGAGGGGAAGCAGTGAAGGTCCTCCAGAGAGAACTGAAGGTGCAGTTTTCTGTCTCCAAGTTACTGTGAGCAAGGAAAAATCTTGTTAGTGGTTGTACTTACAAAAAAAAAGTACTATTTAAATATTATAACTGCTAAACTTTATATCAATCTATTGTTTTTACTTGAAGCATTAGGGGGACTATGACAATGGCATGATTTCAGAGTTCAAGAAAGACCCCACCCTACAATATTTCCTCTCCTTCATGCTGGAAAGTGTGTGCTGAGACATTTTGGTGCCCTGAAAAAACAGCAGACATTCTGGGGAACAATGCACCAGCAGCATCCAGCCACAGTATCCTGCAGTGGGACAAGTTGGGTTTATTGCCTGTCCCATTGGAAGTATAAGTCTGGGATGGTTTGGCTGGAAATACAAACTAGAGAGTTTGAACTATATTTTTAGGACTCTCTGCTCTTTATAGGCTACCATCCCAAATGTTTTCTTTACATTCCTGAGGCCTGTCACCAGCCTTCTGAGTATCAGCACCCAAGACTATCCCCAGAGGCTCCCCCTGGGACTTCAGGAAACCTCCTGCTTCTGTGGGTACAGAGCCCCTGTTCCTTAGCCCAGGGTGTCCTAATGTGGGGTCAAGCGAGCTGTGCCCTGTCTCCCTATCCTGGCCAGTTCCTCTACTTTTTCCTCTGACAACACTTGTTTCAGGATCCACTTCCAGGGCACCAGGAGTCATATCAGTTTATAAGGCTTATTATATAAAACAAAATGCCTCTGTCTCCCCTACCCCCATCCCAGGTTTCCTCCAATTTCTTGTTCTCCAGAAACAACCACTTTACCTCCATCTTAGCTTTTAGTTTTGGGTATGTTTCTTTACATCTCTAAGTAACATTCTTATAGGGCTACTTCCTGGTTTTTTCATTTTTAGGCATTCTCTGTTGGTTTCTCCTATGAAATATAAAGATTAAGACACACACGCGTGCGCGCACACACATACACACACCTCATTCCATTCTCCTAAATGGTAATAAAATAACCAATTTACAACATAACAGGCATTGTTCTAAGCATTTCGCATGTATTAATTCATCTAATACTCCCCGAAGCCCTGGGGTCTGTTATGTTCCCATTTTACAGATAAGGGAATTGGGTCAGAGTGATAAAGCTTGTGACCCCACCACACAGTTTTAAGTGTGTATGTATGAAAAGGAGTGTGTAGTTTTGCCCTGAGCATTCTTGACTTCAGAGTCTATATTCTCAATCTGCTCATTATACTGTGGGATTATGCCATAATTTTCATCAGATTAGGCTTCCATATTTTTACTAATGTGATTATATCAATGCTACTAACATCTGATCCATGTGGTACATTGTGACCTCTTTTTCCTTCTTCCAAAACTTTTTGTTTTACCCTGGCGGTCAAAATCCTGAGGAAATATTTCAAACTTAAAATTCCCTATAGTCAGCCAAACCATCTATTAAGTTTGAGGGTAGACAAAAGATATTTTTTGATGTACAAGGTCTCCCACATTTTATTTCCCTGTATTCTTTCTCAGGGAGCTGCAGAGCTCCCCGCCAAGATACAAAATAAACCGAGAAGGAAGAAGTGGGTCCGGGGTCAGGAGAAGGTGGCACAACCTTTTGGGGAATGAAGAAAAGGGATCTGGCACTGGTTCTTGCTGACAGCCACCTTCTAGCTGTGTGGACTAGGTCAAAGCAGTCAACTCTTCTGGAGCTCAGTTTTCTCATCTGAAAATTGAGGCTACTGGGACAGGGTTATCATGAGGAGTAAATTGAGATACTGTGTGCAAAGGGCTTACTTTCGGCTTCTAATTACGTTGGTGGCTCAAACACAAACATTGATTGCTTCCTTCTAAAACCATAATAAAATGACAGAAAGGAGTTTAAAAAAAAAGAATATTATCCCAGAAGGGCACATAGCAAGAGACAAGTTGTTCAAATTGTATTTGAACAAAAGCTTGGATGCCGGAGAGCAGGACTTTGGTTAGTAACTGATGTAGCAGAGGCAAGAAGTCAGAGAGAGAAGTCAGTCAGCCAATGCATGGTCAGAACTCAGCAGGCAAAGGCAGAGACTATCTGTAGGCATTTAGGCTGGTAGGAAAATAAAACACTTTGGAGATTATAAGATAAATCCACGGATTTCCTAAAAGTGGGGACTTGCCAGAGTTGGTACTGTCTAAGAATGGTAGGGGAAAGAATGTGCATGTGGCTAACATTCCTAGTGGAAAGCAAAGTTTGAATTATAACAGTTTGGTGGAGTAGCCAAAGGGAATAAGTCATGTATTAAAAATGATAAAAAGATTCACCACTGTTGCAGGTGGAGGGGGAGGTTCTCAGGCAGGGCAGATAGCTCTTTGCTCATTCAGAGACTGACAGGGCATGAGCTCTCCACGGACTAGAGCACTCCACGGACTCGGCCTGTGGTATCCCAGTGGATAAGTGGGCCCAGAACTTCCCAGCGGGTGGCAGGCCCTGCCCTGCCACATGGGAAGATGCAATGAACAAGACAGGCCCAGGCCCTGCCAGGGTGCAGGCACCAGATGCTTCTGTACCCAGTGTGGAGGGCAGCCAGGAGCACTAGGTACCAAAGGGAGACAGACTAGGCTGAAGTCACTGCTTCATATTGAGTGCCCAGCTCTGCCAATGCCTTGCCCAGGACTCCTGGTGCTTCGCAAACACAAATTTCTGAGAAGAAACCATGCAGAGCTATCTTGTGGTGGAAAAAAAGACACACAAGTTTCAGCCTAAAAAACTTGATTGGCTTTTACATGACACCACAGGTGTCAATGCGTCTGCATGCTGTAGCACCTTGATTCCCCCATACCTTTAAAATGGTCAGCAAACGTTGACAGCCATCTTTACTTGTCCCAGGAACACATTTACCACAGGCAATTAACTTCACCGCCTGATAAAACCATAATTTGCGCATTGTAATGCCAACCATTGTCTGAGAAGAGTCTGACAGATGATAACTTATGTTGCCTCCCTGGTTATTTTTATAGGCACATAATCAAATCCAGAGTTGATCATTTGTTTGTGATTTGATTAAAGTAAACAGCTAAATTGGGGAATCATAATCCTGAGAGATTTATTTGCCTCAATTATGTGGTTTGTTTTTTCTGTGTTGTTAGAAAAGACTGGCAAATGGCTCTTCCGATGCTGTGCAGCCACATCCTCTGTGTGGCAGAAGCCTGACTCATCAGAGACGGGACCTGCTGGAGAAGACATTTGTATGCTTGAAGGACGGGTTGCCTCTCCTGGAAGCCTCTGTCGTGTGACACTTTCTCATGTTGCCAACAGGAGCCACACACTCTATAGCCTGTGGGAGCTCATGAAGTGGACCCTCACCCCAACCCTGGAGCACACATGACAGACCTGAGTGGGGATGACCAAGCAGCTACTGTTTGAGCACCTGGTGCCTGAGCACCTGCTAGTCCAAGCATCAACGTCACCTGCATCTACAGGACTCTTCTGAACAGCCTGGACAGTGACAGAGAGCTTCATCAAGTCCCCCCAGCTGTGGCTGGTGATACTCATGTACATTTCTGCCTACTGACTTCAGCTCTTAAGTAAGCAAGTCACCTCCCACCTGAGCTCTGGGGGTACGCCCATCCTGGACATCTATTATAAGATATTTTTTTTGTTTTAATGTGATGACTGATAAGGGCTTTTCTCAGAGAGTGGTCAGAAGGCTCCAGATTTGGGCCACTGCTCAGTCACCTGCCTCAAGCTTAAAGGAGGAGGTATCCAGGCTGTATTTAGGACAGTCAAGTCTCAAGACCATGGACAACAGTACTGTGCAAGTGTCGGCATGGCTGGACATTTCCAGACACAGGGGAATGCCCCTAACCCAGACCACAAGATGGTCTGCTACACTTGGCTGTGGCCATGCTTTAATAGTCAGCTAAGACATAATTCAGTGAGATTTTTAAAACAAGCACCTTGCCCCTGTCCTTAGGACTAGCTAAAATTTTTTCTGTTCTTCCACACTTGCCCAGCCTCCATCCTGTGCCAGCCTGACCTTTGCTCAGCAAATGCAGCAGCGTCACCCAAACTCGGGTTTTGGCCCACAAGGACCTTGAGCCTGCTGACTTCCTGCCATGATGCACTGCCCTTGCCCATGGTTTAGCTCTTGACTCTGCTGGTCTCATTGTTCCACCTGTGCCACATAACACCCACATCTCCCCAGGGAGATGGTGAGTGCTACAAAGGCAATGAGTAACAAGTGTAAACAGGACACCTTGGTTTGTTTAACAAATACTGAGTGTCTGCTCTGGGCCAGTCTCTGCTCTAAGCCTTGGAGAGACAGCAGAAAACAAAGCAGGTCAGGACCCTATTCTCATGGAGTTTCTATTCCAGTGGAATGTGGATAGAGAACAAAGAAGTTCATCGCATTCTAGATGTAGAATCCAAAAAATGGTCCAAGGTCATCCAGGAGTCTGCAGTCTAGAGATGGGAATAAGATCAGAGTCCTCGGTGATGACAGTCTGCCAGACTCCCCAGCCTCCCAGGTCACCTTGCCCATGGCATGTTGATGTGCTCAAGTGAGCTAGCACGTCTGCAGACAAGGTTCAGGCTGTGAGAACCTGTGCAGCTCCCAACATCTTTAGGCACTCCAGTCTCTAATCCAGTAATTCTCACAAAATATGCAGCATTTGTCCCACTGGGGAACCTGATTAAGAGTGGGTCTTCATCATGGCAAGGCTGTTTTTGGCTGTCTGATCACGCCCTGTAATGCTCACCTCCCCACAGCAGCCCAGATGCAGGAGGAAGCCAAAGAGGTCATTTACTCTGCTGATTTCAGATCACCCTTAGCAAACATGGCACACTCTATAGAACAAACAGGATCACCCAGTTACCTTATGGGTGAGAGGAAGGAACTTTACCCATCATTAATGTTTTACTACCTTTCAAAAAGTGTAACCTTTAACCCTCAAATCAACTCTAAACTGAAGCTGAGGAGCTCTGGCTGCTTGGGCAGTTCCAGGTGCCAGTCTGCCACCAAGCCAATGCTGTTTTGATCAGGAGAAACAAATAAACAGAGAGATAAACTTTTTAAAATGCACACAAAGCAGACCCAGAACTTCCCAAGCAGAGATAACGGGCCTCTGGGCCTCCTTTGGATTATATAGGGCTGTCTGCCCAAGTCCCATCCAGCCTGAGACGGAGTGGGGCCTCTATAGAGACCAGTATAAGGGAAGCCCTTCCAAGATGTGGAGAAAGTGAAGAAATTCTGTGACTGAGTTGACCCCAGCACCAACTGACTGATTGCTGACATGAAAGATTTGTGTGTCTACAAATATGCCTCAATTATTATCCTATCTACCAGCAAGGACCTTGTTTAGCCCAAGGACTCCAAAGTTTGAGCCAAATTATGCGGAGAGAGTATTTCCATGTGAGGTGTTAGGGATGCTGCAGAACTCCCTAGCGCCTGTGACCCTGTGATGTGTGGGCTCACCTGGACGAACAGCCCACCTGCAGTGAACGGGACCTTCCTTCCTCTCTGACATGTTCAAATGACGGACAGCTCCAGACACGCTTGTTCTTCCAGATAACTAGTGACTAATTATTTGTGACCTGGGAAGTGGGTTCTAAGAGTTGGTACAACTTGTTACTCATGAGCTAAAATTAGCACAGGACTGGAATGCACTGAGGGTTCCACTTCAGTTCCCGGAGATCTGGCCTACCTGGGAGGAACATTTTTTCATCAGTGCTGTCTTGAATTGGTCATGCTTTTTACAATTGCTGCTTTTCTTGCTTTTAAATTATAACTTACTGTTGGTTTAGCTTTCTTTACCGTCAATTTAGTTTGTTGTGAGCTGTTGGATCAGCCCTGCAAGTGTGTAGTGGTATCTTCCGGCATCTGTCTGCACTTTCCCAGTGACTACACATTAACACAGAAACACACTGAGGTTCAAAGATGAGCCACAACGTGCCTATTGCTAAATTTAAAATGTGCATAGTTCTGCTGAATGTATTTGAGGAGCTCCTTTTCTGTACCATGTGGAAACTGACTGAGGCAAGTAGGCTAGGAGGTTTCTAGCTTGTCAAAGTGAGCTGCAGTCAAGAAAGTTTTGAAAGCCACTGCCTTAGAAGTCTGAGATGACACTGCCCCAGTGTGTGCGGTGGTGTGCAAGTAGATATTAGTAATCAGCTCTAAGGGTAAAAGTGTGTGTGTGTGTGCGTGTGTGTGTGTGTGATGTGTTTAATACATAAGTTTATTATAAATTTTACTCACGTAGAAGATGTGTGACACAGTGTTTACAAATTAAAGAAATACAGTACTCATGATAGTTCTATATAGTCAGTAGATTCTCATAGAATGCTTCTAGTCTATCTTTGTTGAATTACTGTATGCATAGCTAAACTTTAGTTACAACTGATTAACAAGGGTAGTTCCTGCTTTAGTGTTAGTTGGTATTTTTGCTTAAGAGTAAGACAAAAGTAAAACAACAAAGACAGTATCCAAACTTCAGTTATTTATCAATGATATGGGTAAATTCTTTGCTAAGTCGGCTAACATTTGCAAACACTGGAAAGCTGCATTTCCAGCTTTTTGGTTATTCACAATTTAACAACTATATACACTTACATTTAACATGCATTATTAACATTTTCTTTATCACTTTCTTAAACAATGAACAGAATAATAAACCAAGCCCTGATTTGTAGCATTTTGCCAATTTGTATGGCGCAAACACTTGCACTCCATCATGGTCAGTTTCAATCTACGGACATGCTTTCACTGGATGTGGGTTTGGAAAGACACCCAGTGATAACATTCATATCGTATTTCAGCCACACTGCTGCACTGACCAAGTAACCTAAAGAGCATAGATGATAGTAAAGTGTATGAAAACAAACAAGAAGTGATCATCTTTGAGTATTACCAGCTTTTCTTTTTACATAATTTCATTATTAATAATGGCTACATTTAATCACTGACTTGGAACACTACTGAAAATCCTTGTGAGCCTGCACTAGCCACTGGGCACACCATGGAGTGTATGGCAGTTAAGGTAGCTGTGGTTTAACAAAGTCCAGTTACACTTTCAGACAATACTGTTTCCCATCCCAAGCCACCCTTGGCTTATAATTTGATGCCAGCATCTAATCCTGGCATCACACTTGTCAGTGCCAACCCCCAGCCTGTCTTGGGCACTATGTGCACCCTCCGGACTGAGCTGTGGCTGATATCCTGCCTACAGGAAGATGAGGCAGGGGAGGCCTCCACTTGTGGCCTGCAGGAAGCACAGCCCCCACTACAAAGAGAAAGTGCTAGAAGCAATTGGAGAATTAGGAAGTGAGTGCCAGCCAATGACTAAAAGCCTCCTGCAGCCATAAAATCCCACCCGGGTTACGTCTTAAGAAACAAAGTGTTAGCTTTTAAAGTGTTTAATTTTTTCTCCCTTAAACTGAACTCAAAACTTTAATTACAGGCAGATCATAAAACTCAAATTCCCAGTGTTAAAGGACATGTCCAAGGATAGGTATATATGATTTATACCACTTGTAATGCTTTATCAAATGACAAAAAAAAAATGGTCTTTTTTATTCTGTGTAACTGTGTTAGTCCTTTGATTGGTCGGTGGAATTGTTAAGTTTCATTTTTCATAGTATCTAATTCTTAATGACAACAGGTCTATTTACTTAAAAATATAACAAGACAAAACAATTTTCTCCATCTCCCACTCTCATTTTGTTGTTGAAATGAGCTGGGATTCTGCAGATGAGTGACCGCTGTCTTCCTGCTCTCCTCTGTTCAGGACTGTTCTGGACCTGCTCCGCTTCCCACCCCCCCAATGTGTTCCAGAAGGAAGCAATAAAGAGTTTGCAACTCTTCTAAGAAGAATCCTGACCTGTGATCTCTTTGGGATAAAGTTTTTAAAAACAAGCAAACAAATTATCAATCTGCAAGCCATTCTTGAGTTTTAAACACTAATTCTTGGCCCTGACTGGCTAGCTCAGTGGATAGAGCGTTGACCTGATGTATGGACATCCTGGGTTTGAACCCCAGGCAGGGCACACAGGAGAAGCAACCATCTGCTTCTCTGCCCCTCCCTCTCCCCTTTATCTCTCTCTTCTCCTCCCACAGCCAGTGGCTTGATTGGTTGGAGCATTAGCCCCAGGTGCTGAGGATAGCTCTGTTGGTCTGAACATCAGTCCCAGATGGGTATTGCTGGGTGGATCCCAGTAGGGGCCCATGAGGGAGTCTATCTCCCCTCCTCTCTCTTAAAAACAAACAACAACAACAACAAACACTTATTCTTTGAAAGACTACATGAAAAATATATTTAAATCATCACTTTCATTTGTGGTAGATATGTTATAATTGGTTGAACAAAAAAAAAGATAAATTCTTCTTTATCTAAAAAGCCTGAGAATAGTAGGAAGTCTATAACTTCCTTTATTTTGGTCAGGGGAGATGGCAATCTTTGAGATACACTGATCTGGTTTCTAAGACAACCCTGCAGAGAAAAGAATGCAGGTGGCACTGGCTGAAACAGAACTGTTACTTACAGTTTGGACAACTTTAAAAGCAATTAATTGCATTTATGTACATTCTAAAGACTCTTTTCCTTGTGCCCAGGTGGTATATTGACATAACTGCTTTCATGAACAGGTCTTTTGGCAACAAATGTGTTTTAGTTTCTGAAAGAGGAAGCATTTCCTGTTGGGCTTAATTGATGAGGTTTAAATGTCACTTTTTTTTTTTCTAGTAAATCTAGCTCTTATCCATCTGATAGTATTAATGACCAGGGTGCAGGGAGCAATGCACTGAGGGTACCTGGTGTAGCAGTTTGCCCACATCTCCTAGGGTCTCACTGAATCATCTGGTCTGTCTAGGATCTGCTCCCTCTGAACCTTCATCTCTGTGTCTGTCTTATCAATATCCTAACAAGCAGCCACTTCCTTCTTGTTCTTGGGGAGTTTGCAAGCCCAACAGGACAAGGTATGTGAGCTTTATCTTGAACATGCTATAGCTTCAGTCCTGTCCCTATTTCCCCCAGCCGTGCCTAGGTGGGGGTGAGTTTCTCCATTTGGCCAAGAATATAAAACTGGCTATCTGAACCAAAGACTTTTATGAGCTTGTGCAGGTGTCTGGTGTTGAACCACAGTTAGTATATTTGTCTTTATACACCAGAAGTCTAAGTTTTCTTCTACAATTGGTGGATAAGAAGAAGGAGAGGTGAAGTTGGGCTTCATCCTGCAATAATGGAACAGTCATTATCAGTACCTTGAGGACACTAGCTATAAGTCCCCATTCATTCCACAAGAAGATATTGACTGAATAATTCTTAACTCAAAGTGTAAAACAATCCTCTGAGTCTATGCCATGAGTAATTTTAGGCAAATAGCTAAAGCAATTGAAATGAAATTGAAATTAATTTATAAAGAAACAATCAAGTATTTCAGCAACAATGTGTTTTTGCAGAGGAATGACACTGATAACTGACTTAATCAGTAAAAGCACAGGAAAAAGTCTTAATAGAAACTGGAAATCTCTCAGTAACTTTTGCCCAATCCAGAAATTTAGATATTCCATAAGGATCTAGAATTGACAGCATTTCCATTACTAATAGGTATAGCTAAATAGGATTATGATTCTTGGTCACATAGCTCCTCACTATTTTCAAAGACAAATAGTCACCCAGACTGCAAGGACCAACACACAGCAAAAATGGAAATTTAGTAAATATTTAATAAACACTATTTATGCTGATGATAACACAAGCCATCTTACTCGTTTAGATCAGTATGATAAGATAGCTCTATGTCTGTATCAGCCATGAGCTCACTGGCCAAAGGAAAGGCACACTTCCTGTCAACGTCTTTCCAACATATAACATGGGACTCTCACATGCTCTATATATGGGACATATATCTTACTTTGTGCTTTTAAAACACCAAATCAAATATTTGAGGGAGGAGAAAGATGGCGACAGAGTAGGCGGACGTACCAACTTCCAACTCCCAAACCAAAGTGGATTATAACTCAATTTTAAGAACCATCACCTGGATAAACCAACTTTGAACTAAACTAAGTGGACTCTTCAACCAAGGAACACAGAAGAAGCCACATTGAGACTGGTAGGAATAACGAAAACGCGAAGAGGGCTGCCCAGCTCTCCAGAGCAAACGGCAGCCCGGAGAGACCCGCGTAGCGGGAGGAGAGTTTGGCGGAGAGGGAGGGACCTGGGTCCCAGGAACCAAGCCCCAGCCTGCAGTCCCAGAGCCTAGAAGAGGCGTTTGGACAGTTTTGAGCTGTGAAACAAGTGAGGGAGCTCCCAGGCCTACAGTGTGGGGTATTAGGACCCTTCCTACTCTGCCGAGGGTTGCTGAAGGGTTTGGTGGCGGCAGGATGCTAAAACGCGGTTCTGTCGGCGTGGGCGGAAGCCAAGCCGGTATGAGCTCGGTCTAGCCCAGCAGGGGTGGAGGGGACGCGCGAAAGCTGTCCGGAAGCTGCAGGCAGAGGGGACGCGCGAAAGTGGTCTGGAAGCTGCGGTCCGGTAGCTGTGGTCTGGTAGCTGCGGTCTGGTAATCCCAGCTACAAGGACAAAGCGGGAGGCCAGGAACAGGCAGAAATCTGCTCTGCGACCCTGTGCAAGCCGGTTCTGACTGTGGGGACGGGGCTAGGACCAGGGACGGGCAGGGGGCTCACAGCTGAGCTCACGCTGCCAGCCCCGCCGGGCCGGAGAAACTGCGATTTGCCATCCTACATGCACGAGCGGGCTCCGAACGCGGGGGCGGGGTAGAGTCTGGGACGAGCAGAAGTTTGCAGCTGAGCGGAAGCCAGCAAACACACCCCGCCCAATAAACCTTGGTTTGCGACCCTGCGCAGAAGAGCCCTGGCCTCGAGGGCGGGGCTAAAGCTCCGGATGGGCAAAGGCTCACAGCTGAGAGCACGTCAAAAGCCCCGCACAACCTGCGAAACTGTGGCGAGCAGGCTCTGACTGCGGGTTCTGGGCGGAAGTCCGGAAATAGGCTGGGTCCGCAGCTGAGCAAAGGTGCTCACCTCTACCCTTGGTGCTGAGGCTTGTGGCTTGAGTGACAGCCCCTCCCGTGGAGGAGAGGCAGAAATCACAGCAAAAGCCACAGTGGGCCGGCGCTGGCAACGCCCATACCCAACCACCCTAGGCAGTGGCAGAGGGGGTGGGGGGCCTGCAGACAGACCACACCTAGAGAACACAAAGGCAACACCTACTGGACTCCAGTAGCCACAACTTGCTTATACACAGACAAAATGGGCAGGCAGAGGAATCCAAACCAAATGAATCAAGAGAAATCCCCAGAGAAGGACCTGAATGAACCAGATATAACCAAATTACCAGATGCAGAATTTAGAATAATGATAGTTAGGATGTTCAAAGAAATTAGAGCAACAATGGATAGTCATTATGAACACCTAAATAAAGAGATAACAAGTATAAAAAACGAAATTGAAATAATAAAAAAGAATCAGACAGAAATGACAAATACAGTATCAGAACTGAAGACCACAATGGAAGGAAGTAAAAGCAGGATGAATCATGCTGAGGATCGAATCAGCGAGTTAGAGGACACAATAAACAAAGGCACAGAAGCAGAGAAGAAAAAGGAAAAGAGACTCAAAAAATGTGAGGAAACTCTAAGGGAGCTCTGTGACAACCTGAAGAGAAACAACATTCGCATCATAGGGGTGCCTGAAGAAGAGGAGAGAGGACAGGAAATGGAAACTTTGTTCAATCAAATCATAGCAGAAAACTTCCCTAAATTAAGGCTGGAAAACACTCCACACATTCAAGAAGCACACAGAACTCCATTAAAGAGAAACCCAAAGAAATCTACACCAAGACACATCATAGTTAAAATACCAAAGCTAATAGATAAAGAAAAAATTTTAAAAGCTGCTAGGGAAAAAAAGGCTATCACCTACAAAGGAGCCCCCATAAGGATGACATAGGACTTCTCAACTGAAACACTTGAGGCCAGAAGGGAATGGCAAGATATAATCAAAGTAATGCACAACAAGAACCTACAACCAAGACTACTCTATCTAGCAAGGCTAACGTTTAAAATTGAAGGAGAAATAAAGAGCTTCCCAGAAAAAGAAAGCCTCAAGGAATTCATAAAAACCAAACCAATTCTGCAAGGGATACTAAGGGGCCTGTTGTGAACAGTTTAAAGGGAGGAAAGAATAGAGCAAAAGAAAAATACAGCTTTAAAGAATAAAATGGCAATAAACAACTACATATCAATAATAACCTTAAATGTAAATGAATTAAATGATCCAATCAAAAGACATAGGGTAGCTGCGTGGATAAAGAAACAGGACCCATACATATGCTGTCTACAAGAGACACACCTTAAAACAAAAGATGGACATACACTGAAGGTAAAAGGATGGAAAAAAATATTTCATGCAAATAGAAATGAAAAATAAGCAGGGGTAGTAATACTTATATCTGACAAAATGGACTTTAAAACAAAGGCTATAGTAAGAGATAAAGAAGGACACTACATAATGATAAAGGGAACAATTCAACAGGAAGATATAACTATTATAAATATCTATGCACCAAATATAGGAGCCCCGACATACATAAAGCAGACTTTGATGGATATAAAGGGCGAGATTAACAGCAATACTATAATAGTAGGGGATTTCAATACCCCTCTAACAACACTGGATAGATCCTCAAATATTTGAACTTTATAAAAAAAACTATAATAAAATATGTTGTTCCCAATGTATGGATAGATAAATTAGAATATGTATTTTTTTTAAATGTTGAACAAATATAGGGGAAATTACTTGCCAAAAGTTACATAGTTCTGTGGTTGAGCTGAAATAGTAAGCCAAGTCTGTACCTCCCAGTTCACTGAACTGCCTGCCTACCCTGCCATATGCAAAACCTTTGAGTTGCCACAAAGCTCTCTTCTGAGACCCCTCATAGGCAAGCAGGGGCCTGGAAGAGCCTTCCCTTTTCCTTCCTTTTCTTCCCTTTGTCTGCTGCCCTTGGGTTCTAAGGCCAGGAGGGTTAGGAGATGCTAAGCAAGACAGCTATTCATTTTCCTTAACTCTTAATAAAGGAAACCACAAAACATTTTATTTGCAGAGGAATAACACTGATAATTGTAGTTAAGACAAAAGTTTGATTGCTCTAATGATTGAGAATTAATTTGCAAACAATTGTGTATACATACACATAATAAAGAATGGAGAGGAAAAACTCATGAGAAAAGAAGAGGGAACAGGGAGGGAGGAATGCTCAGTGAGGCAGGGACGAGGAGGAGGAGACAGGATTAGGAATATTGTTTATTGGTCTCCAGACATTTAATGAGTATAATTCTGATAACTCTTTCAACAAATATATTTATTCTATCTAATTTAATCTTTAATATTTTTATTTTTAAAATTGTGGTAAAGTGGTAAAGCTCCAGTGGTGCAATTGATTAGCACGCGGTACTTACACGGCAGTGCAAAATTGTGGTAAAGTAAAATAATGTAAAATTTGTCATCCTATCATTTTTAGGTATACAGGTCAGTGACGATAAGTATATTCAGGTTGTTGTACAGCCAACACCACCATCTATCCCCAGAACTGTTTTCATCTTGTAAAACTGAAACTCCATATCCATTAAACAACTATTCCCCATTCCCACCTCACTCCAGCCCTGGAAACCACCATCTCACTATCTGTGTCTATGGATTTGACCACTATAGGTACCTTATGTAAGTGGAAACATACAATATCTGTACTTTCGTGGCTGGCTTATTTTACTTAGCGTAATGTCCTCAAGGTTCATCCATGCTGTGACATTTGTCAAAAATCTCTTGCCCTGGCCGGCTGGCTCAGAGGTAGAGCATCAGCCTGATGTGTGAAAGTCCTGGATTCCATTCTGGTCAGGGTACACAGGAGAAGCACCGTCTGCTTCTGCTTCTCCCCCCGCCCCCAACCTCCCCTCTTCTCCTCCCAAAGCCATGTCTCAAATGGCTCAAGCAAGTTGGCCCAGGGCACTGATGATGCCTCCATGGTCTCACCTCAGGCACTGAAATAGCTTGGTCGCTGAGCAATGGAACAGCAGGCCCAGATGGTCAGAGCATCACTCTGTCAGCGGCTTGCTGGTAGATCACGGTAGGGGTGGGAGTTTGTCTTTCTGTCTTCCTGCCTCTAACTTAATTTTTTTAAAAATTCTCTTAAGGTTGAATTATAAATGTTTTGTTGTATATATACCACATTTTGTTCATCCATTCATCTGTCAATGAACACTTGGGTTGTTTACACCTTTTGGCTATTGTGAATAATGCCAAATTTACTTATTGTGTAAGTCCTTGTTTTCAATTCTTTGGGGTATATATACCCAGAAGTAGAATTTCTGGATCAGATGGCAGTTCTATGTATTAATTGTGGTTTTAAAAATCCCACATAACATAAAATTTATCATCTTAATTTCTAAGTGTACAGGACAATAATGTTAACCTATTAACATTTTCTCCATCACTTTCTTAGGTCTATAATACATTCTTGTAGTCATCATCAGCAAATGAAATAATACAAGTGAAGTTTTTATGACAGTACTGTACATTTAAATTTAATAAATTTAACAAAATGACAACAGCAATGATAAAAATAGTAATAACGATACAATTTGCTGGTAATTCATGGGGGTCTTTCTATTGTGGGACACTGTACCAGGCACTATAAATGGCATAAACCTATAGAACACTCACTTTGCCTTCATCACCCTCTAATCTGCCTGGAGACACAAATATGTGTGTCTTCAACTCATAGTTTAAGCAGGAAGAAGCAGGAGTGTGTACTGAAGCTAGGGCCCTGGTAGGCAGGAGCTTATCAGGGGCATTTCTTCCCAACTCTGGGGTCAGTGACATGACAGTGGTGGTTTGAAGTCAGCCATGGGGGAGTGTTTCTGCCACAAGAGTCACAAATATGACAAATTAAGGTGCATTTCCCCCCAAAGAGCAGATTGTTAAGCATTTACCAGCATACCACTGAGCACACCTCACTAAGGTGAGGATCCAGAGATGATGGATGTGGGCACCAAGGATTTCCACAAATAGAAGATAATTGATCTGGGAGGAAAGTAAGTGGAGGAATATCTGTGCTTAGGAAGCATCCACGAACCCTGCCCCCTCTTGCCGCCTTCTCCTTCTCCTTCTCCTTCTCCTTCTCCTTCTCCTTCTCCTTCTCCTTCTCCCTCTCCCTCTTCCTCTACCTTTCCCTCTTCTTCTCCTTTTCCCTCTCCTTTTCCCACTTTCTCTCCCTCTCTTCCTTCTTTCTCTTTTCCTCTTCTTCTCCTTATCTTTCTTCTCCTCCTTTTTCCTCTTTCTCCTCTTCCTCTTCTTATTCTTCCTTCTTCCTCTTTCTCTTCTTCTTGTTTTAATTTTTCTAATGATTTGAGAGAAAGACAGAGAGAAAGAGGGGAGGATAGAAAGAGAGAAGCATCAACTCATTTCCACTTAGTTGTTCCACTTAATTGTGCATTCATTGATTGCTTCTCCTATGTGCCGTGACCAGAGATCAAGCCCTCAACAACCTTGGAGCTAGTCTCTTGCCATTTTTTTTTTTATTTTTAATCCATCATGGGTTTATTTCTCAGCTCCAGTCCCTGAAGGGTAAAAGACAGTAGGGGAAGGTCTGTGGAGCACCCGGAACTCTTCTTCACATCCTCCTGACATCTCTGTGTGCAGGGATCAAATCCAGCGGAGAAAACTCAAAGACTGTCTTTAAAATTAAGATGACCAATCGTCTTCCTTTAGAGAGGACAGTCCTTCTTTTGTAAGTTCCGTCCTCCCTCGAAAAGTGTCCTCCTACATGTCCTCCTTTTTGATATTGGAAGACTAATCTGTAAATGTCCGTATTTGATCGACGCAGAGTTGATCCATTGTGTGTGATGTGACGTATTTGTATTTGACATGACTATTTGACAAGGATCAGTACAGTGCGGCAAGATGCAATTGTGAGACACATGCACTCTGCATGGGAGACCTTGAGAGAGAGTGCGATATACTGAGTGTGCAAATGGCTTTGTGTACTTCTTACTGAAACACGACACAGCACAGACGACATTGTAGACTCACAATTATTTCTTTCTCAGTGAATATTCAATCATAGACAGGTAAGCACAATTCACGTTTTATTAATTCATTATCTATTTAATAAATTTCCAAATACGTATAATTTTATTTACAAGTATTTCCCCAAAATTCAAGTTTTAAAGTGGAAATCTAACCTCAAACCATATCTTTTTTTGTTGTTGTATTTTTTCAAAGTGAGAAGTGGGGGCAGAGGGAAAAGGCAGACAGACAGACTCCCACTTGTGCCTGACCGGGATCCACCGAGCATGCCCACCAGGGGGTGATGCTCTGCCCATCTGGAGCATTGCTCTGCTGCAATTGGAGCCATTCTGGTACCTGAGGCAGAGGTCATGGATCCTTCCTCAGTGCCCAGGCCAACTTCGCTCCAATGGAGCTTTGGCTGTAAGAGGGGAAAGGAGAGATAGAGAGAAAGGAGAGGGGGAAAGGTGGAGAAGCAGATGGGTGCTTCTCCTGTGTGCCCTGGCCAGGAATTGAACCCGGGATTTCCACACACCATGCCAACGCTCTACTGCTGAGCCAACTGGCCAGGGCAAACCATATCTATTAATAATGCATTTTAATTAAATAGTTGCATAAAACAGACATTTTTAAATTAGAAAATGATAAATACACCCGAATATCACTCCAAATTAGTGGTTTTGTTTGATATTTAGTTCTGTTCATTTAGCTTCCAGAAAATTTGCCTACCTTGATGTAGTGTTTTCAGTTCCTAATGTGCTTGCATCATTCGTGTAGCTCTATATTTTATTTTTAATTTTAAATTTCATCTAAGGAATGGAAAAACCAAAAAAGAAAAAATGCCATTTCAACAATAAATTGAAAAAGGAATTTCCATTCCTCATAACAAAGAAAGATACCATTATTTTCTGCAGTATTTGCAGTGGAGAATTTTGTATTGCAGTTGGAGTCAGAGCAGTGATAATGAAACACTTGACCACCAACAAACATAAGCAATCATTAGATGCATCAGCTTTCAGTTGTAAAGTAACAAGTTATTTTTAAACTTCAAATTATTCTGAAGATGAAAAGCAGTTGACTGCAATGGAGGGAACATTTGCATTTCATAACATAATTCACAATCAAAGTTTTTGTAGTATGGATTGTACTAACTAAATTATTGAGAAAGGCTCACAATGCAAGATTTTCATGTGCCAGGACAAAATGTGAGGCTATTTTGAAATCAGTATTTAAAAATTACTGTGACAAAATACTTACAGAGGACTTGGAAACTGCAGCATTTGTAACAATTTTATCTGATGCATCAAATCATAATAAAATTAAATTATATCCAATAATAGTAAGATATTTTAATGTTACCAAGGGCATTTAAGTAAAAAATTTAAATTTAGAATCCATTGAGGGCGAAACTTCTGAAATTTTGTCAAATCATCTATACAGATTAATAAATGAAAACAATTTGAAATCCAAAGTTGTTGCACTAACGGCTGATAATACAGATACAAATTTTGGTGGGTGAAGACGCAAAGGGGTGAATAATGTGTATGCAAAATTACAAGTTACTCCAAAAGAAAATACTAGGAATAGGTTGTAATGTACATATTTTGTCAAATGCAATCAACACAGCGTCATGTGCCATGCCTATTGATGTAGAAATAATAATAGCTACAATTAATTTGCATTTTAGTTGTTTTACTGTTCATGTTGCTACTTTAAAACAATTTTGTGAAGAAGCAAATGTTGAATACAAAAAACTTTTAGGATATTCAAAAGTTAGATGGCGTGCTCTAACACCTGCTATAGAGTGTGTACTACAATTATTTGAGCCTCTCTGTTCATATTTTTTAAGTTTAGACAAATGTCCTAAAATCCTGGAATTGTTTTTCAATAATAAAATGTCTGAGATATTAACGTATTTTGTACATAATCAAGCATCTATTTTTCGCAAAACAATTTTAAAGATTGAAGTTGAACACATTTCAGCTACAAAAGTTAGTCTTATTTTGAATGACTCTGTCCTTCAATATAAATCTCATTTTGAAGAAAAATTTCTTCCTTTAATTATAAAAGAAGAAACTGTCAGACTTAGAGGAATCAAATCCAGGCATAACAGAAAAGTGTATCAAAGAAGTGCAGAATTTTTACCAGACATGTTTTCAATATATTGAAGAATGGTCTGAAACAAACACCATGAAAAATAACAGTTTTCAATGGTGATTTTTTACTTCATTACAAGTATATTGGACAGATATTGAATCTTGTCTTGAGTTTTTATCTAAAGAAATGCCAGATATCAAAATAGACAACAATTGTCTCTTTGAAGAAATTAGAAGACTGAATGTATATTTAAATTCTGAAAAATTAATAAAATGAAAAAATGAACATGTCAAAATTGATAAAAGATGATTGGAAATATTCAGCCATTTAAAAAATGAATATATTCCATGTGAAAATTTATTTATTTTTGTTCAATTTACATTGTGCTACCCTGGAACTAATGCAGCAGTTGAAATAGTTTTTTTAATTGCTAATGATTTTTGAACAAGTGAGAAATAAAAATTGAGTGTTGATACTGTAACTGCAGCACTTGCTATAAAATTCAATATGAAGGGTATTTCTTGTTCAGATATTTCCAATATATTGTTACAAGATGATACATTAACAAAAATATTCATTTAATTTTAAAAATAATTCTTACAATTATTATTAAAAATTAATAGCCATGTAAGCACAATTACAATATAAAATATTACAAATGTTTTTATTATGCATTTATCATAACATAGTGTATTATTGTTACAATGAATAAAATGTTTCCTTTATTTATGATATTGTTTTCTTCCATTTAATTTTGTCCTTTTCATTGTAAAAAAGTTGGTCACCTTATTAAAATGAGAACAGCACAGCAAATGTTTCTAAAAATGCATTGTTTTAGACAGGAAATCTCCCTATCCTGGACATTTTCCTGTTCACTTAACCTAAATTATCAAAATCATTAAAATCAAACTTGTCCTTCAAAAGTTACTGGATTTATTGGTTTGCATGAAAAGCAAAGAAGTGGAGGTCCACATTCTCCATTAATTTCATTTTATTCTTGCTGTAATTACATAAATTCCCTTTAAAAAAATTATTGAAGCCCTGGCCTGTTGGCTCAGCGGTAGAGCATTGGCCCGGCATGTGGAAGTCTCGGGTTCGATTCCCAGTCAGGGCACACAGGAGAAGCACCCATCTGCATCTCCACCCTTACCCCTCTCCCTCTCTATCTCTGTCTTTGCCTCCTGCAGCCAAGGCTCCATTGGAGCAAAGTTGGCCCAGGTGCTGAGGACGGCTCCATGGCCTCCGCCTCAGGCACTAGAATGGCTCCAGTTGCAGTGGAGCAACATCCCAGACAAGCAGAGCATCACCCCCTAGTGGGCATGCCGGGTGGATCCTGGTTGGGTGCATTTGAAAGTCTGTCTGACTGCCTCCCCACTTCTAACTTCAGAAAAATACAAAGAAAAATCCCAATTATTGAACCATTAAATGTTTATGAAAGACATCTGTTGTTCAAATAAGACACTGCTGCTTTTCATCTGTACTTGCACAGTCTTAAATATAAACACAAAGAAATTTGTTATATCCATAAAATGGGAAGGGGCTGTAGGCTTATCATGCATCCTCTGATAAAATATTTCTAACCAGCTGGAGTGGCCCGTGAGATTACTAAAGTGTTCTCAGTAACTACCCATATTTAACTTTGGCACCTTTTTAAAAGTCAGAAGAGACATTTGCAAGGAACTATAAAAAGTCATTACATATGCAGAACAATTGAAGCTCCATACTAGCTGGGGAAGGAAACACATCTGTCTTGTCTATTTCTTCCCTAAGTGTCTCTCTGAATCAACTTTTATGGGGTGGGGGAGGTAGAGGGTGTCATAAATATCCCATTCTATTGGGATCTCAGAGTTAACAATACCCCAGTGACTATAAACACATTCAGGAAAGAGGTGCACTCAAATAAGCAGAGATCTTTGTGACAGTGGCCTCGGTGTGGGCCACAGGCCAGCTAATCACATTACCATGAGAGCCAAGAGGTGGCCTGCAGACAGTGAAATAAAGAGGAGGGGAAAAGCAAGACTAATCTCATTAAAAAGAAAGCTAAGATAGACACTGCTTTTACTTAGCTACTTAAAATGCCCAGTTTTCCCAGGACTGGTCACCTGTGCGCCCTCACGGGCTTGGCCAGCTCAGGAGGATTGTTCTCTCCTGCCAAATGCTGGGGCCTGGGAGCTGCCAATGCTCCAACGTTGTCTTCAGAGCATTCCTCTAAAGAAAAAACAGACATCTCCCACCCCAAAGAAAGCCTTCTGGTGACATTGTCTTATTTTCTGTTTAAGATTCCATAAATTATATTAAAGCACCAAATCCCCCAAACACTTGAACAAAAACTCAAGCTTTGCATGTTTTCTGTAACTTTGAGGAAATAACTTAAATGAAATTTGAGGAAACACCCTAGGTAAGTGGTTCTCGAAGTATGGTCCACAGACCCCCAAGGGGCCTAAGATATTTTCAGGGTCTCCTCCAGTGTCTCCCTGCTCCACCTGCATGCTTCACCCAGTGGTGGGATTCAAATAATTTAACATCCAGCTCTCTGCCCTAATGATCATTTTAAGTAGTAAAAAACAATATATCAAAGGATAGTTTATTATTTCATGCATTTAATACTTAAATAAGAACAATAAAAGAGGTACACAAAACTAGATTATAAGAGTTTTAAAATACTAATGAAAAAAATATAAACAATACCTGTCAAATAAAACTGTTATTGAAGATTATTTCCAGATTTCTTCTTGACTGGCATTTTCACTTGCAATTTTTTCACCTATGGGTGGAATGAACATTACTACAGGCGCTTAGAATATGCTGTTGAAACAGATGAACATTATAAAAGAGTAAGGAATGTAAATTTGTGATTTCCACATTAGGCGGCTGCCCAGGCGCCCACCTTAGAGAGAACCCTGATGATAAGTGCCATTTGAACAAGCAGTTCACTGAGCTCAACCAAAAATTAGGTATCAGTTCCGCTGAACTGGTGTGAACTGGCTGACTCCCACCACTGGCTTCATCCCAACCAGTAGCTCGTAATAGACTGAAGTAGATATGAGAACTCAGCGGTTAAATTTGCAAACTAGAAAGTGAGACATTAAAGAAGTTTGCAAAGATGGAAAGCAATACTACTCTTTTCACTAAATTTTTTATATTTCCAAAAATATATTTACTTTTGATCAAAAAATGCTATTTATGTTAACATATAAAAGACTTATTACTGTTCTTTTTAAGTGAATAAATAAAATAATTTTTGGTTCCTCAGTGTTTTTTTCTAATATGGCAAATAGAGTAGATATAACCCACACATCAAGAGCTTTATGGGGTCCTCGGTAATATTTAGGAATGTAAAGAGACCAGCAAGTTTCAGAATTACTGCACTAGAAGGACAAAAATATTTGGTTGTAACATTGCTCATTGCTCTAAACCTTAATTTTGAAGACTGTGGGCTGATAAACCATTGGACAGAAATTGGGTTTTTCCTCAAACTGCTCACAGGATTTTCTAAATCCAAAGCCTTAAATCAGACTTTGAACAAAGACATATGATATACAAAGAATAGAGAATTGTAAAAATTCAGCAAAACCAGGAAAAGGGCAAAAAGACCATGTAAGTCTATTACCAAAAATGATGACTCTCTGGGGAGCCATCTAAGTTGTGTGTATCAGCAGTTAGTTCCTTTTTATTGCTGAGTAATATTCCAGGGAATAGATATTCCACAGTTAAGCTACTCACTTATTAAAGGACATCTAAGTTGGTTGCAAGTTTTGGCTACTACAAATAAACATTTATGTACAGGTTTTTGCATGAACATAAATCTTCATTAATTTAAGACGAATGTTCTGGAGTTCAATTGCTGGGTCATATGGTAGTTTCACATTTACTTTTTTAAGAAACTACCAAACTAACCTGACCAGGTGGTGTCACAGTGGATTGATCGTCAGACTGGGATGCTGAGTTCAAAACCCCAAGGTCACCAGCTTGAGTGTGGGCTTGCTAGTTTGAGCACGGGGTCGCTGGCTTGAACATGGGATCATAGACATGACCCCACAATCACTGGCTGGAGCCCAAAGTCACTGACTTGAACAAGGAGTCACTGACTTGGCTGGAGCCCTCTGGTCAAGGCATGTATGAGAAGCAATCAATGAACAACTAAGGTGCCACAACTATGAGCTGATGTTTCTCATCTCTCTCCCTTCTTGTCTGTCTGTGTGTGTCTCTCTCTCGCTAAAAAATGGAGAAAAAAAAAAAAAAGAAACTGCCAAACTGTTTCTAAATGGTGGTACTATTTTACATTCCAACCAGCAAAGTCTGAGTGATCCAGTCCCTCTGCAACCACGCAGCATTTGGTGTTGTCACTGTTTTTAAATTTTAGCTGTTTTGATAAGTATGTAGTAGGATCTCATTGTTGTTTCATTTGCATTTCTCTAATGGATAATGATGTTGAACATCTTTTCATATACTTATTTTTCATCTGTATATCTTCTTCAGTGAATTATCTTTTGCCCATATTTTAATTAGATTGTTCTCATTTTAACCTTTGAGTTTTAGGGTTATTTTAAAAATGTGTTCTAGACAGTAGTCTTTTATCGTATACACAGTGTGTCTGTAAAGTCATGGTGCACTTTTGACCAGTCACATGGTCAAAAGTGCACCATGACTTTACAGACACACTGTATAGTTTGTAAGTATTTTGTCCTGTTCTGTAGCTTGTCCTTTCATCCTTCTTAAAAAAGGTCTTACACTGAGCAAAGGCTATATATTTTAAAGTGAAATTGGTCAATTTTCCCTTTTATGAATCATGCTTTTGGTGTCAAGTCTAAGTACCTCTTCCCTATCCCTGGGTCTTAAGGATATTCTTTCTTGTTTTTTTCTTCTAGTTTTATAATTTGAAGTTAACTTTTGTATTAACTGTGAAAATCAAGTCACGGTCTTTTTCTTCTTCTTTTTTCTTTTTGCCTATGGATGTCCAATTGTTCCACACCATTTTATTTTAAATGCTATACTTCCTCCACTGAATTGTTTTTACATCTTTACCAAAAATTAATTATGTGTATTTGTATGGGTCTATTTCTGGTTTCTCTATGTTGTTTCATTGCTCTAAGTGTCTACCCTTCCACCAATACCAAACACTTTTTTTTCTAAGTGAGAGGAGAGGAGATAGTGAGATAAACTCCCGCATGTGCCCTGAATGGGATCCACCTAGCAACTCCTGTCTAGGGCCAATGCTTGAATCAACTGAGCTACTTTCAGCACTGAGGCTGACGCACTTGGGGACCAAATGAGCTATCCTCAGTGTCCCAGACAACATTAGAACAATCAAGCCACTGGCTGCAGGATGGAAAGAGGGAGAGAAGGGGGAGAGAGAAGGAGAGAGAAACAGATAGCACTTCTCCTATGTGCTGTACATATGCTGAGCCAATGTTCTATCCACTGAACAAACCAGCCTGGGACCGCACACTCTTAATTATTGTAGTCATATAATAAGTCTTAAAAGCAGGAAGACTGCAATAGATTATATTTGAATATTTATTTGAGCTGAGTACTTAGTCTTCATTTATAACAAATATACTAGTTAAAGCATCTACATTTTCTTAACTTGTCTATTTTCACAATTTATGTTTTCTATGGAAATTCACACTTTTCCCAGGTTCTGCCACTTACTTCATGTGAGTATTTGCCATGCTGAATCTCAGTTTCCTCATCTGTGAAATGGGGGAGAGCAGCCCATTCTTTGGCATTTGCACATACTTCACAGAAAGTACTGAGTACTGCCAGTGGAATTGTACGAGACCACGTGTACAGGCGTTTCGTCCAGTACCAGGCCTGCTATAAGCTTCCCAGCTCCTGTCCTTACATCTCCTTGCTCAGAGTGATTCTGTTACTCATGCTGGTAACATGTAGAACTGTTCATTATATTCTGTAGCTTGTTCTCATATCATGTAAAGTAATACATAGCTCTTTTGTAATAATCCATAATGCAAGGAATGTGCAAGTACTCTTTAATCAATGTTAAAATCTTAAAATGCATCCTACATTGAGTTTCTGACTGGCTGATAGCTATGACTGATTCTGGAAAGGGCTCTGCTTGCTGCCTATAGCATGTTAAATCTGCGTGTGACCCCAAAGGCTGCACTGGTCAATAACAGTAAAGTCATATTCCCATGTTACTCAAAATGGTCCTCTCTTCCTCAAGTGTAAAAAAGGAGTTTTATTCTAAGTGCAAAAAATAAAAAAGTAATATACTTCAAATTTGTTTTCTTTAACCATCTTAATCTCCCCCCTATGCCATACTATTTTATCCATTTTCTGTTTTCCCTTTACTAATCATTATTTAACCTGGACTCGGCGATGTGGGGTGTATATTTCCAAACTATAATTCAGCAACAAGCCAGCTCTTGACACATTTAGATGTTTTATTTTGTTATAACTCTCTAGTTTCCCCAGTGTCCTCTCCATGAGTTACCTGAGTCAGCAATTTAATGACTTTACAGACAATTATGTCCAAAATGACTGTTTTATAAGTCATGCATTTTTATGTATGGCCAATACATAGGAAATTATGTTTCTCATACAAATTTAAAAGTCCTTTGAACTAACTCTTTTGTGTGTGTGTCTGTTTGACAGAGACAGAGAGAAATAGAGGGACAGATAAAGACAGACAGACAGGAAGGAGATGAGAAGAATCAATTCTTTGTTGCAGCTCCTTAGTTGTTCATTGATTGCTTTTTTATATGTGCCTTGACCAAGGTCTACAGCAGAGAGAGTGACCCTTTGTTCAAGCCAGCAATCTTGGGCTCAAGCCAGTGACCATGGGCTCAAGCTGGTGACCTCAGCTCAAACCAGATGAGCCCGCGCTCAAGCCAGCGACCTCAGGGTTTTGAACCTGGGTCCTCCACGTCCCAGTTGGACACTCTATCCACTGCGCCACCACCCGTTCAGGCAATTGCCTTTTTATATTTTTTTTTTGCGTTTTTATATTTTAACCTTTTTAATCAAAAATGTAGAACATATTCAGGAAAGTGCATATAAATATATGTTTACTTTAATAAACAATTTTGCATTGTCAACCTGTGCACTCACCAAACAGGCTGATAAATGGAACATTTCCAGAACAACAGATATTTCTATGTGTCCCTTTGAATTTATTTCTCACTCCTACCAAGTAAACCACTATCCTGCCTTCTATGATGGGCCCAACTCTTTTTTTTATTATTAAATTTAATGGGGTGACATGGATAAATCAGGGCACATATGTTCAGAGAAAATATTTCCAGGTTATTATTTTGACATTTGATTATATTGCATACCCATCACCCAAAGTCAAATTGTCCTCCGTCACCTTCTATCTGGTTTTATTTGTGCCCCTCCCCTCTCCCTAACCCCTCCCCCCAGGTAGCCAGTACACTCTTGTCCATGTCTCTGAGTCTCATTTTTATGTCCCATCTATGTATGGACTCATATAGTCCTAAGTTTTCTCTGATTTACTTACTTCACTCAGTATAATGTTATCAAGGTCCATCCATGTTGTAATAAATTATCCAATGTCATCATTTCTTATGGCTGAGTAATATATATGTACCAAAGCTTTTTAATCCACTCATCCTCTGACAGACACTAGGGCTGTTTCCAGATCTTCGCTATTGTGAACAATGCTGCCACGAATGTGGGGTCACATTTCTTCTTTTCGAACAGTGCTATGGTGTTCTTATGGTATATTCCTAAAAATGGGATAGCTAGGTCATAAGGCAGTTCGATTTTTAATTTGATGAGGAATCTCCATACTATTTTCCACAGTGACTGCACGAGTCAGCATTCCCACCAGCAGTGCAGAAGGGTTCCCTTTGCTCCACATCCTCGCCAGCACTTATTCTGTGTTGTTTTGCTGATGAGTGCCATTCTGACTGGTGTGAGGTGATATCTCATCGTGGTTTTAATTTGCATTTCTCTAAGGATTAGTGATGTTGAGCATTTTTTCATATGCCTATTGACCATCTGTATATCCTCTTTGGAGAAATTTCTATTCATTTCTTTTGCCCATTATCTGATTGGATTGTTTTTCTTCCTGGTGTTGAGTTTTATAAGTTCTTTATAAATTTTGGTTATTAACCCCTTATCAGACATGTTGTCGAATATGTTCTCCATTGTGTGGTTTGTCTTTTTATTCTCTTGTTACTGTCTTTAGCTGTGCAAAAACTTTTTAGTTTGATGTAGTCCTATTTGTTTATCCTGCCTTTTATGTCATTTGCCTGTGGAGATAACTCGGCAAATATATTGCTGCGACAATGTCGGAGAGCTTACTGCCTATGTTTTCTTCTAAGATGCTTATGGTTTCATGGCTTACATTTAAGTCTTTTATCCATTTTGAGTTTGTTTTTGTGAATGGTGTAAGTTGATGGTCTAGTTTCATTTTTTTGCAGGTAGATGTCCAATTTTCCCAACACCATTTTTTAAAGAGGGTGTCTTTACTCCATTGTATGCTCTTACCTCCTTTGTCAAATATCAATTGTCCATAAAGGTGTGGGTTTATTTCTGGGTTCTCTATTCTGTTCCATTGATCTATGTCCTGTTCTTATGCCAGTACCAGGTTGTCTTGAGTACAATGGCCTTGTAGTATACATTGATATCCGGAAGAGTGATACCTCCTGCTTTATTTTTCCTTTTTAAGATTGCTGAGGCTATTCATGTTCTATTTTGGTTCCATATAAATTTTTGGAATATGTGTTCTATATCTTTGAAGTATGTCATTGGTATTTTAATTGGTATAGCATTGAATTTATAAATTGCTTTGGGTAATATAGACATTTTAATGATGTTTATTCTTCCTAACCATGAGCATGGAATATGCTTCCACTTGTTTGCATCATCCTTGATTTCTTTTATCAATGTTTTATAATTTTTCGAGTACAAGTCTTTAACCTCCTTGGTTAAATTTATTCCTAGGTACTTTATTTTTTTGGTTGCAATAGTGAAGGAGATTGTTTCCTTAATTTCTTTTGCTGACAGTTCATTGTTGGTATATAAAAATGCCTCTGACTTCTGAGCATTAATTTTATATCCTGCCACTTTGCTGAATTCGTTTATCAGGTCCAGTAGTTTTCTGACTGAGACTTTAGGGTTTTCTATATACAATATCATATCATCTGCAAATAATGACAGTTTTACTTCTTCTTTTCCAATATGGATACCTTTTATTTCTTCTTCTTGTCTGATTGCTATGGCTAAGACTTCCAGAAAGATGTTGAATAAGAGTAATGAAAGTGGACACCCCTGCCTGGTTCCAGATCTTAAGGGGATTGCTTTGAATTTTTGCCCATTTAGTATTATGTTTGATGTGAGTTTGTCATAGATGACCTTTATCATGTTAAGGTACGTTCTCTGTATTCCCTGTATCAAATGCCTTGTCTGCGTCTATTGAAAGTATTATGTGATTTTTGTCCTTCCTTTTGTTTATGTGATGAATCACATTGATTGATTTGCGAATGTTGAACCAGCCTTGCCTCTCCAGAATAAATCCCACTTGATCATAGTGTATGACTTTTTTCATATATTGCTGGATCCAGTTGGCTAATATTTTGTTGAGAATTTTAGCGTCTAAATTCATCAGGGATATTGGCCTATAATTTTTTTTCTTTGTGTTGTCTTTGCGTGGTTTCGGGATCAGAATTATGCTGGCCTCATAAAAGAAGTTTGGAAGTCTTCCTTCCTCTTGAATTTTTTGAAATATTTTGAGAAGGTTAGGAGTTAGTTCTTTGAATTTTTGATAGAATTCACTTGTGAAGCCATCATGCCCAGGACTTTTCTCTTTTGGGAGTTTTTTGATCACTGTTTCTATCTCATTTGTTGTAATTGGTCTGTCTAGGTGTACTGATTCTTCCTGACTGATTTTTGGAAGATTATATGATTCAGGAAATTTGTCCATTTCACCTAGGTTGTCTAATTTTTGGCATAGAGTTCTTCATAGTATTTTCTTACAATACTTTGTATTTCTGTTGTGTCAGTTGTTATTTCTCCACTCTCGTTTCTAATTTTATTTATTTGAGTCCTCTCTCTTTTTTTCTTGGTGAGTCTAGTTAAAGGTTCATCGATCTTGTTTACCTTTTCAAAGAACCAGCTCCTGGTTTCATTGATTCTCTGTATTGTTTCCTTCGCCTCTATGTCATTTATTTCTGCTCTGATCTTTATTATTTCCTTCCTTCTACTAGTCCTGGGTTTTATTTGCTGTTGTTTTTCTAGTTCTTTTAGATGCAGAGTCAAGTTGCTTATTTGAGCTTTCTCTAGCTTCTTATGGTATGCCTGTAGTGCTATGAACTTCCTTCTCAGTACTGCTTTTGCTGTGTCCCATAAATTTTGAATTTATACATGCTCATTATCATTCATTTCTAGAAACTTTTTTATTTCTTCTTTGATCTTATTGTTAATCCATTTGTTATTTAATAACATGCTATTTAGTTTCCAAGCGTTTGAGTATTTTTCAGTTTTTCTTTTGTGGTAAATTTCTAGTTTCATGCCAGTGGATCAATCCAGTGATGTTAGTGGGGTATTGAAATCCCCTACTATTATAGTATTGCTGTTAATCTCGCCCTTTATATCCATCAAAGCCTGTTTCATGTATGTCCGGGCTCCTATATTTGGTGAGTACATATTTATAATGGTTATATCTTCCTGTTGAATTGTTCCCTTTATCATTATGTAGTGTTCTTCTTTATCTCTTACTACAGCCTTCGTTTTAAAGTCCATTTTGTCAGATATAAGTATTGCTACCCCGGCTTTTTTTCATTTCCATTTGCATAAAATATTTTTTCCATCCTTTTACCTTTAGTCTATGTGCATCTTTTGTTTTAAGGTGTGTCTCTTGTAGATAGCATATGTATAGGTCCTGTTTCTTTATCCACGCAGCTATCCTATGTCTTTTGATTGGATCATTTAATCCATTTACATTTAAGGTTATTATTGATATGTAGTTGTTTATTGTCATTTTATTTTTTAAAGCTGTATTCTTCTTTGCTATATTCTTTTTCCCCTTTGAACTGTTCACAACAGACCCCTTAGCATCTCTTGCAGAATTGATTTTGTTTTAATGAATTCCTTGAGGTATTTTTTTTTTTTGTCTGGGAAACTCTTTATTTCTCCTTCAATTTTAAATGTTACCCTTGCTGGATAGAGTAGTCTTGGTTGTAGGTTCTTGTTCTGCATTACTTTGATTATATCTTGCCATTCCCTTCTGGCCTCAAGTGTTTCTGTTGAGAAGTTTGATGTCATCCTTATGAGGGATCCTTTGTAGGTGATAGCCTTTTTTTCTCTAGCAGCTTTTAAAATTTTCTCTTTATCCATTAGCTTTGGTATTTTAACTATGATGTGTCTTGGTGTAGATTTCTTTAGGTTTCTCTTTAATGGAGTTCTGTGTGCTTCTTGAACATGTGAAATGTTTTCAAGCCTTAATTTAGGGAAGTTTTCAGCTATGATTTGATTGGACAAAGTTTCTATCCCTGGTTCTTTCTCTTCTTTTTCGGGAACTCCTATGATGCGGATGTTATTTCTCTTCATGTTGTCACAGAGCTCCCTTAGAGTGTCCTCAGTTTTTTTGAGTCTCTTTTCTTTTTTCTGCTCTGCTTCTGTGCCTTTGTTTATTTTGTCCTCTAACTCACTGATTCGATCCTCAGCTTCATCCATTCTGCTTTTAATTCCTTCCATTGTGGTCTTCAGTTCAGATACTGTATTTGTCATTTCTGTCTGATTCTTTCTTATTATTTCAATTTTGTTTTTTATACTGGCTATCTCTTTATTTAGGTGTCCATAATGACTATCCATTGTTGCTCTAAGCTTTTTGAACATCCTAACTGTCATTATTTTAAACTCTGCATCAGGTAATTTGGTTATGTCTGATTCATTCTCTGGGGATTTCTTTTTATTCATTTGGGTTGCATTTCTCTGCCTGCCTATTTTGTCTGTGTGTAAGAAGGGTTTGGCTATTGGAGTCCAATGGGTGTTGCCTCTTTGTTTTCTTAGGTGTGGTCTGTCTGCAGGCCTGCCACCCCCTCTGCCACTCCCTAGGGCGGTTGAGTATTGGTGTTGCCAGTGCCAGCCACTGTGGCTGTTGCTGCGGTTTCCCCCTTGCCTCCATCTCTGCGGGAGGGGCAGTGTTCTCATGCCTGGCTCTATAAGCCTCAGCCTGTCTTGGCCTTCGCCCCTCTCCCACAGGTGTGATTGCGCACCACACTCGGACCACAAGCCTGGGCTCCAAGGGCAAGGCTGAGCACCTTTTCTCAGCTTCAGGTCCCTGTCAGCGGGTTCCTCTGGCAGGGGGGTCTGCTGATGCGTGCTCAGCCCCGAGTCGGGCTTTCGCCCCGCCCCCGCTAATTTCGGCTCTCCAGCCAGGCTGCTGGTGCGTGCTCAACTGGAAGCCCGGGCTTTCACCCCACCTTTGCAGGCAAAGCCGGTTTGTGCAAGGCTTCAAGCCTCGGAGGCCGGGTGAGACTGTGCGCCCACTTACCCCAGCCCAGCGACGGATCTCTGCCCATTCCAAACTCCCTCTTTTCCCCGACAGGTGGGGATCACAAGTGAGCTGGCAGCCGCCGGACCACTTTCGTGCATCCCCTTTACCCCCGCTGGGCTAAACCGAGCTCATGCCAGCCGGCTCGGCCTCTGCCCTCGCCGATGGAACCGTGCTTCCATGTCCCTGTGCTGCCCACCCTCCAGCAAGCCCTCAGCAGTGTGGATGGGGTCGCTGCAGCTCAGACCCTAACACTCCATACTGTAGTCCTGAAAGCTCCTTCTTTCTAAGCAACTGTGCTCTAATTGCCACAGGGGAACCTGTTTGGCTGGTGTCCTGCTTCCCCTTGCTGGTTCCAGGGGAAATATTTGTTTCAGATTTGCGGAGTGACTCAGCCCAGGGCTTAGGGTTGCTGTCCCTCAAAGCTTTTCTCCCTGTGCCTTCCAGACCGCACTCTCTTCCCGCTACTCTGGTCCTCTCCTGGTTCTCCCTGTCTCCCGGAGTCCTGGGTGAGTGGTTGTGAGAGAGGTTTTCTGCGCCATCCCTTTAAGAAGAATCCTGGGTCTAAGACAACTGTCTCTTTTTCACAAACAGTATCCTAACCTGTTTCACAGCTAAATACTGTCCATGTGCCTCTTCAAGGCTCTGGGGCTGTAGGCTGGGGCTTTGTTCCTGGGACCCAGGTCCCTACCCTTATGCTAGCCTCTCTTCCTGCCACACGAGTCTCTCGGGGCTGCCTTTCACTCCGGGGAGCTGGGCAGCCCTTCCCACGTTTTCGCTTTTCCTACCAGTCTCAATGATGCTTCTTCAGTGTTCCCCGGTTGAAGAGTCCTCTCAGTCCAGTTAAACGTTGGTTTATCCAGATGATTGTTCTTAAAATCAAGTTATAATCCACTTTGGTTCTGGGAGTTGGAAGTTGGTACGTCCACCTACTCCATCGCCATCTTGCCGGTCCCGATGGGTCCAACTCTTTACAGTTGTTCATGGAGTTTAACACATTGATAATTTTCACTATTCCTATTATTGTTTTAGTTTAACATTTATGTAGGCATCCTTTAGCAATGTAGTTGATAAACAATATGTATGGATTCTTGTTTGTCTTGCTTTCTTCATCACAGCACTTTTGCAATATTTACCCTTGTTACTAACTGTAGCCATGGTTCATTCTTCTGCATTACTGTGTGATTATTCAATACATCAATATTCAACTACATATTTATCCTCTGAGCTGCTGATAAATATTTGTTTTGTTTCCAGTGTTTGGCTGTTGTGAATAATCTTAGCACGTCATTTGACACTTGGGTCCAGGTGGACATGTACATGTGCTTCCCTGAAGGATATTTTAGAAGCTGGGTTTCTGGGTAGTAACATCTATGTATCTTTACCTCCAGTCAATGAAGAGCTGGTTTTCAAAGTAGTTACATCTATTAATGTTTAACAGGTAATATACATAAGCAGCCTTGCATTTTAAAGGAACAAAGGATATATATTTGTTTTCCTTCTTCCTCACCCCAACCCCTTAAGTTTTGAAATGCTACCTCCTAGTGATCAAAATACTCAGTCTCCCACTTTTTAGACTATGCAAGTGACAGAGGGTATTGAATGGCAGGATTGACTGTGGTTTTAAACATAAACAAAATTTACCTTATGAAGTGCTAAAGTGTGGGAATAGCAAACTAGGGGTTCTATGGTCTGCAATCTATAATGTCTTCTTTTTGTATTTCCAGGATATTTTTTTATTTTTCAGTTACAGTTGACATTCAATATTTCATATTAATTTCAGGTATTATAAAGTTTCTTTATTTCTAAAAAGTACGTTGCTTAAAAGGATCACCATAAAAGTGACATTTATAACATTTTACTTACTTTCTTTTTTTAAAACACTTAAGAATTTCAAGTACCACCTGAAAAAAAAACTATGAACAGCATGCTAGGCTAACAGTTACAAAATATACCATTTCAACCCAACTTTTTGGAAACCTGTCTGGGTATAAATTGGGCACAACCAAAGACAGGTAAATGTTTAATGGAGAAAATGCTTAGCAAATGCACCTGGCCCTGCAGTGTCCGGTAACCAGGGCTTCTCTCCTTTTTGATTCTGAATCCCTAACTCTGACTGAACATTTCCTTATGCAAAGCTCCCAGTCCTTGCTAAACCTGACTTATTTTAAAGTCCTGTATTGTTCCACATTTCAAAAACCTTTAGAATTTAAAACCCTTGTCTATTTTTAAAACTTTTTATTATAGGAAATTTTAAACCTACATAAAAGTAAATAAAGCAGTAAACTGAGTCCCAAGTTTCAATTATTATCAATTTGTGGCCATCTTGTTTCGTCTGTATCTGCTCCCACCACCAGGGTTACTCGGGAGCAAATATAAATTATGATTTAAGTGACCACTATATATCAAGATTACTCATAAACAAATATAAACTATAATTTGTGATCACTTCATGGTATATCTCTAAAGGATAGGGACTTTAAAAAGAACCATCAATACCATATCAAGCACACACACAAATTGGCAATAATCTCTTAATTTCATCAAAGATATAGTATGGGTATTTTCTTGGGTTTGATACAAAACTTTGTATACATATATATTTTTGTTTGCATGAGGATTTAACCAAGATTTATGTACGGCAATTCTGTAAGTCCACCTTAAAACTCTAAAAATGTGGTTTGTACAGAGGCAAGAACAGCTAGGAAAACCCTGGGAAAGAGCACCAGTGAGGAAAAGAAAGGTTAATCAACCTCCCACACATTAGAGTGCATTATAAAAACCTCTGTAATGAAAACAGTGTAACTTTGACCCAAGACTAGATAGACGTTCCGATGGACCAGAAAAGAAAACCCAGAAATTGACCCAAGTGCACATGAGAATTCACTCTACTATGAAGGAAACATTTCAAATCCATAAACCAGAAACAAGGTAAGTTCACTCTGTCTCAGAACCAGAAATAAGAAGAGATTGATAAATTTGTTTATATTAAACTACAAAAACAATATTTTTTACATGGCATAAGGCTCTATTACAAAGTCAAATGACAAAGGACCAATTAGGAAAAACATTTGACCTCATATCACAAATCTTTGGAGAACTGGATGAGAAATTAGAACACTGTTCACAAGCACGACTTCAGGTGACTCTCAATGACATGAGAAGACCCTCAGCCTCACTCATGTGGAGAGAAACCCAGAGTAAAGCAACAGTTTACTGGGACAGTTTCCCTGCTGGCTGGTTACCAGACATGCACTGGTTGGAGCATATACAATGTTAGCAAGGCTATGAGGAAACAAGCCTCTCATGTACTCCTGATGGGAAGGGAATTGGACAAAGTCTAGAAAAGTTGTATGTGCATTTACAACTTTGACCCAGCATTTTCCCTTCTACACAGGGTTGGCCCTAAAGTATACTGGCCAAAATATGAAAAAATATATGCACTCTTTGTAATAGAAAAAATCTGAAAATTACCCAAAAGTCCACAATAGGAAACTGGTTGAATAAATTATGATACTTTTAAGCAATGCAGCTGTACGAATACATGAAGAAAATCTGCATACTGCCATGGCAGGATCCCTCGGGTATATTGTTAATGCAAAAAGCAAGGGAGAAGAAAGTGTTTATTATATGCCATTATTTAAGAAAAAAAGACACACACTTTTAAAGGATGAATTTTATGATATTTAAATTATATTTCAATACAGCTGTTATAAATATACATAAGTATTTAAAAATGAATGAACAAACCATTTAATTTTTAAATGCTTACTAACAGAGGGAGGGGGTGAAGAGACTATAGAATTTATTTTGGAGCAAGTAAATATTTTATATAATTTGAAATAACAAAATTAAATTAAAAAGCAATTTCTAAACACTGAAATAAAAAGGAAACAAATGGACCAAAGGTGTGCCACACAGACAGAAACTGTGCAAAGAAAGCATTGTAGTTTGCGTGTTCTAAGTGGAATGGACCTGAAGGACAAAAGTAACTGGAAACAAAGGATTCAATGGCTTTCAGCATTCACACTGCTCATGATCATGTTGGTGCTGGTATCCTGAAACTGGTGTATGTGGGTCCTGGGACAAATCAAAGGAACAATTATGCTGCTGTGTTTGAGAACTTTTCACTGTGTTTGAAGGGAGGTACGTTGTAAGACTGATGACATTAATAAGTGAAATTCCTGTTATCCTGCATTTAAGTGAAAGGATCAAACTATCACCTTACAAATAATTTTATCTTGAATAAAGAGTACACATTTTCTAGCTCTATCCATGGAAAAGGCCTGGACACCATGGCCCACATGGTTGGAATGACTCTCTCAGTGCCCAGATTGTGATCACTACATGGCATTTTCTGCTAACAGCAATCAGGGGCTGGCCAGGAGAAATGGCCCATTGAAGGTTTGTTCAGAAAATGTACCGTAGTTTCTCATATTTAGAAGTTTGCTCAACTGACATCTAAGGACTCGGAACCTACCTTGAAGAGGCTCTCATTAATAGGACAATGTAAACAATTTTAATAAGGATGAAAAGTGCAGTGGATTAAAATAGATCAAGTATGTTTAAGTCCACAAGGTCACGGTGATCCGAAGACTGACCCACACAATTACAGCTTATTTACCTACCTGTGGATCATATGAAGGAACCAACTCTTTTATTCACTTTTGAACTTGTAAATCAAGGGAAAAGCTAAGCATCTATCCTCATTTCCCATATGATCCAGACATCGGGGTAACCAAATAATTGATGAGGGAAGTCTTAATTTATAGTATTCCAGCTAATAGATGAAGAGGTATGCTGGGTAGTACTAGAATATCACTATTTTGCAACTCTGAATTAACTAATAAATCTAGACAGTGATCATCAATAGTTAGTTATGAGAGAAATGGAAATACATACCACCCATAAAACAGTCTCATACAAGTGTACACAGCCAGAACGAAGCTTCTAGATCTAAAAGTACAAGGGACAGAATAGCACGTTAAAGGATACCACAAATATTTCATCAGCAAAAGTCAGCCTGTAGACAACTTTAAAGGAGAAACAGTTTCATTTCTGAGGGTGGGGAAGGGAGGAAAACCTACAAATTAAAAGATACTCCAGCCTGACCTGTGGTGGCGCAGTGGATAAAGCATCGACCTGGGAACACTGAGGTTGCCAGTTCAAATCCCTGCACTGGTCTGGTCAAGGCACATATGGGAGTTGATGCTTCCAGCTCCTCCCCCCTTTCTCTCTTTCTCTCTCTCATTCTGTGTCTCCACTCTAAAATGAATAAAATTAAATTATATATTTAAAAAAAAGATACTCCAGAGATATGTCCCAATGCAAGAACCTTATATGGATCCCAAGTCAAACAAACAGAACATAAAAAATTGTATGCAGCCTGACCAGGCGGTGGCACAGTGGATAGAGCGTCGGACTGGGATGCGAAAGACCCAGGTTCGGACTCCGAGGTCTCCAGCTTGAGAGCGGGCCCGTCTGGCTTGAACAAAAGCTCGTCAGCTTGGACCCAGGGTCGCTGGCTCTAGCAAGGGGTTGCTCGGTCTGTTGAAGGCCCGTGGTCAAGGCACATGTGAGAAAGCAATCAATGAACAACTGTGGTGTCGCAATGGCAACTAAAAACTAATGATCGATGCTTCTCACCTCTCTCCGTTCCTGTCTGTCTGTCCCTATCTATCCCTATCTCTGACTCTCTCTCTGTCCCTGTAAGGAAAAAAAAAATTGTATGCAATCAGAGAAATGTGAACATTGATTGATATTGAGGATACAATTGTTTATATTTGAAGTGCAATTTACTGTGGTTATATTTTTAGTCTTTATCATTCAGCAATACTTGTTAAACTATTTACAAATGATAGCTACCTGGGATTTGCTTTAAAATAATCTGGGGATGTAGTGGGGCAAGGGTGTCAAAGAAGATGAACCAAGCTTGGCCTTGTGGAAGCTTGGAGTGAGTAAATGAGAGTCATTATACTACTCTTGCTGTTAAGAATATTCCAGTTTTTTCCATGAAACCTCGTGTGCCCTCCTACTCAAGACTCTCAATAATGCCAGACAGACAATAGTATTCATTCCCTGGAAAGAGTTTAGACAGAACAACAGGATGATTCATATGGTTTCCTTTGGAGTGGAAAAGGGACTCTCTTGGCTACTGAGCATGGTACTTGGGGCCTACCACAGAGCCTGACTCATACATATACTATGAATACATATTGAATAAAGGAATAACCAGGTCCTATTAGGTGCAGGTGGGGGCAGGGCACTTAGCATCTTCTGGTCAAAAGATTACAAATTCTAAATACTTGAATAACAATCTTAGCTCAGCATTAGGTGCATTAGACACCAGAGCAGATTATAGGTGAAGCAAGGTAGGTCAAAATTGCTTTAACAATAAAGAGACACCAAAAAACTTGATTTTCTTTATATCTGCCAAAACTGCCCTTTCTCCCTCTGCTCTCTGATGGGCTTTTCACCCCTCTCTTCCCTCCTCATCTTCCCTCTTCTCCCCCCCTCCCAATTCCCTCTGCCAGAGGTTGAGGGCTTTCTGTGGCCCTGTCCTCTTTATTCTCACCCAATCCCGACAATAGTGGGGGAGGGGACACCATCCCATGCTCCTTCCCAGTCCTCCCACTGGAACTGGGACCTGTGCAAGAAGGGGCTGGGCAAAGTGTTCCTCTCTTTTATAAACCCAAGATGGTTTCTAAATTACTTTGGTTAATATCCAGTTGACATTCCTTGAAATTTGAGAAATTTATTTTCTGTAGACTTTCTTCAGAAGCATTACTGGCAGGAGCCTCAGCCCAGCCCACCTGAGCCAGGCAGTGCTCTGTAGCACTTCTGCCAGTCCTTCGTGCCCGTTTTGTGAATAAGATAATAGTTGTGAGAAGATGAGCTGGTTATAAAAAATAAAGGTATTTGAAAGACAGAACTGGCTTCTTTGCTAACTTCCTTACCAGTTCTCCTAATAAAGAAAGCATACTGGGTGTTAGAACAAAGTTCACATCTTTTACTGGCTGGGCTGATGCCAGAATTGAGGGAAAGTACATGAATGAAGAGACACTTCTAGCTGGGCTTTTGCGGTTGGGAGGGGAGGACTGAGGTTCATTGGGACACCTCAACAAATGGTGCCAGCAAAAAAGCCACAGCACGTTTTATAAAGGGAAAAAGGACGTGAATTGGCCACATTTTACTTATTAATATAAATGTGATCTTAGTGTGATTTTTTTTTTTGTAAAAAAGTCAGGCAGCCTTTTTGTCTGAGCACAGACAACAAATTGTGCCGTATGACATCAAGCACTGCCATTCTCCAAAAGTGTTGCTTTACATGGATACATGTATTGCTGGGGAGAATGAATCTTTTAAAAATCAGAGGTAACTATGAATTTACAATTGCCACTTTAGATCAGGGACTGTGTCTCACACCAGGAGAACCCCTGCCCCACTGGCCTGGCCTTTAGTGCTTCATGTTTGCTAAATGGTTGAATGAATGAATGACTATGAGATATTTGTTCCACACTGAACAGGGCCGAGTGCAGACGTGGCAGAAGGCGTGCACAGCCTGATCAGAGCCGAGAACTTTCAGACATTTCAGGCATAAGAACTTCTGCCTCACCTTCTTCAATATCTGCCTTCCTCCTCACCACCCTCAGCCTGTGTGAGGAATGTTTCTTCCCTCGGGTGAAACTTCCCTTCTCACACCTTTCCAGGATAGTAAGTTGGGTCTAACAGGGGTTTCTTTGCAAAACAACTACCCTCAAACCCTCTTATTAGTGTAACCCCTCAAGTCCATTATAAAGGAATCTGCAGTAAGGTAGAAAAGCTGACCCTAAGATCTTGAGGCCTCTGGCCTCCAGAGATGAATCTCTGGATGTCACAAGATCTGGCACCCTGCTCTCTTCTCTCTGGAAGATTGGAATGTGGGATTGTCCCTTGGCCACCTCAAGTCAGGGGGAGGAGAAAGAGTGCCCCCCCACACTCCCCCTCTCCAGATCCTTCCCCTTCATTTGTGTTGAGTCTGTGATGTTTGGAAGAGCCCAGCACCAAGAGGAAACCCCTCTCTGAGTGCAGCCAGGCCACCCAACAAACCCTCTCCCCTGATCCTGGCCAAAGGAATTCCTCCTGCATCTGGGTCTCCCACGCTGTAAACACTTTTATTCTCGCTTCAGTTTATGACCTCTCCTTCCAAAGAATCACAACTTGTTTAAAGCCGCTCTAAACAAAGGGCTCCTGTGATTACAGACATGCTGCTAGTTTTATGGTGGTCTTCCTTTGTCTAATTTTCTCCCACTGTCTTTCTTCCTCCCCACCCCCACCGCAGGTATCCAGTCTTCTAATAGAGGCTCTAGTCCACTGCTGGGCAGGAGGGTGCGGGGCTTCCAACCACTCAGATCACTCATGGCTGCTTCTCCTCAGCTGCGAGCTGGCTGCCCTGACAGGAGGCGGGGATAAAGCAACAAAGCACTGCTTTGGTGCACCTCTTCCCCCAAGATTGAGGGAGCCTCCAGGGATGTCTTCAGGGGGTTCACCTGGCCCACATCTCTGCCACCCTCCCTCAGAGGAATTATTTATAAAGACACCCAGCCCTATCCTGTACTCCCAGCCATCCTGGCAAACCCTACACTCCACCAGGGACCATAGAAGAAACAGGACTCCTCAATGCCACCTGGGCCCTGCCTACTGCGGAGACACCCAGACTCTGCTGAGGACACAGGTCATGTTTCCCAGGCAGCGTCCCAGAGTGAGTTGAAACTTGTCCAAGCTGGTGTCCTCAGCTGGTTGACTGCTTTCTCAGCTCAGAGCCAATCCTTTTGCTGGGCCCTCCGTCCATAGGTGGGGAGGACAGAGTCCTGAGGGGCCCAAGATCATGAAAGTCCTCATGGCTCCCACAGTCTGTGGGAATGTGCCCTATGACTCCTGTGGGTAACTGAGCAACTCTGCCAGATGCTGCCCACTGTGCGGAGTGGCCACCCTCCCCACGTGGGGTCCACAAACAGCTCCCTGAAGAGCAAAGGGAAGAAAAGAGAATGACCCACAAAAAGGAAAGTCCCACTGACTTTCCCTTGTGTCAGCCTGAGGATTCCTCTCTCACAAAAGGTGTTTGTTCAGGAGATTCCAAAGGAAACCTTTGAAAGAAGGAGCTAGAGCCCAGGGTGAGACATCTGGAGAGGAGGGTTCAGATTCTTGTATTTTCCAACGAGGCTGACTCGCAGAGAATGCAGATCGCCTCCAATTCGTTCTCCAGTCACACAAACACACACGTGGCCTTAACGCAGAGCACGCACCAGGCAAACAGAACAAGGACAGTCCTGTGGGAAAGTCCTTTCCAGTCAGTGTTGCCGGTTCATCTCCTCTCCACGTGTGACATTCTATACAGAACGCAGGGAAAGACCGACCCTCCCAAAACTGGACCTGACACACAGCCACATGTTTAAAAATAAAACATCACGTGATTCTCTCCACAGTTTCCAGACTACAAAGTAAAAGATGTGAGAAGACAAACACACAGATAATGCTTGCTGGGGACGTGAAGGGAGTGCAAGGGCAGGAAAGTCTCCAAGTTCCCTTCCGTACTTCTCCCCAACTCCAACCTCCCCGAAGCAGGAGCCCTAGTGCTGAAAGGAGGAGACCACATGGCCCAATTGCAGAGCTGCTCCAGTCTTCTCCAAACCCACTGTAGGCAGATTTGGCTTCAGTCCTTGCTCATGTTCCTTCTCATTTTATAATAAAGATTCAGCATTTCTGCATTTTTTTTCAGTTTACAAATACATTGTCTCACGTAATGCTCACTAGTCTTTTTGCCTTTTCTTTTTAGAAGAGGGATCTAAGACATAGATCAGTTTACTCCACAAACTCATCTATAGATCAATAAAATTTAAATTAAAATACCAACAATTTATTTTTGGTTTTAGAAATTGGCAAACTCCTTCTGAAATTTATGTGGAAATATAAAGTCCCCCCAAAAGCTGAGACAACTGTAGAGAACAAAACTGGAGTTCCAGATATCAAGATTTATTATAAACATACAATAATTAACACAATGTAGTATTGATACAAAGATAAAAAAAATAGCCAATGGAACAGATAAAAAGTCCAAAAATAAATCCACACATACTCAGACACTGGATTTATGCGAAATGTTCCAACACAGTGGAGTGGAGAGAATGGTCATGCCAATAATCAATGTTAAGGCAATTGGATAGCCATAGTTTTAAAAATCACAATAACAATCTTGGTCCCCATCACATACCATACACAAAAATATCTGTTTCAGATGGTTGATGATCTAAAAGTAAAAGATAAAGCAAAGTTTCTAGAAGAAAACAGAAAAATATCTTCCCACCCTTGAACTAGGAAAAACTTTTCTTAAAAGGACACTAAAATCATTAACCATAAAGGAAATGGATAAATTGAACTATATCAACATTAAGAACTTCTGTTCGTCAGAAATGTAATTCAGAATGGGAGAAGCCAAGCAAGACAAGAATACAAGACAATATTTTTAAGCATTTACAGATAAAGTACTTGTATCTATGATATATAAAGAATGCTCATAGATCAATAGGAAAATGACAGACCACTAACATTGCCCCTACTATTACCTAGCATGCGAATAGGAACAGGCATTTTGGGAATGCTGCTAAGGAGAAGTTGAGTAGGGATACATTTAATTTGAGTTGACCAGAAGCATCTACGTGGTTTGCAGCCTTGTCTGTGCACAGCTAAGTTATTGCTAGCTGTTTTGGTGTACGAATGGCTCCAGGAATGTGTTCACTTGTCACCACACAGACGCACCCAGCACCGGGACACAAGTGTAAGGCAATCTCCTGATCACTAGCCATATGCAATTTTTCAATGGCAAAGGTGGTTTGAAATGACTCTGAGTTCACAGAAGTTCTCTCCTCCCTGGACTATATTCAATGCAAATTATAAAATGAATACATTTATATTTAGTGCTGACTATAAGTTGAATGCATCATATGGATTTTTATTTTTAAATAAAAATCAGTGTTTATTAGGACTGCTGTGTTTGTAGGACCCAAGTCTACAGCAGTATTTGCACGGTGGCTGTGTGAAGTCACACATTTTGTGAATCCCAACCACCCTGACAGAGAAAAAACTGAATTGTCTTTTTTAGAAAGTAGTAATACAAAATCATTGGCATATGAAAAGTAGATAAAAAACTATAATCTCAAAAAATGTAGAAACCACCGTACATCCATTAGGATGGCTATTATCAAAAAAACAAAATAACAATTGGTGAGGATGTGGAAAAATTAGAAACCTTGTGTATTGTTGATGGAATATAAAATGGTGTAGCCACTGTGGGAAATGGTATGGAAATTCTTCCAAAAATTAACCAAAGATTTATCATATGATCTAATAATCACATAAATACCTTAAAGAAGTAAAAATAGGACTGGAACAGATATCTGTTAACCCGAGTTCATACACTATTCACAATAGCCAAAGATAGAAGCAACACAACTGTCCACTGATGGATGAATGGATAAACATCATACAATGAAATCTTAGCCCTTAAAAAGAAAATAAATTCTGGCACATGTTATAGCATGGATGAACCTTGAAGACATTATGCTAAGCAAAATAAGGCAGTCACAAAAGGACAAATATTGCATGTTTCCACTTACATAAGCTACCTAGAGTGTCAAATTCAAAGAGACACAAAGTAGAATGTTGGGTGCCACAGAGTAGGGGAAGGGAAATGGGAAGTTGTTAAATAAGAACAGAGTCTCCGGTTTGGGAAAATGAAAAAGTTCTTGAGACGGATGGTGGTTTTGTTTGTATACAGTGTAAATGTACTTAATGCCACAGAACTATACTTAATGGTTAAAATGGTAAATTTTGTCTTATGTACAGGGTGGAGCAAAAAGTTTATAGTTGTGAGTATGCAAAACACAGTTGTTTATATGGAAAATAATACAATAATTAAATAACAATACAAGAATTCACTGTGTTTCACATACTCACACCTGTAAACCTACTTTTGTCCCACCCTATATATCATTTTCATTTTTTTAATGAAAGAAAAAGTCTTATAAAAGTATATAGGTAATAAATTAAGTATTATGTCATTTTTTTTTGGATTTTGAAACGTTTATGGTATTTGTCACCTTTTGAAATTTTGTAATCTATCTTTTTTTTTTTTTTTACAGGCACAGAGAAAAACTCAGAGAGATGGATAGATAGGGACAGATAGACAGGAACAAAGAGAGGTGAGAAGCATCGATCATTAGTTTTTCATTGTCATCGTGACACCTTAGTTGTTCATTGATTGCTTTCTCACATGTGCCTTGACCGCGGGCCTTCAGCAGACCGAGCAACCCCTTGCTGGAGCCAGCGACCTTGGGTCCAAGCTGACGAACTTTTGCTCAAGCCAGATGGGCCCGCGCTCAAGCTGGCAACCTCGGGGTCTTGAACCTGGGTCTTCTGCATCCCAGTCCGACGCTCTATCCACTGCCTGGTCAGGCTCTATCTTCTTACTCTAAATCAGTTGTTCTTAACCTTTTTTGAGGTACTGAACCCACCAGTTTCATATGCGCATTCACCGAACCCTTCTTTAGTGATAAATAAAATATGATTTTTTTTTCCAAATTCAAGACACAGGTATATGTTTTTTTACTGGGGCACAAAATGAGCCATGCATTAACATCACCTTGCTCAAAGGACAAAACCAACAAAGTGCATGAACTCACAACAAATTACGATATTACTTTATTCTGGCCTCCGTGGCAGAGGCTTCTTCGAACCCCTGAGACTGACTCATTGAACCCCTAGGGTTCAATAGAACCCAGGTTAAGAACCACTGCTTTAAATAAATATTCACTTCCATACTTCACGGTTGTTTTTCTTTTCTCTTTTTCTTTTCACATCTCATGGTTTTCAATTTTATTTATTATTTATGTAAAATTTAGTTTTCTTTTTATGAAAATGGGACCAATAATATATCCTATATAGTTAATAAGGTGTGTTAATATAAAACTAAATATAATATGTAATCTATATTATGTGAAATACAAGAATAAATATATATAAAATAGATCTAAAGATTTTAAGACCCTGGTCTGTTGGCGCAGTGGTAGATTGTCAGCCCAACATGTGAATGTCCTTGGTTTGATTCCCAGTCAGAATGCACAGGAGAATTGACCATCTGCTTCTCTATCCCTCTCTCTCCCCTTTCTTCTCTTTCTCTCTCTCTCTCTCTCTCTCTCTCTCTCTCTCTCTCTCTCTTCTCCTCCTGCAGCCATGGCTCAGTTGATTTGAGCACATCAGCTCTGGGCACTGAGGATGGCTCTGTAGAACTTCCACAGGTGCTAAAAATAGCTCGGTTGTGAGCATGATCCCAGACCAGCAGAGCATCAGCCCCAGGCTGGGCTCACCCAATGGATCCTGGTCAGGGCACATGCGGGAGTCTGTCTCTCTATCTCACTTGGAAAAGAAGGGGAAAAAATATTTTAAGGGAAGCACAACTAACTACCAAGCAGTCCTCTATGTCATGATAAAGAGAAACAACTAAAATAAAAGCAAAAAGAGTGTTGTCCAACCTGATGTCAGACAGAGAAAGGCAAGTACCATAGGGTTTAACTTATATGTGGAATCTGAAGAACAAAATAAATGAACAAACAGAACAGAAACAGGCTCAGAGGCCAAGATCAGACTGATGGTTGTGGGATGGGAGGGGCATTGGGGGCTGAGTGAAAAAGGGGAAGGGATTAAGAAGTATCAATTGGTTGCTAGAGAATAGTCACAAGGGTGTATAGTATTAGGAATATAGTCAGTGATATTGTAATAACTATGGATGGTGCCAGGTAGATACTAGAATTGCTGGGGTACCACTTTGTAAGTTATATAAATGTTAAATCACTGGGTTATACACCTGAAACTATTATAGTATTGTATGTCAACTGTGACTAAAAAATATATATTTTAAAAACCCTGATATCTGAGGTCCCTCTTGTGTGATTTAAAAAAAATTATCCAAATTCATCAGCAGGGGATTCTCAATATATTGCTTCAATGCGCCCTTACTCACATTTTTTTGGAGGTCCTAGTTTAGTTGAGATCCATAATGTTTGTTGAACACCTCCAACTATACTGTGCTAGATGTTGGGAAAAATTCATAGACTTTGTCCCTGATGCAGTTACAGACACAGAAACAGTATCGATATAATGGATTGGTGAGCTTTGCTATATTTCACCTGTTGCTCCCCAAAGCCTTAATGGTTAAATCATAGACTGGGTGGGAAATGAGGATGGGAAACCCTTCTGTGGGAGGATAATTGGGGAGTGTGGGGGGAATCTACAGGTGAAAGGAAGGAAGGAAGTCTAAGAAAAAGAATAGAAGCAGAAAAGAAGAGTGAAGCCTCCTGGCAGGTAGAATTGTTAGGGACTGTCAGGGGGTGGCTAAGACCCATTGACCCATGGCTGGGAAATCACCTCTCTGATTTTCCAGGGCTATTCTTTATCTTCCCTCTCCTGGCCCTCCTATGGCAGTCTGTATGAGTGTGCAAGGCCCTTTCCCACATACCTCATTTTATTTTGTTTCTGCTAACATTTGCTTTGTACATCACTGGGTGTGTCACTGATCCCTTTACAGTTATTTTTATTTTGGATTTTGGCACCAAAGTTTTATTGTTATTCATACAAAAATTTTTCTATTCCGTGTTAGGCCAAATGTAAAAACGAGACACAAAACTCATATTGTTTTCCTTCAATAAAACTGGGTTTTGAAAAATGCTCATGAGATATTTGTTTTTACACAAAGCTTTCTTTTTTATTCTTAGCAGTACCTAAATACATATATGCATCAAAAGCTTTATGTTATAAACATGCTTTTTGGGGAAAGCAGACCAATTTTCAAGTTAATTGAGGAAATGCAGGATTATGAAGATTTGGTGTCAATATTATTCAGTGATTAATCCCAAATCAATAAACTCATTGTCACTTCAGAACAAAAAAATTTAGCCATCCAGCGTTTCTATCAGAAAAGATCCTACGAAATGTGTTGCCCTGACCTTGTCACACAGCAATTCCATCCAAGTGTTCTGGTCCAGGTACAAGGTAGACTAGATTTCTGGAGTGATACTACCTGGCACCACCCTCTGCAGATGGGTGGATCACCAAGTCAAAGAGGACCTGGGGAAACCAGTACCAGGACCTCCAAGCCCTTATAAAGACGTTTTGTGGCTAAACAGTGCCTCCTCCTGGTCATTACAGTAATACAGAAAGCCTAGAGCTTAGTATGGACAAGAACGTGCTTGACGCCTCAGCCTAAAAGAAAGAGAACTGGGTGGGGCTGTACTAGTTTTTCTGCACCTTATGAGCATAATAATACTTCCAGGGGTTGGCTGTGTCTATAAAGACCACCTAATGGGAACCATCAAATAAAATGGGAGGTGCATGGCACATGGTAACTCAACCAGAGCAGGTCAAGACTAGGGAGAATCAGGGAGAATATTTTAATTGTCGCTGGGGAGATTGCCTGTGTTTGCTCACTGGGTCAAGAGTTGATTGAATCAGGAACAGCAAGGAGAAACCAATCCTCTCTTCACCTTTGCCAGGAAGTGACACTTCTAGGCACCAGAATGTCTAAGGCTAGGCTTGGGAACAGGGGTGTGGCAATTCTATGTTCACTGACAGATCCCTTGCATTCCACTCCCTTCCAAAGAAGAATCACATGGGTTTTCCAGAGTTCCCTCCCTTGCGCAGCTCTTGTTACCAAGTCAGGACTTTGCAGGGCACTGCTCACTGTATGTGCAGCAGCTCACAGAAGACCTGCAGGGCCAAGGGAAAGCCCGTGGCTTGCCCTGAGGAGGAGCTTACAGGGGCAGCTCCTCGGCACCACAGGTAGTGCCAGTTCAGGAGCTCATCCTTCCCGTGGACTTATTCCATGAATTTCATTTTATTCTGCTGCCAATGAACACAATGTTACTATAGAAGACAGTGCCTGCTTTAGATGGGAAGAGCACATGGAGGCTCCAAGGTGACTCAGTTTCGTAGGAAATATCTGTCTGGTAGTTTCAAGAGAGAAAAAATAATATATGAGGTAACTCTTTGTGAACCCCATAGAGCTACACAAATGCAAGAATAGTGGAATATACAGACAAACATTGTCCTTACTGAGCCGGAAAATAGTACTTTTCCACAATGAGTCTATTCAGAAGAGGAGCCAAAAGTGTCTCTAATATGTGGTGGGGATAAAGGTGGGTGGTGTTAGACCCTCAACAGGGATAAATTCAACAGAAATGAGTACAGAACCAGATTCCTGGGCATCCAGTTTTCATCGTTAGTAAGCCCCTTTGTGTCAAGACCTGTTCCAACCAAATTCTGCTCCATCTGTTACATAGAGGTACTGACAAGCATTTCATGCTGACAATTTCTGGTCTGGAAGGATCCTCAACACTGGAAATAACACATCCCCCCACCACCACCACCACCAAAGCCTCATAACTCAGTACTTTTAGCAAGCAGAAGGACAATAAAATGCTAATATTTAATGAGAATTTATTGTGCACTAGACCCTGTTCCAAGTACCTTACATTATTAATTTATTTAAGCTTACTAATAGAATTATTCGCCCCATTTTACAGGTGAGAAAACAGAGCTGCAGAAAGGTTAAGTTGCCTTCAGGGAGGACCAAGATAAACTCTAGGGCCTAGGCAGTCTTGCCGGTGAGATGGCTTTAATAACCACTCTTCCTACCAACAAAGAGAGGTCTGGAAGAGCAAATGCCAAGTGGTTACCACACAGTGGGCATATTATTGCTGCTTATACTCCACGTAGACATCTTTGGGCACTTTTGTATAAATGCTGTATTTCTTTTTAAATAGTGAGCCAAGGGCGCAGTCTGTTGAGGAAAAGTCAGGAGAGTCTTCCGCGTGCCTGCTGCTGGGTCCCGCCAGGAAGCGCTCCTCTGCGGCTTGTTCAGGGCGGTCTGTTTGCTGACAAACTGCAGTGCAAACAGGGATCTGGTGGGGAGCAGCTGCTCGGTGTCTAGGGAAGCTCTCGTGTGGTTTGCAAAGTAAACGAACTCCAATTTGGACAAATACCGCTCTGGCCTGGGACCTATGGGAGAGGAAGCAGCAGAGGGAGTGCCGACATGGATGTTCCCATAGGCCGAAGTCAGGAAATAGAGGAACGGTTCAGGAACACAAGATGTCTTCTCTCCTCACCCTAGTTTACCAGGTGGGTCAAGGACTGAAACGGACTCAGCCTGAAGCCATTTGTCACCCTGGCATTCATGAAGACAGTGCTGCTGGAGGGAGGTGAAGGGCAGTCGGGCAGAGACAGCATTCAGTACAGGTGTTTCGATATTTTTACCAGTTAACAATCCTTCAGGTTAGCACAGGTCCAAATCTCACCATAGTAAGCTGCTGAGAGGAAGTAACATGAATAACATGCATTAAAAGGGGGGGGGGGATGGGTGGGTCATCAGAATGCGCAATGTCTAGTCCAGTGTTTCTCAGACCACTGTGCATGCACATCACCTGGGAGAAAGGCAAATAATCTAAGTTTGCATCTCAAATTACCAAATCCTAGCTGCCTATCACCGGCTAGGCTTCCAGCTTCACTGCCCACCTAACTCTTCATTGTGCGATTGGCAGCAGCTTCAGGAGGATGCAGTAGAGACAGAAGCTGCGAATGAAAGGCAGAGAGCATCAGTCTGCATGGGATGAGTTTCACGGTTGCACAATAATGTGAATGTGTTTAATGCTGCTGAGCTGTACACTTAAAGGCAGTTAAAACTGTAAATTGTAGGTTATGTGTATTTTACCACAACTTTAAAAAAAGAATAAGTTTATTGTCTAAATCTAAACTCAAGACATTGAGTGATGTTGTGTCTTCCTAAGAATTTATGAGACACGTTTTTCAAAACATCATGTAGGCTTGACCTGTGGTGGCGCAGTGGATAAAGCGTCGACCTGGGAACACTGAGGTTGCCAGTTCAAAACCCTGCACTGGTCTGGTCAAGGCACATATGGGAGTTGATGCTTCCAGCTCCTCCCCCCTTTCTCTCTTTCTCTCTCTCACTCTGTGTCTCCTCTCTAAAATGAATTTTAAAAAAAACATCATGTAGTACCAGAAAGCAGTTGAGAAGCTCACCAGACAGACAGCCCGGCCCCGTGGGTGGACGGGTCTGACACTTCTCCGGGCAGCAGGGGCCTGCGAGGCCAGAAGCCCCGCTGCGTTTGCCATGACTCACCTACTCTGCAGAGCCCTCCGAGACCAGAGGAAGCTCTCCCCTTCTGGTCTGCCCTTCTAGAATAGCAATAGATGCAAAATGGTAATTAGTGACAAAAGAAAATTACTAACAACAGTTCTTAGGATTCACAGAACATCAGTGTCCTTTGGGAAGCTTTCTTTGCTACAACCAGAATGGATAGAAGGACACTCAGGGCATGGGTACTCCTTCCTGAGCCTAGCTCCCCCATGTACAGCGCAGACCTGGCACCAAAGATGCTCAGGGGGTCTCGGAAGGAGAGACAGGGAGGGGGAATGCCTCTCAGATCATCCAGTGCCTCACTTAGTGCTCTGATAACGGGACATTTGGCCCAGCAGTCACAAGCAGTTGGCGAATCTAATGATACTTCTGGCCTTGCCCTGCTGCTGATCAATCACAGACCCACCACTGGGTTACTTTTCCTAAAACTCGGTATTCACTATGTCACTCCCCTGCTCCGCCTCTTTCATGGTGTAGGATACAATCCCCAATGTCTGGATAGGGAGCCAAGGCCCTCCACCACCTGAGACCCTCCGATTGCCAGGCGACCTCCTGCTGTTCTTGTAAATGCATCCTTTCCTTGAATCAGTGCTGGCCTCTGAAAACTTGCAGCCCAAGGGGGAAACTGAGGCTACAGATACCACCAGGGCAGCCTGGCCGAGCAGGGACAATAGGACACCTATGACAACAGACTGCTGAACATAGGCATTTTCACTTAGGTCTCCTGCTCCCTGATTTGGGGCATGTGGAGCTGTTGGAGGGCTGTTCCTGGCTTGTCTTGCCTCCAACCTTGTACGGCCTGGGCTTTGCTTCTGCCTCACCCTCCTCTCCTGTTAAGTAAATGGGGATCCTGGCTAGGGTCAGAACCAGTCCTCCTGATCCTTAATTCAAGACCACAGCCACTGTGTTATCCTAAAACCTGACAGACCAGACACCATTTGATGACTAGTTAAATCTAATTAACTCCCACCTGGAATAACTGAGCTTTTGTGTTACTCTTATTTGTTTCTTTGATACCTGGTGTTTATACAGGTAAAGTAAACTTTTTAAAGATAGGGCGTAGGGTCAGAGGCCTTGCTTTTTACACAGTGGTAAGTACAGCAGAGTGACTCGGTCTCCGCCAGCCTCATGTGACTAACACACTGGGGTCTCATGGATCATGCTTCACTCCAAAACTGCCTCCCTTGGGTTTGATCCAAGGGGAAAAAAAAAAACAACCAAAAAATTATCGAGCTGCCAAACGCCAGCCCTGCACCATCATCCCTTTGAGCCCCCTTGGAGACCCCAAGGCGCCATTACCTGCATAGCTACAGGTGAGACAGCCATGACTCAAGGTCCTGAGGCTCAGTGGCACAGCTGATATTTAGGCAGCACGGTGCCTGGCATTTAGCAGGCCCTGAGTGAATGTTGAATGAATAAAGGGATTTATATCCACCTATCTACAACATTTGTACTCTTGCTTCTCTGACATATCTTTTGCTGTTATTTGGAAGGTGTCACATAGGCCTTAAAGATTATCCTCAGTTCCAAGCATTAAGGTGACAATGTAGTCAGATAGGAGAGAAAAACACCCAAAAGAGGAAAAGACTAAGCAAAACAGGTTTTGTTAATCATTGAAGCAGATGGAAGTGAAAGGGAAGGGAGGGTGTTGCACAATTAGCCAGTTAATTTGTGTTAACACATGAAATTTTAGAATAAATAAGAGAGAGAAGAAAATCCATATCTGTATGTCACCAAGCAGTCATTGCTTCTGTCAGAAGGGATAAGGACCAAGCTAGCAGAGCAGTACCCCCAGGTGTGTATGTTAATAAGACAGGGTCCTCTGACAATCTCCCATGGTTCTGGCCATGTCCCACTAACAGAACAGACTCTACAACAGGAGGAAGCCTTGTCAACAACAGAGGCTCTCCTGGGCCCGCCTGCCACCCTCCTGTGGCAGGAATGCCTTTTCTTCCCAGGGCTTTTGTGGGGAAGGGAGTGGGGCGACCATCCGCTCCTACTGAGGTTTATGGCAGCACACTTCTGTGCTTATGATTCAGCTATTTACATCCCTGGCCTCAGGAAACCTTGGAAGGATTATTTTAGCTAAAGGAAGGCATGCACAGATAAACAAATGGGACTATATCAAACTAAAAAGTTTTTGCACAGCTAAAGACAATAAGAACATATTAAAAAGACAAACCACACAATGGGAGAACATATTCGACAGCACGTCTGATAAGGGGTTAATAACCAAAATTTATAAAGAACTTATAAAACTCAACACCAGGAAGACAAACAATGCAATCAAAAAATGGGCTAGAGGGAGAAAAGATGGCGATGGAGTAGGCGGACGTACCAACTTCCAATTCTCAGAAGCAAAGTGGATTATAACTCAATTTTAAGAACCATCATCTGGATAAACCAACTTTGAGCTAAACTAAGTGGACTCGTCAACCAAGGAACACTGCAGAAGCCACATTGAGACTGGTAGGAATAGCGAAAACGCGAGGAGGGCTGCCCAGCTCCCCGGAGCAAATGGCAGCCCGGAGAGACCCGCGTGGCGGGAGGAGAGTTTGGCGGAGAGGGAGGGACCTGGGTCCCAGGAACCAAGCCCCAGCCTGCAGTCCCAGAGCCTAGAAGAGGCGTTTGGATAGTATCGAGCTGTGAAGCAAGGGAGGATACTATTTGTGAAAAAGAGAGTTTTCTCAGACCCAAAAATCTTTTTAAAGGGACAGCTCAGAAAGTCTCTCTCACAACCACGCATCCAGGGCTCCAGGGAACTGGGACAGAGGAGAGGAACAGAGCAGCGGGAACAGAGAGTGGACTGAAGGCATGGAGACACTCTGAGGGACAGCCACCCCGACCCATGGGCTAAGTCATTTCCCTAATCGAAAACGAATATTTCCCCTGGAACTAGCAATACCAGCAAAGGGAGACAGGACACTAGCCAAACAAGCTCTCCCGCGGCAATTCGAGCAGAGCTGCTTAGAGGGAGGGAGCTCCCAGGCCTACAGTGTGGAGACTTAGGGCACTTCTAGCCCCCTGAGGTTGCTGAAGCCTATGGTTGGGACAGGACGCTGAAACGCGGTCCTGTCGGTGTGGGCGGAACGGTGTGAGCTCACACTAGCCTAGCAGGGGCGGAGGGGACGCGCAAAAGCTGTCCGGCAGCTGCGGGCCGCCTGTGACCCCACTTGTGAGGAAAAATACGGGCAGAGATCAGCTCTGCGACCCTGTGCTAGCCGGCCCTGACCGCGGGCACGGGGCTAAGACCAGAGACGGGCGAGGGGCCCGCGGCTGAGCTCACGCTGCCAACCCCGCCCAGACGGAGAAACTGCGGTGTGCCATCTGTGTGCGCGAGCGGGCTCCTAAGGTGGGGGCGAGGGAGACACTGAGACCAGCGGAAGTTCGGCTGAGCTCACGCTGCTCGCCCAGCCCGGCCGGAGAAACTGCGGATTACCACCCTACGAGCTCAAGCTTGCTCTGAGCGTGGGGGCGGGGTAGGATCCGGAACGACCAGAAGCTAGCAGCTGAGCTCACGCCAGCAAACACACCCAGCCAATAATCCCCTGCACAGGAGGACCCTGGCCTCGAGGGCGGGGCTAAATTCAGGACTGGCAAAGGCTCACAGCTGAGAGCACGTCAAAAGCCCCACCCAACCCACGAAACGGTGGCGAGCAGGCTCTGACTGAGGGGGCTGGGTGTAAGCCTTCCGGAAAAAGGCTGGTTCCACAGCTGAGCAAAGGTGCTCACCTCTGCCCAGGGTGCTAAGGCTAGTGACTTGAGTGACAGCCCCTCCCGCAAAGGAGAGGCAGAAATCACAGCAATAGCTGCAGTGAGCCGGCGCTGGCAACGCCCACACCCAACCGCCCTAGGCAGCGGCAGAGGGGGTAGCAAGCCGGCAGACAGACCACACCTAGAGAACACAAAGGCAACACATACTGGACTCCAGTGGCCACAACTTGCTTACAACTAATACATCAGAGATACAAAGCATTCTAAGAAAATACTAAGAAGAACTCTATGCCAAAAAATTAGACAATCTAGATGAAATGGACAAATTTCTTGAATCATATAAACTTCCAAAAATCAATCTGGAAGAATCAGAGCACCTAAACAGACCAATTACAACAAATGAGATCGAAACAGTTATCAAAAAACTCCCAAAAAAGAAAAGTCCTGGGCCTGATGGCTTCACAAGTGAATTCTATCAAAAATTCAAAGAACTAACTCCTATCCTCCTCAAGCTATTTCAAAAAATTCAAGAGGAAGGAAGACTTCCAAACTCCTTTTATGAGGCGAGCATAATTCTGATCCCAAAACCGGGCAAAGACAACACAAAAAAAGAAAATTATAGGCCTATATCCTTGATGAATTTAGACGCTAAAATTCTCAACAAAATATTAGCCAACCGGATCCAGCAATATATGAAAAAAATCATACACCACGATCAAGTGGGATTTATTCTGGAGAGGCAAGGCTGGTTCAATATTCGCAAATCAATCAATGTGATTCATCACATAAACAAAAGGAAGGACAAAAATCACATGATAATTTCAATAGATGCAGAAAAGGCATTTGATAAAATCCAGCACCCATTCATGATTAAAACTCTCAGTAAAGTGGGAATACAAGGAACATTCCTTAACATGATAAAGGCCATCTACGACAAACCCACAGCAAACATCATACTAAATGGACAAAAATTAAAAGCAATCCCCTTGAGATCAGGAACAGGCAGGGTTGCCCACTTTCACCACTTTTATTCAAAATAGTTCTGGAAGTCCTAGCTACAGCAATCAGACAAAAAGAAGAAATAAAAGGCATCCAAATTGGAAAAGAAGAAGTAAAACTGTCACTATTTGCAGATGATATGATATTGTACATAGAAAACCCTAAAGTCTCAGTTAAAAAACTACTGGACCTTATAAATGAATTCAGCAAGGTGGCAGGAAATAAAATTAATACTCAGAAATCAGAGGCATTTCTATATACAAACAATGAACAGTCAGCAAAAGAAATTAAGGAATCAATCCCCTTCACTATTGCAGCCAAAAAAATAAAGTACCTAGGAATAAATTTAACCAAGGAGGTTAAGGACTTGTACTCGGAAAATTATAAAACATTGATAAAAGAAATTAAGGAAGATACAAACAAGTGGAAGCATATACCGTGCTCATGGCTAGGAAGAATAAACATCATTAAAATGTCTATATTACCCATAGCAATTTATAAATTCAATGCTATACCAATTAAAATACCAATGACATACTTCAAAGATATAGAAAACATATTCCAAAAATTTATATGGAACCAAAAAAGAACACGAATAGCCTCAGCAATCTTAAAAAGGAAAAATAAAGCAGGAGGCATCACTCTTCCGGATATCAAGGTTTACTACAAGGCCATTATACTCAAGACAGCCTGGTACTGGCATAAGAACAGGCACAGTGATCAATGGAACAGAATAGAGAACCCAGAAATAAACCCACACCTTTATGGACAACTGATATTTGACAAAGAAGGAAAGAACGTACAATGGAGTAAAGACAGCCTCTTTAACAAATGGTGCTGGGAAAATTGGACATCCACCTGCAAAAAAATGAAACTAGACCATCAACTTACACCATGCACAAAAACAAATTCAAAATGGATAAAAGACTTAAACATAAGCCGTGAAACTATAAGCATCTTAGAAGAAAACATAGGCAGCAAGCTCTTCGACATCTGTAGCAGCAATTTATTTGCCGATTTATCTCCACGGGCAAATGAAATAAAAGGCAAAATAAACAAATGGGACTACATCAAACTAAAAAGCTTTTGCACAGTTAAAGACAATAAGAACAGAATAAAAAGACAAACTACACAATGGAAGAACATATTCGACAGCACATCTGATAAGGCGTTAATAACCAAAATTTATAAAGAACTTATAAAACTCAACACCAGGAAGACAAACAATCCAATCAAAAAATGGGCAAAAGAAATGAATAGAAATTTCTCCAAAGAGGACATACAGATGGCCAATAGGCATATGAAAAAATGCTCAACATCACTAATCATTAGAGAAATGCAAATTAAAACCACAATGAGATATCACCTCACACCAGTCAGAATGGCGCTCATCAACAAAACAACACAGAATAAGTGTTGGCGAGGATGTGGAGAAAAGGGAACCCTTCTGCACTGCTGCTGGGAATGCAGACTGGTGCAGACACTGTGGAAAACAGTTTGGAAATTCCTCAAAAAATTAAAAGTCGAACTGCATTTTGACCTGGCTATCCCACTTATAGGTTATACCCTAAGAACACCATAGCACTGTTCAAAAAGAAGAAATGCGCCCTCATGTTCGTGGCAGCATTGTTCACAATAGCAAAGATCTGGAAACAGCCCAAGTGTCCGTCAGAAGACGAGTGGATTAAAAAGCTATGGTACGTATATATTATGGAATACTACTCAGCCATAAGAAATGATGACATCGGATCATTTACAACAAAAGGGATGGACCTTGATAACATTATACGGAGTGAAATAAGTAAATCAGGGAAAAAAATGAGAACAGTATGATTTCATACATAGGTGGCACATAAAAGTGAGAATATGAGACATGGACAAGAGAGTGGTGGTTATGGGGTGGGGGGAGGGAGGGAAGGGTGGGATAAGGAGGAGGGGAGGGGCACAGGGAAAACCAGATAGAAGGTGACAGAGGACAACTTGACTTTGGGTGACGGGTATGCAACACAATTGAATGATAAAATAATCTGGAGATGTTTTCATTGTACATATGTACCCTGATTTATTGGTGTCACCCCATTAAAATTAATAATAATAATAATAATTTTAAAAAGGAAGGCATGCACTAGTCCCACAAAACCTAGCCAGGACCTGGTGACATGGAAATTTGGCAACGATCAAACTCGCTGGTGTAATACATGGAGTGTGTTTTGAAAGTGGGGTGGGGGCGGGGAAGGATGTAGTGAAATCAATACTTCAGGTTGGTCCTGATTGGACAGATGTGTGCTTTCTTTTCCACCTGCCTTGTTGTGGAAGCTGTTTATTAAAAGGCTGTGCAAAAATGATGAGTCAGCTCCAAGGCCATTAATAATCTCCTGGACAGAGCTGGCTCCATTCCAGTTGATTTCTGAAGTTTTTGGAAAATGTTAAATTTCTTGAAGTAGAGATGAAAGGCACCAGAATGTAAGACCTTTGCCTCAACTGAGATGTAACCCCTATTGAACATCATATCACCACCATTTGCTTGCCAATCAGAACAAGTCAGGGGTCCTGCTTCCAGCTCTGGGGACAGGGAGATGACACAAATGCTCACACAAGATGGTTAAAGCATGTCTTATGCAATGGTGACATCTGCTGGCAAGTGCTGTTAATAAAAACCAGTTCTCAGAAATTAGTTGACCTCTTTGCTCCTAGTTTAAAAGTTCTGTATGAGGACAGTTTAACCACAGTGGGAGGCAGATACCAGCAGCTTTCCCAACCACTTTTGGGCACTTTTAGTCTCCTAAGCAGCAAATATCTTCTAAGAAGTGTGCATATCAAAGTACAGTGATGGTTGATACACTTGGAAAAGGTTATTGAAAAATAAACTGTCTTCTCAATAGAACTGAGACCCTGTCTCGTTGGTGCAGGGTGATCTGCTCAGCGAGTTAATAATGAAGTTAGTGATCTTTTTGGAGACATGCCATCCACATATGCAATGACCTCATGCTTCCTCCAAGGTCACTGTTGAAAGAAGAGCACATATCTGTGTCGTTCCTCTCATTCCCTTGGTCCAGCACAGGCTAGGGAGGGCTGCCCAGCTGGCAGAAAAGCCCAGCTTTAAAAGATAAGACTAACTGATTCTTTTGACAAATTGGTCATGGAGTACCTCTACGGCTCAGGTACCCTGTGCTACCAATAGAGCAGAAGAGACTGGTAATGTTAACATGAATTGTAACTGAGGCTCACACTGGTTGGGAGACAATAGACAATAGACAAGAGACTTTCTGATGAGTCTCTCTGTCATAAGGAGAATAAAACATATTGTGATTATTTCATCATAGAGAGGACACCGTGGGAAGGGTGCCCTTAGATTGGTGGCATTTAGGTGCAACTCACAATGACTCTGGAGCCTGTCAGGAAGGGGGAGACCATTCCAGAAGGAACTGGCAAGTGCACAGACCAGAGAGAGGCAGGACAAGAAGGGAGAGCAAGTTGGTCTGGTGTTGGAAGTGGGAGCACAAGAGGAGGTAGTGGGTAGATTGAGAGCAGCAGGCTATTGTGAGGGGTCATCTTGGAGGGCAACTTTTTTTTTAAGTGAGAAGAAGGGAGATAGTGAGACAGACCCTTGCATACATATATCAGACCCTTGCATACATATATCCCAACTGGAATCCATTTAGCAAGCCCTGTCTGGTGCTGATGCTCAAATCAGCCAAGCTATTGTTAGCACTTGAAGCTGATGCACTCAGACCAACTGAGCTATCCTCAGCACCTGGGTCCAATGCTTGAACCAACTGAAACACTGGATGTGAGAAAGGAAGAGAGAGAGAAGGGGGAGAAGGAGAGAAAGAGAAGCAGATGATTGCTTCTCCTGTGTGCCTTGACCGGAAATCAAACCAGGGATGCCAGGCCGATGCTCTCTCCACTGAGCCAGCTGACCAAGACAAGGGTGACTTTTTATAATAGAGAAATAAGCACTTCCCTACCACACAGGAGAGTATGAGTTGTAGATTTATGTTGTTCGAATGTGATTTCAACAAAATAGAAAAAAATATTTTGTTCAAGATAGAAGTTTTATTAGGACAGAAATGAACATAATTTTGCTAAGAGGGATCTTTCACTATGGAAGAACTACATTAGACATTGTGTCAATACGAGGACAGTGATAATCTGGGCTGTCAAAATGACTAGGTGTGTGTGGGGGGGTGATGCCACTAGGTGCCACTGTATACTCAAAAAGTGGGACTGGGTCCCAAAGCAATAGAAATGAAGCCTGCAACCTGTGACTTTGTTTTTCCCGGAGGAAAGGGACACTTGTGAAGCAGGTCTGTCTCAGATTAACGCAGCCTTGCTCTTGCCTCTTCTTTTCAAAGAACATGGAACCTTCATTATTTCCCTTTCACACTGTCCTGGTCCTACAGGTTCCCCCTGCCTCCACTGCCCCAGCACGCCTGCCATTCAGCCAGGATTCTGGCTCCAGAACAAGGAGTAGCGGAGGACTTGAGAGCTTGAGGAGCTCAGCCTTCCCTGCTCCCAGTGAAAGGCCTGCAGGAACATGCTTGTTGGTGGGGGGAGTGGAAAAGAAATGTGACATTTGGCCACGAACTCTATGATGGAAAGAGTTCTCTGTAAGAATAATTTAGGAGTTGGAGGAGAAGAAGTAGGAATCATCTGAGTCCCTAACAACATGCCCAGAACTGTGCCAGGGTTTTGCAGATGTTTTCTGATTTGAACTTCACACCTCCATGAGGTAGGTTCTGTTATTGACCCCAGTATAGACAAGGAATCTGAGGCCCCAAGAGATGAGTAAGTTACCCAAAGTTACAGATTTGAACCTAGACACTCTGGTCCCATGGCCCAGGAGAATAACTAATCTATGAAAACTGGGACAGCCTGACCTGTGGTGGTGCAGTGGACAAAGTGTCAACCTGGAATGCTGAGGTCACCGGTTTGAGCCCCAGTCTTACCGGGTCAAGGCACATACAAGAAGCAACTGCTATGAGTTGATGTTTCCCACGCCTCCCCCCTCCTTTCTCTCTCTGTTTCCTTTCTCTAAATTCAATTTTTAAAAAATTGGTTTCGGACCTGGCCAGTTTTCTTTGTTGGTTAAGAGCATCATCCTGAAATGACAAGATTGAGGGTTTGATCCCCGATCAGGGCACACACAGGAAGCAACCAAAGAATGCACGACTGAGTAGAACAACAGATGAATGCTTCCTTTCTCCCCTCTCCTCTCTCTGCCTTCCTTTCTCTATATCTCTAAAAATCAATAAAAATTAAGCCCTAGCTGGATAGCTGGGTTGGTTGGAGCATCGTCCCAGAGCACAGAGGTTGCTGGTTCAATTCCCCAATCAGGACACACACAGGAACAGCTTGATGTTCATTCCTGCTCTCTCTCTCTTTCCCTGTCTCTCTCGCTCTAAAAAAAAAAAAAAAAAAAAAAAAAAAAAAAAAAAAAAAAAAACTGGGATAAACTGGGATTTTTATATGAGTACATGCGAACACTGGCTGTTAAATCATCCTTGGGGGTCAGAGTAGTATCCAGAACCAGAGACACAGTTGCCCCCATCACACACACACACACACACACACACACACTCACACACTCACACATTCACACATTCACACACACACACACTCAAACACACACACTGCTGAGCACCCTTCATAGTTTAGATGCACTTCTGCCTCATTCCTAATGCTGCATTGAAACCGTGGGTTTACATGTGTTTCATGGCAAATGCATCCAGGAGAGGAACAAGACCCACTCTGTGTGGCTGGGGAGCAGGGAGGGCCCAGGAAGGCAATGCTTTATTTCATCGATATGAAGAAGAGCTTTCGGGCAAGTAGAAAAGGAGGAGAAGTGACCTGGAAGCTTGTTGATGAGAGCCCTGATAAAGGAGATTCCTGGCGATGTGGGCAGGTAGATACATAACAGCCAGAGTCCCTTCCAATAGCGTGCAATGCTGTGTGCAGTGTGTACACAGTGTGAGGGAGATGGCAAAGCAGGAGGGGTGTGGCTTATAGCTCAGTGACTGGAAGAATGGCAGGGCCATTCCTGCAGATGGGAATATTATGAGGAAGGACTTATGGAAAAGAAAGATGAATCTGATTTTGAACAAATTTGTTTTTGGGATATGGCAGACAGGGAGTTTTTGTTTCTTGAAATGTTTTCGGAAGTCTCCCCAAAGATAAGTGCTGAAAAGAGGCCAGGAAATGCACAGGAGAGGAGGGTGAGGCAGAAGCAAAGCCCAGGCCGTACAAGGTTGGAGGCAAGACAAGCCAGGAACAGCCCTCCAACAGCTCCACATGCCCCAAATCAGGGAGCAGGAGACCTAAGTGAAAATGCCTATGTTCAGCAGTCTGTTGTCATAGGTGTCCTATTGTCCCTGCTCGGCCAGGCTGCCCTGGTGGTATCTGTAGCCTCAGTTTCTCCCTTGGGCTACAAGTTTTCAGAGGCCAGCACTGATTCAAGGAAAGGATGCATTTACAAGAACAGCAGGAGGTCGCCTGGCAATCAGAGGGTCTCAGGTGGTGGAGGGCCTTGGCTCCCTATCCAGACATTGGGGATTGTATCCTACACCATGAAAGGGGTGGAGCAGGGGAGTGACATAGTGAATACCGAGTTTTAGGAAAAGTAACCCAGTGGTGGATCTGTGATTGATCAGCAGCAGGGCAAGGCCAGAAGTATCATTAGATTCGCCAACTGCTTGTGATTTCTTGTCTGTACAGTTTGTATAAACTGCTCCTTCAGACTGAAATGTCTCCTTCTTGCCCCACTTCCCTCCACCTGGATAAACTCCTGTTTACCCTTAAGATTCAGCTGAAAGCTCTCCTCCCTGAAAACGTCTCGGCCTATCTCCCCTGCACAGCCTCTTCACTGGACGCATAACCCACAGAAATGCTTTCAATTTTTTTTAAAAAATGGTCCATCTCCTTTCTAGCAAGTTAGCAACTTAAAGATGGTTGTGTTTCATACATTTGCATAACCCCAGAGTTCTGTCATATGTTGACAGACTATACATGCTGAATGAGAGAGGAGTAATAAACAAATGAGGGGCTGGTTGGATGGATGTGGATGGATGGATGGATGGATGGATGGATGGATGGATGGATGGATGGACGGACGGATGGATGATGGATAGATGATGGATGGATGGATGCCAGGGTGCCATCTCTGAGTGGAGTGATAGAAGGATGTTAGGAAAAAGGAATGGAGAGCATAAAAGGTGGTCCTGTTCCTTATCTGGCCATCTCAAAACCATATCAGAGCCCTTTTTTGTCACTCTGTATAATAGGAGGCTGCAGTGGCCAGTGACCAAAATGTGTAGCCTACCCACTGACTGCCACAGCCTCTCAGCAGGACTTGAGCTGCAGGTACACCTCGGTAAAACTAGGTCTTTCATACAAACTATATGCTAGCCACCTGCCAGGGCTACAAGCCATATGAGTTTTTTTTATCTGTGGACAAGTGAGTTCTTTTAGGAGACAAATTTAGACTCTGTGCCACTTTTAAATATGTGTTTCTGGCTTGTCACACATCTGAACGTTCTCTATCAGTGATGCTGATCTGTACCTACTGGTGCTATGTTTTGCCCCATGAACAATCTGTGAGCCCTGAAAATTGCAGTCAACATCTGCATCATTCCCTTCTCTGGGAAAAAAGCAGAACACTAAAAAGGAAAAAAAGCAACTCCAGAACTGACTGTGGTCTTAACTAGCGCAAACCCAATTGTCCATCTTTGAAGCATCCCTGCATTGGAGAAGCCAGGTAGTGCAGTGGTCAAACATTTATATCCCAATTTTGCTTATAATTGTCACCTAGAGCAAGTTACTCTCCAAGCCTCAGCATTGTCATCTGTCAGACTAGGGTAATTTCACATTTATAGAGACAGTGTACATAAGGCAGTTAGCAAAGAGATTCACGGCTCTCTGGATGGAGCTTTTCTTGTCTAGGGACTAACCTTTCTGGCCCCTGCCTCTGAATGCTTGATTCACAGCTGGGGTGAGTCTGTTTTGGAAGCTGCAGACTGATGACTGAAAGGAGCATTGAATTACCAAATCTCCGTCGACTCAGAACATACCCTCTGACTTGGAACACCATGGGTTTTTTAAGCAGCTCTGCATAGTGGCTTCTCTTGGACAACTGTCACATGAATCCCAGTGTTTGGGAATCTCTCGTGGTGCTTCCAACTTTCCTCTGTTCACCCCAGGGTTCTGCTGGGGTCGTGAGAGACCTCTTGGTAATACTATCCTTAAAAGGCTGGGGTCCTGCCTCTGAAATTCACATCTTCCTATGAGCAATGTCTTGCCCACCCAACCTTCTAAATGCCACTGACCTCATCTGTGTTTTTGGGTGGAACAAGTTGGAGAAGAAACTGGATGTCAACCAGCCAAGGGGCACTTGGGCCTAATGCACACACATAGCACCCCACTGACTCGGGAGCCCCAAGAACATGCAGAATCCAAGGACTGTTGGTAAATATTTATTGAATGCATGACACTGAAGGCACAGTCATTGATTGTAGACATCTCTGGAAAAATAAGTGTATTTCCCCAGCCAGTAAATCTGCCTCTGTTTATCTTCCGTATACTTTTTAACCAAGATGTGTTATGGGTTTTTTTTATGATGGTTTATGCTCAGGCATCCAATTACTTCAGATTTATTCCATTTGGCATACTCTCCTAAATTGGGTTTTTGCCTTTTTGTCCCCTGGAAGCTCACTCAAGTGTCTATTTATTGCTTCTCTTTGTAATGACTGAAGCCTTGTGCTTATTACTCCAATCATTCCTTTGCTCCCTGTTTCCATGCATGGGAAAAGTCAGACACAAACCTTTTTTGGCATGTGAGGTGGATGCTCTGTCTTGCCTTCCTGGCTGTAAAATTCTCTATTCTGACCCAGACTTTGCCCAAGACATACTATGCCAAGCCATCCAGCTGTGCCAGCCTTGTCAGAACTCATTCCGCCCCTCAGCAAGTCTAGTGCTCCTTCTCCTGCAAGGGGGGGGGGCTCTCCCACTTTCCATATGCCTCCCTCATACCATGTCTCCTTTTGGGGCCTCAAGGTCAAGTGGAACCCAGGCAGGTGCACCAGCATCACTGAGAAAGGCAGCCTGGCCGGGGATCAGCCTGGGCTCTGAGTCAGGCACCAGCCTTGTGACCTTAAGACACCCACCCTCTCAGCCTACATTTCTTCATCAGCAAAGTGAGGGTGATGAAGAGAACCTCCCTCACAAGATGGTTGGAGGCAGACGTGTGTCAGAGATGATTATGTCGGGTTTCTTCAGGCCATGCTTATTAGACTATTCAGTAATCCTTGGCCTAATTAAGGCATGATCTAGATATGCCTTTTCTCTCTACCACATACTTTTTCATCTGGCTCTGGTCATGTTCTGATTGGGATCCCATGTCCTCATAAACAGTGCCCTGCTATGACCTCGTGCTGGTCTTCCCCTGCCCCTGCTTTGGGGGGATGAGAAAATGAGACCCTTGACACTTGTCCCAAAACCTCAAAACCAACCCTCAAAAGTAAAGCCACCGAAGAAATCTAAAGACCCAACATTATTGAGGACACAGATGTCACCCCTGTGGCTACCACAGCTGCTGACTCCCACAGAGCCTGTTGCAGCCATCTTCTGACCATAGAGGAACACCTCTTTTCATTCCCACTGGCTACTTGACTGTGCCTTCCTCTGCTGAGATGAGGTTTGGCGTGTGCAATGTCAGGTGGTGAGCCCAAGTACTGCTTAGAGTGTTTTCCTCTCCCAATCCTAGCCATCTGTTCCCTTGTCTAACCAGGGTCTCCTCAGTACCTACTCACGTGGTCTGCACCAGGGTACAGCGGTAAACAGCCTGGGGGCAGTCCTTGACCTCACGGAGCTCCCGGCTTAGCGGGAGACAGCTGTAACCCAACATGGTCAGTGCTTTGATAGGAAACTGAGGGTGCTCTGCCTTAGAGTACCAGACATCCCTAAGTCAGGGAAGTCTTCCCAAGAGCTCACTTGCCCTGGCACCAGACTTGAGTGGCAGCTCACTGATCTCTAAGAAAGCCCCACAAACAGACCCCTTGCAGGGTGCCCCTGGGGGTCCTGCAGGCGAGCCCACAGCCTTGTACCCTGGGGGGGGGGGCTGGAACCCGGACACCAGACATACATGCAAAATGCCCAGCATAGCGCCTGACCTAAAGCACAGTGGTAAAACTGGGGGAGAAACGAGCTTTTTGTTGTTGTTGTTTAACTCATGGGCTTTTAGTCAACCATAATTGGCTTATACAGTTAGAGTGCAGTCTAACGAGAGGTTGTGGGGAAGGGGGACAGAGGTAGAAGGAGGCAGGCATGGCCACCGGTTCTCATCAAGGATTTGAACCCTTCTCCTGTGGTAATTTCCTGACATTTTATTTTTCTAATAGAATCTCAGTAACTTGCCTTTTCTATAGAAATACATTTTTCTCTCTTTTCTTCTTATCTCACATTCATCTCTTTGTGTTCCTGCCCCTAATACCTCCTTACTTTACTCACTTGAAACTAATGCAAATTAGGTGGAATGAAATTTTCTCAGAAAAAATGCATCTTGATCCACCAGCTTTGAGAAGCTTGCATCTCTTCAGTTCCTCCTAATTATTTACTTCCTTTCTCTTTTCCCCATCTTGAAAATAATTGCTGCATGAATACTTGTTCCCTGGCTAGGAACTTGAAGCAGTGAGGCTCCAGCAGTGACTCAGCTGCCTTTTGCAGAATCTTCAGTGCCTATAAATTTTTTTCCAAAATTTATTTATTGATTTTTTAGAAAGATAAGGGGGAGAGAGATAGACAGAAACATCGGCCTATTCCAGTATGTGCCCTGACTGGGGATCGAATCTGCAATTCTTGCATATTGGATGACACTCTAATCAGCCAAACTATCCAACTAGGACTCAGTGTCCAAGAATTTTGACTGAGTGTTCCCAGGTATGACCCTGTCACTACAGCACAAAGGACAGCAGTGGACACATTAAGTAACATTCTTTCATGAACATATTGTCACACCATATTGTTTTTATATTTAATATTTATTACCCACTTCCAGTACCTTTGAAGTCACATAGAGCCAGAGAAGGTTACATAGAACTATAGAAAGTTTCAAGTCAACAATAACAAAATCTCTCATATATACAGTTTAAGGTTGGGTTTCACACACGTCTACAGGTTGTGAAGTTAAATGACTTGATTCAGGGGCAGCACCAAAACTAGCAGTAGCTTCCTCTGAAGGCTGCTCCCCACTCACCACCAAATGGAAGTCACAGACTTGCCTGTCCTACCCTTAAACCCCCCAAATGGAGCTCTACCTGCTCTTCTCATGGTAACATTATAATCCATTTTTTAAAACTTGAACCTTACGAGACCCTAAGGTCGACGGCTTGAGCACAGGCTCATCCAGCTTGAGAGTGGAATCATGGATATGACCCCATGGTTACTGGCTTGAGCCCAAAGGTTACTGGCTTGAAGCCCAAGGTCACTGGCTTGAGTCCAAGGTCACTGGCTTGAGCAAGGGGTTACTGGTTCAGATGGAGCCCCCGACCCCCAGGTCAAGGCATAAATGAGCAGCAATCAAAGAACAACTAAGGTACTGCAACGAAGAACTGATGCTTCTCATCTCTCTCCCTTCCTGTCTGTCTGTCCCTATCTGTCCCTCTCTTTGTCTCTCTCTCGCTAAAAAGGATAAGAAAAAAATGAGAATGTTAATGCTGGTGACTCTGAATTGCTGTCTCTAACCCAGACCTGTCCCAGCTGTAGACATGTAAGCGCTGTTGCTTTCTGGGCATTTTTCTGTGACTTCTCTTAGTCACCTCAAAGTCAATCTTTCTAGCTAAACTAGGACCTTCCTCACTAACAGTTGCTCCTCTACCAGTCTCCCAAACTACAGCTGAGTGCTCTCCAGCTGTTCCCTTTCCCTCATTACTCAGGGTAAACTGCACCCAACTTCACACCACTGCAGTGTGTGATGGGAGAAACCGCCCCCACTCAGGTCCCATTTAGTCCATCTGCTCATATCCTAAGAGTGAGAAGACAAGTCTAGTGCGGGTATACTGTTCTATTATATGTGTGGCACTCCACCCATCACTTCGCAATGGGGTTAGAAGGTACAGGGTCTATTCACACTCTAGAAAGGAAGACAGGAAATAAAATCGTGGGACAGCAGCTTATAACAGAAGGTCAGCAAGGGCCAGGTGAAGCACACAGTGTGCTTCAAACATTTGTGGTGGCTGCCTGCATGAAAGTCAGAGTGACTCAGGGAAAAGTATCATTCATCATGGAAATGTGTCCATAAAAATGGTGAGTCCTAAGGGCTGTGCACAGTGAAGTTTGAACAGTGGACACCTACTGGCTAGGGTAAGTCCCTTTCTCACTGACAGAGGGGCTCTCTAAGAGTGGAAGAGAGATGATGAGAGGGGAGGGAAACAGAAACTGGTCTGGAGAATTCCAAAATAGGAGTGACTGGCCCCTAAATAGCACAGCAGCAATGGCCTCAGTGCCCACTCTTGCCTGGTGCATTGATTCCCCCACCCCCTGCACTAGAGCAGGCTATTCCAGAACCCCAGAAATGCCTCTACAATTATGATCCAGCCCAAACCCAACCTTTGATGCTGAGCCAAATGCCTTCCACCCTCCTGGGTCTGCCCTTTGATTTACATTGTAACTTAAAGATTACTCTTCTATAATCTCAAGGAGTGTTTTTATCTACCAACCCTGGTAATTGCTTTTCCTATTAGCTTTACCCTCCCAGAAGTAAAGAATAAGAATCAAAAGCTGTACATGTGATAAAATTGCCCCTCAGGTCTGAGCATATAGATAACCTGAAAGCAAGCTCCCCTATTATATTTGGACCGTTCACTCCAACAGGGAAGTCTTCTTGGATTTGCTCATGGGGAGGAAGAGTTTAGGACTAAGACATATATGAATTCTTAGGAGGGCTGCTGCTTGATCAGCTTAGGAAGCCAACGCAGGCAAGTAGATGCAATGGATCAGCACCCAACACCCATTCCACCCTCTTTTCAACGTGTCTCTGGGACAGCAGAGGCTGGAATGCAACAGATGGAGGCTCCCATACTCCTTGCACCCAAAGTTGTGAATGTGGCTTCAGTTTGGACAGACTATGTGGAGAGAGCGAGGGGGAAACCACATTTCTGCCTATGGGCAAGCATGCTACAGAGACAGTAGGCTTTCTCCATCAGTGCAAACAGAGGCTGCCCCACCCCCAGTGTGAACCCACCAGCCTTTGAGTGTACAGAGGTCAGTGACTCTGGTGATGCGTGGCAGGTGCAGTGTGATTCGGGAATGAGACGTGGTTCATGGCAGCTTCTTGATTGTAACCTAGGTATGTGATTCTGAAGCTGAAAGCTGCCTATTCTTAGAAGACAAGAAGTTAAGTCTAGTGACTCAATTTATAACCCATTGCTTCAAATGCTGCAGAGATTTTTATTTTATTTTATTCAGTGAGAGGAGGAGAAGAGAGAGACAAACTCCTACATGCACCCTGACCACCAAGAAACACTCAGCAAGCCCACTCGGGGGCAATGCCCTGCCTATCTGAGGCTATGCTCCACTGCTCAGCAACTGAACTCTTCTCAGCACCTGAGGCGAAGGCCATGGAGCCATACTCAGTGCCAGGGCCAACTCACTTCAATCGAGCCATGGCTGCAGGAGGAAGAGAGAAAGAGAGAGAGAGAAGTGAGTGGGGTGGGGGAGAATCAAATGGGCACTTCTCCTGTGTACTCTGGCTGGGAATCAAATCTGGGACATCCATCTGCCAGGCTAACACGTTACCACTGAGCCAACCAGCCAGGGCCAAATGTTGCAGAGATTCTGTAAGCAGTTTATTATCTTTTATCGAACATCTTTCTGATGAAACTCATTTGAGGGATTCTGGCCTCGGCAAGTCAGCCCTGACCACTCAAGATTTGAAGACCTTGATGCTCATGTATATGGTATGGCAAAGAGAAACTTTAAGGGATAAAGAATGGTTGCAGTACTGTGTGTGTGTGATTTGGTAAATTCTTAATTATACCACAAGTAGATGAGTGTTCAAAAAGACATTTTGTTTAAAACTAATCCTTATGCAGTAAGTAACTCAGTTAACACCATGTCCAGGGCAACAAAATTGCCATACCCAACACGGGGCAGATGGACATCATGGATCTTCCAATGCAAGACTTTGAGGACACAAAGTAACAGTGTCAAACAGAGAACGTACACAATCTAATAATGAGGAAACATCAAACAAACACAAAATAAGTGACATTCTAGTAAAAAAAGTAAGAACCTATAATTTTGTAAATTGAAGGATTGGGTTCTTTTAAAATGTTGATGTCATATAAGACAAGAGGCTGCAGAAATGTTCCAGATTAAAGGGTGCTAAAGAGACGTGACAACCAAATGGATTACCTCACCCTGGACTAGATCCTGTCCTGGAGTGGGAGATCCACATTTTCTGTTTCTCAGACTCCCTTGCTACGAGAGCAAGTGGCCAATAACATTCCACATCACAGTTTAGCCACCCAGAAAAAGAAACTGATTTTTCTATCATGCCCAATTCTAAATGCCTATGTGAGGAGTTGGCTCAGATTTTGAAGTTTGCCGACCCTGGGCTAATGGACTGTTGTGGAGAAGAATGGCGCTGTTGTTAAACATGGTGGTCTCATGGATGGATGGATGGAGTGAGGATGGGGAAGACTACCTGAAAAGGGGGTACTTGGAAGACCACCCAACAGAAGGCAGTGTAGCTGGGGTCTACTGGGGCAAGCTTCAGAATTAAGAAACTTAATTACATGTCTCAGCTTAATGGTTGGTTTTGGGGGGCTGTTTTGACAAAACCTGAGACTGGTTGTCACTGGGTATGTGACTAATAAAAGGTCTGATTAACAATGATATAACTCTAACTCAACAAAGACAAGTTAAACAGTAAAGGTATGGGGATTAGGTGCTGGTCTCTCTTAGGACTGGGACCACTCTGTCATATACCTGCTCTCTCTGTTAGGGGAACACCTTAGAGAAAGATGCTTCTTCACATGGCTTTTTTGCTGAGTACTTTTCATGCTCAGCATTGCTGGGCCGCTCCAGGTGGAGTGGGGCAGGGCCACACCCCTCAGTGGTAGAACTGGAGGAGAGGAAGGTGATGGGTGAGGTCTGGTGGGTGTGAGAGATCAGAAAGAACACATGAACCAAGTAAAGGAGAGAGGAGAGTGTGAGGCACTGTACTAGACTCAGGAAAGTCTCTTGCCCACACTGAAGCTCCTTCCTGAGAATATTCCAGAGAGTAGTGGGAGATGTGCATATTGGGACTGGAGGGAAAGATAAGGGAGGGAGAAAATATCAGGTGGCTTGACCTCTGTCCTCAATACACTGTTCCCAGGTTATATCTCTACATTCCCAAGGTCAAACTACTTGACCCTGATGGCAGCCATTCATTCATTCATTCACCATTGAACTAATATTTATTAATTAAATAGGGCTGGGGTATCTATATAAATAATTCATGTGAGGGAGGGTGATAGAGATATGGAATCAGGAGAAGAGACAGACACATAAGCCTTAATGTAATCACTACTTTAAGGTAAGTGTGAGCAAAGTACCAAGGAGGAGAGAGTCCCTGGGGCTCCTGGGGAAACTGCAGACAGTGTCATGAAGGAGGAATTCTGAGCTGAGCTGAGCTGTGACAGATGACCTCACGGAGTGTGGTATACAGCAGAAAGAACACTGAATGGGCCATCAAGCTGTCTAGGGGTTTGTCTTGAGATTGTTATGGTAGAGCCTCCACTGACTGTCCCTCTAGCTCTGTCTTCTTAGCATAATCACTCCCCACCTGAGCTCTGAGTCTTCATACACAGGGCGCTGGATTGGAAGAGGATGATAGGACACCTCACTGTCAAAGACCCTGTGATCCCCTGCCCCAGTGCCTTATGTTCACTAGACATTGTAGAAACCCAAGATATGTGCCTGGATTGTGGATGGAACCTCTGCTTCCGCCGTGCGCCCACCCTAGAGCCCAGCATAAGTATCAGCAATCACCATTGTGCTCTCAGCTCTAATCACATGTTGCTTCAGGGCCTCTTCTCCTTCACAATAAATCAGTTATTGCCTTGCCGTTTCATAGAGAAGGAATTGGATTTCTAATAAGGTTTACATGGGAAATGAGCTGCTTAAGTACCAGGCTAAGCTCTTTCACCTTATAAACAAAGAGAAAGAAGGCTGGAAAATTATTAAACTCTGTGCCTCAGCAAAGACAGACGAATCACAAGAGACCGGCCACCCAGTGATGCAGACTGCAAATGACAGCTTGTTGGGGAGTTCAAGTTCTTGTCAAGCAAGAGAGAGTAACTACTTGGAACAATCTTTAGCAGGTTTTTTTTTTTAATTCACTTTAGAGAGTAGACACAGAGTGAGAGAGAGAAAGAGAGAAAGGGGGGAGGAGCTGGAAGCATCAACTCCCATATGTGCCTTGACCAGACCAGTGCAGGGTTTTGAACTGGCAACATCAGTGTTCCCAGGTCGACGCTTTATCCACTGCTCCACCACAGGTCTCTTTAGCAGGTTTTAAAGGCAGTTGAGCTATGATCCTTGTATCTGATGGATTGTTCCCAACCCACTCAGATGTACCCATACGTACTTCAAATTCAACTTGCCATAAATAGAATGTACCATCTCTTCCAGCCCATTCCCCTGCCACCTTACCCACCATGGACCTTTCAGTCTCCTGCCCATAAACCTGGGATCACTAAATGTTCCAGACAATTTTCTCACACTCATTCTGTGCAACAGCAGTTGCCAAAGCCTGGGATATATGGTGCTGTCCTTGCCTGTGCATGGTTTCACTGGTTCCTGGGTTCAGACCCTCAATGCTTCTTGCCTGGATCACACAGTAGACTCTTCATTCATCAATCTCTTCACTTCTGCTCCTTTCCAGGAAACCTCTACCTTGCTGCCTTTGTTTTTTACTTTTTTTAAAATGTGAAATATATCACCAATACTTTAGAAGGTAAACAGCAGAGTCACCACCACCCAGATTAAGAGAGAGTACTGCTCTTTCCTTGGGTGGCCCATGATCCTCCCTGAGCTATCCTCCTCCTCTCCCAGAGAGGGACCCTGGTCCTGAATCCACACGGGTTTCTATATACATTCTAGAGCCAGACTCTAGAGTCCCACAAGCAAATCCAGTTGGGTTTTCTTTGGTATTTTATTAACTGTAGGTTAATTAGACAAAGACCAATATCTTTAAAGCAGTGAGTCTTGCCCTGGCTCAGTAGTAGAGCATCAGCCAGGCAGGCGGACATCCTAGGTTCTATTCCTAGTCAGGGCACACATGAAAAGCAACCATCTTCCCCTTCTCTCTCTCTTCCCCTCTCACAGCCAGTTGCTTGATTGGTTCGAGCATAGCGCTTGGTCCAACCATTAGTCTCAGGCACTGAGCTTAACTCAGTTGATTCAAGCATCGGCCCCAGAGGGAGGTTGCAGGGTGGACCTGGTCAAGGCGTATGTGAGAGTCCATCTCTCTATCTCCCCTCCTCTCACTTAAAAAAAAGAAAAAAGAAAAGAAAAACAGTGAGTCTTCAACCCGCATACAATTGTTCCTCTAGATCTTTCGTGAGTCTTAATAAAGATCATGAGAGTCTTGTAAACATTTAGTTCTTTTTCACTGTTTTTCATGTTTCTGTGCCACCTCTCATTTGTTGCTATTACATTAAAATGCAATTGCTTTTATATCGCTCTTGGATCTAGACACTCTTATTTATCTGCAGAACCTATGTTGCTTTTAAACAGCATTGCCCAACATGTGTTCCTTTATTTGTAGGTATTCACACAATAGTTTAAGATTCTGTGGTCAAATACCTTAAGAAGAAATTATCCTGATATAACCGAGAAGTTAGACAGCATCTGACCTTCTGAGGGGCCCAATGGTAAGGAAGGTGGTTCCATGGAAAGGAGGAAGGGGGAACCATAGAAGGTAAGGGAGTACCATTGGAAGAAGGGGGTCCCCTATGAGGAAAAAGAGTCCTATAGTTGGGAATAGGGCTCTGTCAGAGAAAAAATAATTTCTAAGGTACAACAGGGTTTTCTGAGCCTTCTTCTGTGTTTTACACCAGGCTGGGTTCTGGGTACACTGTCCTGCTCAAGGGGTCTCCTTACAGCCTGATGGTAATTAGATTATTTCTCTGCCAATTCATAGAGATTTCTCCTCTAAGGACAGCATGAACCCACTCCTGAAGTCACATCTTTGCTCAGCTTGCTCTCCTCCCTTCTCTGACTTTCCCCTGTCTCTATTCAGCCTCCCCTGTGAGCTGTTCCTAACTTGTCCTGAGTCGTTTTCTTCCATTTGCCTTTTTAGTTAGATTATTTGGCCCAGTCTGGGTCTTTACTGGACAACCAAATGGGTAGAAATCTCTAGGAGTACAATTTAGCACCCAATCATGAAAACAGAATCCCCACCCTATGATTTAGAGAAGGAATTCAATACAAGTTATGGAAGAGCTAAGAAACCAAGAAGGGACAGTGAAGCCACCGGAATTATTAGCAGCAAGGAATATGTCCAGCCCCTCCAGAGCAAGGAGGTGGTGTTACCAAATCCCAAGGGAGAGAAAGTCTCAGAGCCGCAAGGCTGCTGCTACAGGAACGAGAAACAAACGTGAGGAGCAGGTGGAAAAGTGCCCTCAAGGAATGGGTGAGTTTCCAGAAAAACCTAACTGCTCCAAAAAGGGGACACTTTTCTTCTAGTTGAAAATATCTCCCTGTTGAGAAAACATTCATGGAGACATGGTTGACTGTATACTCATCCCTCCTTTGGTCATTGTCACCAGATGTCAGGGATTGATAAGCATGACCAACTGGGTCAGGAGGTCACATCAAATGCCACAGAGTCTCTAATATGTCAGGGTTAGGCCCCTGGTGACGCTGAGTGGAGTGGGGGACTACTGGCACTCTGAAGAACCAAAGCAACTTAGACAAGAGCTCATTTTAACAAGAGTTCAAAGACATTCTAACAACAGCTCTGGAGGCCTGTTAACTCTTTAAACATTGTAGTGTTTGTCCCCCAAGCCCAAATCAGCCCCTCTGAGCTCCTTGGGATAGCTTTTATAGTTGCATTTCAACTGATTATCTGGTTTCTTTTCCAAAAGTAAAATATATTATACCCAGTGAGGGTACTTTCAAAGTTCTTGTCCAGGGGTCTATTTAATTTTAGGCAAATCATAAAAGAATGAGAAAAGAGCTCCCTGCCTCCTGAAGCCTTCCACTCCATCTTGGTTGAATGAAGGTCAGAGCTATGTCCTTGCTGACCTGGGAGTGAATGCTCTGACAGTCAGACACCCCCCCCCCCCCAGGGGTATGTGTGCCTCCAGCTGGCCGGTCCTGGCCCTGGCTTGCCTCTTATCTGGGCTCTTGATGGCCTCAGTGCTGAGTGTTGGCACCCAACACCAAGTTTAGATGGAGAATGAGCAGTAGAGTCTTTCTGACAACATCCCTTCCTTTGGAGTGGGGAAATGAGACAAGGACCCGCCTGGCAGGAGGCCAAAGGAGCCAGAAGAAAAGTAAAAAGCTGCATATCTAGATGCCCCAAAGGCCTCACTCTATATTTTAATGTTGAAGATTGCTTGTTCTAAGCTGACCCTTAACAAGAAGAGGGGCTTCATGGTGACCCCAAGCCACTTGGATCAGTGTGATGATAAAGCCTTCTCCTGGCCCAGGGACATATCTTATCTCACTGTCCCTGCAAAGACTTATCTGCAAAGGATCACTTCCAATAATGAATAAGAAAGGGTTGAGTGTAGAAAGTTGACAAATATGACCCTCTCTATACTTGAGCAACGGGAACCTAAACTTGTGCCTGGATTGCAGTCAGTACTGCCGAGCCGCCTGTGTACACAGACACAAGCACCCGTGTGTGTGTGTGTGTGTGTGTGTGTGTGTGTGTGACTGCTCCATTTTTCTAGCCACACTGAAATTCCAAACCTATGTCTTTCGGTTCTTCTTCAAGCCCAATTGAATTACTCTTCCCAAGTTTAGTGCCAGAGACTACAGAAGGCCATGGGTTGGGGCTCAGCCCCCACACTCCTTCTGGCTCCCTCTGTTCTCCTCATGCCAACCTGACTGACCCCAGATCTGCCACGCAGGTTGCCCACAGAGCCTTGGTATTTGCAGTTCCCTCCACAGAAATGCTCTCCTCCTAATCTCCACCAGACCTCTCCAGGCTGCGCCTCCTCCCCCAGAGCTGCCCCTGTCCCTGTCTCCTCACCTGGCTTGGTTTTCATAGCATTTTTCACTGCCTAAATGACTTGTAAAGGAATGAATAAGTAAATATGCCAAGGGACAGGTGAAGTGTCAGCAGTTCTGGGACAAGACTCTGACTCTTGTCCAGGAAGTGTGAAAAACATGACAGAAGGCTGATGGACAGAGAAGGACTGACGTCTTAGAGAGACTGAGTCAGATACGGTGGGACAAGGAGCAGCATCTTCTGGAAGATGTGACTTCGGTTCTGCTTGTAGGAAAGCTTCACTGGGGCAGCTTTGGGTCCAGAAGGATGGGCCAGAGGGGACTTCACTGTCATTCAGGCTTATGAGCTGTGACACAGGGTGGACCTGCCAAATAGGAGAAAGAACAGACCTGTGAAAAAATAGCTGGTGCCCTCAGTGAATTCAACTCTGGTGCTCCGTAGGTGACAACAAAGTGAAAGTCCAGGGACAAGAAACAGAGCCTTGAGGTCCAACTACCCCTCTCCACATGTGGAGTCCCAGGAGCTCTAATGAGGCAAAGATCTTTATGTCCCAAACCCTGGAACCTGTGAATATGATGCTTACATGGCAAAAAGGACCTAGCAGATGTGATGAAGTTAAGGATAGTAAGCTGGGAAATTACCCGGGATTCTCTGGATGGTCCCTTTGTAGTCAGAGTGGAAGAATAAAGGGAATTAGAGGAGGAGATGGTTAGTGAGGCAGCGGAGATTGGAGTGACACACTCTGAAGATGGAGGCAGTACCATGAGTCTGGAATGCAGTGGCCACTGAAAGCTGAGCAGGCAAGGAAATGGGTCCTCCCCTCAGAGTTTCCCGAGGAGCCAGCCCCACCAAGGCCTTGATGTTAGCCCAGTAAACCTGGTTCTGGACTACTGACCTCCAGGACTGGAAGAGAACAAATTCCTGCTGCTTTCAGCCACTGCATTGGCAGCGCAGCGACTGGAAACCAACACACCCATATTCAGCACATCTCCGGTGTCTCAGGCCTTCCACCTGATACCATTTTCCTCCTGCCTTAAGTAAATCCTGTTGACTTTTCTTCATCGAGGTTCTTTTGGTGCCGATGTTTCTCCGTTTTTGTTATTTGGAAAAGGATTTTTGCCCTCACAAATCAAGGAACTGCTTCTGCATGCATTTTCCAGAGACTTGCTTTCATTGCTGCTCTTCCTCAGGATGAACTCCAGCTGTTTGCTTCCTCACAGCTTCTTTTATGTTTGACTATGTCAGCAAATGCCCTCGGTAGGCATAGCACTGTTCCCCAAAGACTTTTTGCATGTCTGGGCACAGGGTAGGAGTGTATGACTAAATGTGTTTGGATAGGTGGAGCCCTGTGATTAGTTCTAGCAACTGAGCAGTAAGTAGAAGTTATGTTTCTTTTTGGTGGGCATTTCATCGCTAGTGTAAACCCTCAGAGATCTCTTTTTCCTCTTTAGCAACAGGCAATTGGCAGGGCAGAAGCTGCCCTGGCAACCTGAGTCCCAAAGTGGCCTCAATGAGTGAAGCTCCCTGTCAACTCGCAACGGGCATGTAATAAAAGCAAGCAATGAACAATTTGCTGGGGTTAGTTGCCATCACAGCAAAACCTAGCCTATCCTGACTGGCACAATGTTCCTGATGGCATCTCTAGTTTGGTTTTCTTTTTAGACAAAATTAAACCCAAAGCTTTAAGAAAACCAAAGGTAATTATGCCACAGATTAGATTCCCAAAGGTCTAGGATTCAAGATCTGAGCAAAACAGAGATCACCCAAGAAAAATTTAGGGCCAATCAGATAGCTTTCAATTTTGTGAAGTGAGAGAGGGCACCCAAAACATGGGGAGAAATTATCAGGAGCCCTTAAATTGACCCATCGCCACAAGGTTCTCTAAGGCACTTGCAGCCAGTAACTACCCACAGTGCACATTCTAAGCTCCGTCACAATTTCAGAATGCAAGCCGAGGTTCCATGAGCTGAGCCTGTGGGCTCCAGCCCAGTGAGGCCTCTCCCCATCTCCCATGGAAAAGCTATTCCTCAGAGAGGAGCAAGGGCAGGAGCTCCAGTTATTTGTGAGCTGCAGTCAGCTCCTCTCAGAGCCCCAGAGCTCCATAACATGAGAAAAGTAAACTGGGTCAGGGACTACCTGTATGGAGACTCTGGGGTTCCTGGGAATGAATGATCATTCGCTGTGCAATGGGATGATCTGCTGTCATTTTCTGGAGGCTAATTATAAGCCTGAAACCAGAATATCACCAATTTTGGACTCTCTTCAGAGAATAACAAAAAATTGATAAAGACTAGCTTTCAGTTTCAGTTTGGGGAAATGGTCCAATGTGCCATGGCCTAGATCCCTTGGCTATAAAATATCAAATGGCGTGTTGGAAACTGGGCAACAATAACATTCTGAAAGGTGCGGTATAAAAGGGTATAAACAAGGAGCGGTGGAAATTGTGGTTCTTGGAAGACTGACAAGATCATCCCTGCCTTCAGACAAGCGCAGATAAGGGTGTTCTCACTTTGTGGTGCATCCAAGCAGACTTCACACTGCTGTTAGTTTACAGTAGCTGGCAACAGCTTGTTAAGAAATTCCTCCCCAAGTTGTCTTAATTTCCACATCTTTCATCCCCTGACAACCCCTTCTACTGTCCTTGGGCATCCCTGGTACTTTCTCTTGTTGGACTTGCTGTGCTATGATGTCTCTCCTGTGGTGGCCTGAGGTAAGGGTCACGTCTCTGAGGGAAGAGATCAGCTTCTGCTCCAGAGAGAAGAGACAATTCCAAGATCTCTGACAGGAAAGGAAAACGAGGAAGGACAGAAGGCAACTCTGGCTCTCAGGGCTACAATCCCTGAGGTATAGATGTAGTAAGAATTATAAAAGGAGTTATAAAAGTCTTCTGTCTCATGGAGAAAGTCAAGGCACTAGACCAAGAGGTATTCCTGAGAAGGACCTTGGATAAGCATGTGACCGCTATATGTCGGAAGCCAGACTATCAGTTGCATGTTGGTAAATGTGCTTTAATGTCCCCAAGGCCCTACTCCAGCTCCCCCTGGGGTAAGCATCTCTTTAGCATTCTCTTGGGAGGGGACTTTTGATGGAAATTTGAAGCAGTCTTAAATCACAACATTTCTTTTGTAAGAAATGCTGGCCCCGAAGTTTTCCCGTCCTTCTCTAATCTCTTCATTCAGTCAACCAATAGTCATTGAGCACCTATAACATGCTAAGCGATAGGCATCTTTCTGGTTGTGAACACAATACACCAGGTACCTGTCCTCAGGGAGTTTATGGTCCATAAAGATCAGATGTCCTGTTTATAAAACTGGGCTCCTGCTGTCTCCTCGCTGCCCCCTTTCCAGGTCCTACTTTGCCCTCCTGTTGGAACACCAGCCTGCTTACCAGAATAACGTATCCAGATGAGGTCAGGAAGGTATGTGGTTCAGGGGTTAACAAAGGAATGGGTAACTGGATTCTGGGCTACTTCTGGACCAGGAATTACCCATTTCAAAGCTGGCCTGACTCGGAACAATCATACGGACATGGAAAGTCCACTAGGCTGCTGCTATTAAACAAGCCAGATGCCCACTTACAGATCTTCAGCACCGAGTCAGAGTTAATTCCAAGACTTAATGAGATAACAAGTGAATAATAATGAAATTCTCATCTTATTGAAGCCCATGACACCAAGAACATGAGTGGTCAGATAAGGGCTGGACTTTCTTTACACCACTAGGCCCTCATCAGTCTCAAACTACTGACATGAGTAGATCATGACCATCTTGTTATCACCCCAATCCCTCCTGAAACAAGGCAGTGATGTTTTTGAAGCAGGTAATTGACAAGTTACCTAGATAAGTGTTTGCCTCTCAAACTTGTCTCCCTCCTATCTACCGTTTGACCTCGCCACATATGTGAAGTCACATAGAGTGTTTTCTAGAAGGGAGGAAAAAGAAAATTTTATTTTCTGGGGAGGGGCACTCCTATGATGTATTTAGAAAAAGGTGAAACTTAAATCCTGTCTCACTTGAGGGTTTGGAATGACTTCTTGGTGCTAATAAGCCAGTTTTCCCAGCGTAGCCTTGGGCAGTAGCTGCCTGTGTGAGTGTAGCACGGAGAAGACAGGACTGTGTCCTGGCAGAAGCCTTGGGAACTCCCAACTCCATTAGGAATATTATATGATGTCCATTTGGTGTGTCTCCAGAAATACCCCCAAAATGTCATGACACATTTACTAAAAGAGGAAAAGTACTGGAGTAAGCAAAGTGCCTGAAGAGGAACCCTGATTGTTTTTCTCTCCTCTTATTTTTTTTCTTAAGGGAATAATATTTTTTTAAAAAAAATAAGAAGCCACTACTAAACCCAAAGCAGTTATGTTCCAGAACAACCATGTCCTGCACAACAAGCCTGAGAAATGATAGGATTAAACTCTGACTAGCTAGTGGTGGGCAAAATGCCAGTCTCAAGTATCAGGGAATTTCTCTCAGGACCTCTTGCATCACATCTGCTCTGTTGTGTTTGCTGTAAGTTGGAGGGTAACTCAGCATTTCATAGGTCCGAAGCCAATCCCTCCCCACTATGCTGGAGGAGTATATGCCTGCCATTGGTGTGGTTTCTATTTCAGATCAAATGAACATCTAATCGAATGCTCACACAATTGCCTTTTATCCTGGACTATCTAACTGCTGGTTTCACCATCTGCTAGGAGTTCTCAGAAAACAGATGACACTTTGCACAATAGCAGTGGAAATTTCATGAAAATGAGTCTCGTGATATGATTCTCACTTAAGTGTCACTTGCTCACAACACAGTGACGATGGAGAGACAATTGTTGCCTCCCATCCCACCCTCAACTTAGTCACCGCAAGTAATTTCCTAGTGCGTAACCACCCTGGTCTCAACTGAAATAAGGAAAAGAACCATCAGCTGCTCCTTCTTGTTTGTTTCATCAGAAGTTGGGAATTTCCAAAGGTAAGCAGATTCCTAAGTCCAAATGAGTGTTCAAACTCCTTGGAGAAGACTTATGCAAATCAATCTTATAAAGAAAAGTCTTACTGACCATCCCCTCTGGAGTTTTGCAATTTGAAATGATTATAGTAATTATTGATTTTTTTCTTGATTGTTTTATTATTATAAGTACTTTTTTATTTTTTACCATAAATAGCAATACTATCCAATAGACATTCCCAAGTATGTTAGTATTATAATAGGAACGCCACACAAAGCAGGACTTGTTCTCACAGAAACATTTTAAATTCAATTAAAAGCAGTCACTCAAAAAGAAAAAGAAATCTCTTTCAATAAGAAAAATGTCAGTGTAAAGTTGCTATGAAAAGTTAATATTAAATACAAAGTAACATCCAGGCTAACAGAGGTTTCTTATTCAAAAAATTTCCAAAAAGGCAAATGTACTAGAGAACCAAGATGTAACAGCAGCTCCATGTGCCAAACAAGTCAGTCATTTTGCTTCTCAGGAATCACTTAAGTTCTCTTCTCAGCCAAAGAATTTCTCTTTTAAACACCTCTGTAAAAACAACATTAGAAAAAAACATGGCATTTTCCAAGGTCATGATTCATTTCAAGCTACCACTTAGGAGGATAGAGAAGGTTGTACAGGCAGACACACCAACCACAGTGCCACAAGAATGCAAGCCTGTGAGGGTAGGCTGCAGCTACCTTTGTAATGTTAGTCAGATGTGTCGGTCTTTTCTTTTACATCTTCTATGTTGTAATGGCTAGTGTTATGTGTCAACTTGACTGGGCTGTGGTGCCCAGTTGTTTGGTCAAACACTTGTCTAAATGTTGCTGTGAAAGTATTTTTTATATTTAAATCAGTAGACTAGGGTAGGCCTCATCCAATCAGTTGAAGGCCTTAAGAGCAAAACTGAGGTTCTCCAAAGAAGCCAGAATTTTTCTCAAGTCTCCCATAGGAAAATCCTGACTGAGTTCCCAGCCTTCTGACTCAAGATAGCAACATCAACTCTTACCAGAATTTCTAGATTGCTGGCTTGCCCTATGGATTTTGGATTTGGACTTGTTTGCCCCCACACTCACATAAATAACTTAAAATAAACACCTCTCTGTCACCATCAGTGAGAGATAAATTATGGTTCAGACAGATTATGGGAGACAAGATGTTGTGGGTGTTTTGTGTTTATCACTATATCACCCACAGCTTATATAGCATTTAACACCTATATATTTATTGAGAGGAAGAAAGAGAAGGAGGAAGGCGGAGAAAGATAAAGAGTGTGGGGGAGCAGGAGATAAAAGGAGCAAAGAAAGAAACAGTCTTGACTCAAAACCCAGCTATTTACTAAATTTATGACCTTGGGCCCATGACTCAGCTTCTCTGCCTCTAAGCCTTGATATCCTCATCTGTTAAGGGAGGAAGCAACTCATAGTTGCTTGAAGATCGAATGAGATAGTATATGCAAAACGTTCAGTATAGGATCCTGAGCCATAAATGCTATTCTTACTACTATCGATGAGGGTCAACAAGGTTATAAGGACCAGGGGTTTGAAACATGCCTGTTTCACTCGACACTAAAGCTCCTTCTTTCTGCTGCTGCTATACCCTATGGCCATTTGTTTATTAAAGGACCTGGCATACTGCAGGTTCTCACCTCCTAAAAGTCCTGTCCCCAGCCACACAGAATCCTGTCCCCTCTGGTGAGTACAAGTCTGTTCTGAGAATAAGCGGAGATCTACTAGCAACTGTTTCTGTGAGTTTGAAAACCTCTCCAACAGATCAGCAGTTTCTGACACACAAAAACACAGAGCAAACAGAACCATTAAGATGCACTCAGCCTGTTCTAAGCCTCAAGGAAATCAGCCTGAATCGCTGTTCTTCTCAGCTGAGACTTTCAGCAACATTGAAAGAGCTTGTTCTCAGCAGCCAACCAGATTGCTCAGGGAGCAAGAGGAAGCAAGAAGCTCAGGCCACCCGCTCTCACTGTTGCTGACCAAGTGCCCACTGTGTTGGGAATACTAAACCATAACAGATGGAGGAACACAAGAACAGCCAATCCTAGTGGGAAGGCTGGCAGCCACAGAGTGTCATTGCGTATTCACTCCTTCCCTGAGGCCCTGTAATGCTCTCTCCTTCTCTAAGAAGTAGGGAAGGGGGAAAGTAGCAACCTTTCTGGCCTGCATATGTCCCTGATCACAGGCAACGTCTTTTGACAAGAGGCAGTATGGGTTGACAGGTTAAGAGAGTAGACAGCCTAGGTGTGGACTCTGTCTGCCCTTTACCAGCTGTGCGATGTGGGGCAAGTTATTTAACTTCTCTGTGTCTCAATCTTCTCATTTTGGTCACAAGATGAACAACAGCCTTAGAATAAAATTTGAAACCAAGGACAGAATTAAGAAATGGAAGGACCTTCTGGGCTTGCTATTATGTGAGATTGTTGTGTGAGATTATTATGTGAGTTTTTATTGTCAAAGCTAACTAGAATTAAGTTTTTAGCCAAGTGCATGTTAACCCATACAAGAAGGGAATCATCAATTCTAGAGAAGGAATAAACTGGAGAGACCATTTAATCCAGCTTTCTCATTTGCAAGTGTGGAAACAGAGGCCAGCCGGACTGAGGGATTTGCCAGCGGAAATCCCCTCACTGCTCTGCGGGAGCCAGGACATGAATTTGATGAAGATGGACTTCTCTACCCCGCCAGACTGGAGGACTGATGCCCAGCTTAAGGACTGTGTTCGTTGGCTACACCCAGGAAGGAGGTGAATTGTCCTACACAACCTAAGGCAGTATAAAAAACTAGTGATAAACTTTCTACTTACTCTTACCGCTTTTCAGTAGATTTTACCAGACACCTAGTGTAAGCCTCACCCTCTAGGAGGTGCTAACAGTATTCCTAAAATCTCCATGGGTGTGCAACTTGGGTTTTTATGACCCTTCACAGCTAACACGGTGTTTACACACTCGTAAGGTCTTCCAGATTATGACGTTGAGGTATGGAAAGACAGCATGCCTATCTGCCCGTCCTACTGAGGAGACAGCATGCCTATCTGCCCGTCCTACTGAGGAGACTCTCTACAATAACTTAATAGAAGCGGCACTATTCTACTTGGGCCACCATAGCCAAGTACCACAGACAGGGGCACTTAAACAACAGTTTTCTCACAGTCCTAGAGGCTAGAAGTCTGAGATCAAGGTATCAGCAGGGTTAGTTTCTTCTGAGGCCCCTTCTCTTGGCTTGTAAATGGCTCTTTCCCCCTATGGTTTTACATGGTCTTCCCACTATGTATGTTTATGTCCAAATTTCCTCTTCTTATAAGGACACCAGTCAGATTGGATTAGGGCTCAACCATTTGACCTTATTTAACTTACTCACCTCTTTAAAGGCCCTATCTCCAAATAGTCACATTCTGAGGTGTTGGAGGTTAAGATTTCAACATATGACTTTGAAGGGACAAAATTCAGCCCCCTAACAGAGGGCATCATTTCTGGAGAACACACCCACATGCTGTAAATGTCCAGTGTAACTATCCACAGCTAAAAACTTAGCACCTCATGGGCATAACCCAGCACAGCCTCTCTGAGCCCTCCAAAGCATCGTGGTGGCTGGGGGAGGGGACTGGCAGGTAGAGGCAGGAGGTAAGCATAGCTGTCATTGACACTGACCATGCAAGGTAGGTCTTCGTGGAGCTTAAAAGCTTGGTTTTGCCTTCTGCCATAGTCATATTATGCTTAAGCTTTCAACACTCTTCAGGAAGAACTGGGACAAACAACCCTTACCTTAATGCTTCCATTTAAAGACTATGTACAACAAATGCCAGACTTATGGTTCCTGAACAAACTCAACATCAGCAAGACCACACCTTGTCTGCATAAATCAAGAGTCAAGGACAAATAGCCCCTCCAACTTCCTATCACAGGCAGAATACAAATATGTAGGATTTTTTTATAATTATAAAATTCAAATTGACCATTTAGTCTGACCTCTGACAACTATCAGCTGTCTTGTGGACTGAATGTCCCCCAAGACTTCTTTCACACGAATATTTTTTGACTCTTGTTAATGTCATTGTTTCCTTCACTCATTCTCTCACTCATCAAGTACTGATCAAGCACCTACTACGTGCTGGGTGCTCAGGGTGGCGGGGGGAAGAGGTGAGAGAAGGCTTCATGAAGAAAGGGGCATTTGAGTTGGTGCTTGCAGACAGGCTAAGATCTGGAGGCAGAAGGAATACATACATGAACAAAGGCCAGGAAACAGTAAAGACTAACCAAGTTAGGAACCCTGAGTTGATAAGGTTTGGTGGAAACCTAGACAGAACTGTGCCAGGGAAACTGGAGCTGCCAGTCTAGATGGTAGGTCAGATTTGATTGTGCCTGATGGGGAACTCCACCTGGCCATCTGCCCATCACCTCCTACAGGCTTGATTGAAGTCAACCTGTGGAGATCAAGAAGGGACAGAAGAAAGGGAGGAAGGCCAATCATTCTTTCTGGGAAATGATGGAAAGAGAAAGGAAACAGTGACAATGACAGGTGCTTTTATTATTAACAAAGTAAGTATTGTTCAGTTGGAAGGCACTGTAGCTCTGGATTCTGACCATTCTAGTGGGTGTCCAGATTTGGACATGTCAATGTGGGAAAGTGAGTTGACTGCTTGTTTTTGAGCATCTAAATCTATCACCAGTTGAGGGATTTTGTTTGTATACTATTCACAAGATGTGTATTGTTGCTCATGCAAGTAATTCCTTTCAAAGCAGGATGGGTGGCAGTCAAAAGGAGCTTATGCTGGGGTGTGTAATGGGTCTCTGAGAGCAGAGTTAGTGGCTACTGCAAGACTTCCCCACCCCAGAGACCCCTAAAATAAGGTGACCAGACATTCCGCTTTTGGCGGGACAGTCTCGATTTTTAACAATTAGTCCCACGTCCCGCAGAGTTTTTAAAAAGGCCCGATTTTTGGAAAGAATGCACAAAAAGCTAGGAAACGGCAGGAGAATGGGAAGGGAATATAAGGTTTTCAGCGGGGAGACCTGCCTTGACCTGGAAGCTCCATATTGACCAAATTTTTAATCAAGAACACCCCTCCCCATCAATGGTGTCCCGCTTTACCAATTTTAAAATCTGGTCACCTTACCCTAAAATAGAATCTCAAGTGAGTACATTGGCTTCTTAAAGCAAACTGGTGGTGGGGACAATGAAGAGAAGGGTCTGTGCACTGCCAAACTTTACTTTTGCAGGAGTTTGAGAGGACTTGTGGGGTCTTGACAGTCAGTCCTAACTGTTTGACAAAGCTGGGTCATTTGAATAAGCAAGTGGCTTCCTGTCCACAATTGTCAATCAGGAAATTCCTTCCTGCTTGCTCATGGGGTTCCGAGTTTTCAGTGCACTCAAGGAACAGTAAAGGGGAACTTGTAACACAATCTTTCCCTCTGAATATGAAAAACTGGAGTAGCATGCTTTATGGCAAAAGAATGGGTGAGGCACAAGCTCACTAGAAAGACCTAGTGATGCTGTTCAGGTTGATTGAACTCCTCTCACCCTGAGTCGCCCTCTGAATTGAGGACATCTTTGTATCTCTTTAATTCAACTTCCTCCTCCTCCCAGCCCTCTGTTTGGGTTTCTTTTCCTCCAGTTCCCCAGCACTAAAGAAAGCTGGGTCACCTTCAACACCTCTTTTTCCTTTGTTCTACAAATCCAGGCCACCTCCTTTCTGTGGGTGCTACTTTTTTTGGGGGGGAGGGTAGAACATTTATTTATTTATTCCATGAAACACTAAAAGTTTAAATCAGTAGGAAGTAATTTTAACCAAAGAATTGTACATTTTCTTCCCACACATCTCACTTTGTAGTAGGAAATGATGCTGTGATCCATTTCACCACAATATTACAAAAAATATTTACAAGAAAATATTAAAAATAAATACAATAGGCAAGATGGGGTGAAATAAATGTTTTTTTTTTTCCCAGTGCCCAGAGCACAAAAGAGAATCAAAACAAATAAGTAACAAAGAACCCTGATCACAAGTTTCCAAAGAATTGGTGAGAGGAAGGAATGGGATGAGAATGGTGGTGTGACCGGGTATGGAGGTTAGCAGAACTGCTTCAGTAACCAACCTATTCTGAGTGAAATACCCTCTCATATGCAGTGAATTCTGAACCAGGCTAAACTTTAAGATGTTCCTTCAAGTGAAATTAGAAAATACCCTGACAAAAACGTAGCTCTTTTTGCCTAAGCTTCCTAAGAGCCTCTTTCTCCATGAACCAATGATGCGAACAGAAATGTGTTCAGACAGCAAACATTGTCACAGCAGCCCTTCCATCTCTTTCATAAAAGCCTCATACATATCATCCTTAGTTTGTACTGAGACGGGAACAGATGGACCAGATTTGGGGGCTGCTTTGGCAAGAGGCACAGCAGAATCATCCTCTGACTTTCTTTGGGGAGCAGCAGTAGCCCCTTTATTCTCCTGATGGACCCTCAGTGCAGTGGGCACGAGTCGAGTAATCTCTGCCTTGGGATTAGTGATTTGTGGCTTGGCACTGATGGTTGCCGTGGCTTTCTTCTCAATGGTGGCTGCACTCGTGTCATCCGCCTTGGGTCGCTGAATCAAGTTGGGTGGAGCACTTAAAACTCCTGGGTTTGGCAAGGGAGCCAGTGGGAAAAGCCCAGGTGGGGCAGGTCCAAGTGGAGGCACCAAAGGTGGGCGCATCATGCCAGGACGAGGTGGAGGGATACCTGGAGGGGCAGGGGGAGGTAGCCGCGGTGGGGGTCCCCGGGGAGGGGGGCCAGGGGGCAGGCCTGGTGGGGGGCCTGGAGGTAAAAGTCGGGGTAAAGGCCCTCGGAGTCCTGGTATTCCAGGTGGTCTCAGGAACGGAGGAGCTCCTGGAGGTGGCCCAGGAGAAAGGCCTGTAGGCGGCCCAGGTGGACATAAAGGTGGGGCAGGAGGTGGTCCAAGAGGAGGTGGTCCTGGCATGGGAGGTGCTTGTATCTGAGAAGGGGGAACAGATTGCGGGGCAGCTTGTTGCTGTGAAGACGTGCCATCAGAAAGAGATTCCTCTTTATGTCGTTTTTGTGACTGTTCTTCTGCTTCCGAATCATCAGAATCACCTTCCTCATCATCCTCTGAAAATTCCTCTACTTCCCGACCCTCCTCAGGGATTTCTTGACCTGCCATTCGAAGTATCATGGCTTGAAGAGGAGTCAGCTCCTTAATGTTGTTCTTTTTCTTCCTTGATTTCCCAGGCATATCTGCAAATCGTACACTCAGACCTGATTTTTTTTCTTCGTTGTTGTTTCTTTCATTATCATCATGATGCACGAATTCACCCCTGTCACTTTTTCCATCTGACCCATCCGTGTCGCTGTCATCAGGACTGTCATCATGCTTATCCTGATCCATGTTCTCAGGATAGCCGCCATCTTCACTGGTGCTGGAGAGATCGTCATCATGACCCCACTGAGCAAGTTCAGGACTATATAACATGTCTTCATCTCTCTGACGAGGGGGAAGGTCTAGGGCAAAACCCACTTTACGGCCATACATTTGCAAGACTTGAGGAGGAGGTGGACCAGGGGGCGGGCCTGGAGGTTTTCTGCCAGGGGGCAAGCGTGGAACACCATGTCCAAGAAAAAGAAGAATAGAAACTGTCCGAGTTGGAGGTCCATAGGCTGAGGTCTTCTTAAGGATGGAGGGTGGCTGGGCATCAGGAAGCGGAATGTCCTGGATCAAGATGTTGGAAGGAGTGTGCGGCATATCTGGCAGAAGGATACTCTCCACTTCCACATGCTGAGCGTTCTTGATGGCATCAAAATATTGGCTAAGTTGAGCACTCTTCTGCTCATACTCAACTTCCAGCTTCCTCAGTTCTTTGTAAATATCTGGATCCTCTTTATCATAGAGCTGTAGAATACGTTCAAAGGTTTCACGCAACTTTTTACGCTTGTCTTTCAGCACCTTCTCATTTAACTGTGGCTGTTGCACTGGGTTAAACTCCATTTCATCCAATTTCTCCATGTCCCGGATAATCTGTTTGGGATCCTTCATCTTCAAAACCGCAGCTCGTACCATCATGCGCTGCTTTTTGTTCTTCTTTAATTCTCTCTTCCGGGCTTCTTTTCGGGCTTGGTCTGTGGGGTTCATAAATTTTCCACTCTTGGTGGATGATGTAGATCTTCGTCCCATGTTGACAATCTGTACGGTTCACTTGTTCTTTAAAATAAAACAACCCAGTATCAATGCAAGAATGTCCAAACACTTCTGCTGGGCTCTAGGTTTGCGAGAAGCCGGCAGGAGACGATTCGGGGGCCTCTTTACTTCGCAGGGGCCTTCACCTCTGCAGCCGGTGAGCTAGCCAGCAACCGCCATCTAGCTGTGGGTGCTACTTTTGAGCCATTCCGTCTGCACCCACACCTTTGGTCCACGTCCTGTCACTGCTCTGGTCCAAAGGTCTCTGGTCTCCGGCTCCTGGCGAAGTTGCTGCCTGTACTCCTGCGCTCCTCCAAGGGCTCCACCACCTGCACAATGGAGCCACCCCACTCCTGTCAGGCCATCAAGCTCTTCGTAGTCTGTCTGCTCGCAGACTCACTTGCCCTGCCCCTGGAACCTCTTGCCTGTTCTCCACACACCAGCCCAGTCAAAGGACCTGCTTCTTGAAAGCTGTCACCCTGACCTGTGGTGGCGCGCTGGATAAAACCTCGACCTGGAACACTGAGGTTGCCAACTCCAAACCCTGGGCTTGCTGGTCAAGACACATACGACAAGTTGATGCTTCCTGTTCTTTCCCGCTTTATCTCTCTTCTCTCTCTCAAATCAATAAATAAAATCCTTTTTTAAAAAAAGGAAAAGAAAAAAATTCTTTTTAAAAAGAAAGAAAGCCATCATCTCTGCACCTGGAACTCTGTGCTCTGCCCCCCGCCCTCTTCCAGGCTGCACACCCTTGCCTCCCTCCATCCTTGACATGCTTCTCACTTGAGCCACCTGATTCTCTCTGACACTTATTTTAACCCCTCCAGTCAGGAAGACCTGAGTCCCTCCACTAACTACCCACTCCACTCCCAGAGCACACTGTTATTCCCTTCCTCATAGCTTCTGTCCACAATTGCCTTGTACAGGTATTGATCTACTTATGACCTATGCAACTTACAGCCATTCAACTTTACCACCACAATCGCTAGCCACGATTGCTCTGCGTCTGGAGCAGTTTTTGTATGCACCTGTATTTTGTAATTTTGTATGTTTTGCAAATATTAAACCAGTTGTACTGGTAATGCAGTACTGAAACCTGACGAATGTAAAAATAAGAAACAAAATGGTGTAGAGATATACAAATGGCATAAAATGAACAAAGAAAATTATGATAGATAACAGTAATGAAAGAAAATTATGATAAAATATGACTTAAAGATTTTTATAACATCATTTCACAGTACTGTACATATAGCCTACTCAACTTATGATCAAATCGTTTTACGACTGGTCTATCGGAACCTATCGTGGTCGTAAGTCGAGCACTAGCTGTACTCTGTGGTGTAGGTCTCAGCTTCCAGACAAGAGTGCCGGTTCCTTCTCAAACACTATTTATTTAAGCAGCCAGCAGAGCAGCATGCTCAGAGCTTACAATGGCCTCCGGGTGAAACAGTAGTTGAGAGCACGGGCCCTGTGGCCAAAGCCTGGCTGCAGCTCAGCCTGCATCTCCCCAACTGTGTGACCTAGGGGACAGGGCTCTCAGCTGCTGTGTGCCTCAGGTTACACATCTGTAACATGGAGATAATAACACTGCATACTTCACAGAGTCATTGCAGGATAAAGTGGGTTAATTCACAAAGAACTCTGGAACACTATTCAGCACATACCTTGTACTTGAGGAGTTTTAGAAACTATTATTCCTGGGCCCATCTGGAATTGCTGGAGGTGGGCCCAGGAGTCTGCTTTTTAAACTAGTCTCCCCAGGTGACTACTGCACCCTAGGTTTTGGTCTCTTAATCTTTTCTTTTATAAATGACGAACTTGAGGACCAAGGAGGTGAAATGACTTAGCCTAGCTCAAAACGGACTTGCATAATCCACTATGTAGTCCACCTGTGATCATTCATGAACTTGAACAAGCTCAAGCAGCACCAGCCAAGTCTGATTCCCAGGTGCCTTCCCCACCCAGGGGTCTTTTCTCTCACGGGCAGCCAAAAGGGCGGGGCCAGAGCCCATGGGACTGGCACTGACAGGACACCCAGTTTGGGCCACTATCTATCTCCAACTCCTTTTACATCAGCAATGAGAGGACCCATGCCCCCAACCCCCATGAATGGCCAGACCATTTCTCTCATTTCCTTCATTCTAAGCTCCTCAAGTTCACAAGTAAGGATGGCTTTGACCATCAGATTGTTTTCCAGCCCAACCACATCCTGCCAAGGCAGAGGATTTATCTGGCTGCGATTTGTGCAGATCACATATCCTGGTGTGTTATCCTTCTGCATGAGATTAACATTCAAGTCAGTTAGCTGAGTAAATAAAGCAGGTTTTTCTCCCAAATATGAGTGGGTCTCATTCAATCGAGTGAGGGACGGCAAGGTGCTAACCTCCTGCCTCCGATAGAAAAGAACAGGCTTGAGTCCCTGGGGGCCCAGTGCAGACTGTTTCTCTGGGGGCTGGTCATAGAAGAGACTGAGGAGAGACACAGCCTGCGGGAGGTGTCCATGAGGCATGCTGACTCTGATAATGCCCGCCACCCCCATCTCTTACCCACTGTTCTCATCTTACCATGGCTTTCAAAGTGGTGGAAAATATTGGGCAAGACCCCATTCTGGAGAAGGACATAGCTTTATCAGGTGGTTCTGAGGAGACTGGATGAAGTCCAGCAAGGTCAGCCCACCCTGCGCCCAGCCTCACCAACACCAAGCCAAACACAGGGGTTCCCACACCCTGACTCCCTGCCCAAAGTCACATGCCCATCAACAACAAAGTGGAGCTTGGCCCTGAATCTCCCTCTGGAAGCATGCTCTTTTGCCTCTTTACAGTTGCTCAGTAGCTGTCTGGTCATCAGCAGGCACTCCCAAGACTTCCCTAGTTCTCTAGGTATAAATGCATGTCTGTATTTCCAGGTAAAATTTGTTTACATAAGTAAGCTGTGTTGTTAACAATGTTTTTCTAATTAAAGTAGAGAAGGCTAGGAAGAGCCTGACCAGGTGGCGGCGCAGTGGATAGATCATCGGACTGGGATGCGGAAGACCCAGGTTCGAGACCCCAAGGTCGCCAGCTTGTGCGCGGGCTCATCTGGTTTGAGCAAAAGCTCACCAGCTTGAGCCCAAGCTCGCTGCCTCAAGCAAGGGGTTACTCAGTCTGCTGTAACCCCCCCCACCCCCCCATCAAGGCACATATGAAAAAGCAATCAATGAACAACTAAGGTGTCGCAACAAAAAACTGATGATTGATGCTTCTCATCTCTCTCTGTTCCTGTCTGTCTGTCCCTATCTATCCCTCTCTCTGTAAAAAAAAAAAAAAAAAAAAAGGCCAGGAAGAAATGACAGAAAATATTTCACAAATTTAACTCATTAATCCTCATCTGAACATAAGCATGCTCAAAGGAAATAACGCTTTACAATTTATAAATTAAGAAACATCATTTTCTTAACAAGGTGCTTTCACATACTGTAGGGTTTTTGCCTCTACTATCACTCTGCTCTGATCTTCACTCTCCACTAATTTTGTCAACATTCTCAGATTTGGATCAGAATCTCAGTTCATCTTCCACTCCATGGAGTTCCACCTTCACAGCCAGACCCCCAACACTTCCACTGGACTGAGCTCCTAGGCCAGGAATGTTGTCTTTATCATGACATTAAGTACAAGCCTTAGCATGAAGCAGGTTCTCAATAAATATGATTTGAAATCATACACATCACTATTCTGGACACCTATTTTGTTCAAGTAGCCCTCTGTCCAGAGTGAAGAAAGGGCCGGCTATCTCTGACCATGTGACAACGGAAATCCAGAAAACAGATACACACCATGGCACTCATGAGCCATGCAGCAGTGATGTTATAGACTCCTTATTTCTCCAATGGTGCAGCTTAGAAAATAGTTTTGAGGAACCTGTTTTGTACCAGACACTCTAACACAGGGGTCCCCAAACTATGGCCCCACAGGCCTCATGCAGCCTCCTGAGGCCATTTATCCAGCCCCCGCCGCACTTCCGGAAGGGGCACCTCTGTCATTGGTGGTCAGTGAGAGGAGCACAGGATGCATCCGCACCCATAGTTCCCATTGAAATACTGGTCAGTTTGTTGATTTAAATTTACTTGTTCTTTATTCTAAATATTATATTTGTTCCTGTTTTGTTTTGTTACTTTAAAATAAGATATGTGCAGTGTGCATAGAGATTTGTTCATAGTTTTTTTTATAGTCCAGCCCTCCAATGGTCTGAGGGACAGTGAACTGGCCCCCTGTGTAAAAAGTTTGGGGACCCCTGCTCTAACAGGTGCTGTGGTGCTAGGAAGAATGAGCCTGATCCTATCCTAAATGGAGCTCATTTTCTACTGGACAGACAGAGTACATGAGAGCTGACTACTTTGTTTCTAGGATAGACAGATTTTTACTTTGTATGCTGAAAACTGTTCTGCTGTTGCAAACTAATCATTGCTTACAGGGTTAATTTTTTCCTAGAGCTAACATAATGGTGTTCAAAAAGTAATTATTTTGGGTTTTGTTTTGTTTTTGTATATCAATCACATCTTTCTATTGAGTGTCAAAGCAATTTAAGACTAAGTCTTTCAAAATATTTCACCTTTTGGGGACAGATGAAATGGTAAGAATAAGTTATTAATTATACAGATATCTTCGCCTCATAAATTTGAATTGGTAACTTTGCATAATGAGAAGCTAAAACCAGAACATATACAATGGGGGGAAAGCTACTGGGCTCCCATTTCATTATGTAACCATCATCTTGTCTTTCCTATTTGCTCTTTGTTCACCTTCCACAGCTATTTATTTTAATCCATTTCTCTAAAAAGATATTAATAAACTTTAAAACTTCCATTGAGCCCTTTACTTCCACATAACCAAAACAAATGTGAGGTTTTTTTCTGTTAGAATTGATGTATTTTTCTATTATTCAGTTCACTTTTCATGAGTTGCATGTGAAGCAAAGAATGTTTGCAGGATGTACAACTTAGCCTTTGGATCCCATCCATTTCCCCAGGACTATACTGACAGGCATAGTAATTAGATCATGCTGCAGTTTTAGAGCACAATTGACCAGAGGAGAAGGAGGAATGATCAGTGGAGACCCAGGGATTTCAAAAACAGAAACTCTGATGAGGGAGGGAAGTGAAGAGGGAGGAGACATGCTGTAGCTCCACCTCCATCATGAGGATGGTGGATGATGGGCACACTGATGATGAAGCTCATCAATAGGGCAAGGCTCCCAGGTTAAAATGTGTAGACACTGGCCTCTCCACACCCACCCCTTGTCAGTGTTCTGCTCAATGTTTTAGGAGTTCAGTCCCCATAAGTAACATATGACACCCAGGGCTCCCCTGGGAAGGAAGGTGGACTACAAGCTCAGCTTCTTCTCTAAGGACCTCCTCTGTACCCAGTCAAGCCTAAATCCTCAGATCTTCTACCCTACATGCAAATCTGTCAGCTTTCCACGATAGCCACCTCCTGATAACTCCCTTCTCCCCTCTTCCAGCTCCAGGGCTATGATCCCAGGATCTTTCCAGATGTTCCCCTGAGCACCTGATTCCCCAAGAGACCCAATGTCATGGGCAGGAGGCCAGGGAAAGAGACAATAGGCATTGAGGTCCCTCTGAGACCAAGGATCCAGGTCCTGTGCTAGGCTAGTTCTGGTACCAGAGAATTAAGGAAGCTATGAGGCCCTGAGGTCCGTTATTTGTGATGCTCAGGAAAGGAAAAATACCGTATAGAAATCTTTCTGCTTGGGGCCCCTGGAGGCTGTGACTCCCTTTGGAACTGGCCTATGACTCATCTTTGACCCCTCTGGTTCACAGTATGCTCACCTGGAGAGTTCAAGGGGACTTCCTGTTCTCACTTGGAACTCTATCATAGGCTGCATTGGGACATCTCTTGTATTGTTCTTTAGCTGTTGCATTATGATTTCACTTTTTCCAATGAATGTTTGATCTCAGCTTCTTGAAGGCAGAGGGTCCCCTGGCATTGAGTGGCAATCTGGGCACACCATGTGCATAACCATGATTAGGAGAATTAGTTGTCCTCATGGCCACACTTATGTATGGTAGAAAGCAGGAATGGATGATGACAGAACTTTTATTCTGAGGGTATGCAAATAAGCAAGGAGAATGGGGCACTTTTTTTTAAAAGATAATGGAATCTAAAATAATATTATTTTCTTAAATATTTGGACACTTCTTTAGACACAAATTACCTAATTTTCTAAATCCTTCATGCCATTTTGCATAGATAGATGCCCCTGAACTATAGGAAAGAGTGGTGTTCCTCTCACAGGTCTGGACAGAGGTGTTCTTGGAAAAAAGGGTAATGATTTACAATGGCCAGAAGAGGCATGTGTGTCACTTTGCCACTGCTCATAAAGAAGTTTTAACTACTCAAAATGTCTTCCATCCTTGTTCAGCAGAAGGGACAAGTTGTGTCATTATAATCTCCCATGATTGTCCCTTGGCACCAATAAATAATAGATTCAATCATTTATTCATCAAATATTTACTTAAAACCTATCACTCCACATGCAAGCACTTAACTAGAAGCTTGGAATACAAAGTCACAAAATGCAGTCACTGTCCTTGAACATTGCTCCTCCCAAAGGAGGTAACAAATAGCTATATAACATGGTTGGATTATAACACAAATACAATGAAAATAGAGGAAGACTCAGAGAAGCCACCTCAGAAGCTGAAGGTAGCATGTGGTTTGTTTTGAGTCCTGGAAGATTAGTTAGGGAGGTGTGAAAGAGAAAGGCAGACTGTTCCATTAAAATGGAGGTGCGCCTGTGTTGGCAGAAGGAGATGATGAGGTTGAAGAGGTGGTGAATAATCTTGATACTATGTCTCTTTTATGATTTATCCACTAAAAAGGGGGAAACAAGCTGAAGTTTTTCAATCATGGAGATAAAATGATTAGAATTGGTTTTAGTAAGGTTGTTCTGATGTGAGGAAAGAATTAGACAGCTGTCATTCCAGAAGCCAAAAAACTCTTGCCTGTACCTTTGTCTACACTGGAAAAGGCCTGAATTAAGGCAGGGTGATGTTTTAGAGAAAAACAGAGAACTGACAGATCAGATGGATACCTTATTGAATGTGAGAGTGAGGGAGACAGGGAAAGAGAATTTTTAGGCAACTCCTGGGTGGTAGCATGCATTTACTGACATAAGAAATACAGGAAAGTTTTTTGTTTTGTTTTAAATAAGAATAGAATAAACTTCCATATCTACCAATAAATAATGTTATTCATGTTTGTAATTTTTAGCATCAGTGCACAGTGAAAAGCACATGATGTCAATTTCATGCCTGTGGCAAAAAGTCCTAATTAAAGACATCCTGCAGTTATTCAAATCTCTTTCCTCCTCCACATATTTTTCTTTCCTCCACAACAGATTCCCCCCACTTAAACCCCTCCCAACAGAGAGACACCGATCAGAGTTCAGACTGATGGTAAGCATGGAGCAGTTCTTGGCTCTGGTGCAAGTTTGATGTCTATAAAAAAACATTTAAGCCTGACCTGTGGTGGCGCAGTGGATAAAGCATCGACCTGAGAACACTGAGGTCGCCAGTTCAAAACCCTGTACTGGTCTGGTCAAGGCACATATGGGAGTTGATGCTTCTAGCTCCTCCCCCTTTCTCTCTTTCTCTCTCTCTCTCTCTCTCTGTCTCCTCTCTAAAATAAATAAAAAGAAAAAAAATTAAAAAAACATTTAAGAAACAAGGTGAAGTCTGACCAGGCGGTGGCACAGTGGATGGAGCGTTGGACTGGGATGCGGAGGACCCAGCTTCAAGACCCTGAGGTCGCCAGCTTGAGCGTGGGCCCATCTGGCTTGAGCAAAAGCTCACCAGCTTGGACTCAAGGTCGCTGGCTCCAGCAGGGGCTGGCTTGGTCTGCTGAAGGCCCGTGGTCAGGGCACATGTGGGAAGGCAATCAATGAACAACTAAGGTGTCGCAACGGCAACGAAAAACTGATAATTGGTGCTTCTCACCTCTCTCCATTCCTGTCTGTCTGTCCCTCTCTCTCACCCTCTCTCACTCTCTCTCTGTCCCTGTAAAAAAAAAAAAAAAGAAACAAGGCGAAATGTTGCCATTTTACCTTTAATGGAAAAGTGGCTAGCAGTTACAATTTTAAAAAAAAGTTTTATTAAAAAATACAACTCTTCAACTTCTAGGCAATCATAGAATTTTCAGATATACACATATACACTTGCAAACCAATAGTTCGTATAAAAATAAACTCTGAATGTGTGATTAAAAAGGAGACCCCAGTCTTCTCAACTGTATAAATGCACAATAAAAAGGAAGCAGTCTGTCTGAGGTGGGTTTATACCAGTGCAGAGGGGGCTTTGACTTTGGGAGACAGAGCCTGCTTGAAGCGTCTCTTCAGGTCTTGCATGTTGGGAGAACGTGGCCGAGGAATAACAGAGGCCCTTCTCCTTTCCCCGCTGAGTCTGTGCAGCTTGTTCACTTCTTTGCAGAGATGCTGAAACACATCACAGACGTCTTCATAGTTTTCACTGGTGGAAATTTCAAGGAATAGGCTGCCCAGCTCGTTGGCTAGTTGAATACCGTCATCAGTCTGTACCTGCCGGGCATGCAGAAGGTCCCCCTTGTTGCCTACAATGATGACAGGGGCCTTCGAGTCAGGGTGAACCTTCCGGATGTGCTGATAAAGGGGGCGGATGGACTGGTAGCTGCTGTAGTCTGTGATGGAATAGACCAGCATAAAGCCTTCTGCCCACTGCACACATTTGGACAGGGAGTCAACCACCTGCATGAGGTTGTCTTGGACCTAAGAAGATCAAAGGGAGTCTGATCAAGGAAGCCCTCAGTGGGAGAGGACTCAAAATAACAGCAAAGTAACCCTTGAACAATGGTTGAAAAAGAAATAACTAAACATGGTTTCAGATTCTGCCCAGTTTCTGCAGAAGGAGGTTTTTGATGCAGAAAGAGCAAATTCTCAGGCAAGCTCCCCACCTGGGTTATTTTATTGTTACCAATGCATTGTTTTTAACCTCCTTGCCTGTGGTGAACCAAGGCTGACTGAAGAATGAGTTCAACTTTCAAGTTAGAATCTCACAATTTTTAGAAACTAAAAAAACAAAACAAAAATATAAAAAGCAAGACTTTGAAAATAAGCCAAGATAAATATTCCCAAATACCATAAAAATATTTTTAGCATGTCCTCCTTGAGAATGTTCCAGAAACAAATTCTTTCTTTCTGTTCTTCCACAAGATCTTTCCTCCCTAGAAGGGTGAGCAATTAGAAACTTGCTAATCAAGTTACATTCCTGACCTGGTGCCAAGGGTGTCTGACAGAAGTTACTGACTTGAGGAAACAGCTAGAAACAGAAGTTCTTTCCCAGTCCTTGCTAGGGGAGAAGACCCTCTCCAAAGAGGTGGTGAGAACCATCTTAGTAGCGTTGCCCCAGCACCTTTGCAAAGAAAAGTTAAGCGCCTCTCCCCCTCTTCGAGGTGGCAAGCCTGAGGAAGCTGCCTCTAACAATTCAGTCAGGGCCCCTTGTAGTGTTTCTAACACCACACTGACGGGTCCCTGCTGACAACAGTCCACTGCTCCATCTAAATGCACAACAGACTTGAGACGTCTTGCTCATTCTCTGAGCACCGGCAGGTGTCGGGTGTCGTTAGGGAAGTCGCCAGTCCTTACCCCGGGGGTGTCCTGGATCTGCAGAGACAGCTGGTCTCCCTCGAAACAGACTAACCGTGAGTACAACTTGCCTGGATAAATAATAAGAGTCTGCTTTTAAATTTTTACACTCTCAGCAGGACAAAGAAAATCAGAGCATGCAGTCATAAAAGCAGGGGGCATGTAAATGTTCTAACCTGTATTTGGTTCATAATCGCCAATGAATCTCTTGGTCAAGAAGCGCACAATCATTGCTGAAAATGAAGTAGGAAAATCACCCAGAGGATTCGGACAAGACCGTCAAACCCCCACACTGTCGGAAATAAAGGAGGGACCGGCCTCGGACTTAGCAAAGCCCTGGTCTTCTTGTCTTTGGTGGCAGGGACTCGTCCTGCTGCACCAGCCCGCTTTCTCCAAGAGATGCCAAACCCTGCGACAGCCCACGAGTGGGTGCTCCGGCAAGCAGCGGGGAAGGCGGGCTGGAGATTATTGTCCGCACCCTCCCTGTGCCCTGTCGTCCTCTCGGCTGCGAGCTCCCGCTCTGCCCCAGCCCCACGTTGTCCGCCTGGCTTGGGGTATGCGCCGCCCTGTGCGGTCCCCTAAGCACTCACCACTCTTGCCCACGCGGCCGGCGCCCAGCACAGCCAGTTTGATGTCCCTCGGCAGGAGGTAGTCAGGAGAAGACTCGGGGATGGGCGCGAGCAGAAAGTGCCTGGACATGCTGGGCGGCCGCATGGAGTGCGTCCCACCGCCGAGACCACCAGAGTACCAGCCTACCCAGGAGGCTTTGGCCGCAGCAGCGGGGCAGCTGGCGAGCGGGGAGTGCAAGGACTTGGAACTCGGGAACAGAAGAACCGCAGAGCTGTCACTGTTGGCAGCTTTTAAAGGGTTCCCTGCGTTGGGGCGGGACCGCAGTGGCTGCCTCTGCCTCCTCTCCACCTCACTCTGGGCAGCAGCAGGCGAAGCGGGAGAACTCGGGGCAGTCACCGCGGGAGGGCGTGCTCAACGCCTTGCCCCGTGACACCCCGTGACGCACTCTGCCCTGGGACCTGCACCGCTCACCACCCCCAGACCATGGTAATAGACCAAATGTCCCAAGAGCACAGGGGAGGCCTCTCGTGAGGATGTGCCTACAGGGTTTGGGTGGCCCCCTCCATCCCGCAGAGGAGACCCTGACTCACTAGACTAGTGGGTGAACCTGCCATCAGAGGAGCTCGGGGACGAAAGGAAGAGGAAACATTACAATCGGATGTTTCTGCAACAGCGGGAGGGAGAAATAGCTGACAAATACTGCCTTTTTTCCAAAAGGTGCTGGCGGGTGACAAATAGGGAAGGAGTCCGAGTCAGTAGCAGTATAAGGGAACTAGTCACTGTGACCTGCCCCAGATCTGCGAAGGCCCCTCAGGCGGTAACTGCCCCCTAGCCCGCACTGGATGCACTGACTCATTAGAGCACTGGATAAGCACTCCCTCCTCTGGGAGCTCTGGCTTGTGCCTGTGCACTTGAGTCATGTGTGTGCTTCACTATTCAAGCACTGACTTCCAGGTGTAAAGTGGAGTTTAGGGTAGGGGTGGGGAGTGGGAAGAAGAGGGCAGAAAAGAGAAATTATGGTCTGGTCGTGGGTTTCTGGGCCCACCCTGGCAAAACAGAGCTGTAGGAGTTTGTCCTTACTGGTTAGACCTTCCTGCTTCTGGCCTCCTGCAATTCAGCCTCGTATGCTCTATTGCCTGTTAACCGCACTCTTAACCCTCCTTCTATCCTGGTTGTATTAGTTAGCTTTTACTGCATGAAAATCATACAAAACCAATTGGCTTAATACAGTAACCGTTTAGAGTTGCTCACAAATCGTCAGTGAGATGGTTATCTTCTAGGCAGGCTCAGCTGATCTCTGCTGGCTCTACATGCATCTGCAGAGCTAGTTGGGGCTGAAGAACTGGCATTATCCTGCAGAAGGCTGTAATGATGAGGGACAGTTGACCGAGTCACATGTCTCTCCTGATCCAGCAGACTGGCTATGCTTGTTCTTGTGGTGGCTCAGAAGGGCTCCGAGAGTGACTTGAAGTAGAAAAGGCCTTTTGAGACCCAGTCTCAGAAGTGGAACCCATTACCTCTGCTTTCTGTTGACCAAATCAATTCACAATGCCAGCTCAAATTCAAGGGTTAGGGAAATACACCCCACTCCTTGGTGGAGGAAGCCAGAGATAAATTTGAAAGAACTGGGATGCAGGGGGGGGGGGGTGGTGGTAGCGAACAGGACTTTTTTCAATTGACCACACTAAGAAATGACTCCAGCCACCCCATCGCCCAACGATCTGAGTCATCCTTGATTCCCATTACTTATTCCCACGTTGATTGCCAATTAATCCATTATTTCCACTGCCTCCATTTCTAGGTGTATCCTCTTCACCCAACTGAGGAATCCTGAAGGAATAGATGGCAAATAGTATCAGTTCCCCTCTTGGAGAAGCTTCCTGTCACCATTGCTGCCACTCCACCCCTACTTCAGTTACTCTCAGGGAACCCTTGGCAGCACTCAAGTCTCACTACTTTCCGATGGAATGTTTCATGTCTGTCTCCAGGAGGGCAAGGACCCTAGCTTGTCTTTACTCTGGCACATAGTGATACCTGGGGGTTACAAAGTCCTGAGTAAACAAATGGATGGTATATTCACAATGTAAACTGGAAGACAGGAACCATGTAACCTTCGTTTTGAAAGCAACATGCTCCCTGTAGCAAGTGTTCCAGGAAATGCTCCGAGACAAACTGCCATATTTCAGTTATATTAACTTTTGGCTGTTCACAAGGCAATTACCTTCTGTTAAACTTCAGTTTAACTGAAAGGACTTGAAGCAGGGCACCTCCTTCCCGGACTGGGGAAAAGGTATCGTAAAGACAGTTACTATTTACAGAACCTTGAACCTATTAGGTTCCAGGGATACTTGAGTTCAGTAGTAGGGGTCTGGGTTGTTCTCTCATATTCCCTTGGTCTCTCCTTCTTGGACACGAAACTGCTCTTGCTTTATTAAACATCAAGTCCTTATTCATGCAGGGAATCTCTTTTTCTTGCTGTAAAATAATTCTCAGAACACAACAGACTTATCTCACAGCTCAATGGCCAGAACTGTGACGTTGGGATTGCTATGACACCTTGAACAACATTACATAGTTCCTCCCAGGGGCTAGACCCAGGTGTTACCTGTTAGAAATCAAGGACTAGAACCATGATGGCGAACCTATGACATGCGTAGCCATTTTTGATAACACGTGGCTGCACGCGGCCGCAAACGAGAAGTATGGGGCCACATGCCAAGGATGAAACATTTGCTGTAGTGTAGACACTCTGTACCGGAGGTCTGTAGGCCAAAACAGAACTCCGGCACAGAGCGTCTAGTTATGGGACTTCCAGTTACGCCAGTTTTTCTCAAAGTGACACCCCCCACCCCCGAGTTATGTTCAATTTTTTGGCGAATTTTGACACACTAAGCTCAAAAGACTGCCCATCACTGGACTAGAAAAAGGAAACTCTATTGAGCAGCTGTCAATGGGATCTGCCACAAAGACTTCACTGTCCTGGAGTCTAAAGGCACAACTTTCAAGGGGGGAAAAAGCCCTTTCTTGGCTAACCCATAGGTTTATCTCTTCACCTCATTCCATTTTATATTCCCAGTCAGGAATAAGATCATTTAAATGTAAGATCACCCACAAAGATTCCTAAAACTATTCTCTTCCTGCATGACAATTCCATTCCGTTTTGCTACATCACACCTTTACTCAGCAAGCTCAAAATATTATTTCACTCTTCTTGAAAAGCTCTTTCCGTGCAGAAAATATATTACTCAACTGTGGAATTACAGTCTTACATAAATTGTTGCCGCAGGTGTTCATTTGGATGTGATGTGTCCCATTATGTAAAATTGTGGTGCAACCAACTTAACACATTAAAGTGGTTTTAGTACAATAGGAATGCATAGGGAGATATGAATACACAAACAAACCCATGGATGTTTAGAATGAGTATGAAGGAGAGAATGTAAAATATGCAAGTATCACTAGGTTCAGAAGTTGGTAACCCTTTACCAGCTTGATTTCTAGCCCTCAGGCAAAACTTCACCAAGGGTCTGTCCACTTCAAGAACATCCCTGCCACCACCATCCATCACCCAGTACCAACTGCCTTTCTCGTATAACCTAAATCAGGGGTCTCAATACGTCGATCACAATCTACTGGTCGATCGCATGACATTAAAGACTTTTCTCTTTTGACTGGCAGACAGGGTAGCCAATCTGACGTCTGAACTTTTGACACCCTATGCATGCGCATTAAACTGCACTAACTTGTTCAGTTACATTGCTGCGTAGTTAGCCTTCAATTTATTTAAACTAAATACAACAAAGTGTATAAAAATGAGTGCCGTAGCTGGTCTGAGTAAGAAGCCTAAAACCTACCACTTTCATACAGAATGGGAGGGGATTTTTTTCACTATGTCATATTCTAAGTGTGTTTGCCTCATCTGTCTGTGTGCCACTGCTATTCCAAAGAAGGGAAATGTGGAGCGGCTTTTTTGGACTGTTCATAAAAACTATGACATTGACTTTCCCGAAAAGAGAGCCGAGAAGGAGAAAGGTGAAAGAATACACAATATTAAATAGTAATAATAGTAACTTAAATAATGATAATATAGAAGAAATAAATGTTTTGCATTTTAACTGTAGGTAGATCATTTTGACTTGGTCATCTTATAAGTAGCTCGCAAGCTGAAAAAGTGTGAGCACCCGACCTAAATCCTTGAATAGTACTGCACTTACTAAAGACACAAACTGTCTTTTGGTATATTCCCCAGAATAGGTATGCTTCTGCTTTCTATAGCTCTCCACTTTTTTTCCCCAATAGTCAAAATAATTGAAAATCTACTGTCTGACCTGCGCTGATACAGTGGATAAAATGTCAACCTGGAAGTCTGAGGTTGCAGGTCCAAAACCCTGGGCTTGCCCAGTCAAGGCACATATGGGAAACAACAACCACGAGTTGATAGTTCCTGCTTTTTCTCTCTCCCCTCTAAGTCAATAGATAAAATTTTTGAAAATTCTACTCTGTAGGCTATTAAGTGCTGATACAAAACACAAAGAACAGCTAAGTTTCTACTAGGAAACATTTACTGAGAGGACAAGGTATAAGATACTCCTGCCTGCTTTCACAAACATCCTCATAAATTAATTATAATTACTGTTAAATTAACAAAAAAATGTTAATTATCTTAATTCCTCCTTAATCCTAATAATCCTATGAAATTGGTAAAATATCTTCTCAACTGAGGTTCAGACGTTAGTAATTTATCCAGTTAGAGCCATTCAGTAGTGAATAAGTCCCATCCCTGATTTCAAATCTTGGTCCTGTCCACCAATGTGGAAAGTAGGATGGAGAGTTCTCTGGTCATGTAAATGGAATGACAAAGCAGCTTGAGTTTAACAAAAAAAATCCAATCACACCTTCACTTCAACTAAGACATCACCTATTAGTAGACAGTAAAGGGAACCCCATTACCATTTCTTCTCCAATACAAATGATTTCCATAAAATTCATTCTTGCTTGGTGTATAAAGGCATTTTCTCCGTGAATTTTCCATTTGGGGCTTTGAGATGGCCTGTCAACTGCTCCTCACTCCACTCCATTTTAAAAGCATCATAGCGCAGAACCTTTGACTAGCTTGCTTACTCATTCCTTGGCACATTCTCCACCCTCAGCAGGAACAGCTGTAGGTGCTGCCTGGCTATTACTCATAACCAAGCAACTTGTCTAGCAGATTAGGTGTTTTGCATAAACACTACCCATTCTTTTCCCTTTAAGTGGGGCTGGAATGAGGAAATGCTATAAGCAATTTCAAAAAAATCAAATTGTTTTAAATTCTCTTGTGCTCAAAAAGAATACGATAAACCTACCTTGTTTATATTTTAGCAATTCTTACTGCTAATATTTAGCAGTTTTTTATATTTTAGCAGAGGAAACCTTAATGTACACTAATAGGAAATTATAAGAGATATGAAATGGTTTTCCCACAACTTTCAGAGAACTTCAAAGTGTGCTATTTTTTTATTCAACCCTTGGGACTGCATTCAACTGAACAAGAACAGGCCTTAACATACCTGGCTAGATCTGAATTAAAAGTTCAAGTAGTCATGCAACCTCATTTAGTAAGAACAGAGTGAAAAGTTAAGAGTAAGAATTTATAAATTTACAATGTGATATTATTTAAAACAATCTGAATCTCAAGGCAGGCACACAATTTTATGAGCACACACACATCACTCCAAGCTACAGAATTTCACTGTATAGTATCTGCTAACAAAACCTTCCAAATGAATTAGTTCATTTGCAGAACATCCTGAGTTACCCAGGAGGGAGTTGCAAATACAGAGCTAGACCTTCAAAGAAAGTGAGCTCCGAAATCTGAGCCTCAATTGTATTACAGATGGTCCAGACAGAAGTCAGTGGTTCTCTACTTGAACGTGCACCTTAATCACCTAAGCTTGTTAAGAATGGGAAAAATGTATAACTGCAGAATCCTCTGGAAGACAAATAATTCTGTCAACTATGTAGGAAGATAAAGTCAAATTAAAAAGTCTCTTAATTTAATTAGCAAGTGTTTGGTAAACTTTGAGTAGATTCATTGAGTGGTGGAGGCAGAAGCCATATTTGCATAAAACTGGGAAATAAAGCTACCAGAGGAAGGCACAGGAAGGGCTGCTCTTTTTTTCTGCTGGTTTTGAGAAGTCTGTAGGTTGAAGTCAAGGAAGCAGCAAGTGGAAAGGGGCAAACACACAAGAGACCAGGAATAATCAATGAAAAAGAGAACAGACACAAGAGCCCTGTCAGCACCAACTCTTCCCTGTTATCTTTCTATACTTGTTGATACCTTATTTTGCTATGAAAATGGCTAGAAAGATATTCAGGAAATAGAACTTAGAAATATAGTGAGAGGCCCCAACTGGGTAGCTCAGTTTGTTAAGAGTGTTGTCCAGATATACCAAGGCTTCAGGTTTTATCCGCAGTCACCCAAGCGATGCGTAAGTCGAACAACAAATTGATGTTTCTCTAAAAACAATCAATCAATAAACTTAAAATATGCAGTGAGAGACTTGTTTAAAATAACTTCAAAAGGGTACAGTTGGGTCATTAACTAAAATACAACAGAAACACCAATTGAAACAATTTATAAGTTTTCTTGGGTTGCTTTCTGTGGCAGTGAATTCTCTTGACCACTACGCATGTTTAAACACAATTTTCTACCACTATATGTAGAAATTAAACCTTTAAGAGCAGTTTAATACCCACCATTTATGTTAGGCATTCACCAAGATTCAAAACTAAGTTTGCTAAATCCCAAATAAGACCTATTACCATTATATTTCACTGGAGAAAATTTAAGGCCAGTAACATTGGATTTACCCATTCACTGCATTGACTGAAGTTATAACAGAATAACCTAAATGTACTATACAAAGTAGTTTTTAAATTTCTCCATAAATACGATCAATATAACACTAGTGTTTAAGAGTGATAATGTAGCCAAACTGCTGAGTTTGAATCTTTGCCTAACCTTGGGTAGGTTAATTGTGCCTCAGCTTTCTTTTATGTAAAATGCTTAAAATGCAAGGCAATATGTATCGACTGCTATATAAATGTTTATCCTTGGTTGAAATAAAAAAGGTATTCTAGGCCCTGGCCGGTTGGCTCAGCAGTAGAGCATTGGCCCAGCATGTGTAAGTCCCGGTCAGGGAACACGGGAGAAGCATCCACCTGCTTCTCCACCCTTCCCCTTCTACTTTCTCTCTCTCTCTCTTCCCCTCCCGCAGCCAAGGCTCCATTGGAGCAAAGTTGACCCAGACGCTGAGGATGGTTCCATGGCCTCCGCCTCAGGTGCTAAAATGGCTCAGGTTGCAGCAGAGCATCACCCCTTGGTGGGCATGTGCCAGGTGGATCCTGGTCAGGTGCATGCGGGAGTCTGTCTCCCCGCTTCTCACTTCAGAAAAATACAAAAAAATGGGGACGTAATCCTCTCTTACACTATTGTTTTTTGAGCCATGTTCCATGAAACATGGAAGTTACTCAATTTGTATGTACCTCACAAATAACTTAGTCCTTTAAACAATCTACTTTTAAGTAGCCTACTTCAAAGGCAAATTTCTGATCCTTAAAATACAGCAATTTATGATCTAATTATAAGCAATCAACTCTCCTTGAGTTTAACTATGATGTAATATGCCCTTTCCTAACCAATGGAGTACATTCTTTGTTGCAAACTAAACTGCCTCACAACTTCCAGCAAGAAAAAACACTAAATTAGAAGAGCAAAGACATCACCCCCCAATGAATTGGGACACAAAGTTTTCTTTAAATATTTTCGGGGGGTTAAGGGATACCACACTTCTCCTCAATTATGAGAAACATTTTTATCAATATCATGGGGGTCTTTTATTTATTTTTACACTTATCATGCCATGAATTCATAGGGAATGGGTTCCAGCAACTCAGGCTCCTTTCCATTGGTTCTCACAAAGTGTGCTTCTCTGGGTGGAGCAGGCTATTAAAAAAAAAAGGTGAGGGAATAATTATGTTAAGTACTATAACACAATTTCAAAATGCTATCAGAACCAGTGAGTAAAATCTATAGTCAATTCTTTAACCTCCCTAACTTTCACATAAAAAAAAATTATCATTAAGCAACAGTTTTATAGTCCCCAGGATCAACAAGAAACCCCTTTGTCAAGCACTCACCTGACGCTTCAGTTGAACCCAGGTACCTTTCTCTTTGGCTTCCTTCTTTTTCTGGTCATTTTCCTTCACACGTTTAAGGAAGCTATCTCGGCTCTTAGAGTGCTTAATATGCTCAATACGCACATTAATTCTCTTAGCAAGAATCTTGCCCCTGGAAAAATTAGAAATTCTTATAAATGCTTCATAAAAAAAAAAACCAAAACCAAAATTCAAAACATTCTTTTGGCAGTTTCATTTAGTAAATAAACCGTGAACCTTTTACCCAGATAGGATACCGTAACAGACCCCAAAACATTAAATATAGTAATTTAACCAAAACCACATCACTAATAAAATTTTCAACTCATTAAAATTTTTTTTATACTTTCTAACCTGGAACTATTTAATACCAAATCCCGTAACATTTTCAATTTGTTTCCTCTGACAGGATGCAAGACAAATACCCAGTTTGCTTGAGTTTTAAAAGGATTATTTCCTTTGCCCCACTTGAATGACCAATAAAGACACAAGTCCTACTGGCAAAGTGAAAAGGGGGTATGAGGGAATACAAATTAGCCACCAAGAACTATGACATTACTTACTTAACTTGTTTGTTCACAACAATGCCTACTGCATGCTGGGTGACATTGTAGACTCTTCCAGTTTTGCCATGGTAACATTTGTGGGGCATTCCTTTTTGAACAGTGCCCATTCCCTGGTAAGAGATAAATGTCATCCCATCAAGTTCCCCTTGCTTTAAAACCCTAACTTTTATTGAAGAAACTAAGAGATTGTTAAGATTGTTCTCTTTTAAATGGCAACTCAAAAGCTTTCAGAGCCGGTGAAATGTATTTTTCATGCTGCTTTAAGCAATCAAAAAGAAAATCATCATCAAGCTCTAGAGCGCCCAATACACACAAATATTAAATATTGGTCAGGAAAGAAAATAGTTTTCATTGGTTCTATTAGTAATCACCACCAATAACTAAACTTTGTACCAAGGTATTATTCCTTTTAACCTCAACAAAAAAACTCGCATGAATATTTTTCCTGTATTTTCCCACTGGCTGTTAACAAGTAATGAAAAGTTCTCCCACTGGCTGTTAACAAGTAATGAAAAGTTCTTAAGACTCAAGAATAACACTTAGAAAACTGGTTTTAAAAGTAAAATTAAAAAAAAAAAAAAAGTAAAAGTAAAATAGCTATTCAAAGGCAACTGATTTCTCCCCATTAAGGAGGATAAAAAGGAGCCAAGACATACAATATACACTGGTATTTGAATTCCTATATTAAATTAAATCCAACTTTTCTAACTTCTAATGTTATTTCCCCAATTTTTAAAATCTGTTTTTTTGAGTTTGAGAGAGGAGAAAGAGAGAAAGAAAGAGAGAGAAGGGGGGTAGATGAGTGGGAAGCATCAATGCATAGTTGCTTCAACTCAGCTGCTTCTCATGTACACCTTGACCGGGCAAGCCCAGGGTTTCAAACTGGCAACCTCAGCATTACAGGTCGACGCTTTATCCACTGCGCCACCACAGGTCAGGCAATTATTTCCCTAATTTTATAATTTACCTTGATGTCTACAATATCACCTTTCTTGTAGATTCGCATGTATGTGGCCAGAGGAACAACTCCTAAAAAAGGTAGTATCAAGATTAAGAACTCAAGTTAAAGAAATATAACTTCACTAGCTTTTGACACATACCTCTTTTGATGGTTATATACATTTTTAAATCTTGCTAGTTGACAATATAACTACTATATAAAATTCACATTTTTAAATTACAAAATAGGCAGGTGCTGGTTAACTGCCATTATTAAAAATACATTATATGAATGACAACACAAATGTATGCCATGCATGCTCTTAAAGAGGATAAATCTAATACTTACCATGTTTTCTAAAAGGCCTGGAGAACATGTACCGGGTGCCTCTCCTCTTTCCTTTTGTGTTAGTCATTTTGGCGAATTACTGAAACCAGAAAGTATAAAACAGTCAAGTACAAGGCAAAATTGGTATTTGCCTCTTTAACCAAAAAAATCCTTAATTTCAAATGGTTTGCTTATCAATAGCAATGTCAGAATTGGGAAATGATCTAAAAAGCTGGCTTACCAGAAAATATTTCTAACAAAAAGTCATCATTTTAACAAGATCTTTGCCAAATCTGCCTAAGCTCTGGAATATTAAAACTCCTAAGTAGAACTGAATATAGAATTTAAATCAGTGCTTTGCCAATTATCAGAATACAAAAATGCAACAGGACCTCTATCACATTATTACTTATAGAACCCAGCATAGAATGCCAAGGGCACTGGAATTACTAAGTACACTGATCACAAAAATTAGTGGATCAGGGAACGTGCAGATATTCCAGTACTTTCAGCCTTTTGTATAGTGCATTTTCACCAATGAATTAAAAGTTGGTTTTGTACCTCATTTGCATAATTGAGCAACTGTCTGACTTGTTTGCTTTTCTGAAATTCATGTTTAATAAAAAAAATTGCTTCTTTTAAATGCTTCATAGTCATTTTAAAATATTCCTAACTTTTGTGAGCAGTACAGAATATAATGTATTGATGGAAAGCTGAACAATTCAGCCTGCATTTTCACATGGTGGGTTTAACCCCCTTTCTGGCAAACCTGATTTACTGTGACAGCCTATCTCTTGCACAAAAATCTACTGTCAAAAATCTCCAACTCTCCTCATATTTCTGATTGTACACACAATTGTTTACTGGATAATCTATGTAGAGTAGATGGCCATAAAACAAAACAAAAACCCAGATTTTAGAGTCACTGGCCTAATTTTGACATAGGTTCTGCCACTTACTTGCTGAGAGATCTACATCTAATGCCCAATTTTCACCTTTAAAACGGGATTATACTTTGATAATTAACTTAGGTAAAGCTACAAAGCACTCAACAATTCCCAGCACATAAAAAGTGCTTACCAAAAATGGCTGTCAATTTAGCACCTTGCATTTTGTTTCCCAAAAATTTTCCACTGTTTCAGATTATCTAAGGACAGAACTATTGCTAACAGTACTGCCACAAGGCCAAAATATAAAGTCTGGCTTAACTTGTGGACAGAGTTCTAACATAAACTGGTGTGTGTCACACACAGAGGGGCAGACAGGAAGGGAGAGATGAGAAGCATCGATTCTTCGTTGAGGCACCTTAGTTGTTCACTGTTTTCTCATGTGCCTTGACAGGTGGTTGGGAGGCCTGGGCAGACGGAGTAACCCCTTGCTCAAGCCAGCAACCTCGGAGTTTCAAACCTGGGCCCTCTGTGTCCCAGTCCAACACTCTACTGCATAACCGCCTGGTCAATCTAAACTGTAAACTGGTCTCTTTAATTAACACTTCGTGAAAGTACCTTTTTCCTAAAACTTGTGGAGCAAGAAAACACAAGAATGTTTCACCTAACCCACCAATTTCAAACACACCACTTAAAAGCAATCAACCATCTATATTAAGTGCCAGGTACCCTGTTTTCATCCCCAAAATCTTTATTAAATTCATACAAACTTGAGTTAAATTCATAAACGAGGAAAGACGCCCTGAAGGGGTAAATGGTGATGGACCAGACTTGACTTGGGGTGGTGTACACACAATACAGTATACAGATGTGTGGTAGAACTGTGCGCCTGAAACCTGTATAATTTTGTTAACCAACCAATGTTACCCCATAAGTTCATTAGAAAGAAAAAAAGTGGCAGAATCAGTAATGGGAGTCATTTCTGACTCAACAGTCCCTCCCTGCTCTTTGCAGCCCCTCCTCCCGAGTAAGAAATACACTTTACATCAGGACCTAACACACGTGGAAGTTACTATATATTATTTCCAAAACTGGAGCCCACTATGGGGTGCAACCTGCAGTCTGCTCAAGTTTGGTAGCTGGCAGCTACTACCTACCAACTAGACAAAAAGATAAAGTAAAATTAAGTGGGTTCAATAACCTTTTCCCTAAACATCTAAGTCAGACATAACTATTCCAGAATCTATTCACTCAACTCAAGATGCCCCAGCATTAAAAAAACAATGCCGAGGCAAAGTATTTTCTCTTTGTCCAACTGCGATCTGGGGCCAGAAATCAAAACAACAGGAACTAATTTCCAGCACCAAAGACGAGTGGTCTGGGGGTTTCACTGTCCAGACCGACACAGCGTAAACGTCTTCTGTTCTCCTACCACAGGCTCTCATACAACTGGGCCTCACCGGAGACTCAAGTCTCTTCCTATACACCCGATCTAATACTATTACCCCCAAGTCCCAACTAGACAGCATTACAGGAGCAGGGTTTCCATTAGGAGTAAAAATGCCGCGCTGCCAAAAATTTGAAAGGCATCACACCGCGCGGCCCAGTCCCCAGAGCCCGTTCGAGAAGACCCAAGGGAGCAGGGTGAAGCCGTGGGGACACAGACGACTTTCTTCCCAGACTGACCCAAGTCGCTTCACGCAGGTGATTCGACCTCTATTTTCCCCGGAGCCGGCCCCTGCTAGGGCTCGCGCCAGTCTGGCCCCCGCGCCGGCTCACGCCGGACACCGCAGACGCAGGCCACTCCCGGTGCGGACAGACACCGCTCCACCACCCAGACCAGAGGTGCCCAAACAGTCTACAGGCCCCCGAGCGCCCCAAAGCGCGGTCTCGGGGGCAGGACTCAAATGTGTGGAACCACAGTGGACGAGAGTCACGCGCCGGTACTACCTGAAAGATGGCGAATCTGGCTGAAAAGGAACAAAAGGGACCTCGAGCGCGCCTTACAAGGGCCTGAGGGCTGCCCGAAGCACTGCCTGAAAGAAATTCCCGCTGAAAACGTCTCCTCTGAAATGACGGAATCGTCTCTGAGAATGGAAAGAGCCTGTCAGAATATTTCTCGTGGAAAAGAAGAAATCGACCAACAGAAACTGATACTTCGATCTTGCCAGACAGTCCGGAAAAGGGCTTTCAAGGGCGTCGAACAGCACGCCGACGTCCCGAGCGTGCCGACGTCCTCCCCTGCGTCAGAGGTCACGCCAGAAGCGGCGTGTCTGGGTAGCGCCAGGTGGCCCCTTCCGCACCAGCGTTTAGTAGTTCAGTACTTGTAACGGCGGTTGCTTATTCGTAGAAATGACTACACGGGCACAAAAGTCAAATTGTAGTTAAGGAAAGCATGTATGTTTCTCAAAAGTTTTCTTTTCCCACAACTGCTACTATGTATCAGTTGGTATGTGCAGAAATGTTATGACCACTTTGGAGAGCAGTTTGGCAAAATCTAGTGGAACTGAAAAATGTTCAAATACTAAATCCCAGCATTCCGTCAAAAGTACGTATACAGTGTGTCCGTAAAGTCATGGTGCACTTTTGACCGGTCACAGGTCAAAAATGCACCATGACTTTACGGACACACTGTGATGTACAAAAAGCACTGTGCTTAGAAGCAAAAATGTGGAAACATTCCTCAATAAAAGAACAAATAATTATGGGATAACCATATGATGGAATGTATGCCAGTAAGTTAAGAATGAACCTAGCTTGGCCTGTGGTGGTGCCTTGTCCTGTGGATAAAGCATTGACCTGGAATACAGGTTCTAAACCCTGGGTTTGCTGGGTCAAGGCACTAGGACAAACAAGCAGTGAACAGCTAAAGTGAAGCATCTATGAGTTGAAACTTCTCGCTCACCCCCCCACTCCTGCCACTATCTCCCCAAGTCAATAAATAAAATCTTAAATAAAAAGAATGAGCCCAGAAATAGGTCAGGATATATGCAGTATATGGCAATTCACATGTACATGATTTTAAAACAACAGTACTATTTAGGGATATATACATCTATAGTAAAAGTAGTTAAGGGATACAAGGGATTAAAAATCAAATTTATTTTTTAAAAATAGGGAACTATAGCCTGACCAGGCGGTGCCGCAGTGGATAGAGTGTCAGACTGGGATGCGGAAGACCCAGGTTCGAGACCCCCCAAGGTTGCCAGCTTGAGTGTAGGCCCATCTGGTTTGAGCAAAAACTCGCCAGCTTGGACCCAGGGTTGCTGGCTCCAGCAAGGCCTGGGTCTGCTGAAGGCCCGTGGTCAAGGCACATGTGAGAAAGCAATCAATGAACAAGTAAGGTGTCACAACGGCAACGAAAAACTGGTGATTGATGCTTTTTACCTCTCTCTGTTCCTGTCTGTCTGTCCCTATCTATCCCTCTCTCTGACTCTCTCTCTGTCCCTGTAAAAAAATAAAAATTAAAAAAAAGTGGGGAACTATAAATTGAGATAAAAGGGAGGCTTTAACTGTTCACTATTTTAAAGCTGGATATTGATTATAGGAAAAGGCCATTGTGCTACTCATTTTTTAATATGCATTTTCTTAATAGAGTTTATTTGGGGAGTAGATCAAGTAGATTTATACATATGCAGTACAGAATACACTGTACTGCATATGCTCACTGTACTGCATATGCTTGACATCAGATTTCCCCTATTATTAGCATCTTAACATTAGTACAATGGTTCTCAAAGTGTGCAGGCCAGGGTGCACTGGTGTGCCCTAGAATATTTCCAGGTGCACCCTATGGTATTCCAGAGAAAGATATAACTGTTGGGGACCAGAAAATCAACAGGGATTTTAGAGTTTAGATTTTTGGAGGACCGAGGTATGGGGAATTGGCTGTAAGCTGACAGTCTGCCCAACCCCCCACCTCACTTGCCTGATTAGGTTGTAAAAGGCTGTTAAGCTGTGGTGCCAGATTGTTTACACTACCTCCCATGTTCCTCCCCCCACCCCAAAGACTGGAGGCAAGTTTCTTCTACCCTTTGTTTGGTGTAAAGTTATGATTTGCTAATGGTCTCACTTTGCCCTATAAATAAAGCAAGATGCGGTTTTTGGGTGCACTTTGTTCTTGCCAGCAGCAATTATAGGGCCCTCTCCACCTTGTATTTTCTTAAGTCCATGTATTTTCTTAATTCTGCACGGTTCCCACTCGGGATCTGGAATTACTAGCTGCACTGGTTGGTGGCATTTACCCAGGTATAAAAATATAGTTATTCTATTACACCATTTCATTATGGAAATACTGCTCTTTTTGTTAACAAATCATTATTATATTTATTATTAACACATCCTTATATTATTTTTAGATAAATACACCCAAATAAAATGGATAGATTTCTCAAAAAGAAGAGTGATATTGAAGAATCTGATTCTGGAAGTGAGCAAAAGTTAAGTGTAAATAAAATAGGACTTGAAGGCTGATGGGCAGAATTTAATTTATAGCATTTTTCATCACTTAACACTGAACAATAAGATTGGATTAGAAACCCATTTATGGAAGCTTCAAGTGATTTTGGTTTAACACTAACAGAAGAAGAACTGACAGCTATATCAACTGATCATGGATTGATGATTAAACATAAGGAATTGTCTCTTGAAGCCTTTTGAATTTCTATACAAGAAGAATATGTGGCAATATCTAAAACAGCTTTGAACATTTTAATACAATTTTCAACATCCTATTTATGTGAACTAGGATTTTCTACCCACAACACAATTAAGAGTAAAAAGAGAGGAATTCTTCAATGTATTGAAGAGGAAATGAGAGTTTGCATTTCAGATATATGCCCAAACATTGAAGAAATTGCTAGAACATATCAGGCTTATGTTTCTCATAAATACAAGAATGAAAAAACTTAACACATTCGTACGGGGACCTGCCAAATTTACTAAATCTTACCAAGAATGTATCTATATATATATATATAAAGATAAAATTTTTGTCTTTTTTTATTTTTTAAACCCTCTTTTTTTACAAATTCTAAAAAGCATAACTCAAAAACTGTAACATAAAAATGATTTTTAATGTCAGAATAAATTTAATTTTGTTATATTTATTTTGTTTAATTACCATAAAAGCACACTTGGACTTTATATTATTTTCTTTAATATTTGACTTAATTATTATAACATATTTCTCAGAAATTTGTATATAGTGCATCTACAATTATTTGTAGAATTTTAAATATGCCCCGACTTCAAAAAGTTTGAGAACCACTGCATTAGTATGATATATTTGTAGAAATTAATAAACCAATATTGTACATTATTGTTATCTAAAGTTCATGGTTTATTTAGAATTCTTTAACTTTTAAAATACACCTTTTCCATTCCAGGATCCCATCTAGGATACTACAGTCCAGGTAGTTACCCTGTCTCCTTATGCTGAGACAGTTTCTCAGATTTTCCATGTTTTTTATGACTGAAAATTTTAGAAGAGTACTGGTCAGGTCTTTTGTAGGGTGCTCTGATAATGGAATTTGTCTGATATTACATTCATAACTGTGTGTATTACTATCTTTTAACTTTAGTTTTCTGTTATAGTTGACATACACTATTTTTGTTTCAGGTATAAAACATAGTGATTAGATTTATATGTCTTATGAATTGAGTACCATGATAGGTCTAGTACCTATCAAACACCATACATAGTTATTAAAATATCATTGCTTATATTCTCTTTGTTATACTTTATACGCTCATGACTATTTTTGTAACTGGCAATTTGTACTTCTTAATCCCTTTCACTTTTTTCATCCATCCTCCCAAACACCCTCCCATCTGGTGACCATCAATTTGTTTTTTGTATTAGTTTGTTTCTGCTTTCTTTGTTCATTAATTTTGTTCTTTAGCTTCCACATAGAAGTAAAATAGCAGTATTTGCCTTTTTCGGTTTGACTTACTTCAGTTAGCATAATATCCTCTAGGTCCACTCATGTTGTTACAAATGGCAAGATTTCATTTCTGTGTGTGTGTGTGACAGACAGAGAGGGACAGATAGGGACAGACAGACAGGAAGGGAGAGAAATGAGAATCATCAATTCTTTATTGCGGCTCCTTAGTCTCTTTAGTTGTTCATTGATTGCTCTTTCATATGTGCTGTGACCAGGAGACTACAGCAGAGCGACTGACCCCCCCTTGCTCAAGCCAGCAGCTTCGGGTTCAAACCAGAGACCTTGGGCTTCAAGCTAGTGACAATGGGGTCATGTCTATGATTCCACACTCAAGCCAGCGACCTTGGGGTTTCGAACCTGGGTCCTCCGTGTCCCAGTCCGACGCTCTATCCACTGTGCTGCCACCTGATCAGGCTCATTCTTTTTTATAATTGATAAAATATTTTATTATATACTTGTACCATATCTTCCTTATTAATCTATGGATGGACACATTGGCTGCTTCTATATCTTGGCTATTGTAAATAATGCTGCAGTGAATATATGTATCTTCTTAAATTAGTGTTCAGATAAATACCCAGAGGTTGAATTGCTGAGTTATATGGTACTTCTATTTTTACTTTTTTGAAGAAGTTTCATAATGTTTTCCACAGTGGCTACACCAATTTATAGTCCCACCAACAGTGCACAAAAGTTCTCTTTCTTACACATCTTCTCCAGTTGTTGCTTGCTGATGTATAGCCATTCTGACAGGTGTGAGGTATATCTCACTGTGATTTTAATTTGCATCTCCCTGACGATTAATGATGTTGATCATCTTTCATATGTCTGTTGGCTATCTACATATCCTCTTTGTAGAACTGTCTATTCAGCTCATCTGTGCATTTTTAATAGGATTGTTTGCTCTATTGATGTTGAACTATATGAATTCGTTATATATTTTAGATATTAATCCCTTATCAGATATATCATTTGCAATTATTTTTTCCCATTCAGTAGGTTGGTTGCCTTTTAGTTTTATTGATGGTTTCCTTTGGGGTGCAAAAGTTTTTTAGTTTATGTAGTCCCATTTGTTTATTTTGCTTTTGTTGTCATTGTTCTATGTCTTAGGCATTATAGAAAAAAAGATATTGCTAAGACCAAGGTCCAAAGAGTTTACTGCCTATATTTTCTTCTAGGAGATTTATAGTTTCAAGTCTTACATTTAAATCTACAATCCATTTTTAGTTTATTTCTATGTTTGTTGTAAGAAAATCTAGTTTCTTTTTCTTTTCTTTCTTTTTTTCATTCTTTTTTTTTTTTTTTTTTGCATTTATCTGTTCAGTTTTGCCAATACCATTTATTAAAAAGACTGTCTTGGCTCTGGCTGGTGACTCAGTGGATAGCGCATTGGCCCAGTGTATAGACATCCTGGGTTTGATTTCTGGTCGTGGCATGCAGGAGAAGTGACCACCTGCTTCTCCTCCTTCCATCTCCCACTTCTCTCCCTGTTCCCCTCCTGTAGCCAGTGGCTTGATTGGTTTGTGTGGCCCTGGGTGCTGAGGATAGCCCTGTTGGAGTGAATCAGCCTCAGATATTAAAAATAGCTTGGTATTTGAGCATTAGCCCCAGATGGTGTTGCTGGGTGAATTCTGGTCCTGACACATGTGGTAATCTGCCTCAATATCTCCCCTCCTTCCACCAAAAAAAAAAAAAAAAGACTGTATCCCACTGTATATTCTTGCCCTCTTTGTCGTAGATTAATCGACTGTAGACATGGATTTATTTCTAAACTCTCAATTCTGTCCCATTGATCCTTGAGTCCCTTTTTATGCCAGTGTCATGTGGTTGATTACTGTAGCCTTATAGTATAGTTTGATTACACTGGGGAACAATTTTTTTTTTATTTTTTGTTGCATAAGGTTTTAGAACGATTTCTATATATTTCTGCATCACTGATTCCAAATCTAAAATCCATTTATTGATGCATGCTCTAGTTTTTAAGTAATTTTAATTTCTTTTCGTTACAGTTAATGTCATGCATTGATTGTTAAATTGGAGTTAAAGGGCAACGACTCTTGGATTGAACATAACCACAAAGCAATTAATGTTTTACAAGCATCACTTTTTCATAATTGTAGTTGTTTTTAAATGTAAAAAATTATTATCTGATAAAAACATCCTCTTATTTTGTTTTAAGATTGAATCATGGCTTCTTTGAGTAGGCATAAATGTAAGACCAGTCCTGACACCTTCTGTTATATATGTGGTTGTTACAACTTCAATGTCAAAGGCGCAATATTTCATCATTTGTGACATGTGCATATATTGACTATTTTCAGGTTCCACTTGGCTATCAAGATAAGAATTGTGCTCCTCATATTGTGTGTCATAATTGTGAGGAAATGTTTTATGACTGGACAAAAGGAAAACTCAAAAGAATGCCTTTGGGTATTCCCACGTTTTGGTGTGAACCTAAGAACCACAGCAGTGACTGTTATTTCTGTCTGACCCATACAAAGGACATCGGCAAGAAAAAATGGCATATGATCACATATCCTAATATTTCTTCAGCAATACGACCTATCCCACACTATGAGACACTCCCAGTTCCAGTTTTCAATGGTTTTATTTCTCCTAAGGACGAAGAAAGTGAACATGGTGATCAAGTGTATTTTGATAAGATGCATGAGGAAATGATTGTAGAATCTGAAGGGTCTTCTTCTGATGCCAAGCAGTCATTAACCCATCAGCAGTTTAGCCAACACTAATTGAATGACTTAGAAAGAGATTTGGGCCCATCAAAGAAAGTAGCTGAGTTATTAGCTTCCAGGCTTCAAGAAAAGAATGTACTTTACGGGGCAGCTAAAGTATCCCATTTCAGGAAGCATGAACAAAACTTTTTTTTTTTAAAGGGACAGAGAGAGAGAGTCAGAGAGAGGGATAGATAGGGACAGACAGACAGGAACGGAGAGAGATGAGAAGCATCAATCATTAGTTTTTCGTTGCCGTTATGACACCATAGTTGTTCATTGATTGCTTTCTCACATGTGCCTTGACTGTGGGCCTTAAGCAGACCAAGCAACCCCTTGCTGGAGCCAGTGACCTTGGGTCCAAGCTGGCGAGCATTTTGCTCAAGCCAGATGGGTTCACGCTCAAGCTGGCGACCTCGGGGTCTCGAACCTGGGTCTTCCGCATCCCAGTCCGATGTTCTATCCACTTCGCCACCTGGGCTTGCTGGTCAGGCATCATGAACAAATTTTTGTGGACGTTTTTTCCAAAGACAAACAGTTTGTTTACTGTCATGATATCAGTAGTCTTCTCAGCCAGCTAGGTGTTACAACTTACACTCCAACAGAATGGCAGCTATTTCTTGACAGCTCTAAATGGAGTCTGAAATGTGTTCTCCTACACAACAGTAATGTTTATGCAGCGGTTCCAACTGGTTATTCAACTCATCTGTGAGAAGATTATAATGACATAAAAATTGTCCTCGACTTTCTAAAGTATGAGGAGCATAGCTGGATCATTTGTGTGGATCTGAAAATGGTCAATTTCCTGCTAGGACAACAGAGAGGTTTCACGAAGTATCCTTGCTTTCTGTGTTTGTGGGACAGCCGAGCTTGGGAGAAACACTGGACACAGAAGGAGTGGCCAAAACGTGAAGCTCTGGAAGTAGGGATGCAAAATATTGTGAATGAACCTGCAATTAATCAACACAAGATCATTTTTCCCTCACTTTACATCAAATTTGGCTTAATGAAGCAGTTTGTTCAGGCTTTGAATAGAGAAAATGAATGCTTTCAACATATTATTTTTGCTTTTCCTGCCTTGTCTTTCAAGAAGATAAAAGCAGGTGTATTCACTGGACCTTTAATTCAAACCCTCATATGTGATGAATTTGCCAGGAAGATGAATAAGGAGGAGAAAGCAGCATGGCAGTTACAAAGAACTTTCTTGGCAGAAAACTAGGAACTTCTGGTTCAAAGGATGCTGTTGGCTTTCCGCGACATTGGATGTAACATGAACGTTAAGATTCACTTCCTGAACAGTCACCTTGGTAAGTTTCATGAAAATCTTCGAGCTGTTAGTGATGAGCAGACTACTGCTGATGCATCAAACAAGATTGTCCTTAACAACTACACAAACGCAAGAGCTACAAATGCAGATTTGTGCCTGAATAGAATTTAAATAAGTTTTGTGCAAATTTTATGATTAAAATAAGTGTTTTAATATGTTCTGTTTTGAAATTGTAGACAAATTCTGATGCAATTATATCTTTTAGTGTATCAGTGTATTTACTGCATTATATAAATTATTATATTTTCACTAAGATGATGCCCAAGAAGACATTCTACTCTCTTATGTTAAACTAAATGTTGAAAATTTTACAATAAGGTGAAAACCTAAAATCTTGAATTGCAAAACCCTGTAGCTTACAGAGAAAAACTAATGTCAGATTTGAGATCATCACACTCGAATTAGGTAAGGATAAATGTTTTTGTAGATGCAACAAAAATTTTGTTCCCCAGTGTTATCAGATAGTGTGATACCTCCAACTTTGCTTTTTCATCTTAATATTGCTGTGCCTCTTTGGGGTCTTTTGTGTTTTCATATTAACTTTAGGATTATTCATTCTAGTTCTGTGAAAACTGCCATTGGTTTTTTGATGAAGATTGCAGTGAATCTGTCAATTGCTTTGGGTAATATGGACATTTTGACAATGTTAATTCTTCCTATCCACAAATATGGTATATCCTTCCATTTATTTGTGTCTTCTTCAATTTCTTATAGTTTTCTGAGTACAGGTATTTTACCTCTTAAAAGGTTAAATTTATTCCTAGGTATTTAATGCCTTTTTATGCAATTGTAAATGGAATTGTTTTCTTAATTCCTTTTTTTTTATAGTTTGTTATTGGTGTATAAAAATGCAACTGATTTCTGAACATTAATTTTGTATTCTGCTATTTTACTGAATTCATTTATTCTAATAGTTTTTTTCATGGAATCTATTAGGGTCCTCATGTCATCTGCAAATGACAGTTGTGCTTCTTTATTTCCAATTTGAATGCCATTTATTTATTTATTTATTTATTTATTTATTTATTTTGCAAAAGAGACAGATACAGGGAGAGACAGATAAACAGGAAGGGAGAAAGATGAGAAGCATCAATGTGTAGTTCCAGCACTTTTAGTTGTTCATTGATTCCTTCTTATATGTGCTTTGACCAGGATGCTCCAGCTGAGCCATTGACCCCTTGCTCAAGCCTGTGACATCGGACTCAGCCAGCAAACTTGGGCTTCAGGACAGCAACCTTTGGGTTCAAGCCAGCAACCATAGGGTCATGTCCCTGATCCCATGCTTAAACCAGTAACCCTGCACTCAAGCTGGTGAGCCTATGCTGAAGCTGGATGAGCCTACACTCAACCTAGTGACCTCAAGGTTTTTTTACCTAGGTCATTAGCATCTGAGGGTTGACATTCTATCCACTGTGCCACCACCTGGTCAGGAGCCTTTTATTTTTTTTCTTGTCTGATTGCTGTGGCTAGGACTTCTAATATTGTGTTGAATTAAAGTGGTAAAGGTGGCCTGACCAATGGTGGCACAGTGGATAAAATGTTGATCTGGAATGCTGAAGTCGCTGGTTCAAATCCCTGGGCTTACCTGGTCAGGGCACATACAAGAAGCAACTACTATGAGATGATGCTTCCTGCTCCTCTCTTCTCCCTTCCTCCCTCTCTCTCCCCTCTTTAAGAAAATCAACAAAATCTTTTTTAAAAAAGTGGTAAAGGTGAACATCCTTGTTTTGTTCCTCATCTTTAAAAGCTTTCAACTTTTCACCACTGAGAATGGTATTAACTGGGGGTTTGTCATATATATAGCCTTTATTATATTGAGCTATGTTCCCTTTACTGCTGCTCTACTGAGAGATTTTATCATAAATGGATGTTGGATTATCTATATTTTTTCTGTATCTATTGATATGATCATATTATTTTTATCCTTAAATTTGTTTAGGTGGTATATCACATTAATTGAGTTGTGGATATTGAATCAACCTAGCATTACAGGAATAAACCCCACTAACTGTTCATAGAACTTTCTAATAATCCTTTGTATTTCTGTGGTGTCAGTTGTCACTTTTCCTTCATTTCTGTTTTCTTTTTTTTTTTTTTTAATTTGGGTGCTCTTTTTTTCCTGATGAATCTCATTAAAAAATTATTCATTTTGTTTATCTTTTCAAAGAACCAGTTCTTACTTTCACAGATCTCTTTTTTGTTTTGTTTGTTTGTTTTTATATAGTCTCTATTTAGTTTATTTCCACTCTGGTGTTTATTTTCTTTCTTCTTCTTAGGCTTTTTCCTCCATAGTTTCTTTAGGTTTAAGATTCAATTGTTTATTTGAGATTTTTTTGTTTCTAGAGGTAGGCCTGTATAACTTTGAATTTCCCTCTTGGAACTGGTTTGGCTGTATCCATTTATCATCATGAAATGCCCTTCTTTGTCTCTTGTCACAGCCCTTGTCTTAAAGTCTATTTTTTTTCTGGCACAGGTATTGCTACTCTGGCTTTTATTGTTTGTTTCCATTTGCATTAAATACCTTTTTCCATTCCTTTACTTTCTGTCTCTGTGTGTCAACTCAGCCTGCTTCAGTTGTTTGTCTGCCTTTCCCTATAGGCATTTGAGCTTTTAGCTCCAACATAAATTCGTGATCAATTATTCTCAAATGTATGTTCAGTAGTGTTAGCATTCCCCACTGCAGTGCCGGTTAGTATGATTATCTATGCTCTATAAAAACTATTTCACATTTTCCTTTGATAAACAAATCTTCTACCTTTTCTGTTCACCTTTCAACTAATGACTGCCTCATTTTTATCAGTGTACAAACATCCTCTGGTCTTTTCATGTAAACCCTTCCCACCTTCTCCTTCCTGGCCCTAATTGACCTCATTTCCCATTGTATCTACTGCACCATAATTTCTTTCTTTAAGATTTAAAAAAATAATCATATGAAATTATTGTTTTTGTACATCAAAAACTATAAGATTTCATTGATGTTGTTCTACTGGAACACTTACCTCTCATTTCCTAATCTGTATTCAGTGTAATCTGACTTCTTTTCCATCATGCCACTAATACTGCTCGTTAAGGTTATCAACTGCTTCCATATTGCCAAAACCAAAAGACAGTCCCTGTTCTTGCCTTTTTAAGGTAGCTTTAGACTCTGTTGGTCACTCTTTCCTCCTTGAAACACTACCCTTTCTGAATACTCCATAGGCTGTTTTACCAGTTTTCCCTTCTCTTCCTGCCCTCTGTGTCAGTGGTTTTCAACCTTTGACACTGGGGACTGGTGAAAATAGGTGAGCTATTTCAGGGACCGCTAAGACAAAAATAAACCAGAGCATAAGTGAATTTGACTAAGATCATTGGGTCTATAATCTTCATACAATATCAGGCTGGTTAACTCTTTTGCAGACTAACACAAAATTTCTAGTGGACCAGTTCATGGACTAGCAGCTGAAAATCATTGTTCTAAGTAATACACTTCCTCCAGACTTGGAATTACAGTCATGAATCACTTAACAAAGGAATATTCTAAGAAATGTGTCATTACGTAATTTCATTGTAGGAACATCATAAAGTGCACTAACAGAAATCTAGATGGTATAGTGGCTATACTATCGCCTACTACTATAATTGCCTATGCCATCGTTTTATATCAATGGCAGTAGGTTTGTTTACACCAGTATAATCACAAACCATGAATAATGCATTAAATAATGCTCTATGATATGATGACATCACTGGATGACAGGAATTTTTCAGCTCCATTATCATCTTATGGGATCACTATCACATACACAGTCCATCACCGACTGAAACATCATTATATAGTGTACGACTATAGTTCTCCTGCTCTTTTCTTTTTATGCTCTCTTCCTAGGAATTCTATTTATACCCATAATTTTAAATTAATCTCTATTCTGCTTACTACCAGATCTATTTTTTTTTATTTCAGATCTCTCCTTAAAACTTCTATTCAGCTTGATATCTATACTTGCAAGCCATCTAGAATCTCAACATTAACATGTCCAAATAAAATGTTAGTATCCATCCCAAACCTGTTTTCCCTCTAGTTTTTTCAATGTCAGTAAATGGCATAAGCTATACACCTTGCTTTCTTCTTTAAGCTTTCCCTTACCCCCTTCATAGTCAATCCATCAGCAAATTTTGTCCTAATTCCACTTGCAAAATATATCTGCAGGTGGCCTACCTCTTTCCATCTCTATCATTACCACTGGAATCTCACCTGAACTGGCAATGATCCCATTAAGTTCACTTTTTTCTCTCTGCCTCTGCTCTATCCACTTTCTACATAGTAGAGTGATCTTTTAAAAACATAAACTTGGTGATATTATGTCCTTGCTTAAAACCGTCTAAAGGTTTTTTATTGCCCTTACAAGAAAATCTAAACTTATCTTAGTTTACGAGTTCCTGGTAAACCAGTTATTGCTTATCTTTTCAGATTCACTTGCTTCCCTCAGTTCCTTGTGGCCCCCACAGCTCATGGTTTGTTTTATTATCAAGTTCTTCTAGCCTCAAAGCCTTTATGAATGCTATTCTCATTGCCTTTCAAATGGCTCATTCTTATTTTCTTGCTTCCTAAATATATACACTGCTTTATACATCTAAATAGCTAAGAATTTAATAAGATATTTTAATTATAGACCAGAAACAAATGTTTGTGACTTAAGTGTTTACAGTTCTATTTTAGTTATTTTTTTTTTATTTTAGCTAGAGAGAGAGAGAGGGAGAGAGGAACAGATGGGGACAGACAGACAGAAAGTGAGAGCTATGAGAAGCATCAATTCTTCATTGCAGCAACTTAGTTGTTCATTGATTGCTTTCTCATACGTGCCTTGACCAGGGGCTCCAGCCAAGCCAGTGACCCCTTGCTCAAACCAGCGACCTTAGGCTCAAGCCAGTGACCTTTGGCCTCAAGCCAGAGATCATGAAGTCATGTCTGTGATCCCACACTCAAGCTGGCAACCCCATGCTTAAAGTGGTGACTTTGGGGTTTCAAACCTGAGTCCTCAGCATTCCAGGTTGATGATCTATCCACTGCATCATCATCTGGTCAGGCCCATATTTCTGTTATTAATTACAAAAGCAAAACTGCAATTATACTGGCTTTTGTATTTACCTCTGTAGCTACCTTTGCTGTTGTTCTTTACTTCTTTGGGAAAATGTGGACTTAGAGACAGATTTTGACAGAGAAAGTAGTTGAAAAGAGAATGAGGACAGACCTCAGAAGGACTCACTCTCCAAATAGAGAACCTGCCTAGTATTTAGTCAAACAAGTCACAAAAGTAACCAGATTCTCAAGTTTATATTAGTGTATAATGGTGGCAGTAGACAATTTCACATGATTGTGGTCATAAAGACCAAGAAATGTTCTCAGATGTCAACATAGCAAAATCAAGAATTAAATAGTTTTTGTTCAGAATTCCAGGTTTATAGAATATTTGATATTTTAGTATCTTGGAGACCTAAACCCTATTATTTTTGGGTTATCTCAGAGGACAAATTGCTTTACATTTTCCTAGTTGCTTCTGGGAAGTGCTCAGTCATTTTGGAAATAGAGCAGTGTGTCAGTATGGGCTTCCTGCATAGCCTCCTCTGGTCAAGTTCTTGCTGCTAAGGTGTGGATTGGACTGCAGAATTGGCTTTTAGTTGTTCTTTTAAAATTCAGTATCATTAAATGATGTTTTGTGTTATTTGACTAATAGGAGTAGCTAAAGTTGTTTTCATTGATAGTGCTTTTAATAGTTATCAAAAATACAGTCACATAATATGAAGGCTTAAAGATACACTTTCAGGGGAATTTTATTCATCCCTTAAGGTTATGACTTTTTTTTATGCTCAGAAGTATTTTTACTGCCCTTATCAGAGCTATTGGAATTGGCAACTGAGAAACTAATTTACTCTAGCAGATTAGGCTAAAGTAACTACGACTGCAAGAGTCCCCATGTTTGTACTGTCTGTGGCCTACAAGGAAGTGCCAAACTCAAAATATGTGTAAGAGGAGGGTTTCATAAGCCATAAAACATACATAAGGCAAGTTTCCCGAGGAAGAATTAGTGGGTATCATTTCCACATGTAAAACAGCCCTTGAGAGTGGGATTATGATATGTAATTCCAGAATGATTAAACACTTAAATGTGTAAAGGTAAAAACTTAAATAGTCTCCTATTTCTAATTAAGCATTTAGAAATAGGAGACTATCTTTTTTTAAATCTATGCACAAGGAAGAAAGGCTTAACTGAGATATAAAAAGCTCTAATGGGAAAGATTGATATACTTGACTACGTTAAAATGAAGAACTGTTTATCGAGAGACACCAACAAGAAAATGCAAAAATGATCTACAAACTTAGAGAAGATACTTGTAAGACATATAGCTAACAAAGTAGTATTCAGATTATGCACACACACACACACACACACACAAATAGAAAAGGACAAAGCCAATGGAAAAACTACTCCAACACATTAAAACAGATATTCTACAACAAGAAGGAACATAAATGGTGAATAAACATGAAAAATTGTTCAACTTCATTAGTAATTAGGGAAATGCAAGTTAAGACTATAGTGAAATAGCCTGGCCTATGGTGGCACAATGGATAAAAGTGTTGACCTGGAATGGTAAGGTCGCCGATTTAAAACCCCAGGCTCGCCTGACCTGTGGTGGCGCAGTGGATAAAGCGTTGACCTGGGAACACTGAGGTCGCCAGTTCAAAACCCTGTACTGGTCTGGTCAAGGTACATATGGGAGTTGATGCTTCCAGCTCCTCCCCCCTTTCTCTCTTTCTCTCTCTCTCTCTCTCACTCTGTGTCTCCTCTCTAAAATGAGTAAAATAAAATAAAATTTAAAAAGAAACAACAAAAAACCCAGGCTTGCCTAGTCAAGGCACATATGGGAGTTGATGCTTTCTGCTCCTCCCCTTTTATCTCTCTCTCTGTCTCTTTCTCTGTCTCCTCTCTATAAAATGGATAAATAAAATCTTTAAAAATAGTTGTTAAAAAAATTAAAAAAAAGATTATAGTGAAATATCACATAAAACCCACTAAATTGGCTAAAATTAAGTTTTATAATCACCAGTCACAAAGATCAATAGAAAGTCTTACTACTATTGGGACTTTAAATATATACAACTACTATGGACTCAATTTGGTAATATCTTAATAGTTGAAAATTCACATACCCAGCAATTTCACTAGAATGTATCCTTACAATAACTTTTGCACTTGTGCATAATGAGACATCCATAAGGATATTCATAGTAAGATTGAAACTTTGTATTTCTATCACCTTTTCTGAAACACATTGGATAGATGTGTCAATTGATGGATGCTGGTGCCAATTCAATGCCAACAAGAATCCCTGATTTGGGGTGCAGTGAAGAAAGAAACTTTATTCAATGCAAACAGATCAACTGTGATGTAACACAGATGTGGAACAGCTCAATAGTGTTACAGCTCAATTTTGAGACAGCATGAGTTGGAACAGTATGGCTGTGAGCTGGCCCTGGGACGAGGCCACCCTTAGGTGAGGCTCATCTCTAGTGAAATAGCTCTGCTCCATTCTGGTCCACTCCACCTTCTCTGCTCTGCTTCAGTCTGCTCTGCTCTGGTCCAATGAGACATCTTTGGTATTTTATACCCAGCTAAAGAAATGCAGTCCTCATTGTCCAGTGGAAGGGGAAAGTGCACTCTCTGAGCCAGAGGGGAGGTAATTTATAAAGAGAGAAGTCCCAGCTCCTGGTTCTTGATTTGTGCTTCCTCATTGCAAATGAGATTCTAAATTTTCAAAATTTGACTGGTCCAAAAAGCACTGTCCCCATTGGTCAGAAAGGAGCCTGTTCTGCTTGGTCAGTGAAGATGTTAATGAGGATAGATGCAAAACCCCAACTGGATGTCTCAGTCCTATTGGTTGAAATAGGATTCCAGGAACTCCTTCATGAGGATTGGCTCAGAATGAGGTGCCAGCACAGAGTTCAGTACAGGCTTCTTCCTGAAGTGAGGTTTGTGAGAGGCTCATGTTTAGAAATGGCTGCTAGGTTCTGTTTTTAATTTATTTTTAAAATTATATGTATTTTATTCTTTTAAATCTTAAAAATATTCAAAGTAAATACATATTTGAACATTATAATTCAACTGGCGTAATTATTTTAATATACTTCCAAAAGAACATTTATAATTGATTCCCTAATTTGGGTTAAATGAGTCACTCAATTTTATCTTTTGAAGTGTTATCCAAACAGGACTTGGCTTAGTAATGTCAGTTTTAGTAATTATCATTCTGTAGCAGATGCTACACTATGTGTGGTTTGGAGGTGATCTTAGCTATAGCGCACATAAGATTAATAGCATGTACTATGTGATGTACTAGATATATCTGTAAGTTACAACCTAGGAATCTCTGCTGAATCCTGAACATCAGTTTTCATTTCTCAGGCCCATGGAGGGCAGCAGACAGGACCAAAAAAACTATTTTTGTGACCGTTAATGAACTTTTAAATTTTGGCTAGAAATATTTCCTCAGTGGACGTAAAGCATCCTTTGGTATTTATCAATAAAAATGTAATTCCAGCCCTGGCCAGATAGCTCAATTTGGTATATTCCCCAGAATAGGTATTCTTCTGCTTTCTACAGTTCTCCACTTTTTTCCCCCCAACATATTTTAAAATTAAAGAAATAAAATACAACTCCAGTAAAAGAAAATATAATTGATCTATTTTCCACTGAATCTGAATACTAAACCTGTGGCTTTGATTTTCTAGGGTAGTTGCAACTTCACAGCTCTTAACGGCTAAGCTAATAATGGTGATTGTCCATTTCATTTTTTCTCCCAGCATTTTCATCCATCTGTCTTGTTTTTGGGTCAACCCAGCTTTTAGATGTGCCACAATCTGATCAGCTAATCCTGTGTGCTAGCTCTGCTTTTTCCAAGTTTCCAGAACCTTCCGTGAGCAGCAAGATGTGTTGCTGTAGGTTCTGTTTTAAAATTTGAGCCCCTTAGCCACTAAGAGACCTTCTTGGTAGTTACCTTCTATCTCTAAAGTCTACATCTCTGGTCCATTGCTGAATCAGGTAGAACTTCAGTTTTGTGCATAATTCCTCAGAGAAGTGCTTAAAATAAACAAAAAAGATTTTCATAAAACTATTCATTCTTTTGTGTTTTATCCTGAATAATTTTAACATATTATCTGACTGACAAGTAAGTCACCTCTAATAAAATATAAACTGAAAATAGATTTGTTTTTTCTTCCTTGTCTAGACTACTTAATTTTGTTCCTCTTTGCTATTGTCTTGTTCCAAAAGAATCAGCCTGGTGTGAAATCCGTGGCAAGGATGTTATTCAGAGTTTAATTTAATTATCTAGAAACTCAGTGGAAACCCAGCAGAAAGAATATGAATCTTTCTAGAAGATGCTAAAAATTCTTTGAAAAATTAAGAATTCATAGACATAATTTCACTAAAATAGATTTAATCATTGTTAGAAATGGAATAAATGAATGAATGATTGAATGAATAGTTGATTCAAAATGCATCATTAATGAATTAGAAATAATTATGTCATTTTGTCCTAAAAGTATTCCTCTAAGGAATCATTAACATTATATAGAAAACTTTTAAAAAATGATACCCAGTGAAGCATTCAGATGACAGCAGCCCCAACCTGCATCTTGACTATAATATCATAAGAGACCCTGAGCCCAAATTGTCCAACTAAGCCCCTCCCAAATTTCTGAACTACAGAAACTATGAGATAGTAAATGTTTATTGTTTTAAGTACTAAAAGAAAAATGATACCCAAGCACTAGTTTAATTAAATCAGAATCTCTAGGAGAAGGCCTTAGCCATTAGTATTTCTTAAAAACCCCACAGATGATTTTAAACTGTAACAGGTTTGTGAACTACAAAGCTATATCTTGTACTTAAATTGTGGTACATGGATAACATCACCCGGGACATCATCAGATATTACTCTTAGCCTCCACCCTGACCTACTGAATCAGAGTCCAAAGTTTAACAAAGACCCCCAAGTGATGTGAAACAACTCAAGTTCGAGAAGCTTTCAATAGTTGGAATTACTTTCTATCCTGCATAGCATTTTGCTACATGTTGGATCAGTAGATTGGGGACAGGTCTTTCTCTTTAAGATTATTATTCCCATTTTAACCTGGAAACAGCTCAATCACCATTTTAGTAAATCCAATCATAAAGAAACAATCAAATACACAGGTACCTGGAAAGGTGCTCAGCATTACTAATAATCTGGGAAATGCAAGTCATAATCACAATGAGATACTGCATCACAAGTTAATGTAGCTATTATAAAGACGAAAAAAGTAGCAAGTTGGTGAAGACATGGATAAAAGGGAGCCCTTGTGCACTTTTGGTGGGAATGTAAATTGGCGCAGCGACTATGAAAAACAGTGTTGAGGTTCCTCAAAAAATTAAAATAGAACTACCATGTAATCTAGCAACTTCCCACTTCTGGGTATTTATCTGAAGGAAACAGAAACACTAAAAATGGTATGTACACCCCTATGTTCATTGCAGCATTATTCACAACAGCCAAGACATGGAAACAATCTAAATGTCCACTGATGAATAAAGAAATGAACGAATAAAGAAAATGTGGCATGTGGCGTGTGTGTGTGTACGTGAAATATTATTCAGCCATAAAAAGATGGAAATTCTGCCATTTGTGACAATGTGGACAGATTTTGAAGGCATTATGTTAAATGAAATAAGACAAATACCATATGATCTCTTTTATATGTGGAATCTAACACACACACAAAAAATAGTGAACAGATTGGCAGTTATCAGAGATTAGGGATGAGGGTGCAAGAAATGGTCAGGGACCAGGGCACATGCCACTGAGCCCACTATTAAACCTGCCTCTGACAATCCCTTAATATCAGCAATATGCAGTACTGATTAAATTTTCCCAATTGTCTTATAAATTTTTAAAAACATTTTATTTATTGATTTTACAGAGAGAGGAAAGAGGGGCAAGAGGAGCAAGAAGTATCAACTCATAGTCGCTTCACTTTAGTTGTTCATCAGTTGCTTGTCATCTGTGTCTTGACCAGGCAAGCCCAGGATTTCAAACCAGCAATCTCAGCATTCCAGGTCAATGGTCTATCCACTGCACTACAACAGGTCAGGCTGTCTTATAATTTTAAAATAGTTTAAATCAAGATTCAAATGGCCCTGGCCAGTTGACTCAGTAACAGAGTGTCAGCCTGGTGTGTGAATGTCTTGGGTTCAATTTTCAGTCAGGGCACCCCAGTGCTGAAAATGGCTCCATGGCTTCCACCTCAGGCACTAAGAAGAGCTCGGTTGCTGAGCAATAGAGCAATGCCCCAGGTAGGCAGAACACTGCCCCTTAGTGGGCTTGCTGGGTGGATCCTTGTCAGGGTGTGTGCGGGAATCTGTTTCTGTCTCCCCTCTTCTCACAAAGTCACACTGATAACCACAGCTTTCTTCCTCCTCCATCCAGTCCACATTTGTCTTACCTCCTGCCAGGCTGACTGAGGTTTTGCTGCTTGGTAGGGTGGACCAAAGCTCCATTCACAGAGTCTCTGAGGCCTCGAAGAATCTCCTTTTTGGATTGCTACCATTTTCCATTGACTACTGGAACAAGAGGTGCCTCAGGGAGCCACAGATGGCTTGAGAGTCAGACTCAGTTTAAACTTTTGCTTGAACGGAACTGTGTGTTCCCTTCAATAGAAACATTCCTCCTAGGTCACTAAGCCCAAGGTCAAACAGGAAGCAAGACCTTTTTCAGTGGCTATTTGGTGTCATAGTGTGAGGGGCCACTCCTACCTGTGCCCCTTGGTTCCCAGACTGACGCAATCTGACAATGGCAGAGATGAGGAATTTACCTTGTCGGTAAATGCTGCCAGTTGTCACCACATCTGCGTCTTCCACAGGCCATTCCACTATTCTATTCAGTATCTCTTTCTAGGGAATGAAGCATGTGATAAAAACCAGTGAATTCTGCAGTCAGGAGCCTACTGTCACATTACCATCTCTGAAATGTGTGGGTCCTTTTGGAAGGAGGTGTTGAGTTGTAGCAGCATGGTGACAGTTACAGCATTCTGAAAACCTGTGAATGTTGGTGCTGGCAGAAGTGCTGGGGCTAGGAAGGCAAAGCCACACTTGAAGCAAGTACCAATCTGAGACTAATTCTGGCCTCACCCTGATGGAAAGCATCCAATGTCACCTTAATGCAACCAAGTCTCTGGCTGATCCTCTTGGGAGCTATGTCATTTCAGTGTCTCAATGTTGATCAGCTGCCAGCAAATCAGACATTCAGCTCTGGCAGGAACTAGATCAGCCTTGTAGAGAGAAAATGTGTGCCATTGAGCCTGTGCATACATACTGCCTCATGCATTCTGTGTACATAGACCTGAGAAGGTGAGGGAAAAACACAGATGAATTTGCACAGGATGGATCATCTTGACTACCTGATTATTGTTATGGGATGAATTGTGTCGCCCAACAGTCACATGTTAAAACCCTGAACCCCAATGTTTCTGTATTTGGAAATGAAGACTTAAGGAGGTGATTAAGGTTAAATGAGACCATAAGATAGGGGCCCTAAACCAATAGGTTACCCCTATAAGAAGAGGAATGTTATATAGCAGTAGTATATTAATAAAGCTGGGAATTTAAAAAAAAAATAAATAAATAAAAATGAGGAATGATGGGAAGTGACAAAAGAGAAAGAGACATCAGTGAACTCTCTACATGCATGCACAGAGGAAAGGGCACATGAGGACACAGAGAAAGGCGGCCTTCCACAGGTCAAGAGGAAAGGCTTCATCAGAAACCAATCCTGATGGCAACTTGATCTTGGACTTTCAGCCTCCACAATTGCAAGAAAACAAATGTCTATTGTTTAAGCCACTCAGTCTGTGGAATTGTATTATGGCAGCCCAAGTGAACTAATATGATTATTGAGAGCCTCTTTCACAGTGGATACCTTGGTGGGCATTTACGTGAGTTATAAATATCTTCAGTCTATATACATTCCAGAAGTCCATCCACATACCTCTCTCCCAGCCCTCCTTGTCACCAAACATACACTTTATTTTTTTCCAAGTCCTGAACAACCTGGTAAGCCTGTTAAGCACTGCACATGAATTACATGGTCATGCCTAGACCATCTTCCCTCAGTACAAAGTAAACCAGTCATCAGACCTGAAGCTCCACCCCCTGAGAGGATTGCTTTTTGCTCCTTTCCTACAAGCTTTCCCTGAGTGGGGCTTTAGTTGATCAGCTCATTGCTTCTGTCTGGCCCTACCATACCATGTACATCTATTAATTAATCTGGCCCCCACTTTTTCCTTCTCTATACATGGCTGCAGGGAACTCCCCAGTGGGCCATTCGTGCATGTTGAGAGAGGGTTATGAAGCAATAGGAAGAGGTACAATGGAAGCCTACACCACCTGATCCTGAAGTTTATGTTTGGTTTCCATGTCTGCAGAGCTTGGTAAATATCATTTACATTGTCCTATGAGTGCTGCTGAGCATGCTCAGGTCATGAGAGGCAGTTTAACTCACAAAGTCATTTTTGATTCAAGGCCAGATGTTCATTATATATTGGGGCTCTCAAACAATCCAGGAACTACTTTCCAAGTAAACAAAAGTTGTCAGTGGTTGATTTTACTTGGCCTCACTGGATCTTAGTAGGGCTCCCTATGGCATCTGCCACTGATTCTTCCACTCTGTTGGGTCTACTGGTCAGACTGCTTCTAGCACAGCTGGATTTGTTTCAGACTGTCTTCATGTACTGTGCCCACTCACAAGTGGTCGCTTTGCAAGTCAACCAGTAATTAGGTCTAAGTAGTACAGTAGAACTTGGTTTAAGTTGCCTTCAAAATCCAAAGAAACTCATGAGTGTTGCCTTTCCCATGTGGTATGTAAGGCAAGGTGCAACAACTCTGTCTCACTTGTGCAAGGAGATATCCCATCATGCCCCGGGCATTACCCCAGAAACCTCACCAAGGTAGCAGCTCTTGAACATCTGAGGGATTATCTCCCAACTCCTTGGCATACATGTGTATGACCATTGCTACTAAGGTGCCTGCCACCTGTGTTCCCTGGATCCAGTTAGCATATCTTCAGGGTTATGGCCCAGGGTAATGTTCTGTAGAATATCAAGACAAACAAGTTCCATCCAGATATTTATACGGTGGGATGTGATTTAGACCTGAGGCAGGACAGTTAAGATATCATACTATCCTTGACACATGATAGCAAACTACATTTAGTTATTTTTGCTGATGGAGGACAGGGTAGTGAAAGCATTTTCTAGGTCATTAGCTGCTTTCTAAGTGCCAGAAAGTGTTGTCTTTGGGGAAGTGAACTCACAGCAATCCTACTGAGAGAAAGCCAACCTCACCCCACACTCTGATCTGCTGGTGCCTCCAATTAGCCAAATCCAGCTGAAAGCCAATCCTACAGGTCAACTTGTGGGGACACAGAGGAGAGTAGAGAACATGGAGATTGGGCCTAAAGATGCAAATGGAAGCCACCCATCACACTTATATGTAACATAATATATAGTGCTTGCCTGACAAATGAATGGGGTCAATGGCTCCTGCTCCCATGTTAAGGGAAGCTTGTTTTTTCAGGCATAGACTTAAGTTAGAAGTCATGTTACAGGGAAGGAAGCTGTCTGAACCAAAGTGATTAAAATTTTACTGCCAGTACATGATGCACTTTCTGACTACTTACTGTACAATGGAGACAACTAGTGAGTGCAAGATTTGAGATTTTGAAAGTTCTAGTGTCCTCTGCTAATTTACCATGGTTCAACAGTCTCCTTAATTTGGAGTTTTATCACAATCTCATTCCTCCCCTTTTCAGCTCAGACTGGGTCACATTCTTCTTTTTGGAGACTATCAGGAGGTACAGGATGTTAAAAAGATATTGGCACCTATGGACAAAGCTTGAAGACATGCTAAGTGAAATAAGCTGGTCACAATAAGACAAATACTGTGTGATTGCAATTATATGTGGTCCCTAGAGTAGTCAAACTCAGAGACAGAGTAGAAGGGTGGTTGTCATGTATTGGGGGGGTGAGAAAATGGGGAGTTGCTGTTGAATAGATATAGGGTTTCAGTTTTTCAAAATAAAAGAGTTCTGGAGATGGAAGGCAGTAATAGTTGCACAAGAATATAAATGTAATTACTGCCACTAAACTCTAACACTTAAAAATGGTTAAGATGATAAATTTTGTTATGTGTAACTTGCCACACAAACACACACAAAAATATTGGCACCTTATATAGAAAAGCACATGGGTTTGAGAGGTGCTTCAACTGATTAAAAATCTCAGCATTAGCACTTACTAGCTATGTGGCCTTGGGCAAGTTACTTAATCACTGGGAGCCTCAATTTTCTTATTTCTATATTGGAATTGCCACTAGCCTTCTCACTGGATTACTGAGAGAATCAGGGAGGAAACACGCATAAACATTTCCAGCAGAAGCTGTCTCTAGATGTTGATTCCTTTTCCTTCAAAACAAAACCATGGGGGCCCTGACAGGTTAGCTCAGTTGGTTAAAGCATCTTCCTGAAACACCAAGTTTGGGCTTTGATCCCCAATGAGGGCACAAATGGGAAGTGACCGAAGAACATACAACTACTGTATTCCTCCATATATAAGACACACCATTTTTCAAAAAATTTGGGGTCTAAAAACTGGGTAGGTCTTCTACAGTGGTTATAGATTTTTTTTTAACTTGTATTTCTTGCTTTTTTGCACTTGTTTTTGCGCTCATTGTTGAAGACAGTGATTTGTCATCAGACACAGATGAGGACAAGCTAATGATTGAGAGTTTTGACACTGATGAGGAGTTGTATGAATTTTTTTTAATTTTTATTTATTTCTTTTATTAATTTTCATGGGGTGACACCAATAAATCAGGGAACATATGTACAATGAAAAGATCTTCAGATTATCTTAACATTCAATTATGTTGCATACCCATCAACCAAAGTCAAATTGTCCTCTGTCACCTTCTATCTAGTTTTCCCTGTGCCCCACCCCTTCTCCCTATTCCACCCTCCCCTCCCACCCCCCACCCCATAAACACCAACCACTTTCTTGTCCATATCTCATAGTCCCACTTTTATGTCCCACCTATGTATGAAATCATACTGTTCTCAGGTTTTTTTTTCTGGTTTACTTATTTCACTCCGTATAATGTTATCAAGGTACAACCATTTTGTTGTAAATGATCCGATGTCATCATTTCTTATGGCTGAGTAGTATTCCATAGTATATATGTACCAAAGCTTTTTAATCCACTCGTTCTCTGACGGGCACTTGGGCTGTTTCCAGATCTTTGCTATTGTGAACAATGCTGCCACGAACATGGGGGCGCATTTCTTCTTTTCGAACAGTGTTATGGTGTTCTTAGGGTATATTCCTAAAAGTGGGATAGCCGGGTCAAAAGGCAGTTTGACTTTTAATTTTTTGAGGAATCTCCAAACTGTTTTCCACAGTGGCTGCACGAGTCTGCATTCCCACCAGCAGTGCAGAAGGGTTCCCTTTTCTCCACATCCTTGCCAGCACTTATTTTGTGTTGTTTTGCTGATGAGTGTCATTCTGACTGGTGTGAGATGATATCTCATTGTGGTTTTAATTTGCATTTCTCGAATGATTAGTGATGTTGAGCATTTTTTCATATGCCTTTTGGCCATCTGTATGTCCTCTTTGGAGAAATTTCTATTCATTTCTTTAGCCCATTTTTTGACTGGATTGTTTGTCTTCCTGGTGTTGAGTTTTATAAGTTCTTTATAAATTTTAGTTATTAACCCCTTATCAGATGTGCTGTCGAATATGTTCTCCCATTGTGTGGTTTGTCTTTTTATTCTGTTCTTATTGTCTTTAGCTGTGCAAAAACTTTTTAGTTTGATATAGTCCCATTTGTTTATCTTGCCTTTTATTTCATTTGCCCGTGGAGATAAATCGGCAAATATATTGCTACTACAGATGTCGGAAAGCTTGCTGCCTATGTTTTCTTCTAAGATGCTTATAGTTTCACGGCTTACGTTTAAGTCTTTTATCCATTTTGAATTTGTTTTTGTGAATGGTGTAAGTTGATGGTCTAGTTTCATTTTTTTGCAGGTGGATGTCCAATTTTCCCAGCACTATTTGTCAAAGAGGCTGTCTTTACTCCATTGTATGTTCTTTCCTCCTTTGTCAAATATCAGTTGTTCATATAGGTGTGGGGTTATTTCTGGGTTCTCTGTTCTGTTCCATTGATCAATGTGCCTGTTCTTAGGCCAGACCAGGCTGTCTTGAGTATAATGGCCTTGTAGTAAACCTTGATATCCGGAAGAGTGATACCTCCTGCTTTATTTTTTCTTTTTAAGACTGCTGAGGCTATTCGTGTTCTTTTTTGGATCCATATAAATTTTTGGAATATGTGTTCTATATCTTTGAAGTATGTCATTGGTATTTTAATTTGTATTGCATTGAATTTATAAATTGCTTTGGGTGATATAGACATTTTAATGATGTTTATTCTTCCTAGCCATGAGCATGGTATATGCTTCCACTTGTTTGTATCTTCCTTGATTTCTTTTATCAATGTTTTATAATTTTCCGAATACAAGTCCTTAACCTCCTTGGTTAAGTTTACTCCTAGGTACTTTATTTTTTTGGCTGCAATAGTGAAGGGGATTGTTTCCTTAATTTCTTTTGCTGAAAGTTCATTGTTGGTATATAGAAATGCCTCTGATTTCTGAGTATTAATATTATATCCTGCCAACTTGCTGAATTCATTTATAATGTCCAGTAGTTTTTTGACTGAGACTTTAGGGTTTTCAATATACATTATCATATCATTTGCAAATAGTGACAGTTTTACTTCTTTTCCAATTTGGATGCCTTTTATTTCTTCTTCTTGTCTGATTGCTATAGCTAGGACTTCCAGAACTATGTTAAATAAGAGTGGTGAAAGGGGGCTCCCCTGCCTGGTTCCTGATCTTAAGGGGATTGCTTTTAATTTTTGTCCATTTAGTATGATGTTTGCTGTGGGTTTGTCGTAGATGGCCTTTATCATGTTAAGGAATGTTCCCTGTATTCCCACTTTACTGAGAGTTTTGAGCATGAATGGGTGCTGGATTTTATCAAATGCCTTTTCTGCATCTATTGAAATTATCATGTGATTTTTGTCCTTCCTTTTGTTTATGTGATGAATCACATTGATTGATTTGCGAATATTGAACCAGCCTTGCCTCTCCAGAATAAATCCCACTTGATCGTGGTGTATGATTTTTTTCATATATTGCTGGATCCGGTTGGCTAATATTTTGTTGAGAATTTTAGCGTCTAAATTCATCAGGGATATAGGCCTATAATTTTCTTTCTTTGTGTTGTCTTTGCCCGGTTTTGGGATCAGAATTATGCTCGCCTCATAAAAGGAGTTTGGAAGTCTTCCTTCCTCTTGAATTTTTTGAAATAGCTTGAGGAGGATAGGAGTTAGTTCTTCTTTGAATTTTTGATAGAATTCACTTGTGAAGTCATCAGGCCCAGGACTTTTCTCTTTTGGGAGTTTTTTTGATAACTGTTTTGATCTCATTTGTTGTAATTGGTCTGTTTAGGTGTTCTGATTCTTCCAGATTGATTTTTGGAAGATTATATGATTCAAGAAATTTGTCCATTTCACCAAGATTGTCTAATTTTTTGGCATATTGTTCTTCATAGTATTTTCTTACAATGCTTTGTATTTCTATTGTGTCAGTTGTTATTTCTCCACTCTCCTTTCTAATTTTATTTATACGAGTCCTCTCTCTTTTTTTCTTGGTGAGTCTACTTAAAGGTTCATCAATCTTGTTTACCTTTTCAAAGAACCAGCTTCTGTATTCAATGATCCTCTGTATTGTTTCCTTTGCCTCTATGTCATTTATTTCTGCTCTGATCTTTATTATTTCCTTTCTTCTACTTATCTTGGGTTTTATTTGTTGTTGTTTCTCTAGTTCTTTTAGATGAAGGGTCAGGTTGCTTATTTGAGCTTTTTCTAGCTTCTTATATATGCCTGTAGTGCAATAAACTTCCCTCTCAGAACTGCTTTTGCTGTGTCCCATAAATTTTGAGTTGATGTATGCTCATTATCATTTGTTTCTAGAAACTTTTTTATTTCTTCTTTGATCTCATTGTTAATCCATTCATTATTTAATAACATGCTATTTAGTTTCCAAGTGTTTGAGTATTTTTCAGTTTTTCTTTTGTGATTAATTTCTAGTTTCATGGCATTGTGATCAAGAAAATGCTTGATGTGATTTCAATCTTCTTAAATTTATTGAGAACATTTTTGTGTCCTAACATGTGTTCTATCCTAGTAAACGTACCATGAGCGCTTGAGAAGGATGTATATTCTACTGCTTTAGGGTGAAAAGTTCTGAAGATATCTATTAAATCAACTTGATCTAGTGTATCCTTTAAGTCTGCTGTTTCTTTCTTTATGTTTTTTTTTTCTGAGGATATATCCAATGATGTTAGTGGGGTATTGAAATCCCCTACTATGATAGTATTGTTGTTAATCTCGCCCTTTATATCCATCAAAGTCTGCTTTATGTATGTCGGGGCTCCTATATTTGGTGCATAGATATTTATAATAGTTATATCTTCCTGTTGAATTGTTCCCTTTATCATTATGTAGTGTCCTTCTTTATCTCTTACTACAGTCTTTGTTTTAAAGTCCATTTTGTCAGATATAAGTATTGCTACCCCGGCTTTTTTTTCATTTCCATTTGCATGAAATATTTTTTTCCATCCTTTTACCTTCAGTCTATGTGCATCTTTTGTTTTAAGGTGTGTCTCTTGTAGACAGCATATGTATGGGTCCTGTTTTTTTATCCATGCAGCTACCCTATGTCTTTTGATTGGATTATTTAATCCATTTACATTTAAGGTTATTCTTGATATGTAGTTGTTTATTGCCATTTTATTCTTTAAAGCTGTATTTTTTTTTTCTTGCTATATTCTTTTCTCCCCTTGAACTGTTCACAACAGGCCCCTTAGTATCTCTTGCACAATCGGTTTGGGTTTAATGAATTCCTTGAGGCTTTTTTTTGTCTGGGAAGGTCTTTATTTCTCCAATTTTAATTTCTTTTTATTTATTTATTTTATGAAGGAGACAGAGAGAGAGAGAGAGAGAGAGAGAGAAAGCGGGGAGGAGCTAGAAGCATCAACTCCCATATGTGCCTTGACCAGACCAGTGCAGGGTTTTGAACTGGCGACCTCAGTGTTCCCAGGTCGACGCTTTATCCACTGCTCCACCACAGGTCGGGCTATTTCTCCTATTTTAAACGTTAGCCTTGCTGGATAGAGTAGTCTTGGTTGTAAGTTCTTGTTCTGCATTACTTTGATTATATTTTGCCATTCCCTTCTGGCCTCAAGTGTTTCTGTTGAGAAATTCGATGTCATCCTTATGGGGGCTCCTGTGTAGCTGATAGCCTTTTCTTCTCTATCAGCTTTTAAAATTTTTTCTTTATCCTTTCACTTTGGTATTTTAACTATAATGTTTCTTGGTGTAGATTTTTTTGGGTTTCTCTTTAGTGGAGTTCTGTGTGCTTCTTGAATGTGTGGAATGTTTCCCAGCCTTAATTTAGGGAAGTTTTCTGCTATGATTTGATTGAACAAAGTTTCCATTTCCTGTCCTCTTTCCTCTTCTTCAGGCACCCCTGAGATGCAAATGTTGTTTCTCTTCATGTTGTCACAGAGCTCCCTTAGAGTTTCCTCACATTTTTTGAGTCTCTTTTTTTTTTCTTCTCTGCTACTGTGCCTTTGTTTACTGTGTCTTCTATCTCGCTGATTCGATCCTCAGCGTGATTCGTACTGCTTTTAATTCCTTCCATTGTGTTCGTCAGTTCCGAAACTGTATTTGTCATTTCTGTGTGATTCTTTTTTATTATTTCAATTTTGTTTTTTATACTTTTTATCTCTTTATTTAGGTGTTCATAATGACTATCCATTGTTGCTCTAATTTCTTTGAACATCCTAACCATCATTATTCTAAATTCTGCTTCTGGTAGTTTGGTTATATCTGGTTCATTCAGGACCTTCTCTGGGGATTTCTCTTGATTCATTTGGTTTGCATTCCTCTGCCTGCCCATTGTTTTTGTGTATAAGCAAGTTGTGGGCACTGGAGTCCAGTAGGTGTTGCCTTTGTGTTCTCTAGGTGTGCTGTCTGCAGACCTGCCACCCCCTCTGCCACTGCCTAGGGCGGTTGGTTATGGGCGTTGCCAGCGCCAGCCCACTGCGGCTGTTGCTGTGATTTCCGCCTCTCCTCCGCGGGAGGGGCTGTCCCTCAAGCAATAAACCTCAGCACCAAGGGTAGAGGTGAGCATCTTTGCTCATCTGCGGACCCAGCCTGTTTCTGGGGTTACGCCCAGCACCAGCAGTCAGAGCGTGCTCGCCACCGTTTTGCGGGTTGGGCAGGGCTTTTGACGTGCTCTCAGCTGTGAGCCTTTGCCCTTCCGGAGCTTTAGCCCTGCCCTCGAGGCCAGGGCCCTCCTTCGCAGGGTCGCTAACTGTGGTTTATTGGGCCGGGTGTGTTTGCTGGCGTGAGCTCAGCTGTGAGCTTCCGCTCTCCGGACTCTACCCCACGCCAGCATTCAGGGTCAGCTTGCACACGTAGGATGGCAAACCGTGGTTTCTCTGGCCAGGCGGGGCTAGTAGCATGAGCTCAGCCTCTAGCCCCCCGCCCGTCTCTGGTCCTAGCCCCGTCCCAGTGGTCAGGGTCGGCTTGCGCAGGGTCGCAGAGCAGATCTTTGGTTCCTGGGCTCCCGCTTTTTTCCCGCAGGTGGGATTACAGGCAGGCCCGCAGCTGCCGGACTGCTTTCGGGCGTCCCCTCCGCCCCTCTGGGCTAGACTGAGCTTACATCGGTTGGGCCTCTGCCCACGCCAACAGAACCTCTGACAGAACTGCTTTTCAGCATCCTGCCGCCACCATACACTTCAGCAACCCTCAGTAGAGATGGAAGTGCTCTAGGTCTCCATACTGTAGGCCTGGGAGCTTCCTCCCTCTAAGAAGCTCTGCTCTAAGTGCCGCGGGAGAGCTTGTTTGGCTGGTGTCCTGTCTTTCTTTGCTGGTATTGCTAGTTCCAGGGGCAATATTTGTTTTCGATTAGGGAAGTGACTTATCCCAGGGTTAGGGTGGCTGTCTCTCAGAGTGTTTGTCCCTGTGCCTTCAGTCCACACTCTCTTCCCGTTCCTCTGGTCCTCTCCTCTGTCCCCATTCCCCGGAACCCCGGGTGCGTGGTTGTGAGAGAGGTTTTCTGCGCTGTCCCTTTAAAAAGAATCTTGGGTCTGAGAAAGCTGTCTCTCTCTCACAAACAGTCTTCTCACTTGTTTTACAGCTCAATACTGTCCAAACGCCTCTTCTAGGCTCTGGGACTGTAGGCTGGGGCTTGGTTCCTGGGACCCAGGTCCCTCCCTCTCCGCCAAACTCTCCTCCTGCCACGCGGGTCTCTCCGGGCTGCCGTTTGCTCCGGGGAGCTGGGCAGCCCTCTTCGCGTTTTCGCTATTCCTACCAGTCTCAATGTGGCTTCTGCAGTGTTCCTTGGTTGACAAGTCCACTTAGTTTAGTTCAAAGTTGGTTTATTCAGATGATGGTTCTTAAAATTGAGTTATAATCCACTTTGGTTCTGGGAGTTGGAAGTTGGTACGTCCGTCTACTCCATCGCCATCATCCCCTTTGAGGAGTTGTATGAATTTTATGATGAATGAAACTTGAGTTCAATAACTTTTTGTAAAACTTTCTTTTTTCAAAATTCAGCCCCCAAATTATGATGCGTGTTATACATGGGGGCGTCTTATACATGGGGGAATATGGTATATCTGCTCCTCTGCATAATTGCTGTTAAAATAAAAAGTAAATTTCAGTGTACACCATGTCTCATAGACTTGACCAGAGGGAACTGGGAAAGGCTAAAGCAAAAAACAAACAAAACCATCCGAAAGCAAAAACACAAGCTCTACAAAAAAAGAAAATCAGAAAAAATTGCTTTTCTGTTTGGGCCTTGAGGATGGAGTGCTAGGAACCTAAGAACATGAAGGAATTTCTAGGTTCTCTTCCTTTCTCATCTCTCGCCTACAAATTATGCCTTATAATGAACAATTTTTAAATTTTATTAATTTGAGATAGAGCGGTCCCCTTATTTATGCACTAGCTGTACCCAGTTATGCATTGCTGTGTCTCAGTCTGGTTAAATGGAAAAGAAAGAAAAGAGAAAGCGCACATTTCTAGTATGTTTAATTTCACAATGCTTGTGGGTATACAATATTTTTTGTTGTTCCATTGTCTATGCAGATATAGAGATTGTCTGGTTTGCTGACTCTAGAACATGCAAGAAGCAATCCGTGTCTAGATCTAAACCGCACAATTCTAAAGATTGACCCTGAGCTTTGTTGATGGTGATTGCAAATGCCAATCAAATTGGGAATTGCAATCTCTTAAATTGAAATGGCATATCCGTTGGAATCATAGGAATGTGAGGAATGAGGACATCTTCACCTTTGAAAGGTCCTGTCAGATTGTTGCTTCTATGACGTTGTTCATTAATTTTTGTACTGCAAGCCGTGTGCTGTTGCAAAGCTTTGGCTGGTTGATATTTCACAACATGATAATTGGCACACCGATTTTCAATTGCAGTATGTGCGGTGGCATCCCTGGCAGATCGAGTGAATTCAAAATTTCTGTTGGATAATTAACCGCTTCATCTGCTTCCACAACAGTGTCGACGGACTTGTATGTGACTGCCTTGCTTTGAATGTTAGATTGAATAATGTTAAGTTCGTAGACGTCTTTGTTCTTGGCCGCAATAATAGACTGTTCACTCAGCCATTCGTGATTCTTATAATTGGTTTGAATATTGGGAAATATTTTTCAACCAATATTGAGAAAAACTTTTTCAACCAATTCTTCTTTTGACATCACTAAATTGCAGAAGTTATGAGGCAATGAAATTTTTCCTGAGGTTAGATCAACTGGCACCTTTCTGTTCTCAATTTCCAGCAATTGATGTGAGAATATCTCAGCTGATCAATCATTTTGCAGCTGGGCATGCATATTTGTAGTTAATTTTACCGTCTTTATGTGTCGCCACAAAGTAGAGTATTTCATTTCAGGCAAGCATTTATTTCATCCACTGGTGACAATTGAGTAATTATAGGTAATGTTTGCCTGAAATCTCCTGCAAGCAATATTAATGCATTCCCAAATGGTCTGATGTTTCCACGCAAATCTTACAATGATCGATCAAGAGCCTTGAGCAATTTTTTTGTGCGCCATTGTGCATTTATCCCAAACAATAAGTTTGCATTTCTGCAATACTTTTCCCATGCCGGATGCTTTGGGAATGTTGCACATAGGAGTTTCAATGAATTGCACGTTCAATGGCAATTTCAAAGTGGAACGAGCAGTTCTTCCACCTGGTAGCAATGTCGCAGCTATTCCAGATGACACAAGAGCTATGTCTGGTAGGCTATGTCTTTTGGGGGTAAAAACATGCATGTATTCGAATGTAACGTTGTATCAAAATTTCAAAGCAATCGGTGAGGAACTTTTGGAGATTTAAGATTTTGTACAAACAAACATTTACATTTTTATTTATATTGATTTATTGTTTGATTCTTGTGTGTACCCTGACCGGGGATCAAACCCACAATCTTGGTGCACTGGGATGACATTCCAACGAAGTTGCTCAGCCAGGGCCAAACTTCTGCCTTTTGACTGAGCAAGAAAATCAATCCATGGACAGCCCCCTTGAAGCAGGCTAATAAAACTTACCCTTTAATTCATGTGTAAAGACACCCTGGCCTTCTTTACTTAGAGAGTATGGGCTAATTAAGGTGAAAGATAAGAGCTCTAAGGAAGTCCTAGGCAAGGAGGATTCACAGTTCAATTGCATGCTCTAATTGGAATTAAACTAAGCCCACACTGAGAAGTCACTTTTAAAATGGAAAAATCTTTAGAGTGTACCTCATAATTTAGAAGTTTTGTCACATAAATGTCTTTTATTTAGGCTTTTAAATGTTTAATTTAAATTTTGAAATGGTTAAGCATTTGCATGGTTCTAAACTTAAAAAAGTATTAAAAAACATACAGTAAAAATTCCCTCTTTCCTTTTGTCCCCGATTCTCTTATTCCTACTTCCTCAACCCCAGGAAATTACCATGAACAGCTTCTTGTATATCTGATAATTGATGCTAAATATATTTTGGAATTTTTGCTTTTAACACTGCTATCCTTGATGTGGTGTTAAAAAAAATAGTGGAAGCCAGGTCTATTTCCCTTAACTGATGACAGATGAATGTTTTAGGAAAGCCCTAGGTACAGTGCCTCTCACAAGGTGCCCCCAGTGGGGGTGAATTAGTGGCAAGGAGGTCTGCCAGATCTTTGCTAAGAGGTAAATTTGACAATAAAATCACAAGTTAGACCCAAATTCTTACAATACAAGCTCCAAAACTATGGTTAAACTCTAGTAAGGCATACAGAAAAAACACCCAGAAACATTTGAGAATGAGGTAATCGGGAGAGGGCAGAGTGAAGGAAGAAACTGTCTCTACAGGAAAAAAACCTGAACACACAATAAAGTAAATCAGAGTTACAATTGGGGAAGTTAGACATTGGTGCTGGAGACACCAATTTTAGAATCTGGAGGATATTACTTTCTTTTTTTCCTGATGAACTTTCTTGAGAGCTGGGCAAATGCTGAGGTGAATATGGGTAACTCCAACCTGAAGAGGGTTCGAGAAGCAGCAGAGTATCTGTTACTATTTTAAGAATCTTCAAATTTATTGTGTTGATTAGTCAAGATGAAACACCTCTAAGTATCAGAATTCTTTTATTTTCTATTTGCTCTGGAGTTGGAGTTGGACATACTTACAGTGTAGGTATTTATTTGTTTGAGTTCATTCAGTAACAAGTATCTATAAAGAACTTACTATTCTCTCCCAGGCACTGGGGACAGAGTTTTACAAATAGATAAGGTTCTAGTTCTTATAGAGCTTACACTGATAGGAGGTGATCAGGAGTCAGGCAGGGCAGGCCTTCTTGAGGAGATGACATGTAGTTGAGGCCTATCATGTGAAGGGGAAAGTCTGTTCTAGGGAGAAGAAATGGCCAGTACAAACATTCAGAGGAGGCATGGGGCTTGTTAGTGTTTAATAAACAAAATGGAGGCAAGTGTGATAGGAACATAGTTAGTGAAGGGGGAAGAGTATGAGATGAAGCTAGAAAGACAGAAAGGAGGAGGAGGAGGTGGCGGAGGAGACAACAACAGATATATCTGTTCTTCAAAGATATAATTCTGTTACTCTTTAAGATATTCCCACTTTTCCCTGTGGATCAGGACCTAAAGAAGAAACAATCACTCGCTTCTCTGGGCTCTTATAAATAGCATAAATCAAACAATTGCCACTTATCTAACTTAAAGTTGTTTGTATACATGTTCTTCTCTCTCAATAAGACAGCAGACTTTTTGAAGACAGAACTCTTGTTCCTTACGTGTCTACCGTAAGCCTTCACAAGTAGCAGGTACTCAACATATATGTATTGATTTTAAAAAATTCAGTTCATTTACATTGCTGCTTGAGTGCATGACCAGAAAAGGATCACGTTTGTAGATGAGGTTGTCAGTGTGTTTTACATTTAATGGCTCTCTCTTTGTCATCCTTTTTTTGTAGAAGAAAGGGGTAGCTAATGAAAGTATTGAAAAGGTGTCCCCTTCTCAAGTTAAGTTAAGTAACTTTTAAACTTTCTTTAAACAGTTGGAATGATTGTATCATCCTCCCCAGCATCTGGGTAGTCTCCTCTGGTTAGGCCCTAGTTAAAGAAAAGGCAAGTACACAAAGAATATATTCTGGTTTACTTCTGTGCTCACCAGTGGTCCAGGTTTTCTGTCCAGTATAGACCTGTTAGTTTGATATCTCCTTGAAATTTTCTGCCATGTTAATCTCAACAAATTGCAGGATTGCGAAACCAAACTGATACTATGAAGAACATGGAAGAGGTGATAAATATGACAGCAGAGATTCCAGAGCCCATAACCTTTGCTGGTGTCACTATGGGTTGGACTGTCCCCTTAACATTCTACTCATTCTACAAACTCCCTGGAAAACTCCTCATGTAGCAGCCTTGACATATCCCATACTCATTCAAGGTCCCTGCAGGCAACTTCCCTTCTGCCTAGGAGACCACTGACTTCCCCTCTCCCCTCACTGTTCATCCTATTCTGGATTTGAAGCTGTCCTCAGGTTGTCCCTTGCTCCTGCAGGCAGAGCTGGTAATGCAACCCCCCCCCCCCAAGTTGACAGCAGATGATGTTTCTTCATTTTCTTAGCTCATTTTCCATAAAAACCATGTGTCTACTCCAATAAACCACTTCCTGAGGGTGAAGATTTCTTAGTCATCTGTAGATGATCAATAATAATTGTTTTAATGAATGAACTTGCATTTCAGTTTTAAATACAGTATACTGGGGCTGTGCCTTTGGTTCTCTTCTTTTTAACCTAGATTTTAATAAAGACAGAGTTTTAGGTATATTAGTTATATGTCATTCTGCCCAGCAAACCAGTCATGTGTTCATTGTGCAGAGAACTGGACTTTGCTCACCTGAATTAGAAGTCAGTCTTGAAAAGTAAGTGGCAGACTTGTTGATTCAAACCAATAAAAGAACATCACTGTTTTGATTAAGATCAACCTTTGAGCAGCTGGATGATGTTAATTCATACCACCAAGAGGGCTGATTCATTCAACCATCAATGCATGGGTAGAGAAGGAGACAGATCATGAGTTTCCAGTCAGAGTGTCTGGGTGTGGACCTTGGCTTTGCCCTACCCAGACAGCAAGAGCATTGGAAGAGTTACATTAGAAAATGCATCTCAAGTATGAATTAGGTGCCTGGCACATAGCAGAGGCTCATTAAATCTGAGGGAGTAAACTGGCAGCCTGAAGGTTGTATTTGCCCACCCTAAATTTTTAAAATGTTGATTTTTAATGGCTATTCTGAGATCTCCAACTTGTGTTGAGGGCTAGGCACTACTATTTGAAATATGCTCCATGGTATGTCCTTGGAAGTAGGCATAACCATTACCCTTATTTTCCAGATGAGGAGAGTGAGACAAAGAAATATCTTCAAGTATATTTCGTAGCTAAAACCTGCATGTGAGTCCCAAAGGAGTCAGTGCCTCTCAAGTTCATCCTACTGGAATTCAAATGAGGCACTTTTACATGAGTTGGTGTAGCAGCAGAGTGAATGCAAATGTGGCCTCTGAGCCAGGTTCATGTCTGTCACAATTCATTGCTTACTAGTTGTGCAACCTTGTGCAAGGGAAAACTTTTCGCTTCTTTCCTTCTAGGTTTTTGACTATTTTAATAATTGACATAAGACAGATTAACAGGTGAAAAGCAAATTTAGTTTGTTACGTACAAGAACTCATAGAAATATGAGACTCAAAAAAGTGACCAAAGCTGGCAGCTTTTATAACTTTTTCAAACTTTTTATTTATTGATTGACTTTTAGAGGAAGAGAGAAGAAGAAACACTGATATGTTGTTCCACTTAATTATACATTCATTGATTGATTCTTGTATGTGCCCTGACTAAGGATCAAACCCACAACCTTGGCATAGTGATATGACGCTCTAAGGCAGGGGTCCCCAAACTACAGCCCGCGGACCCCTGAGGCCATTTACTCGGCCCGCCACACTTCCGGAAGAGGCACCTTTCATTGGTGATCAGTGAGAAGAGCACAGGATGCATCCACATCCTGTGTTCCTGGAGTACTGTATGTGGTGACGCTGCAAAGCGCAGCATCACTCACATACAGTACTACTTCTGGTGACGCTGGATGCATGTGTCACAGCTCTGGAAGCGCGTCATATGACGTATGTGCAGTGTGCATAGGGATTTGTTCTTAGTTTTTTTTTTTTTGTAGTCCGGCCCTCCAACTGTCTGAGGGACAGTGAACTGGCCCCCTGTGTAAAAAGTTTGGGGACCCCTGCTCTAAGGAATGGAGCCACCCAGCCACGACCTTTTATACCTTTTAGACAAAGAAACAATACATACCTGAAGAACTGACAAAACAAAGGGATTTGGGCTTGGGGTAGCTAATGAGGGGAGAAGTAACAAGGTTTGTTTATACAGCTTTCTTAGCCCTGACTTCCCTGTCTCTAGCTACAAAGATGTTTCTCTACCCTCCTGGTACAGGGAGGGTATGGTCCACATGGAAGATTTACCATATTTCCTCATGTATAAGACACATATTTTTTAAAAAAATTTGGGGTCTAAAAACTGGGTGCGTCTTATACACTAGTTGTAGTATTTTTACTTGCATTTCCTGCTTTTCATGCTTGTTTTTGTGCTCATTGTTGAAGACAGTGATTCGTCATCAGACACAGATGAGAACAAGCTAATGGATGGGAGTTTTGACAGACAGTGATGAGGAGTTGTATAAATTTTATGATGAATAAACCTTGAGTTCAATAACTTTATGAAATATATATTTTTCCAAATTTTGTCCCCAAAATTAAGGTGCATATTATACATGGGAGCATGTTATACATAGGGAAATATGGTATCTCCTGCTTTCAGGGGGTGAAGGAGGTTCAGAGCATCCTTCATGCACTAGCTGTTTTTCAAGTAACTTTAATTCAAAATAATATGCCAAAGTAGTGTGTTTGGGGATAGCATATTTTACTCCTCTCACTTGGGAAAGTTATCTGTGCACCTCAGTCTCCTAGAAAATGGGCATAATAAAAGTACCACCTTACTGGTTTTGTTATGAGGATTTGATAAAATGCTTGGTGTACATATAAGTCCTTACTAACCACTAATTGTCATATGGATGTCTTACACCTGTCTCTATCCATCTCCACTGCTCCCTTCCCTATCCTATCACAGGCAGCATTTCACTCATTTACGTTAGCTGGTGCAAACCCAAATGCCTTTGGGGCAAAGAGAAGTGGCAGAATATATGAAGGGACATGTGGTTTGAGGGAGACAGGAAGAGTAACAGAAAATATGGGTGACTTGCAAGGAACTGGACAACATCTGATTATATAAAAGTATTCAAATGAAATAATTTTTAAAAATGTGCTGACCGAGACTTCAAAGCGGCTCTACTAGGTCAGGAGATCATAACTGGAAGAAGCCTACAAGTCATACAGAGAATAATGGGAGGGCAGAGAAGCATAAGTCATATGCTTCAAACAAGAAAAATCCTCAGAAAAAGTCCTGGACGAATTGGAAGTAATCAAATTACCAGATGCAGAGTATAAAATAATGATTGTTAGGATGCTTAAGAATCTCAAAGCTACAATGGATGGACTTAATAAACACCTCATTAAAGAAATTGTAAGCATCAAAAAGGACACGGAAATCATAAAGAAGAACCAGACAGAAATGACAAACATAATATCAGAAATGAAGACTATACTAGAAGGAATTAAAAGCAGGCTGAATGAAAGCAGAGAATTGAATCAGAAACTTAGAGGACAAGATAAGTAAAAACACGGAAGCAGAAAAGCAAAAAGAAAAGAGGATCAAAAAGTATGAGGAAACCTTAAGGGAGCTCTGTGACAACATGAAGAGAAACAATATCCCCATAATAGGAGTTCCTGAAGGAGAAGAGAAAGACTAAGGACTAGAGAAGCTCTTTGAAAAATTATAGATGAAAATTTCCCTAAATTGATGCAGGATAGAGTCACACAAGTTCAAGAAGTAGAGAGAACCCCATTAAAAAAGAACCCAAAGAGACCCACAGCAAGACATATGATAATCAAAATACCAAAGCTAAGAGATAAAGAAAGAATATCAAAAGCTGTAATAGAGAAACAGTCAATCACCTACAAAGGGACACCAATAAGGATGACATCCGACTTCTCAACAGAAACACTTGAGGCCAGAAGGAATTGGCAAGAAATATTCAAAGTAATGCAGAACAAGAACCTACAACCAAGACTACTCTATCCAGCAAGGCTATATTTGAAATTGAAGGAGAAATAAAAAACTTCCAGACCAAAAAAAAAAAAACCCTCAAGGAATTAATCACAACCAAACCAATGCTGCAAGAAATGTTAAGGGGCCTGCTGTACCAGGGAAAAAGAAATTATATATATATAAAATAAAGAGGAATATAGATTTAAAGAAAAAAATGGCAATAAACAACTACATATCAATAATAACCTTAAATGTAAATGGATTAAATGCTCCAATCAAAAGATATAGGGTAGCTGCATGGATAAGAAAGCAGGACCTGTACATGTACTATCAACAGGAGATGCACATCAAATCAAAAGATATACACAGACTGAGAGTAAAAGAATGGAAAATAATATTTCATGCAAATGGAAATGAAAAAAAAAGCTGGGGTAGCAATACTTATATCTGACAAAATAGACTTTAAAACAAAGACTATAGTAAGGGATAAAGAAGGTCACTACATAATGATAAAGGGAGAAATCCAACAGGAAGATATAACCATTATAAATATCTATGCACCTAATATAGGAGCACCTAAATATATAAAGCAGACTTTGATGGACATAAAGGGAGAGATCAACAGCAATACTATAATAATAGGGGATTTCAATAAACCACTAACATCAATGGATAGATCCTCGAAAAAGAAAATTAACAAAGACACAGCAGAATTAAGGGACACACCAGATCAACTGCATTTAATAAATATCTTTAGAACCTTGTACCCTAAAGCAGCAGAATATACATTCTCCTCAAGTGTGCATGGTACATTCTCTAGGATGGATCACATATTAGGGCATAAAACAAGTCTCAACAAATTTAAGAAGATTGAAACCATATCAAGTATCTTCTCTGATCACAATGGCATGAAACTAGAAATCAACTACAATTGGAAAACTGAAAAACACTCAAACACTTGGAATCTAAACAGCATGTTATTAGACAAGAAATGGGTCAACAATGAGATCAAGGAAGAAATAAAAAATTTCCTTGAAGCAAATGAAAATGAGCATACAACTCAAAATCTGTGGGACACAGAAAAAGCAGTCCTGAGAGGGAAGTTCATAGCATTACAGGCATACCTTAAGAAGCTAGAAAAAACTCAAATAAACAACTTAATCCTGCAACTAAAAGAACTAGAAAAAGAACAGCAAGTAAAGCCTAGAGGAAGTAGAAGGAAGGAAATAATAAAGATCAGAGCAGAAATAAATGACATAGAGACTTAAAAAACAATACAGAGGATCAATAAAACCAAGAGCTGGTTCTTTGAAAAAGTAAACAAGATCGATAAACCCTTAGCCAGACTCACCAAGAAAAAAAGAGAAAGGACTCAAATAAATAAAATTAGAAATGAGAGTGGAGAAGTAACAACAGACACAGCAGAAATACAAAGAATTGTAATAAAATACTATGAAGAACTGTAGCCAAAAACATTAGACAACCTCAGTGAAACGGACAAATTCCTAGAAAAATATAATCTTTCAAAAATCTATCTGGAAGAATCAGAAAACCTAAATAGACTGATTGCGACAAATGAGATCAAAACAGTTATCAAAAAACTTCCAACAAACAAAAGTTCTGGGCCAGATGACTTCACAGGCAAATTCTACCAAACATTCAAAGAACTAACTCATATCCTTCTCAAGCTATTTCAAAAAATTCAAGAGGAGGGAAAACTTCCAAGCTCCTTTTATGCGGTGAGCATATTCTGATTCCAAAGCCAGGCAAAGATAACACTAAGAAAGAAAACTATAGGCCAATATCCCTAATGAATTTAGATGCTAAAATTCTCAACAAAATAGTAGCAAACCTGATCCAGCAATACATAACAAATATCATACATCATGATCAAGTGGGATTTATTTTGGGGAGGCAAGGCTGGTACAATATTTGCAAATCAATCAATGTGATTCATCACATAAACAAAAGGAAGGACAAAACCCACATGATATTATCAATAGATGCAGAAAAAGCATTTGATAAAATCCAGCACCCATTTATGATCAAAACTCTCAGCAAAGTGGGAATACAGGGAATGAACATACCTCAACATGATAAAGGCTGTGTATGACAGGCCAACAGCCAACATCATACTCAATGGGCAAAATTTTAAAGCAATCCCCTTAAGATCAGGAACAAGGCAGGGTGCCCCCTTTCACCACTCTTATTCAATATAGTTCTGGAAGTCCTAGCCACAGCGATCAGACAAGAAGAAGAAATAAAAGGCATCCAAATTGAAAAAGAATAAGTAAAACTATCATTATTTACTGATGATACGATACTGTACATAGAAAACCCTAAAGTCGCAGTCAAAAACCTACTGGATCTGATAAAGGAATTCAGCAAGGTGTCAGGATATAAAATTAAGGCTCAGAAATCAGAGGCATTTTTATAAACCAACAATGATCTGTCTGAAAGAGAAATTAAGAAAATAATTTTCTTCACTATTGCAAAAAAGAAAATAAAATACCTAGGAGTAAATTTAACCAAGGAGGTTAAAGATTTGTACAAGGAAAATTATAAAACATTGATAAAAGCAATAAAGGAAGATACAAACAAGTGGAAACATATCGTGCTCACGGCTAAGAAGAATAAACATCATTAAAATGTCCGTATTGCCCAAAGCAATTTATAAATTTAATACAATTATTTATTTATTTATTTATTCATTTTAGAGAGGAGAGAGAGAGAGAGAGAGAAAGAAAGGGGGGAGGAGCTGGAAGCATCAACTCCCATATGTGCCTTGACCAGACAAGTGCAGGGTTTTGAACCGGCAACCTCAGCATTCCAGGGGGACATTTTATCCACTGCGCCACCACAGGTCAGGCCTAAATTTAATACAATTCTTATTAAAATATCAAGGACATACTTCAAAGATATAGAACAAATATTCCAAAAATTTATATGGAACCAAAAAAGAATACAAATAGCCTCAGCAATCTTGAAAAAGAAGAATAAAGTGGGTGGTATCACACTTCTGAATGTCAAGTTATACTACAAAGCCATTGTACTCAGAACAGCTTGGTACTGGCATAAGAACAGGCACATAGATCAATGGAACAGAACAGAGAACCCAGAAATAAACCCACACCTTTATGGAAAATTGATATTCGACAAAGGAGGTAAGAGCATACAATGAAGTAAAGACAGTTTCTTTTACGAATGGTGTTGGGAAAATTGGACAGGTACATGCAAAAGAATGAAACTAGACCACCAACTTACACCATTCACAAAAATAAACTCAAAATGTTTAAAAGACTTAAATGTAAGCCGTGAAACCATAAGCATCCTAGAGGAAAACATAGGCAGTAAGCTCTCTGACATCACTCGCAGCAATATATTTGCTCATGTATCTCCACGTGCAAGGGAAATAAAGGACAGGAAAAACAAATGGGACTACATCAAACTAAAAAGCTTTTGCACAGCTAAAGACAATATGACCAAAATAAAAACGCAAACCCACAATGGGAGAACATATTCAACAATACGTCTGATTAGGGGTTAATAACCAAAATTTATAAAGAACGTGTAAAACTCAACACCAGGAAGATAAACAGTCCAATCAAAAAATGGGCAAAAAAATGAATAGACACTTCTCCAAAGAGGACATACAGATGGCCAATAGGTAGATGAAATAATGCTCAACATCACTAATCATTAGAGAAATGCAAATTAAAACCACAATGAGATATCTCCTCACACCAGTCAGAATGGCACTCATCAACAAAACAACACAAAATAAGTGCTGGCGAGAATGTGGAGAAAAAGGAACTCTCCTGCACTGCTGGTGGGAATGCAGACTGGTGCAGCCACTGAAGAAAACAGTATGGAGATTCCTCAAAAAATAAAAAACTGAACTGCCTTTTGACTCAGCCATCCCACTTTTGGGAAAAATCCCAAGAACACCACATCAACGAGTCAAAAGGAGAAATGCACCCCCATGTCTATGGCAGCATTGTTTACAATAGCCAAGATCTGGAAATAGCCCAAGTGCCTGTAGTGAACGAGTGGATTAAAAAGCTGTGGTACATATACATAATGGAATACTATGGAGCCATGAAAAAGAAGGAAATCTTATTCTTTGTGACAACATGGATGGACCTGGGAACTATTGTGTTAAATGAAATAAGCCAGTCAGAGAAAGAAAAATATCATATGATCTCACTCATCTGAGGAATCCGACAAACAATATGAACTGAGAAGCGGAATAGAAATAGAGGCGGGATCAAAGGATCCAGAAGGAAAGTGGACAGAGGGAAAGGGGATGATAGGCTGATAGGATGGGATGAGAGCAGAAAAGCAAACCTGGAGGGAAGGGGGGAGTGCTATATGGGGAGGGGGACAAGGGGTGATATACTAGGGACACGGGGGAGGGGAGGATGTATTTGGGGGGACACTAGAATCTATGTAAATACAATAAATTTTTAAAAAAAGGAAGGGATGCCCGAATGGTACAGGCCTGCCAACTTCAAATACTCAATTGAATTTTAAAGAGGTGTGAGTCTTGCTATATTTTGAATTCTGAAATACTACCAGAGCCCATTTTGGCAGATTTAAGAGATAGGGGTAATGCTGGCTATTACAGTATTATACAATTATAGATGTTTCATAATCTAAAAGTATATTTTAAATGGTACTGCATCTGTTATGAGTATTTTTAAAAGCATCTTATTTTTTTCAAACAATTGAAAAACAAGCATTTGCTAATATTTACTTCTGCCTTTAGTGTTGTGGACCATAAATGGCAAAAAGCCTTTGTAGATTCCAGGCTTAGCAAAAGGCTAAGTTCTCCCCCCTCCACCTCCATATAGGCTATGATGCTGAGTATTTGCACCCACTTCACTGGCTTCCTTAAGTTGCTGGAAGCAATTTACATGCCCTTCCTCTTATTCTTTGTTTGTTCAAATGTTGGTTGATTTCACTTATGCATGGTAGGGAGATTCCTGTTTATGCCTGGGAGAGTTCCTGTTTTAGCCTCAGATGTGTAACTTTGTATCAAGGACTTCCTTGATTTGCATATGGCTATATAATAAAGCAAACTGGGGCTATGGGGCACTCGGATATTGCCATCAGCATTGAAGAGTCCTCCCGGTTCCATCCTTTTTTGTTAATAAGTCTGTTTCCTTAATTCCCATCCTTTTTTGTTAATAAGTCTGTTTCCTTAATTCCCATCCTTTTTTTCTTAAAAAGTCTGTTTCCTTAATTCCGCACTGTATTTAGGAGCCGCGCAGGTCTGCAGCACTTTAGTATCTTTTGTTTTTGTCCTTAAAATTAGAAAGATCTATAGGGGGCTCAAGAGTAACATAAACTTCAGCTGTCTTCTTTTGTAGGGAAATCTTTAAAAGAAGAAAAAATAAAACAAAAGCTTCCTAACTTGGGCTCTAGAATGTGGGTTAGATTTTAAAATTTAGATTGATTTTAAATGTAAGCCAAGAAGAATATATAAAACAGCTCCACCCACGTAGCTCGGTTGGTTAGAGCATCATCTCCTTACACAAAGGTTGCTGGTTCAATCCCTGGTCTGGGCACATACAGAAATAGATGGATCTTTCTCTCTCCCTCTCTTTAACTCGCTCTTTCAACCCCCTCTAAAATCAATAAATATTTTTTAAAAAGAATATACAAAATAAAGTAGATGCTACTCAATCTATTATCTAATTAATAGATGCTAATTATCTAATTACTGTCTAATAAAAGCACCACGTTAGTATGCAAAAAAGCAAAAGTTCAATTTAAATTAAACAGAGGATTCTAAAAAAAAATGTGCTGACCAACAGATTAAAGTTGGCTTTAGTTCGTTTACTTGCTTGGTCTCTGAGATTACCTGGGTCTATTTTGTAGCTTACATGTTTATGAAGGCCCAAAAGAAGTCAAGAGGTAAACAAATCTTCCTCTAGGCACAATCAAGCTCTTTATAAAACTGATACAGCTGTAGGTAAAAACTGTGTTCTAAGCCTAGATGGCCCCTTCTAAACTTTGGGTGTAGAAGTGTGGTCTTTCAGCCAAATGTTATCTTCAACTGCAGTATATATGGTTAAAAAAAAACACTCTAGGCCTGCGCCTAGCTCATAGAAGAATCCTGTTTTTGTTGTCTCTCTCCTCTCATTAACCTTAGGCTGGGGAGACAAGAAGACATTGTGAGGTTGCGCAATTAGGTTCTATAAGTTTAAATGTCTATAATATTAAGCGCAACTCTAGATAACTCCCAGAAATTCATTTTTAAAAGGTCTTGTTCTTATATAAAGTTATGTGGCCTTTATTCCTGTGACATTTTAGGATTCATGAACAAGTGGTAAGCACAGTAGATGGAGGCGGGGCTTACATTCTGGCACCTAAGACCTGTTTGCTGAAACAGAATAGCAAGCGTAGAGGACACGTTTACAATAGACATTTATATCCAAATAGGCCAGACAGAACCAAGGAACATGGTGACACTGATAGGAGGCCCAGCCAGGCCTTGAAGGTCTAAGTAGAAAGGAAACACAACAAGATAGAATTCAGGTGGGTGACACTTGCAAGTCTAGGCAGGGAAACAGGAGGTAAGCACCCACATATCTGAGTGTGTGGTGACAAACAGGGCCCCAGCCACTGGCTTGGGTACCAGGCAAAGAGTGAGGACCCCAACCTGTATAGAGGCAGATGCCTTGAGAACCAAGCTAGTTACTATGGAACTCTGCTATATTCTATTTGCATTTTTTTCTTCAAGTGAGCTTATAACATAAATCACTATAGAAACAAATCATATACCAGAAATCTATTTTTCACCTAAATTTTCCTTTGAATGCTTTGTTTTGTGTTTTAAATACTTTGAACCTATGAGGTAAAGGTATATCTGATTTTAGAGGTTTGTCTGAAATGGGGGAACCCAGAAAGGCATCCCATCAGTACATTTTACCAAACAGTATCACAAGCTTTCTAAAATAATAATTTATACAGTTATTCTACTCACTTGGATTTCCTCAAATAGTTAAAAATAAACCTGAAGTGCCTGAAGAGAACAGGGTACAATAAATTCTATAAAAGGAAAAAGCGAAACTATACCACTAGCTAACACTGCTCAATATAATAACTGCTTAAATATTTCACATGGGACATTTTTATCACTTGTGAGACTTCTTGTCTTGGTAACATCATCACTGCTGGGTTGAGATCTTCTCTATTTTGCAACTCAACTTTTAGAACAAGTATATTTAGAAACTATAGTTATAAACATATTCTAATTTTATGGCTGATAGGCATGAAGGCAACTTTGCCTTCCTTCTTCCCATTCTGTCACCATTAGTTACGTTTCTTCTTAATTAAAGAGCTAAATATAGTTTCTACTTTGCCTCTTTCATTTTTATGCAGTTAAGTCTTTCGCTAAGTTAGGGAGTTTTGACTCAAGCGACTCACCCATTATATGCAAAAAGAAATAAACTACCTTCCATTTGTTTAGTGCTCCAGACGCTGCATTACGTGGGTTATTTTAACTGTACAGAAACAGGTTTACTCTCATCCCACCCAGCATTACCCAGACCTCTGCCCCATTTTGTTTCAGCAGTAGGAACCAGCTGTCCGCTCGTCCTAGGTGGAGGCTGCAGGTCAGTCTCTTTGGGAATTTGCGTAGCTCGCCCTCTTCCTCTGGCAGAGACACGCACTTGCCCATCAGCCTCTCGCTGCTCAAGCTCGGACAGGTGCGTAGGCTCTAGGACCGTAATGGCGAACCCATGACACGCGTGTCGCCTGTCGTGGCCATTTTCGATGACACCCCGCCACACCGCATACTAGAGAAGTTTGGGGCCGCATGCCAAGGTTTCATCCTCAGCTCCTGCAGGGCCAGGTGCAATAGCGGAGGACGTATGTAGACACTCTGTGCCGGAGGTCTGTAGGCCAAAACAACAGAACTCCGGCACAGAGCGTTTAGTTCTGGGACTTCCGGTTAGGCTGTTTTTCTCCAAGTGACACACAACCTGAGTTATGCTTGGTTTTTTGGTGAATTTTGACACACTAAGCTCAAAATGTTGCCCATCACTGCTCTAGGACTGGGAGGGACACGGCAGGACACCGCTTGGGAGCTCCCTGGCAGGCGCGCTCTGGGTGGAGCTAGGGGAAGAGGCGCGCAAGGGGCGAGGAGGCGGGAGCGCCAGTCGGTTGGTGCCACGCCCGGCGGGTGGGCGAGCCTGCCGTTGGCCCGGCAGCTGCTGGACAGACCCGGCTTTAAGACCTGGGCGGAGCCCGCTCCCCGCGTGCTGGGCGGGATGTATTGCAGACGGAGGCGGTGGCTGCGCCCTGCGCCGGGAGGAGTTGGGGGCGGGCGCGTGGCCAGCAGGCGGGGGCTGGGAACCGAGTAGGGAGTGACGGGACGCCTGCACTACGCCTGCCGTGGCCCAGCAGGCTCGGTACGTGGCTCCGCGCCCGCTCGTCGTCCGCCCGGCGGGCTGCGGTGCGAGCGGGCGGCCCGGCTCCCTCCCCCAGCCCTCCGCCGCCGACGTGATTGGGTGGAAGATGGCGCTGGGCGGATGGAAATACTAATGACAGTCTCCAAATTCGCTTCCATCTGTATCATGGTAGGTGCGGCGGGAGCACGGCCTGGGCGGCCGCGAGCCAGCGGCCAGCCCGGTCCCCGCCCCGCGCTCCGGTTGTCCGCAGAGGCGGTTACATGGCGGGGGCGGGGGCGGCGGCTGCCGGGGAGCGCGGGGATCAGAGTCCCTGGGGACCGGGAGGCGGCGCGACGGGGACCAGAGAGGGCCGCCGGTGTTGGCTGTGACGGGAGGGGTGCGGGCCCCGTTCTTCAGCTACCCGGGGCTCCGTTGCTGAACTCTCCCGCGGCGGCGGGCGCCCCGGCTGTGGCGCGCTCGCTGGGGCAATGCCCCGGCTGGAGGACACGAGGCGGCACGCTCCATTTTAGTCTAGCGGCGCGCGGAGCCAGGGTGGCTCTAGGCGGCGTTGGGGGGTCCCCCGGCAGGAAGGCAGGGTCTCATTTCTGTCCGAAAGAGGACGGAAGTCGAGTGCAGATTCCCACCCTGTGCCTGTCGCGAGGCTGAGTCCCCCACCCGCTCCTTAGAGGAAGGGGGTGTGTATGAAGGTGGAAACTTGAAATAAGTGCTGTGGAAATTTTCACCATTTCTCCTCTTTCTAAGAGGAACGAGATATCCCTTTTCCAACTATGTGTCCCGGTGGCAGTCTTGTCTTTGGGTATCCACGTTAATGTAAGCTTTCCTATAATTTGTTTACTTGAATATAGAAGGCACATCTGAGTATGGCTTGAAGTATTTCTGTGCAGGGACTGACTGCAAGGGCTGGTCTGTGTTTTACTGGAGTTTCTAAGTAGACTTTAAGGGCAAAGTGGTAATGCCTGTTGAAAAGTCCCGAATGAAACAAAACGTGGCTGCGTGTAAATCTTGGTGTTTTTGTTCTTGGCCAGGAGGACCACAGTTTTCCACACGATGGGGCAATTCGTTTCATTAGCTCTTAATGAGCTTACATCTGAGGATCATAATTATGGACCGTCGCAGAGAAGTTATTCTTTGCAACGTGGCCCTAGTGATTATGTTTTTAAAGACTTCTGAATTCTTTCCTAATGTTTCCTCTTACTAGCTTTTATTTTTATGCACCCCACTGCATATAGGAGATCCCCAAGCAACCTTGGATTTAAGGGTGGTACATTTTATGTACCTTTTTAAAAGGAGTGGTGGATTAGATCTGCAAAGATGCTTTAGAAGCAGATTCTGTATTGCATGCTGACGAACAGTATTTAAAAAATGGCTGAAATCAGGTGGGATTAAAATCTACAGCAGTGATTTTCAACCATTTTCATATCATGGTACAGAAACTAATTACTAAAATTCCTTGGCACACCAAAAATATATATTTTTTGCTGATCTGACCAAGAACTAGGTATAATTTTGATTCATTCACTCTGGACAGGTATTGTGTTGCCGTTGTAATTTTTTTATTTGACAATCTAAGGGATAAGAAGTGCTCAGTGCACCTGACTAAACAGTCAGGTGTTGCATGTTTTAAACATTCTAATGGCACACCAGTTAAAAAGTGCCGATCTACAGGATTAAAGAAATCATTGAAGAATGAATCATTGGAGAATTCATTTCCTCAAATGGGTGGGTTATATTTCAGGAAGCATTGATATGGAAGGAACTTGATTTAAAAGATTCCTGAGGGTCATTTGGGTTATTTTTAGATATTCCAGTTATTCTGTTTTAAAAGGAATGTGATAATTAAGTCTTTGAAAATGATAATCTTGCCAGATTGCTGAGCTACACAGATTGTTGGGTCATAGTTCATTGTCAAAGTCTAGTGCTACAGGAGTGACGTGTTACTTTTTTACTAACCATTCATTCACTCAGGTATTTAAGATATACATTTGGCATCTAATAAGGGCTAGAGACTTTGTTGAGTGCTGGGGATATAGCAGTGATTAAGACAATCCCTGCTTTCACATTGTTTACATTGTAGTTGAGGGAGACAATATTCACATGACCATATTAGTAAATATAAAACATTATAATCAGATTAGGAAAATGAGGCACAGAGAGATTGGCCAAATTGAACATGAGTAAGTGGCATTCTGATCTTAAGAATCTTAGACTCAAAAGCTCTTTCTAGGGCTTCTACTCAGGGCAACTAATTACATGTGTTGTATGTGTGTATTGTTTGTAAATACAGAAATGCCAGTGCCTGGCTAAATGAGATTGTTCCAAAACTAATGTTAAAGTTGTGTCTATATTTGTATTTGAATCAATTTTGATGTGCTTCCAAAGTAATGCTGAATATCTCAAAGTAATCTACAATTTTATCCTGTAAAGAAAACTCTAACCCACCTTCTGAGAATTACAAAATTAACAATCAAGAAAAGCAAAGATATTTATTACCTTTGTGCCTTTGTACATGCTATTTTTCCAGGCTTTGAATACTCCCCTTCCCACCTTGTCTAGTGATTTCATACCTGTCTGTCAAGCAGGTAGCCTTACTTCAATAATCCTTTCCTGTCTATCCCCATTCTCCATCCTCCTATATAATTCCACTTAATTTTTGTAATCCCAGTAGCAATTACATGAACTGTGCTGTACATTTTTCTCTTATGTTTTTTAGATTGTGAAAGGTTAAGGGGAGGGACTATCATTTATTTCTGCCCTTTGGTGGAGCAGTAACTTTGCATACTTCCCAGAATGCTTGACACTGAGTGAAGAAAGTTTGGTTGAGATTGGAGGTGTGTGTGGAACGGTGAAAAGTGGGGCTGAACCTGAGAGAATGAGAATTATCAGAGAATCAGCAGTGGGGAAAGCATTGATGAGGAATTGAAATATTATTTTGTAAATAATAATGTTTACATAATTTGTTCCTTTGTCAACATAAGGTACCTGGGCAAATTGGCAATACTTGACTCTGTTGAAAGCAGATCTTTTAGCTCTTTCTTGATTCTAGTTCACTGTTGTTCTGTTTACATGTGAAATTACTAGTTTGTTTTTCTTAAATTAGCCTGACCCAGATGGGTGATTAGGTGTAGATTGCACTGAATAAATTTGGAAAGGTATCTCCAGAAATACCTCTTGTTATTTGACCATGAAAAAATACATTTATGGTATCGCATGGTATTTGTTTTGCTTCTGAAGTAGCTTTAGACTTCAGGGCCTGGCATAGAGTAGCTACTCAGTACTTAATTTTATACGTACTAATGGTGAAATAATGGAAAAAGTGACCAGAAACATGGAGGCCTATGTTCTGAAACTGAGATGGAAGTTTAGAGCCGTTTTCGGTGGCTTAGGGCTTGGGAACGATAATATGGGTCATGGCTGTTGCATGGAGGCAGGTACATGTTAGCGTGCTCCCCCTGTGATAATTAGTCTGTTCCTTTGTGGGTTGTAGGCGTCATGGTTGAGAAGGGATTCTTGGGGTGGGAGGAACTGGATAAAGGACATGATGTTACAGGAGAAAGTAGGTAGGTAGATCATGGGGTGGCACTGGCCTGGCTATTTGCCCACCTGCAGTCACAAGGGTGAGATAGGTCTGTTAGAATGTGGTATCACCAAGACCAGTGTCACACTTCAGCTGCCCAGTATATCTACCAGGATTACTTCGAACAAGCCTGTATCTGGTACAGCACCCTGCACATGGTAAACTTGGAACTACTCATGGAAAGAAAGTCACAGGAAAAGCTGGCCATTTGTCTTTTCGTCAGTCTCACTGGCGTCACTCTGTAAGGGTAAGTAAGATGTGTGTGGAGGGAGTCAAAGCCCTCCAGGAGGGAAAGGGAGGAAAAACCTGCCTTGTTGAGGGGGGTGGTTTGATAGTCTCCTTTTCGTGTAGTCAGAATATTAGATAATAAAATTTCTTGTTCTGTCTTAAGAAATAGGTTAGATGAAATTTTTCATAGTAAAATATTTTAACTCTTATTAATATTTTATTTGTAAAATAGTGCTCCAGTGATAACATTCAAAGTGAGTTGCCATTGCTTTACTAATTTTTCCTATTTTTACTGTAAATGTTAATTTATGAGGGATGAAGACTTCAAAATAAGGAGTCTTCCGTCATATATAAATATTGGTTAAATACTGATAGGAATGTTTGAGCATGTATTTGAGGATGGTTAGTGGAGAGAATATTTGGCATATTATAAAAGTTTTATTTAAGCCTGCTGATCTTTTGAATTTGGTTAAAATACATTTTGGACATTAAAAATGATTCTTATTATAGAAAATTTGGAGAACAGTCTATAAGAAAAGTTAGGAAAATTTTTTGAGCTGTTGATTGTGTTGTGTGCCCATTTCCCAAAGTCAAATCATTTTTGGTCACCATGTATTTGTTCTTCTTTACTCCTTTCCCCCTGGTAACTAACAACACTTTAATCTGTATCCATAAGTCTCAGTTTTTATCCCACCTATGAAGGGTATATATTTGTGGAAACTCTTAAGGCAGTGGTTCTCAAAGTGTGCGCTAGCCTAGAAGATTTCTAGGTGTGCCCCATGGTGTTCCAGAGAAATATGTGCCTGTTGGGGACCAAAACACTAACAGGGATTTTGGAGTTTAGATTTTTGGGGGAACAGAGGTGTGGGAATTGGCTGTAAGTTGACAGTCTGCCCAACCCCCCACCTCACTTACTTGATTAGGTTGCAAAAGGCTGTTAAGCTGTGGGGCCAGATTGTGTACACTACCCCCCATGATCCTCGGAAAGACTGGAGGCAAGTTTCTTCTATCCTTTGGTATAAAGTTAAGATGATATGTATGGTGGGGGTTTTCTGCACTCAACACAAAAGTAAAAAGAAGAGGAATTCTTTAATGTATTGACAAGGAAATGAGAGTTTACCTTTCAATTATATGCCCAAACATTGAAGAAATCGATAGGACACATCAGGCTCATGTTTCTCATAAACACAAGAATGAAAAAACTTAACACATTCGCACGGGACCTGCCAAATTTACTAAATCTAAGAATGTATATATATAAATAGATAACTTTCTTGTCATTTCTTTATTTTTTAAACCCTTTTTTACAAATTCTTAAAAGCATAACTCAAAAAATGTAACATAAAAATGTCTTTTATGACAGTAAATTTAATTTTGTCCTATTTATTTTGTTTAATTACCATAAAAGCATGCTTGGACTTTTTTTTTTTTATATTTGACTTAATTATTATAACCTATTTCTCAGAAATTTGTATATAGTGCGCCTACAATTATTTGTAGGATTTTAAATGCACCCCGACTTCAAAAAGTTTGAGAACCACTATCTTAAGGAAGCAAAAAGAAAATAACTTACCTCCCAGGGCATATTTTGTCTTTTTCTTTGTTCTGTGACAGAGACAGAGGGACAGATAGGGACAGGCAGGCGGGAAGGGAGAGAGATGAGAGGCATCAATTCTTTGTTGGGGCTCCTTTAATCCCCTTAGTTGTTCATTGACTGCTTTCTAATATGTGCCTTGACCGAGGGGCTACAGCAGAGCCAGTGACCCCTTGCTCAAGCCAGAAACCTTAGGCTTCAAGCCAGCAACCTTTGGGCTCAAACCAGCAGTCATGTCTATGATTCCACACTCAAGCCAGCGACCCTGTGCTCAAGCTGGTAAGCCGGTGCTCAAGATGGATGAGCCCACGCTCAGGCCGGGGACCTCAGGATTTTGCAGCTGGGTCTTCCGTGTCCCAGTCCAACGCTCTATCCACTGCACCGCGGCCTGGTCAGGCATATTTTGTCTTTTTTTTCCTAAACTTTATTGAGCTTATATCCTAGACAAATTTCGCTTTTAGTTTGCTCTGTAAATGATTGTGTTGTTAGTTTTAAAGTTTGTACAATTTCAGAATTAGCACGGAGAGTGGAATGTCATAAAAAATGTAGCAGGATTGTTAACTCGATAAGGCATAGTGATAGGCTACTGAATCTCTGACAGGTTATTTCATGATTATTAGAGGATGAAGTTATATAGGTAGTAGAAATGGAATTTTATAAGTAATGGTGGGTTTATTCTAATCTTAGACAGTTATTATTTATGACAAATGAAGATAAGACTATTGGGACTTGACACTTTTAATATGCTTAAAAAATTTAGTTTTAAATACCATATTCAATTATGTGGAATGTGTATAAATAATGTGGCCTTATTTTATATCATATGGGTTTGCTTTCCTGCTGGTGGTTTTCTCCTTCCATCTCTGGCTAATATTTTTATAATATTATAATCTCACAGTAGGTTAATTATCTACTCTAGCATGAACTATGTGGCCAATTGCAGTCAGACTTTATCACAACATGTGTTGTTGTCTTGTTTAATTCTGGGCTTTTCACCAAGGTCCCAGAGATTGAGTCCACCTCCTTTTTGTCACAAATTCTTTTTCCTTTAAAGTCATATTTATTCTCGCTCTCCAGAAACTTGACTTTCTTAGGAGAGTATTTAAGCATTTGTTTACTTAGGACTAATTCCTCTCCAGAAACTTTCATTTTTTCAGATATAAGTAATTTAATTTTGTTTTGATTTCTTTTAGTAGCTCAATTTCAGAAACTTTATAAGTATTTTATGAATCCTACAGATTAGTGTATTAAAAAGAGCAGTTGTCCCAGAAGGCAATTTCTAATCCTGTTTTGACATAGAGCTCTATATGGGAAAGTCTCTTAAAACTTTGAGTTGATTTTTTTTCATCTGTAAAACAAAAGGATTGGCCTAGACACTAGCAAATATTCCTTATATGTTTGTTTTTTTCTAGATCTAAAACTCAATACTCTATGATCCTTTGAGAGTTTATAAATCATTATTGTTATTACCATCATTTGGGGAGTTCTAATTGTGTTTTAGATAATATAAGAAACATGAAATTAGACATAGTTAAATAAGAATTCTCCCTACCCTCCCAGTTTTCTTTTAGTATTATTGATTTATAGAACATTACAGTCCAAAGTAAATATATTTTTCTTCCTTTAAAACCAGCTAGTGGAGGCCCTGGCCAGTTGGCTCAGTGGTAGAGCGTCGGCCCGGCGTGTGGAAGTCGCGGGTTAGATTCCTGGCCAGAGTACACAGGAGATGCTCCCATCTTCTTCTCCACCCTTGCCCTTCTTTCTATTTCTCTCTTCCCCTCCTGCGGCCAAGACTCCATTGGAGCAGAGTTGGCCTGGCGCTGAGGATGGTTCCATGGTCTTAGCCTCAGGTGCTAGAATGGCTCCAGTTGCAACAGAGCAGCGCCCCTGATGGACAGAGCATTGCCCCCTGGTGGGCATGCCAGGTGGATCCCGGTCAGGCACATGTGGGAGTCTGCCTGTCTGCTCGCCCTTCTCACTTCAGAAAAATACAAAAAAAAATAAAATAAAACCAGCTAGTGGAGGTTAGTGATATCATCATTTTACTTATTAACAGGCTAATTTGCATAGCTATTTACTCATTTTTGACACCTTTTTCTTCCACTACCTTTAAAAAGATTTGAGTTGGCTTCCTTATTTTATATTCCACATTTCCCTAGCTGTATGACCTTGAACAAGTTACTTCTCTGTTCCACAGTTTCTTGGAAGGTGAAGATAAGATAGTATCTAGTTCATACAGTTGTAGAGTGGTCTCATGGTAATCACTCTGTGGAGACTGTTGTTATTATTCTAAAGTGCTTTGCTCCCCTCAATATGGTGAAAGGGACTCATTGACACTAATTAATGTTAGCTAACGCTAGTTACCAGAATTGAAGTGTTTTATGAAATGAAGTTATTTCAGGTCATTTTCATTATAAGAAACATTAGTTTATTAGTGGTATAGACCCCTGAGAAAACATAAATTTATTTGATGTTAAATGGATTAGATTATAATATAAATTAGTAACAGATTATTTTTTCTCTGTTTTGAATAGTTTGTAGGAGTAGATTTTTATTGCTTTTGTCAGAGAGAAAATGATGTAATTTGTAACATTCTTAAACATGTTTTATAAGTTTAGAGAAGTTGGGAATAATACTTTTAAAATAAAATTTCACCATATTTATAATACTAAGAAAAGCACTGTTGGGCAGATAAAATATATTATGCTCACTTTGTTAAAGATGGCACTGCCCACATGGAAGTTCGTTGATATTAATGTGTGTTCTGGAACAGGCTGTGGGCAGGTCGGGTCGTTGTAGCCTAAGGCTTAGTTTTAGGAGTAAGCTCTTCTCCACACCCTTGACTGATTGGATGATGTAGGGTGGTGCACTCTCCTGAAGAATCCCATTATGCCTCAGATGGGTGGCTTTGTATCAGAGACTTTCTTGTATGTATAATTGGATTAAAGGTTTGGATTTTCTATGCTATAAACTGGGGCAGTCCGGAAGCTTGCTCTCTCTCTCTTGGTTCCTGAGTTCCTGAGGTTAGTATTAGAGAGGAGAGCAGATTAAGGCCATGTGGAGGAGAAGTAGCCAAGATGGCGGAGTGCTGAGGAAGAAGCCAGTTTGTTAAGAGTTTGTGCTGGAGGAGATGGGGAACAGAGGTGAATAAGTCTGGTGAGCTAGAAACCTTTGATTTTAGGAAATTCGGATAAGTCAGTAGCTTTGTGAGCACTGAATGTGTGGGATTTGGAGCCCAGTGTGTGTTTTTGCTTGCCCGCCGGGTGCAAGCTAGAATTAAAGCTGATGGCTCACCAGTTTTGGGCTCCTGTGTTTCATTACCGACTGTTCGAATCTAATGCGAACCTGCACGGGTTGGGCTGCTGTGATGGTGGCCTTGACTACTGGCTTTACAAGCACAATTTACTGTCATTAGAACGAGGTATATATATATGTGTTAAAAGTCAGCTTCAGGCTTACTTGCTTTCAGAATTTCCTATTGTTTACTGGGCCTTGTTGTTACCTTAATTCCCTTTTGCCTCTGTCCTTTGCTCTGCTTGGCTCAAGCAGTAACCCAATCTGCTTTTAGACTTCTTGTCTAAAACCTGTTCTCTCCCTGTGTCATGAGCTGGAAGAGGATTATTTCAGTGTTTGTAAAGTACTTGAAGGTGTTGGAAGAAAGGGGTAAATGCTAGATACTGTGAAGAATTATGGTCTGTTGAGTTGAAAACCCATTCAGACCCAGTATTGTTGAAAATACCTATGTAGAAGATTTGATCATTTAAGATCTTATGTACAGAATCTGTATTATAAGGAGATGAGAGAGATAATTTATTTTGGGAGAAAAACTTAAATTTTTGCTTTCACAGAAGTACCCAATCATGAATTTTGTGATAGTATGAAGTACAAAATATTTAACAGAGAACATAATTGAGTGAGGTTCTTTTGTTCCTCATAATCCTGTATGTTCACTTGCCGTGTTCTTCTGTTGCTTCTCTATAAGAAAGACCTTTAGCTTTTTCTAAAAATTGTGTTATTACTACAGAGTGATGTACAAGCTTGCTTAGGATCTCTGTGGTAATCTACATTTCTAAAGCTGCAAGATGGCCTGACCTGTGGTGGCGCAGTGGATAAAGCATCAAACTGGAACGCTGAGGTTGCTGGTTTGAAACCCTGGGCTTGCCTGGTCAAGGCACATATGGGAGTTGAGGTTCCTGCTTCCCCTTCTCTCTCTCTCTCTCTTCTCTAAAATGAATTTAAAAAAAAGCCAGAAGCCAATACATATTTATCCAGCTTAAAATAAGAAATGATGTTTATTTCAGTGATGACTGACAGAGGTTCTTACTGAAATGTTTTATAGGTCCAGGAACCATTCATACATTTCCTACTTGTGAATAGTGGTTTAAGTCACAGCATTTTTTAGTGCTGTCTGAATATTGTTGCCTTTGATCTTATTTTTATGCCCTAATAAACTTCTGTCTGAAAATGAATAACTTTTTCATGGAACGAGGAGCAGGATTTTGTTATTTTAAGCTAATGGTGACTTTTTTTTTTTTGGTAAAGAGTGCCTTTTCCTCAGTAAGTACTTTCGGGAAGTATTAATGGAGCCCTACATTATATTAGGGTGTATATGGGTTCTGAGAATATAGAAATGACTATGATAAGCTCTGGTTTTATAGAACTCCCTATTTTGTGTATCTTGCATAGGACATAGTTGTACTGAGAATGTAACCTAATCCTCCTGGCCCCTGGGCAGCCGGGAGTTATCTGGGTTGGCCAGACCGTTGGCCAATCATATCCAGTTAAGAGATTTATCTGTATATTCTTGTGGGCTCTACAGATAGTATTTTCTATGTGTGCCATGATGAGAAAAAGGTTGGGAAGGAGGATAGATATATAAAACAAATGAGTGTGGTGAGATGGTTTTTTTCCTTTTAGTGTAATTAATGAGTATATGTGAAAGAGAAAGTGGTTATTTTTCTCTGGGAGAGTGAAGAGGGTTGCTAGGGGAAAAAACCTTATACAAGCAATCTAAACTTTGTGAAATGAAGTCATTTATTGTATGGATAGTTAGAGATGAAATTCCAGAAGGGAGCAAAGCTATAAATTCATGGGATGTTACTTTTAGGTTTTATAGTTGGTTTGATGTGAAAGGGGTCTTGGGAGAAAAACGTGGGAGAGGAGGAAGGGGAGGGGTGAGATCAAGAAGTTCCAAGAAGGCTGACCAACTATTGGCTGTCTTTAAAACAACAAGATAATGTGTTTAGCTATAGAAAATGTATATTCAGAGGAAAGTTATGGGGATAAAGAAATAATGAATTGCTAAAATTGTATGGGTAAATTTCATTACTTTGTTGAAAAGTTACTTGTATGTTTAAAACATTTGTTTTTTTTTCTTTTTTTGATAGCAGGGAAGAGAGAGAGAGACATAGAGTAGAGACATTGATTTGTTGTTCCACTTATTTATGCATTCATTGGTTAATTCTTGTATGTGCCCTGACTGGGGATTGAACATGCAACCTTGGGGCATCAGGATGATGCTCTAACCAGCTGAGCTACCTGGCTAGAGCAAAAAGTTACTTATATTTTTATTTTTAAGATAAAATGATGACGGGAGGGAGGCGAGGGAGGGGGAGGGGGGGGGAGGGGATGGAAAACCAGATAGAAAACCAGATAGAAGGTGACAGAGGACAATTTGACTTGGGTGATGGGTATGCAACATAATTGAATGATAAGATAACATGGAGATGTTTTCTTTGAACATATGTACCCTGATTTATTAATGTCACCCCATTAAAATTAATAAAAAAAAGATAAAATGATGGCAATAACAAGATGGGGTAGGATGTAAGGACTATTCAATGGATAGTTAAAACCTATTAAAGATCTTGTCTTCTCAATATGAGAAAATTTAAAGTTACATGTGCATTTTAAAAATTAAGGATAAATATACACCTATACAATAAATGTATATTTTTGCTTCAAACTAACTTAAACTTAAACTTTATCATTGAAACTTTGAGGGTAGGAAATATAAGATGAAAAAGGAAAAGATAAATAGAAAACCAAAATAAAGTAGAAGAAATAAGAAATGAAAATGTATTTACCTGTATTAAAACCAAAATACTGCTAAACATTAAAGAAACACGCCTAAAACTAAAGTGCACTGTATATAACAATAACACAATACTCTTATCAAACCTAAGAAAACTAAAAATACTGAATATATGTAGATTTTTTGAGGTATTTCAAAATCATTGAGTTCTTTTTTTGTTAGTCTCATACTCTTTTTCTCACGTCTGTCATCTCCATGATCCATGTAGAGCTAGAGAAGCTCAGGTAATATTAGCCCCACTTTCACAGATTGGGGGAAAAAAAGCTTCAGGCCATCCCCAAATTCACTAGGGATGAAGTCCAGATTTCTTTACTTCCAGATTTTTTTACTCAAATTTCAAGACGACATCTACAAGACAATATTTTGCAACTTTTGTAGTTGAGACAAAAAATTGTTTTTCCTTCCGTTTTAAACAAGAATTTGGGAATCTTTTATTCCTAACGTCTAAGCTTCTGTGTGTTTATGTGACTTTGAATACCACTTCATTTACTAATTATTTGTATTTGGATAGACCAGGCACCTGATTTCCACTGTGAAATGGTGTAAGAATTTCCCCATTAAATGAAATGAGAGGATACATGTGAAAGTCTTGTGTACTGTACCTATAAGCTAAAACCATTCTTATATGATTATTATTGGTAGGACTTCTTGTCCTTGTTAGGAAAGGATAGAAGGCACATTAAGATGCTGTGGACTGTGGGAGTTTTAACAGGACTCACAAGTTACTTTTAACAAAATGTAGTTATTTCAGGGTTTGAAAATGAGTGTTTCAGTGATCCTGGTCTTAACGATTCTCAGGTAATTGATGAAGCAAAGTTTTAGAATACTCTCGTTTTTGTTGTTTAAATCTGAAATGTTAGGAATTTATGGTTCATGGATTTTTTTTCTAATAAGATATCTGTGGGTTGGGCTCTCTCTCTTTCTCCCTTTTTCTCTTTTTAATTTATTTTTTTAAAAGCGAGAAGGGGGAAGGGAGGGAGATGAGAAGCATCAACTAACTAGTAGTTGTGGCACTTTAGTTGTTCATTGATGGCTTCTCAAAAGTGCCTTCATGGAAGTGGACACTCAAGCTGAGTCCATGACCCCTTGCTCAAGCCAGCGACCATGGGATCATTTAAATCAGGGGTGCCCAATATGTCGATCACGATCTACTGGTCGATTGCAAAGGAAGTGTGGGTAGATCGCATGACATTAAAAAGACATTTGTCTTTTGATTGGCATACTGGGTAGCCAATCTGACGTCGGAACTTTAGACACCCTATGCATGCGCATTAAACCGCACTAACTTGTTCAGTTACATTGCTGCATAGTTAGCCTTCAATTTATTTAAACTAAATACAACAAAGGGTATAAAAATGAGTGCCGTAGCTGGTCCGAGTAAGAAGCCTAAAACCTACCACTTTCATACAGAATGGGAGGGGATTTTTTTCACTATGTCATATTCTAAGTGTGTTTGCCTCATCTATCTGTGTGCCATTGCTATTCCAAAGAAGGGAAATGTGGAGCGACTTTTTCGGACTGTTCATAAAAACTATGACATTGACTTTCCTCCGAAAAGAGAGCTGAGAAGGAGAAAGGTGAAAGAAGAATACACAATATTAAATAGTAATAATAGTAACTTAAATAATGATAATATAGAAGAAATAAATTTATGTTTTGCATTTTAATTGTAGGCAGATCATTTTGACTTGGTCATCTTATAAGTAGCTCGCAAGCTGAAAAAGTGTGGGCACCCCTGCTGTAGGCAAAAACATTTATTCTGGGCCTGACCTGTGGTGGCGCAGTGGATAAAGCGTCGACCTGGGAACACTGAGGTCGCTGGTTCAAAACCCTGCACTGGTCTGGTCAAGGCACACATGGGAGTTGATGCTTCCAGCTCCTCCCCCCTTTCTCTCTCTCTCTCTCTCTCTCTCTCTCTCTTTCTGTGTCTCCTCTCTAAAATAAATAAAATTAAAAAAAACAACAACAAACATTTATTCTGCTTTGTTTGTGATTATCTCAGTCTAAAAAATCTAGACATTGTATATTCAAAGAAATTATTAATTTTTTTTCCAGAATTTTGTTTCACCCCCCCATGTTGGAAAAATTCCCTGGTGTTTAATTTAATTTATGAAGGTACATACCAGGTAACCAAGGTGGTACTTTGAAGTTTGCATGAGGAAGATGTGTCTTCACATAGTAGAGGAAGGACGTTATTTTTCCTAGGAAACAGGATTTAATGTTTATAAGGGGTTAGACTTATAGCCTTGAATGAAGGAGCTTTGGTTCAGCAAGGAACAGGTAAAGAATAGAAATCATGTTTTCACTCTCTGTTATTTGATGGACTTAAGAGTAACATTGACTGATGCTACAGAGTTAGTTATTTGCATATGTTTCTTTAAAAAGACAGTTCATTTTTTTTAAAGTTTCTTTGGTGACTGATTAGTTTCATATGTCCATACTGTGTATTATTATTATTATTTTAAGGTTTTTTAAAATTTTTTTATTTTATTCATTTTAGAGAGGAGACACAGAGTGAGAGAGAGAGAGAAAGAGAGAGAGAGAGAAAGAGAGAGAGAGAGAAAGAGAGAAAGGGGGGAGGAGCTGGAAGCATCAACTCCCATATGTGCCTTGACCATACCAGTGCAGGGTTTTGAACTGGTGACCTCAGTGTTCCCAGGTCGACGCTTTATCCACTGCGCTACCACAGGTCAGGCCACACTTATTATTATTTTTAACTTGAGAAGATTTACATCTGCATCAAAGGGAACCCAGCTTAACAAAGACCTGATATGTTCCCATGCCCGATTCAGGCAGTTGCCTTGATTTTAGCAATCATCTTCAAAAACAGCTGAAAGAAAGCAACTTTCAATATCTGACTTTTTTTGAGTATGTAACCATCATTCTTTAGCCTGATAACCATATGTACTTGCAAGTTTGCATCTTTTTCTTCTTGTTTAAAGGCATAGGTTTTCCTTTTTAACTAAAATGATACAAATGCAATGTTACTGTTTTTGTTGTTTATGTTTGTAGTTTATTACTTTTGTTCTTTAAACACTGTATGGTTGCCTTTGCTCAGGTTACTGTTCTTTCCACCATTTGGTGGCCTTGCCCTTGAGTGTTTTTTGCTTCCTTGTGTCCTTAACACCTTTTCTCTGTTGTAGTTTTACACCCCAGACATTAGTTACTTTAATTCCCCACCATCTTTTTTTTTATTTCTGGAACTGAATTGTAGTTATTATATACCATTTTAGTGCTAAGAGCCTGGCTTTATTGAGATGTTCTTGCTATTCTCTGTTAATGACTACTTGGGAATGTGACTTCTGTGATTTTCAGCTTTCCCAAGGAGCTTACATAGAGATCTGATGTTTATTGAGTGCCTACTTTGTGCTATTGCTAGGTACTTCACAAATTTAAATCTCAAAAATAAAGGTGTGGAAGGGTTTGGATTTAGGTAAATTTCTAGATGGTAAATATAGAGGGAATTATTAAAGAAAATTTGGATATTTGAGTACAGTTTTGGTTGACATCAAATTTAATAAGACCCTCTGTAAATGTTACTTAGTACTGGATTAAAGAGAAGGCTGGACTGGGTGTGGCCCAGTTGACAATGAAATTCAATGTGGAATATTTGTAAAAACTCCACAGTTTATATGCTTGTTGACATGATGTGGTTGGTAAATGTTAACATTTTTTTTGTTCTATCATTTTTGCAAACAACCTATGTTTAGTACTGCCTCTGAAATGTCATGACATGGTCACTGTTAGAAGTGGAGTGGTAGATATGTCTTTATAGTTCAGTGATTAATGAATTGTTTGTGTTTTGACAGAGAGAGGGATAGATAGGGACAGACAGACAGGAAGGGAGAGAGATGAGAAGCATCAGTTACTCTTTGTGGCACCTTAGTTGTTCATTGATTGCTTTCTCATATGTGTCTTGATGGGGGGGGGGCACTACAGCAGACCGAGTAACCCCTTGCTCTAGCCAGCGCCCTTGGGCTCAAGCTGGTGAGCCTTGCTCAAACCAGATGAGCCCATGCTCAAGCTGGTGACCTTAGGGTTTTGAACCTGGGTCCTCCACGTCCAAGTCCAATGCTTTATCCACTGCGCCACTGCCTGGTCAGGCTGTTTAATGAATTGTTTTGGATTATCAAATTGAGGAATTTAAAAGTGATTAAATTACTCAGGTTTAACTGTGTATTGTTAAAGAATAAAATGGCATCTGATTACCTTTCGGAAACAGTTTCTTTTAATTCTACATTTTAAAGTTTAAAAATAAACCATTTATTTTTTAAAAGTACGAAATTATGTAAAGTAAGATAAGTTTTTCTATTACAAAGAATTTTTAAGAATGAACTGCTTGTAAGAGATTGTGTATGCATTTGTATGGTTAGACATTTCCTGTGCATGTGCAAACATGGTATTGTGGGCTTACGTTATTTCCCGTACTCCCAAATAAAACCTGCAGTTTTATTTGCAACTTACTCTTTTCACTTAATGTGTATAATGGACATTTTCCTTTGTACTTACTGTGCTGCTTTATTCTAGGTCAGACTGTGCTCATTTTAATTCTCTGTTATCTTCAGTGTCCATCATAAAGGATTGGTTATGTAATTCTATTTGTACATTTTCATTTTCTTAAACATCAATTGTATTAGTTTTCTAGGGCTGCCGAAAGAAAGTACCAACAACTGTGTGGTTTAAAGTAGCAGAAGTTTATTGTTTCTCAGTTTTGGAGGCCAGACGTCCAAAATCAAGGAGTTGGCAGAGCTGGTTCCTTTAGGATCTCTGAGGAAAGTCTGTTCTCTGCCTTTCTCTTAGCTTCTGGTGGTTTGCTAGTCTCAGACATTTACATGTAACCATCCATTTTGTGCCTCTGTGTCTGCCCATATTCTTTTCTCTCTGTGCAAGTCTTTCTCCTCCATGTCCAAATTTCCCCTTTTTATAGGGCCCAGCATGACCTTTTAACTTGATTTCCTTTGTAGAGACTATTTCCAACTAAGGTAACATTGAGGTTCTGGGGATTAGGACTTTGAATATAGGAGGCTCAATTCATCCCATCACACCAATGGAGCAATCAGGTCCATTTTTACAACCATTGTCAGTGAATATTCCATAAATTGAGTTATATATTAGACACTAGAGATGCAAAGCTGCTTCAGTTTTGTCCTCAAAGGACTTGCAGTCTATTAGGGAAGACCAGGCACGTACATAACAAGGTGAACAGTGAGTGATACAAACTTGATAGCTAAGTGTTAATGATACTTAAATGGAAGACAGGTTGTCATTGGGACTGAAGACTAGACCAGCTGGATAAGAGAGGCTTTGGGAGTGGTGAAGAGGGAGCTTGGTAGGATTTGAAAAGTAATTATGGCCTGACAGCGCGGTGGCGCAGTGGATAAAGCATTGGACTGGGACGCGGAGGACCCAGGTTCAAAGCTCCAAGGTTGCCAGCTTGAGCGCTGGCTCATCTGGTTTGAGCAAGGCTCACCAGTTTGAGCCCAGGGTTGCTGGCTTGAGCAAGGGGTCACTTGCAGTGCTGTAGGACACTCCCCCCTGCCCCCCCCCCCCCCGTCAAGGCACATATGAGAAAGCAATCAACAAACAAGGAAATTAAGGAGCCACAAGGAAGAATTGATGCTTCTCATCTCTCTCCTGCCTGTCTGTCCCCCCCCTCCCTTTACACACACACACACAAAAGTAATTATGGAAGATGAAGAAGGGGAAAGGGCTCTGGAGAAGAGGTGTGAATGTGAATGAAGCAACAGCTAAGGGTGTAGATATTAAAATTGCTTATATAAGTTTTTTGATAATTTTGTCCTCAAACTTGTTAAATTGATTGGATTTGTATGGGTTTAGGCAAAAGTATATGAAGGTTGTCTGGTAGTTTAAAAAATGGCATGTGTACTTTGGTCAAGCAGGTGGCATGGGTAAATGCAGTCACCTCCTCTGACAATCACATCACAATTACAAATAAACTACAAAACAACCATCATTCAGAACGTCCTGAAATCTGATCGAACAGAGAAGTCCTATGTCTGGGGAATTAAAGAAGCCATATTAGGACTGGTTGGAGGGCAAAGATGGGGAATTGGCTGATCTCACTCACACATGTGGCAGATAAAAATTGGATATTTCTCAGCTGCAGTGGCCCCCCACCCATGAGGAGCGAGGGGTCCCAGGACCCCCAGCTCAGGGTTCCAGTGTCAGAAAGAGAAGTCTCCATAACTTCTGGCTATAAAAACCAGCAGGGATTGTGGCTGAGTGTGACAGAGGGCTGCTGGAGTCACAGGCAGTTTCTCTTAAAGGGCCTGCACATGGACTTACTCCCTCTGGGCTCCACTGCCAGGGCAAGAGCTTGGAAGGCACCAGGTACATCTGGGGAGGAACTGAATTGTCTAGCATGATGATGAGAGAGCTAGGGCAGCTTTCTTTCAGATGTCAAAGTGCCGACAGCGGCCATTGTTCTTTTAATGAGCCCTCCTCGAATAGATCCTGCAGGTGGGTGCCATATCCAATATTTCATCAACCTGGCTAACACTGTTCACCCCACCCTTGTGATTACCTAAGGCCCCTCCCCACCCAACCTTCGGGCCCACCCAGGCTGTTTCCAGTGGCTTTTCCTTATGAATAGCCTGTCTTGGCTTAAGCTTCAGACTTTCCTAAAAATCTCTCAAACAAGCAGCACCTGACCTGTGTTCCATACCGATTGCTAAGTGGCCCCAGGCCTGTCACTAGCAGCAGTTGGCATTGGGTCACAACTTGGCCTTGTCTGGGCACCTCCAAGCCCAGCACAAGTAGCAGCTATCTGTAGATCTCTTTTTAGCTCATGCTGGGTGGCCGTGGGTTGAACACAAGTGGTAGCTGACATTGACCTGCATGTCCTTGGAGACCACAGAGCAGGCACACCAGGTAGACAGCTTCAGAACTTGTTAAAGAACCACTCAGTCACCTCCACAAGTGACACACTTGAATTGTGTAATCAGGAGGCACCAGAACCCTGCTGAAGTAAGTACTGCTCTGTGGGGTGAGCCCTTCATAGATGATCCTTCACAGATGATGGCCTGTGGGTAAACCCCACCCATTGATGTGCTGACAGCAATCAAGGCTCAACTATATAGGAGAGTGTATACAGTCCAGACGGGGTGGGAGTTGCACTTGGACAGTTCACTCTGGGTGAATGGGGCGGCTGTACCAGTTGACTCTACAAAACACCTCCTACATTAGGCTACCAACCCCTAGCAAGATGGACCAACTCTGCCTAATAACCTAGAAACAAACACACAGAGCTGCCAAAATGAGACATGTCCCAAGTGAAAGAACAGAACAAAACTCCAAAAATAGAACTAAACAAAATGGAGACATGCAGTCTACTAAATGGAGTGTCAAAACATTGGTTATAAGGATGCTCAAAGAATTTGGTGAACGTCAACAGCAAAAGCAAAGGACGAGTCAGAAATGACAGATGTGTTAACTGAAATGAATAATTTACAGGTAATCAACAGTAGAGTAGATGAAGCTGAGAATCATATCAGCTATTTGGACTCTTAAGTTTCCAATATTCACACCATAGGGGTCCAGATGAAGAGGAGAGAGCAAGGAATTGAAAATCTATGTAAAAACATAATGGTAGAAAAAGTTCCTACCTGGTAAAGGAAATAGACATAAAAGTCCAGGAATCACAGAGAGTCCCAAAGAAGATGAATCCAAAGAGGCCCACACCAAGACACATTATAATTAAAGCACAACGGTTTAAAGAGAAAGAATCTTAAAAGCAACAAGAGAAAAGCAGTTAATTACCTACAAGAGAGATTCCATAAAACTGTCAGTGATTTCTTAACAGAAACTTTGCAGGCCAGAAATATTTAAAGATAAGGTCATCTTTCTTGGATGAAAAGCAAGGACCTACAACTAAGATTACTCTATCCAGTAAAGCTATCATTTAGAATTGAAGGACAGATAAAGAGCTCAGACACAAAAATGCTAAAGGAGTTTATCACTACAAAACTGGCAGTAATATGAAATAATAAAGGCTCTTCTTTAAGAAGAAGAATTGTTCTTTTTAAATATTCCATTTTGAACTCATATTACTCTTCTTTTTAAAACAACTTTAAATTGTTAAGCATATGATTCAGAAAACTAAATGAACTTACAGATACAGTTCTTAAGTTTCTTTAAATTTTAGGGCTGTTAGAGTGCATTTATTTCTATTTGTAATGTTTAAAGTGGATCCAAAATTTATGTGTGTATTAGTTTCCTACTGATGCTGTAACAAGTTACTACACATTTAGTGGCTTAAAGCAACATAAATTTATTATCCTACAATTCTGGAGGTCAGAAGTTTGAAATGGAGTCTTCCTGAGCTAAAATCAAGGTTTGATAAAACTACATTCCTTTCTGGAGGCTCTAGGGCAGAGGTCCCCAAACTACGGCCCGTGGGCCAAATTGCATCCACCTGAGGCCATTTATCCGGGCCCCACCGCACTTCCGGAAGGGGTACCTCTTTCATTGGTGGTCAGTGTATGGAGTACTGAATGTGGCAGCCCTCCAATGGTCTGAGGGACAGTGAACTGGCCCCCTCTGTAAAAAGTTTGGGGACCCCTGCTCTAGGGGTAAGTCTATTTCCTTTTCTTAGAGGCTGCCTATATTCCTTGGCTGATGGCCATTCCTCCATTTTACAAAGCCAATCAGAGTCTGGTCATACTTTCTCATATATCACTTTGACTTTCCTGTTTCCCTTTTTCACTTACAAGGACCCTTGTGATTGTTACTCTGGGCACATCTGGATAATCCAGGACAACCGTCCTATCTCAAGATTAGTTGGTTGGCAACCTTAATCCCTCTCTTCCCCCCAAGGATTAGGATGTAGACATTTTTGGGTTGGCGAGCTATTGTCTGCTACCCCATTGTTGTTACCAGTCCAAAGTTTTCTTCCCTAATGCTTCAAAAGGCCGAAACTCAGAAACAGAGTTTGGAGTAAGGAAAGGTTTATTGATCTAGAAGGTGGCTGCTGAGAAGATGGAGACATCAAATCCATCTTCCTAAAATATACAGTTCAGACTTCTTTTATGTCAAGGGAAGGAGAAATGGGAGGGGCAAGAGGTGATTGAGGACCATAGACATCTCATCAGTAGGGGTCTGAGGAAGACCTTGAAACTTCTTCGTTTTTAGTTCATTGGCCTCAATTGATTTTACTCTGGTCACAAGACTCCTGCGAATCTTTGAATCAAACAGTCATTATTTTTGTTCAGCTTCCCCCATCTCCTCTGGAGAGGCATCTTCCCGCAAGGGGTGGTTTTTATAAAACCTCAAGCTGCAAGCAGAATTCCTCTAACAGTAGCATGTCTGTATATAAGAACACAGCAGGCTCCAACAAGATGGAGTTAGAGTGGCTGAGCATTTCCTGTTACAGTGTTGTATACATTTTTAACTTTAAAAAATCAGGTAGCATTCTATTAAATGTTTAAAATTAGTGCCTAATAGCCTTTCATGAATTTTGGGTTGTGGTGGAGTATTGGTAAGAAGTTTGAGTGGATTAGTAAATATGCCTTTTGTACTAAGTGGATGTTAAGAGATGGTTATTATTTGTTGTAAGTGTAGAAATAAAATGTGATTTTTTTTTTTCAAGAACTGGTAGCACACCACCAATCTCATCAGGAGAAATGCAAAGGTGCAACAGGGCATTAACAAAAATTAACTAACAATACTTTTACAACTTTTAATAAGTTAGTAAATATAGGCATTGTAGCATGAGAGGTCATGAAAATGGAAAGAACCTATACTATATGGCTGTGCTTAAATATGTAGAATATATACTTTAGGACTTCAAGAATAGATCAAAATCTTTTGTATCTATAATAATACAAATATAGTTGGGTTCCATGAAAAGATAATCTTAGGGATTTAGAAAGATGACCTTATAAAAGGCATTGGGCTGCCTCAGGAAGAAAGGATTGGAAAAGGTACTTGGGATATTTCTTTTCTTTCTTATGTTATTTTTTTAAAATTAATTTTAATGGGGTGACATTAATAAATCAGGGTACATATGTTCAAAGAAAACATTTCCAGGTTATCTTATCATTCAATTATGTTGCATACCCATTACCCAAAGTCAGATTGTCCTCTGTCACCTTCTATCTGGTTTTCTTTGTGCCCCTCCCTCCCCCCTCTCCTAACCACACCTCCCCCACCCCCACCCCAAAACCACCATACTCTTTTCCATGTCTCATAGTCTCGTTTTTATGTCCCACCTATGTATGAAATCATGCTGTTCTCAGTTTTTTTGTTTTACTTATTTCAGTTCATATAATGTTATCAAGGTCCATCCATTTTTTTGTAAGTGATCTGATGTCATCATTTCTTATGGCTGAGTAGTATTCCATAGTATATATGTACCAAAGCTTTTTAATCCACTCGTCCTCTGACAGGCACTTGGGCTGTTCCAGATCTTTGCTGTTGTGAACAATGCTGCCACGAACATGGGGCGCATTTCTTCTTTTCAAACAGAGCTATGGTGTTCTTAGGGTATATTCCTAAAGGTGGGATAGCTGGGTCAAAAGGCAGTTCGATTTTTAATTTTTTGAGGAATCTCCATACTGTTCTCCACAGTGGCTGCACCAGTCTGCATTCCCACCAGCAGTGCAGAAGGGTTTCCTTTTCTCCACATCCTCGCCAGCACTTGTTCCGTGATGTTTTGTTGATGAGTGCCATTCTGACTGGTGTGAGGTGATATCTCATTGTGGTTTTTATCTGCATTTCTCTAATGATTAGTGATGTTGAGCATTTTTTCATATGCCTTTTGGCCATCTGTATGTCCTCTTTGGAGAAATTTCTATTCATTTCTTTAGCCCATTTTTTGATTGAATTGTTTGTCTTCCTGATGTCGAATATGTTCTCCCATTGTGTGGTTTGCCTTTTTATTCTGTTCTTATTGTCTTTAGCTGTGCAAATACTTTTTTTTTTTTTTTTAATTTTAATATATATTTTATTATTATTAATTCTAATGAGGTGACACCAATAAATCAGGGTACATATGTACAATGAAAACATCTCCAGGTTATCTTATTCAATTGTGTTGCATACCCATCACCAAAAGTCAAATTGTCCTCTGTCACCTTCAATCTGGTTTTCTCTGTGTCCCTCCCCTCCTCCCTATCCCACTTTTCCCTCCCTCCCCCCATCCCATAACCAACACTCTCTTGTCCATGTCTCATACCCTCACTTTCATGTCCCACCTATGTATGTAATCGTGCTGTTCTCAGTTTTTCTTTTTTTCTGATTTACTTATTTCACTCCGTATAATGTTATCAAGGTACATCCATTTTGTTATAAATGATCCGATGTCATCGTTTCTTATGGCTGAGTAGTATTCCATAGTATATATGTACCATAGCTTTTTAATCCACTCGTCTTCTGACGGACACTTGGGCTGTTTCCAAATCTTCGCTATTGTGAACAATGCTGCCACGAACATGGGGGCGCATTTCTTCTTTTCGAACAGTGCTATGGTGTTCTTAGGGTATATTCCTAAAAGTGGGATAGCTGGGTCAAAAGGCAGTTCGATTTTTAATTTTCTGAGGAATCTCCAAACTGTTTTCCACAGTGGCTGCACCAGTCTGCATTCCCACCAGCAGTGCAGAAGGGTTCCCTTTTCTCCACATCCTCGCCAGCACTTATTCTGTGTTGTTTTGCTGATAAGTGCCATTCTGACTGGTGTGAGGTGATATCTCATTGTGGTTTTAATTTGCATTTCTCTAATGATTAGTGATGTTGAGCATTTTTTCATATGCCTATTGGCCATCTGTATGTCCTCTTTGGAGAAATTTCTATTCATTTCTTTTGCCCATTTTTTGATTGGGTTGTTTGTCTTCCTGGTGTTGCGTTTTATAAGTTCTTTATAAATTTTAGTTATTAACCCCTTATCAGATGTGCTGTCGAATATGTTCTCCCATTGTGTGGTTTGTCTTTTTATTCTGTTCCTATTGTCTTTAGCTGTGCAAAAACTTTTTAGTTTGATATAGTCCCATTTGTTTATCTTGCCTTTTATTTCAGTTGCCCATGAAGAAAAATCGGCAAATATACCGCTGCTACAGATGTCGGAGAGCTTGCTGCCTATGTTTTCTTCTAAGATGCTTATGGTTTCACGGCTTACATTTAAGTCTTTTATCCATTTTGAGTTTGTTTTTGTGAATGGTGTAAGTTGATGGTCTAGTTTCATTTTTTTGCAGGTAGATGTCCAATTTTCCCAGCACCATTTGTTAAAGAGGCTGTCTTTACTCCATTGTATGTTCTTTCCTCCTTTGTCAAATATCAGTTGTCCATAAAGCTGTGGGTTTATTTCTGGGTTCTCTGTTCTGTTCCATTGATCTATGTGCCTGTTCTTATGCCAGTACCAGACTGTCTTGAGTATAATGGCCTTATAGTAAACCTTGATATCAGGAAGCGTGATACCTCCTGCTTTATTTTTTCTTTTTAAGATTGCTGAGGCTATTCGTGTTTTTTTTTGGTTCCATATAAATTTTTGGAATATGTGTTCTATATCTTTGAAGTATGTCATTGGTATTTTAATTGGTATTGCATTGAATTTATAAATTGCTTTAGGTAATATAGACATTTTAATGATGTTTATTCTTCCTAGCCATGAGCACGGTATATGCTTCCACTTGTTTGTATCTTCCTTGATTTCTTTTATCAATGTTCTATAATTTTCCGAGTACAAGTCCTTAACCTCCTTGGTTAAATTTACTCCTAGGTATTTTATTTTTTTGGCTGCAATAGTGAAGGGGATTGTTTCCTTAATTTCTTTTGCTGATATTTCATTGTTGGTGTATAGAAATGCCTCTGATTTCTGAGTATTAATTTTATATCCTGCCACCTTGCTGAAATCATTTATAAGGTCCAGTAGTCTTTTGACTGAGACTTTAGGGTTTTCAATATACAATATCATATCATCTGCAAATAATGACAGTTTTACTTCTTCTTTTCCAATTTGGATGTCTTTTATTTCTTCTTCTTGTCTGATTGCTGTAGCTAGGACTTCCAGAACTATGTTGAATAAGAGTGGGGAAAGTGGGCAACCCTGCCTGGTTCCTGATCTTAAGGGGATTGCTTTTAATCTTTGTCCATTTAGTATGATGTTTGCTGTCGGTTTATCGTAGATGGCCTTTATCATGTTAAGGAATGATCCCTGTATTCCCACTTTACTGAGAGTTTTGAGCATGAATGGGTGCTGGATTTTATCAAATGCCTTTTCTGCATCTATTGAAATTATCATGTGATTTTTGTCCTTCCTTTTGTTTATATGGTGAATCACATTGATTGATTTGCGAATATTGAACCAGCCTTGCCTCTCCAGAATAAATCCCACTTGATCGTGGTGTATGATTTTTTTCATATATTGCTGGATCCGGTTGGCTAATATTTTGTTGAGAATTTTAGCGTCTAAATTCATCAGGGATATAGGCCTATAATTTTCTTTCTTTGTGTTGTCTTTGCCCGGTTTTGGGATCAGAATTATGCTCGCCTCATAAAAGGAGTTTGGAAGTCTTCCTTCCTCTTGAATTTTTTGAAATAGCTTGAGGAGGATAGGAGTTAGTTCTTCTTTGAATTTTTGATAGAATTCACTTGTGAAGTCATCAGGCCCAGGACTTTTCTCTTTTGGGAGTTTTTTTGATAACTGTTTTGATCTCATTTGTTGTAATTGGTCTGTTTAGGTGTTCTGATTCTTCCAGATTGATTTTTGGAAGATTATATGATTCAAGAAATTTGTCCATTTCACCAAGATTGTCTAATTTTTTGGCATATTGTTCTTCATAGTATTTTCTTACAATGCTTTGTATTTCTATTGTGTCAGTTGTTATTTCTCCACTCTCCTTTCTAATTTTATTTATACGAGTCCTCTCTCTTTTTTTCTTGGTGAGTCTACTTAAAGGTTCATCAATCTTGTTTACCTTTTCAAAGAACCAGCTTCTGTATTCAATGATCCTCTGTATTGTTTCCTTTGCCTCTATGTCATTTATTTCTGCTCTGATCTTTATTATTTCCTTTCTTCTACTTATCTTGGGTTTTATTTGTTGTTGTTTCTCTAGTTCTTTTAGATGAAGGGTCAGGTTGCTTATTTGAGCTTTTTCTAGCTTCTTATATATGCCTGTAGTGCAATAAACTTCCCTCTCAGAACTGCTTTTGCTGTGTCCCATAAATTTTGAGTTGATGTATGCTCATTATCATTTGTTTCTAGAAACTTTTTTATTTCTTCTTTGATCTCATTGTTAATCCATTCATTATTTAATAACATGCTATTTAGTTTCCAAGTGTTTGAGTATTTTTCAGTTTTTCTTTTGTGGTTAATTTCTAGTTTCATGGCATTGTGATCAGAGAAAATGCTTGATATGATTTCAATCTTCTTAAATTTATTGAGACCATTTTTGTGTCCTAACATGTGGTCTATCCTAGAAAACGTACCATGAGCGCTTGAGAAGAATGTATATTCTACTGCTTTAGGGTGAAAAGTTCTGAAGATATCTATTAAATCAAGTTGATCTAGTGTCTCCTTTAAGTCTGCTGTGTCTTTATTAATTTTCTTTCTTGAGGATCTATCCAGTGTTGTTAGAGGGGTATTGAAATCCCCTACTATGATAGTATTGCTGTTAATCTCGCCCTTTATATCCATCAAAGTTTGCTTTATGTATGTCGGGGCTCCTATATTTGGTGCATAGATATTTACAATATTTATATCTTCCTGTTGAATTGTTCCCTTTATCATTATGTAGTGTCCTCCTTTATCTCTTACTACAGCCTTTGTTTTAAAGTCCATTTTGTCTGATATAAGTATTGCTACCCCTGCTTTTTTTTCATTTCCATTTGCATGAAATATTTTTTTCCATCCTTTTACCTTCAGTCTATGAGCATCTTTTGTTTTAAGGTGTGTCTCTTGTAGACAGCATATGTATGGGTCCTGTTTCTTTATCCATGCAGCTACCCTATGTCTTTTGATTGGATCATTTAATCCATTTACATTTAAGGTTATTATTGATATGTAGTTGTTTATTGCCATTTTATTCTTTAAAGCTGTATTCTTCTTTTGCTCTATTCATTCCTCCCTTTAAACTGTTCACAAGAGGCCCCTTAGTATCTCTTGCAGAATTGGTTTGGTTTTTATGAATTCCTTCAGGCTTTCTTTTTCTGGGAAGCTCTTTATTTCTCCTTCCATTTTAAACGTTAGCCTTGCTGGATAAAGTAGTCTTGGTTGTAGGTTCTTGTTCTGCATTACTTTGATTATTTCTTGCCATTCCCTTCTGGCCTCAAGTGTTTCTGTTGAGAAGTCTGATGTCATCCTTATGGGGGCTCCTTTGTAGGTGATAGCCTTTTTTTCTCTAGCAGCTTTTAAAATTTTTTCTTTATCCATTAGCTTTGGTATTTTAACTATGATGTGTCTTGGTGTAGATCTTTTTGGGTTTCTCTTTAATGGAGTTCTGTGTGCTTCTTGAATGTGTGGAGTGTTTCCCAGCCTTAATTTAGGAAAGTTTTCTGCTATGATTTGATTGAACAAAGTTTCCATTTCCTGTCCTCTCTCCTCTTCTTCAGGCACCCCTATGATGCGAATGTTGTTTCTCTTCATGTTGTCACAAAGCTCCCTTAGAGTTTCCTCACATTTTTTAAGTCTCTTTTCCTTTTTCTTCTCTGCTTCTGTGCCTTTGTTTATTGTGTCCTCTAACTCGCTTATTCGATCCTCAGCGTCATCCATCCTGCTTTTAATTCCTTCCATTGTGGTCTTCAGTTCTGATACTGTATTTGTCATTTCTGTCTGATTCTTTTTTATTATTTCAATTTCATTTTTTATACTTGTTATCTCTTTATTTAGGTGTTCATAATGACTATCCATTGTTGCTCTAATTTCTTTGAACATCCTAACTATCATTATTCTAAATTCTGCTTCTGGTAATTTGGTTATATCTGGTTCATTCAGGTCCTTCTCTGGGGATTTCTCTTGATTCATTTGGTTTGCATTCCTCTGCCTGCCCATTTTTTCTGTGTATAAGCAAGTTGTGGCCACTGGAGTCCAGTAGGTGTTGCCTTTGTGTTCTCTAGGTGTGGTCTATCTGCAGGCCCCCCACCCCCTCTGCCGGTGCCTAGGGTGGTTGGGTATGAGCGTTGCCAGCGCGGGCCCACTGTGGCTTTTGCTGTGATTTCTGCCTCTCCTCCGTGGGAGGGGCTGTCACTGAAGCCACAAGATCAGCACCAAGGGTAGAGGTGAGCACCTTTCCTCAGCTGCGGACCCAGCCTATTTCCGGACTTCCGCCCAGAACCAGCAGTCGGAGCCGACTCGCTACAGTTCCGTGGGTTAGGCGGGGCTTTTGACGTGCTCTCAGCTGTAAGCCTTTGCCCGTCCGGAGCTTTAGCCCCGCCCTCGAGGCCAGGGCCCTTTGCGCAGGGTCAGAAACCAAGGTTTATTGGGGCCGGCGTGTTTGCTGGCTTCCGCCGAGCTGCGTACTTCCGCTCGTCCCGGACTCTACCCCGCCCCCGCGTTCGGAGCCCGCTCGTGCACGTATGAATGCTATTCGCGTTTTCTCCGGCCGGATGGGGATAATAGCGTGGGCTCAGCTGCGAGCCTCCACCCGTCTCGGGGTCCACCCCGTTCTCGTGCTCGGAGCCCGCTCGCGCACGTATACTGGCCAACCGCGGTTTCTCCGGCCCGGGGCGAGGGGACTGGTAGTGTCAGCTCAGCCGCGAGCCCCTGCCCGTCCCTGGTCCTAGCCCGGTCCCCACGGTCAGGGTCGGCTTGCGCAGGGCCTGCCTGTTCCTGGCCTCCCGCTTTGTCCCCGTAAGTGGGATTAAAGGCGGGCCCGCAGCTTCCGGACCGCTCTCGCGCTTCCCCTCCTACCCTCTGGGCTAGACCGATCTCCCACCGGCTTGGCCTCCGCCCACGCCGACAGAACCGCGTTTCAGCGTCCTGCCGCCCCAAAACCTTAAGCAGCCCTCAGCAGAGTAGGAAGGGACCCAATACTCCACACTGTAGGCCTGGGAGCTCCCTCACTTGTTTCACATCTCAAATCTGTCCAAACGCCTCTTCTAGGCTCTGGGACTGCAGGCTGGGGCTTGGTTCCTGGGACCCAGGTCCCTCCCTCTCTGCCAAACTTTCCTCCCGCCACACGGGTCTCTCCGGGCTGCCGTTTGCTCCGGGGAGCTGGGCAGCCCTTTTCGCGTTTTCGCTATTCCTACCAGTCTCAATGTGGCTTCTTCTGTGTTCCTTGGTTGAAGAGTCCACTTAGTTTTGTTCAAAGTTGGTTTATCCAGGTGATGGTTCTTAAAATTGCGTTGTAATCCACTTTGGTTCTGGGAGTTGGAAGTTGGTACGTCCGCCTACTCCGTCGCCATCTTGCTCCCCCTGTGCAAATACTTTTTAGTTTGATATAGTCCCATCTGTTTATCCTGCCTTTTATTTCATTAGCCCGTGGAGATAAATCAGCAAATATATTGCTGCTACAGATGTCGGAGAGCTTGCTGCCTGTGTTTTCTTCTAAGATGCTTATGGTTTCACGGCTTACATTTAAGTCTTTTATCCATTTTGAGTTTGTTTTTGTGAATGGTGTAAGTTGATGGTTTAATTTCATTTTTTTGCAGGTAGATGTCCAATTTTCCCAACACCATTTGTTAGAGGCTGTCTTTACTCCATTGTATGTTCTTTCCTCCTTTGTCAAATATCAGTTGTCCATAAAGGTGTGGGTTTATTTCTGGGTTCTCTGTTCTGTTCCATTGATCTATGGGCCTGTTCTTATGCCAGTACCAGGCTATCTTGAGTACAAAGGCCAGGCTGTCTTATTTTTTCTTTTTAAGATTGCTGAGGCTATTCGTGTTCTTATTTGGTTCCATATAAATTTTTGGAATATGTGTTCTATATCTTTGAAGTATGTCATTGGTATTTTAATTGGTATTGCATTGAATTTATGAATTGCTTTGGGTAATATAGACATTTTAATGATGTTTATTCTTCCTAACCATGAGCACGGTATATGCTTTCACTTGTTTGTATCTTCCTTGATTTCTTTTATCAATGTTTTATAATTTTTTGAGTACAAGTCCTTAACCTCCTTGATTAAATTTACTCCTAGGTATTTTATTTTTTTGGTTGCAATAGTGAAGGGGATTGTTTTCTTAATTTCTTTTGCTGACAATTCTGAGTATTAATATTGTTGGTATATAAAAATGCCTCTGACTTCGGAGTATTAATTTTATATCCTGCCACCTTGCTTAATTCATTTATCAGGTTCAGTAGTTTTTTGACTGAGACTTAAGGGTTTTCTATATACAATATCATGTCATCTGCAAATAATGACAGTTTTACTTCTTCTTTTCCAATTTGGATGCCTTTTATTTCTTCTTCTTGTCTGATTGCTGTAGCTAGGACTTCCAGAACTATGTTGAATAAGAGTGGTGTAAGGGGGCACCCCTGCCTGGTTCGTGATCTTAAGGGGATTGCTTTTAATTTTTGTCCATTTAGTATGATGTTTGCTGTGGGTTTTTCATAGATGGCCTTTATCATGTTAAGGAATGTTCCCTGTATTCCCACTTTACTGAGAGTTTTGATCATGAATGGGTGCTGGATTTTATCAAATGCTTTTTTGCATTTATTGAAATTATCATGTGGTTTCTGTCCTTCCTTTTGTTTATGTGATGAATCACATTGATTGATTTGCTAATACTGAACCAGCCTTGCCTCTCCAGAATAAATCCCACTTGATCATGGTGTATGATTTTTTTCATATATTGCTGGATCCGTTTGGCTAATATTTTGTTGAGAATTTTAGCGTCTAAATTCATCAGGGATATTGGCCTATAATTTTCTTTCTTTGTGTTATCTTTGCCCGGTTTTGGGGTCAGAATTATGCTCGCCTCATAAAAGGAGTTTGGAAGACTTCCTTCCTCTTGAATTTTTTGAAATAGCTTGAGGAGAATAGTAGTTAGTTCTTTGAATTTTTGGTAGAATTCACTTGTGAAGCCGTCAGGCCCAGAACTTTTCCTTTTTGGGAGTTTTTTGATAACTGTTTTGATCTCATTTGTTGTAATTGGTCTGTTTAGGTGTTCTGATACTTCCAGATTGATTTTTGGAAGATTATATGATTCAAGAAATTTGTCCATTTCACCGAGGCTGTCTAATTTTTCGGCATATAGTTCTTCATAGTATTTTCTTACAATGCTTTGTATTTCTGTTGTGTCAGTTGTTATTTCTCCATTCTCATTTCTAATTTTATTTATTTGAGTCCTCACTCTTTTTTTCTTCGTGAGTCTAGTTAAAGGTTCATCAATCTTGTTTATTTACCTTTTCAAAGAATCAGCTTCTGGTTTCATTGATCCTCTGTATTGTTTCCTTAGCCTCTATGTCATTTATTTCTGCTCTGATCTTTATTATTTCCTTGCTTCTACTGGTCCGGGCTTTATTTTCTGTTGTTTTTCTAGTTCTTTTATATGCAGGGTTAGGTTATTTATTTGAGCTTTTTCTAGCTTCTTTTGGAATGCCTGTAGTGCAGTGAACTTTCTTCTCAGTACTGCTTTTGCTGTCTCCCATAAATTTTGAGTTGATGTATGCTCATTATCATTCGTTTCTAGAAACTTTTTCATTTCTTCTTTTATCTCATTGTTAATCCCTTCATTATTTAATAACATGCTATTTAGTTTCCAAGTGTTTGAGTATTTTTCAGTTTTTCTTTTGTGGTTAATTTCTAGTTTCATGGCATTGTGATTAGAGAAAATGCTTGATATGATTTCAGTCTTCTGAAATTTGTTGAGACACATGTTTGTGTCCTAACATGTGGTCTATCCTAGAAAACGTACCATGAGCGCTTGAGAAGAATGTATATTCTACTGCTTTAGGGTGAAAAGTTCTGAAGATATCTATTAAATCGAGTTGATCTAGTGTATTCTTTAAGTCTGCTGTTTCTTTATTAATTTTCTTTCTTGAGCATCTATCCAGTGATGTTAGTGGGGTATTGAAATCCCCTACTATGATAGTATTGCTGATAATCTCGCCCTTTATATCCATCAAAGTCTGCTTTATGTATGTCGGGACTCCTATATTTGGTGCATAGATATTTATAATAGTTATATCTTCCTGTTGAATTGTTCCCTTTATCATTATGTAGTGTCCTTCTTTATCTCTTACTACAGCCTTTGTTTTAAAGTCCATTTTGTCTGATATAAGTATTGCTACCCTGGCTTTTTTTTCATTTCCATTTGAATGAAATATTTTTTTCCATCCTTTTACTTTCAGTCTATGAGCATCTTTTGTTTTAAGGTGTGTCTCTTGTAGACAGCATATGTATGGGTCCTGTTTCTTTATCCATGCAGCTACCCTATGTCTTTTGATTGGATCATTTAAGCCATTTACATTTAAGGTTATTCTTGATATGTAGTTGTTTATTGCCATTTTATTCTTTAAAGGTGTATTCTTCTTTTGCTATATTCTTTCCTCCCTTTGGACTGTTCACAACAGGCCCCTTAGTATCTCTTGCAGAATTGGTTTGGTTTTAATGAATTCCTTGAGGCTTTTTTTGTCGGGGAAGCTCTTTATTTCTCCTTCAATTTTAAACGTTAGCCTTGCTGGATAGAGTAGTCTTGGTTGTAGGTTCTTCTGCATTGCTTTGAATATATCTTGCCATTCTCTTCTGGCCTCAAGTGTTTCTGTTGAGAAGTTTGATGTCATCCTTATGGGTGCTCCTTTGTAGGTGATAGCCTTTTTTTCTCTAGCAGCTTTTAAATTTTTCTCTTTGTTTTGTAGCTTTGGTATTTTAACTATGATGTGTCTTGGTGTAGATTTCTTTGGGTTTCTCTTTAATGGAGTCTGTGTGCTTCTTGAACGTGTGAAATGTTTTTCAACCTAAATTTAGGGAAGTTTTCTGCTATGATTTGATTGAACAAAGTTCTATTTCTTGTTCTCTCTCCTCTTCCTCAGGAACCCCTATGATGCGGATGTTATTTCTCTTCATGTTGTCACAGAGCTCCCTTAGATTTTCCTCACATTTTTTGAGTCTCTTTTCTTTTTTCTGCTCTGCTTCTGTGCCTTTTTTTATTGTGTTCTCTAACTCTCTGATTCGATTCTCAGCGTCATCCATCTTGCTTTTAATTCCTTCCATTGTGGTCTGCAGTTCTGATACTGTATTTGTCATTTCTGTCTGATTCTTTTCTCTTTCCTTTTTTATACTTGCTATCTCTTTATTTAGGTGTTCGTAATGAGTATCCATTGGTGCTCTAATCTCTTTGAACATCCTAATTATCATTATTTTAAATTCTGCATCTGGCAATTTGGTTATATCTGGTTCATTCAGGTCCTTCTCTGGGTATTTCTCTTGGTTCATTTGGGTTGCATTTCTCTGCCTGCCCGTTTTGTCTGTGTATAAGAAGGTTGTGGCTACTGGAGTCCAATGGGTGTTGCCATTGTGTTCTCTAGGTGTGGTCTGTCTACAGGCCCACCACCCCTTCTGCCGCTGCCTAGGGCAGTTGGGTATGGGCGTTGCCAGCGCCGGCCCGCTGTGTTTTCTGCCTCTCCTCCGTGGGAGGGGCTGTGTTCTGGTGACTGGCACTGCAAGCATCAGCTGCCTGGGCCTTCGCCTCTTCCCCACAGGTTGGGTTGCGCACTGCACTCAAGCCACAAGCCTCAGCACCAAGGGTAGAGGTGAGTACCTTCGCTCAGCTGTGAACCCAGCCTGTTTCGGTCTTCCACCCAGCCCCCGTGGTCAGAGCCTGCTTGCCACAGTTTCTTGGTTTGAATGGGGCTGTTGATGTGCACTCAGCTGTGAGCCTCCGCCTGTCTGGAGCTTTAGCCCCACCCCCGAGTCCAGGGCCTGCCTGCGCAGGATTGCAAACCATGGATTATCGGGCCGGGCGGGGCTGCTGGCGTGTGCTCAGCTGAGAGCCTCCTCTCGTCCTGGGCTCCAGCCCCGCCCCCGCATTCTGTGCCAACTCACGCACGCAGGATGCCAAACCGCGGTCTCTCACCGTGCAGGGCTGCTGGCGTGCACTCAGCTGCGAGCCTCCACCTGTCCCTGGTCCTAGCTCTGCCCCCGCGGTCAGGGTGGCTTGCGCGGGGTCGCAGAGCAGATCTCTGCCCATTCCTGGCCTCCAGCTTTTTCCCTGCGGCTACCGGACCGCTTTCGTGTGTCCTCTCCACCCCTGCTGGGCTAGACCGAGCTCACACCAGCTGGGCCTCTGCCCCTGCCGACAGAATTGCGTTTCAGCGTCCCGCCACCACCGTCCCTCCAGCAAGTCCTCAGCAGTGTGGGTGGGTGCACTGCAGCTCAGACCCTAGCACTCCATACTATAGTCGTTGAAGCTCCCTCCGTCTAAGCAGCTCTGCTCTAAGTGTGGTGGGAGAGCTTGTTTGGCTGGTGTTCTGTCTCCCTTTGCTGGTATTGCTAGTTCCAGGGGAAATATTCGTTTTAGATTAGGGAAGTGACTCAGCCCAGGGGTTAGGGTGGCTGTCCCTCAGAGTGTTTCTCCCTGTGCCTTCCAGTCCACACTCTCTTCCCGCTGCTCTTGTCCTCTCCTCTGTCCGCCGTTCCCGGGAGCCCCGGGTGAGTGGTTGTGAGAGAGGTTTTCTGTGCTGTCCCTTTAAGAAGAATCTTGGATCTGAGAAAACTATCTCTTTCTCACAAACAGCATCCTTACTTGTTTCACAGCTCAATACTTTCCAAACTCCTCTTCTGGGCTCTGGGACTGCAGGCTGGGGCTTTGTTCCTGGGACCTAGGTCCCTCCCTCTCCGCCAAACTCTCCTCCCGCCACGTGGGTCTCTCCGGGCTGCTGTTCACTCCGGGGAGCTGGGCAGCCCTATCCGCGTTTTCGCTATTCCTACCAGTCTCAGTGTGGTTTCTTCCGTGTTCCTTGGTTGAAGAGTCAACTTAGTTTATTTCAAAGTTGGTTTATCCAGATGATGGTTCTTAAAATTAAGTTATAATCCACTTTGGTTCTGGGAGTTGGAAGTTGGTACGTCCGCGTACTCCATCGCCATCTTGCCGTCCGGCATTGGGATATTTCTTATGCAAGGTGGAAAGATAGGGAGATTCTTGTAGGATGTGAGATAGATTTTCCATGTTTAAAGATTATTAGTTCTGACCACGTAGCTCTGTTGGTTGGAGCGTCATCCTAATACACCAACGTTGCAGGTTCGATCTCAAGCCAGGCCACATACAGGAATCAACTAGTGAATACATAACAGATCTATGTAAGTGGAACCACAAATTGATATTTATCTTTTAAAGATAATTATTAGAAGAAACTAACTTGAGGATTGCCAACTCAGATGATTTTTGATATGCAGTTACTAAACAACTACCATAATTAGCTTTGATATCTCAGTGAACTTAAGAGATTTTGATACAGAAAACCTGGACATTTTGGATTTTTAATTTTTCACATATTGCTCATGAGTCTAGAGGAAAATCAAGAGATTAGGAAAGATTATGAAGACGTGTGTTAGAGAAAAGAGAAGAGCCATGAATCTGTCCAGTGTTGTTACTTAGTCAACTGGTGGGCACAGGAGCAGTTTTTTAAGGAAGACATGGTCTTATTGGGGAGATGAGACTTAAATTCATGGCATTCAAAGAAAATATCAGAAAAGCTTTGCGAGGATTGTGGAAGGGGAAAGGTCTGTTGAATTTTTAAACTTTAACAAGGTATAATTGATGTACCAATTAATGGATTGTAACAACTTTTTGCTATTACTGAAGTGAGATATTTACCCTTGCCATTTCCATTTTTGGAGTAGTTCATTGTTACCAGATTTTTTAGAATTTATTTTATTTGAGACAAGGAAATGTTTCTTTGCTATCACTATATATATTTATATGCATATATATATTATCTAAACAATGGTACATTTATATCGAAGACTATCAAAGTGAATAAGAGATTTGAATACAAGCTTTCCTCCCCTTTTAGTGGCATTTTTATACCTATTACACCTGTTAATGTTATAAACCCAACAATACATTGTTGTAATTAGTAATTTACCATCTCTGTTTCCTAAGCCCATTATAGCTTTGCTCCTACCTACTTCTTTTGTGTTGTTACTAGTAAATACACTGCTCACAAAAATTAGGGGATCAGGGAACGTGCAGATACTCCACTACTTTAAGCCTTTTGTACATTTTCACCAATGAAATAAGAGTTGGTTTTGCATCTCATTTGCATAATTGAACAACTTTCTTTGACTTGTTTGCTTTTCTTATGTTCTTGTTTAATTAAAAAATTCAAATGCTTCCTTATCACTTCATGTTCATTTTGAAATATCCCCTAATTTTTGTGAGCAGTATATATTACATGTATGTTACATTTTATATTATAGGCCCAGCAGTACTTTTATATGTACATATCATGTTATACAATTTTTTTAATTGGTTAAGAGAAGAAAGGAGGAAAAATATTGATAGTGTTTTTTGTAGGAAAATAATTACATTTTTAGGTACTCTTTTTTTCTGTTCATGTGGACTCCAGTTATTGCCTAAGGTCATTTGCTTTCAGCCTGAACAGGTTCCTTTAGTATTTATTGTAAGATGTGTCTGCTAGCAAAAAATTGTCAGTTTTCTTTTCTTTTTGCTTTTTGTCTCGGGGTGTCTTTATATCACATTTGGTTTGAAAGCTTTGACTGATTTAGTATTGGTTGACACTTTTTTTCTGTGAATAGTTTGAATATGTTGCTTTATTTATTGCCTTTTCACTGCCATTGTTTCTGCTGAGAAGGTAGTTGTCTAATTGGTGGTCCCTTGTAAGTGACTCAGTTTTTTCCTCTTGTTTCTTTCAAGGTTTTTTCTTTGTTTTTGACATTCAGCATTTTCTTACATGTCTGTTTGTAGATCTCTGTTTTTATCATATATATTAAATTCTGGCTTATGTTAAAAGCCTATACCTTTCAGTTGGAAGTATTTTTGTTTTGACATTTCAGGTATAGTATAGTATATCAACTTTGTAAGTCAGAATGATTACATTAATTCAGATTTGTTGTTTCGAATGAGAATATATTACTATAGTTAAGTATTATAAAATTCTCATAGAAAACATGAGATTGGAAGCAAATGAAAATGAAGTAATAGTATAAATTCTGTTCATGAGTTGTGTATTGTTGTGCCTGTAGATTAGTTTCATTGCACAGTTCACCCTTGAACAACATGGGTTTGAACTGTACATCTCCACTTGTATGCAACTTATTTTTTCAATAGACAGGCAGCCTGCGAATTGCAGATTAAAAACAGTATTCTCAATCCATGGTCAGCAGTCTGCGGATGTGAAGAGCTGACTGGATGAGTTGCTCTGTGCCACTTTATACAAGGGATGGGAGCATCTGCGGATTCTGGTACCCAAGATGGGTCCTGGCACCAATTTCCTGTGGACATTGAGGGATGACTGTAGTTAAGTTTTTGGGAAGTCAGAAGTTATATGTGGGTTTTTGTGCAAAAGGCAGTTGATATTAGTCTGTGCAGATGCATGGAGTTTATAGGATGGTGTGAGTTTCTTAAGGCTTCTGAAACAAGTACTATAAAATGGGTGGCTTAGAACAAAGGAAATTTGTTGTCAAACAGTTCTGGGGGCCAGATGTTGGCAGGGTTATGCTCTCTGAAGATGCTAGAAAAAGATTTGTTCTAGGCCTTTCTCCCCACTTCTGATAGCCTTACATGCTCCTTGGCTTGCGGATGGCTGTCTTTCCCTGTGTCTCTCCACATTATCTTCGCTGTGTTAGTGTCTGTGTCTAAATTACCCTTTTTCTAAAGACACTGGTCATTGGATTAGGGCTCACTTTAATGTCCACATTTTAACTTGATTACTTCTGTGAAGGCCCTATTTCTAAGTAAGGTCATATTCTGAGCCACTGAGAGTTAAGATCAATATATCTTTTTTTGGGGTGGGGCACAGTTCAACCATGATGACAGAGGGTTAAGGGCAGTGGTGGGATTCAGCCGGTTCACACTGGTTTGGCAGAAGCGATACCTACTTTTTTGAGTTCAGTGAACTGGTGGTTAAAATGGCACTTGTAATCAGGGTTCTCTCTAAGGTGGGTGGCTAGGCAGCCGCCCAATGTGGAAATCACAGATTTACATTCCTTACTCTCTTTTTTAGTGAGCGAGAGAGAGAGACAGATAGGGACAGACAGACAGGAAGGGAGAGAGAGATGAGAAGCATCAGTTCTTCATTGTGGAACCTTAGTTGTCCGTCGATTGCTTTCTCATATGTGCCTTGACGTGGGTATGGGGCATGGGGACTGCAGCTGAACCAGTGACCCCTTGCTCAAGCCAGTGACCTTGGGCTTCAAGCTAGCGACCTTTGGGCTCAAGCCAGGGACCATGGGATCATGTGTATAATCCTGCACTCAGGCCAGCAACTCTGCGCTCAAACTGAATGAGCCTGCACTCAAGCCAGTGACCTCAGGGTTTTGAACCTGGATCCTCTGCTTCCCAGGCCTACGTTCTATCCACTGCTCCACCACCTATTCAGGCTCCTTATTCTTTTTCTTTTTGACAGAGAATCAGAGAGATGGGCAGGCAGGGACAGACATACAGGAAAGGAGAGAGATGAAAAGCACCAATTCTTCGTTGCGGCAGTTTAGTTGTTCATTGATAGCTTTCCCATATGTGCCTTGACTAGGAGTGGGAAGGGGCTACAGCAGAGCGAGTGACCCCTTGCTCAAGCCAGCAACCTTGGGCTCAAGCCAGTAACTTTGGGCTTCAAGCCAGTGTGACCTTTGGTGTCAAGCCAGTGACCATGGGGTCATGTCTATGATCCCACGCTCAAGCCAAAGCCAACAACCCCACGCTCAAGCTGGATAAGCCTATGCTCAAGCGGGCAACCTCAGGTTTTCAAACCTGGATCCTTCACATCCCAGTCTGACACTCTGTCCACTGTGCCACCGCCTGGTCAGGCTCCTTAGTCTGTTTTAACGTTCCTCTGTGCAGCAATATATTCTAAGCGCCTATAGTAAATGTTCATTCTGTCCATAGGTGAAAAAAATTTCAAGTGAGGATGCCAATCAAGAAGCAGTATGGAACTATCTTAAATAACAGTTTTATTGTTTTTTTTTTTGTCAGGTATTATTTAATATTTTTTCATTAATATTTTAAAACTTTTTTTTTTTTTTTTTACAGGGACAGAGAGAGTCAGAGAGAGGGATAGATAGGGACAGACAGACAGGAACGGAGAGAGATGAGAAGCATCAATCACCAGTTTTGTTTTGCGACATTGATTGCTTTTTCATATGTACCTTGACCGTAGGCCTTCAGCAGACCGAGTAACCCCTTGCTTGAACCAGTGACCTTGGGTTCAAGCTGGTGAGCTTTTTTTTTTGCTCAAGCTAGATGAGCCCGCGCTCAAGCTGGCGACCTTGGGGTCTTGAACCTGGGTCCTCTGCATCCCAGTCCAATGCTCTATCCATTGTGCCACCGCCTGGTTCATCTAAAATTCTTTCTTATAACAATCTAGTTTTGTGTACCTTTTTTATTATTTAAGTGTTAATGCACTAAATAATAAACTACCTTTTGGTATATCTTTTTTTGTCATTAGGACAGAGAACCCTTTGTTAAATTATATTGAATCCCACCAGTGATCCAGGGGCTTGGTTTATAACTATCATACTCAGAACTTACCCCAAAATACTGCTTTACTGGTTGTTGGGAGAAGTAAGTAAGATAGTGTATGTTAGGTGAGGTGTCCAGTTTAGTAAATGTTAGTTCCCTTTTTCAGCTTTTTAAGTGTCTGCTAGGAACCCTGTGTTTCATGGCTGAATGGGATCTCATAATTACAAAGTATGAATTCCCTATATCAGCAAAAGACGTTTTAGTGACATAATACCCTCTTTATTTTTCTACATATTCTCTTGTTACTGCAGGTGAAAATCTCCAGTCAACATTTAGGACAGTTTTAGGGTAAGTGGAAAGGGGCCAGAAAAATGCTGGGTAAGGTCTGATCAGCGCAGTGGTGGCACTTGAAGACAAGGTTAGTCAGGGACTGGAAACCCCTATGAATGTAGTTCTCTCTGGTCTTGAATTATACTTATCTCTTCCTTGATTTAGCTTCTAATGGAAAAATTTAACCTCAATGGTAAAATTGATAGACATATTTGATAAAGGACTTGAATTTTAAGGAATGATTAAGTAGGCAGACCCTTATAGATCATCTAAAAATAGGGGCATACATCTACCTAAGAACTATATTTTCTCATCCAAGAAAAATACTGGTAATTTTAAAATATTGTTTATTACTATTTAGACCATATTCCAGGTCTCCAGTTAAAAATGTCTTTTATGGCCTTGTCTTATGTTTTTTGAACATCAGTCCAGTCAAAGGTCATTCTTTACAGTTGGTGCTGTATCTGTGTAGTCTTTTTTAAATCTAGAACAGTCTCTGAAGTTCTTTTCTTCCCTTTGACAGTGATATTTTGAATGGACAAGACAGGTGTCAGCATAATGACCATTTCTCTGTGGTAGCTTAATTTGCTTCTATATCCCTTTTATTTACTACAAGGTAGAAATTAGGCCTTCGAGCTTGATTAGACCGAGGTTAAGCACTTTTGACAAGAATCCTCCTAAGTAATGCTGTATATACTTCATACTGCAGCATGTCATGTGGAGCATGGCTCAAGCAAGGGGTCACTCACTCTGCTGTAGTCTCCTGGTCAAGGCACATATGAGAAAGCAATCAATGAACTGTGAAGCTTCCACAGTGAAGAATTGATGCTTTTCATCTCTCTCCCTTCCTGTCTGTCTGTCCCTGTCTGTCCGTCCCTCTGACTCTCTTTCTGTCTGTCAAAAAAAGAAAAAGTTTTATTTACTGATTTGAGAGAGAGAGAGTGAGAGAGAGTGCGAGAAGCATCAACTTGTAGTAGCTCTTGCTTTAGTTGATTGCTTCTTTTATGTGCATTGACCAGGCAAGCCTGGGTTTCTAACCAGTGACCTCAGCATTCTAGGTTGATGCTCTATCCATTGTATCATCACAGGTCAGGCTGCACTAGTTAGTTTTAGGACTTCTTTATGTATTTGTTGGCATTCTACTGCAACAAAGTGGTTTCCCTCCCTTCTGTTTATTTGTTTATATATTTATGTATAGCAGTATAAATCTTTACTTTTGTTCAATAGGTTATGCTCCAGTATCATTATTATTAATTTTGATGCTCAAGTCCCTGCCTTGGCCAGTAGACTTCAAGCTGGCTTTTCTTTTCCTTTGTCATGTCTTCTTCATTCTTTGAACACTTTCTAACATAGATGTTTTAGGTTAATCCTGTGCAACCAGCCATTTCTCTAAAATGTGTTATTTCCTTTTAGTGGAGAATGGTATTTAGAAACCAAGATATGGGCCCTAGGTGTGCTCATTGCTACTGGGGTGTTATGGTTTGAGCTTCTTATAGTGGGCATTGTAAGGAGATTAAAAAATAATTAGGAGCAAGATGGCGATGGAGTAGGCGGACGTACCAACTTCCAACTCCCAGAACCAAAGTGGATTACAACTCAATTTTAAGAACCATCACCTGGATAAACAAACTTTGAACAAAACTAAGTGGACTCTTCAACCAAGGAACACAGAAGAAGCCACATTGAGACGGGTAGGAATAGCGAAAACGCGAAGAGGGCTGCCCAGCTCCCCGGAGCAAACGGCAGCCCGGAGAGACCCGCGTGGCGGGAGGAGAGTTTGGCGGAGAGGGAGGGACCTGGCTCACAGGAAGCAAGCCCCAGCCTACAGTCCCAGAGCCTAGAAGAGGCGTTTGGACAGTTTTGAGCTGTGAAACAAGTGAGGGAGCTCCCAGGCCTACAGTGTGGAGTATTGGGTCCCATCCTACTCTGCTGAGGGTTGATGGGGGGCATGGTGGGCGGAGGGATGCTGAGGCGCGGTTCTGTCGGCGTGGGCGGGGGCCAAGCCGGTGGGAGCTCGGTCTAGCCCAGCAGGGTCAGAGGGGACGCGCGAAAGCGGTCTGGAAGCTGCGGGCCGGCCTTTGATCCCACTTACGAGGACAGGGCGGGAGGCCAGGAACGGGCAGAAATCTGCTCTGTGACTCTGCGCAAGCCGACCCTAACCGCGGGGACCGGGCTAGGCCCAGGGACGGGCGGGGGGGGGGGGGCTTGCAGCTGAGCTCACGGTGCCAGCCCCGCCCGGCCGGAGAAACCGAGGTTTGCCATTCTGCGTGCGCCAGCGGGCACGGGGACGTGGTGCACCCCAAGACAAGTGGAGGCTCGCAGCTGATCCCACGCTGGTGTCCCCGCCTGGCCGGAGAAACCGCGATTTGCCAACCCACGTGCACGAGCGGGCTCCGAACGCTAGGGCGGGGTGGAATCCGGGATGAGCGGAAGTCCGCAGCTGAGCGGAAGCCAGCAAACACGCCCGCCCCAATAAACCTTGGTTTCCGACCCTGCACAGAAGGGCCCTGGCCTCGAGGGCGGGGCTAAAGCTCCGGACGGGCAAAAGCTTATAGCTGAGAGCACGTCAAAAGCCCCGCCTAACCCGTGAAACTGTAGCGAGCAGGCTCCGACTGCTGGTTCTGGGCGGAAGTCCAGAAATAGGCTGGTCCGCAGCTGAGTAAAGGTGCTCACCTCTATCCTTGGTCCTGAGGCTTGTGGCGTGAGTGACAGCGCCTCCCACGGAGGAGAGGCAGAAATCACAGCAAAAGCCACAGAGGGCCAGCTCTGGCAACGCCCATACCCAACCACCTTAGGCATCGGCAGAGGGGGTGGGGGGCCTGAAGACAGACCACACATAAAGAACACAAAGGCAACACCTACTGGACTCCAGTGGCCACAACTTGCTTATACACACAAAATGGGCAGGCAGTGGAATGCAAACCAAATGAATCAAGAGAAATCCCCAGAAAAGGACCTGAATGAACCAGATATAACCAAATTACCAGATGCAGAATTTAGAATAATGATAGTTAGGATGTTCAAAGAAATTAGAGCAACAATGGATAGTCATTTTGAACACCTAAATAAAGAGATAACAAGTATAAAAAACGAAATTGAAATAATAAAAAAGAATCAGACAGAAATGACAAATACAGTATCAGAACTGCAGACCACAATGGAAGGAATTAAAAGCAGGATGAATCACGCTGAGGATCGAATAAGCGAGTTAGAGGACACAATAAACAAAGGCACAGAAGCAGAGAAGAAAAAGGAAAAGAGACTCAAAAAATGTGAGGAAACTCTAAGGGAGCTCTGTGACAACCTGAAGAGAAACAATATTCGCATCAAAGGGGTACCTGAAGAAAGGAGAAAGGACAGGAAATGGAAACTTTGTTCAATCAAATCATAGCAGAAAACTTCCCTAAATTAAGGCTGGGAAACACTCCACACGTTCAAGAAGCACACAGAACTCCATTAAAGAGAAACCCAAAAAGATCTACACCAAGACACATCATAGTTAAAATACCAAAGCGAATGGATAAAGAAAAAATTTTAAAAGCTGCTAGGGAAAAAAAGGCTATCACCTACAAAGGAGCCCCCATAAGGATGACATCGGACTTCTCAACAGAAACACTTGAGGCCAGAAGGGAATGGCAAGAAATAAAGTAATGCAGAACAAAAACCTACAACCAAGACTACTTTATCCAGCAAGGCTAATGTTTAAAATTGAAGGAGCAATAAAGAGCTTCCCAGAGAAAGAAAGCCTGAAGGAATTCATAAAAACCAAACCAATTCTGCAAGAGATACTAAGGGGATTGTTGTGAACATTTTAAAGGGAGAAAAGAATATAGCAAAAGAAGAATACAACTTTAAAGAATAAAATGGCAATAAACAACTACATATCAATAATAACCTTAAATGTAAATGGATTAAATGATCCAATCAAAAGACATAGGGTAGCTGCATGGATAAAGAAACAGGACCCATACATATGCTGTTTACAAGAGACACACCTTAAAACAAAAGACTCCCATAGACTGAAGGTAAAAGGATGGAAAAAAATATTTCAGGCAAATAGAAATGAAAAAAAAGCCGGGGTAGCAGTACTTATATCTGAAAAAATGGACTTTAAAACAAAGGCTGTAGTAAGAGATAAAGAAGGACACTACATAATATTAAAGGGAACAATTCAACAGGAAGATATAACTATTATAAATATCTATGCACCAAATATAGGAGTCCTAACATACATAAAGCAGATTTTGATGGATATAAAGGGCGAGATTAACAACAATACTATCATAGTAGGGGATTTCAATACCCCTCTAACAACACTGGATAGATCCTCAAGAAAGAAAATTAATAAAGAAACAGCAGACTTAAAGGATACACTATATCAACTTGATTTAATAGATATCTTCAGAACTTTTCACCCTAAAACAGTAGAATATACATTCTTCTCAAGTGCTCATGGTACGTTTTCTAGGATAGACCACATGTTAGGACACAAAAATGGTCTCAATAAATTTAAGAAGATTGAAATCATAACAAGCATTTTCTTGATCACAATGCCATGAAACTAGAAATTAACCACAAAAGAAAAACTGAAAAATACTTAAACACTTGGAAACTAAATAGCATGTTATTAAATAATGAATGGATTAACAATGAGATCAAAGAAGAAATAAAAAAGTTTCTAGAAACAAATGATAATGAGCATACATCAACTCAAAATTCATGGGACACAGCAAAAGCAGTTCTGAGAGGTAAGTTTATTGCACTACAGGCATATCATAAGAAGCTAGAAAAAACTCAAATAAGCAACCTGACCCTGCATCTAAAAGAACTAGAAAAACAACAGCAAATAAAACCCAAGACAAGTAGAAGGAAGGAAATAATAAAGATCAGAGCAGAAATAAATGACATAGAGGCGAAGGAAACAATACAGAGGATCAATGAAACCAGAAGCTGGTTCTTTGAAAAGGTAAACAAGATTGATGAACCTTTAACTAGACTCACCAAAAAAAAAGAGAGAGGACTCAAATAAATAAAATTAGAAAGGACAGCGGAGAAATAACAACTGACACAACAGAAATACAAAGCATTGTAAGAAAATACTATGAAGAACTATATACCAAAAATTAGACAATCTTGGTGAAATGGACAAATTTCTTGAATCATATAACCTTCCAAAAATCAATCTGGAAAAATCAGAACACCTAAACAGACCAATTACAACAAATGAGATCAAAACAGTTATCAAAAAAACTCCCAAGAAAGAAAAGTCCTGGGCCTGATGGCTTCACAAGTGAATTCTATCAAAAATTCAAAGAAAAACTAACTCCTATCCTTCTCAAGCTATTTCAAAAAATTCAAGAGGAAGGAAGACTTCCAAACTCCTTTTATGAGGCGAGCATAATTCTGATCCCAATACCGGGCAAAGACAACACAAAGAAAGAAAATTATAGGCCAATATTCCTGATGAATATAGACGCTAAAATTCTCAACAAAATATTAGCCAACCGGATCCAGCAATATATGAAAAAAATCATACCCCACGATCAAGTGGGATTTATTCCAGACAGGCAAGGCTGGTTCAATATTCGCAAATCAATCAATGTGATTCATCACATAAACAAAAGGAAGGACAAAAATCACATGATAATTTCAATAGATGCAGAAAAGGCATTTGATAAAATCCAGCACCCATTCATGCTCAAAACTCTCAGTAAAGTGGGAATACAGGGATCATTCCTTTAACATGATAAAGGCCATCTACGACAAACCCACAGCAAACATCATACTAAATGGACAAAAATTAAAAGCAATCCCCTTAAGATTAGCAACCAGGCAGGGGTGCCCCCTTACACCACTCTTATTCAACATAGTTCTGGAAGTCCTAGCTACAGCAATCAGACAAGAAGAAGAAATAAAAGACATCCAAATTGGAAAAGAAGAAGTAAAACTGTCACTATTTGCAGATGATATGATATTGTATGTTGAAAACCCTAAAGTCTCAGTCAAGAAACTACTGGACCTTATAAATGTATTCAGCAAGGTGGCAGGATATAAAATTAATACTCAGAAATCAGAGGCATTTCTATATACCAACGATGAACTGTCAGCAAAAGAAATTAAGGAAACAATTCCCTTCACTATTGCAGCCAAAAAAATAAAGTACCTAGGAGTAAATTTAACCAAGGAGGTTAAGGACTTTTACTCGGAAAATTATAAAACATTGGTAAAAGAAATCAAGGAAGATACAAACAAGTGGAAGCATATACCGTGCTCATGGCTAGGAAGAATAAACATCATTAAAATGTCTATATTACCCAAAGCAATTTACAAACTCAATGCAATACCAATTAAAATACGAATGACATACGTCAAAGATATAGAACGCATATTCCAAAAATTTATATGGAATCAAAAAAGAACACTAATAGTCTCAGCAATCTTAAAAAGAGAAAATAAAGCAGGAGGTATCACTCTTTCAGATATCAAGGTTTACTATAAGGCCATTATACTCAAGACAGCCTGGTACTGGCATAAGAACAGGCACATAGATCAATGGAACAGAACAGAGAACCCAGAAATAAACCCACAGCTTTATGGACAACTGATATTTGACAAAGGAGGAAAGAACATACAATGGAGTAAAGACAGCCTCTTTAACAAATGGTGTTGGGAAAATTGGACATCTACCTGCAAAAAAATGAAACTAGACCATCAACTTACACCATTCACAAAAACAAACTCAAAATGGATAAAAGACTTAAATGTAAGTCGTGAAACCATAAGCATCTTAGAAGAAAACATAGGCAGCAAGCTCTCCGACATCTGTAGCAGCGGTATATTTGACGATTTATCTCCACAGGCCAATGAAATAAAAAGGCAAGATAAACAAATGGGACTATATTAAACTAAAAAGTTTTTGCTCTGCTAAAGACAATAAGAACAGAATAAAAAGACAAACCACACAATGGGAGAGCATATTCGACAGCACGTCTGATAAGTGGTTAATAACTAAAATTTATAAAGAACTTATAAAACTCAACAACAGGAAGACAAACAATCCAATCAAAAAATTGGCAAAAGAAACGAATACAAATTTCTCCAAAGAGGACATACAGATGGCCAATAGGCATATGAAAAAATGCTCAACATCACTAATTATTAGAGAAATGCAAATTAAAACCACAATGATATATCACCTCACACCAGTCAGAATGGCACTCATCAGCAAAACAACACAGAATAAGTGCTGTCGGTGTTGTGGAGAAAAGGGAACCCTTCTGCACTGCTGGTGGGAATGCAGACTGGTGCAGCCACTATGGAAAACAGTTTGGAGATTCCTCAAAAAATTAAAAATCGAACTGCCTTTTGACCCAGGTATCCTACTTATAGGAATATACCCGAAGAACACCTTAGCACTGTTCGAAAAGAAGAAATGCGCCCCCATGTTCCTGGCAGCATTGTTCACAATAGCGAAGATCTGGAACCAGCCCAAGTGTCCGTCAGAAGACGAGTGGATTAAAAAGCTATGGTACATATATACTATGGAATACTACTCAGCCATAAGAAACGATGACATCGGATCATTTATAACAAAATGGATGTACCTTGATAACATTATACGAAGTGAAATAAGTAAATCAGAAAAAAAGAAAAACTGAGAACAGCATGATTTTATACTAAGTGGTACATAAAAGTGAGACTATGAGACATGGACAAGAGAGTGGTGGTTATGGGGTGGGGGGAGGGAGGGAAGGGTGGTATAGGGAGGAGGGAAGGGACACAGGGAAAACCAGATAGAAGGTTACAGAGGACAGTTTGACTTTTGGTGACGGGTATGGAACACAATTGAATGTTAAGATAACCTGGAGATGTTTTCATTTAAAAAAATAAAATTAAAAAAATATATAAAAATAATTAGTTCAGGTCCTGGGTGGTTGGCTCTGTGGTAGAGCATCGGCCCAGCGTGTGGATGTCCTGCGACAATTCCCAATCACGACACACAGGACAGGCACCCATCTGCATCTCCACCCCCCCCACTCTCCCCCTACCCCCCGCTTCTCTTTCTCTCTGTATTCCCCTCCTGTAGCCACGACTCAATTGGAGTGAGTTGGCCCCCTGGCACTAAGGATGGATCTATATAGCCTTGGTTGCTCAGCAATGGAGCAACACCCAAATAGGCAGAGCATTGCCCCCTAGTGGGTTTGCCAGGTGGATACCGGTCAGGGTACATGTGAGAGTCTGTCTCTGCCTTCCCTCGCTCTCACTGAATTAAAAAATAAAATACACACTGACGTTTTCAAATAAAAAATTTTTTTGGATTTCTTTTCTATTTCAAATCAAATTTAACATTAGAGTTTCTTCTTGAATCTTCTTACTTTTTAAATCAAATACCTACAGAAGGCTTTAGAGAAATTCTTGTGTAGTGATTTTGAAGTTCATTAGTAGTAATCTGTAGATTTAGTGGGTTTTTACTGTGAAATGACTTGGAAATAATTATGAAATCATCTATCTTATCAGAGGAAATCAACATTTTACAATTGAAATTTTTTTTATATTTCAAGTTAAAATCTTTTAAATTTACTGTTATATCTAGATATTTATTTACATATGAAGAAAGAATAGCATTAATCAAATTTTCAGTCTTTCAAGGATTCAAAGTGCTAATTTTTTTATCTGTGAAATTAGGATAATATTGAAAAGTTTTTTTTAATTAATTAAATTTTTTAAAATTAATTTCTTAGAGGAGTGGGAGGAGAGAGAGAGAGAGAGAGAGAGAGAGAGAAGAGGCAGAAAGCATCAACTCATAGTAGTTGCTACCCATATATGCCTTAACTGGGCAAGCCCAGAGTTTTGAACTGCGATTTCAGCATTCCAGGTCAATGCTTTTATCTACTACTGCACCACCACAGGTCAGGCTATTTATTTATTTATTTTTTGAGAGAGGCAGGAAGAGACAGATCGGAACACCAAGCTGCTCCTATATGTTCCCTGACCAGGGAATCGAACTGGCAACCTCCGCACTCCAGAACAATACTCCAACCAACCAAGCTATCTAGCCAAGGCTTATTTTTTTTTTTTTTTTTAGAGACAGAAAGAGTAAGTGAGAGAGAGGTTAGGGAGAAGGAAGGCATTCATTTGTTGTTCCACTCAGTTGTCCATTTATTGGTTGTTTCTCATGTGTGCCTTGACTGGGGATTGAACCTTCAGACTTGTTTTGGGACACCACTCTTAACTGACTGAGTTAAACGTTCAGGGCCCAAAAGGGTTGTTGTGAAATTCAAACAGATTATGTATATAAAGTACCTAGTATATTCCCTGGCCCATTCTAGATACCTAATAAATGGTATCTACTGTTATATTGTCATTGTGTTGTATTTTGCCTGTAGAGACATAAGCATTAAAAATTATTTGATTAATAGTCCTGTTGATGTAGGTCTAAGATTTCATATTCTAAGCCTTTGACTTCAGTATGTTTTCAGAACTTTACTGTTTTGCTTAACATATGTGAAAACCTCAATAAATTTTCAGACTAAATATACCGATGTAACCAGCTCCAATATTAAGAAACAATATTGTAAGGTATTTTCCCCGCCGAGAAAAAATAAAATCAGCGTAGTTATTAAGTATTAATTATTAAGGCTTTATTTGGTACAGAGCGTTTCTCAGTTGGGAATCACTGGCACGGGAGATGAATGCCAGGAATCTCGCGCCGGGGACGCATGGCGCCAGATTTTAAAAGGGGTCCTACCAGGGTAGTCTAGCTAATATGACATAGTGAAATCTCACTGGCTGACGGACAGTCGCTTTTCTCCTAAAGGTTTATGGGAAGTGTAGTTTCCGTGTGCCTGACTATGTGGGTGATCCCAGACAAAGACTGGGGCTCTGATTTCCCACTTGATCACCCCATTGCTAAGCACCCTACAAATATAATCAACACTTCTGAAACTACTATAATGTTCTCAGTCACTGCTTATTATCTTCTCTTGTAAGGGTCAGTGTGACTTTTTTTACTTTTTCTTTATTATGTTCCATTCAAAACATAAAAGAATTACTCTATTTTTGGTATTAGAATTGTATTAGATGAGAAACTTTAAAATGGGCTTTGTACAAAAGCTTTTTACATTGCATATTGTGGTTTTTAAATGCATGTATACTAGTACAGTAATATTCTAGCAAGTAGGAAGTAATTTCTATTTGACCTTAATACAGGATAATCAGTAAACTAGTCTGTCAACAACAAAGGCAGAACCTAGTTTTCTCTTCTGTAGGGCTAAGCTGGCCTTGTATCCCGTATCCTTAGCTTAGTACTTATTAGTACAGTGGTTCTTAACCTTTTTTGAGGTACCGAACCCACCAGTTTCATATGCGCATTCACCGAACACTTCTTTAGTGATAAATAAAATATGATTTTTTTTTCCAAATTGAAGACATAGGTATATGTTTTTTTACTGGCGCACAAAATGAGCCGTGCATGAACATCACATTGCTCAGAGAACAAAACCAACGAAGTGCATGAACTCACAACAAATTACGGTATTACTTAATTCTGGCCTCCACGGCAGAGGCTTCTCTGAACCCCTGAGACCGACTTACTGAACCCCTAGGGTTTGATAGAACCCAGGTTAAGAACCACTGACTTAGTACATGTAAGCCATAAAAGGTAATTATTTATTTATTTTTCCATTGATTTGAGAGAGGGGAAGGGAGAGAAAGAAGCATCAACTTGTTCTACCTAGCTATGTAATCATTGGTTGCCTCTCATATGTGCCCAGATTGGGGTTTGAACCTTCAACCTTGCTGTGCCAGGACGACACTCTATGCATTGACCTACCTGGCCAAGACCAAAAAGTGTTTTTAAAATAGTAAATACATATAAATATATATATGTGCGTGTATGTACATATAACTTCACCTACGTTTATTTGTACCCTACCTAAAATAATTTAAGGTGGGACTTGAATGTATGAAATTGCTATAGGAGAACTTTGTCTTTCTAAAGAAATTTCAGGTGTTACCAGTTTATGAGTGACTATTTTTGAAACAGTTTAATTCAAGTATTCAAGTATGTAGTATAAGCTGTAGGAAACATCTCACAGTTATAGGAATTATTGTCGGAACTAATAACACTCTATCAGATATCTAGGGTAAGGCAAGCACTACTTAGTGTGTTTGCATCTTAAGTATTGTAGTTTGATCTGTATGCTGAACACCTTTGCCACAAAAATTAGCAGTCTGGAAAAAGTTTAGCAAAATATTAACTGTAATAATTACAGAGAGATGTGAAGTGTATGTAGTCAGCAAACTGAAAATAAGTTAATCTTGCCTGAAAAGATTATTAATATATGGAAAATGAACATAGGGTTGAATGATCATTTATTGTCTAAACTGGGTCATTTCAGGAATGAAAAGGTATGCTGTTACTTAGGTCATGACAACTGTCACACAACCTCTAGGCAGATTGGGACTTTTGACCTCCTGTTGCAAGGTGAACATGGATTCTCTGCCATATATTGGTGTTCTAGAATTAATATTCCTTTTGACTCAAAAGAAGTAATAGTTGCACAACTAAAGGGGCAATCACTACACAATACATGGCAAATGTAGAGCTTTTGAATTGAAAATATGAGGGAAAGTTGTATTAATTTTCTATACTATGGACCAAATTGTCACAAATTTAGCAACTTCAGCCAACACATGCTTATTACATAATACTTTCTGTGGGTAAACAGTGCCCTCTACAAAGCTGCACCTATGTTTTGGCCAGAGCTCAGTTCTCTACTGAAATCTCGATGGACCATGAATCTGTTTCCAAGCTCACTAAGGGTGTTGCAGAATTTGTTGGAAGACCAAGTGAGGGTTGGAGGCCACCCTCAGCTTCGAGGAACTGGCCATGTGGCCCTCTTTGTTAGCCCCCAGCATGGCAGCTTGCTTCTTCAAAGCCAGAGTCAGTCAGAAAGCAGTACTGTACGGAGAGTTCTCTATAATGTTAACACAATCACAGAAGTGATGGTTCATCATTTTTGTCCTATTTTGTTAGTTTGAAGCAAGTCACAGGTCCTGCCCATTTTCAAGGGGAACACTTTAGTGTCTGTCCACCACAGTGATGTATTTACAGTAGCTTGTCAGTGAGATGTCCCCAATTTGAGTTTTAACTCTCACCTTGAGTGGTAAGTATTTACATGTGATTGAGGGGATGTCTCTTTTGAAACTAATGCAATTATCTGGACCACTTATTTGGCAGCTAATCATATATTGTATTTTGTTTTAGAGAAGCTGAATCCTTTCTATTATAGAAAAACTTAAACATGTATTAAAATACACAAAATAATATTACATAACTGCACCAAAAAAGCATCTCTGGAACCAACCCGATGTCTTTTTTGTTCCTGTCTACTTTAAAACATCCTGGATTATTTTGACCAAGATCCCAAGTGTTATTTTGTTATTTAAATATTGTGTGGTTTAACTTTTTATGTGTTTGATCTAAGTCTCTCCCTTTTATATTATATGTTCTCTGAGAATAAGGCCATATAAGGCCGAATATTTCGTATATTTTGTCTTAGTGATGATGCCTAGTTGGTAGTACATATTTGGAAAGCTACCCATATGTATACATTTAGAAATCAGAAAGTTCTGTATTCTCTAATTAGTTGAAATTGAATTTACAAACTAACCTAGGATAAGTTGTTTATCTAATTTATTCTTTCCACTGAAGAAGAATTTCACCTTATAAAGTACTCAAGGGGTCTTGATTAAGGTTTCTTTTGTTCTAGTTATTCATAAGACTAGGACTTAGGAGCCTTGAGTTTTTTGGTGCTGCTCAAACAAGTCATAGTTTTTTAAAATGAAGGCAGTAGGTCAAATAGAAGATGGGAAACTGTTGGCTTTATTATATGTGGTTCCCCTCACGCTCCCACCTTCAGCAGTAGGGCAGAAAATTAGCGTTCTGTATAGAACAGTGTTCTTCGAGCAGCAACCATTTCAGATTCCTGCAGCAGTAGGGGACTTGACTACTCTTCCTGGTTGCTTATTTACAGTTGATCTGTGTTGAGGAAACAGTCTGTAGGTAACATAACTCAGCAGTAACTCAGGTCTCCAGTAGAAGAGTGGACGTTGAAAGGGACTTTTGCTGCCTGAATTCTAAGACAAAATGAGCACTGTAAAAGCAAAGTTCGAATGTATTGGGATGGGATATTCTCACCCAACTTGGGAAATAAAGTAAAGCATATTTTCCTTTGTCATTCCCCCATCCCTTCTCATACTTGCTTCTGGTGGTAAATATTTATGTTTATGGTGATATGCCCGTAAATACAGTAGCAGGTATCTAATGATTTATATATTTCATTACCGTAACATATAAGTGACATTTGAAATGCACATTAGAGATTCACATGCTATAGGAAATATTTACATGGTTACTTGTTATGAATTTTGTTACACATAGATAAAAAATTATAAATATTTTCATTCATTTTATGGTACTGTTTTTATATAATTATTCATGGGTACCTTTCACATCAGTGTTTTGTTTGTGTCTGGTTGTTTTTTGTGCATTTAGTATAGCTTGTCAGAGTATATCACCTGTATTATATTTAAATGTGTCCCTGGCCCTGGCTAGTTGGTTTAGTGGTAGAGTGTTGGTCGGGCATATGGATGTCCTGGGTTCGATTGCTGGTCAGGGCACATTGGAGAAGTGCCTATCCGCTTCTCTACCCCTCCCCTTCTCTCTTCTCTCTTCTCTCTTTCTCTCTTCTCCTCCTGCAGCCATGGCTCTGTTGGAACAAGTTGGCCCTGGGTGCTGATGATGGCTGTGTGCTTTCTCCTCGGGTGCTAAAATAGCTTAGTTGACGAGCGATGGCCCAATATGGGCAGAGCATCATCCAGTAGGGGCTTGCTATATGGGTCCTGGTAGGGGCACATGCGAGAGTCTGCCTCTCTGCCTCCCCACTTCCCACCCAAGAAAAAAAAAGTGTCTTTACGCACAGTGCTTACTCATGTATATGTGTGTGTATATATATATATATATATATATATATATATATATATTTTTGTGTGTGTGTGTGTGTGTGTGTGTGTGTGTGTGTCAGAGACAGAGAGAGAGAGACAGCGACAGACGACAGGATGGGAGAGAGATGAGAAGCATCAATTCTTCATTGTGGCACCTTAGTTGTTCATTGATTGCTTTGTCATGTGCCTTGAAAAGTGGGCTACAGCAGACCGAGTAACCCCTTGCTCGAGCCAGCAACATTGGGCTCAAGATGGTGAGCCTTGTTCAAACCAGATGAGCCTGCTTTCAAGCTGGCAACCTTGAGGTTTCAAATTTGGGTTCTCCACGTCCCAGTCTGACACTGTCCACTGTGCCACCGCCTAGTCAGGCTACTCATGCATTTTTTATGGCATTGGGAGCTGTGGCTTGGGAGAGCAGTTCTGTTTATATAAAATGGGCAGTTGTTGTTTTGCTTGTTTGCTAATATCCTCACATAATATATCACTGATCGCTGACCTATTCTCTCCTTTATAAAAGTGATTTTAAATATTTTATTTATTATAACATCTATCATGTACAATAACGAGATCATGTTTCTAGGCATAATTAATTAATGTGTTCAAGTTCTTCTGTGAAGGCATCTAGAAGTATTATTTAGTGAGGTTTTTCAGGTCCATGATACTTCCTCAGATAACCCTTTGTTGTTCAAAATGAGGTAATTGTGAGAGTATTTTTTGTAATCTGAGAGACTTTAGGGGACTGGATGGAAAGTAACTCCCTCTTTTCTGAGAGATTTGGATGAAAGTTCACTCTGAGCGTGTAGATATATATATTCTCCCCTTGAACTCATTGAATTCTTACTTTTTCCCCTTGCTGATTGAATAAAGGGGGCCTATTCTCCCTCTTCTACTGGGTCAGTTTTCAGAATATAACAGAGGAATTATAGCCTAGATCAGTGGTGCCCACACTTTTTCAGCTTGTGAGTTACTTATAAGATGACCAAGTCAAAATGATCTACCTACAATAAAAATGCAAAACATAAATTTATTTCTTCTATATTATCATTATTTAAGTTACTATTATTACTATTTAATATTGTGTATTCTTCTTTCACCTTTCTACTTCTCAGCTCTCTTTTCGGAGGAAAGTCAATGTCATAGTTTTTATGAACAGTCCGAAAAAGCCGCTCCACATTTCCCTTCTTTGGAATAGCAATGGCACACAGACAGATGAGGCAAATGCACTTAGAATATGACATAGTGAAAAAAATCCCCTCCCATTCTGTATGAAAGTGGTAGGTTTTAGGCTTCTTACTCGGACCAGCTACGGCACTCATTTTTATACCCTTTGTTGTATTTAGTTTAAATAAATTGAAGGCTAATTATGCAGCAATGTAACTGAACAAGTTAGCACGGTTTAATGCGCTTGCGTAGGGTGTCAAAAGTTCAGACGTCAGATTGGCTACCCGGTCTGCCAATCAAAAGACAAATGTCTTTTTAATGTCATGCGATCTACCCACACTTCCTTTGCGATCGACCAGTAGATCGCGATCCACGTATTGAGCACCCCTGGCCTAGATGGTAAACTAAGTGTGATAAATTTTAGAAATTGAGTTGCTTTTGATCAAAACACTTCCTGTATGTTGCATCTCCCATGCTCTATCCTGTGGGTTTTCTGTAACTGTGAAGAGAGCTTCTTTCAGTCCTTTTCATTTTTAGTATTGTGACACATTTTTTAAAAATGTTTTATTTTATTTTATTTTATTCATTTTAGAGAGGAGACACAGAGTGAGAGAGAGAGAGAGAGAGAAAGAGAGAAAGGGGGGGAGGAGCTGGAAGCATCAATTCCCATATGTGCCTTGACCGAACTAGTGCAGGGTTTTGAACTGGCGACCTCAGTGTTCCCAGGTCGACGGCTTTATCCACTGCGCCACCACAGGTCAGGCCACATTTTGATCTTAATGCATGACTAATAGAATTATTTTTTTATAAATCAGAATAACATTTGAAAACTTTCTGAAATAGATAACTGATCTCTAAGTTTGGTCACATTTCTACATGTAATATTTAGAGAACATGTTGGACATTATTACTTAGAACAGTGGTCTGAATGAAGCTGGCTTTAGTTTGGACAGAGTTTCTTATGAGATTGATTTAGCATTAGAGATTTTTCTTAAATTATTGTAGAGGTTTATTAGCAAAACCTTTTAAAGTATTTATACTCTGAGGAGAGTAGACTATTTTGAATATACTTGTTAAAATAAAAACTTATTTTGTAAGAAATTTTTTCTAAAGGAATTTCTGAACAATTTGAATACATGCACATTTACTTCTGAATTTTCTGCGATGTAACCGAAAGATGTGTCCATGTGAGTGTGGTGAGTGTTGTGCTCAGGTTGTTAACCTATATATAATAGAGCTAGAGGATAAGTAGCGCCACCAGTGGACCAGATAGTTTTGAGAAATTCCTAGAGAATTGAAAAGTAATAGGTAGGATTAAAGATCGCAGCAAGTAGGAAATGTTACAGTAGGAAGGAGAATAATGACTAAATAGAACAGCTGGCCTTGGAAGCTTGAATTTAGATTCTGCAATTGGTTGTTGGAGTGTGGCTGTGGTGAGTCACCATCAGAGAAGTTTGAAATAGCTGGCTCAGTGGAACCTTCTCTTTTCCTGTTCCAACAGAATTGTGGGCCAACCTGGTTTTACTTGTAGGATAAAGTTAGAGACAAGTCTTTGCAGAAAGTGGATGAATTTTTAGGCATTATGGCTTAAGAGTGGAGAGGGTGGAGAAAGACTTGTATTGGTTTGGCTTTACTGCAGACTCGGCAACGGGGTGCAGTTCCATCCTCAGAGTCTTACTCTCTGTCTTGATTTGCCTGCCTATTTCTTGCACATGTTCCTTCTGTGGAACTTGGAGTCTGTATTTTCAGGACAAATGCAGAAGAAACCCATGGGAGTGGTCTTTAATTCAATTCAAAAATCTGAACAACTAAGTGGTTATTTCTAGTCATGTGAGGAACACCAAGAGCTTGAATGAGAGAAACTTGGAAGTTTCTCCTTTGGGTGACAGTAGCTTAATGATTGAGGCCCACATTTCTCTTCTTTTTACTTTTTAGTTTTCTTCCTTTATTTCTCTTTCCCTCCCTCCCTCCTTCCCTTCTTCCCTTCTTTTTGCTTTCCTGTACTGCTTTTTGTTGGAGTGATTTAAAAAAAATTCTTTTACTAGTTACCTATAAACTTTTAGGCATACATGTTGGGAAAACAGCTGTGTTTTATACGACTTGCTTGCTTGTACTCTGCCTGATTAGTGTGTATAGTCTGTGTAAGGCTATGGGTGCTTGCCCTCAGGGTCGTAGATTGCCATCCCTTGCCCATCACTGCAAGGAGCCGGGGTGTTTTTTTTTTTTTTTTTGCTGTTTGTTCACCTGCTGCTGTGAGAAGCAATTTTTCCCTTGCCAATTTGCTTGTCTGCTGTTGCGAGATTTACCATCTGCCTGAATCCAGTGTGGACCTGCCTGGCCTCAGCCACCAGCAGTACATCTGGTCCTGTGAACAGGATTCGGATCATGTTGGTATGGAGCCACCAGCACCCTTGAAGGGTGGGGTAGGAGAGTGGTTGTTGTTCTCCAGCATATCTTTCCCTGTGGCTGTCCTTTTGGGGACTGTGGGCTGGGTGTTTTTTTACAGCCCTGCCAGCACAAATTAAAAGCTCTGTGCAAGAGTTTGCCTGAGGACAAAAGCTCCAGGATGAGCTGCATACTGTCCACAACAGCATGAGCTGGAACGTTCACTGGAGAAACAGTTGTAGATTGCTGAATTGCAGTTCAGGCTGCAGGCTGAGAACCAGGGATGATGTGAACTGGAGCGAGTGCTCGAGAAGGAGGCCAATTGCTCTTGAGAATTTCAGTGTGAGATACAGGCTGAGCACCAACAGCTCCTGGAACTGGAGCGGTTGCTTGAGAAGGAATTGTGGTTTCATGAGCTCCAGTTTGCCCTAGAAGGTGTACGCTGGCAGTGACAGTTGTTAGCAAAACAACTGTGGGTTCAAGAGCTCAAGTTCCAGCTTCACACCAAAAGCCAGCAGCTGCAAGAGCCAAAGCAAGTGCTGAAAAGGAGCTGCATTTGTGCCAGTGGAGTGGCTTTGAGTCGGAGGTTGTAGTCATTTCCGACTCTGCTGAGGAGAAGATTTGGGATGAAATTGCCATCAGCAGACTCAGAGACTAGCTGATGGTCACTCAAAAGGTAAAAATCCAGTAGCCAAGAGTCCCTCAGGGGCAGGCACAACCTTCTCCACAGGTAGTGGGGCACTCTGTGGTCTGGCCCTACATCAGGCAGAGCTGATGGAATTAGAGGCACATTTCAGGCAGAAACCCATCAACCCTGGTAGCCTGGTTGCTATGGTTGTGGGACATAGGGGTGGATGGTATCATGCTCTCCAGAACAGAGATGAAGAAATTGTCCACCATTACCATGCACTCCTCCTTGAGGCAGTGTCTTCAGAACTGCCATGGCAACCCAGGAGACCATACCCTATTAGAATGGGTGATGGTTGCCATTCGTATGGTCTGGCAGAATGCTGGAGACTTGCCAGGAGCAGTGTGAGTCGGTGGCAGTGCTATAGTGAGTTAGTAAAGATCCTTTGGGAACTATACCGAAGAATGGTGCTTTCCACCTGGGGTCCCATGGGCCAGACAAGGAAGTGTTTATGGCAGGGGTGAGGGACCTTATTCTCTGTAGCACCTCAGCAGCCCTTTTTGAGTCACTAGTGGCTATCTTGAGCCCTTACTTGGGACAGCTCATCAATGCGCTTACAAAGATTGCAGCAGATTTGAGAGAGCTGGAGACAACATGGGGCTGTAAGGCTGTGTAGGCTGCTACCCATGCTGCCCCCCCAAAAAAACTAGTAAGAGAAACACCTGTAAAAGCTACCCGAATGCAAACGTGGGTAGATTTGATTGCAGCCGGGGAAGTTAAAAAGAAATTGGGTGGCAGATCTAGTAAAATCCTAGTAGAGCTTTGGTGGCAGCTTTAGCTGGAACAGAAATTCCAGCCGCTGAAAAAGCAGGGAAAGTGGGTGGCCTTGGCAGCTGCCAAGAAATGGCTGGTGTTCAGGTTGCACAGCTGCAAGATTACTTGTTGGAGACAGCTGTGGGAGAGGTGGATCCCCAAGACCCATAGTCTCAGTTTGAATAGGGGGAAGACTGAGGGACCCGCCTAATGGGTTAGGGGGGCACAGGCCCCATGTGGAATTGGCAATCCACTGGTCCCCTTCTAATGTGCAGCAGGTGTTGGTGTTAGAAGGTTATAAGTGCTTTTTTTTTTCCTAGCAGCAGCAGCAGCTAAGAGACCTGTGAAGGTGGCACTGGCCTTGAACGTGTTTGACCCTTCCAGGCCCTGTGAGCTTGTTGAGGGGTTTGGATGGGGCTTGTGGCAATGGACAGCACACTATGGAAAGGTGCTGAGCTCCGTTATCAAAGAGTTGTGTGGCTAATTGCCTGTAATGGGCTTTCACTGTGGTGATTTGCACAGACAGCTGGGCTGTCTATCATGGACCGTTCTTTGAGCAGTGTAATGGACTCTTGGACTGCGGCCAGAGTAGGGTACGGCTCCCTTGCTGGATGGACATGCTGCTTGTACTACAAGAAACCTTGATAGGGGGGCTGTGGTACCTGTAGAGGCCCTCTTGCACAGGGAAGCTCTTCCCATCCAGTTGCAGAGTCTCACCAAGGACACTTTGCAGTTTCAATGGACATAGCCCTGGACTATACAGGCCCTCCTACCTATTGTGGGGTAGGAGGCTAGAGGTAGGCTTTCAGTTAACTCCTTGGGCAGAGGGCTTGGAGACATTGTGAAGGACACCCTTGTAATTATTGTGTAACTTGTGCTGTTACTGTAGTTTGTTTATGTAATGCACCTCACTGCTTGCGCAGGTATTATCACAGAAGATAACTGTCGCGTAGATTGTAAGGTGAGCATCCTTAACGGGTGGAATGTTGGGGTAAACAGCTGTGTCAGGCTTGCCCGCTTGTACTTTGCATTAGTGTGTTAGCACTGGCACCACCATGTGTGTATCGTCTATGTAAGGCTACAGGTGCTTGCCCTCAGAGTGGTGGATTGTAGATCTCTTACCTATCACTACAGAAGGCCGTTTTTATTGCTGTTTGTTCACCTGCTGGTTTGCTTGTCAGCCATTGCGTGATTCTATTAAATGGGAATGGCCCAACGCTTTCTGGCTCTGCAGTTTCTCTCCCGTTTGCCTGAATCCAATGTAGACCTGCCTGGCCTCAGTCACCAGCATTACAGTACATAACTAAATTTTCTTCTGAAGTTATCAGCATCTCTGTTTGCCCCTCTTTACTGTGTAGACCAGGAGTCCCCAAACTGCAGCCCCCTGAGGCCATTTATCAGGCCCCACCACACTTCAGGAAGGGGCACCTCTTTCATTGGTGGTCAGTGAGAGGAGCACAGGATGCATCCGCACCCATAGTTGCCATTGAAATACTGGTCAGTTTGTTGATTTAAATTTACTTGTTCTTTATTTTAAATACTTGTAGTTGTTACCATTTTGTTTTTTTCCTTTAAAATAAGATATGTGCAGTGTGCATAGGGATTTGTTCATAGTTTTTTTTATAGTCCGGCCCTGCAACGGTCTGAGGGACAGTGAACTGGCCCCCTGTGTAAAAAGTTTGGGAACCCCTGATGTAGACCAAACTCCTTTGTATGCACTAGCAGCCGTTTGTATAACCTCTTTCCACTTGTTTTTTGAATAAAGCATGGCAAATTCAGTTAAAATTACAGAAGCAAAAGTAAGTGTTATAATTTCTGACTGTATTAAATAATTGGGAGGTAGAGGAAAGGAGAGATGAGGAAAAGGAAAAGGCACTAATTTCTGTTTGTTTCATAGCAGACATTTCTTAAATACTATGGAATTGGTAAACCTAACTAGAGATTTAAATATAGAATGACTAGAAGCCCTAAAACAGTATTATGTCCAATAATACATAATAATAGTTAGGAGGTGGCCTGGGGAAGGAGAGGTGGGAGATAGTTGTATACCAATTATTAATCCTGCGTCGCTCAGATTTAAAAGCTGTTGACTGAAGCATATCTTATTTAAAGTTGTGATAATAATCACCAAAAATCCAAACTGTTAACAGTGGCTCTGGGGAAAGGCACCGGGAGGGAGTGGTAAATAATATTATGTTTTTAGTTGATACCCTCTCTACAGTTTGCATTATTTTTAGGTTGTGAGCATGCAGTATTCATTAGATAAAGTTTTATACAGAGGTATGCCTGACCAGGTGGTGGCGCAATGGATAGAGAGAGCATCAGACTGGGACATGGAGGACCCAGGTTTGAAACCCAGAGCTCGCCAGCTTGAGTGTGGGCTCATCTGGTTTGAGCAAGGCTCGCCAGCTTAAGCCCAAGGTTGCTGGCTTGAGCAAGGGGTCACTCGGTCTGCTGTAGCCCTCCCCCCGTGACCTCCTCCCCCCGTCAAGGCACATGAGAAAGCAATCTCTGAAAAACTAAGGTACGGCTGCAAAGAATTGATGTTTCTCATCTCTCTCCCAGTCAGTCTGTTCCTCTCTCTGTCTCTGTCACACACACACACAAAAAAACCCCCCACAAAACAAAACAACAACAACAAAAAACAAGGTGCAGCTAAAGAAAATACTATCTTCTAGAATTTTCCATGTATCACTTGGTTTGGTAAAATGATCACTTAGAAAAATTTAAATGGCTGATGCTTCTAATAATACCTTTACATAGTGCTTTATTGCTTTAAAGAAGTTTCATGTCTATTATTTGATTTTCACAATAACCCTGTGAGGTGGGCAGAGTAGATGTTTTTCTGTATCAAGGTGAGGAAACAAGACTGATAAAGCGACTTGCCTAAGGTCATTGGCTTATAAAGTGGTGACAGCTTGGACTCAATTGCTGTTCTTCTGATTTTAGCTCACTGCTCAGCCCACTGCTTCCGTAAGGGCCCTGTCTCTGCTCTGCCTCTTGTCCTTTGCCATCTGAAGTGTCTTTCCTTTATCATCAGTTCACATCCATATCCTTTATAACATGACTCGAACACAAGTTCCGACGTTGATTTCTTACAGCTTTCTGACATTTGTGTGCTAATTGTGTTTTAAACATATAAATCTGTGGTTTATTTTAAACGAGGAATTTTATTGCAATTTTTAAGAAGTACCACAAAAACACTGGGTATCATTCTACCTCTTGTGATTTCTGTAGCTAGACAACACTTCTTTTTCTCTCTGATGAACTGATCCTCTCTTCTCTTGGAGACATAGATGCCTTCCAAAGTTTTTCTGCTGTCCTTGTTTTGCACTGTTGTGGCTTGCTGAATCAAAGCAGTGGAATTTAAATGTTGTTTACTTTTTGGGCTTGCAACACTGAATAAGCAATACCTGACCTTAACTGAACTTTGCAGGTAATGTTTTTCACCCCAGAAATTTTGGATTGCAGAAAATGACTTGCTCTCTAGGAAAATGACCCTAGGGAAGTAAGCAGTAACTGTATTTAGCTCTTGTCTTGGGAGCCTAGTGTAAGAACCTTTGACCCTTGATCACATGGCTTTAAAATTGTGGTAAAATATATATAATGGTAAAATTTGCATTTTAACTAATTTTAAGTTTACATGTCAGTGGTGTTAATTACATTCACCATGTTGTTCATTGATTGCTTTCTCATACATGCCTTGACTGGGGAACTACAGCAGACCAAGTGACCCCTTGCTCGAGCCAGCGACCTTGGGCTCAGATAGGGATAGAGATGAGAAGCATCAATTCTTCATTGTGGCACCTTAGTTGTTCATCGATTGCTTTCTCAAAACTTTTTCATCCCTTCAAACAGAAGCTGTAGTATTACTATTCTGTAGTAACTTCCCATTTCTCCTTCTGTCTAAACCAGTGGTTCTTAACCTGGGTTCTATCAAACCCTAGTGGTTTGATGAGTTGGTCTCGGGTTCGGAGAAGCCTCTGCCGCGGAGGCCAGAATAAAGTGATACCATAATTTGTTGTGAGTTCATGCACTTTGTTGGTTTTGTTCTTTGAGCAAGGTGATGTTCATGCATGGTTCATTTTGTGCACCAGTAAAAAAACATATACTTATGTCTTGAATTTGGGGAAAAAATGACATTTTATTTATCACTAAAGAAGGGTTCGGTGAATGTGCATATGAAACTGGTGGGTTCGGTACCTCAAAAATGGTTAAGAACCACTGGTCTAAACTTTGCTACCCTTTGATCGGTTCCTGTCTAATACAAATTTTCTTATTATAAATGTATCATGTAAGTCTAATTATACAGTGTTTGCTCTTTTGTTTCTGGCTTATTTACTTTGTATACTTTTTTCAAGTTTCATCCATGTTGTAGCATGAATAAGTACTTTATATGGCTGAAAAATAATTTATATTATTCCACATTTTGTTTGTCCATTTCCTGATAGAAATTTAGATTTGTTTCCACTTTTTGGATATTATAAATAATACTGCTATGAATATTGACACACAGAAATATTTGTTTGACTTCCTCTTATTAAATCTTTTGGGTACAGCTTGACCAGGTGGTGGCGCAGTGGGTAGAGCATTGACCTGGGACACTGAGGACCCAGGTTCAACCTCAAGGTTGTTGGCTTGAGCCCGGGCTCACCAGCTTGAGTGTGGGGTTGCAGGCTTGAGTGTGGAATCTTGGTCTCTGGCTTGAGCCCAAAGGTCGCTGGCTTGAAGCCCAAACAAGCTCAAGCAAGGGGTCATTGGCTTGGCTGGAACCCCCTGGTCAAGGCACATATAAGAAAGCAATCAGTGAACAACTAAAATACTGCAACTATGAGTTAGTGCTTCTCATCTTTCTCCCTTCCTGTCTGTTTCTGTCTGTCTCTCACATAAATAAATAAATAAGTAAAGAAAGAAAGAAACCTTTTGGATACATTCATAGGAGTGAAATTGTGGAGCCATATAGTAACTCCATATTAAACTTTTTGAGAAACTATCAAATTTCTTCATTTCCTTGTGAACACTTGTTATTCACCCATCTCTCATCTTTCTCTCTCTCTCTCTCTTTTATTTTTCTTATTGTGACAGACAGAGAGGGACAGATAGGGACAGAGATGAGAAGCATCAATTCTTCATTGTGGCACCTTAGTTGTTCATTGATTGCTTTCTCATACATGCCTTGACTAGGGGGCTACAGCAGACCAAGTGAACCCTTGCTCAAGCCAGCGACCTTGGGCTCAAGCTGGTGAGCCTTGCTCAAACCACATGAGCCCGCGCTCAAGCTGACGACCCCAGGGTTTCGAACCTGGCTCCTCCGCATCCCAGTCCGACCCTCTATCCACTCACTGCACCACTGCCTAGTCAGGCCATCGATCTCTTTTTGATATTGCCTTTCCAGATGGGTGATACTGATCTACTACTCTTTCCTAATGAGTAATGATATTGAGTATCTTTTGGCTTAATAATTTTATATTTATATACCTTCTTTGGAGCAATGTCTAAAGTCATTTCTCCATTTTTTAAGTTGGATTATCTTTTTGTTCTTGAGTTATAGGAGTTTTTTTTTGTTTTAATATATTCTGGATATTAATCCCATTTGGTCTTTGTCACTAATACATACTTTTAATATTTTTCTGAATTTGGTTTGCTAGTATTTTGTTGAGAATTTTTGGATTTATAGTCGTAAGGAATATTGGTCTATAGTTTTCTTATAGAAATGCCTTAGTCTGGCTTCAGTGTCAGGGTAGTGGGGGCCTCATAAAATGGGAGATTTGTTCCCTCCTCCAGTTTCTTTTTTGTTGTTGTTGTTTTGAAAGACTTTGAGAAAGATTGGTGTTAATTCTTCTTTAAATGTTTAGCATTGCTTGGTCTTGGCTGGGTAGCTCAGTTGCCTAGAGCATCATGCTGATACACTGTTCACTGTGCTACCACCAGTCAGGCTGAATCATTTAATTACTAAGGAAAGAGTTATTTCTGCATCTAGCTATTTGTTTTCTGTGTGTCTTATGTTTTTTGTTCCTTAATTCCTCCATTAGTGCCTTTTTTGTATTTACTTGGTTTTTTGTAATGTACCATTTTGGTTCCCTTCTTTCCTTTTCTGTATGTTTTTAGTTGTTTACTTAGTAATTTTCTTGGGGATTACAATTAGTTTCTTAATTTATAACAACTTTTTTATTTTTTTGAGAAAGAGGGAGAGAGATGAGAAGCATCAACTTGTAGTTGTGTCACTTTAGTTGCTCATCGATTGCTTCTCATATATGCCTTGACTGGGGGGTTCCAGACGAGCCAGTGACCCCTTGCTCAAACCAGCGAACTTGAGCTCAAGCCAGCAACCTTTGGTCTTAAGCCAGCGACCATGGGGTCATGTCTATGATCCCATGCTCAAGCTGGTGACCGTGCACTCAAGCTGGTAAGCCTGTGCTCAAGCCGGCGACCTCGGGGTTTCAAACCTAGGACCTTAACATCCCAATTGATGCTCTATCCACTGTGCGAAACACTGGTCAAGCACAGCCTATTTATAATAATACCAACTCAGTTCTATATTTACACAAACACTCTACCTTCTATATATCTGTCTTTTCACCTTTTTATATTGTTGTCACAGATTACATATCTACATTGTGCACTCATTAACACAGATTTATAATTGTTAATGTGTTTTCCTTTTGCCATATATGAAAAAAGAGGAATTAATAAATAAAAGTACAGTTATAAGATAAAGATGTACTAGGGATGTAATGTACAATATGATGGCAAGAGTAAACACTGCAGTACAATAAATAAGAAAGTTGTTAAAGTCCTAAGAGTTCTCATCACAAAGAAAAATGTTTTTCTTTTTATTGTATCTGTATGAGAAGATGGATGTTAGCTGAAGCTACTGTGGTAATCACTTCACAATATCTGTAAATCAAACCATTGTGCTGTATACCTTAAACTTATACAGTGATGTATGTCAGTTATTTCTCAAAACTGCAAAGCCTCTCAAAAGTACAATAATGCTGACTTATATTTACCTGTGTTCTTTATTTCTTTACATGGCTTTGAGTTATTGCCTAGTGTCTTTTCATTTTAGCTGGAAAGACTCCCTTTAGTATTTCTTGGAGGGTAGGTCTACTGGTAATGAATCTCCTTAGGTTTATGTTGGAATACCTAATTTCTCTTTTACTGCTAAAGCATAGTTTTGCCATTTATAGTGTTAGTTGACAGTTTTTTTTTTCCTTAGCACTTAAATTGTCTTCTGCCTTCTGGCATCTGTGGTTTCTGATGAAAAATCAGCTTTTAATTTTGCTGCAGATCCCTTTTATTTGATGAGTTGCCTCTTTCAAGATTTCAATTTAGTCTTTCTTTGACAATTTGTGGATCTTGTTGAGATTTTCCTGCTTCAACTTTGTTGAACTTCTTGGATGTATAAATTTAGGTTTTTCATCACATTTGGGAAGTTTGGGGCCATTATTTCTTTAGGTTTTATTTTTTTGTTTCCTATTTACCCTGCTTGTTCCCTTCCCTCTTCTTCTGGTATTCTCATGATGCATATGTTGATATGTTTGATGGTGTCTCTTGGGTCCCTCAGTGTCTGTTCATTTTTCTAAATTATTTTTCCATTGTGCTCCACATACTGGATAACTTCAAACGCCTTGTTTTTGAGTTCACTGATTCTCCTGCCTACTCAAATCTTCTGAACTCCTCTAGTAAGTTTCTTATTTCAGCTATTGTACTTTAAAAAGAAAGCAAAGAGAAATTCTGGAATTATTATCTCTTTATTGACATTCCCTATTATTTATGCAGCAGTCTCCTGATTTTCTTTAGTTCTTTGTTGTTTCCTTGCAGCATATGGAAGACAATTGATTTAAAACCTTTGACTAGTACTTTCAATGTCTGGAATTTCTCGGAGATAGTTCTATTGTTAAATTCTTCTTTTCCTCCAAAAGTGCTATATTTTCCTGTTACTTTATAATTTTTGTTAATTTTTTTGTTGAGAGTGGGACTATTTATAATGTGGAACTCTGGGAATCAGACTCTCTTTCTCAGTGATTGCTTTTGAGTGTTGTAGCAATCTGTATAATGACTTTTCCAAACTAATTTTGCAAAATCTATGTTCTTTGTTGGGTGCAATCATTGAAGTTTGTGTTCTGTTATCTCTCGTCAGCTTGTGACATGACAGAGATTTACTTAACTGGAACCCCCCACCCCACCCCCATATACACTTAAAAAGGAAGATTGCTGTAGTTCAAGAGGGTGGGAACAAATGCAGTCTTTGCTGTTCCTCAAAGTTTGGAGGTCAAGGTCCCCATGCTCACCTTAGCACCAGCCATTGCTTTAGGAACGTGGCTCCTGTGCCCACCTCTGCTGTGGGGCTGTGATGAGGAGTGCTATCTGGTTTGCACACTTCACTCTCTCACCCCAATTCAGCAGCCTATCCCTTCACCAGTCATTCCCCTGCTTGTTGGAAGTGTTCTGAGGTAGGTGCTTTGATGGACTTTTCAGCTTAATGGTTTTGGTGGAATGTCTGGCCCCTGGAACTTCCTACTCTTCCATTTACTGTGACATGTCATTCCACCCTTGGTTATGTTTGGACATGACTGCTCATGCTGCCAACTGCAACCAGTTTCTTTGTATGTTTGACAAAACTATTTGAGTTTGATGATAATTTTTCCTTTTACCAGGGTGAGCTAGAGTACACTTAGCCTCTGGAATCTGAAGAATGGATTCTGTTGTAATAATAGAGTAATTAAATCAGTCAATAATTTACATACTTTTGATTTCACTTTAATTTAGTAATACCTTATATCTGTATAGTGGTTTTCTTCATAGGAACGGGAGAGCAAGACATTTGGACTTACTGCCCATCAGTGTTGGAGACTATACCTCTCTGTTCTGTCTGTAGCCTGTCCCATCCAGGCTTTGCTCTGTGCTGGCCCAGTTCCCTCTGAGACGTGCTGTGATGGTGCGGTGTCTACGCTGAGCCTTCGTGCATCTGAGTCTTTGTACTATCTGTGCAGCACATTTTAACTTGGATGGTAGAGTTAAAACTAGAGGAGGCCATTCTAGAGGGCCTAGACCAAGATTCTTTTTTTTTTTTTAGACCAAGATTCTTAGAGTGACTGCACATCAGGGTGGAACCCTCATAGGCTTTTTCAGTGACTTTGGGAATATCAGTCTTTTCAGGGTTCATCTGAAAGTAGGAGTGAGAAGAGGCAAAGGAAATATTTGAAGCTTACTGTGCCAACATGGTTCTAAACATCTTCTATATAGTTTTCAGAAACAGGCCACGATGAAGGTGTTGTTTGCCCTGTTTTGAAGATTAGGAAATTGGAGCTGAAAGGGGTGAAACATCTTGTCCTAAAATCACACTTTGTGATTCTATATTGCTGCTATTTTAGAATTGTAGCATTTTAGGTTTGCAGTAGATACCATAAACCTGGCATCTTGCTGATGAGAAAAGCGAGGCAGAGTGATTTGTAGAAGGTGGCCCTGTGTTTAGGAGGTTCTGTTAGAACCATGTCAGTGGCCCTGGCCAGTTAGCTCTGTTGGTTAGAACGTCATCTGGATATCCCAAGGTTGCAGATCCGACACCCAGTCAGGACACATACAAGAATCAAAACAACAAACTTCTCTATCATCTCTCTCTAAAGCCATCAAATCAGGTAGAACTGGGCCAGTAGTGTAGGCCTCCTGACCTGCAGGCCTTCGCTCAGTCTGTTGCACAGCCAGCAGCTGGAATGTTTGCGTTTACTCATGTTCTTCAGGGCTCTCACTTTGCCAAATAAAAAGCTGTAATGTAAACACCTCTGAGGTTTCATTCTTTAGTTCCAACTGTTTATGAAGCCCTTCTCCAAGCTCTGGTTATCAGTGTGATTCCTGCCCTGACATCCTATAGTCCATGCTGGGCTGTAGCATAGTTTGGTACTATTTTCTCCTCTATAACTTTAAAAATTTTCTACCTGTATGTCATAATGAAAAGTTAATTTTTATTCACTGTGTACTCCCCAATTACATTATGACTTTGAAGTTTTTTTTCTTAGTGTTTTTTATCTTTTACAGCACTGTATATCACAACTTGATTGATTTCACCCACCGTGAGACTATGGGCATTTCTTTACAGTTAGACATAATTGTACATACTTAAATCCTGAAACAAAAGTTTAACGGACCATTGTGTGCTCTTAGTAGGGAGATGTATTGTGATTTATTCTGTTTTAACTGAAAAAGAAAATGGTAGTTGGGTGTTGCAGTTTGAAAATCACATTCTATAAATTCTCAACACAGGGTTAGACATGGAGATGCTTACTAAATTTTACCTTTTCTTGAAGGACTACTGCTTTGAGACTATTTTATGATGTCTGAAACTTAGGATATGGAAATTTTTTTTCATAAAAATTGTTGTTGTCTTTGATACAGTTTCAGGGATGCAGAGTCTTCCAGAAGATCAAGTATGGGCTTTCAAACTTGAGTTTCTTTGTTTTGTTGTATAAGAGATAAAAACTTGTTTCTCACTTCTTCTGTACCCTGGGTTCATTCACTTCCTCTTTGTTGTGTTTACATTCTCGCATGGACTATCTCTGTGCCTCCAGAACTTTCCTTAGTACACCAAGGCCACTTGCTTCTCTTCTCTTTGGGAAGCCTTTTCTGCCTCCTTCGGTAGTTCTCTTTTAGGTCCTGTCTTGATACGACTCCTTTCAGTATCAATCTTGGAATACTGGAATCTGAAATAGGATTTGAAAAACGAAAGTGGGAAATAATGTGTTGTATTTTCTCACATTTGTAGTAAATAAAATGAAAGTTGCCTGAGAACTAATGGTGTGCCATAACTAGTGTGAAAAAGAAAGTGTTTTTTTTTGTGTGTGTGTGTGTGTTTTTCTGAAGTTAGTAGCGGGGAGGCTGACAGACAGACTGCCACATGTGCCCAACGGGGATCCACCCGGCATGCCCACCAGGGGGCGATGCTCTGCCCATCTGGGGCTTTGCTCTGCTGCAACCAGAGCCATTCTAGTGCCTGAGGCGGAGGGAGCCATCCTTAGTTCCTGGGCCAACTTTGCTCCAGTGGAGCCTTGGCTGCGGGAGAGGAAGAGAAAGATAGAAAGAAGGGAGAAGGGAAAAGGTTGGAGAAGCAGATGGGCGCTTCTCCTGTGTGCCCTGGCCAGGAATCGAACCTGGGACTTCCACACACCAGGCCAACGCTGTGCGGCTGAGCCAATTGGGCAGAGCTAGGCAGTATTTTTGATAAGTACATATTTCTAAATAGTAGATGTTCATCCTTTCACATATTACATTTTTTGTTTCTTGATAATATATAGTAAGTTCTTTATTTTCTTAAACAGTATATATTGAACATATATAATTAGCTTTTCAAAATGATGTGTCTTCATGAATGCTATTTTTCTACCATATTTTAACTTGAGATTGTGGAGATTTCCTTAACTTCCTGGTTATCACTTTGCTTTTGTGTAATTTGCATCTTTCTCATAATGGCAGCATGGTGGCAGTCAGATACAGGATTTCCATGGTTGACTATATAAAAATTATTTAATGGGAAGCAGCCATCTCCCAGCTTATTTTCTTCTTTTCTATTTCCAGATGATATCATCAAAATAATAAAGGTGTCCTCCTGATGTCAACTTATTCTTCTTTTACTTCCATGATTAATTTATTTTGGCATAAAAATGAAGCATTCCTCAGCTTTCTAAGAATTCATTCTAGGTAGATTTCTGAGGATTTGATACTAGGCCCTAACTTGTATTCAGAATTTTGTTAATGTTTAACCTTTCATAGACTATCCAACATTTTATCCTTAATGTTTAATGAGATTGGAAGAGCCAAAAGATTCACATGTTGCTAGAAATATGGGCATGGGAGGTACCATAGATACTGATACCTTACATATACGGTAACTGAGCGAGGTGCTGTCTCCAGTTTTACAGAGAGTTAATGGCATGGCCAAGACCAGACTCAGATATATAGCTAATTCAGTGCTATACCATGTCCTATATCCCATGGTCTCTCTACAGCCACAACACAGCATTTACTGGCCGCCAAGGTGCAACTTTGTTATAAAAGTAGTTAACCCTAGGTTTGTACTGTATAGCATGCTGACTATAGTTAACTATACTGTATTGTATGTTTGAATGTTGCTAAGAGAGGAGATTCTGAAAGTCATCAAGGAAAAAAGATTGTAATTATACATGATAATGTTAACCAGATTTATTGTGGTGATTATTTTGCAGTATACTTTAATCAAATCATTGTTATACTATACACCTGAAACTAATTATACTGTTATATGTGAATTATATCTAAAGAAAATAAAAAGCCTACACATTTCCTAATTTTAATAAAAATTAAGTTTTAATTAGTAGCATTATACTGACAGGAATATTGATTAAAAATATTACCAAATATTAATTTTGTTTCTTCAGCACAGACATTTTGTTTCTCTTTTTTTTTTCCTTCTTGATTTTATTTACTTATTTTATTGAGTTTTTTTAAAGAGCGGTTTTAGGTTTATAGCAAAATTGAGGAAGGTACAGAGATTTCTCATATATCCCCTGCCTGCACACATGCATATATATAGCTTCCCTCATTATCAACATTCCTCATCAGCATGGTGCTGCATATGTTACAATTGATTAACCTACACTGACACATCATAATCACCAGAAGTGCATAGTTTTCATTACGGTTCATTTTTGGTCTTGTGCATTCTGTGGGTTTGGAAAAATGTATAAAAACATGTATCCATCATTATTACATCCTACAAATGTTCACCGGCCTCAAGTCCTCTGCGCTCTGCATACCTATCCCTCCCTCTCCCTGACCCCTGGCAACCAGGGGCTTTATTTTATTTTTTTACTGTCTCCATAGTTGCCAGTGATATTTTTACTTTCAATTATTGTAACTTTTATATTTAGAAGTTTTGTTCGGTTCTTTAAAAAAACTGCTTGGGCTTCAGAGTTTTGTTCTTATAATTGAATCTTCGCTGTTTCTTGGCACATGCTAAATGTTTTTCTTATATCGTGTTTAAAATAGTTCTGATATTTAATGTCTTCGAGTTTAATTTGGCTATTTGTGTTTCTGCTAGCCTTTCTTTGGGGTACTTTGTTTTCCTGTTTGTATGTACTTTTGACTGAGTCCTGACCTCATTGAATTCTGCTTGTGGGAGCTCTGTGGGATGGGTTAAATTTGTTTTCCCGAGTGAACTGTAATTCTGCTATCACTCAGATTCACTTTGAATTACATCTTGTGTTTGAGGCTTTTTTCTTTAAAGATTGTACAGCTTGTGTGAATTTGAGTCACAAACTTTCATGAGGGCCAATTTGTGGTTTTGGAAGTTTGGAAGATATTTATCACCCCACCCCCCGCACGCGCACGCGCGCGCTTGCGCGCGCACACACACACACACTCATCCAGTGCCAAGGAAAGTCAGGCAATTTTCCCTGTGTCTCCTTCTGTGGTACAGAATTATTTCTTGTCCTCTCTTACATTGAAGACATACCCTTTTTGGGATCACAGTGTCATGCTAGGTCTTCTGTTGACCTCCCTATCTTGGGTGGGCCCTAAGTTTTAGTGCTGGTTTTCCATATTCATTCCATTCATCTGTCAGAAGAAAAGCTAAAGGTCACTAGGGTTGGCAAATACCCTTAATGTGAAATCTTTTGGGCACTTTCTTATCTTCCAGGGCTCTGCTATCATTTTATTTTTTGCTTTCAATAGAGTCTTTATTTCCTCATCAGCTCAATAAGTTATTATTTTTAATTTAAAATTTTATTCACCTTTTGGCTCCTTTCATCAGGGTTATGAATATACAATTGCTTCTTCATGATGAGTTCTGTAGTAATAGGTACTGAGTCTAAAAATAACCTTTTGTGTAAGTTACAAAAATGGAGACAGTCCAGTCAGAAGTAAATGTCTTCTTCCTTATGTGTGTGTGTGTCATGTACTCAGAAAAGACAAGTGAATCTTAATGCCTATGAAAGTCGTAGAGCAGAAATTCTTAAACACACTACCATTTTTTCTGAGTAAAGGAATATTGATTTCAGCCTGATAGTGGTTGCACAGTGGATTGACTGTTGACATAAGATGCTGATGTCCCAGGTTTGAATTCCCAAGGTCACCAGCTTGAGCACAGGGTTGCTGGCTTGAATGTATGATCATCAGCATGACCCCATGGTCACTGGCTTGAGCTCAAAGGTAGCTGGCTTGAAGCCCAAGGTTGCTAGCTTGAGCAAGGGCTCACTGGCTCGGCTTGAGCTGACCGATCATGGCACGTATAAGAAGCATTCAATGAGAAACTAAAGTGATGCAACTATGCGTTGATGCTTCTCATCTCTCTCCAGTCTCTTAAAAAAAAATTACTGATTTTATAAAGTGTTGTTAATTTTAATAGGATCATATTTCTCAAGTGTTGAAATGGAAATACTGACTTGCCCTAGGATCAGTTTAAATCTTGGGATGCTTGATTGACTATTATTTGACATGATAGAGTTTATTGGCCTTCAGCAAAATCTTCCAGGGATGTATATGTTTGAGAACTGTAAAAATGCTGAAAATTATATAGCAAAGTTTTGGCTTTGTGGTTGGTTTTCACTGGTTACATCTAACTCTAGTGTTGAACACTTTTATTTCTTTGGTGACAGACACAGAGAGACAGAGAGGGACAGACAGACAGGAAGGGAGAGAGATGAGAAACATCAATTCTTTGTTGTGGCACCTTAGTTGTTCATTGATTGCTTTCTCATATGTGCCTGATTGGGGGGCTACAGAAGACCGAGTGACCCCTTGCTCAAGTCAGCGACCTTGGGCTCAAGCTGGTGAGCCTTGCTCAAACCAGATGAGCCCGTGCTCAAGCCAGAGACTTTGGGGTTTCTAACCTGGGTCTCCAGCGTCCCAGTCCAATGCTCTACCCACTGCACCACCACCTGGTCAGGCTGAAGACACTTGTAAGTTAAAAAACTACTCTTTAGAAACTGGATAGCTTAGTATACTCTTTGGCTTTATATATAGTTAGAATTTGGCTAAGATAGGAATGTACTCTGATCATTTCTGCAGAGAAAATCCTAAATCCGTGCCATAATATTATAGTCTAGCATTCACAGAATCAGCAATAAGTATCATCATCATAGTAAAGTCTACTACACTATAATTTAGAACTGTCATGGAGTAAATTTCATTCTCTGTTTGTACTTTCCATTTCAACCTTGCTTCATCTGTAACTAGAAACCTTCACTGTTGAATTGTGTGGCTTCGTGTATGTTGATTAACCTGACTTGCCTGGAGTTCTGTGTTAATATTATAATGTCTTTAGAAGAATGAGTGGAAATGATGGAATGTTGAGTTAGAAAATACTTTAGAAACTTTTCTAATCTTTATATTTTAAAAACATAATTAGCTGTGAAAACCGTATTTGTTTATTAGTTTTACTTGGAAACCCAACAGATAAACTTGGAGCTGGGGACTTTGGAAATCACTGAGAAAGACCCCTTTTATTTAGCAAATGAAGATTCTTTACTTCAGAAAGATTAAATGATGATAGCCTATTTCCACTTTCTCAAATTCAGCTTTCTCTTCCCAGGTCTCCTTGGATTGCAGCCTGCTCTGATAAGCTTTGGGGCTTGCTGCTTTTGTATCTCCAGGGTCTGCTCTGTGAACTGGCCAGACAGAGGAGAGGATCTTTTTTTTTTTTTTAATGATAGCTGTCTCATTTGTTTCTTATGATTTTTGTTTCCTTCTCTTCTTAGCTTTTTATTTTCTTCTTTTCCGAGTGAGAGGAAGGAAGATATAGAGAGGCAGACTCCCACATGCACCCCATTTGGGGCCTTGCTCTTAACCAGGCTATTTTCAGTGCCCAGGGCCAATGCACTCGAACCAGTTGAGCCATGGCTACAGGAAGGGAAGAGACAGAGAGAGAGTGAAAGTATAGAGAGAGGGGTGAAGAAGCAGATGGTCGCTTCTCCTCTATGACCTGACCGGTAATCGAACCTGGGACATCCACATGCCAGGCTGACACTCTACCACTAGGAACCGGCCAGGGCCTCTTAGCTTTTTTAAAAAAGAATTTAATTTTATTGGGTAGCCCCCATTTGCCAGACACAGGATGAATGAGACCCAGCCTGGTCCCCATGGAACTCAATTCCAGCCACTTAGGTCAGGACAGAGGGCTCTGGTGTCACCCTGCTTCCTTTCTTTCTCTAAGCTCCAATGCAGGAGGGAGTAGAGCGGGGAGAACTTGCTTCCTTTCTGCAGTTTTCCTCACCATGTTTTTCTGTTCCTAGACACCAGTTCCCTCTTCTAATTAACCTCTCAGAAATGATCACAGCCAAAAATTTAGTGGTTGAATAAGTAAACTAGACTCCTGCATAAAGGGCAGGACCCCTGAGGTTGACAGATGATGCTGTACTTGTTCGAGCATTTGAGAGTTTCTCTTTGACGGTCCAGGAACATAATAACTGAACTCAGTAGGTGGTGTCACAATTATTTCTTAACTTTTGCATGGAGCAGGTGATATTTTTAAATATTATTAACTCTAGAAAGTAGGTTTTTTTTCCTTCTTGGGATTGAAGGGAAGGGGGAGAAAAGAACTAACATTTATAGGGCATCTGCTTATATAGCAGGCACTGCCAGATGCTTTTTCAAAAGTTTAAATTTTAATTATTTGTAGCTGTTACCTTTGATTGACCTAGATTCTTGAGTTTGGCAAAGAAACAATTTAGAGCCCAAGAACTCTAGTGCAAGAGGAAGTTTATTTAGTATTGTAAGGTCGGTCAGTAATGGGGAAAGGTCACATGAGGACCCAGACCAGGGAACTGTGGCTGGAACTGCTCACACCCATGTGCACCAAGAGAAACTTCCCAGGAGTCCTTGGGAAAAGAGCGACCATCTATCAGCCAATGAAATTTCACCACGTCATGTTAGCTGGACTACCCTAGATGACCCTTTAAATATACCCCACGTGGTTTCATCCATGCGACTTCTCTGGTGTCTGTCCCTGGGACCAGAGAATATCGTCCGGGAAGTGCTGTACTAAATGAAGCTTTTACTATTCTACACTTTGTGGCTATGCCTTTCCTTCTTCCTCGACAGGGAAAAATACTTTATTTGATGCGGAAACCCAGGAGGAGTTGAAGCCTGCTGAGTCCACTCCTCTCCCCTTCCCTCCGAGGAAGAACCAGGATCTCCGACTTTCTACCCACTTCCGCATATAGTGCAGTTAAGTCCCCTGCCTTCAGCCTCCCCTCAGTTCTTTCTGCCGAGATTCCCTGTCCGTAATCACAGCTGCGTCGGGGACCTCTTATCCGTTCCAAGTGCATGTGTGCCTGTGGAGACGTCCCCAGCACATCCACTTTATCTAACCGTCTGGTGGCCAGAGCTTGAGTTGTGGGACGCCAATTCTCATCTCTGATCACTCCGAGGACTGAGGGTGGCCATAGAGGCACAGGAATCCAAACCTGACTCAAAAACACTCCTGGAGTTGCCTTATCCAAAATCTCTCCCTCCCCAAAGAAGAAGAAACTATTCTTCTCCGCTGTGTCCAGGCCACAGAACCCACTGGATAATCGAACCAGGTAGCCTTCTGCAGGGATGTTTGATTTTAACATCCTCATCAGTTTATTGCCAAAAGAACTGGGAACTGGTTGGAGATCCCTTACATTCAGGGCTTCTAGTATCTACGCTCCTGTCCTAATCTCTTTGCTGCCTGCTACACAGCACAGGCCCTTTTTGGTCAGAGAAACCTCAGCTAAACCCTCCACTCCTGATCTTTCCTCCTTCGCCAATCCCCAACTCTCTCTCCCTCCTGCCTGACCCCTGCGGGCGCCCCTCACTCAGGACCCCTTTCTAGTCCCTCTGTGGACCTCTTTCGCTCGGGTCTCTTCCCTCCAGGAGCCCCTGCCCTCCCTTTGCAGGATCCTGTTTCTCATTCACCTGCAAATACCAGTCCCTTTTTCTCCTTCCCTGCTGGCCAGGAGCCCCTCCCTTCTCCACTGTGTTCTTAAGCCCCTCCTCCATCAGGCCATCCTCTGCCAGGCATTGGCTCTCACGCAGGTTTGCAGGGATCCTGACCCCACAGCCCAACCCCGGTCTTCTTGCAGAAAGACCTGGCCTTGTCCTGCCTCTGGCTCCAGCGTTTCCGGCCGGATCTGGGTGCTGGGCTGCCCAGGAGCCCCCTCCTCTTACTTTCAGCCTCTAAACCCCTATCCAGGACCTGTAAACATGGCATTTAAAGTTTTTAATGGTCGCGGCTAGTAGAAAAATGCTGAGGCTGTTCGCCAGGCCCACATGCAGCAGAAGGTAACACTCCAAACCCAGACTTTTGTGGCAGCCCCAGGGCGGCAGAGCAATAGGGGCAAGGCACAGAAAGTGACCTACCCAAGTCCAAACCACAAAGAGGAATTCCACCAGCAGCTTGCTTTAAGTGTGGCAAGCAGGGTCACTGGTCCCAGCAGTGCCCCTGCCCAAGGCCGCCCACTAAGTTCTGCCCTAACTGCAAGCAGCCCGGTCACTGGCAGAGCGATTGCCCCTTTTGGGCAACAGACTCATTCTCAGTGCCTCTACGTGGAGAACAAGTCAGCCAGGTGGGCCCACTGCTTGAACTCCTAGGCCTCATGGATGACTGATGTGGCCCGGACTCGGAGACCCCCATCACCCTCCCCGAGCCCAGGGTAATACTGAAAATAGCGGGTAAGTCCATCTCATTTCTTGTAGCCAAGGGGGCTACCTTCTCTGTTTTGCCATTACACTCTTCCTCTAGTTCCCTCACAGGTCTCGGTTATGGGAGTGAATGGGATCCCTTCTTTTCCCCTTTGCACGCCAACCCTGACATGGATAAAATCCCCTTTTTGCACTCCTTCTTAGCTATGCTATCATGCTCTGTACCTACCCCTCCTGGGTCGGGACATTCTACAAACTCTCAGAACCACTATCCAGCTGACGACATCTTCCTCACTACCAAGGGCTCCCCCATAATCAATACTACCCTCATTTCTAACCATGTCTCTCGCCTCAAGCTTGCCCCCATGCAGGACCTCTGGCAGTCGGAACTAGGAGGCCCTATCCATCTCCGGCTCACCAAAAGGCTGGACCCTGCAGATCCTCTGTTGCTCTTCTTTTTTTAAAAATTCTTATAGGACCACATCTGCGAAGTTTCTCGTGTCAAGGTCAAACAAATGTCCCTCATGACTCCCCTCAAAGCTACCACCTTCCAATCTCCCCTCCCCACGGCTCCCCTAACACGCAGGAAGTAGCTAGACGAATAGCAGCGCCCCTATATAACACAAAAGGTCAGAATGTAAGGTCAGTGGGCAATGGGGGAAGGTCACGTGAAGAACCAGACCAGGGAACTCTGGCTGGAACTGCCCACACCCATGAGTGCCAAAAGAAACTTCCCAGGAATCCTTGGGAAAGGAGCGACTGTCTGTCAGCCAATGAAGTTTCGCCACGTCATATTAGCTCGACCACCCTAGATGACCCTTTAACTATCCCCCACGTGGTTTCGTCCATGTGACTTCTCTGGTCTCTGTCCCCGGGACCAGAGAATTATTGTCCGGGAAGGGGTGTACTAAATGAAACTTTTACTATTACACACTTCTTGACTATGCCCTTCCTTCTTCCTCGGTGGGGAAAAATACCTTACAAGTATATCGAAACAAAAGTACACTCAAAGAGGAGATTTGAGCAGGCTGCTCAGGAAGCTGCCTTAGTCTTTTAGAGAGAAAGTCACAGGGACAGAAGAGTGAGCCAGCGGGGCTGCTTGGACTCAGGAAACAAGTTACAGAGGTAACTTAGAGAAATAAAGCAAAGATACATGCCTGGCTAAGGAAGGCACAGGTGTGCTCTAGATAGAGTGTGTGCTTCGGGATTTTTGCCTTACGGGTTTTTCTCTGTTTTCTAAAAGCATGTATTTTGTGGAGGTACCGGAGAATCTCAGTAGAATATTCATTAGCTTTCTGGTTGTGTCCTTTTCTGGTTGTGTGCTGATTCATTAAAATGAGTGTATAGGGTCAGGGTTGTGGTCTCTACTGATTGGTCTGTGGTAGGGTAGGGGTCATTGGTTATTGCATCTATTCCTGAAGCTAGTTGTTTTGTCTGGTTTTGCTGCTTCTGTGAGCACGGAGCTGAAACACAACTGAGGTCTAGCTGTTTGATCAAATCACTAGTTTGACTAAAGTTCTGTGTCTGGGGACAAGAGACTGAAGGCCTTGTTCCTAAGATAATTTGATGCTAATCAGATCCTCATTGTGCTGACGGCTTAATTCTTAAGGGAGTGAGCCTGCGTAGGAGAATGAGGCAGGTGAGTCAGGCTGGATGAGGCCAGTTTGAATTAGTGCCTGTCTCGATTTCCCCATTCCAATTTGCCAGGGAATTTTCCTAGCTTCTTATTACTCTCCTGCCTCATAACTACCCTATAAAGTAGTTGGTAACATTTTCATTTTTGCGGGGGAGGGATAAATGTGCTTTATTTATTTTAAAGCCTAATTTTTAAATACATAGCTGCTTAACTTATACATCATTATCAATATAAACCCCAATTAAGTACAAAGCACTAAAATATAGTCTGAAGCACAATTAAAAATGAAATATTTCTAGTGATACATCACTTGGTTTCTAGAATATTCTTCTGTTGTTCTGCTCTGTGTTTGAATGAAAATCAACAAGTCTCAGCATTAGCTGGTTCTTTTCCAAAGATCTATGATACTGATGTATGTGTAAGTGATAAGTGAAATATGTATGTTTAGATATAATATATATTGCATGTACTTAAATAAAATATATATTATTTTCCTAGTATATGACAAAGTTTTAGGTGTGAAATGAATAGACAGAAGTAGAATTAGATCTCTCTAGAATCCTTTCACCATCTATAAATAGCAACTGAAATATGTAGATGCATATAAACAACATAATACAATGTTAAGTTTTCTGATAAAAACTGCAACAGATAGTCTAAATGATGATATAGAAACACAAAAGGTTGTTTAACTAGGTTTAATAACATGACATATAACCCCTACACTTGATATAATCATTATGCAAAATACATAGATGAATACTGTCTTCTTTTAAGAATATAAAATAAATAAGCAAGACGTGAAAATAGGCAAGTTTCCGTTAAATAAATGAAAAAAATTTTTTTTAAAAAAGAAAGTTTTGCTTTCCATATCATTTGAAGAAGGGAAATTATCACTTAAACAATATTCAAGTTTATTAAACAAATTGAAAAACTATTTTAATAAAATGTTTAGCTTTCATCAGCTTCAAGGTTTATGTTGCTCCCAAATTTTGCGTATAACTGAACTTTCAAATCTGCTAACACCTGCTGAGTTGACTCCACTCTGGATTCTAAGGCGTCAATTTCTTCTTGCAAATTTCTCTTTGCTTCTTCTAACATTTCTTGTTTCTTCTTGAGAATGGCTAATGAAAACATCACCAATTTGATAAGGTATCATTAAGCAGTTGTCATCTGCAAGCATGATGTCTTCCGCAAGCATCTTCTAAATTTTGGGGTTGTTTCTTTTTTATGTCTATTTCTTCCTTCAGCTCTGTGATTCTACTTGTGTTCTGTGCAAATTTGTTTATCTTTTGTCGATCTTCAAAAGTAGCATTGACATCTTCTGCAGCCGCCTTCTTCATGGTGGCCGCCACCTTAGGACTGACATTTTCATTTTATAGTTAGGAAACAGAGAGGCCCACAGTCAAAACTTGAAAGTAAGGGGATGGAGAAGGCCTTTCTAAGAAGTTCTTGAAATAATGTGATACATATTGGGGTAAGTGGGACATCTGGGGTGTGGCATGTGATTGGAATTACACTGAGAGAGAATGGTTACATGTTCTGTCCTCAGTTCATCCTAAGGCCAGAAGTGCTTTCCCAAGGTGTGTGTAACTGACATTCCACCTAGATAGATGAGATGTATGAGGTTGTATTTTGGATAATAGCACCTTTTCTTTCTCTGTCTCTTTTTTGTAGGCAAGAGTTTATACTCATTTGAAAAAAAATCGGTTTGAATTCTTACAGTAGGTGGTAAACATCTGGGCTTACTGCTTGTTTTGAACCTGGGTGAGGAAATTTTGTGACAAAATACTTGAGCTGATAGGAATGGAGAGTGTGGCTTGCAACATTCTCATGAAGACCATTTTGGTCAGTGGGTCTTGCAGTTGTAATAATTGAATTTGATGTTATAAAACAGTTATGGGTAGCCTAAATTAGAAATAAATGATATTTGTAAACTAGTGATTATGTCAGGATTTTATATAAAGCCTAAAAATAACACACACACATAGTGCTGGATGGCTGGAAGATGTTAGAGGAAGTACCTAAGCCCCTGGTCGGCAGACCGCGGCTTGCGAGCCACAGGCGGCTCTTTGGCCCCTGAGTGTGGCTCTTCCACAAATTACCACGTGCGGGCGCTACCTCGATAAGGAATGTGCCTACCTATATAGTTTAAGTTTTAAAAATTTGGCTCTCAGGAAATTTCAATCGTCGTACTGTTGATATTTGGCTCTGTTGACTAATGAGTTTGCCAACCACTGTAGTAGACGGTGACCACCAACCCAGGCAGTCCTTTTTATCAGCACATACTTATTTTCAGGTTTGGTCCATCGGAAGTTGAGAATGGGTTGTCTAACAAAGGCCTGGGCTTCCCAGGGTCAGGAATGTACCTCTGGTCAGGAGACAGTCTGGCCTTCTGCACACTAAAGGTGGTGGTAACTGTGTGCCATTGCCTTTGCAGGGGCAGTGTGTGTGCTGGAGTTTTGTGTTAATCTGTTTTTCTTTTTTTATTCAACATTGTTTTTGAGAAGTAGCCATGCTTTTGTATATAAATCTAGTTTATTCTGACTCGACTACATGCTGTCATATTGTACAGACTATCTAGATGGTCATTAGCTCTGCAGTCATCAGTAATGCTTCAGTAAACATTCTTGTCACCGTCAGTTCTGTGTGAGAACTTCTCAGGTATATACGTATCCAGAAAGACTTGTTAGACCACTGAATATATATATTTTAATTTTACAAAACTCAGCTCTCTGAGATGGCTATTAGATTACAAACTCCTGTTTGAGTACATGATACAACAGGGGCTTTAATATATTGGTTAGATAAAAGGAACAAGTTAGGGCTATCATTCTTTTCAAACCTTTCTGGTTTTTTTAAAGACTTTATTCAATTTTCAGAGAAGAAAGAGAGAGAAAGGGAAAGAGGGAGGGAGAGAGAGAGAAAGAAAGAGGAAGGAGCAGGAAGCATCAACTCCCATATGTGCCTTGACCAGGTAAGCCCAGGGTTTCGAACCAATGACCTCAGTGTTACAGGTTGGCGCTTTATCCACTGCGCCACCTCAGGTTAGACCAGGGCTAGCATTCCTTGATCCAGGCTTTGTTTACATAAGGAAATTTGTACAAGCTAGATTTTAGTAATATTATTAAAAGCCATTATTCTTCACTATTATTTTTTATTTTCTTTCTATCGTATTAGGTAGTTATAGGGAACATAGTTTTTTAAAAGATGTCTGCATAATGCCTGGGTAATTGTGATAATGTTATGAAAGTATTCTAAATACTAAGCTTTGGCTTTTTTTATTTGTAGGGTGCCAATGCCTCGGCATTAGAGAAGGAGATTGGTCCAGAACAGTTTCCAGTCAATGAGCACTATTTTGGATTAGTCAATGTAAGTATTCATTGATGCTTAGCTTTCAAAATTATAATTGGAAGTAGTTTTAAAAATGATGATGAAAACTTGTTTATATGTGTCAGTAGATTTGGTGCAAAGAAACTTGATGAAGTTTCTACTTGTGAGCCTGATTTCTTCCTACTCTGTGTCAGAATTTTCTCATAACCAGAACTTTATATGGCTTAGACCAGGTGATCTCTGGAGTCTTTGAGAATTCTTTAAATGTATACATATAAGTAATCTAAATAGTTTATAAATGCCTCCATGTGTTGATAGGGTCTTTGTCAATTTACTTCTGGCATTGTTCTACCAGTATAGATACAAAATTACAAAATATAGGGAAAAAATACATCCTAGTTCTTGTGGGTAATTCCAGCAACTATACATCTTTAAAACTTTGGAACAATCTTCTTTCGAATTTTTAACTCTGCAACATCAGAAAACACCACAAATATGTGCTATATAATTGTTGTGGTGATTTATACTATTGTACTACATATACTGTTAGGTGGATCTGTGGTGAGTGTTACAGGTAAAATAAGTTAAACCCAACAAAATGTGTGAAAGAGTTCTCATGTGATTTGGGAAAAGCAGTTAAAGTGACACATATGCTTCTCCTGCTTTGGGAATCGTCTCTGTAAGTATAAAGTTTATAACAGAACCAGCAGCCTCCACTATCCTGCCCTCCCAAGTAGAGACTACTTATTACTTTTCTGGCTATTTTGTTCCCTTGAATTCACCCTTGGATTTTAAATAAAGTGCTTATACTTTTATTTTAAAAATTCTGCTATTAAAAAAAATCTGCTATTTAAAAAAATATATATTGACTTCTTGTTATGATAGTAAAGAAATTTAGCTCTTTAAAACATCTACCACCATCCCCTGCCAACTTCACTTTACCCCATTCTCCCAACATGGTTTTAACCATTGCTTTATTTTCCCATTTCCTTAATTTCCATTTGTTCTTCCCAAAGTCTTCATCAGAGCTAAAAAAACAAAAAGAATTTCTCAGTATCAATTTCCACTGAGTCATGCCCTTAGGCAAACTTTCCTTTCCCCAGAGATATCCTCTGGGGCCCTGTGTCCTGCTCTGCAGCCTTTGCCTACCAGTCCTTTTCCACCTCCTGGGCATTTCTCCCTTCATGTCTCACCTTTTCTAGATCCTGTGTTCTTTCCTGGTTTTCTCCCTGGCTTTGTGGAACACAGTCTTTAGCTTCTTTAGGAAGTGTGCATAGGAGATAAGCTTTGAAATCTAGTGAATTTAAAAATGTTTTGGTTATTGTAATAACTATATATAGATTATAGGTTACAACCTTCCTTAGGAGTTTTCTTTTTCCAATTGAGAGGAGGGGAGATAGACTCCCACATGCAACCTGAGACCGGGATCCACCTGGCAACCCTGTCTGGGGCCGATTCTCTGCCCACCTGGGCCCGTGCTCACAGCTAAGGTTTTTTAGCACCGGAGGTGGAGGCTCCATGGAGCCATTCTCATTGCTGGGGACCACTTAGGAAGTTTTAAGGCCTTACTGTATTTAGTCTTCAAGCTTCTTTTGATGCTGTTGTGAATGAAAGCTGATACCATTCTGATTCTTGATCTCTTCTGTATATGACTTTTTCCTTATTTAAAAAATTTTGTGGGGGCTTTTTAGGATGTTCTGTATTTACTGTCAACAATGCTCTGAGATTTTGTGTGTTTTGGTCTCCTCTCCCCATTATTGCATTGCGTGGTGCATTTAGGCACCTATTCAGAGTGCTGGTCCATTGTCCTTGTTTCTAGAACATTTATGATACCATTATTTGGATAGTTTCTTTCCTATTAATGTAATATCTCTGTTCTTTCTTTTTGATATACTATTAGTTGCATATTGAACCACTTGGACTGATTCTCTATATTTCTTACTCCTTCTCCCATTTTTGATCATCTGCCTTTTTCTGCATCTTAAACTGCTCCTTTGACATTTTTGTCCAGATCATTGCACTTTATATTTCTTAGAGTATTACGTTCTTTTTTGATCTTGTGTTATGAAGTCAGTATTTTCTGTTGTTTTTCTCAGGGTAGAATTTATAGCTTTTGTTGTTACTGAGATTTTATTACACTTACCAGATTGTTTCCAAGACCCCACTACCCCCCTCCCCTTTTCCCAGTTGAGAGGAGGGGAGATGGAGAAACTCCTGCATGCACCTCAGCCAGGATCCACCCAGCAACCCGTCTTAGGCCAATGATTGGACCAACCAAGTTATCCTCAGCACCTGGGGCCAACTCTTGAACCAGTTGAACCATTGGCTATGAGAGGGGAAGAGAGAGAGAAGGGAAAAACCTCAAAGGCCCAGGAAGACAACCACAGAGTAGAGATGGCAGTGAACTTACAAAACTGAGAAAAAGTAGAAGCCCAAGTACCTGTAAAGGACAAAGAAAAAACAAACTGATTCATACTTGAACACCTGAGGTTTTGCGAGGGCTTGAGAGTGGGTGGGAGATTTTATCTAAAATCACAAGGGAGAGGCGGGAGGTGAAGAGAAGCAGATGGTCACTTCTCTTTTATGTTCTTACTGGGGATCGAATCTGGGACATCCACATGCTGGGCTGACGCTCTATCCACTGAGCCAACTGGCCAGGGCCATCCCAACCCCATTTTAAATTCTGTTTTTCCTATCAGGAGCTTTCCTCAAATTTCATTCATATATAAAAGTGAAATTCTAAAAAGCTAATTGGGGTGTTATAGGTGGAAATGATCTATTATGGGTTTCACTTTAGAGTGACCCCCTGGCAAAGCTACTTGTAAGAGAATAGTTCCCTGTCCATTCCTCCTCCCCCTTATCTCAGTAGCTACAGGGTTTTCTCTGGGGCTGTGTATTTTCCCATGAGAGCACTCCAGCCATCTCTGTCTAGGAGTGGCTTAATTCCGGCCTTTATTTCTGTTTCCTTCCAGCGCCCCACTGCCCTCCTTCAAGGTTCTCAACCTGAGTCTCCTGGTCAACTTCTGTGGAACCTAACCTGAACCTGCAGTTGAAAGAAAGGTCAAGTGCCTAGGGGTTGAAGTGGTCCTTTCAAGGACTTATTACCAGACTTGTGATTTTAGATGCAATCTCCTGCCTCCCCAACCCTCGGGTGTTCAAGTGTGAATCAGTTTGTTTTTTCTGTCTCTTGTAGGCACTTGGGCTTCTACTTTTTCTCAGTCTGCCTTTTATATTTTGTAAGTTCACTGCCATCTCTAGTCTGTGGTTGTCTTCCTGGGCATTTTGAGTTTTCTCTAATCTGTTCTTTTACTATCATTTTATTAGGGTTTCATGGGGAATAGAGTTAAATGAGTATATTTAATTTACCTTGTTTAATAAAAACTCTGGCCGCTACTTCTAGTATCTACTATGTCCATGCTTAGGCTCGAGTTGTCTAGTGATCAAAAGCCTCATTTAAATTCTGGGGACAGCAGAGCCCCAGTCTTTTTAGTTTCTTTACTGCTTTACTTTGGCCGTCACCTTTGTTTGGTTCAGAGTCCAGCCCTGGTATATGTACTGAATGTGGAAATGTTGCACCCATTGATAGTGTCCCAGAAGAACCCATTAAAAAAAACAAACCAGCATATTGTCAGTTGAAAGTTGTTTTTGCCTTTAACCTTTATTAGTATAAGTACAGGATGGGGTAAAGGTAGGTTTACAGTTGTTCATATCAAACTAATACAATAATTAATAAATAATGCAATAATAGGCTCTGTTTCACTTACCTAACTGTAAACCTACTTTTGCCTCATCTTGTATTTCATCCTCTCCGCTTGGTATTTAACCTTTTTGCAGATAGCCTCAGAACAAGTAAAATAACATCCTAGGTAAAATGAAATAAAACTAGTACTGAAGTTTTATAATATTTTATCTGCTCTTGTTTTTAATTTAATATAACAGTATTAAAATTCCAGTGTTGATCATGTAAAGAAAGGGTTTCTAAGAAGGTATTATTTTTATTCCTCTGGATCAATCTGAATTCAAAAGGTAGTTTTTATGCTTCTCCTTGAAGCTGAATAACTGAAATTAATGAAATTAAGAGAAGCAGAGGGAGTAAAGTTAGTAAAAGACCATCAGAGGGAGCTTTGCCTTTATCCATTCCCTCTGAAGATTGATTTGATGAGTAGAGGTATAGTTTATGGTCTCTATGCCTACTTATGATGGTGAAGAATTGAGATCTCTAAGGTAGCCAGCACTCCAGCTAGAAAAGATTGATGAACACTCGAATTATGCTCAGAAATAAATTGGTGATCAGAGTAGATGCAACAGAACTAGAATAGTGATGAACTCTTCTGTGATTTATACTTCAGGCTACTTGGTGATTGTGTTCTATACCTTTAACCTTTTTCTATAAGTCCTATTTTCCACTCTTAAATGATCACTTTAGTTTCTTTCTTGGTCCCCTCCTCCTTTTTTATTTTTAGAGTTAACACACTATAAGAGTTTCTTAAAAATTAAGGTTGGGGTTTTTAGGGGTAGGAAAGGGTGGTTTAATTAATTCAGAGATCAACATTTCAGCTTTTTTAATTCCCTGTTCCTATACCTAGCTGCCAAGTAGTTAGTGTTGCAAACAAACCTGGAATGTAGCTGCTTAAGAAACTTTGTGGTTAATCTTTTCTAAACCATTGGATTTTATTAAAATGAAGCACATATATATATTTTCATCAGTCTGTCCTCAGCTGTATTTCTAGGTTCATTTTAATTGCTTTTATTAAAAAACATATACTGAAAAGAGTTCCTCTCAGATTTGCCTGATTGGAACCCATTTTATGATCATTGAATAGCACTTGGCCTTTGGGGAACAATACATATATTTGGGCAGTTAGAAAAGTAGACTTTTTTTTAAATAGAATAAAAATAACCACAGTTTAAATTAACCTAGCAGAAAATTTAACAGTGTGGTTACTGTAACATTGTTCATTGACAATTTATTTTCCATTATTTTCAGTTGCAAATATTTTTATTTTAGAGAATATTTTTACAAATAATAGCTTCTATGGTAGTTTGCTCTTCATTTTTGAGATGTGATTTTATTTTATTGATTGATTTTTTTAGAGAGAGAGTGAGAGAGAGACATTGATTTGCTGTTACCCTTATTTTTATGCATTCATTGGTTGATTCTTGTATGTGCCCTTACTGGGAATTGAACCTGCAACCCTGGTGTATCTAACTGAGCTACACTGCTAGGGCCAAGATGGCATGAGATTTATCACAATTAACCTATATGATACATAGAATGGGGATTTCCTGTTGCTTTATCTTGTGTGGATGTTTTTATATTCCTGATGTTACCGGAAGCCAGGAGAAATGCTGGTGTGGTATAAGGATCAGAAACAATCCTGAGGGGGCAGAGGGACCCTTGGAAGCTTTTTCTTTTCTTTTCTTTCTTTTTTTTTTTTCAGGGACAGAGAGAGGGATAGACAGACAGGAACGGAGAGAGAGGTGAGAAGCATCAATCATTAGTTTTTCGTTGCCGTTGCGACACCTTAGTTGTTCATTGATTGCTTTCTCACATGTGCCTTGACCGTGGGCCTTCAGCGGACAGAGCAACCCCTTGCTGGAGCCAGCGACCTTGGGTCCAAGCTGACGAGCTTTTGCTCAAACCAGATGGGCCCGCGCTCAAGCTGGTGAGCTTGGGGTCTCGAACCTGGGTCTTCCCCATCCCAGTCCGATGCTCTATCCACTGCGCCTCCGCCTGGTCAGGCACAAGCTTTTTCTTGAAGTAGAATAACCTACTTTCCTGCCATCTGTTTATATAATCCGCTAAATATTTGAAAACAAATTGTTTTCCTTTGATAAACCATATTGCCTATCCGCTTATTTTTTGTAGCTGATGACTACTTACTTTAGTAAAGTTGATAGTAGAGAGTGATTTAAATTAGTCGTGTTTCTTTTTGTGCAGTCAGTATATTTTAATAATCTGTTTTCCTTGTCTTATTGTCTGGTTCTATATTCGTTTTCTAATACAGTAAGCCCTAATTCACAAGTAGGTTGAGCTCAATAAATCTCTTTGTGAGGCTACTATGGAATGTGATTTCTCCCCAAGTCTTCTTTATAAAATGACGGTTGTTTTCCTAGACCTTCTTATGAAAGGCTAGTTAGTGGGAATTGCTAGTAGTCATTAGCTGGAATTCTGGATCCAGGGAACAGGGGCCATTTTGGAGGAGAGAGAAATAAAAACGAAACTTTCCATTTGTCATTTATGAAGTTGATTAGGCAAATGTCTCTTATAGGATACTTGAGGTTTATCTTATCAGAGATCCCAGAGACCAGTCATATCAAACTTGACAAAGAACTCTGGCTAGATTGGATCAAGTGCCCACCCTGCCAAAGTGCCCAACCTATAAAAGTCTCTGTGATTGACAGCCCCATAGAATTTGCCTAGAGAAGTCAGTTCCTAGAAGGAAGCTTGAAACAGTGGAGTAAGAGTGTGTGTTTGTGGATAACAGCTGTCCACTGACATGTGGAAGGACACTTTTGGAATAGGTCCACTTGGCTGTTAGCGTGAGCGTTTTGGGTCAGGCAGTGTGAGGTGTAGTGTTACATACAGACAGGGCCTCATAAACAAACTACGGTCCCAGGAAAGGGCCTGTCCTTAGGGGGATATTAACAAGACAGATACCATCCATTACCAACCTCTAGCATGGGGGACAGTAGAGCATTTCAACATTTTAAAACATTTTTTAAAGGTAATACTGTTGGCATAATATTAAAGTCAATAGTCTCTAAATGTGATATCTAAGATGATCTTAGGCGTGTGGGAAGAAAATATTAGAATTTATAACATTTATTTTTATCTAAAAATGAATGGTAGATTAAGTGTTATGATTCTTAATAAATGGGTGGTACTGGCATCCTTGCTCTAACCCTGTGTTAAGTGGGCCTGTGTTGTTTCAAGTCCAGTAGTGCCAAAGAGATGACAGTATCACCCTCTCTTACTTGTTTTTGCTGTTGCAATGTAGTATAATTTAAATACAAGTTTAGAGATTATATGATCTAATTTCAATTAATCTAATTCTTCAAAATGGGCACATGTCTTTAAAAGGTTGTTTTAAAAGTAACTAATAATGTGCTTGAAACTATACTAAGTGCTAATTAAAGATTATTTGTTTAATTCTTTACAAGATTCTAAGAGATAGGTGCTGTCTTAAACCCCATTGTGAGGTGGGAAGCTGGAACAGAGGCTTAATAACTCTCCAAGGTCAGGTAGTGGAGCCGTACTTGAACAGAGACAGTTTGGCTCCATGCTTCAGATGCGCTTGCTTACCAGGCTGTGCTGCTCACAAAGCAGATATTCACTGGATGAATGCAAACAGACTTGATAGATGTGGATTGAAAAGTTAATAGTGATACCTCAATTTTTGTTAATAATCTGTCTGAAAACAGCAAAACCCAAACAGACGAAAACCGAGGCAATTATTTCCATATGAATCAATGTAAATCCAATTACTGTCCGCAGTAATCACTTACATGTAATTGTAGTATTAGCACTTGCAATCAATAAAAAAGCACAAAAACACTGGAAAGCAATGTAACTGTTTGGCTAGATGCACAGGGTGATACTCACATGATGAGAAACAATGCCACACTGAGCAGGAGAGAACGTGTGGTTTGTGCTTTGTTTTTGCAAAATTAGGTGCGAGGTCACGTGGGCACTGTTGAAATTTGAGACAGATTTTTCATGGAAAAATTGAGGAAAACCGAAACAGACGATAACCAATGTCAATGAAAACTGAGGCATTACTGTACTATAGTTTAGGAAGCAAATGCCATCGTATACTCTTTTCTGTTTGAATCTTCATGTGTAACAACTTTAATAGTCATTCAAACCACATATCCAAATAACCCAGACTATCAAATTACTGTATTAAAATCTATAAACCAGTTTACCAAAATAGCATACTCTAGTTTCATTGCTTTCACTTAAATATTAATAATTTTTAGTGAAAAAAGTGTAAGACAAAAATTTTAAATGTTTACTTTATCTTAATCACATTTGTTACATATTTAGTGTACACAATGAAATACAGTCATCCATATATTAGAAATATGTGCTTAAATGATCTTATTGATGAGGATATAATAAATATTTGTAGAGGAGTATTTTTTTAGGATGTTGGGGAAAAGTCATTACAGAATGCAAGGATAGGTCATTGTGTTCAATATGCAATTGAAAAAAATCAATGATCAGACCTTGAGGAGGGTGGCAACTTTGAAAATCTCTTCCTCTGATTTTAAGTCTAATCATACCTTTGATTGTCAGACGCAACTGAGAAAACACAGGGTAAGTTTCAACCCTAAAGACTTTCTTTTTCGGAATTGAGCATTCAGAAACAGAATACAGAGGAAAGCATCCCAGGCACTTTTTTTGCATGAGTATTTATTTGAAGGATATAATTTTGTTTTAGGAACGTGAATGAAAGTTATTATTAAAAATCAAGGAAATTGAAGGAGAAGGTTAAAGTTAGCATATTCTGGAGAAATATTTTAACCTTTAATGTTTCTTTAGTGGGGTTGATGAAGGTAAGTAAAGACCATACTAGAAAACCTCAAAGAATTGATTATAATGTTACCTTTTGCTTTATATTCAGAACAGGAGCAAGGGGCTGACTTTTAGCATTCTGTAGTCTTTAGCAAAATGTAGTCTTGTGCTTATTCCTCAGCCTATCCCATTTGCTTCTTGTGATTTTTTTTTATGAGATTGAACTTGATTATAAAATTTTCTCATAGACTATGAGATATTGTCTTTTGTTTTCATTTCCCTCCTCTGTGGATGTTGTTAAGAGTTCTCTGTTGCTTATTCTTTAATAAAAATGTCCAAATTACAGAGATCACATCTTTTCTTCAATTGACAGAGCCAGAGTTTGTTGGTCATTAGATCATGAGCCTATAGAACAAATATTAATATTTTTCAGACTAATCTGAGGAATGGGTGTCCTTAGCTCTAGGTTAAACCTTATTGAAAAATATTCAGTTATACTTATAATCAATAATATTAATGCATCATCATCATCATATACTTATTTTAGCTTTTCTCCAGAAAGCCTTTAAACCATCTGCCTCTATGAAATCAGTTCTTGTCTCTGATTAACAATATGAATGGAAAAGTCATATCCCCACAGGGTCTCTTGTCCCTCATTCCTGTTTTTGTAATATTGTTTAACTTGTTCCTTTGTTTCTGAATGTCTTCTAAATTGGTAATTAGATCTAGATCCTTCAAAAACAGTGTAGTTATTTTGTTTTTTAAGACAAGAATACTTCATAGGAGAAGCTGTGTATTTCTTGGTGTATCACATCATGACACATAAAAGTTTGGTTGTTTATTTTCAATGATGCTGGAATGCATTGGGGGTTCAGGTCTGAGCCCTCGATTTTAAAGTTTCCTAGCAACCTTCAACCTAATGTTCTTACTATCCATTGATAATTTTTGCCTAATCTATTATTACAATTCATTTTTTCTGAGTTTATTAGCTGGAATTATTCTAAAAACAGGAACTTCCTTGATTAACTATTTAGCACCTCCTGAAATAAAGTTCTTATAAGAAAGGCAAGATAAAACTTACTTTCCTTTTATATGTTACTTTACAACCTTCACTGGACACTGATGAAGGGTTTTTTTAATGTTGTTATTGATAGATTTTTATGTAGTTGATGTACTTTTTATTCATTGTGGTAATTCTTGATGCAAGTTGGGTTCTGTATTCCCACTAAAAGATTCTTTTGTACATTATGCATTTCCTGTCCCAGACCTTGCATAACCCCACCTGCATGATGTCCTAGTTCCTTTTTGTGGGAAAAGGTTTTTAGAGGCTACAGTCTATATGCAGGAGAAGCTTATTGCTGCTGGGCCTTTTCCATGGACAGACCTGGAAAACACACAAAAGGCATGAGTTTATACTGATATTTCTAATTCTAATTTAAGTTTATAGGGCTTCTACTCTATGATTTGTATTATTGCCTTTTCTTTCACAGTATAAGTTTTGGTTTCTAAGAATATTAACATAATTCCTTGCTTTCTTTGCCCTACAATATATCTGTACTAGTATAAAAATGATATCAATAGATTAATTCTAACAATGTGATTACCGAATGCTGTTTGATTTCTTTGTTATTTTTTATTCTTAGACTGTATTTTGGTATGGTATGTGTAGTAAAAATTCTGTTTTAAAGTCGCTTGAAGTAATTCTTTTCTGTCACCAACTCAATACACATTTGGTTTCATTTATTTCTTTTTTTTTCTTTCAGTTTTCGGATTTCTTTTTCTCTATTTTTCATTTCGTTTTTAAATAATGGATACAAAGTAAATTTTTTATAGCAATGTATCTTCACAGGAATCTTATTTTTATTTCTCTCTACTCTTCAATCTTCTATAAATCATTATTTTAATTAGCTTTTAATTTATTCTCCCTGATTTTTAAATATAAGCAAACATACATTATTTTGGACATACAATTTACATTTTCCAGCCTTTTAAAGTTACTATGTATGTAATTCCACCCTGCAGCAGAACTTTGAGGTTGTTATCATTCTTGTTTTATGGTATCAAAGGTACTCCCCAAGCCCTCATTCATGGACATCTGGGTGCTTTTATCAGCTGACTTTGGGAGCCATTGTTTTATTTGTGGGAAAGCATAAGGAAGACAATAAATATTTATCAAACTATGTGTCATTTTCTCTGTAAGGTGGAATTATTTTTCCTAAAGAGGAGGAAATTGAAATTCAGTAAGGTATAGTGACATACTCCAGATTATATGTCCAATAACAGATAGATCTGTAGTTCAAGATAGAACTCAGGCCGGAGTTTAGAGTTCATTTCTTTCTGCTAGATCAAGAATAAGTAACCTAGAATTTCAGTGGTTGTTAGGTTGTCATATTGATGCTTTTTAATCTAATATTTCAGAGGATCTTGTTTTTTCTTTTTTTAATGTTTTTGTTCAGTTTTGCATGGTTCTAAAGAATCTGATTTAAACACACACACACACTCTTCACTTTTGTATTTTTAATGAATTTTTGAGTTATATTTTAAATGTATAATATATAAAATGCATAGTGTACAGTCCATTAATATACTATTAATAACAATGAGGATTTTGAAAGAACAAAATTATTCAAGATAATAATCTGAAGCCTTAACTAATCTTAATATTCAAACTATATAATTCTTTAAATCACTTTTTGGAAAGGCTAGATTTACTGCATATCTTTTCCTTCAATTTTAACCTGAAATGGATGCCTAGAGCATGTGTCTAATGTTAAAATGGCTTATTTGCAATCAGAATAATTATTCTCAGATCATTTTAACTTATGAGGATCATAAATTCCCTTTTTCTTTCTCTTCTCTCAACTGTACACATGGAAATTCTTTCTCTTGAAAATGTGTGGTCCTAAGTTTAACCAAAAAAAATTTTTTTTTCTATTCTAGTTTGGGAATACCTGCTACTGCAATTCAGTTCTTCAAGCACTTTATTTTTGTCGTCCATTTCGGGAAAAAGTTCTAGCATACAAGAGTCAACCTAGGAAGAAGGAGAACCTTCTTACGTGCTTAGCAGATCTGTTCCATAGCATAGCCACCCAGAAGAAAAAGGTTGGAGTAATACCCCCCAAGAAGTTCATAACAAGATTACGGAAAGAAAATGGTAATCCTTTCACTTCTGAATGTATTGCTTACATAACAGAAAAGTTAAATATAGCACACTGCAGTTCAGCAAGCATGGCCCGAGCATCTTCTTTATGCCATGTGATCTGTTAGACATTGAAGAATCACAGGGATGTTCCCATCTTTAAGGAAGGCTACTTTAGTGAGGAGATAGTCAAACAATAATATGAGCTGTGATTATGTTTGAAGTGTGTTATACACAGGTCAGACCCTATATATGCCAAGAAACAAGAAATCATAATTTATCTCTTTATTTCTGGTTGGCCTTTTTATCAAGAAAGAAGTTTTTTTTCACATTAGTATTCATTTGTTGTTTTTGTAATGCTTTTATGTTTTTAACTCATTTGATCTCTTACAGTAGTCTGATGTATAGAGCATATTTTTCCCATTTTAGCCATGAAAAAAAACAATCTAAAAAGTCTTACCAGGAGTCACAGCCTAGGGAAAGAAAGAACCAGAACAATAAATCAAACTTTCTGATTTAGGATAGATAGCTTTAGTCATCCCCCTCCTTTTAAAAATAGTTACTGATTAAATTTCACTTCCTCTTTCTCTCTTGAGATATTTTTAGTTTAATTTTTACAGAAAGCCCATAAGTTAGACATGGTTACATTTTACACGAGATGACAGGCTCAGAGAACTTACGGTAGCTTGTCAGGGTTCCACACTTCTCCATGACTTGTAAGCCCGGTGTTCTATTTAACATCATATGCTGCCTCAGATAACTCCATGGAATTTAAATAACATGTAGAATTCGGGTTTTGTTTAAGGTGGGCATTTCAATTATTGTAGGTATAAAATTGAGTAGTATTTTTAGTTTAATTTTGTTGTCAAAGGTACGCACAAAAACATGATTTGAGAAGTTTGGTTAATAAATACACCAGTAGGTATATCTGCCCTTAGCTCACTTGATACAGTTCATTATCACTTAAATTGAGATAAGCCTAGGTCATATCATATTTTTTTAAAACATAAGAAGGTGCTGGAATAATACGGCTGTGTAGCTGTTTTACTTGCATCTGATACGCATGTTAAAGATTTTGTTCATTTTCTCCAGATGCATAAAAAGAATAGTTGATTAATTGCTTATAAAATTTATCCTTTTTTTCTGTTTCTCTGATGAAAGTTAAAAAATGTTTATATTCTTAGATTACAGATGTATATAGTATCTTGTGTTTTTAAGAAACCTAAATCTAACTCTGTTAGAATATGAACTGAGTGATTCAAGTCTTTTCATTCTTTTTAGGTATATATTGCTATAAGACTTTAAAAATTTTATCCTTATAGAAAATTCATGTGCATAATTGAATATGCTCTTTTATCTTAGTGATTTTTATTAATATTTTAGAAATGGTCACCATCAGAAATATGAAATTCACACAGAACACACATTATTTTCTTTTTCATCAAACAGTACATTTTTCTTGACCTCATTGTTTAATATATTGCATGTGCTTTGTCTTAGCTTGAGCTGCTGTAGCAAAAATACTCTAGCCTACGTGGCTTAAACAATAATATATGTATTTCTCACATTTCTAGAAGCTAGGGAATCCAAGATTAAGGTGCCGGCAGATTCTGTGTCTGATGGGCACCCTCTTCCTCGTTTCTAGACAGCTGGCCATCTTCTTGCTGTATTGCCACAAAGGGGGGCTGCAGTGGGAGGGGAGGCTCTCTCCATATAAGGGCACTGATCTCAGCTCTCAAGACCTAAAGGACCTTCCAAAGGCCCTGTTTCCAAATAGTATCACATTGGGGATCAGGGTTTCAATATATGAATTTGTGGAGGGGAAAATACATGAGTGCAGTCCATAACATGCTCTGTAAGTATGTAATGATATTTTTAAATTTTAGATTGATTCTCATGTTGAACACAGTTCAAGTTACTGTGTTTTATAGTTCTGTGTGGTTAACATGGCTTTATATGTTTGCTTCTCAAAGCTGGTAAAAAACGAGTGTTTAATATAGTTTCAATTATTTAATATTTTCTGAATATTTTGTTGAATGATACTGATTCCAGAATAAATATTCTAGACCCATCACCTAAGTTTTGTTTCATGTTTCTATACTTCAGACACATTAGTTAATAAATAGAAAAGTATTTTTATTATTTTGATGCTTTGGAATTTGTAACTATGCTTTGAAATATTTTTTGTCTTTTGAATATTTTTCTCAGTAATTATGTAGAGAAGAGCATACAAATCAAAGAGGATTTCATAGTTATCCATTGTATGACTTTTCCTTCTGAGATTTTGTTTTCCAGTTTGTTTTAAATCTCTGTAAAAAAAAATGTTTTTTTTACAACATTTAAATGTGCCGATTTTATATATCCACTAACTTTCACTGTTGCACTGTTTTTCTTAAATCAGTTTTCTTCCATGTTACATTAAAAACTTCATTTTATGTTCTCAGTAGATATTAGCGCCATATTTTTAAACTACTATGACCTTATATAACTAGTTATTTTTATATCTCTTGGAAAGAATTTATTTTAATTTTAGTAATGAAGTTTTAAAACTTCTAATTTGTGTTACACAAGAGGATTGTGGCACATGCTCCAAAGTCAGGGGTCAGGAACCTATGGCTCACGAGCCAGATGTGGCTCTTTGATGGCCGCATCTGGCTCGCAGCAAATCTTTAATAAAGAAAATAATGTTAAAAATGTGAAACATTCTCATGTATTACAATCCATTCATTTCCTACCGCTAATGTTTATGGTTGCGGGTGGCTGGAGCCAATCACAGCTGTCCTCCGGGCCAACACCAAATTTTTATGGGATAATGTATAATGTACACAGATCGTTGTAAGGCCAGGAAGTAAACGTCGCTCCTTTTCTTTTCTTTTTTTATTTTTATTTTTTAAAGAGACAGATAGGGACAGAAAGACAGGAACGGAGAGAGATGAGAAACATCAGTCATTTGTTTTTTGTTGAGACACCTTAGTTGTTCATTGATTCTTTCTCATATGTGCCTTGACCGTGGACTTCAGCAGACCGAGTAACCCGTTGCTTGAGTCAGCAACCTTGGGTCCAAGCTGGCAAGCTTTAGCTCTAGTCAGATGAGCCTGGGCTCAAGCTGGTGAGCTCGGGGTCTCGAACCTGGGTCCTCCGCATCCCAGTCCGACACTCTATCCACTGTGCCACCACCTGGTCAGGCAAACTTTTCTCCTTTTAATCAAGTAGTCAGCTAGCTAATTGCAGAAACCCTTTTAACGAAGAAGATGGCTAAAAGAAAAAAAGATGAGTATTGTACTTTTCAGCAGGAATGGACAGAGGAATTTGCCTTTGTGAGAGAGCAGGTTCTGCAGTGTGTCTAATATGCAATGATAAAATTGCATCGATGAAACAGTCAAATATAAAGCGGCACTTCGACACACGCCATACTACATTTGCATCAAAATAGCCAGCGGGGGACAGCAGGAAGAAAGCATGTCAAGAGCTACTGTGCAGAGTGCAAGCTAGTCAGCAGCAACTCTTTGTATGGACCCAACAAGGTGACTGGAATTCGGCTAGCTTTGCTGGTGCTTTAGCAATTGTAAGAATCAAAAAGCCATTCACAGATGGAGAGTATGCCAAAACATTCATGCTTGATGTAGCCAGTGAAGTTTTGATGACTTTTCGGATAAAGACAAGATAATCAAACAAATAAAAGACATGCCTCTGTTGGCAAGAACTGTTCACAATCATACCATCATTATGGCAAATCAAATTGAGGCAATACAAGTGAAGGACATAAATGCAGCACCATTCTTTTCTCTCCCTTTGGATGAGTCAACAGATATAAGCCATTTATCCCAGTTCAGCATGATTGCAGGGTATGCTGTCGGTGACACACTACGTGAGGAAAGTCTTGCTGTTTTGCCTATGAAAGAGACAAGAAGAGGGGAGGATTTATTCAAGTCTTTCACTGAGTTCGCTAAAGAAAAAAATCTGATGGATAAACTTATTTGGTGTGTACTGATGGTGCTCAGTGCATGGTGGGGAAAAACAGAGGATTCGTAGCGCTTCTTCATGAACATGAAAAGAGACCCATCCTAAGTTTTCATTGCATCCTACATCAGGAGGCGCTTTGTGCTCAGATGTGTGGCAAGCAGCTTGGTGAGGTGATGTCGCTGGTCATTCGGGTGGTCAACTTTATTGTTCCCCGAGCTGTAAATGATCACCAGTTTAAAACATTGCTGGATGAAGTTGGGAATAATTATCCTGGTCTGCTTCTGCATAGCAATGTGTGTTGGTTGTCAAGAGGGAAGGTGCTCAGCCATTTTGCGGCTTGTCTGAGCAAAATCCAGACTTTTCTTGAAATGAAAAACATCAAGCATCCTGAGTTAGCTTACACTGAGTGGCTCCTGAAATTCTACTATCTCGTGAACGTGACTGAACATCTGAACCAGCTCAATGTGAATATGCAAGGCGTTGGAAATACAGTCTTATCTCTTCAACAAGCAGTGTTTGCATTTGAAAACAAGCTGGAACTCGTCATCGTGGACATTGAAACAGGTCGTTTACTACACTTTGAAACACTGGGAGGGTTTAAAGATGCATGGACAGCAGTGACCCTGCTCAACATCTTGATCTCCAGCAGCTAGTGGGCTTCACATCTAATCTCCCATAGTCATTCAAAGCAAGCTTTGGAGAATTTTGTGAGCACGTTCGTCTTTTTAAGTTCATCACCCATCCACACGAGTGTGCGGTGAACAGCGCCGACCTGAGTTACATCCCCAGTGTCTCCGTCAGAGATTTTTGAGCTATAGGCTGCTAACCTGAAGACCTCAGACATGCGGGTGAATAAGTACAAGTCACTGAATGAAGATTTGGAAAGACTTGCATGATAGCAAGCAGAGTTGGCGAGCAAACACAAGTGGGGAGAAATGAAAAAACTTCAACCCGTGGACCAGCTGATTGTCAAAACTTGGAATGTGCTTCCCATCACATACCACACACTGCAGCGTGTGAGTATTTCTGTACTGACAATGTTTGGCTCTACATATGCATGTGAACAGTCTTTCTCACATCTAAAAAACGTTAAGACCAACCTACGATCATGTTTAATGGAAGGAAGTCTCAACGCCTGCAGGATGCTTAACCTCACCATGTATCAACCAGACTACAAAGCCATCAGCAAAACCATGCAGCACCAGAAGTCATATTAATGGTAAGAAGTAATTTATTCATCATTGGTTAGCAACAGTATAACAATGTTATTAAATAGAATTCAGAGACTTATTGTACTTTGAAAGTGTTGGTCTTACATAAAATGAACACATTTACTTAGTGTTTAAACATATTGTATGGCTCTCACGGAATTACATTTTAAAATATGTGGCGTTCATGGCTCTCTCAGCAAAAAAGGTTCCCGATCCATGTCCTAAGTACACTGATCACACATGCTCCATGAATCTTATCTTTGGTGATGGGAAATTAGCTGAATATTTGAATTTATTATGATATATTTACTTCCTACTGTGCCAGGCACTGTGCAGAACTAGGGATATAGAAATAAGACAAAGCCTCTACCTTCAAGGAGTTGGCATGCTAGTGGAGAATACAAACAAGAAAAAATTATATCATACAGTGTGTCAGGACTGATGAAAAATAAACCAGGGAAAAGGGATGGAGAATTAAGGAATTGAAAAGTGGTTTTAGATCAGAGATTTGAAGTGAGAAACATGCCATTTGAAGACTAGAGGCAAAATTGTTCTAAGCAGATAGAACAAAAATTGCAGTTGCTTAAAGTATTAAAGGACTTTAGAGAATTTGTGTGGCTAGAGTGGAGTAGGATGAAGGTAAAGTTAGGGAAAGGCAGCACCTAGAGTTTAGGTTTAATTTTGAAAGCTATGGGAAGCCATTGAGGGTTTTACAGAGGCAGATGGGCAGGCTACATGTTCAGATCTTCATAAGACCTCTGGCTGCTGGGTGGCCACTTGGTGGGAATGAGGGAGGTGGTGGGCAGATGAGAAAGAGGGAGACCAGCCAGGAGACTGCTGCAGTGATCTAGGTAAGAAATGAAGCCATCAATTTAAAGTTAGTAACTTCCTCTAGGTTTTCTATTATTTTGGAAGAATTAAAACACAGGTTGGTGATCTAATTATGTTAGCTAGAGTTGACTCGATGGAGTGGAAAAATTCCCAGTGGCCTTGAGCATCAGATCAGATGGCATCTACAGCTGGGCTCCAACTTATTGGATCTTGGTAATGTACATAGTTCTGATTGTTGTTTTGGGCTATATATTACTCTTCTCATTTTGTTTTTAACTGTTTCAACCCCTGTTATTCCTCTTAGTTTGTTCATTCAAAAAATGTCAAGTCTGTCTCCTATGTGGCTGGCACTCTCTCTTCCAAGCACAGTTGTGAATGAAATGAGAAGGGTCCTGGTCTCAAGGAACCTGAAACATAATGTGTCAGGTGCTGGGATAGATACAAGTATAAATAAATAGCGTGTGCGTGTGTGTGCGCGCGGCGCGCGTGTGTGTTCAAATAAGGAAATATTAGTTGTTTACAAATAATACTTAATAAATATACTGAGTAAATAATTTCCTATATTCATTTCAGTCTTTTTTTCTTCAAAGGAGCATGAAAGCTGTTTTGTGTGATGAAAGCTGTTGTTATTTCTGAATTATAAAGAAAACATAATTTATTTTTAAGCAATGATTTTGTTTTCATTTTTTTCACATTTATGTTGCAGCTGTATCAGGACTATAAGAGTTTATACATTTTATATATATTTATTTAATACTGAATTTGTTTGTCTCTCCCAGTAGATTGTCAGTTCTATGACGAAGGGAACCCATTTGTTTTTGTTCACCCTTGTATTCCCAGCACATAATCCAGTTCCTGGCACATAGTAGGTGCTTACTAAATATATGTTGAATGAATGAATGGATGAATGAATTTAATTTTTCAAAGCGAGTTTGAAGTCCACCATTCCCATTAGGCTATTTAGCAGAGGTGAAAGCAAACCGTAAAACAACTGATATTTTAAAAACCAGATATAACATTTACGTGAATTTTTCTGAGGCCATACAGTTACGTTGTTTGGATGTTCATAAACTTACAGTTGATTTTCAAACCTTTGGTGTCTGTTCTCAAGCAGTGCAAGATTCTGGAAAATTCAGTATACTCTATAGGAAATACACTATATATTACTTTTAATATTTCAACAAAACATGTAAAGAGTATTTTCTGGTTTACTTTGCATCTCATTTTTGGTGCTTTCAAGTCAGTCAAGGTATTTGTGTGAATATAAAGTCATAACAAACATCTGAAAAAAGATGTTTCAAGTTTTTAATCAACAAATACATTTGCAGTTTTGCTTTACAGAGAAACTATTTTGAAAAACATGTATATGCTACAATATCTTAACAGTGAGAAATGGCACTATAGATTAAGGCAGTGAGCCATTGGGGAGGTGAGCATCTACCATAGTGAATTATTCAGCTCTTACCTTAAATAGTCAGTGTTTATAAAATCTTCATTCTGGTCCTCTCCCACAATCCTTCTCTTTAGATCAACACTAGCAGAATTTCCTTCCAGTCCTTATCTTAATGGACCTCCTGAGGTGTGTGGTTTTAGATCTGTGACCTTGGGTAGAGAGTGAGAGAGGAGAAAACGTCTGATTTTTAAGGAGTTCATGTGCATGTAAGGAAGAGCTGTGTAGACACTGAAAAGTGACAAGGCTGGTGTAAGGGTTGGACTGGATAGAGAAACCATTACTTAGGCCACCAGTGGGTCAGTGAGGGGAAGTTGGCAGGTGAACACAGATAGGAGGGTGAAAGGTAGCGTGGCCAGGTCTTAAGAGCTTTTTTGCTTGAGAGTGAATGTTTATCTACAAATGAGAGTATTGTGGTTTAGAAATGGCAGCAGGGAGCTAGAGAATGCCAAGGTTGAAGAGAGGAATTTCAAATAGAAAGCATTTCCTAAAAGAAACAACACAAAGGGTTGGGAAAGAAAAATGTCCCTAGGCTGAGGAAGGAAATGAGGTACAGAGCAAATGAGAGTAGTAAGGGACATGAGGCAGGTTGAGAAGAGGGGTAGTGTTTCAGGGATGGAGGATTATTGTATTGGGAGGCAGGGTTGAAGGTAATTGACTTCTGTTGTTTCAACTTGGGCCTAGGCCCTTGGTCGGCAAACTGCGCCTTGTGAGCCACATGTGGCTCTTTGGCCCTGTTGGTCAAATAAGTTTATAAATATGATATATGTGTTTGCTCGCTTATAGTTTGCATTGGGTGTGGGGGACAGGCTGTGAGCCAGCAAAGTCATTATAGCCTAAGGCCGTGATGGCAAACCTATGACATGTGTGTCAGCACTGACACACATAGCTATTTTCGATGACACGCGGCCGCATACCAGAGAAGTATGGGGCCGCATGCCAAGAAGGATGTTTCATCCTCGGCTCCTGCATGGCCAGATGCAGTAGCCGAGGATAAAACATTTGCTGTAGTGTAGACACTCTGTGTCGGAGGTCTGTAGGCCAAAACATTTTTGTTATTTAAACTATAAATATCGCAAAATTATGATATTTTCTCGAAGTGGCACACCACCCGAGTTATGCTCGTTTTTTGGCTAATTTTGACACACCAAGCTCAAAAGATTGCCCATCACTGGATTAAAGATTTTGATTTCTATACTATAAAATGGGGCAGACCAGGAGATTGCTCTCTCTCAGTTCCTGAGATAAGCATTAGAGAGGAGAGTACAGAAAGGCCACGTGAAGGAGAGGAGAAGCAGCCAAGATGGCGGAGTGCTGAAGGAGAAGCCAGTTTGTGTAGTTTGTGCAGAGAGAAGGAGATGGGGAACAGAGGTGAATAAGGCTGGTGAGGTACAAACCTTTGATTCTAGGAAACTCAGGTAAGTCAGCGCCTTTGGGAGCCCTGAATGGAAAGGGAAGTGTTTTCCCACTGTGTGTATTTCTTGCCCACCGGGTGCAAGCTAGGATTAAAGCTAATGGCCCACCAGTTCTTGGCTCCATTGGTTCATTACCGTCTGTTTGAATCAAATGCGAACCTGCGTAGGCCAAGCGGCTGTGATGGTGGCCGTGGCTACTGGCTTTACAGGCCCCTTGAATGTGGCTCTTCCACAAAGGGTATTCCACCCTATTTAAGTTAATAACAGTGTACCTGCCTGTATAGTTTAAGTTTAAAAAATTTGGCTCTCAAAAGAAATGTCAATCATTGTACTGTTGACATATGGTTCTGTTGACTAATGAGTTTGCTGAGCACTGGCCTAGGCTGATCCACTGGCAGAACCACCTGAGAGTTTCAAGCACAACTTGGCTCGATCTCAGAGACATGGGTACATGGCCAGGAGGTTTTGCAGAAGTGCAGGCTATCTTGGTGTCTGGGGTAGTACAGTTACTTCTGCTTTGATCAGGGAGTGGGAATAGTGTCACAGTACTTTGGATTTACTGTCCATTGTGGGCAAAAACCAGTGGACTCATGGCATACCAAATTAAAGATCAGTTAGATGTTAACTTCGCGTACACCGTAGGGCATAGGCTAAAGTGATAACTTATAGAATTTAGGGCTTTTATTGTTCTTAAAAATAACATAGGGAATTTATTTTTTTAAGGCTAATCATATCCCTCAGGAAAAATTTATAACAGAAAACTGAAGCGTGGCTCCAATTTTGTTCTTAATAATATTGTATTTGATTTTCAGTCCAGCTAGAGGTTAAGTAAATTGCCTATGACGTCTGATGGTAAGAGGTGGACCTGTAATATGTCTCCAAATAGTCTTGCACCTTAAATGTGATTCTTGGTCTTCTTGACACCAAGATTATACTCATGCTTTATTTTCATTTCATATATCTCCCAGAGAAACAGTTTAGTTCCCATTTTATTTTACAGTATCTTTCAAAGGAAGGTGATAACCCATTTTATAGATAGAAAAATCAAGGCTTTTGATTTCCGTGGGGGTTGAATGTTTTCTTATGTTTCTTAACCTTTTGGATTTTGATTGTATAAATTGTTGATTTCAAGTCCTTTGCCCACTTTGCATTTTCTTTTGTATAAGCTTTTTATGTGTAGAGGATGTTAGTAATTTTCAGGTTCCACTGTTTCTTTTTAACTTTGAATTCTAATGCATAGGAATTAATTTTATACAGTCATGTCTGTAGCTCTTTTCAAATGTAATTTTTGTCCCTTTCATCTTAAAGACTTTCCTTAAATTTTCTTCTATGTTTGTATTTTATTTAAAAAATGGAAACTGTAATCTTTCTGTAATTTATTAAATGTGCATTAAGGATCTGAAGATGCAGTTCACTGACTAGGTAAATTCTTCAGCATGTAGTGTTGACTGGGCCGCAGGTGCCTGTCTGTCTGGCTCACCTGTAAGCTCTGGGTGCAACTTGCTGGCGTCCGACTACCTAGTCTGAATATTGGCTCTGCCGGTTCTGGTAGTGTGACTACTCTCCCTGATCCCATTTCCTTATTTGTAAAATAATATTAGTAATAGTCTCACAGGGTTGTTAAGATCAAATGAGATTGTTCTGCCTCTGAAGTTCTTATTCTTCAATTTTAGGATTGTATAATGTCAAGCATAGGATAAAGCACTTACTGTTAGCAACTGTTAGTATTTCCATTATAATTATTCATTGTATAACTAGAGATAATATTTCCTGGATTGATAAAACCTCATATTTGCAAGGGTTCTTAGAGATGATCCAGATTAAATATACTGCTCGCAAAAATTAGGGGATGTTTTAAAATGAATATGAAGCGATAAAATATCCCTTAATTTTTGTGAGCAGTATAGATAATACCTGATACCATTATTTCTTAAACCTGAGTGCACATGGGAGTCACCTGGAGGAACTTTAGAAAGTCCATGTTGCAGGCCCCACCTCTAATTTACCAAATCAGAATCTCTAGGCTATATGGCTCAGTCATTTATAATTTTGACATATTTTCTGTGTGGTTTTTATGCATTTGGCTTGACAGCAGCATGAGGTTGTCTAGCTTCTTTTTGCCCTGTTGTAATATTTGTGGGATAATTGATTAGATGAGCTAATAAAAAGCAGTTGTTTCTTGTCGTCTCACTATATTCTTTAAATATATGAGGATAGTTAGTATTATTATCTTTTTAAATGATTCTCATTCATCTTAACTTTCTCCAAATTCAGTCATAATTATGAATTGTGAAAGGTATTTATTTCTTGTAAGTTACTAACATTAGCAAACATTTTTACTTAGTTCTGATGGACTTCTAGATAATCTTTTTTTTTAAATTTAGCTTTTTTAATGAAGTTATTAATTCTCTAATATATTTTTATTTTTAGAACTTTTTGATAACTACATGCAGCAAGATGCCCATGAGTTCTTAAATTACCTACTAAATACAATTGCTGATATTTTACAAGAAGAGAGGAAGCAGGAAAAACAAAATGGCTGTCTACCTAATGGCAACATTGACAGTGAGAATAACAACAGCCCACCAGACCCAACATGGGTTCATGAGATTTTTCAGGGAACATTAACTAATGAAACCAGATGTCTTACTTGTGAAACTGTAAGTATGCTGTAATATTCTATATAGAAGAAATTTTATCATAAAAGTTCTTTGAGGATAAGTATGAGAGATAAACTTGGAAGCTATAATTCTTAGGTATAGGATAAATGTTAAAGATAGATCTGTCAGTTGGAAGTGTATCTTTACCATTTTCATAATGTGTATGTGAACACCTGTGTTAAAAATATGTATGTGTGGAAAATATGTATTGTAGTTTGAGCTGATTTTCTTTTCAGTTCAGAAAGCTTTAGACCATTGTCTGAAAATTACATCTCAGTTAAGCTTGTAAGAAACTAAGAAGTAGGGGAGGTATATTACTTTGTTTTTCTTTTTCTACCATTATGTTTATTGTTTATGGTTAGAATAAACTAAAGCATACTGTGTACACTTGAAGAGGGGAAAGATATACTTGCTGGCTGCTGTGTCCCCCGAGCCACAGGGACATTCCAGGACTCGCCGTGCAGGATGTGGAACATCTTTTCACGTGCTATTTGCCATCAGTACATCTTCTTTGCTGAGGTGTCTACAGGTGTTTTCCCATTTTTAAAATCAGGTGGTTTCTGTTGTTGAGTTTAAGAGTTCTGTGTATGTTTTAGATACCACTCCTATATTAGATATGTCTTTTGAAAATGTTTTCTCCCAGCCTGCAGTCTGTTTTATTCTCTTAACAATGTCGTTGGCAAATCAGAGGTTTTTAATGTTTTAATTTTACAATTTTAATTTTAGTAAAGTCCAGTTTTTTCTTTCATGGAAATGTTGGTGTTCTTAAATGCTTTTGGTATTATATCTAGATGACCAAAACCAAGGTCATCTAGATATCTTCCTATGTTAAATCTTTTAGGAGTTATATAGTTGCATTTATAATTCATTTGAGTTAATTTTTGTGAAAGGTGTAAGGTCAATGTCTAAATTTTTTTTGTTTTGCATGTGAATGTCTAGGTGTTCCAAGACCATTTGTTTGAAAAAAAATTATAGCCTCACCAGTGAGTGATCTATTGAGTATTTATGGGTTGATCTTTTAAACTATAACTTGGTACTTGCAGAATGATCATTGTTAATACTCTAATTTTAATTTAGAACATAGTGGTAGTAAAATAAATAAAATTCTCTTTTCTAAATTAATTTTTATTGGTGAGCCTTTTTCAGATCAAGTGAAAGACGTGTGACTGAGTGCTTAAATGTATTAACAGCCTGTGATGATGTTTTTGAATTAGAATAAGGATATATTTGGAGTGTGCTTTGTTCATTGCTGCAACTCTCAGTTAATTGCAATAATGTGTTTGATGTTGAGGATTAGGTTCAGTCCAGTCTGATCAACTTCAGTTATTATTTTTATTGATTCTGTTGGCTTGACATTGGTTAATAAAATTATACAGGTTTCAGGTGTACAATTCTATGGCACATCATCTGAACACTGCACTGTGTGTTCACCACCCCAAGTCGAGTCTCTATTTATCTCCCTTTAGCCCTCTTCTTTCTCCCACCACCCCCTTTCCTCTCAACTTCAGTTATTTTAATATGCGTTTTTTGATGTATCTCATAAAGAAAAAATTTATAATAATTGAATTCTAAGCTTTAGAAAACATATTGCCAAGTTATTGAAGCAGTATTTCAGTTGCAATAGTAGGAATAAATCAGAAAATTTGGCAGTTGCTTGATGTTTCGTATAGTGGAATATGGTCTGTGTTAGAAGATATGTATAATTAAACCTTCTTCAATGGAGTAGAAAATTTGAATTGCTTAGCATGTTGAGAAATGCAGTAGTAATAAGTGAAACTGACAAGATAGATTTGGGGCCATGTGTGGAGGTCTTTGGGATGCTATGCTGAGGACTTTGAAGTTGATTGTGTAGACTGGGGGTGTTAGGGGATGGGGAAAAAGTTATATGAGCCATCCTTGTTAGTGCTCAAATATTTATTAATTTGATATATAATGAGTATATAGCGGTCTGTCTACCCATTCTTAAGTAGGCCCTCTTGGGGCCTATAATATCTATGTGCAAATAGCCTTCCAAGAATTATGAGTATGGATTGAGATTATTCTCTCATATTCTAAGCTATTATTTTTGCAGATTCAGGCGATGTTTGTTAGTACCAAACTGATTATATCATCTCTTCATTAAGATTTGCACAAATATTTAGGTACCAACTGTGCCAGGTAGAAGATGGGTAGAGATTGGAGAAAGATGAGTAAGACATAATTCTGGTTTTAAGATGCTCATAGAGTGGTGATGTCCTATCGATAGCTAGTCAGTCAATTCCAATACAGTGTGTTACGGTTTAAGGAAGCACAAGATGCCCTGCAGCTAGAGAATAGAGACCTAATCCAGGTAGGAGGTGAAGTGTTTGTGAAGGTTTGGGATGGGCTTCCTGAAGAAGACACTGCACTTTTAATAATGCACTTGGTACTGTCCTTTTTGGGGGGAAGCTGATTTCTGTAACAGCACCTCCATCTGGTGTTCTTCCCTGTTCTGTCATTGTTCCTTCTTGGACCTATTACTTGGCTTTTCTTCTTTCATTAATACTTTAACAGTAGGTATCCTTTAGTGTTTTGTTTGGGCTTCCTCTCACTCTGTTTTGGGAGTGTCATGTTCCATTTTCATTATCACTTGTGCTGATGACTCCTAGTCAGACTTGCTCACTGAATATCTTCCAAGTACTAGGTATGACTTCACATTGGGACACAACAGCCCAACAATAACTAGACATGATTACAAACACTTAAAAGTGAAATGCCCGCCTGACCTGTGGTGGCACAGTGGATAAACCGTCGACCTGGAATGCTGAGGTCACGGGTTCAAAACCCTGGGCTCACTTGGTCAAGGCACATATGGGAGTTGATGCTTCCTGCTCCTCCCCCAATTCTTTCTATCTCTTTCTTCTCTCTCACTCTCTCTCTAAAAATGAATAAATAAAATCTAAAAAAGTTTAAAAAATAAATAAAATAAATTTAAAAATAATTTAAAAAAAAAGTGAAATGCCGCCCCACTTGGTGATCATCTGGCACCAACACAATTGTGAACACAAACATAGTAGTAACTCAGACACATCCAGATGATTCAAAGCATCCTTATGTCAAATTTTTTGTTACCATAAAAATTAAGATTTAAAATGAAGACCCCTGAGACAATGTCTGAGAACAACAAACCTCATTTTGAGAAACACTGAACTCTTTGATATTTATTTATTAGCCCTGCCTGATCTGGCTTTAGCCTGCCTCCACCATACTAGCTCTCATCACCCTACCCACTTTCCTACAACACTGGGCTAATTATTTTTCCTTAAACACATCATGTTCCCTTTCCCCTGTTACTTGTCTTTTTTACCCGTTCTTTTTTACTGAATCTTTTGAGACCCAGATGAGTTATCTTGCAATGTATACACATACTCCTGTTTACTCATATTTGCACAAGTATCTAATATATATGGTCATATCAGCTGTCACAAGCTAATGATACTAAGCTTAATACCAGTGATACAATATTGAAACAGGAAAGCATTTACTTAATTGGGTTATTGCATGATCTCCTTGGACATAGAGTCACTGAAGGAAGAAATAGCAAGGAAAATTGATGTCTAAAGTTTTGGTCTAATCCAGTTCAAATGAAAAATAATAACCATTTTTATATGGTAATTTGTCCATAAGTCAAACAATTTTATTTTAGATTATTTTGAGAAATAAAAGGTCATAGGCCTGACCTGTGGTGACGCAGTGGATAAAGCGTCGACCTGGGAACACTGAGGTCGCCAGTTCAAAACCTTGCACTGGTCCGGTCAAGGCACATATGGGAGTTGATGCTTCTAGCTCCTCCCCCCTTTCTCTCTTTCTCTCTCTCTCTCTCTCTCTCTCTCTCTCTCTCTCTCTCTTTGTGTCTCCTCTCTAAAGTGAATAAAATAAAAATAAAATAAATTAAAAAAAAAAAAGGTCATAAATGAAGATTGGGATTTGGCATTTTGGGCTAAATTATTTTGAATGGTAAAACAATACAGATATCATGTCCTTTACCCAGCATTCTCATTCAATGTTGGCCTGCCTGTGTCTTTAAGAACCAGTGTATATGGTACAGTTTGTTTCATGATTTACAATAACACCAAGACTTGGGGACAGGATGGAATTTCACATCATACTAGCCTGTGTCAGTAAGAGAACAAGTGACAGGTATACTTTGGTCTTTTAGATAACAAGAGTTATTTATGCAGTGTTTTTTATTTGTTTGTTTGGTTGGTTTTTTGTTTTTTTTTTTTTTTTAAATAATCCAAATCGAGTTCTTTTTTTTTGAACTTGGGGGAAAATACTTTTTCATACACTTACTACTAATATTAAAATGCATTTAATTCTATCATTTGGAATAGTGGTCTACTGATATTTGAAAAAATAAAAGGTAATTCCCTATTTTGCAGGTAAGTAGCAAAGATGAAGATTTTTTAGACCTTTCTGTTGACGTGGAACAAAATACATCAATTACTCACTGTTTAAGGTAAGTATGGAGTTATTCATCGTGAAATTTAAAGAATATCTTTACAATATTTCTAAATGCATAGATAATTTTCTGGTGTAGACAAAATAAATTTATTTTGAATTTTACACAGGGGTTTTAGCAACACAGAAACTCTATGCAGTGAATACAAATACTACTGTGAAGAGTGTCGCAGCAAACAGGAAGCACACAAACGGTAACTAGTGTTTTGTGATTTTTTAGTAATTCATTGGCGATGGATGTTGTTGATGGGCTTTTCTAGCTGAAAGTGATCTATGAAAATTTACACTGAATAAAAATTCTTAATTTTATCACTAACAGTTAAGACTCAGTAAATAATTACTAGATAAATGATGTTCAACTCTGTAACCTCAGTGATTTTTCTCTATTTAATGGTGGTTTAATAAACATGAACCAGTACAGTTGGAGTGCTTGGCTCTGGAGCTTTCTTGATTATGCAAACTTTTTTCTTGGTGAGAAAAAGCGACTTTTCACAGCCCCACCCTAGTTTCTGAAATTCCTGTATAGGGTTTTGTATCTTGTCTTAGTTTATCACTATAAAGATAGGAGTTTGGTACCAAAGAATGGAACTGTCGTCGTCATCATCATCATCATTATCCTTGTAATTTCCTTTTCTATTTTGAAACAATCTCAGATTCAAGAAAAGTTGTAGATACGTTACTAAGTAGGTACGTTACTAAGAATGCTAAACCATTTGAAAGTAAGGTGCTGATGTGATGTCCTATGATATGGGACACTTTAATAGCTATTTCATACCTATAGGGAAGTTTTGCTATTTATCATGTCCATCCAAATCAGGAAAGGAACACTGACCTGTTACTGTTATCATAGACCTGACTTTAGTATCACCGGTTGTCCCAGAATTCTCCACTGTAATCTGTGCTTTTCCCCATTTGTAATTCATATTTTGTGTGGAGACATTTTGAAATTCTAAATATCCCCGTTCCTCATTAAACTTTTAAATTTTTTTATTTTTTAAAAATCTCAGTGTGGGCTTTTGGCCAGTTGGCTCAGCAGTAGAGCTTTGGCTTGGCGTGTGGAAGTCCTGGGTTCGATTCCTGGCTAGGGCACACAGGAGAAGCACCCATCAGCTTCTCCACCCTTCCCCCCTACTCTATCTCTTTTTTCTCCTCCTGCAGCCAAGGCTCCACTGGAGTAAAGTTGGCCCAAGCACTGAGGATGGCTCCATGGCCTCTGCCTCAGGCACTAGAATGGCTCTGATTGCAGCAGAGCAATGCCTCAGATGGGCAGAGCATCGCCCCCTGGTGGGCGTGCCCAGTGCATCCTGGTCTGACGCATGCCAGTCTGTCTGCCTCTTCCCCTCTTCTCAGTTCAGAAAAATACCAAAAAAAAAAATCTCTGTGTGGACTCAAAGATTTCTATTTTTCTTTGTGGGTTATGATCCATTAACATTTTTATGTATTTTCATGTTGAAATTATCCCCTATTTGGCTAGTAGGAGCTCCTTTAAGCAGGCTGCTATGTTTTTTGGACATGACCCATCATCCTTGAATACATCTTTACTTTTTAGCATAAGACTATTCAGGCTCATCTTGTACTTTCCTTGTCCGCATCCTGATACCTGCCATTTCTCCAAGGAGCCCTGTTTCCTTTTATGAAGAGAATGGTGTTTAGGAACCAGGACCTGGTACAGGTGTGCTCATTGCTGTTGGATGTCCCAATTCCTGAGCCCCTTTAGTGAACAGAGGTAGAAAATATATGTAGATGTGTATATACATATGTACATATACTTATCTGTTGATCTATTTTAAAAACCATGATTTCACAGTGATTATTTCTAATTTCAGCCAATACTATACAGTTCATCCTAGTTTTTAAAAATATTTGTGATTTCCTTCTCTGACAGTAAAAACTGGCTCCCATTAGCCTAATATATGTACTTATTTGGTATTTAGTCAGTGTCACTATAGGTAGTTAATCTTACCCCCTCACGTATACACATACATGATTCTCTCTCATGTAGATATGCTGTTTACTATGCTCGGGCTGCCTTTTTCCTGCCTACCCAGATGTCTGTCTTCTCCAGCCCACTAGTGGTTGAACTGAAATGTTCATGAAGGGAAGAAAAGGAACTTAGATTATTAAATGATTATACTTTTGTTTTTTTAAGTGCATGTGTATGTATACACATAATTCTTGAAATGGACTCAAACTGTATATACAGTTTTGTAACTTTTTTCACTCATTAAATTACAATCATATCAATGGCAGTATTCTTTTACATTAGTCTTTAGAGGTACTGCATAGTATCTTTTGTATGGACCAGTCTAAATCTACCAATCTTTCTAATCTAACAAGTTAGATTGCTCCCATTTTTTTTACTGTTTTTGTGTTTTGATGAACATGTTTTGTATGCATATACACATTCTCACCCACATATTTTTAGAGTATTTCTGTATGACAAATTATGTGTAAGTTCATGGGAAGGCAACCCTAGAGAAATTAGGTATTTTCCACTAGGATAGAGTATCAGCCCTTCTGAAAACTTGCATTGTGATATTGGACAAGTCCTTTTGGGTCTCATTTTGATTAGTTTATTTCTAAGATCTCTGTCATCTTCAAACGTCTGTAGTTTCTAGTCACAGAATAAGATTGCATTGAATATACAGGTCATAGTTCTTACTAAAGAAAACAAAGATCAGTTTGACTTAAAAAGCTTTTAATCTGGACGAAAGATAAAAACCACACCGTCATCTCAGTGAATGCAGAAAAAGCATTTCACAAAACTTATCACCCTTTCATGATTTAAAAACAAACAAAAAACTAGGAATAGCCTGACCAGGCGGTGGCGCAGTGGATAGAGCGTCGGACTGGGATGTGGAGGACCCAGGTTCGAGACCCCAAGCTTGCCAGCTTGAGTGCGGGCCCATCTGGCTTTAGCAAAAGCTCACCAGCTTGGGCCCAAGGTCGCTGGCTCCAGCAAGGGGTTGCTCGGTCTGCTGAAGGCCCGCGGTCAAGGCACATGTGAGAAAGCAATCAATGAACAACTAAGGTGTTGCAACGGCAACAAAAAACTAATGATTGATGCTTCTCATTTCTCTCTGTTCCTGTCTGTCTGACCCTATTTATCCCTCTCTCTGACACACTCTGTCCCTGTAAAAAAAAAGAAAGAAAGAAAACATTAAAAAAAACTAGGAATAGAGGGAGGGAACACACCTCAACAAATATCGCTTTTATATATGAAAAGCTTAAAACCAACAATACTTAACAGTGAAAAACTGAAAGCTTTTCCTCCAAGATCAGGAACAAGACAAGGATGACTACTATGGTGACTGTTATTCAACATAGTATTGGAAGTTCTAGCCAGAGCAAATAGGTAAGAAAAAAGAAAAGTTTCCAAATCTGAAAGGAAGAGGTAAAATTATCTCTGTTCCCAGATGGCATGATCCATTATGTAGAAATCACTAAAGATTAAACAAAACTAATAAATTCAGCAAAGATGCAGGATACAAAATCAATACACAAAAGTAAGTTGCAGTTTTGTATATTAACAATGAAAAATCTGAAAAGGAAATCAAGAAAATAATCTCATTTACAAATAATCAAAAAAATTTTAGGAATAAATTTAAACAGAAGTGAAAGACTTGTGAGTACTATTAAATATTGCTGAAAGAAAGGAGGTACATACAAATAAATGGAAAGATATCCTGTGTTCATGAATTGAAGACTATTATTGAAATGGCCATATTCCCAAGGCAACATGTAGATTCAATGCAGTCCCTATCAAAATCTCAGTGGCATTTTTTTTTAAATAGAAAAATTTTAAAAAAATTATACAAAATTTATATGGGGAATTTTAAAGGACTCTCAATATCCAAAACAATCTTGAGAAAGAAAAAACAAAGTCCTCATATGTCCTGACTTCAAAACATGTTAACAAGCTATAGTAATCAAAACAGTGTGGTGCTAGTATAAAGTCATATAGACCAATGAAACAGAATAAAGAGCCCAGAAATAAATCCTCACATGGGTGGTCAAATGAACTTCAATGAGTAGCCAATGCTACACAGTAGGGAAAGGATAGTCTGTCTCTTCAACAAATAATGCTGGCAAAACTGGATTTCTACATGCAAAAGAGTAAAGTTGAACCCTTACCTATAGAATATACAAAAAAATAGGTCATCAGATCTAAAACTATAAAACTTCTAGGAAAAGAAAATAGGGGAAAACCTTCATAACACTGAAATTTGTCAATGATTTCTTGAATGAGACACCAAAAGCACAAGCAACAAAGCCAAAATAGACAAATGAGACTACATGAAACTGAAAAAACTCTATGCAGCAAAGGAAACAATAAACAGTGAAAGTCATGAATGGGAGAAAATACTTGCAGAGTATTTACGGAATGGGAGGAAGCATTTGAAAGCAAAAGAGGTTAATCTAAAATACATGAAGAACTATACGCAGGGGTCCCCAAACTTTTTACACAGGGGGCCAGTTCACTGTCCCTCAGACCGTTGGAGGGCTGCCACATACAGTACTCCATACACTGACCACCAATGAAAGAGGTGCCCCTTCCAGAAGTGCGGCGGGGCGGATAAATGGCCTCAGGTGGCCGCAGTTTGACCCGTGGGTCGTAGTTTGGGGACCTCTGAACTATAGTTTCACAAAAAAACCAAATCACTCAGTTACAAAATGGGCAAAGGACTTGAATAGACATATCTCCAAAGAAGATGCACAAATGACCAATAAGTATATGCAAAGATTCTCAGCACCACTAATCATCAGGGAAATGCAGATCAAACCAAAGCAAGTTATTACCTCTCACCAATTAAGACAGCCACAATTTAAAAAAGAAAGAAAATAACAGGTATTAGTGAGGATGTGAAGAAATTGGAACTGTTGTGCACTTTTGGTGGGAATGTAAAATGGTGCTGCAATTGCAGAAAACAGTGTGGAGGGTCATCAAAAAATTAAAAATGAAATTACTGTATGATCCAGCAGTTCCACTTCTGGTGTATACCCAGAAGAATTGAAAACAGAATTTCAAAGAAATATGTTGTATTCCCATGTTTATTGCTACACTATTCATACTAATCAAGTGGTGGAAGCAACTTAAATGTCTGTTAACAGATGACTAGATAAAGAAAAGGTGGTCTATACATACAATGGGATATTATTCAGTCTTTAAGAAAAAGGAAATCCTGTCACATGCTACAATATGGATGAACCTTGAGCACATTATGCTTAGTGAAATAAACCAGCCACAAGATGACATAGTCTGTATGATTCTAGTTTTATGAAGAATATAAAGTAGTAAAAATCTTAGAAAATGGAGTTGTGGTTGCCAGGGTCTGGGGAGGAAGAGAAGGAGCTGTATAGTAGACATAGTTTCAGTTTGCAAGATGAAGAAGTTATTGAGATCTGGTTGCACAACAACGCACATGTATCTAACATGACTCTACAGCATGCTTAAAAAGGATTAAGATGATAAAGTTTATGTAATGTGCTTTTTACCACAATAAAAAACCGCAATGAAGTTTGACTTTTATTCATATGTTTGAATTAATATAAAGATAATGTCTTTAAAAATATTTCAATTTGGAAACACTGAAGAAAGATTTCTGAAAATGTTATTAATAGGCCATAAAGTAAGTATTCTGTGATCAAATGAATTTTTTATATAATAAAATTTCCTGTTATTTATTTATGCTTCATATTGTAGATTCTGGGAAGACTCACAGAACAGAAGAAATGTATCTTTGATCTAGCTGTTTCTAGAATTTATCTGCACATAGACTCCTTTTATACAGCCAACCAGATAAACTGTGTATAGCACAGTCCAGGAAAAATGCCAGCTTGGTAAATGGGATGTAGCAGTCATATACTTTTATCCAGAGAGAGGACAGAACCCATGGGGAAAGTGGAGGGGTATTCCTGGGGAACTGGAATGAGAAAGGAGTTGATGGCTTTGTTTCAGGCGGTGTTCCCCTGTCCTGTGGGCCATGAGGTGGGAATGGTGCCGAGATCTTAAAGAGCAATGTTTCTGTCACTCCTCTCTCTCTCTCTGATGATGAGTGACTGTGGGCTGGAAGCCAAGCCAGCCCACCTGGCTCCTTGCCTATACATACTCCTTTCTCTTTATTTGCTGTGCTCTCCCTTTATTCCATATTGGGCTTACCCCCACTCAAACTTGTCCTTGTAGGGCATTGAAGGAGACTCTTGTGATGCCCAGGTGACTCTGTATCAAGTTGTTATATTCACATGTCATCACTATCTGCCCTAGATCTTGTGATTGAGAGTCTTTCTGTTTATGAGATCAAGTCCTTTCCTTTTGCTCCATTTTTATGACTGGATCCGTATCTTATTCCTCTGTCCAGGTCCTCTATAGTAAGTATAATGCCAGGTTCTTTTCAGCAGTAGGAATGGGCCTTGCTATAGTTGGCATCCACAACCACCCTTTCACACACTGCATCTTAGTCCATTCAGGCCACTGTAACAAAATGCTATGGACTGGGTGGATCATAAACAACAGAAGTTTCTTTCTCACAGTTCTGGAAGCAAGGAAGTCCAAGGTCAGGGTGACCGCATGATGATGTCCTGGTGAGGACCTTTTTCCCATTCACAGCCCGTGTTTTCTGTCTTCTCGTGGGAGGCGCCAGCGAGCTCTGGTGCCTCGTGCACGAGTCCCATTTGTGAAGGTTACAGCCTCGTGACCAAGCGCCTCCCAAGGCCCCACTTATAAAACTGTCACATTGGGCATTGGGATTTGAACATAGGAATTTGGGGGGGCATAAACATTCAGACCATAGCCCCCTAACCACTCCATGAGAATCCTCCTGAATCTGACCTGTGTTTCTGGTGTTCTGGGTCCTTCTGTCTTTTGACAGGTTGGTGCTGCGGACCTAGCAGCTCTACCCGCAGTGCTCAGTGTCCTACCCTCGGTTGGGCATTTGCTGGGCCTCATCCATCCCCTGACCTGTCCTTTATTTGTAACACAGGCCGCAGGTCAGGTCTCAGTGTGGCTGAGTGCTCACACAACAGTGTCCCAGTGTCCCCTCACCTAGTCAGAGCCTTGCCTTCCCTTCTCTCCTCAGCCTGCTTTTCCCTGTCAGTCTTTGCTGATGTCCCCGTTCATAAGAGTGTGGAATTGTATGTCTGTACAGTTCAGCTTTTCTGTGTGCTCGGCTTCTCCACTAACAGTACATAGTACATTTTTATGTGCCTATGTTGCAATATTAAATATTCATGTGTCAGTTTACAGACTAGGGCCTCCTAGGCCAAATTCACTGTGTAGACCTCTTTGTTTGGCTCACACAGTTTATACAAACGGGAATTTTTATTTTTAAAAAATGGTTTCTGGCTATTCTTTAAAAAAATAAAATCAGAACAGCCGACAGCATTGGGCTTGCATTTCATGGTGCCCTCAGTTGCCTGCAGCTGAGTAGTTGGCATTCTAGTTAGGAGTGGGTGAAGGTGGTGTCCGTTCTCCTGTCCTCCCTATCCCTCAGATGGCTTGCTCTTCTGGATCTTCTTTGGAGGACTCCCCTTGGGCTACTGTAAAAGAATGTTTCTAGGAATTGATTTCACTTCTGACAGAGGGAGAAGAGAATATGAAAGCCCAGCTATCCTTGTTGTGGTTGAGAGAAAGGCACAGTCCAGGATTTCCCTGTGGGCCTGGGGGAGCTGCCCTCTGTGGGATTGTGCCTGGGATTGACCCCTGCCCTGGCTTCCTCCCCTTCCCTGCTTTCCTCTGCTCTGGAGCACTACCCAGATGAATCTTGTGGTAGGACCCAAAATAGGGTGGTGTGACCCCTCCTCACCATAGTCTCACTCACTTCTGTTTTAAGGGCTGCAGCTTTTGAGTTTGCAACCTGGTATATAATATAGCAGTAAATTCTAAGAAAATAATACCTGTGGTGTACTCATTCCCAATCTCATAGGAAAATGATTAGAGTGGAAGCAGACATGCTTGTTTTGAAAAATCACAATATTGATCAGCATAAGTTTCTGAAAAATTTAAGTTGAGATGGAGTTGCTTCTTATTGGAAGAAGAAATAAGTGGTACCAATTTTTAAATGTCCCTTTCATATTTATTATTACTTTGTTAATTTAGGAATATAAAGGAGTCTTTCCATTTTATTTTTATAGTTACTGATTTTTAGAAAGAACCTGAGGCAAAAACCTATTCATTTACTGTAACTATTACATTATCACCAAGTACAGTTTATATGTTCCTGGGTTGTTTGCTAATGTTTTGTAAAGGATTTTCATGTTTATGAAATCTCATGAGGGATATTGGTCTGTAATTTTATTTTCTTGTAATACCATGTCAGGTTTTGGTATTGGTGTTATGCTGGCTGCAAAACTGAGTTGAAAATCATCCCCCTCTTTTTCATTGAACTATTATATAAGACAGGTTTCATTTATTTCTTAAATGTTTCATAAAATTATGCAGTGATGCTGTTTGGTACTGTTTCTTTTGAAGAGATTATGATTACAAATAGATAACGGCCCTATTTAGATTCCTGTTGTTTCTTGTTTTCAGTTTGATAAATTGTGTTTATTTTTTTTTACAGAGTATGTCCATTTTGTTTAAGTTATTTAGTTAATGTTGAGAAATTGTTCTGCATCAGTGCTATACTGGAAGTTTTTAAAGGATATCCTGTTTTTGTTTTTTAGAAAGAATTTGTTTTAGTAACTGTATAGAGTTACTAAATGTATGTAATAAAGACTATTTAGAATGTGAAGGATAACTCGATGTATGTAAAGTTGGATTGTTGGTTATATAATTTTTTATAGCTTGATTTTTTTACTTTCCATAGGATTTTCCCATATCATTTAGAAACTTTCATCATCATTATGGTTTAAAGTTATATATAGTATTCATTTATGCTTATAATAATGTTTCAACATTTTCTATTGTTGAATACTAAGGATTTTACTGGTTTTTCATATACTAGAACTCTAGAAGTGAATTTTTTCAGAAGACTTCTATTTGAGATATATTTAATTTAATTTCTAGAAATAAGATTACTGAGGCAAAGGTCATAAAGGCTCTTAATTCATATTCTAGATTGCTTTCCAGGAATGATTGTTTACATTTGTTTTTGCTGATGTTTTCAAAGTCCACATTAATAGATAGTAAATATTTCTGGAAAAATAAACTGCCTACCACATCTAAAATGTGTAGAATGCAAATTTAGTATAATGCTATAAAATGATTTTTTTTTACATCATTAGAGACAGTGGCTTAGTAAATTTCATTTTTTAATTGTGAAAGTTGTTTTTGCTTCATTGCACACATGGAATTTAGTTCTGCAACATTTGTCAAGTATCTGTCATATGCCAGGCATGTGTTCATGGAGGAGAAATAAATGTGAAAGTTTCAACCTGCCAACAGGTCAGATCCTAGAAGAAGAAAAAGACACATAATCATCTAAATACTTTAGAGTGTATAAACTACATATATACAGTGAATTTATAATGTGCTGATGGCGGATTGAAGAGAGTAGTTATTTGTGCCAGAGGGTGTAATATTTGAGCTGTGCCTTTGGAAGAGTAAACTCCTCTTAGGTAAGGAAGAGTTCAAAGGTAATCGAGGGCGTAATAAAGATTATTTAGAATGTGAAGGATAACCTGTGTTTTACAATTAAAAACTTAACTCCTAAAATTTCCCAATTATTTTATTCTCTTTCTAGGGTACATGTAGTCTTATTCTTAATATGGAATGGTTTCTTCTTTCTGGCAGACACCTTCAGTAGAATGGTCTTTTATTTATCTATCTATTTATTTATTTATTTATTTTTATTATTATTAATTTTAATGGGGTGACACCAGTAAATCAGGGTACATATGTACAATGAAAACATCTCCAGGTTATCTTATCATACAATTGTGTTGCATACCCGTCACCCAAAGTCAAATTGTCCTCTGTCACCTTCTATCTGGTTTTCCCTGTGCCCCTCCCCTCCCCCTTATCCCACCCTTCCCTCCCTCCCCCTACCCCGTAACCACCACTCTCTTGTCCATGTCTCATAGTCTCACTTTTATGTCCCACCTATGTATGAAATCATGCTGTTCTCAGTTTTTCTTTTTTCTGATTTACTTATTTCGCTCCGTATAATGTTATCAAGGACTATCCATTTTGTTATAAATGATCCGATGTCATCATTTCTTATGGCTGAGTAGTATTCCATAGTATATATGTACCATAGCTTTTTAATCCACTTGGCCTTTGACGGACACTTGGGCTGTTTCCAGATCTTCACTTTTGTGAACAATGCTGCCACAAACATGGGGGTGCATTTCTTCTTTTAGAACAGTGCTATGGTGTTCTTAGGGTATATTCCTATAAGTGGGATAGCTGGGTCAAAAGGCAGTTCGATTTTAAATTTTTTGAGGAATCTCCAAACTGTTTTCCACAGTGGCTGCACGAGTCTGCATTTCCACCAGCAGTGCAGAAGGGTTCCCTTTTCTCCACATCCTCGCCAGCACTTACTCTGTGTTGTTTTGCTGATGAGTGCCATTCTGACTGGTGTGAGGTGATATCTCATTGTGGTTTTAATTTGCATTTCTCTAATGATTAGTGAAGTTGGGCATTTTTTCATATGCCTTTTGGCCATCTGTATGTCCACTTTGGAGAAATTTCTATTCATTTCTTTTGCCCATTTTTTGATTGGATTGTTTGTCTTCCTGTTGTTGAGTTTTATAAGTTCTTTATAAATTTTAGTTATTAACCCCTTATCAGATGTGCTGTCGAATATGTTCTCCCATTGTGTGGTTTGTCTTTTTATTCTGTTCTTATTGTCTTTAGCTGTGCAAAAACTTTTTAGTTTGATATAGTCCCATTTGTTTATCTTGCCTTTTATTTCATTTGCCCGTGGAGATAAATCGGCAAATATATTGCTGCTACAGATGTCGGAGAGCTTGCTGCCTATGTTTTCTTCTAAGATGCTTATGGTTTCACGGCTTACGTTTAAGTCTTTTATCCACTTTGAGTTTGTTTTTGTGAATGGTGTAAGTTGATGGTGTAGTTTCATTTTTTTGCAGGTAAATGTCCAATTTTCCCAACACCATTTGTCAAAGAGGCTGTCGTTACTCCATTGTATGTTCTTTTCTCCTTTGTAAATATCAGTTGTCCATAAAGCTGTGGGTTTATTTCTGGGTCCTCTGTTCTGTTCCATTGATCTATGTGCCTGTTCTTATGCCAGTACCAGGCTATCTTGAGTATAATGGCCTTATAGTAAACCTTGATATCTGGAAGAGTGATACCTCCTGCTTTATTTTTTCTTTTTAAGATTGCTGAGGCTAGCCTGACCTGGGGTGGCGCAGTGGATAAAGCGTCGACCTGGGAACACTGAGGTCGCCAGTTCAAAACCCTGCTCTGGTTCGGTCAAGGCACATATGGGAGTTGATGCTTCCAGCTCCTCCCCTCTTTCTCTCTTTCTTTCTCTCTCTCTCTCACTCTGTGTCTTCTCTCTAAAAAAAAAAAAAATGAATAAAATAAAAATAAAATAAAAGATTGCTGAGGCTATTCGTGTTCTTTTTTTGTTCCATATAAGTTTTTGAAATATGTATTCTATATCTTTGAAGTATGTCATTGGTATTTTAATTGGTATTGCATTGAATTTATAAATTGCTTTGGGTAATATAGACATTTTAATGATGTTTATTCTTCCTAGCCATGAGCACGGTATATGCTTCCACTTGTTTGTATCTTCCTTGATTTCTTTTATCAATGTTTTATAATTTTCCGAGTACAAGTCCTTAACCTCCTTGGTTAAATTTACTCCTAGGTACTTTATTTTTTTGGCTGCAATAGTGAAGGGGATTGTTTCCTTAATTTCTTTTGCTGACAGTTCATCGTTGGTATATAGAAATGCCTCTGATTTCTAAGTATTAATTTTATATCCTGCCACCTTGCTGAATTCATTTATAAGGTCCAGTAGTTTTTTGACTGAGACTTTAGGGTTTTCTATGTACAATATCATATCATCTGCAAATAGTGACAGTTTTACTTCTTCTTTTCCAATTTGGATGCCTTATATTTCTTCTTCTTGTCTGATTGCTGTAGCTAGAACTTCCAGAACTATGTTGAATAAGAGTGGTGAAAAGGGGCACCCCTGCCTGGTTCCTGATCTTAAGGGGATTGCTTTTAATTTTTGTCCATTTAGTATGATATTTACTGTGGGTTTTTCATAGATGGCCTTTATCATGTTAAGGAATGTTCCTTCCTGTATTTCCACTTTACTGAGAGTTTTGAGCATGAATGGGTACTGCATTTTATCAAATGCCTTTTCTGCATCTATTGAAATTATCATGTGATTTTTGTCCTTCCTTTTGTTTATGTGATGAATCACATTGATTGATTTGTGAATATTGAACCAGTCTTGCCTCTCCAGAATAAATCCCACTTGATCATGGTGTATGATTTTTTTTATATATTGCTGGATCCGGTTGGCTAATATTTTGTTGAGAATTTTAGCGTCTAAATTCATCAGGGATATAGGCCTATAATTTTCTTTCTTTGTGTTGTCTTTGCCCGGTTTTGGGATCAGAATTATGCTCGCCTCATAAAAGGAGTTCGGAAGTCTTCCTTCCTCTTGAATTTTTTGAAATAGCTTGAGGAGGATAGGAGTTAGTTCTACTTTGAATTTTTGGTAGAATTCACTTGTGAAGCCATCAGGCCCAGGACTTTTCTTTTTTGGGAGTTTTTTGATAACTGTTTCGATCTCATTTGTTGTAATTGGTCTGTTTAGGTGTTCTGATTTTTCCAGATTGATTTTTGGAAGGTTATATGATTCAAGAAATTTGTCCATTTCACCAAGATTGTCTAATTTTTTGGCATATAGTTCTTCATAGTATTTTCTTACAATGCTTTGTATTTCTATTGTGTCAGTTGTTATTTCTCCACTGTCCTTTCTAATTTTATTTATATGAGTCCTCTCTCTTTTTTTCTTGGTGAGTCTAGTTAAAGGTTCATCAATCTTGTTTACCTTTTCAAAGAACCAGCTTCTGGTTTCATTGATCCTCTGTATTGTTTCCTTAGCCTCTATGTCATTTATTTCTGCTCTGATCTTTATTATTTTCTTCCTTCTACTTGTCTTGGGTTTTATTTGTTGTTGTTTTTCTAGTTCTTTTAGATGCAGGGTCAGGTTGCTTATTTGAGCTTTTTCTAGCTTCTTAATATATGCCTGTAGTGGAATGAACTTCCCTCTCAGAACTGCTTTTGCTATGTCCCATAAATTTTGAGTTGATGTATGCTCATTATCATTTGTTTCTAGAAACTTTTTTATTTCTTCTTTAATCTCATTGTTAATCCATTTATTATTTAATATCATGCTATTTAGTTTCCAAGTGTTTGAGTATTTTTCAGTTTTTTTTTTGTGTGTGGTTAATTTCTAGTTTCATGGCATTGTGATCAGAGAAAATGCTTGATATGATTTCAATCTTTTAAAATTTATTGAGACCATATTTGTATCCTAACGTGGTCTATCCTAGAAAACGTACCATGAGCGCTTGAGAAGAATGTATATTCTACTGCTTTAGGGTGAAAAGTTCTGAAGATGTCTATTAAATCAAGTTGATCTAATGTATCCTTTAAGTCTGCTCTTTCTTTATTAATTTTCTTTCTTGAGGATCTATCCAGTGTTGTTAGAGGGGTATTGAAATCTCCTACTATTATAGTATTGCTGTTAATCTTGTCCTTTATATCCATCAAAGTCTGCTTTATGTATGTCGGGGCTCCTATATTAGGTGCATAGATATTTATAATAGTTATATCTTCCTGTTGAATTGTTCCCTTTATCATTATGTAGTGTCCTTCTTTATCTCTTACTACAGCCTTTGTTTTAAAGTCCATTTTTTCAGATATAAGTACTGCTACCCCGGCTTTTTTTTCATTTTTGTTTGCGTGAAATATTTTTTTCCATCCTTTTACCTTCAGTCTATGTGCATCTTTTGTTTTAAGGTGTGTCTCTTGTAGACAGCATATGTATGGGTCCTGTTTCTTTATCCACGCAGCTACCCTATGTCTTTTGATTGGATCATTTAATCCATTTACATTTAAGGTTATTATTGATATGTAGTTGTTTATTGCCATTTTATTCTTTAAAGGTGTATTCTTCTTTTGCTCTATTCTTTCCTCCCTTTAAACTGTTCACAACAGGCCCCTTAGTAACTCTTGCAGAATGGTTTGGTTTTTATGAATTTCTTCATGCTTTCTTTTTCTGGGAAGCTCTTTATTTCTCCTTCAATTTTAACGTTATCCTTGCTGGATAAAGTAATCTTGGTTGTAGGTTCTTGTTCTGCATTACTTTGATTATATCTTGCCGTTCCCTTCTGGCCTCAAGTGTTTCTGTTGAGAAGTCCGATGTCATCCTTATGGGGGCTCCTTTGTAGGCGATAGCCTTTTTTTCCCTAGCCGCTTTTAAAATTTTTTCTTTATCCATTAGCTTTGGTATTTTAACTATGATGTGTCTTGGTGTAGATCTTTTTGGGTTTCTCTTTAATGGAGTTCTGTGTGCTTCTTGATTTTGTGGAGTGTTTCCCAGCCTTAATTTAGGGAAGTTTTCTGTTATGATTTGATTGAACAAAGTTTCCATTTCCTGTCCTCTCTCCTCTTCTTCAGGCACCCCTATGATGCGAATGTTGTTTTTCTTCATGTTGTCACAAAGCTCCCTTAGAGTTTCCTCACATTTTTTGAGTCTCTTTTTCTTTTTCTTCTCTGCTTCTGTGCCTTTGTTTATTGTGTCCTCTAACTCGCTTATTCGATCCTCAGCGTGATTCATCCTGCTTTTAATTCCTTCCATTTTGGTCTTCAGTTCTGATACTGTATTTGTCATTTCTGTCTGATTCTTTTTTATTATTTCAATTTCGTTCTTTATACTTGTTATCTCTTTATTTAGGTGTTCATAATGACTATCCATTGTTGCTCTAATTTCTTTGAACATCCTTACTATCATTATTCTAAATTCTGCATCTGGTAATTTGGTTATATCTGGTTCATTCAGGTCCTTTTCTGGGGATTTCTCTTGATTCATTTGGTTTGCATTTCTCTGCTTGCCCATTTTGTCTGTGTATAAGCAAGTTGTGGCCACTGGAGTCCAGTAGGTGTTGCCTTTGTGTTCTCTAGGTGTGGTCTGTCTGCAGGCCTGCCACTCCCTCTGCTGCTGGCTGTTGGGTATGGGCGTTGCTAGCGCCGGCCCACAGTGGCTTTTGCTGTGATTTCTGCCTCTCCTCTGTGGGAGGGGCTGTCACTCAAGCCACAAGCCTCAGCACCAAGGGTAGACGTGAGCACCTTTGCTCTGCTGCGGACCCAGCCTGTTTCCAGACTTTCGCCCAGAACCCGCAGTCAGAGCGTGGTCGCCACAGTTTCGCGGGTTGGGCGGGGCTTTTGACGTGCTCTCAGCTGTAAGCCTTTGCCCATCCATAGCTTTAGCCCCGCCCTCGAGGCCAGGGCCCTTCTGCGCAGGGTCGCAAACTAAGGTTTATTGGGCCGGGCGTGTTTGCTGGCGTGAGCTCAGCCTTGAGCTTCTGCTGTCCCGGACTCCTCCCCCGCCCCCGCATTTGGAGCTTGCTCGTGCACGTAGAATGACAAACCACGGTTTCTCTGGCCGGGTGGGGATAGTAGCGTGGGCTCAGCTGTGAGCTTCTGCTTGTTTTGGGGTCTACCCCACCCCCGCGTTTGGAGCTCGCTCGTGCACGTAGAACGGCAAACCGCGGTCTCTCCGGCTGGGCGTGGCTGGTAGCGTGAGATCAGCTGTTAGCCCGCACCCATCCCTGGTCCTAGCCCCGTCCCCGCGGTCAGGGCTTTCGCATGGTCGCAGAGCATATCTCTGCCCTTTCCTGGCCTCCCGCTTTGTCCCCACAGGTGGGATTACAGGCGGGCCGAAGCTTCCGGACCGCTTTCGCGTGTCCACTCCGCCCTTGCTGGGCCAGACCGAGCTCACACCGGCTTGGCCTCTGCCCATGCCGACAGAACCGTGTTTCAGCGTCCTGCCGCCACCAGACGCTTCAGCAACCCTCAGCAGAGTAGGAAGGGCTCTAATACTCCACACTGTAGGCCTGGGAGCTCCCTCACTTGTTTCACAGCTCAAAACTGTCCAAACGCCTCTTCTAGGCTCTGGGACTGTAGGCTGGGGCTTGGTTCCTGGGACCCAGGTCTCTCTTCGCCAAACTCTCCTCCTGCCACGCGGGTCTCTCCAGGCTGCCGTTCACTCCGGGGAGCTGGGCAGCCCTCTTCGAGTTTTTGCTATTCCTACCAGTCTCAATGTGGCTTCTTCTGTGTTCCTTGGTTGAAGAGTCCACTTAGTTTAGTTCAAAGTTGGTTTATCCAGATTATGGTTCTTAAAATTGAGTTTTAATCCACTTTGGTTCTGGGAGTTGGAAGTTGGTACGTCCGCCTACTCCGTTGCCATCTTGCTCTTCTCCCTGACCAGGTGGTGACACAGTGGATATAGCGTTGGACTGGAATTCAGAGGACCTGGGTTTGAGATTTTGAGGTTGCCAGCTTGAGCACGGGATGATCAGGTTTGAACAAAGCTCACCAATTTGAGTTCAAAATCGGTGGCTCGAGCAAGGAGTCACTTGGTCTGCTGTAGTCCCCTTCCTGCAACAGCTGAATTTCCCTCGGCCAAGCCCTGTCCCACATCTCTGCCTCAGTCCCACCTCTCACCACTCTTAGAATGGTCTTTAACTCTTCTCATTTTCTCCTGTTCTTCATGTTATTTTATTTTATCATTTCTTTTTTTCATAAGTGAGTAGTGGAAGGCAGAGCGACACACTCCCATATATGCCTTGACAGGGATCCACCTGGCAAGCTCCCATATATGCCTTGACAGGGATCCTCTGCCCATCTGGAGCCTTGCTCCGTTGCTCAGCGACTGAGCTATTTGCTCCAACCGAACCATGGCTGAAGGGGAGGGGAAGAGAAAGAGGGAGGGAGGGAGAAGGGACATGGGACAAGGGGACAGGTGGAGAAGCAGATGGGTGCTTATCCTGTGTGCCCTTACTGGGAATCAAACCCAGGACTTCACATGCTGGGCTGATGCTCTATCACTGAGCCAACTGGCCAAGGCCTCATTTTTTATTTTTCAGTTACAGTTGACATACAATACTATATTCAAGGTGTACAACCCAGTAATTAGACCATTATATAACTTACTAAGTGATCATCCTAATAAATCTCACACCCATCTGACACCATACCTACTTACTAGAATATTGACCATATTCACACACCCCCCCCATGACTGTTCTGTAACAACTAATTTGAATTTCTTAATCCCTTCACCTTTGTCAGTCATCGTCCCAATTCCCTCCCTTCTGGCAATCATCAAAATGTTCTCTATGAGTCTGTTTCTCTTCAGGTTGTTAATTTATTTTGTTTTTAATTTTTTGATATTTAATCTTTAACTTTTTTTATTGATTGATTTTAGAGAGAGAATAAGACAAACATCAATCTGTTCCTGTATGTACCCTGATGGGATTGAACCCGCAAGCTTTTCATGTCAGGATGATGCTCTAACCAACCAAGCTATTCAGTCAGGGTTTATTTTGTTTTGTTTTTTTAGATTCAATTGTTGATAAATATGTATTTACTGACATTTTATTGTTCATATATTTTATCTTGTTTTCTTCTTGAGAAGTATGCCGAGTAGGACGTTTCATCCTCGGCTCCTGCACAGCCAGGTGCAGTAGCCAAGGATAAAACATTTTCATACTGTGGACACTCTGTGCCGGAGGTCTGTAGCCCAAAACAACAGAACTGTGGCACAGTGCGCCTAGTTCTGAGACTTCCGGTTAGGCTGTTTTTCTCCAAGTGACACACCACCCGAGTTATGCTCGGTTTTTTGGCGAATTTTGACACACCAAGCTCAAAAGATTGCCCATCGCTGCTTTAACATTTTATATAATACTGGTTTGGTGGTAATAAACTCCTTTGGCTTTTTCTTATCTAGGGAGCTCTTTATTTGTCCTTCAATCCTAAATGATAGCTTTGCTGGGTAAAGTAATCTTGCTTATAGGTTCTTGCTTTTCATCACTTTGAATATTTCTTGCCAACCTCCTCTGGCCTGCAAAGTTTCTGTTGAGAAATCAGCTGACAGTGTTATGGGATCTCCCTTATAGATAACTTACTGCTTTTTCTCCTGCTGCTTATACAATTCTCCCTTTCTTTAACCTTTAGCATTTTAATTATGATTTATCTGCATGTGGGCCTCTTTGAGTTAATCCTGTGTGGGACTCTGTGCTCCCTGGACTTGTATATCTATTTTCTTCACAAGGTTAGGGAAGTTTTCTGTCATCATTTTTTCAAATAGATTTTCAATTCCTTGTTCTCTCTCTTCTCCTTCTGGCACCCCCATGGTGTGAATGTTGGTATACTTGAAGTTGTCCCAGAGGCTCCTGACACTATTTTTTTTTTTGTGTGTGTGTGTGTGTGTGTCTGTGTGTGTGTAGGGGTTCTTTTATCTTTTTGCTGTTTTGCTTGGGTGGGTTTTTTTTTTCTTGTTTGTTTCTTTAGATTTCAAATTGCTGATTTCATTCTTGGCTTTATCTACTCTACTGTTGATTCCCTGTAAATTATTCTTCTTTTCAGTTAGTATGTTCTTTATTTCTGACTAGTTCTTTTTTATGTTTTCCGTGTCCTTTTTTATGCTATTCAAGTTCTCATTAAGCTCACCTTGTCTTCTAAGTTCATTGATAATCCTTTTTTAAAAAAAATTTTTATTAATTTTAATGGAGTGACATTAATAAAACAGGGTACATATGTTCAAAGAAAACATCTTCAGGTTATCTTATCATTCAGTTATGTTACATACCCATCACCCAAAGTCAAATTGTCCTCTGTCACCTTCTATCTGGTTTTCTTTGTGCCCCTCTCCTCCCTTCCCCCACCCATAACCACCACACTCTCATCCATTTCTCATAGTCTTGCTTTTATGACCCACCTATGTATGAAATCATGCTGTTCTCAGTTTGTTTCTGTTTTACTTATTTCAGTCCGGATAATGTTATCAAAGTCCATCCATTTTGTTGTAAATGATCCATTGTCATCATTTCTTATGGCTGAGTAGTATTCCATAGTATATATGTACCAAAGCTTTTTAATCCACTCGTCCTCTGACAGACACTTGGGCTGTTTCCAGATCTTCACTATTGTGAACAATGCTGCCATGAACATGGGGGCGCATTTCTTCTTTTCAAATAGTGCTATGGTATTCCTAGGGTATATTCCTAAAAGTGGAATAGCTAGGTCAAAAGGCAGTTCGATTTTTAATTTTTTTGAGGAATCTTCATACTGTTTTCCACAGTGGCTACACCAGTCTGCATTCCCACCAGAAGTGCAGGAGGGTTCCCTTTTCTCCACATCCTAGCCAGCACTTGTTCTGTGTTGTTTTGCTGATGGGTGCCATTCTCACTGGTTTGAGGTGATAACTCATTGTGGTTTTAATTTGCATTTCTCTAATGATTAGTGATGTTGAGCATTTTTCATATACCTATTAGCCATCTGTTTGTGCTCTTTGGAGAAATTTCTATTCATTTCTTTAGCCAATTTTTGATTGGATTGTTTGTCTTCCTGTTGTTGAGTTTTATAAGTTCTTTATAAATTTCGGTTATTAACCTCTTATCAGACTTTTTGTCGTATATGTTCTCCCATTGTGTGGTTTGTCTTTTTATTCTGTTCTTATTGTCTTTAGCTGTGCAAAAACTTTTTAGTTTGATATAGTCCCATTTGTTTATCTTGCCTTTTATTTCATTGGCCCGTGGAGATAAATCAGCAAATATATTGCTGCAACAGATGTCAGAGAGCTTGCTGCCTATGTTTTCTTCAAAGATCCTTATGGTTTCATGGCTTACATTAAATCTTTTATCCATTTTGAGTTTGTTTTTGTGAATGGTGTAAGTTGATGGTCTAGTTTCATTTTTTTGCAAGTAGATATCCAATTTTCCCAACACCATTTTTTAAAGAGGCTGTCTTTACTCCATTGTATGTTCTTTCCTCTTTTGTCAAATATCAGTTATCCATAAAGGTGTGGGTTTATTTCTGAGTTCTCTGTTCTGTTCCATTGATCTATGTGCCTGTTCTTATGCCAGTACCAGGCTGTCTTGAGTACAATGGCCTTGTAGTATACCTTGATATCCGGAAGAGTGATACCTCCTGCTTTATTTTTTCTTTTTAAGATTGCTGAGGCTATTCGTGTTCTTTTTTGGTTCCATATAAATTTTTGGAATATGTGTTCTATATCTTTGAAGTATGTCATTGGCATTTTAATTGGTATTGCATTGAATTTATAAATTGCTTTGGGTAATATAGACATTTTAATGATGTTTGTTCTTCCTAGCCATGAGCACGGTATATGCTTCCACTTGTTTGTATCTTCCTTGATTTCTTTTATCAATGTTTTATAATTTTCCGAGTACAAGTCCTTAACCTCCTTGGTTAAATTTACTCCTAGGTACTTTATTTTTTTGGTTGCAATAGTGAAGGGGATTGTTTCCTTAATTTCTTTTGCTGACAGTTCATTGTTGGTATATAAAAATGCCTCTGATTTCTGAGTATTAATTTTATATCCTGCCACCTTGCTGAATTCATTTTTCAAGTTCAGTAGTTTTTTGACTGAGACTTTAGGGTTTTCTATCTACAATATCATATCATATGCAAATAGTGACAGTTTTACTTCTTCTTTTCCAATTTGGATCCCTTATATTTCTTCTTCTTGTCTGATTGCTGTAGCTAGGACTTCCAGAACTATGTTGAATAAGAGTGGTGAAAGGGGACACCCCTGCCTGTTTCCTGATCTTAAGGGGGTTGCTTTTAATTTTTGTCCATTTAGTATGATGTTTGCTGTGCGTTTCTCATAGATGGCCTTTATCATGTTAAGGAATGTTCTTCCTGTATTCCCACTTTACTGAGAGTTTTGAGCATGAATGGGAGCTGAATTTTATCAAATGCTTTTTCTGCATCTATTGAAATTTTCACGTGATTTTTATCCTTCCTTTTGTTTATATGATGAATCACAATGATTGATTTGTGAATGTTGAACCAGTCTTGCCTCTCCAGAATAAATCCCACTTGATCATAGTGTATGATTTTTTTCATATATTGCTGGATCTGGTTAGCTAATATTTTGTTGAGAATTTTAGCATTTAAATTCATCAGGGATATTGGCCTATAATTTTCTTTTCTTGTGTTGTCTTTGCCTGGTTTCGGTATCAGAATTATGCTTGCCTCATAAAAGGAGTTTGGAAGTCTTCCTTCCTCTTGAATTTTTTGAAATAGCTTGAGGAGGATAGGAGTTAGTTCTACTTTGAATTTTTGGTAGAATTCACTTGTGAAGCCATCATGCCCAGGACTTTTCTTTGTTGGGAATTTTTTGATAACTATTTCAATCTCATTTGTTTTAATTGGTCTGTTTAGGTGTTCTGATTCTTCCAGATTGATTTTTGGAAGATTATATGTTTTAAGAAATTTGTCCATTTCACCTAGGTTGTCTAATTTTTTGGCATAGAGTTCTTCATAGTATTTTCTTACAATGCTTTGTATTTCTGTTGTGTCAGTCATTTCTCCATTCTCATTTCTAATTTTATTTATTTGAGTCCTCTCTTTTTTTCTTGGTGAGTCTAGTTAAAGGTTCATGGATCTTGTTTACCTTTTCAAAGAACCAGCTTCTGGTTTCATTGATCCTCTGTATTGTTTCCTTAGCCTCTATGTCATTTATTTCTGCTCTGATCTTTATTATTTTCTTTCTTCTACTAGTCCTGGGCTTTATTTGCTGTTGTTTTTCTTGTTCTTTAGATGCAGGGTCAGGTTGCTTATTTGAGCTTTTTCTAGCTTCTTTTGGTATGCGTGTATGCAATGAACTTCCCTCTCAGTACTGCTTTTGCTTGTGTCTCATAAATTTTGAGTTGATGTATGCTCATTATCATTCATTTCTAGAAACTTTTTATTTCTTCTTTGATCTCATTGTTAATCCATTCAGTATTAACATGCTATTTATTTCCATGTGTTTGAGTATTTGTCAGTTTTTCTTTTGTGGTTAATTTCTAGTTTCATGGCATTGTGATCAGAGAAAATGCTTGATAAGATTTCAGTCTCCTTAAATTTGTTGAGACCATTTTTGTGTCCTAACATGTCGTCTATCCTAGAGAATGTACCATGAGCACTTGCGAAGAATGTATCTTCTACTGCTTTAGGGTGAAAAGTTCTGAAGATATCTATTAAATTGAGTTGATCTAGTTTATCCTTTAAGTCTGCTGTTTCTTTATTAATTTTCTTTCTTGAGGATCTATCCAGTGATGTTAGTGGGGTATTGAAATCCCCTACTATGATAGTATTGCTGTTAATCTCGCCCTTTATATTCATCAAAGTCTGCTTTATGTATGTCGGGGCTCCTATATTTGGTGCGTAGATATTTATAATAGTTATATCTTCCTGTTGAATTGTTCCCTTTATCATTATGTAGTGTCCTTCTTTATCTCTTACTACAGCCTTTGTTTTCAAGTCCATTTTGTCAGATATAAGTATTGCTACCCCGGCTTTTTTTTCATTTTCATTTGCGTGAAATATTTTTTTCCATCCTTTTACCTTCAGTCTATGTGCATCTTTTGTTTTAAGGTGTGTCTCTTGTAGACAGCATATGTATGGGTCCTGTTTCTTTATCCATGCAGCTACCCTATGTCTTTTGATTGGATCATTTAATCCATTTACATATAAGGTTATTATTGATATGTAGTTGTTTATTGCCTTTTATTCTTTAAAGCTGTATTTTTCTTCTCCTATATTCTTTTCCCTTTGAACTATTCACAACAGGCCCCTTAGCATCTCTTGCAGAATTGGTTTTGTTTTAATGAATTTCTTGAGGCTATTTTTGTCTGGGAAGCTTTTTATTTCTCCTTCAATTTTAAATGTTAGCCTTGCTGGATAGAGTAGTCTTGGTTGTAGGTTTTTCTGCATTACTTTGAATATGTCTTGTCATTACCTTCTGACCTCAAGTGTTTCTGTTGAGAAGTCAGATGTCATCCTTATAGGGGCTCCTCTGTAGGTAATAGCCTTTTATTTCTCCAGCAGCTTTAAAAATTTTCTCTTTATCTCTTAGCTTTGATATTTTAAGTATAATGTGTCTTGGTGTAGATTTCTTTGGGTTTCTATTTAATGGAATTCTCTGTGCTTCTTGAACATGTGATACATTTTCCAGCCTTAATTTAGGGAAATTTTCAGCTATGATTTGATTGAACAAAGTTTCTATCTCTTGATATTTTTCCGCTTCTCAGGAACCCCTATGATGTGGATGTTATTTCTCTTTGTGTTGTCATAGAGCTCCCTTATGCACTGGGTGCACTACAGCTCAGACCCTAGTTTCCTCAGATTTTTTGAGTCTCTTTTCTTTTTTCTGCTCTGCTTCTGTGCCTTTGTTTATTGTGTCCTCTAACTCACTGATTCGATCCTCAGCTTCATCCATCCTGCTTTTAATTCCTTCCATTGTGGTCTTCAGTTCTGGTACTGTATTTGTCATTTCTGACCTTTTTATTATTTCAATTTCGTTTTTTATACTTTTTATCTTTTTATTTAGGTGTTCGTAATGAGTATCCATTGTTGCTCTAAGCTCTTTGAACATCCTAACTATCATTATTCTAAATTCTGCTTCTGGTAATTTGGTTATATCTGGTTCATTCAGGTCCTTTTCTGGGGATTTCTCTTGATTCATTTGGGCTCCATTTTTCTTCCTGCCCATTTTCTCTGTGTATAAGAAGGATGTGGCCACTGGAACCAATGGGTGTTGCACCTGTGTTTTATAGATGTGGTCTGTCTGCAGGCCCGCCACCCCCTCTGCCTCTGCCTAGGGTGGTTGGGTATGGGCATTGCCAGCGCCGGCTTACTGTTGCTGTTGCTGTGATTTCTGCCTCTCCTCCACAGGAGGGGCTGTGTTCTGGTGCCAGGCTCTAAAAGCCTCAGCCTGTCTGTGCCTTCGCCCCACCCCCACAGGTTGGGTTGCGCACTGCACTCAAGCCACAAGCCTCAGCACCAAGGGTAGAGGTGAGCACCTTTGCTCGGCTATAGACCCAGCCTGTTCCCAGGCTTTAACCCCCCCTCCGCAGTCAGGGCCGGCTCGCGCAGGGTCGCAGAGCAGATCTCTGCCCGTTCCTGGCCTCCCGCTTTTCTCCTGTAGGTGGTGCTGCAGCAGCTGCCGAACTGCTTTTGTGTGTTTCCCCCTCCACCGTCCTTCCAGCAAACCCTCAGCAGTATGGGTGGGTGCACTGCAGCTCAGACCCTAGTATTCCATACTGTAGTCCTGGAAGCTCCCTACATCTAAGCAGCTCTGCTCTAAGTGCCGCGGGGGAGCTTGTTTGGCTGCTGTCCTGTCTCCCTTTGCTGGTATTGCTAGTTCCAGGGGAAATACTCATTTTCAATTTGGGAATTGACTCAGCCCAGGCGTTAGGTTCGCTGTCCTTCAGATTGTTTCTCTCTGTGCCTTCTAGTCCCCATTTTCTTCCCGCTGCTCTGGTCCTCTCCTCTGTCCCCATTCCCCGTTCCCCGGAGCCCCGGGTGAGAGAGGTTTTCTGTGCTGTCACTTTAAGAAGAATCTTAGGTCTGAGAAAACTGTCTCTTTCTCACAAACAGTATTCTCACTTGTTTCACAGCTCAATACTGTCCAAACGCCTCTTCTAGGCTCTGGGGCTGCAGGCTGGGGCTTTGTTCCTGGGACCCAGGTCCCTCCCTCTCTGCCAAACTCTCCTCCTGCCACGCCAGTCTTTCCAGGCTGCTGTTCGCTCCAGGGAGCTGGGCAGCCCTCTTCGCGTTTTTGCTTTTCCTACTAGTCTCAATGTGGCTTCTTCAGTGTTCCTTGGTTGAAGAGTCGACTTACTTTATTTCAAAGTCGGTTTATCCAGATGATGGTTCTTAAAATTAAGTTATAATCCACTTTGGTTCTGGGAGTTGGAAGTTGGTACGTCCGCCTACTCCATCGCCATCTTGCCGTCCCTGATCATCCTTTTAACTATTGTTTTGAAATCTGCATCTTGTAGATTACTTATTTCCATTTTGTTTAGTTATTTTTCTGGAGTTTTATTCTGTTTTTTAATTTGGGGCATGTTTTTTTGTCTCCGCAATTTGACAGCCTTCCTGTGTTTGTTTCTATGTGTTAAAGTTTCTACATCTCCTGGGCATGTCAGAGTGTGGCCTAATGCAGCAAGAGTCCTGTAGGGACAAGTGGCACAGCCTCATCAGTCACCCAAGCAGAGTGCTCCAGATGCGCCCCTGTGTTGGCTGTGTACACCCTCCTATTGTAGTTGAGCCTTGATTGCTGTTGGTACATTGTGGATGAAATTCACCTCCAGACTGGGACCAGTGTGGAGAACTGGCTGTGCAGGGGCTCACTCCACAGAGCAGGACTTGCCTGCTAAGTCTGCCCGTTGAGTGTGTCGCTTATGGATATGGTTAGGTGGTACTCTGATGTGGTCTGAAGCTGTCCACAGGGTGCACTGGCTCTGGGGCCTCCGGGGAGGTGCAGGCAAATGTCAGCTGCTATCTATGTTCTGCCTGGGTTCCTGAGCATGAGCTACAATAAAGATGACTGCTATGTGTGCTGGGCTTGCAGGTGCCCAGGAGAGGCCAAGTTCCAAACCAAAGGCAGCTGCTACTAGTTCCATGCCTGGGGGAAGCAAGAGATATAGGGCACACTGAGGCCAGATGCTCCTTGTTTGAGATATTTTAGTAAAGTCTGAGGCTTGAGCTAAGACAGACCATTCATATGGAAAAGCCATCATAAACAGCTTGGGTTAGCCTGCGAATTGGTTGGGATAGGTCTCAGAGAATCACTAGGGTGGGATGAACAGTGATAGCCAGGTTGATAGAGACTCAGCTATGGCACCTGCCTGCTGGCTCCGTGGGGTGGTGGGTAGGGGGGTTCTTATCAGAGAACAATGGCCTCTATCAGCGCTTCTTTCTGGGAGAAAGCTACCCCTCACCCCCCAGCTTTGGCTTGATGCCAGGCAATTCAGTTCCTCCTGGGTTGTCCCTGGTGCCTTTCAAGCTACTGCCCCAGCGCTGGAACTCAGAGGAGTGAGGCCAAGTGAGTACCTGCAAAGGACCCTTACATGAAGCTACCTGGGACTCCAGCAGCCCTTTGTCTCACTCAGCCACACTTCCCACTTGTTTTTACAGCCAGAAGTTTTTTTGGGTTTTTTTTTGTTGTTTGGTTTTTTTTTTACAGGGACAGAGAGAGGGATAGATAGGGACGGACAGACAGGAACGGAGAGAGATGAGAAGCATCAATCATTAGTTTTTCGTTGCCGTTGCAACACGTCAGTTGTTCATTGATTGCTTTCTCACATGTGCCTTGACTGTGGGCCTTCAGCAGACCGAGCAACCCCTTGCTAGAGCCAGCGACCTTGGGTCCAAGCTGATGAGCTTTTGCTCAAGCCAGATGGACCCACGCTCAAGCTGGCGACCTCGGGGTCTTGAACCTGGGTCCTCCACATCCCAGTCCAACGCTCTATCCACTGCGCCACCACCCAGTCAGGCACAGCCAGAAGTTTTGAGGACTTCTCTTCCTGACACTGGTACCCTGGGCTAGGGGCCTGGTGTGGGGCTGAGACCCCTTGTTCCTCAGGGAATCTCCACAGCTGAGCTATCCCTCCCGGTTTTTGTCCAGCACACATGGGTGTGGAACCAGCCCATTCCCCGTCTTCACTGCTCCTACCAGTCTGCATGTGGCTTCTTTATACCCTTAGCCTTAGAATTTCTGTTCCGCTAGACTTTAGGTGGTTCTGAATGTTAGTTCTGTAGGTGAGTTGTGATTTTGAGATGACTGTGGGAGGATGCCAGTAGCACATTCGCACATTTTCCTATGCTGCCATCTTGACTAAAAATTCTCAATCTGTTATTATATATATTGATGGAACCAATAATTTCAGTCTGCACTCACATCCAAAAGAATTGCTGTCTTTCAGGAACTGGTTAACCCTCCCACCAGTTTTAGACATCATGTGCATGTAGCCTTACCATATTTCAGGGATAAAGATTTCTTTACAAAGACCAGTGCCGTTCCTTGTGTTTTGGAGCCTTGTTGAGGTTAAGTCAATTTATCTGGTTTGGTGATGATGGGTTGAGTGGAGTTGTCTAAAGATGTTCAGAATATTGCTTTCCAGTGTAAAAATAATTGGTAGAAATATGCAAAGTGGGCGCAGTGCTAGGCTGGTTAACTGTTAATTGAATCATAAAATTTGATAATTCTTTTAAGAATATAGTATATGTTTTTTACGAAATTTTGTTTCCATGTTTATTTTAATAGGATGAAAGTTAAAAAACTGCCCATGATTCTAGCTCTACACCTGAAGAGATTTAAATACATGGATCAACTTCATCGATACACAAAACTTTCTTACCGAGTAGTTTTTCCTTTAGAACTTCGTCTCTTTAACACTTCAGGCGATGCAACCAATCCTGACAGAATGTACGATCTTGTTGCTGTCGTGGTGCACTGTGGGAGGTAATGAGTGTGTGTGGCTGGCGGTGAGAGTGTGTGGCTGCTGGTGAGCAGCCTTCCTCTGGGTGTTCCTGAGGGGCTCCAGGGTGGACAGTTCAGAGGTTCTCATCCAGATACATTTTATTTCCTCCTTAAAATCTGTACATCAAAATACGTATTATATTACTGCCCAAATTTGACTTTTAATTAAGTTTATTAGGGTGACACATGAATTAGTTAACATGTAACTTTCAAGTGTACAGTTCTATAGTACATTATCTTGCTACTCCATTGTGTGCTCACCACTCAGTCTGGTCTTCCTCTGTCTCCATAAATTTGACCCCCTTTTTACACTTTCTCCTCTCCCACCTACCCCACCCTTTAAATTTGGATTTTATTCTTATTGTTTGAATATTACTCTAAGAACTTTAAGGCCTATTTATTTCCTCTTTTTTTTGTTTTTTTTTTTTCTTGTTTGTTTGTTTTTTGGTAAAAATGCTGGTGCCTAAATAGATTTACAAAACAAATTATTTCTGAGATTCATTGGATATGTTCATTGTATAAATAGTTGTGAAAACCATTTAAAATGGCTTTGGAAATAACCTGCAAAGGTAAGTTTTCTGATTTTTCTTCCGTGTGTTTACTTCCTGTCAGCTGATTTAGAGTCACACTAAATTTTGTATGTTTGCATCCTAACTTATAATATAGCTCACATTATTAAACTACACATGGTCAGAATTTATATTTGAAACATACAGTCTTCATTTACTGTTGAAAATTTCTTGTAATAATGTAAGACAAGGCACTCCTGTTTCCTGGGGTGCAGAAACTTATATTAACGGTATGTTTTATCCAACATAAAATAACCCAGCCCTTTAGTTTTAGCTGTCCCTTGCAGCTAGCTCTGTCAGAACAGGTAAGAACAGTTGGAAGTCGCTCTGCCCTAACAGTTTGGGCTTGCACTGCCCACCCTGGCCTATCTCCCCGTGTACTTTATACTCGCTCTCGTTTCTTTCCCATTTTTGGAACCTTCCATTTCTAAAGTAAGAGTAATGACATGTGAACAGGAAAAAGTGAGAGATAACTTCACGAATACTTATTCAGTCAGGTTTTAGAGACAGAAACCTGGGGTTCAGTTCTCTTTCTGCTACTTCTGGTCAGTGTGACCTTATACAGAACTCCCTGAACGCTAGCTTTTTCTTCTATAAAAGGTAAATATATATTATCAGCTGCCTACTGCATTGTTAGTATTAAAAGGGAAATGCAAGTCACTTATCTGCTGCTACTGTTTTAACAATAATAGTATCATAAAATTTTAGCTTCTGCACCCTAACTTTACCACTTTGTAGCCTTTTCATATTCGGTAACAGTCTTGCCCATTTCAGTTCTCCAGGTTTGGAAATGGGTTTATTGCAAGATCTTAAACTCCAAAATGCCTCCTTACAGCCTGGGGCCCCTCCCCTCTCAGCCTTTTTAAAAAATGTAATTCACCCTTAACTCCTTTATAGCCTCTCGTCTCTTGACCTTTCTTTTTGACCCATTCGTCGGCCTCACGTGCTTCTTTCTCAGCCTTATTGCCAGTCAGTTACTAAAGCATGTTGTTTGTCGCAAGCACTGTGACATTCTCTTGCTGCCTGTGCCTGTCTCCAACCTTAGCTGTCAGAATGCTGCAGAAAATTGAGGGGTGCTCCTTGACTCCTCGCAGGCTGGCTGACTGCAGTGGGGCGCATTCCTGCATGAGTTCTTCACAGCAACGATTCACATTTCTCCCCACCACCATCTGATTCTCCCTTTTCTCTTGCTCTGGTCACCTTCTGCCTTCTTCCTGTCCCCTGTTCTGCCTGGAGAACTTCTGTGCATTTTCCTTGGTGCCCTTCTCTACAGCCTCCTTCTCCATTTGGTGCTGGGACTCTGTGTTCACGTACCTGCTAGGTGTGTGTTGCTGGTCGTGGCTTACTGCTTTGTAGTGTATTGTTTATATGTCTGTTTTCTTATGAGAATGAGCACTTTATAAAACAGGAAATAATTAGTCCATTAAATAAAGATGCTCATAATATTTTAATTATTTTCACTTTTATTTATGAGATTTGTCTGTAGATACATTTCATATCAGTACAAAGGGCTTACCTTTGTCTGCATCCTTTGACTACTGGGGGATCTCATGTTCAACATGTACGTGCCAGTCCAGTTTGCTCCCACTCTGTCCCCAATGCCTGGCAATATAGTAGGCTTCCAACAAATGTTTGCCGAGTTATTGAATATTACACTTGAAGCCCGTCTCCAACCCCAGCTCTTCTGTGTAATAACCTTTCTTGACTCCTCAGCCCTCTCTCCTGTCTCACAGTCCCTTGGACTCTGCTTTTACTTCCTGTTCTCTATATGCTTTTGGAGCTGTTCCCCACTGAGCTGGTACTGTCTCCAGGGCAAGATATTAACAGAGTCTCTGTGACCCCCAGCACAGTCATTTGTACACATATGGACTCATGCATCTTGAACTGAGCATGTTTTACATTCAGAATGCAAACCCCTAATAAACAACTTCCTTAGATATAAATCTATTACTTTTAGTTCTTCATCTTATTAGTAGTTTCTGTAATTAGCTTTTTTCTACAGTTCTTCAGACTAGCTCTTATCCAAAGGGGAAAGCTGCCTACCTTTTCAGTTTGATACCTACTCATCCTCAGCCCACTTGCTTCCCTCAGAAATTTTTTATTTAAATCTTTTATAGAAGCAAATTTAAAAATAGTTAAAATTACTACAAAGACAATAAAGAATTTTAATAGCATAACTTTCTATAAATAGAATAATAGCTCTCAAAGTAGAGTACTAATTATTTGATTTTAAAACTGAATGCCAATTTAAACTTATGTAGCTTGATTAAAGGAGGGAACAAATAGGTAAGGAGTATTTTTATGTTTCGGCTTTTCTACTTTATAAACATGAAATTTAGGGTATAGAAGAGTAATATTAATAAACATTTTATAAAATTAACTTTTCTTTCTCTTTATTTCAGTGGTCCTAATCGAGGCCATTATATTGCAATAGTTAAGAGTCATGACTTTTGGTTGTTGTTTGATGATGATATTGTAGAAGTAAGTAATTTCTTCATTTTCTTATTTTTTTTAAAGTTGTGTATGTCTTTTACTGTTCACTTTTTTCTCCCACCTTCTTATTCATATATGACAGGTGATAAGTAAGTACTAGAGAAATGTCTAGGTCTTTAGATTGTAATTGAATTTCTACTTGTACTTTCTAACATCAAGTCCCAGTGCTTGAATTGTCAGCTGACCTTTACAGTATATAAATAAAACAAGAGATAGTTTTTTAAAAAGTTCTATTTTTAAAGAAGAAATGCATTGAGCTATAATATACCCGTAGTAAAGTACACAAATCTTAAGCAACAACTTGATGAATTTTTGCATGGGCTGCACAAATGCCATACCTACATGTGCATACACACATCCAGATCAAAGTATAGTAGTACATTTTCAATACAGCAACAAGCTCCCTTATGCCTCTTCTTGGTCAGCACCCATAGCTTTCTTTCCCTCTACTCACCTTCCCTTGAGACCTACTGTTTTTACTTTTATCATTATGATTAATATTGCCTGTGTTTGACCATAAATGAATTTATGAAGTATGAGTATGATTTCTTTTGTATCTGGCTTTTTTCACTCATCATCATATCTGTGAGATTTGTTCTTGTGGCCTGTAGTGGTAATTCTTTATTGCTATGTAATTTTTCATTGTATGAATATACCAAGTTAAAAACTTGGCCTTTTGTCCATTATTGACTATTATGAGTAAACTCCCTTGATTATCCTTGTACAGGTCATTTGCTGGACATATGCACACATTTTCTTGGATGTATGTATTAGATTTGACCACATGGAGTTGTCATTTTACAGGTCTCAAATAGTTGATTATTACTGGTTTCATGTAGTTTGGCCCAGTGGTTTTTAACTGCTGGTCTGTGAACCAATGCCAATCCCCAGGTTGAAAACCACAGGTTTAGCCAATATGTAGGAATAAAATTCCTGGATCAAAGGGTAGTAGATGGTATGGTCAGCATTAGAAGATAATGCTAAACATTTTCTCAGTGTGTATGTACAATTTTATATTTCCCCCCAGCTATGTGTGAGAATTGTCATTGTTCTATATTCTCACCAACACTTGTTATTATCAGCCTTTTTAATTAAAGCCATTTTAGTTGTGCAGAGCTATGTTATAAATGAAAAAAGTGGAAGGCATGTTTCTAAACAATGTTGAAGGTTTTACTGGATTTACGCAGTTCAAGGAGCTTATTTATGTGCTAATGTTTACATTTTGCCTCCCAGAAAATAGATGCACAAGCTATTGAAGAATTCTACGGGTTGACATCAGATATCTCAAAGAACTCTGAGTCTGGTTACATCCTTTTCTACCAGTCTCGGGACTGAAGGGGAACCGTGATGAAGAGATTTCTGCCTCATTTCTTCTCTGGTTATTATGGGAAGGATCAAGCACTGATTTTTCAAGGAAAGAGAAATGCAGGAAGCTCGGGGCAGTAGCACACTTTGAACACAATAAAGCAAAGACTATGGATTCACAAGCTCTTCCTGTCATGGTAGTTGATTTATTTGCTCAGGTATCCTGCTATTTGTATAGTTCCATTCAACAAGGAAGTGAAATCAGTGATAGCAGCTCCTCCTGTAAAACAGCCTTCCGAAAATTGACATGCATGTTCTCTGTATTGCACCAGTAATGACTTAAACTCCTTGGAGTACAGTAGGAGGAATAGGAACTTGTGCTGGGTTGTGCTGATAACTGCCGGAGATGATAGAGACCCTGCACACGTGTGCCTGTGCTGAATGTGCAGAAAGAAGAAGTGGTGGTCTTTCACGCGTAAACCAGAAATAACAGTGTGTCCATAAAGTCATGGTGCATGTCAGTCCTGTGACCGGCCAAAAGTACACCATGACTTCACGGACACACTGTACTTTTGGGCCCAGCACTTGCAGTTGCCTTCCTGATGTAAAAACTAACAGGTAGCTAGAATCCAGTGTCAGGAAGACAAATAATGTTTTGCTTCTCTGAAGAAGCTTTTAATAATATACAGTATATGTATATGTAGGGAACAATTGGTCAAAAGTGGCTTTTTGTTTCCCCAAGGGGAAAGACTGGCTTTGTAATTATAATGTTTTTCTTTATTTATTTTACTTAAACTGGTAGAGTCTAAGTATTGTATGAAGTGCCCATGATTCTGTCAGTAAACTTGAGCATATTTTTACTAGCTTTTGTCAGTTTAATTAGTCTTTTTGTTTGTTTCTATTTAAAGGTGAATTTTAAACTATTTTAAATCAGTAAGATACCTTAAGAAAGATTGCAATGGGAGGAGGTTATAAATACTCTTTTTCAGGAGGAACTGATATCTCTGGCTAATTAAGCATCTTTTGTTATAGTTTATAAGTCAGTGATTTTATTCAGCTTTAATTTCAGTAAAATAAGAAACTATAAAAAATTCCCTCTAGTAGTTGGAATGATAAAAGACATTCTGGTGCAGTGGTGGTATGTATACCAGTCTTTAGAATTCTTAAATACTCTAATGTTTCAAGTTGAGGCCGTGTCTGGAAGATTCATGTTGTAGCAGTTATGTTATTTTCAAGTGTCATTCTTTACCTTGGGAAGAAGGAATCATGGCCCCGGCAGCGGGGGTCACTAGCCACACAACCCTTTGAAAGTTAACTTTGAATGAAAACGACCAGGAATACATGAACAAGTCCTTTTCCCTCTATTTTTGCAAACCCAACTGGAGGAGTGTTTGGAAATTAACTAAGAAGTAACATATGTAATTAAAATTGTGTAAATTATTGCAGTTGACACTTCCATGAATACTCTGACAGTGGCCAAATGTCACTTGCAGAAAAGAGTATATATATTCACAGTAATAGCAGTCGGGCTTTGGATATTCTTCATCAGAGACAGGCAGTAATTTTTTTTAATTACCGCAATTTTCTAAACTTATTTTACTAATATTGTTGAGTATGAAAAAACAATAAAGAATCTTTTTGTCTGCTGCTATTATTAACATTTATTATCTGTATCTTTTAGCTCAGGAAATGACTTCATCTATTCATTCCATGAACATATTTTTAACAGGGTCACTTAGCTAATTGGGCTGCTTAACAGATGTGCTGGGAGAAAATTAGGATGTATTTTGACAAATTGCTTTTTAAGGTATAGTGTCTGAAGCCTTATCCTGGTAATCGTTTTGTACAAATCAGCCTGGCTGATATACCACCATTGCACAGAGAATCACAACCAAGAATGTGGGGAAGGCTTAGCAGTGGAACTGTGGATACCATTTTTTTATTTTGAGGGCTAAACCAAATTGTCTTGGAATTTAAAGCTGCATCTCCGTTGTGGCTTTCAGCACAGAGAAGGGGAGTAAAGTGAAGCTGGGTCAATTGTTACATGTCAGGCCACAGCATGTATAGGAAAGATAAATGAAGTCATTTGCATAAAAATACAGCATTGGAATACTATGTGTTGTTTTTACATTGTGCATTTTAAAAAACGTAGTAAAAGCTGTGGCTAAATTTCCTATTAAAGTAAGTGCTGGCGTTCTTATTGAGTTCCACAGTAGACACACACTGTTCATATCTACCCTGTATTCAATAGTATGATTTGTCAAAGGAGGGACTGAGGTAATTGTTCTCAACTTACTTTTTACTCTTAGTATGCACTGCGTCTAAGTAAAATGTTTGAAAGCTTATCAGAAACTTAATATACTTTAAAAACATATAGGGTTAAGGCTGGGGAAAAAGTGCAGATACAGCCTGACCTGTGGTGGCGCAGTGGATAAAGCGTCGACCTGGGATCACTGAGGTCGCCAGTTCAAAACCCTGCACTGGTCTGGTCAAGGCCCATATGGGAGTTGATGCTTCCAGCTCCTCCCCCCTTTCTCTCTCTCTCTCTCTCTCTCTCTCTCTCTCTCTCTTTCTCTCCCTCTCTCTGTGTCTCCTCTCTAAAATGAATAAAATTTAAAAAAAGTTTTTAAAAATAAAAGAAAAAGTGCAGATACAGTAAGAGAAGTGACCCGTATAGACAGCATTGTGAGTTTGTCTATTGGTCACCAGTGACTGAGATGAGGGGCAAGCTAAAGTTGTAAACAATGGTTGATTCCTGTCTATGTACATGGTCGTTGTGATGGCTGTCCCATATTTTTTATATTGGAAGAAATTTTTTTATAAATTATAGTAACTAAAAGTAAATATTCTAAATTAAGTCTCACTTGAAGTCATATGGCTTCTGTCTTGGCAACTTCACCCTTAGTGGATTATTTAAGACTGGATGTACGGCTCAGGCAGGAAAGAGGAGATATGTAATACATAGGTCTTGTTGCCTCTAGCCTTCAGTATAGGGGTTTTCTCTTTCCTGATGGCAGTAGAAAGACCTCATTTTCATAACATACTACACTTGGTACTTTCTTTCAAGATACTTTTCATTAAAAGATTCTCATGAGGTATTTAACTGGGAGCTGGGAGGCTAAGGCGCTCAGGTCCTGGCTCTTCAGTGAATTTAACTGTGTGACCTTGGGCAAGTCACCTAACCTCTCTGCTTCAGTCTCCCTATCTTGTAAAGTGGGAGTAATACCTACCTCACAGGGTTGTTGTGGGGATTAATTAGATACAATGTCTGTAAAGCATCTAATGTTCTTGAAGAAGGCGCTATATAAACACAGAATAATATCTATTAAAGTTGGTTTATTTGTTGTGCGTGTGGGTTTTAAATGTATTTTTTCCTTTTTGCCTAAAGTATATTTGCAAATTAGAAGTACACACTTTGGAAATTGTCTTCCTACCTTTGCTCAAAAGTTACTACTTTTGTTAGCCAAAGAGATTTTTCCGTTTAGAATCAGAATCTTAGAGGGGAGAATACCTCTAAAGTCACTGTTCTTAGCACTCCTCCCGTCCAGTGCAGTAGTTGCTCCTGTAAAATCTGTACTTCAGTACTCGAAGCCTGTTCCATTGACGGGCTTGAGTAACTTGAATGGTTGTTTACGTCACCATTTTATGTTTTTGGAGACCTAAGATTGCATTTTATTTTTTAAGTGTCTGTATCACTCATGTACTTCATACTGAACTTTGAGTAATTGAAATTCTCTGTGTTCAAGAGTTTTCAGGAACTTTTGAGAAACCAAGACCGCCCCTCCTTTTTTTAAAGTTCCCTTGTTACCTGTTAACCTGTGCATGTATGTTTTAAAGCTTCTCCTTTGTGATAACCTACTACCTTTTTTTATCTCTAGAGCTGTTGAGTCGATATTGCAATAGGCCCTATCCACTATGCATCTCCAGAAACTGTTTCCATTAAACTATAACTCCCTCCCCCGCCCCCGACTGCTCTCCCCGACTTATAGGTCTTCCCTACTCTCTATCTTTATGGATTTTACTGCTCTAGGCACCTCATATAAATGGAATCATACAATATACGTCCTTTTCGTGTCCAGCTTATTTTACTTACCATGTTTTCAGGGTATATTAGTACTTAGCATGTGTTGGAATTTCCTTACCATTTTTTTTTTTTTTACAGGGACAGATAGAGAGTCAGAGAAAGGGATAGATAGGGACAGACAGACAGGAACGGAGAGAGGTGAGAAGCATCAATCAGTTTTTCGTTGCTGTTGCGACACCTTGGTTGTTCATTGATTGCTCTCTCACATGTGCCTTGATCGCAGGCCTTCAGCAGACCGAGCAACCCCTTGCTGGAGCCAGCGACCTTGGGCCCAAGCTGGTGAGCTTTTGCTCAAGCCAGATGGGCCCGCGCTCAAGCTGGTGAGTTCGGGATCTCAAACCTGGGTCTTCTGCATCCCAGTTCGATGCTCTATCCACTGCGCCACCACCTGGTCAGGCTAATTTCCTTACTTTTGAAGACAATAATATTCCACTGTATATGTACCGTGTTTTGTTTATCCATTTCTCTCTTCATGGACTATGGGTTGTATCCATCTCTTGGCTATTGTGAGGAGGGGGTGCTGTCAGGGGATTGGTAGTGGCCATACCAACCAGTGTGAGGTGGTATCTCAGCATGGTTTTGATTTGCATTTCCCTGATGATTAGTGATGTTGAGTATCTTTGCATGTGCTTATTGCATGTGCTTATCCATCTATAGATCTTTGGAGAAATGTCTTAAGTCTGTTATCCATTTTTTAAAATTGGGTTAGTTGTTGAGTTAGAGGTATTTTTATACATCCCAGATATTAATCCCATTTTAGATACATAACTTGAAAATATTTCCTTCCCATTCTGGGAGTTGTCTTTTTGTTCTCTTTGATACAAAAATCTTTTTAATTTTGATACAATCCAGTCTACCTATTTTTTTCTTTTGTTGGCTTTGCCTTTGGTGTTATATCTAAGAAATCATCACCAAATCCAATGTCATGAAGGTATTCCTCTATGTTCCTCATAGTTTTAGCTCTTACTGGATGTAGGTCTTTGATCCATTTTGAGTTAATTTTTATATGTGGTGTAGCTAACGGTCCAACTTCATTATTTTGTATGTGGCTGTCCAGTTTTCTAAGCACCACTTGTAACACTATTCTTTCTTCATTGAATGTTTTTGGCATCCTAGTCAAAAATCAAATGGGCCTGACCAGGCGGTGGCGCAGTGGATAGAGCATCGGACTGGGATGAGAAAGACCGAGGTTGCCAGCTTGAGCGCGGGCTCATCTGGTTTGAGCGAAAGCTCACCAGCTTGAGTCCAAGGTCACTGCCTCGAGCAAGGGGTTGCTCGGTCTGCTGAAGGCCCATGGTCAAGGCACATGTGAGAAAGCAATCAATGAACAACTAAGGTGTCAAAACGAAAAACTGATGATTGATGCTTCTCATCTCTCTCCATTCCTGTCTGTCTGTTCCTATCTATCCCTCTCTCTGACTCTCTCTGTCCCTGTAAAAAATAAATAAATAAAATCAATAGGCCATATATGCGAGGGTTTATTTTGAGGCTCCATTCTATTCCATTTGTCAATATGTCTGTCCTTATGCCAGTACCCCACTGTTTTCATTAATGTATCTTTGTAGTAAGTTTTGAAATCAGGAAGTGTAAGGCCTCCAGCTTTGCTGTTCTTTTTAAGATTATTTTGGCTATTCACAGTCCCTTGAGAGTTTATATAAATTTTAGGTGGGTTTTTAACTTTATGCAAAAATTGCTGTTGGAATTTTGATAGGGATTGCATTGAATCTGTAGATCACTTTGGGTAGTGTTGTCATCTTAACAATATGAAGTCTTCCAATCCACAAACACAGAATGTCTTTCCATTTATTTGTGTAATCTTTAATTCTTTTTCAGCAGTGTTTTATAGTTTTTAGTATACAAGTCTTTCACCACCTTGGTTGTTTATTACAAAGTATTTTATTATTTTTGATGCAGTAGGATTCTTTCTTAAACTATTTTTTGAATTATTTATTGTTACTGTAAAGAAGTGCAACTGATTTTTGTGTATTGATTTTTTATCCTGTAACTATGGTGAATTTGTTTATTCTAACAGTTTTTGGTGGACTCGAGGGTTTTTTTTACATATAAGATCATGTCATTTGCAAATAGACCATTTTACTTCATCTTTTCCAAATTTGGATGACTTTTATTTGTTTTTCTTTCCTCATTGCTCTGGCTAGACCTTCTAATACTGTTTTGAATAAAAGTGATGAAATTGGTCATCCTTGCCTTGTTTCTGATCTGAGAGGAAAAACTTTCAATTTTTCACCACTGAGCTGTGGGTTTTCTATGTATGGCCTTGATCATGTTGAAGTTTCTGTTTTAATTTGAGTGCTTTTATCAAGAAAGGGTGTTGAATTTTTTCAGGTGCTTTTTCTGTGTCATTGAGATTATTGTGTAGTTTTTTGCTTCATTTTATTAATGTGGCATATTATTGTGATTGCTATTTATATATTGAGCCATCCTTGCATTCTGGGGAATAAATCCTATTTGGTTATGGTGTGTAATTCCTTTAATATGCTGCTAAGTTTGTTTTGCTAGTATTCTGTTGATTTTTGCAGGAATATAAGGGATCCTGATTTATAGTGTTCTTGTATTATCTTTGTCTGGCTTTGGTATCAGGGTTTATAGTGGCTTCATAGAATGAAGTGTTCCCTCCTTTTTAACCTTTGAAAATGTTTGAGAGTATCAGAAGATTTTTACAAATAACTAAAACTTACATGCTCACTGTAGGTCATTATTAAAAAAGTTGAAGGCATAGTCTTTGCCTTAGAGATTTATCATCTAAGAAGAGTCAAAGAAAACAGGTTGCTAGTATATATACCTAAACATACACATATCTCTACAGAATAGATGGAGAATTGTTGGGTAGAAAGGTGTCACTGACAACGGCAGGTTTAGTCAGATTACTAGGCTCAGAGAGAATCTAGAAATCAAAAACAGTAAAAGGGACTAGGAACGCTAAATGTAAGACATTAAAGAACATTAACTCATTTTACTGCTTAATAGATTTTCTAAGCCTGCTTCAAAATGCTAATCCCCCCCCCCCATTTTTCTAAGGGAAGACTATATTCTCAGGAATTCTCACTCAAGCAGTTACTATGAGCCCCTGCTCCCTAAGGAAGTGAGCTTACTCTGCATCAGATAGCACTTACTATAATCTACTTTAACAATTGATTTCTTTTTAAAATTTTTTCACTGTTGACAGTGATTTGCCCTATAATTAAACTAACAAAATTTCATACCTCCTAATTGTTTTAAAAGAAGCAAAGCTCTTGACCCTGGCTCATTGGCTCAGCGGTAGAGCATCAGCCCGGTGTGTGGAAGTCCTGGGTTCAATTTCTGACCAGGGCATACAGGAGAAGCACCCATCTGCTTCTCGACCCTTCCCCCTCTTCTTTCTATCTCTTCCTCTCCTGCAGCAAAGGCTTCATTGGAGCAAAGTTGGCCTGGGCACTGAGGATGGCTCTATGGCCTCTGCCTTAGGTGCTAGAATGGCTCCTGTTGCAGTGGAGCAACAACCCAGATGGGCAGAGCATCGCCCCCTGGTGGGCATGCTGGGTGGATCCCAGTTGCACACATGCGGGAGTCTGTCTGTCTGCTGCTGTGCCCCCTGCCCCTCTGCTTCTCACTTTGGAAAAATACAAAAAAAAAAAAAAAAAGAAAGCAAAGCTCTTTTAAGATTGAGACAGTCCCGCTATCCTGATTTGCTAAATTATTCCCAAATCTGGATGATTAGCAAAATCATAGGGGGAATTTTATAAATGTTTAGATTCCTGAGATCCATCACCCAAGATTTTGATAAATGAGAGATAAATCTAGCTTTCAAAAGGTCCCAGGGGATTTTAATCTCCCAGGTGTAGGACTTCCTGGGTTAGAGTTTATCTGGAGTTCTGTAGTGTCATTTTTCTGTGTGGTTACTGCTCATCTGGAGTTGACTTGAGGAGTTGTCCCGAAACTAGAACCAAGTTACTTAAGAACTGGACACGGAAAATTGAAGGGGGGGGCATAAGGAGTAAAACACTTGTATTTACACATGGCATTGTAAGGGTTGCTGTCTGGAGAATGTTTTGCTTCTAGGATTGGATTGGGATGGAAATGGGAAAAGGACGGAGAGGTCATAGTACAAGAAAAAGCGTTGGTTGTTCAGCAGTGAGATGCTGACACTAACAAAACAGTGTCAGACTGATACCATTTGACTGTATGTGGGGTGTGAGTGTGGCTAGGATGTTGTGCTAGATAACCTTCATTTCAGCTTCTTCCCAGATGAAGCAGCAAAGACGGGGTCAATGGCAGAGCTGGCATCTCTCGAGCCATATTTTCTGTTCCAGGGCCCATAGTTCAACATCACACTGCACTTGATCCTTTAAAGCAGTGGGATATAGAGTTCTATCATTTACTATGGGAAGAATTTAAGTTGTTAGGTCATCACCAAGTCCCTGACTAGAGAGCTGGGTTGAACGAAATACTAGTCTCTAGATTCCAAAAGTGGCAGAAGTTGAGTTTCAGTTTAAGTGGGTGCAGTGGCTTTGGGTGAGTCTATACTATATCACTTTGTACCATCTGTAAGAAACACTTTCCTTTGAAGAATATTCAGGTTCTTTACATTTAGAAACTTCAATTTTGGCCAACTTACTAGAAAATATCAAAAAGTAACGGTGAGGGTGATCTACTCACCTTGTGCTGGTGCTGTTTGTAATACTGTTCCAATTAACTCCTGAGAAGTGCAAAGAATAAAATGAAATTCTGATTTTACTAGGCCATGTGATTGCAAAGTCTGTCTCTTCACTGCAGAGCCCAGAGCAGGACAGTCACATGCAGTCTGTGCACATGTTGGGATAATACACTGCTCACAAAAATTAGGAGATCAGGGAACATGCAGATACTCCAGTACTTTCAGCCTTTTGTATAGTGCATTTTCACCAATGAAATAAAAGTTGGTTTTATATCTCATTTGCATAATTGAACAACTTTCTTTGACTTGTTTGCTTTTCTGATATTGTTTAAAAAAAAAATCAAATGCTTTTCTTTTTTTATCGCTTCATACTCATTTTGAAATATCCCCTAATTTTGTGAGCAGTATAGATGCAATTATTAGTTTTGTTGTTTTCAACCTAGTCACTGAAACTTGTTTGCCAGTAGCTTTTCCCTTCAGGTAGTAACTATTTTACAAGTGTTTATTTTAGGCTGCAAAAATGAGTGTTATATAGATTTTTTATGAACTGCTAGAGTTTTGTACTTATTTTATGGGAAAAGAAGTGGTTATAGAATGATGAGGAACGTGGGCTTACAAGATTGCATGGCAGTGGAATAGATTGTTAGATGTTATCATGAAAGCTTCAGAAAATATAAGTATAGGTAAGCATCTGACCTATTTTCCTAGTGTTGCATATATTTATTCCAAAAGTCAGTGGTCGATGTAGTGTCAGGGCTTCTATACATTATATATATTCTACCTTTTGCTGTCTATTAATAAACTTTTGACTAGAACTGGTTTGAAATTATATTAATTTATGGCCCTGACTGTTTGGCACAGCGGTAGAGTGTCAACCAGGTGTATGGATGTCCCGGGTTTGATTCCGGTGACAGCTAACAGGAGAAGTGACCATCTGCTTCTCCACCCTTCCTCCTGTTGCCTGCTCCCCCCTCCCTTCCCCTCCTTCAGTGACTCAATTAGAGCAAGTTAGCCCTGGTGCTGAGGATGTCTCTGGCCTTTACCTCAGGCGCTAAGAATAGCTTGGTTGCTGAGCAAAGGAGCAACACCCCAGATGGTCAGAGCATCCCCAGGTAGGGAGAAGGCTTGCCAGGTGGATCCTGGTTGAGATGCATATGGGAGTTTGTCTCTCCTCCCTTCCTTTCACTTAATAAAAATAAAAATATAACTAAATGTAAATTTGCAAATTGAGATAACATCTTTGATTCCATGCCAAAGTAGGCAGGGTTGAGGAGATATGTACTTCTAGAAGATAATCCTGAGCTGTGGTTTGGAGGGGGCCAGAGTGGGTGTGGTGAAACCTCAGGATGACATGACTTGGCACCGCGCTGGTGGAAGACAAGAGAGGGAGGGTGTTAAGGGGGATCCCTAGGTTTCTCTGGCTTGCACAGTTAAGGGAGAGAGAAAAGCTTTTTGCTGAGAGCCCAGGAAGAGATCTAGGCTTGGGGGTTTAGATCATAGTGGTCTATGGTATGAATGTACCAATGGTGGTTTGCAAAGCATCTGCTTTCAATAAACTGACATTGCCCGGCAGTTTGGGCGGTGTAGCCATGAAGGTTGAGGATAATTGTAATTTATATGTTCAGGATATACCTATCAGTCTCTCTCCTAGGCCACAAGTGCAAAGCTTTGACACTGTAACTTGAGACTGGGTAAAAGTTGCAGTGGTTGTGTTTCTGAGATAATTACTCTGATGAGCTCACATATGGTGTTACAAAGTCTGCAGTGACTCTGAGGCATTTAGTAACAGGACCGATTGATAAAATTTGCAGCTTCATGTTGAAGAATGTTGGGTGCCTTTAGAAAGTTTTTGCTGGAAACTGACTGCATCATTTGCTCTGGCATAAAATTTTTCCTTTCGTCCATGAAAAGAAGAATTTTAAGGACCCTGGAGAGACTTTCAGGTTAAAAAAAAAATTGTAGTTGATGAGCAGTATGAACATTTTGGGAGAGAAATTTTGTGAAGTGAATTTACTGCTAGGTAGGGTAAAGCCCAGGCTGATGAAATCTGATGAAAACTGTCCCAGAATCTGGATGTTAGGTGCAGAAGTCACATAGAACATAGGGTGACTTCAGTGTAGCGTTCCAGTCCCACATGGTGGGTGGTAGCTGTTGGTATCATTTGCCACCAACCTCTCCAGGGGATCCTCTTGTCAGAGGTCTCTGGCAGTGTGTCACATTTCTGTCACAGGTCTCTTGTCATCTTTCCCAGCACCAGTCCACATCTGAGCTGGCGATTGCTCAATGGTCACAATGTTGATTGCCTTCTGTTTTGTGTGTTGAGCTAATCATATCCTTGAAGTCGATAGTAAGCCAGCCCTTCTCAGCCTTGGCATCTGGATCAAGTTGCACAGCCCACCCAGGCTCACATTCCTCATTTACAAAATGAAGAATAATTATTATCTTGTAGGAATGTCTTTTTTTTTTTTTTTACAGGGACAGAGAGAGGGATAGATAGGGACAGACAGACAGGAACGGAGAGAGCTAAAAGCATCTATCATTAGTTTTTCATTGCTGTTACGACACCTTAATTGTTCATTGATTGCTTTCTCACATGTTCCTTGACTGCGGGCCTTCAGCAGACTGAGCAACCTCTTGCTGGAGCCAGTGACCTTGGGTTCAAGCTGGCGAGCTTTTGCTCAAGCCAGATGGGCCCACGCTCAAGCTGACGACCTCGGGGTCTCGAACCTAGGTCTTCCGCATCCTAGTCCGACGCTCTATCCATTGCGCCACCGCCTGGTCAGGCATAGGAATGTCTTGAAGCTAAATTGAGACATGTAGATGTGCCTAGTACAATTCTTGGTAAAGTTCCTTAAACAGGGTTGTCTAGAAACAGGTTGAAAGCCAACACTAATTTTTTAGATATTTGTTGAGTAATTACTATTTGATAACCTACTGAATAGCATCCTGTCATAGTGAAAAGCATCTTAAACAGTTGTAAGCAATATAAAGATGGCTAAGAAGATCACTGTTTTCATGGAGCTCAAAATGTAGGAAAGTTAATTTAGAAAAATATAAGACAGCCTGACCGGGTGGTGGCGCAGTGGATGGAGCGTCAGATTGGGATGTGGAGAACCCGGGTTTAAGACCCTGGGTTCGCCGGCTTGAGTGTGGGCTCATCTGGTTTGAGTGGGGCTCACCAGTTTGAGCCCAGGGTCGCTGGCTCGAGCTGGAGGTCGCTTGGTCTGCTGTGGCCCCCCAGTCAGGGCACATGAGGGAGATCAGTCAATGAGCAGCTAGGGAACCGCAGCGAAGAATTGATGATTCTCATCTCTCTCCCTTCCTGTCTGTCTATTCCTCTCTCTGTTTCTGCCACAGGAAAAAAAAATACAAGACAGATTAAAGTCAAATGTTGTTTGACTTCAGAAGGAGTTTTTAGAGGTAGCTCACTGTCACATCCCAGATCCAATAAATGGTAACCTTTAGACATTTATTCAGTTTATATTTATTGAGCACCTACTGTGTACCAGTTATGAAGAACACAAAGTTGAGTAAGACTTTATATGTAAAGTCCAGTAAGGGAAACAAATCAATCATTAATTGCAGTGGTGCATAGTGCTGAAAGCCATAGGACAACATAAGTTAGATAATGCGGGCACACAGCGGAAGTCTGAATCTGCCAGGCAGAGATGGCCTCCCAGGGAAGTATCACAGGAAACAAGCTTTCGAGGAGAAGAGTTATTTAGATCAAAGATGGTGGGGGATTCCAGGAATAAACCATGTGTGAGAAGGCACACTGACATAACATGAGATGTTTGGAAAGTCCATAAGTTTATGGCTAGAGCAAAATACAATTAGCAACATGAGCAAGGAAGGTCAGTAGGGTTCTCATTCCAAGAGGCCTAACTTAACCAAGCTAAGCAGTTTGGGTTTTCCTAACATGATTATAGGGAATTTCTGAAGGGTTTTGAGTAAATGACTGGTTTCTGGGGATAGTGTTGTGGAAGGCTGAGTTACTGGCAGTGTGGAAGTAGACTCCTGCCTGCAAGAGGAAGAACAATGAGCAGATTGCAGTAATTCATTTGAGAAGGTGTGAGAGCCCAGACAAGGTGCTGGCACTGAAGTGGAAGTGGAGGATTGGGATGCAGATACTGAGGTTGAATCTAAGAACATGATTGAAAAGTTAGCTGTGGAAGTGAGCAGGAGGAAGGATTCTGCTCTGTTTTCAAATGTTGCTGTTCTTCAGGGTTCTCTTTAGGCATTTGCTCTCTCTTCACTCTTCTTGGACGACCACATCCAGTCCCATATATCCATTGTGCCTCCTGGCCAGTTCCTCCCGGATGTTACACAGACACCTCAAACCAAATTGCTTACCCCCTTTCTTACCCCCACACCTACCTATCCTTTCCATAGTGTGCCCTGTCTCCAGTGCGGCACCATCAACCTGTGTGCACAAGTCAGAAACTGAAACTGTTATGTTCCTTTGTCTTCATCCTGCACATCATACTTTCAGACACCAAGTCCTGGCAGAACTACCTTCTAAAACTCCTGGTTCAGGCTCCTTGTGACTCCTATAGACAATTTGGCCTCCAGTCTTAGCCCATGTAAGTCCATCTTTCACTGTGAAATTTGAGGGCTCTTTGAAGGTACATGTTTTTTGAATAAATACTGAAAGAACTTACCTGCTTAAAACATTTCATGTTTGGGAGTAAACTCCAACTTCTTTAACAAGGTCCGTGATAATTTGGCTCCTGACCACTCCTTTTACTTATTCTTACCACTCCTCTCATCACACACACACAGACACACACATACACACACAGCTTCTGCAATGCTGAATTAATTTTAGTCCCTAGAACATAATGTGCATGATCTATCTCCCTTCCAAGCATTTGTACTGGCTGTTTTCTCCTCTTGTAAGACCCTCTCCACCCTCCAACTTGACCTTGAAGACTCACAGCCATTCGTCAAGTTTTAACTTTTGTGTCACCACTCTAAGGAAGTTTATCCTGATCTTCCAAAGTCAGGTTTCGTTCCCCTCCTAAGTGTTCCCATAGCCCCCTGCACTTCCTGCAATATAGCTTGTCCACACTATAAGATAACTGCTTCTTTACCTGTCTACCAGCTAACAGCCTGCTCCAATCCCCACTACCAGCAAACCACGCTTACTTCTCTAGGTTTTCTTTTTAAGTGAGAGGAGGGAAGATAATGAAACAGACTTCTGCATGTGCCCTGACTGGAATCCACCTGGCAACCCCACTGTGGCTGATGCTCGAATCAACCGAGCTATTTTTAGTACCTGAGGCTGGTGCTCAGACCAACTAGCTATCTTCAGCTCCTAGGGCCAACACTTGAACCAATCAAACCACTGGCTTGAGGGAGAAAAGGAGAGGGAAAGAGAGAAAAGCAGATGGTCGCTTCTCATATGCCCTGACCAGAAGTTGAACCAAGGACATTCATACTCTGGACCAACACTCTTATCTACTGAGCCAACTGGCCAGGGCCACATCTCTAGATTTCAGTTGTGAGCACAAGGCTCTGAAGGATGTTCACAGGTGCCTGATGAATAATGAGTGGATAAATGAGTCTGTGGGTGACTTGCGTTCCTCCTCTCTGGCTTGGATGGCTAGTCAGATGACTAAAGGCACCCACACTTAAAGAACGTAGGAGAAGGAAGTAATTTGGGGTTATGATGTTTGATTTTGAATGTGTTGACCTCGAGGTGCCTGTGGTATGACCAAATGGAGATGCCTGGTAGGCAGGTTGATGTGTAGAGCAAGAACTCAGGAGGAGAGATAGATTTGGGAGTCATTAGTGCAGTGGTTCTCAAAGTGTGTGCCAGGGTGCACTGGTGCACCCTAAAAGATTTCCAGGTGTGCCCTATGGTGTTCCAGAGAAATATGTGCCTGTTGGGGACCAAAAAACGAACAGGGAGTTCAGAGTTTAGATTTTGGGGGGACAGGTGTGGGGACTTGGCTGTAAGCTGACAGTCTCACCAACCCCCCACCCCACTTGCCTGATTAGGTTGCAAAAGGCTGTTAAGCTGTGGTGCTGGATTGTGTACACTACCCCCCATGTTCCCCAAAAAGACTAGATGCAAGTTTCTTCTATCCTTTGTTTGGTGTAAAGTTAAGATTTGCTAATGGCCTCACTTTGCCCTGTAAATAAATTAAGATGCTGTATTTGGGTGCGCTTTAGTCTTGCCAGTAGCAATTACAGGGTCCTCCCGACCCTGTATTTTCTTAATTCTCCGTATTTTCTTAATTCTGCACTGTTCCCACTAGGGACCTGGAAATACTAGCTGCACTGGTTCGCGGCATGTACCCAGGTATAAAAATAAATATAGTTACTTTATTACACCATTTCATTATGGAAATACTCTTTTTGTAAACACATCCTATATTATTTTTAGATAAATACACCCAAATAAAATGGATAGATTTCTCAAAAAGAAGAGTGATATTAAAGATCTGATTCTGGAAGTGAGCAAAAGTTTAGTGTAAATAAAATAGGACTTGAAGGCTGGCAGGCAGAATTTAATTTATAGCATTTTCCATCACTTAACACTGAACAATAAGATTGGATTAGAAACCCACTTATGGAAGCTTCAAGTGATTTTGGTTTAACATTAACAGAAGAAGAACTGGCAGCTATATCCACTGATCATGGATTGATGATTAAACATAAGGAATTTTCTCTTGAAGCTTTTTGAATTTCTATAAAAGAAGAATATGTGGCAATATCTTAAAAAGCATTGAACATTTTACTACAATTCTCAACATTCTATTTATGTGAATTAGGATTTTCTACCCTCAACACAATTAAGAGTAGAAAGAGAGGAATTCTTCAATGTATTGACAAGGAAATGAGAGTTTGCCTTTCAAATACAGTAAAAAGTGCACCATGACTTTACGGACACACTGTATATGCCCAAACATTGAAGAAATCGATAGGACACATCAGGCTTATGTTTCTCATAAACACAAGAATGAAAAACACTTAACACATTTGCACCAGGACCTGCCGAATTTACTAAGTCTTACTAAGAATGTGTGTGTGTGTGTGTGTGTGTGTATGAAAAGTTAACCTTTTTGTCGTTTTTTAAATTTTTTAAGCCCTTTATTTTACGAATTCTAAAAAGCATAACAAAAAATGTAACAATGTTTTTTAATGTCAGAATAAATTTAATTTTGTCATATTTATTTCATTTAATTACCATAAAAGCATGCTTGGACTTTATTTTTTTTTCTTTAATATTTGACTTTATTATTATAACATGTTTCTCAGAAATTTGTAGATAGTGCGGCTACAATTATTTGTAGGATTTTAAATGCGCCCCGATTTTAAAAAGTTTGAGAACCACTGCATTAGTGTGTAATTGCTCCTTGATACCTTCTGTTTAGGTGAGATTGCCCAGGAAGTGCATGAGAGCACCAGTGAGGTGAAAGGGAAACCAGGAAGGAGGTAAAAAAGGCAGGAGAGAGAGAAATGGAAGAGTATGTGAACAGAAAACAGGGCAGAAAGAACAGTCAATTTTGCCGCATGTCAAAAAATCAACTAAGTTGAAGATAAAAAACATGTTCATTGGATTTGACAATAAGGAGGTCACTGTTGACCTCGGGGTGGGGGTGGGGGTGGGGTGGGGTTTGGAAGCCTGATACAGAGGTGTGGTGCATGGAGCTGTGGAGAAGCCTTGCTGACTGCTCTCTCAGGAGTTGGCCTGAGGAGGAGAGGAGAAGGTGCAGTGGAACAAGCAGAGGACAACAGTTGCCTCCCTTACACACTCAGTGTTTGTAGGTTTTAGTATTGAATATTTTTATTTATGATCACAGTTACTGCTTTTTCCTCCCAGGTTATGTTAAAAATATTTTCTCAGAATTTAGAACACGCAGCAGGCATGAAGAAGAAAAGGTTCACTCATAATTTACACAGCCAGGAGATAGCCAGTGTTCCCACTTGGGTTTATTTCCTGTGTGTGTGCATATGTGCACACAAGTGCATGTGTAAGCATGTGTGTGTCCATATATTGTCCACCTGATGTCCCCCGTCCTTCAGCCTCCTGGCAGCATCACGACCTGTGGTAAGCATCACTTTGGTGGGAAACTGGCACCCTGCCAGCCCCCTCTCCTTCCCCCAGTACCTGTAAGGGTACTCTGGTGGTGGGAGGTGTGTGTGGCGGGGGATGAGGGCATCTCCCGATCACCTCTGTTCAGATTTACTAAATGTTGCAGATTTTCTTTTTTATCACTTTGTTACCTGTGTTCCCTCTCTCTGTCCAAGGGGCCACATGCTGAGTTGCTACCCTCTCCTCTCTCCCAGGGAAACCCCCCTGTCCCCCCATGTGCTTCCCCAAGCATCCCTCCAGCATCTACTTCCTGCATTGTAATTAATTGCCTACTTACCTCCTTGTCCTTCCCACTTCAACTGTGGCCTACTTCATGGCAGGAAGTATGTCCTGGCCACTGCTTTTTTCCTGAGATGTGGTGAGTAGCTCTAGGAAAATATATAAATATACCAACATATCACCATGTCATTAAATTAACCTTAACAGGTATACAATTTTCCATATACTGGGTGTTGTTTATTTAGCAAGCTTGGTTTTACTTATTTCAAGTTCTAAATTGGCACAGTGTTTCATAGGAGATCCAGACTGCATCTTGAAATTATGAACTTACGAACTGTGAGTGTGAGCTTAAATTAGTTTTCTACATAATATTGCTGCCTAAAAAACCGCCCTGAAGTTTAGTGGTGTCTCAAATATTTTATTATGCTTATAAATTGTCTGGATCAAAACACAACAGGAACAGCTTGTCTGTGCTTCTGCATATCAGGGGCATGATCTGGCAACTAGGGTGTGGGGTCATCTGAAGGTTGATGGGGGCTGTCAGCTGGGACCTAAGCCCAGCTGTCACCTAGCCTAGCTATGCCTGGCCTTCCATGTACTCTCTCCACCTGGGCTGGCTTGGGCTTCCTCATTGATGGCAGCTGGAATCCCAGAGAGTAAGGTACGAGTGCATGGCATTTCTGTGACTCCCTTAGAAGCCCACACCATCACTTCTGCATTATTTCCTAGACTGGGTAAAGCAGCCCCAAAAATCTGCCCAGCTTCCAGGGAAGTGGACATACATTCCATTGTCAGGTGGGTGGGAATGGTGTCAGGGTCACACTTCAAGGAGAACAGCAGGGTGAGGAATACTGTGTGGCCATCTTTGAAAGGTACAGTCTGACACACAGCACCGTATTTCTTCTGTTTGACCTCATTGAGGAGAGCTATCACCTAGAGAGCATATCAGGATATTTATTTAGTAAAAGCATTTTGGTTACATTCCTCACTAAAAGTTCAAGGCCAATACAAAGCACAGAGGAAAGAGGTAAAGACCAAGGGAGGAATTGAAGGCCCTGTGGATGTCAGCAGTGAAAGGTGTTGCAAACCAGTCACATCATGTAAGTTTCACAGTCATTTGTTGTTAGTCTTTCCTGTGGATAAGTATCCGGGTCTGAGGCTGCTGTGAGTACAGAAAAGTGAGTAGCACACACACTTTTGAACTCTTTGTAGATAGTACATTGACTGATGGATTCCATTTGCCCTTTGGCAGTCTACCATGAACTCCTGAATATGGGACCAGCAGGTTGAGAATATATAAAAATATCAATGAAGAAATAGTATCTCTTTTGTTGTCAAATCATTAAATATAACCTGCCAACATATTAGTTGCTGAAGTTACATATCAGTGCCTTATCAAGAATATGTAAATACAGAGCTCCAGCAAGGAAAATTTCTTTAACTCAAGATACACAAGAGCCTGACCAGGTGGTGGCAGGATAGAGGATCGACCTGGGATGCTGAGGTCCCAGGTTCAAAACCCCGAGGTCACCAGCTTGAGTGCGAGGTTGCTGGCTTGAGCACGGGGTTTCTGGCTCAGCTGGAGCCACCCTCCCCTCCCCCCCAGTCAAGGCATGTATGAGAAAGCAATCAATGAATAACTATGGGGCTGCAGCTATGTGGCACTTCTCATCTCTCTCCCTCTCTGTTTCTGACTCCCCCACCATCTCTCTCTTAAAATAGAGAAGATACACAAGAGCATGGGTGAGTGGATATTTAAAAGTAAAACAGGAACAGGTTTATTAGGCTCTATTATACAATGTGTCCGTAAAATCATGGTGCACTTTTGACCAGTCAAAAGTCAAAAGTGCACCATGACTTTACGGACACACTATAGTTAAAAGAAGAAAAATCAGGTCAGATATTTAAACTGATGAGGTCATTTATTCATTGACTCATTCAAGAAATGTTTATTGGGCTCCTGACCTGTGGTGGCGGAGTGGATATAGCATTGACCTGGCATGCTGAGTTTGTGGGCTCAAAACCCCAAGTTTGCCTGGTCAAGGCACATGCAAGAAGCACTTACTACGAGTTGATGCTTCTCATTCCTCCCCACCTCCTCTTTCTCTCTCTCTCCCATCTCTAAAATCAATAAAAAAAGAAATAAATGTTTACTGGACACTTAGTGCTCAGCACTAGAGAAGTGGGTGAGAATGACTGCCTTCACGGAACTGAGTTTGAATAGGGGCAAACAGGACAAGACTGCTGTGCTGTGGGGTGGGGGGTGAGAAGAGAAGCAAAGGAGCATGTGCTGGAGTGGCTGGACAGGGGAGGCCCGCTGTAGATCGGCTGGGTGGGGAAGGCCTCTGAGGAGGCGTCATCTGAGTTGGATTTGGAGTATGAGAAAGAGCCAGCCATGCAAAGAGTAAGGTGGGGGCATATAGGCCTGGGGTGGACGGCAGTGCATGGTGCCTGAAAGGGGAATGTCAGGCATGTGCAGTGATGAGGTTGTATGACTGGTCCATTGGGATTCCTAAGTATGAATTGCTTCCCTGCTGTTTCTTAAACATGGCAAGTTTTCTGCTGAGTGCAAAAATTTGAATCTTTATTAGGTAGGGATTTAAAAAAATGACTGAAAAATTATTACATTCATTTTCTGTGTCCATCATAGAATATTTGATGTAAGGAATGAAGGAGGAAACCAAATAGCTAGCTGGTTTTTCCATGTCACTCATTGAATAAATCCTCTTTTCATTGATTTGATGAAATGACGTCTTCTACCATGTGCTGAATGAAGTCACACGTGAATTTGTAGCTCTTTGAGGTCCTCTCCAGTTTCACTGATCAATCTGCCTGTGTAGCCTTATGCCCAGGGCCATACCATTTTAATGACTGGTCCTCTGTGCAGTAGCCACCCCTAATTAAAAAATACAGATAGCTATAGAGGAGTTTTTAGGGTTTCTTGTATGACTTTTGTAATACATCGCAGAAAGGAATACATAGGCATTAATATTTTTCTCAGAGAACACTGTTAGCATCCCATGAAGCATGCATGGCCCACAGATTTCAGTTTGAGAAGTAGTAAACTTGTACCATTTTGCTTCAGAAAGCTCTGGAAGGCCTGGAGTTGACCGTAGAGGAGCTCAGATTCATGTCTTATTAACCAAGCACCTGCCACATGCCCAGCATTGTGCCCAATGCTTTTAGGTATATTATCTCATTTAACCCCTACCCTCATCGCCCTTGTAGTATGTGCTTTAACCCCTCTTCCTCGGCAGAGAGGTTTAGGGACTATGCTATAATGAAGGTTTCATATGTGCCAAGCAATGAGCTAAGAGCCGAGGATGAAAAGATACTTATACCTGCATCTTCTGCTCTGGTCAGATTGAACTGTGTGAGGTACCCCAAGTAATAAAAACAACAGCCGGCCAGTTGGCTCAGTGGTAGAGCATCAACCTGGTGTGTGGATGTCCTGGGTTCAATTCCTGGTCAAGGCACACAGGAGAAGTGACCATCTTCTTCTCCACCCTCCCCCCCCCTCCTCCTCCTCTCTCTGTCTCTTCTCCTTCTGCAGCCATGGTTCAATTGATTCCAGTGGGTTGGCCCCCGGGAGCTGAAGATGGCTTCATGGCCTCCCAAGATGGGCAGAGCATTGCCCCATAGTGGGCTTGCTGGGTGGATCCCAGTAGGGGTGCATGTGGGAGTCTGTCTGCCTCCCCTGCTCTCAATTTAAAAAAAAAAACCAACAGCTAATATTTATGGAGTACTTCTACATGCAGGAGTCAGGCTTAGCACGTAACTCACATGATCTCATTCTACCCTCACACCTCTGGATTGTTCTGTTATGGGAACTCCAGCTTGTTCATGAGTGGCATGGAAGAAAGTGTAGGAACCTTGAAGTTAGATCGCATCTCACTTTACAAGTGAGCAAATGGAGGTGTCGGGGAGCCAGTTACTTACTGGCGAAGTTACACTGCTAACAAATGACAAAGCTGGGATTTGGATCTAAGAGAAGCAGGTGCAGAGTTCAGAGTCAGCACAGCAGACCACACCCTGGGGCCCAAGATGTTCTGCCTTCTCTCTGCTCTCATTTCTTGTACCTCCTCAAGGCCTACCTGAAAGGCCAGCCTCGGCCGGAAGCCTTACTGGTTGGTCAGCTGGATGCAACTATTGCTTGCTTTCATCTCCGCTCACCTGCTGTGCTGGGCAGTGGTGCACCTGAGCTAGCCTGGCTACCAGATTTCAACCTCCCACAGGGCTGGGGGCATGTCTGGTGCATCCTTGGCACCTGGTGGGCTGTGTCCTGCAGACACCAAGAGATATTTACTGAATGTATTGAACTGACTCTTGAGGGGCCAAACCCAAGATATTACGTGGGGAACCTAGTTGGGCAAAGCTTTGAGTCCCAAATAGGGGCTCAGACAATAGGTCCTCTCTTGGGCTTCTCTTATTAAGTGATACAAAGAACAGATGGCTCGAAGGCAGACAGAACTGGTTTGAAAATTGGTGCCACTACTTGTTAGTTATGTGCTCTCTGAAACTCAGTGACCTACCTTGGAAACTGTTGTGAGATTTAAAAAATGCAATAATGTAATTCATGTATGTATAAAAAGTCCTGACCAAAGTCCTGAGGCTGTGCCACCCTGGTCCTACCTTCCTTATTTACTCAATAAATAGTTAAGAACCTTCCATGAAATTGAGAAACTCTGCTAAATGTCACATTTATTCCTTGTTTCTATGGAACAGTATTTTAGGGTTCAGGCTAGAAGTACCCCAAAAGCACCAAAAAATGGAGAAGTTATCCTAAACTTGTAGAGCTGAGTGAAACAGCTGTGTACCTACATGGTGGATAACATCCCCCAGTGCTGGGTCCAGCATTGACCCTCATTCTCCAGTTTATAAAAGGATATTATCTTTACAAGCAGCTCATGAGTTTGTCATAGTTGCACATGAGGTGGTATTTAGATAACTCAGCCCAGCTCTTTGGTTTCCCAGCAGTTATGGAACCAAGAGCCATCATGGCTGATCCTCTGGTGACTCAATAAGAGGGCCATCAACCTGGGGTGTGAATAAGGAGGGGAGATCTCTCTCCACATACGCATTTCTTTTTGTATTTTTCTGAAGTTAGAAGCGGGGAGGCAGATAGACAGACTCCCTCATGTGCCAGACCAGGATCCACAGGTATGCCCACCAGGGGGCAATGCTCTGCCCATCTGGGGTGTTGCTTTGTTGCGGCCTGAGCCATTCTATTGCCTGAGGCGGAGGCCATGAGGCCATCCTCAGCGCCCTGGCCAACTTTGCTCCAATGGAGACTTGGTTGCGGAAGAGGAAGAGAGAGATAGAGAGAGAGTAGAGGGGGAAGGGTGGAGAAGCAGATGGGCACTTTTCCAATGTGCCTTGATCGGAAATTGAACCCATGACTTGCACACGCGGGGCTGATGCTCTACTGCTGAGCCAACTGGCCAGGGCCAGTATACGCATTTAAAGTAATGCTATGGCTTCTTTATATCTCAGGAGTCACTTCTACAATTGGAAGAACTTTCTATTTGATATTTTTTGCACCTAACCCACTGTGCCACGGCTGAGTCATGTCAGAAACAGGCACAGCAGTAAGTCTCCAGGATCAGGCTCAGAGTGAGTTTAATGGGAAAGTAAAATAAACAGAGAGGATAGTTATTACATAGTCAATAATGTTGGCTTCTTGATTAAAAATACGGATGTAACTTAGCTCAAGATTATCTTCTCATTTGCTGTTCTGCATAATTAGATTACAATAATAAGTGAGTTGGGCCTCTTGAACACAGGCAGTTATCTTCACATCAGTAGCCTCTGGAGGCATAGTTTCTCCAGCCCAGATTCCTACGGATGGGATTTTTGGGAAAAAAGCATTACTAATACAAACATTCCTACAATCATTTACTGCTAAGGGACAACATGGCATCAAGGAGAAAGCCTGGACTCTGGAATCAGATAGACTTGGAGGGAGATTTGGCTTCTTAACCATTTTTGTATTTTGGTCAAGTTACTGAAACTCGGAGCCTGTTTTCTTAGCTATAAAAGAAAATAGAGCATTTAAGAATAGGGATAATGATATCTACCTTACAGGGCTGCACTGGGGTTTTCAGATACCAAATATAAAGTACATAACATAGTGCTTGTGTGTCCTAGGGCCTGCTGGGCAAACTGCAGCTCCCGAACCATATGCGGCTCTTTGGGCCCTTGAGTGTTTAGCAAAGGCCAGCTTATGCATACCCTAATTAAGTTAATAACAATGTACCTACCTATATAGTTTAAGTTTAAAAAATTTGGCTCGCAAAAGAAATTTCAATTGTTGTACTGTTGATATTTGGCTCTGTTGACTAATGAATTTTCTGACTACTGTCCTAGGCCCTCAGTAGCTGATGCTAGTGCTGTTACAAGTGTTGAGTGGAACACTGACCAGAAGGCTATTCCAACTGTTTTCAGAACCGAGGGCTCTGTCTTCATCTCTGACCTTCATCCTTACCATTCCAAAGGAGGATTTGAAAGTGTTAGGGTTGTAAACACCCATCCGCACAACCACAAACTCCTGCAGATCCCAAGCATTTAAATTTTGGAGCCCATTACTGATCTGCTGGTTGCCTGGCCAGTCTGGACTGAAGGGAGTGTGGTGGACCAGGCCCAGCACCCAGCAGTGGGCCATTGGGAAGACGGTCTCAGTGAGTGACAGGATGGAAAGCCTTAAGACAAGATTGTAGCTGAGACCATCAGCACGTAGGTGACAAATGAACAGAATAACAGGGTTATTGAGACTTCTGGGCTGTATAAAATGTTACCAGGTGAGGAAAGCAGGAGTTAAAAGTTAGGTTCACTCTGTGTTGAGATGTCTGTCTTTAAAAATACCTGAAGAGCCTGACCAGGCGGTGGCGCAGTGGATGGAGCATCAGACTGGGATGCGGAAGACCCAGGTTCGAGACCCCGAGGTCACCAGCTTGAGCGCGGGCCCATCTGACTTGAGCAAAAAGCTCGTCAGCTTGGACCCAAGGTTGCTGGCTCCAGCAAGGGATTGCTCGGTCTGCTGAAGGCCCGTGGTCAAGGCATGTGTGAGGAAGCAATCAATGAACAACTATGGTGTTGCAATGGCAACAAAAAACTAATGATTGATGCTTCTCATCTCTCTCTGTTCCTGTCTGTCTGTCCCTATCTATTCCTCTCTCTGAATCTCTCTCTCTGATCCTGTAAAAAAAAAAACAAACCTGAAGAGATTAATTTATTTAGAATGTAAAGGACCAAAAAAAGTAGAGAATGACTATTCAGGCATTCTTACTAGAGAGTGAGAAGTAAGTCCAGTTTACAAACCTAGGGTATAGGTTTATTCTATTTATCGAAATCCAGCATTCATTATGCCTGTAGACTAATATTAGTTCCTTCTCACGAGGATGTTTTCCTTGGCCAGAGGGGCAGAAGGAACTTCCTTGCCAAGATTCTGTTTGGTCTGCCTTGCATTTAGCTGACTTAAGTTTGCTTTTTCTGTTCTCTTTTGTAGCACCTGTGTGGTAGGCCTCAGACTGGCCATGTGCTGTGTCAAGAGCTAGTATGTCACAGTAGTCCTTGCTTACCTGTGGCTTCGCTTTCCACGGTTTCAGTTACCCACGGTCAATGCAGTCCAAAAATATTAAATGGAAAATTTCAGAAATAATTCATAAGTTTTTAATTGTATGCTGTCTGAGTGGCATGATGAGATCTGTCACCTAGGATGTGAATAATTCCTTCGTCCAGCGTCTCCCCACTGCTACACTCCCCGCTCACCCATCACGGAGTAGCCATCTCAGTTACCAGATTAACTGTCGGGGTAGAAGTGCTTGTGTTCACAGAACCCTTATTTTACTTAATAATTTCCCCAAAGCACAAGAGCAATGGTGCTGGCAATTAGGATGTGCTGAAGAGAAGTCAAGTGCTTCCTGAAAGCAAAAAGGTATGTATTGGAAAAGGTATAGTATATATAGAATTCAATAATATTTACAATTTCAGGCATCCACTGGGCATCTTGGGATGTACCCCTGAGGATAAGGGGGACTGCTCTACAGAAGAAGTTTTATTTTCTGACCTCCTCTAAGCCAGCTCACCATAGCAAACCCACTGGCAGGTGGTAGGGACCATGGTGACTCTCCTGTCCATATCTCTGCCCTTCCTACCAGTCTCAGTGTGGCTTTTTCTGTGACCCTTGGTTATAAACTCTTCTTTGTTAAGTCCAAAGTTAGTTTTCTAAGATGACTGTGGCAGTTGGAACGTCCGCCTACTCCGTTGCCATCTTGGAACCCATCCCAAAAGCTATTTTTAGCACCTGAGGTGGTGGCTCCATGGAACTATCATCAGTGCCCAGGGCTGATGCACTTGAACCAATCAAGCTGTGGCTGCAGTAGGGGAAAAGAGAAAGAGAGAGAGAAGGAGGGGAGGGGAGTGGAAAAGCAAGTGGTCCCCTCTCCTGTGTGCCCTGACCAGGAATCAAACCCAGGACATCCACAAACCAGGCCAATGCTCTACCACTGAGCCAACCAGCCAGGGCTGACCGTTGTCTTCTTCATGTGTATATTTAGTCAGCAGAAAAATGCTCAGCTCAATCAACAAATAGCACTTGCCATGTGCAGGCACTGGGCTCACTCAGGCTCTTCTCTCTGAGCTTCTTGGTCACTGTGTCTTGGGCAATGGACAAAGATCTGTCCTTGAAAAGCTTGAGCTACTCTCTGGGATCCTGTGGTGGCCGGGAAGGCTTTGGCCAGTTAGCAGAGGTGAGCAAAAGACTACTCTTCTTCCACGTCAGTAACTGTCACAGAGATGTTTCCTTCTGTGGAGCGATTCTCTGCTCTGAGAACCATGAAGGTTGGTGATAGGGAAATGCCCTCTGAGACCCCCAGTGGATCTCCAGAATGAGAAAGATGTGCCATGAGGAGTGTACTACAAATGCCCCCTGTTCTCTCTCCCCTTATTCTCTCTCCCCTGACTGACTAGAATCTTCTGCAGGTTTTCCCCAAGCAGACAATCAAGTATAAACAACTGCCAGTTTCCAGGAAGGCTCTGGAAGCTTAAGGGTGTATCTGCCATCATGTAGACCCGAGACAATGTGGACCGTGTGCGAGTGAGAGCGGTCCTGTTCACATGCACAGGGAGACAGCAGCCGTAGACCCGAGACAATGTGGACCGTGTGCGAGTGAGAGCGGTGCTGTTCACATGCACAGGGAGACAGCAGCTGTAAACCCGAACTGTCTGGGCACCCTGAGGTCATAGGCACCCTCTACAGAATGAAGTTTTTCAGAAATAATCGCAACGGCGAATGTTGTCCCCCTTCGGCCTTCTAGGACTGTAACCTGGAACTCATGCTGAGCAACAGAAATGTTTCCAAGACAGGCGGGCCCCTGTTTTCAGACATACACCAGGAGGACGTCTCGCAGGCTGCTGGGTCCGGACCTCTTTATAAAGGCGCTCTGGACCTCAGGGCAAGGATGGACACTGAGAAGGCGTATGTGAAACTCCTGTGAGGAAATAGCACTGAGACGGGAATCTCAGGGACTCTCTGAAGATACACAGGCAGGAGGAAGGAAGTCAGTAGGGTCAGCACACAGGCCTCCACTCCATTCTGACATTGTCCTAGAAGGTCAACACTCTGTGTGGGCTCTGCAGATGTTTTGCTGAATTCTGATTTAGGGGAAGTTCCAAGGTCTGAGGTTTGGTTTCTAAGGCTACTGTCTTGTTTCCATGCCATGATGTGGTTATTGACAGTATTATTACAGGACACTATTTGAAAATGAAAAGACATTTATGAAAGTGGAGTGACTCAGCAACTATGGGCTGTACCTCTGCCCTGGATGACTCTGGAACATGGGTGGGACATGAAGGGGCATGATTTGTCACTGAGAAGTAAACAGGAAACTGGGGCCCTCCAGCCAAAGCTCATAGTAGTCAAGAGAGGCAGGGACAGGCTCTGGAATTTCAACATAATTGCAGGGCTGCAGTGGAGCTGGCCAGCCAGGTGTCACCATGAGCACCAAAGCCAGCGCAGCACTATAACTCAGCCCATGCTAATGTCTGCCTTGTGTCACCGGAAAGCCATGCAGTAGAGACCACGTGTATACATGCTCTTCACAAGCAAAAGCCTTCCAGATCTTCTGGGCCTTCTACCGAGCCCGTAAATCTGCTTGCAGCAGCCCCGTGGGGGAACCCAGCTTCTCCTCTTAGGGAGAGAGCTCCCTTCAGTGAGGCCCAGGCTGTGGGGCATGGCTGCCACCCGACCCTCCAGGCTGAGGCAACGGCAACAGGAAAGGTTATCTGTGCCTTCTTTTGTTTCTAAAAAATAAAAAGGAAGACCAAAAGAATAGATTTTATAATTGTATATAAAAAGTATATAAAAATAAATATACTAAAACCAGTGTTGATGGTGATAATTACTGGACACAGTAGCAAACATCTACTGAACATGCTTCAATGTAGTATTTCAATGAGTACTTGCAATACCCCCCCCCAAGGTTGGGGTCATTAGCCCACTTGTCTGATGGGGAAACAGGCATTGGGAGGCTGAGTCCCCTGCCTATATCCCACTAACAGAAGTGGCACTGATTAGATCACAGCCTCTATGGCTCACAGGACACAAGGACAATGATAATTGGTCCAATGCGCTCAAGTCTCCCATGAAAAAGAAACAGAAACAAAACTCTCTTTCTTGTACCCACCCCCACTCTACCTTCCTATTGTTTTTTCCTCCCATCACTAAACTTCTAGAAAGCCTCTGTCCTGATTCCTGTGTCCCCTTTCATCCCTCTCACTCCGCAATCTACTGCATTCCACCTCATCACCTGCAAGCTTAACATGCAGGTAACTTTAAGACCAGCCCAGTGTCCATCTGTTCTTCCTCATTGAAATGCTCCCTACCTATGATTTCCCATATTCTACCCTCTCCGGATTCCTTCTATTCCTCTAGGCACTCCTCCTCAGACTGCATGACTGCTCTCCTCTTTCTGTCCATCTGTGATGGTTAATTTTATGTGTCAACATGACTGGGCCTCAGGACTACAAGATATTTAGTCAAATGTTATCCTGGTGTGTCTGTGAGGGTGTATCTGGATGAGATTAACATTTGAATTAGTGGACCCAGGGGAGTAGACTGCTCTGTCCAGTACGGGTGGGCCCATCCAATCCACTAAGGCCCTGAATAGAAGAAACAGCTAAGTGAGGGGAACTGCTTTCTCTGCCCAACTGTCTTCAAACTGTGACACTGGTCTTCTTCTGCCTTCAAACTTGGACTCAGACTAGAATTTACACCATTAGCTCTCCTAGGTCTCTATCTTGCCAATTGCAGATCTTGGTACTTCTTAGCCTGCATAATCATATGAGCAAATTCCTTATAACAAATACATCTCTATACAGCCAGACAGACAGCCATCTCTTCATGCATCTATCCGCCTACCTATCTATATCTCCATAGAATGATCCCTTAATCTCCTATAGAATGGTCTCTATGAAATGATGCCCACAGAATGGTCCCCTTAAAATGGTCCCTCTAGAATGGTCTCTCCCCTTTTCTTCAGTTAAGTTTTGTATAAAGTATGAAATATTGGTCAAGGTTCATTTATTTTGAATAAGGGTATTCAGTTTTTCCACTATCATTTGCTGAAAAGACTATCTTTTCTCCATTGAGTTACTTTTGCATCTTTGTAAAAAGTCATTTAACCATATTTATGGAAGTTTATTTCTGAACTCTATTCTGTTTCATTAATATAGGTCTATCCCTTCAGCAATATCACATTGTCATATTTACTGTAGCCTTATAGTAAGATTTTATTTTGAGCAGAGCAGTTCCTCCAACTGCATTCTTTTGCAAAATTGTTTTAGTTATCTTAGTTCCTTTGCTTTTTTATATAAATTTAAAAAATAAGTTGTCTATATTTACAAAAAATCCTACTGGAATTATTTTTCTTAAGTGAGAAGCTGGGAGACAGGCAGAATCCTGCATGCACCCCAATCAGGATTCACCCAGCAAGCCCCCTACTGGGGGGTTGAACTGCCCATCTGGGGTGTTGACCCATTGCTCGACAACTAAGCTATTTTAGCACCTGAGGTGAGGCCATGGAGCAATCCTCAGTGCCAGAGCCAAATTGCTTCAGTTGAACCTTGGCTGCGGGAGGGGAAAAGAGAGACAGAAAGAAAGGACGGGGGAGGAGTGGAAAACCAGATGGGCACTTCTCCTGTGTGCCCTGACTGGGAATTGAACCTGGGATATCCACATGCTGGGCCCCACACTCTATCACTGAGCCAAATGGCCAGGGCCCTGCTGGAATTTTTAATGAATTTGTGTAAAATATATAAATTCATTTTCGGAGAATTGACACCTTCACTCTGTTGTGTTTTCCAATTTGTAAGCACTTCATATCTTTCATATATTTAAATCTTTGATTTTTTTCTTCAGTGTTGTATAGTCTTTAACATATAAGTCCTGTACTTGTTTTGTTAGATTTATTCTTAAATTAGGGTTCCCAGTTAAAATGCAGGTTTTCCACTTAACTCTGAATCGCAGATAAGGAATAAATGACTTTTTAGTATAAGTATATCCTTGCAATTCTTGGGACTTGCTTATACTAAAAAATAATTCTATAAATAGTAAAATTCTATATTTTTTTATTTAGGTTAAATTTAATGAGATGACATTGATCAATAAGGGTACACAGATTTCAGGTGAACATCTCTATAGCATTTGAACTGTTGGCTGTGTTGTGTGCCCATCACCCAAAGTCAAATTATTTTCCATCACCATATATTTGTCCCTCTTTACCCTCCTCCCTCCAACCCCCTACCCCTAGTAACCACTTTACTTTTATCTATTTTTATTTTCCATCTATGTGTGAAATCATATAGTTCTTAGCTTTTTTTAATTTACTTATTTCACTTAGTATAATGTTCTCAAGATCCATCCATGTTATCATAAATGGCACTATGTCATCATTTCTTAGAGCTGAGTAGTATCCCATTGTATATGTACCACATCTTCTATATCCAATTTTCTATTGAGGGACATTTTGGTTGTTTCCATGTCTTAGCCAACATGAATAATGCAGCAATGAACATGGTGGTGCATGTGTCTTTACAAACCAGTGGTTTCAAGTTTTTTGGGTAGATACCCAATAAAGGGATTGCCAGCTCATATGGTAGTTCTATTTTTAATTTTTTGAGGAACCATTATACTGTCTTCTATAATGGCTGTACCAGTTTAAATCATTCCCACCAGCAGTGAATAAGGGTTCCTTTTTCTCCACAGCCTCTCCAGCACTTGTTATTATCTGTCTTGTTGACAATAGCCAATCTAACAGGTGTAAGGTGGTATCTCATTGTAGTTTTGATCATCTTCACTAGCTATAAGAGATCTCTTATAGCTAGTGAAGATGAGCATCTTTTCATATATCTATTGGCCATTTGTATGTCCTCTTGGTAGAAGTTTCCATTCAATTCCTCTCCCTATTTTTTAATTGAATTGTTTCCTTGATTGTTGCTGAGCTTTATGAGTTTAAACTATTTTGAATATTAAACCTTATCAGAGCTGTTGTTTGTGAATATCGTCTCCTGTTTGGTTGACTATCTTTATTGGTTTTGTTTTTTATTGCTTTTGTTTTTATTTTTAGTGACAGAGAGACAGACAGACAGGGAGAGACAGACAGGAAGAAAGGGAGAGATCTTTTTACTTTCTTGTCAGTTTCTTTTGCTGTGCAGAAGCTTTTTAGTTTGATATAGTCCCATTCACTTATTGTTGCCTCTACTTCCCTTGCCTTTGGGGTCAAATTCATAAAATGTTCTCTACAACCAAGGTCGATAAGTTTAGTACCTATGTTTTCTTCTATGTAATTTATTGTCTCAGATCTTATATTTAGGTCTTTGATCCATTTTGAATGAACTTTTGTGCATGGGGATAAGGTGTATTCAAGTTTTATTCTTTTACATGTGGCTTTCCAATTTTCCCAGCACCATTTATTGAAGAGGCTTTTATTTCTTCATTGTGTGTTTTGGGCTCCTTTGTCAAAGATTATTTGTCCATATATATGTAGTTTTATTTCTGGGCTCTCAATTCTGTTCCATTGGTCTGTATTCTGTTTTTCTTCCAATACCATGCTGTTTTGATTATTGTGACTTTATAGTATAATTTGAAGTCAGGCAGTATGATACCTCTGGCTCCATTTTTTTTTTCTTAGGATTGCTTTGGCTATTCAGGGTCTTTTATGGTTCCATACAAATCTGGTGATATTTTTGTTCTATTTCTTTAAAAAAATGACATTGGGATTTTAATGGGGGTTGCATTAAATTTGTATATTGCTTTGGGTAATATGGCCATTTTAACTGTGTTGATTCTTCCAATTCATGAGCATGGAATATTTTTCCACTTCAATTTCTTTTTCAATTTTTTAAAATAATGCTTTGTAGTTTTCAGTATATAGGTCTTTCACATACTTTCTTATATTTGTTCCTAGATTTCTTTGTTGCAGTTGTAAAAGGAATTGTTATTTTCAATTAATTTTCTGAAGTTTGTTGGTGTATAGAAAAGCAGTAGACTTTTCTATGCTGATTTTGTATCCTGTGACTTTACTGTATTGGTTTATTGTTTCTAATAGTTCTTCGGTGGAGTGTTCAGGGTTTTCTATATACAGGAGCATGTAATATGCAAAAAGTAATACCTTTACTTCTTTTCTGATACGGATGCTTTTTATTTCTTTCTCTTGCCTGATTGCCCTGGCTAAGACTTCCAGTACAGTGTTCAATAAAAGTGGAAAGAGTGGGTATCCTTGTCTTGTTCCTGATTTTAGAAAAAAAGCTTTCAATTTTTCACCATTTAGTATGATATTGCCTGATGGTTTGTTATATATGGCCTTTATCATGTTGAAGTACTTTCCTTCTATACCATTTTACTGAGTGTTTTTAAACATAAATGTATGTTGTATCTTATTGAATGCCTTTTCTGCATCTACTGGTAGGATATATGATTTATGATTTTTGTCCTTTATTTTGTTGATGTGTTGTATTACATTAGTCCATTTGCATATGTTAAACCATCGTTGTGCTCCTGGAATGAATCCCATTTGATTGTGATGTATTATTTATTTAAATATTGTTGTATTCGATTTGCTAGTATTTGGTTTAGGATTTTTGCATCTGTATTCATTACAGATATTGGTCTGTAGTCTTTTTTTGTATTGACCTTCCCAGGTTTTGGTATCAGAGTTATGCTGGCCTCATAAAATGTGTTAGGGAATATTGCTTCTTCTTCTATTTTTTTGGAAGACTTTGAGAAGGCTAGGTACCAAATGTTCTTTGAATGTTTGGTAGAATTCACTAGTGCCATGATGGTGAACCTGTGACACGCATGTTACCACTGACACACGTAGCCATTTTCGATAATATGGGGCTGCATGTGGCCACATATCAGAGAAGTATGGGACCGCATGCTGAGAAGGACGTTTCATCCTCGGCTCCTGCACGGCCAGGTGCAATAGCCGAGGATAAAACATTTGTTGCAGTGTAGACACTCTGTGCCGGAGGTCTGTAGGCCAAAACAACAGAACTCCGGCACAGAGCGTCTAGTTCTGGGACTTCCGGTTAGGCCATTTTTCTCCAAGTGACACACCACTCAAGTTATGCTCGGTTTTTTGGCGAATTTTGACACACCAAGCTCAAAAGGTTGTCCATCACTGCACTAGTGTAACCATCTGGTTCTGGATTTTTATTTTGGGGGAGGTTTTTGATAGTTTTTCTATTTCCTCCCTTGCTTATGGGTCTCTTTAGTTTTTCCACTCCTTCGTGACTTAGTCTAGGAAGACTGTATAGTTCTAGCAACTTATCCATTTCTTCTAGATTGTTAAATTTAGTGGCATATAATCTTTCATAGTACTCTACTATGATCCTTTGTATTCCTATGATGTCTGTGATAATTTCTCCTCTTTCATTTTGTATTTTATTTATATGAATCATTTCTCTTTTTTCCTTAGTAGGTCTAGTCAGAGTTTTGTCAATTTTATTGATCTTTTCAAAGAACCAGACTTTTTTTTAATTTTTAATTGTTTTTATTATTTATTTATTTATTTATTTTTATTCATTTTTTTAAGAGAGGAGACACAGAGTGAGAGAGAGAGAGAGAAAGGGGGGAGGAGCTAGAAGCATCAACTCCCATATGTGCCTTGACCAGACCAGTGCAGGGTTTTGAACTGGCGACCTCAGTGTTCCCAGGTCGACGCTTTATCCACTGTGCCACCAGTGGATAAAGCGTCAGGCAAGAACCAGACTTTTGTTGTATTAATTTTTCTATAGTTTTTTTTATGTTCTCTCTTTCATTTAGTTCTGCTCTAATTTTTACTATTTTCTTTCTTCTGCTGACTTTGGGTTGTCTTTGTTCTGCTCTTTCCAGTTCTTTACAATGTGATCTAAGTTGTTTTCTTGGGATGTCTCTTATTTCTTGATATAAGCTTGTAAGCTTGTAATGATATAAACTTCCCTCTTATTACTGATTTTGCTGCATCCCAGAAATCTTGATATGTTGTATTATCATTCTTGTTTTGTCTGTATATATACAGTGTGTCCGTAAGTCATGGTGCACTTATGACTGTGTGACCGGTCAAAAGTGCATCATGACTTTACGGACACACTGTATATCTTTTGATCTCTGATTTTATTTCTTCTTTGACCCAGTTATTTTTTAGAAGTATGTTGTTTAATTTTCACATTTTTATGGGTTTCTGTTCTTCCTTTTTTCAGTTGAATTCTAATTTCAAAGCCTTATAGTCAGAGAATATGCTTGGTATAATTTCACTCTTTTTAAATTTGTTGAGATTAGTTTTGTGGCCCAACACATGGTCTATCCTTGAAAATGTTCCATGTACACTGGAAAATAATGTATAATTTGATACCCTGAGCTGAGATGCTCTGTAAATGTCTATTATGTCCATTTGGTCTAGAGTGTCCTTTAAGGCCGATATATTTTTTTTTTATTTTCTGTTTGTATAATTTATCTAAACTGTCAATGTTATGTTGAGATCTCCAGATATGATTCTCTTTTTGGCTATTTCTCTTTTTCTTGGTTCTTTTAGTAGATGTTTTCTATATTTTGGTGCTCCCTGATTTGGTGCATATATATTAAGAAGTGTTATGTCTTCTTGGTATAGTATCCCCTTTACCATTTTGAAATGTCCATCTTTCTCTCTTGTTACATTTGTTGTCTTGAAGTCAGTATTGTCAGAAATAAGTATAGCTACATCTGCTTTTCTTCAAGCATTATTTGCTTAGAGAATCATTTCCCAACCTCTCACTTTGAGTATACTTTTGTCCCTGCAGCTTAGATGTGTCTCCCGAAGCAGCCTATGGTTGGATTTTGCTTTTTGATCCAATCTGCTCCTCTGTGCCTCTTTATTGGTAAGTTAGGTCCATTTACATTTAGTGTAATTATTGACACATGAGGATTTTCTCTAGCCATTTTATATTTTGTTTTCTGGTAGCTCTGTGTCTTATTTGATTCTTCTCTTTTATGTTTTTGTCAGTTGTTTCCGTTTGGTGCTATTCCATGCTTCTTTCCTCTATTTCTTCTTTTTTAAAGCTATATATTTTAGTTTTGCTTTTTTTGTGAGTGGTTACCATTAGGTTATTGAGAAAAAACTTTCATATATACATAGTCCTTTGTCTTATGAATGCTTCTGCACTCCATCCTCCTTTGCTACTTCATACTTTTATCTCCTCCCCTTTTATGTCATTGTTGTCACAGATTATCCTTGTTTATATTATAACTTTATTGGAGCTTTTACTTGTATTTTTTACCTCTTTATCTAGTAAAATAACCCTCTTTAGTATTTCTTGTACTGGGGGTTTTCTGGTGACAAAATCCTTCAGCTTCTGTATGTCTGCAAAAGTTATTTTTTTCTTTAAATTTGAAGGATAATTTTGATGGACAGACTATTCTTGACTGGTAATTTCTCTCTTTCAGTACTTTGAATGTTTGGGTCCACTCTCTTCTGGCTTGTAGAGTTTCTGCTGAGAAGTCTGATGATAACTTGATGAGTCTTCCTTTATATGTTAAGTTCTTATTTTCCCTAGCTGCCTTGAGAATTCTTTCTTTGTCATTGACTTTTGACAGTTTTATTACAATGTGCCCTGGAGTCTGTTTGGGGTTGAGATAACTAAGTGTTCTGTTTACTTCTTGGATTCAAAAATCTGACTCTTTCTACAGACTTGGGAAGCTCTCATTAATTATTTACTTGAATAGACCCTAACTCTAACCCTAACCCTAACCCTAACCCTAAACCTGGGCTTGCCCAGTCAAGGCACATATGAGACTTGATGCTTCCTGCTCCTCCCCCTTCTTTCTCTCTCTTCTCTAGAATGAGTAAATAATAAAAATTATTTGAAAAAGAAATAAAATAAAAAAAAATAAAAGGAAAAAGAACCACAGAAAATAAAGAATAAAACCCCAAAAACAACAATAAAAAAACAAAACACCCATAAAAAAAAAAAAAAGGAAAGGAGAGAAAAGAAAATAAAAAACACCCAAATTACAAGCAAAAAAGGAATTGTGTTTATCTTCCAAGAAATTTTTCTGATTTCCCCCCCAATATGTGGTGCTGGATTATAAGTTTTAGCTCTGTAAATTTACTAGTCTGTCTTCTGCTGAGAAGCTGCTTCCATAATGATGGAAGTGGGGCTGCAGTTGCGATGATAGGTGGGGTGTTCTGTAGGGTTTAGGGCTTTAGCAATGGTGATCTCAGGCCTCCTGATGCTCCTCCTTGTGTCCCAACAGACCAGCAGACTAGACATAGAGTACCTTCATTCTTTACGAAAAAGAGGGGACCTGTAGAACGAGGTGTGGGGTATGTCTCTGCTGTTCTCTGTACCTGCTTGGGGAAGGAGATGGGATCTGGGAGGCCGAGGGTGGGTCACACTTTGTATTTTTGTGTCTCTGTCTGAGTGCAGATTGTGGCAGACTGTGGAACACTGGCGGTGACTCCATGCTCTGCTCCTTTCCTACAGTACCTCTGCAAATTTCCTCAATCTCTCCACTTCTCCCGAACTGAAGAAGACCCAACCACTCCAGGTTTCTCCCCTTTCCAGAACCCTGGCAGACAAAAATCCCAAACAGTCCAAGCCTCTCTCCTCTCCAGAGCCAAACCCGTAGTACTTCTTATCTTCCACCTTTCCCCATGTTTTACCCTTATTATTTTAGTCAATTTGGTGCAGGGATCTTTCAGGCAAGCCTGCAAGCCTAGCTGGGGTTCCTTTACTGAGGTATAGCTGTTCAATTTGTTGACATTTCAAGGGGAGAGATCAAGGTATCTCTCACTCCACCATTACTCTGACATCATCTAAAATTCTATATTTTTAATATAATAAATCTGATAACCTTAACATTTCATTTGGGGGATAAACTATGACAAATGGTGTTTTAAAAAATTGGTTTACAATTATTCATTGCCAGTGTATGGAAATACACTTTATTTTTGTGTGTTGACTATGTATCCTGTCACCTTAATAAACTACTTTATTAGTTAAAAGAGTTTTTGTTTTGCTTTGTTTTTTTTATTTACTTGGGATTTTTATGTTATCTGTGAATAGTTCTTTTTTCTCTCTCATTCTCTCTCTCTCTCTTTTGTTTGCATGTGTCATTGCACTGGGTAGCACTTCTGGTATGGTGTTGAGTTTGGGATGAGTCATTTTTTTACTTTGTTTGCTATCTTAGGAGGCAAGCATAGAATTTTTTATTATTCGCTAAGTTAATTGTAGTCTTTTTGTAGATTTTAACAGATTGAGGCAATTCTATTCTTAGTCTGCTGAGACTAAGATGGTGATATAATATTTAGATGGTAATATAATAAATTATATTAATTGAATTTTGGATATTGAGTGAGCCTTGTACTCCAATAAACCCTACTGTTGGTGGTATATTATTCCTTTTATATATTGCTGGATTTGATTTGTTAATAATTTAGTGTGACTTGTTATGACAGTTTTTTCTTGTGGGATATTGGTCCATAGTTTGTTTCTTTTTGGTACTGTTTTGTTCTAGTTTTGGTATCAGGATAATGCTGAATTCACAGAATGAACTGAAAATTATTTCTTCCTCTTCTATTTTCTGGGAGAGATTTTGTAGAATTGGTTTTATTTCTTCTTTAAATGTTAAAAGAATTCACCACTGAGACCATCTGTACCTAGAAATGTCATTTTGAAAGGTTTTAAACTATCAATTCAATGTTTTAAATTATTTATCAATTACAGTTTACATACAATATTTTGTTAGTCTCAGGTTTACAACATAATGACTAGACATTTATAGACTTTACTAAGTAATCATCCTGATAAGTCTCATACTCATATGACACCATACTTAATTTCTTTAATAGTTGTAGAACTATTTAGGTTATTTATTTTATCCTGTGTGACTTATTTAATTTGTAATTTTTGAGTAATTGACCCATTTTATCTCAATTTTAAATTTATTTGTAGCACAATACATATTATTCCCTTATTATCCTTTTTAATGTCTTTGGGCCTGTAGTAAGATTTTGTCATTTATTTTGGAAATTAGCATTCTGTGTCTTCTTTTTATTTTTGAAAGTCTTTATAGAGGCCTTGGCCAGTTGGCTCAGTGGTAGAGCATCGACTCAGCATATGGAAGTCCCAGGTTTGATTCTTGGCCAGGGCACACAGGAGAAGCACCCATCTACTTCTCCACCTTTTTCCCTCTCCTTCCTCTCAATCTCTCTCTTCCCTTCCCATAGCCAAGGCTCCATTGGAGCAAAGTTGGCCTAGGTGCTGAGGATGGCTCCATGATCTCTGCCTCAGGCACTAGAATGGCTCCAGTTACAGTAGAGCAATGCTTCAGATGGGCTGAGCATCGCCCCCTGGTGAGCATGCTGAGTGGATCCCGGTTAGGCACATGCGGAAGTCTGTCTACCTCCCACTGCTTCTCACTTTGGAAAAATACCAAAAAAAACCCAAACAGTCTTTATAGAAATTGATCAGTTTTATTTTATTCTTTCAAATAACTAGATTTTTATTGATTATTTTTCTGTTCTCAATTTTGTTGATATCTACTCTTGTAGTTATTATTTTCCTTTTACTTGCTTTGTGTTTATTTTGCTCTTTTTTTCTAGTTTTGTAATGGTTATTTAGTTGAAAACTTAATTATTTTCTAATATAATCATTTAATGCTATAAATTTCCTTCTTAGCACCCTCCTCATCCTTCCCTACTTTAGCTTCATCCCACAAATTTTGATATGCTGTATTTTCATGTTTGTTTAATTCAAAATATTTTTTAATTTATCTCGAGACATTTTCTTTGACACGTTATTTTAAATGTTTCTTAATTTCCAAATATTTTTGTAGAATATCCTGTTATCTTTGTTGTTTTTTATAGTTTAATTCTATTGTAGTCTATACTTTGTATAGTTTCTTTTACTTTGCTATGTTTTGTTTCATGACCTAATATGTAGTCTATCTTGAAGGATATTCCATGTGTACTAAAGTATGTATAATTTGTTGTTGTTTTGTATACTATTCTATAAATGTCTGTTGGATACAACTGATTAATGGTATTGTTTAGTTTGTCTATAGCCTTGCTGATTTTCTACTAGTTTTATTTATTAATGGGAAAGGAATTGAACACTTCAATTATATTTGTAGATGTGGGTTTTTTCTCCTTTTAGTTGTGACAGGTTTTGTTCCATGTATTTTGAAGCTTTATTTAGATACATAAACATTTAAGATTATTATGTCTTCTTTGTTAATTGGTCCTTTTATCATTATACAATATCTTGCTTTATCTCTGGTAATTTTCTTTGCTTGAAGTCTAGTTTGTCTAATGGTATGGTAGAAACTCTAGGTTTCTTTGGTTTATGTGGCATATTTCTTTCCATTCTTCTAATTTTTATCTATATCATACATTTTTATTTATTTTAAACTTTTAAAAATATTTATTAGTTCTAGGCCCTGGCTGGTTGGCTAAACAGTAGAGAATCGGCCTGGCATTTGGAAGTCCCGGGTTTGTTTCCCAGTCAGGACACACAGGAGAAGTGACCATCTGCTTCTCCACCCCTCCTCATTCTCTCTCTCTCTCTCTTTCTCTCTCTCTCTCTCTCTTTCCCTTCCACAAATAGAGTCATGGCTTGATTTGAGCAAGTTGGCCCTGGACACTGAGGATGGCTCCATGGCCTCACCTCAGACCTTGAAATAGCTTGGTTGCTGAGCAACAGAGCAACAGCCCCAGATGGGCAGAGCATTGCCCTGTAGAGGGCTTGTTGGGTGGATCCTGTTTGGGGCACATGCAGGAGCCTGTCTTTCTGCTTCCCCATCTCTAAGTAAAAGAAAAAAATATTTATTGATTTTAGAGAGAGGAAGGGAGAGAGAGAAAAAAACATCACTCTATTCCTATATGTGCCATGACTGAGGATCAAACCTGCAACCTCTTTATATTGGGACAATGCTCTAACCAAACAAGCTATCTGGCCAGGACAATATCATCATATTTTAAGTGGCAGTATGTAGTTGAGTCATACTTTTTAATTCATTTTCCTAATCTCTGCCTTTTGCTTAGTGTGTTTTGACCATTTATATTTAATGTAATTAGTGATATTTTCGATTTTGGCCTACCATTTTATTATTTGTTTTTTTAATTCATATGTTTTCTTTCTTTGTTGTTGGTTTTAATTTGTTGTGTTTACATAGTTACAAGTGTATCCCTGAATATATCTTCCTCCCCCACCCCCCGCCTTCTTCCCTCCTTCCATGATTTACTATCCTGCCCTCTATCTCTCTGTGTTATGTGTGTATACTTTCACTAATGTCTTTTCTTTCATTTATCCCTTCCCTCATCCCCTTTCCCTCTGCTTGCTTTCCCTCTGGACTCTTTGACCCCTTCTCTGCCTCTCTTCTGTTTCTCAGTTCACATTGTTCATTAGATTCCTCATATGAGTGAAGTCATATGATCTTTTTCTTTCTCTGCCTGGTTTATTTCACTTAGCATAATAGACTCCAGGTCCATCCATGTTGTCACAAAGGGTAAGCTTTTCTTCTTTTTCATGGCTGCGCAGTATTCCATTATGTATATGTACCACTGCTTTTTAATCCACTCATCTACTGATGGACATTTGGGCAGTTTCCAGATCTTGGCTATTATAAACAATGATGCCATAAACATGGGGATGCATTTCTTCTTTTAAATCAATGATTTGTTATTCTTAGAATATATTCCTAGCAGCAGGATAGCTGAGTCAAAAGGCAGTTTGATTTTTAATTTTTTGAGGAATCTCCATACTGTTTTCCACAGTGGCTTCAGAAGTCTGCATTCCCACCAGCAGTGCAGGAGGGTTCCCTTTCCTCCACATCCTCACCAGCACCTATTATATGTTGTTAATGAGCACCATTCTGACAGGAGTGAGGTGATATCACATTGTGGTTTTAATTTGCATTTCTCTAATGATTGATATTGGACATTTTATCATATGGCATTGGCCATCTGTATGTCCTCTTTGGAGAAGTGTCTATTCAGTTCTTTTGCCCAATTTTTTTATTGGATTGTTTACTTTCCTGGTGTTTTTACAAGTTCTTTATAGATTTTGGTTATTAACCCCTTATCAGACGTATTGTTGAATATGTTCTCTCATTGTGTGGGTTGTCTTTTTATTTTGTTCATGGTGTGTTTCGCTGTGCAAAAGCTTTTTAGTTTGATATAGTCCCATTTGTTCATCCTGTCCTTTATTTCACTTGCCCGTGGAGATAAATCAGCAAATATATTGCCATGAGTGATATCAGATAGCTTATTGCCTATATTTTCTTCTAAGATGCTTATGGTTTCACGGCTTACATTTAAGCCTTTTATCCATTTTGAGTTTATTTTGGTGAATAGTGTAAGTTGGTGATCTAGTGTCATTTTATTGCAGGTAGCTGTCCAATTTTCCAAGCGCCATTTGTTAAAGAGATTGTCTTTACTCCATTGTATGCTCTTACCTCCTTTGTCAAATATCAATTGACTGTAAAGATGTGGGTTTATTTCTGAGTTCTCTGTCTGTTCCATTGACCTGAATGTCTGTTCTTATGCCAGTACCAACCTGTTTTGAGTACAATGGCCTTGTAGTTTAACTTGATATCAGGAAGAGTGATACCCCCTGCTTTATTTTTCTTTTTCAAGGTTGTTGAGGCTATTTGTGTTCTTTTTGGGTTTCATATAAATTTTTGGAATATTTGTTCTATATCTTTGAAGTATGACATTGGTAATTTAATAGGAATTGCAGTGAATTTATATATTACTTTGGGTAGGGTAGGCATTTTAATATTTATTTTTTCTATTCATGAACACAGTATGTACTTCCACTTGTTTGTATCTTCCTTGATTTCTTTTATCAATGTTTTATAGTGTTAGGAATATTATAAATTTAACAGGTCTTTAACCTCCTTGGTTAAATTTACACCTAGGTACTTTATTTTATTTCTTGCAATAGTGAAAGGGATTGTTTCCTTAAATTCTCTTTCAGACAGTTCATTATTGGTGTATATAAATGCCAATGATTTCTAAATATTGATTTTATATCCTGCTACCTTGCTGAATTCATTTATCAATTCCAGTAGTTTTTTGACTGAGACCTTAGGGTATTCTATGTACAGTATCAAGTCATCAGCAAATAATGAAAATTTTATTTCTTCTTTTCCAATTTGGATGCCTTTTATTTTTTCTTCTTGTCTGATTGCTGTAGCAAGAATTTTCAGAACTATGCTGAATAAGATTAGCGAAAGGAAGCATCCCTGCCTGGTTTCTGTTCTTAAGGGGATTGCTTTTAATTTTTGCGCATTGAGTATGATGTTGGCTGTGGGTTTCTCATAGATGGCTTTTATCATGTTGAGGTATGTTCCCTGTATTCCCACATTGCTGAGAGTTTTTATCATAAATGGGTGCTGGATTTTATCATATGCTTTTTCTGCATCTATTGTTATTACGATGTGTTTTTTATCCTTCCTTTTGTTTATGTGATGAATCACAATGACTGATTTGTGAATATTGTACCAGCCTTGCCTTCCCAGAATAAATCCCACTTGATCATGATGTATGATTTTTTTCATGTATTGCTGAATCCGATTTGCCAATATTTTGTTGAGAATTTTAGCATCTATGTTAATCAGGAATATTGGCCTATAGTTTTCTTTCTTTGTATTATCTTTGCCTGGTTTTAGAATGAGGATTGTGTTCTCCTTATAAAAGGAGTTAGGAAGTTTTCTCTCCTCTTGAATTTTTAAAAATAGCTTGAGAAGGATAAGAGTTAGTTTTTCTTTGAATATTTGGTAAAATTTACCTGTAAAGTCATCAGGCCCAAAACGTTTGTTTGTTTGGGGAGTTTTTTGATAGCTGTTTCAATCTATTGTGTTGTAATCGGTCTATTTAGGTTTTCTGATTCTTCCAGATTGTATTTTGAATGATTATATTTTTCAAGGAATTTATCCATTACATCTAGTTTGTCCCATTTTTTGGCATACAGTTCTTCATAGTATTTTTTTACAATCTTTTGAATGTCTGCTGTGTCAGTTGTTACTTCTTCACTCTCATTTCTAATTTTATTTATTTGAGCCCTCTCACATTTTTTCTTGGTGAATCTGGTTAAAGGTTCATCAATTTTGTTTACCTTTTCAAAGAACCAGCTCTTGGTTTTATTGATCTTTCATATTGTGTTTTTTGTTGGGTTTTTTTTTTTTTTTTGCCTCTATGTTATTTATTTCTTCTCCAATCTTTATTATTTCCTTCCTTTTACTTCCTCTGGTTTTTACTTGTTGTTCCTTTTCTAGTTCTTTTAGATACAGGGTTAAGTTGTTCACTTTGGCTTTTTTTGCTTCTTAAGGTATGCTTGTAAGGTTATAACTTCCCTCTCAGGACTGCTTTTGCTGTGTCCCATAAATTTTGAGTTGTTGTATGTTCATTTTCAGTTGTTTCAAGGAAGTTTTTTATTTCTTCCTTTTTTTTTTAAAGGGACAGAGAGAGAAATAGATAGGGACAGACAGGAGAGGAGAGAGATGAGAAGCATCAATCATCAGTTTTTCGTTGTGACACCTTAGTTGTTCGTGAATTGCTTTCTCATATGTGCCTTGATCGCAGGCCTTCAGCAGGCCGAGTAAACCCTTGCTCAAACCAGCATCTTGGGTCCAAGTTGGTGAGCTTTTTGCTCAAGCCGGATGAGCCCACACTCAAGCTGGCACCCTCGGGGTCTTGAACCTGGGTCCTCCACAACCCAGTCCGACGCTCTAGCCACTGCCTGGTCAGGCTCTTTCTTCCTTGATCTCATTGTTAACCCATTCATTATTTAATGGCATGTTATTTAAACTCCAAGTGTCTGAATGTTTTTCTATTGCAGTTGATTTCTAGTTTCATGCCGTCATGATCAGAAAAGGTGCTGATATGATTTCAATCTTCTTAAATTTATTATGACTTATTTTGTGTCCTAAATTGTGGTCTATCCTAGAGAATATACTGTGAGCACTTGAAAAGAATGTATATTCTGCTGCTTTGGGGTGAAAGGTTCTGAAGATGTCTATTAAATCCAGTTGATCTAGTGCAGTGGTTCTTAACCTTTTTTGAGGTACCGAACCCACCAGTTTCATATGCGCATTCACTGAACCCTTCTTTAGTGATAAATAAAATATGATTTCTTTTTTCCAAATTCAAGACATAGGTATATGTTTTTTTACTGGTGCACAAAATGAGCCATGCATGAGCATCACCTTGCTCAAAGAACAAAACCAACAAAGTGCATGAACTTACAACAAATTACGGTATTACTTTATTCTGGCCTCCATGGCAGAGGCTTCCCTGAACCTCTGAGACCAGCTCATTGAACCCCTATGGTTCAATAGAACCCAGGTTAAGAACCACTGATCTAGTATATCATTTAGGGTCACTGTTACTTTGTTAATTTTCTGTCTGGACGTTCTATCCATTGATATTAATGAGGTATTAAAATCTCCTACTATTATAGTATTGCTGTTGATCTCATCCTTTTTATGCATCAAAATCTGTTTTATATATTTAGGTGCTCCTAAATTAGGCACATATATATTTATAATAGTTATATCTTCCTGTTGTAATGCTCCTTTTATCATTATGTAGTGACCTTCTTCATATCTTTCTATAGCCTTTGTTTTAAAGTTTATATTTTCAGATATTAGTATTGCTACCCCAGCTTTTTTTCTGTTTCCATTTGTGTGAAATATTTTTTTCTATTCCTTTACTCTGTCTATGTGTATCTTCTGTTCTGAGGTGGATCTCTTGTAGACAGCATATGTATGGGTCCTGTTTCCTTATCCATGCAGCTACCCTATGTCTTTTGATTTGAGTATTTAATCCATTTACATTTAAGGTTATTGATATGTAGTTGTTTATTGCTATTTTATTCTTTAAATCTATTATCTTCTCTTTCTAGATTTCTTTTTTCTTTTTACAGCAAGCCCCTTAACATTTCCTGAAGTACTGGTTTGGTTGTAATGAATTCCTTGAGGTTTTTTTTTTTTTTTTCCTTGAGGTTTTTTTGTTTGTTTGTTTGTTTTTATCTGGGAAGCTTTTTATTTCTCCTTCAATTTTAAATGATAATCTTGCCGGATAAAAAAGTCTTGATTGTAGGCTCTTGTTTTGCATTACTTTGAATATTTCTTGCCATTGCCTTCTGGCCTCAAGTGTTTCTGTTGAGAAGTTTGATGTCATTCTTATGGGGGCTCCTCTATAGGTAATTGACTTCTTTTCTCTTGCAGCTTTTAGTATTTTTCTTTATCTCTTAACTTTGGTATTTTAATTATAATGTGTCTTGATGTAGGCCTCATTAGGTTCCTCTTTAATGGGGATCTCTGTGCTTCTTGAACTTATGTGAATTTTTTCTTCATCAGTTTAGGAAAGGTTTTAGCTATGATTTCTTCAAACAGGTCCTCTATCACTTGTTTCTTCTCTTCTTCAGGAACCCCTATGAAGTGGATGTTGTTTCTCTTCATGTTTTCACAGAGCTCTTTTAGAGTTTCTTCAGACTTTTTGAGCTTTTTTTTCTTTTTGCTGCTTTATTTCTGTGTTTTTATTTATCTTGTCCTGTAATTTGCTGATTTAATCCTCTGCTTCATCCAGCCTGCTGTTGATTCCTTCTAGTGTAATCTTCATTTCTGATATTGTAATTGCCATTTCTGATTAATTCTTTATGATTTCAGTGTCCTTTTTGATGCTTGCAATTTCTTTATTTAGGTGCTCATTAAGTCCATCCATTGTAGCTCTGAGATCCTTAAGCATCCTACCAATCATTATTTTAAACTCTGCATCTTATAATTTGGTTACTTTCATCTCATTCAGTTCTTTTTCTGGGGATTTCTCTTAATGATTCATATGGTTTTCATTCCTCTGTCTTCCCATATTTTCTGTGTGTGGTTTGCAAGCTTGTTGGTCTGAGGTTGGTTTATGGAATGTGGCTTTTCCTCCAGGTATTTAGTCCTCAGCCTCTGCTGGTTGCTCGGATTTTAATTCTTCTTAACTAGTAGAACTGCTTAAAAGTCTTAATTTCCCTGCTGTTTGTTTGCTGAGCCCAGCATGAAGCTTCTGTGTTTGCTGAGCCCAGCAGGGAGCTTCTGTATTTAGGATGGGGGAAGTGGGTGTGTCTTGTTCTTTTGCCCCAGTTGAAACTCTATCCAGGAATGTGGTGGGCATGACCTCCAAGAACCAGAAGGTGTGGTCTGCCCAGTGACTCTCCAGGGGCGGGGCACATTCTCCATATCAGAATGGGAGATGTAGCTCAGGTCTCCCTAGAAACCTGAGTCACTCCCCCAGCTATGGCCACCTCAGCACTGGAGAATGACTTAGCTCAGGTATTCTTCTCCCCATCATCATTTGTGTCCCTGTGACTTGATCTCCCCATTCTCCTCATGCAAGTTCAGTCTTCTCTTCCCTTCTCACCCCTGGAGTCCCAGGCAAGTGGCTGTAAGTGATATTTTCTGCACTGGCCCTTTAAGGCTGCAACTTCTTTTGCCAGTTGCTTCCCACAGACAGAACTCCCACTCTTCTCCCCATTCAATACTGTCAGGCTGACTCCTCCAGTCCCTGGATTTCTAGGCTGGGGCTTCAGTCCTGGGACTGAGTACTCCCACCTCTCAGGGTCTCTCTCCTTGCAATGAAAAACCCTTTGGACCCTCAGCCTCAGCCTCCCCTCACTCCTGGGAGCAGGGAAGCACCCACCATGCCCCTGTACTCCCTACCAGGCTTGGTGTGGTTTCTTCTGTACTCCTTGGTTTTGAAGTCCTGTTCTTTTAGTCCAAAATTGGTTTTTCACATGATTGTTCTTAAGTTAATTTGTACTCCAGTTTGGTCGCAGGAGGTGGCAGTCTGTGCGTCTGCTTACTCTGCTGCCATCTTGGAATCCCTATTCTTATATTTCTTTCTCCTGCCTTCTTTTAGGCTATTTGACTATTTTCAACATTGTCTTTTTTTTTTTTTTGGTATTTTTCTGAAGTGAGAAGCTAGGAAGCAGAGAGACAGACTCCCACATGTGCCCAACTGGGATCCATCTGGCATGCCCACTAGGGGGTGATGCTCTGCCCATCTGGGCTGTTGCACCATTGCAACCAGAGCCATTATAGCACCTGAGGCAGAGGCCATGGAGCCTCCTCAGCACCCGGGCCAACTTTGCTCCAATGAGGCTTTGGCTGTGGGAGGGGAAGACAGGGATAGAGAGAAAAGAGAGAGCAAAGGGTGGAGAAGCAGATGGGCATTTCTGTGTGCTCTGGTCGGGAATCAAACCCAGGACTTCTACACACTGAGCCGATGCTCTACCACTGAGCTAACCAGCCAGGGCTGTCAACATTGTCTTTTGATTATTTATTATTTGAGTGTATCTCTTTGTATAGCTTTATTTATTGCCATAAAGATTACAATATAAATATTACTTTAACCTTTAACAGTGAACTTAAAATTAATATTTTACCACTTAAGTTGAATGTAGGATCCTTACAACTATATTGGTACCTTTATACCCCCCCTTATTATTTTTGTCTTATATATTTTATCTTTATATATTAAAACCCCCATCAGACACTGTTATAATTTTGGCTCTCAATATCGGATTGTCAAAAAGTTTAAATAACTCAACAGGAAAAAGTTATTCTATTTACCCATATATTTACTATTTTTGTTGCTCCTCCTTCATTCCTGACATTCCAATTTTCCTCCTGGTATTATTTTTCTCCTATGTGATGAATTCCTGTCAGCAACTGTTTTAGAACATGTTTGCTGGCAATGAATTATATTACCGTTTCTTTATCTGAGAATGTCTTTATTTCGTTGCCTTACTGCAGGACATGTTCACTGAACAGAAATTCTAGGTTGACAATTCTTTTCTTCAAGCACTTTGAAGACATGTACTTCCCTTCTAACTCCCATGGTTTCTTTATGAGAAAGCCACAGCCATTTGAATTGTTGTTCCACTGTAAGTATGTTTGCCTCGTATGGAATCAGCCAACACTGTCATACTTCTACTGGGAATTGTCAGTGTTTTTAATCTTTATATGTCTGAAATTTAGTTGGAAGCCTAAAACCCCCAAATACACTACTTCAGTAAGGCCCTCTATGCTTTGGTCTTAATGGCCAGGCCTTTTGGTAAACTGAAAAGAAGGGAGTAAATATAAGTTCTCTTCCTGAGCTTGCAGACATAATTTCCACACCACATATCGACCCAGGGACCTCGATACCCTTTCACTGTGCACACTGTATTGTGTTCTTTCTTCCTTTCCCACCCCCTCACCACTCTCCTTCCCATCCCAGAGTGATACAAGAAGGATGGAATTATAGAGGACAATAAGCCTGCATGACTCTTTTCTAGAGTTAGAAATTATTAGGCAGGCTAACATTTAGCCCAGTGGTTCTTAACCTGGGTTCTATCGAACCCTAGGGGTTCAATGAGTCGATCTCAGGGGTTCGGAGAAGCCTCTGCCGCGGAGGCCAGAATAAAGTAATACCGTAATTTGTTGTGAGTTCATGCACTTTGTTGGTTTTGTTCTTTGAGCAAGGTGATGTTCATGCACGGCTCATTTTGTGTACCAGTGAAAAAACATATACCTATGTCTTGAATTTGGAAAAAAAAATCATATTTTATTTATCACTAAAGAAGGGTTCGGTGAATGTGCATATGAAACTGGTGGGTTTGGTACCTCAAAAAAGGTTAAGAACCACTGATTTCATCCTAGACTTATTCTCTGTCTTGAGTGTATAGATGAAGTACCCAAACTTCTCCAAGCTCCCATAAAACAACAACCACCCATTTTAGTGATTCTGGATGAGCCAAGACCAGTCTGCAAGGACCTGTACAAATAGAGCAGTATAAATGTTAGAAAGGCATGTCCAGGCCCAAGGGTTGCTGGTGATGACAGAGGAGAAAGTTTTGGCAGACACTCATAAAACAAAAAAGGGTAGAAGAACAGGTTGTGAGAGTTCATAAGCCAGTTAAGTAGAATGTTTCATCTCATTCCTTGTGTGTTTTTCCCAGAGACATAGAACTAGTTTTTCTTCCATGTGCTCTAGCAGGGGCAGAAGGTGGAGTGTGTGGTCAGAGGAGGTGTCAGAGCTTTAGGATGGTCACCCCATGGCATCACCTTGGACAGGCCTGCAGTAGTTCCTTTTTTGTAAAAGGTATGGGGTCACTTGATCCAACATCCATCTGTTTCCAAAGTATAGTCTGCAAAGGATCCCTTCCTTTCCTCCAAAACATTATTAAGTGCAAGGTTCTAACCACAGCTTAATTTTTTTTTTATATATATTTTATTATTATTAATTCTAATGGGGTGACATCAATAAATCAGGGTACATATGTACAATGAAAACATCTCCAGGTTATCTTATCATTCAATTGTGTTGCATACCCATCACCAAAAGTCAAATTGTCCTCTGTCACCTTCAATCTGGTTTTCCCTGCGTCCCTCCCCTCCTCCCTATCCCATTCTTCCCTCCCTCCCCCCATCCCATAACCACCACTCTCTTGTCCATGTCTCATACCCTCACTTTCATGTCCCACCTATGTATGTAATCGTGCTGTTCTCAGTTTTTCTTTTTTTCTGATTTACTTATTTCACTCCGTATAATGTTATCAAGGTACATCCATTTTGTTATAAATGATCCGATGTCATCGTTTCTTATGGCTGAGTAGTATTCCATAGTATATATGTACCATAGCTTTTTAATCCACTCGTCTTCTGACGGACACTTGGGCTGTTTCCAGATCTTCGCTATTGTGAACAATGCTGCCACGAACATGGGGGCGCATTTCTTCTTTTCGAACAGTGCTATGGTGTTCTTAGGGTATATTCCTAAAAGTGGGATAGCTGGGTCAAAAGGCAGTTCGATTTTTAATTTTCTGAGGAATCTCCAAACTGTTTTCCACAGTGGCTGCAGCAGTCTGCATTCCCACCAGCAGTGCAGAAGGGTTCCCTTTTCTCCACATCCTCGCCAGCACTTATTCTGTGTTGTTTTGCTGATAAGTGCCATTCTGACTGGTGTGAGGTGATATCTCATTGTGGTTTTAATTTGCATTTCTCTAATGATTAGTGATGTTGAGCATTTTTTCATATGCCTATTGGCCATCTGTATGTCCTCTTTGGAGAAATTTCTATTCATTTCTTTTGCCCATTTTTTGATTGGGTTGTTTGTCTTCCTGGTGTTGCTTTTTATAAGTTCTTTATAAATTTTAGTTATTAACCCCTTATCAGATGTGCTGTCGAATATGTTCTCCCATTGTGTGGTTTGTCTTTTTATTCTGTTCCTATTGTCTTTAGCTGTGCAAAAACTTTTTAGTTTGATATAGTCCCATTTGTTTATCTTGCCTTTTATTTCAGTTGCCCATGAAGATATATCGGCAAATATACCGCTGCTACAGATGTCGGAGAGCTTGCTGCCTATGTTTTCTTCTAAGATGTTTATGGTTTCACGGCTTACATTTAAGTCTTTTATCCATTTTGAGTTTGTTTTTGTGAATGGTGTAAGTTGATGGTCTAGTTTCATTTTTTTGCAGGTAGATGTCCAATTTTCCCAACACCATTTGTTAAAGAGGCTGTCTTTACTCCATTGTATGTTCTTTCCTCCTTTGTCAAATATCAGTTGTCCATAAAGCTGTGGGTTTATTTCTGGGTTCTCTGTTCTGTTCCATTGATCTATGTGCCTGTTCTTATGCCAGTACCAGGCTGTCTTGAGTATAATGGCCTTGTAGTAAACCTTGATATCAGGAAGAGTGATACCTCCTGCTTTATTTTTTCTTTTTAGGATTGCTGAGGCTATTCGTGTTCTTTTTTGGTTCCATATAAATTTTTGGAATATGTGTTCTATATCTTTGAAGTATGTCATTGGTATTTTAATTGGTATTGCATTGAATTTATAAATTGCTTTGGGTAATATAGACATTTTAATGATGTTTATTCTTCCTAGCCATGAGCACGGTATGTGCTTCCACTTGTTTGTATCTTCCTTGATTTCTTTTATCAATGTTCTATAATTTTCTGAGTACAAGTCCTTAACCTCCTTGGTTAAATTTACTCCTAGGTACTTTATTTTTTTGGCTGCAATAGTGAAGGGGATTGTTTCCTTAATTTCTTTTGCTGATATTTCATTGTTGGTGTATAGAAATGCCTCTGATTTCTGAGTATTAATTTTATATCCTGCCACCTTGCTGAATTCATTTATCAGGTCCAGTAGTTTTTTGACTGAGACTTTAGGGTTTTCAATATACAATATCATATCATCTGCAAATAATGACAGTTTTACTTCTTCTTTTCCAATTTGTATGCCTTTTATTTCTTCTTCTTGTCTGATTGCTGTAGCTAGGACTTCCAGAACTATGTTGAATAAGAGTGGTGAAAGTGGGCAACCCTGCCTGGTTCCTGATCTTAAGGGGATTGCTTTTAATCTTTGTCCATTTAGTATGATGTTTGCTGTCGGTTTATCATAGATGGCCTTTATCATGTTAAGGAATGATCCCTGTATTCCCACTTTACTGAGAGTTTTGAGCATGAATGGGTGCTGGATTTTATCAAATGCCTTTTCTGCATCTATTGAAATTATCATGTGATTTTTGTCCTTCCTTTTGTTTATGTGGTGAATCACATTGATTGATTTGCGAATATTGAACCAGCCTTGCCTCTCCAGAATAAATCCCACTTGATCGTGGTGTATGATTTTTTTCATATATTGCTGGATCCGGTTGGCTAATATTTTGTTGAGAATTTTAGCGTCTAAATTCATCAGGGATATAGGCCTATAATTTTCTTTCTTTGTGTTGTCTTTGCCCGGTTTTGGGATCAGAATTATGCTCGCCTCATAAAAGGAGTTTGGAATTCTTCCTTCCTCTTGAATTTTTTGAAATAGCTTCAGGAGAATAGGAGTTAGTTCTTCTTTGAATTTTTGATAGAATTCACTTGTGAAGCCATCAGGCCCAGGACTTTTCTTTTTTGGGAGTTTTTTGATAACTGTTTCGATCTCATTTGCTGTAATTGGTCTGTTTAGGTGTTCTGATTCTTCCAGATTGATTTTTGGAAGGTTATATGATTCAAGAAATTTGTCCATTTCACCAAGATTGTCTAATTTTTTGGCATATAGTTCTTCATAGTATTTTCTTACAATGCTTTGTATTTCTGTTGTGTCAGTTGTTATTTCTCCACTGTCCTTTCTAATTTTATTTATTTGAGTCCTCTCTCTTTTTTTCTTGGTGAGTCTAGTTAAAGGTTCATCAATCTTGTTTACCTTTTCAAAGAACCAGCTTCTTGTTTCATTGATCCTCTGTATTGTTTCCTTAGCCTCTATGTCATTTATTTCTGCTCTGACCTTTATTATTTCCTTTCTTCTACTTGTCTTGGGTTTTATTTGTTGTTGTTTTTCTAGTTCTTTTAGATGCAGGGTTAGGTTGCTTATTTGAGCTTTTTCTAGCTTCTTATGATATGCCTGTAGTGCAATAAACTTCCCTCTCAGAACTGCTTTTGCTGTGTCCCATAAATTTTGAGTTGATGTATGCTCATTATCATTTGTTTCTAGAAACTTTTTTATTTCTTCTTTGATCTCATTGTTAATCCATTCATTATTTAATAACAAGCTATTTAGTTTCCAAGTGTTTGAGTATTTTTCAGTTTTTCTTTTGTGGTTAATTTCTAGTTTCATGGCATTGTGATCAGAGAAAATGCTTGATATGATTTCAATCTTCTTAAATTTATTGAGACCATTTTTGTGTCCTAACATGTGGTCTATCCTAGAAAACGTACCATGAGCGCTTGAGAAGAATGTATATTCTACTGCTTTAGGGTGAAAAGTTCTGAAGATATCTATTAAATCAAGTTGATCTAGTGTCTCCTTTAAGTCTGCTGTTTCTTTATTAATTTTCTTTCTTGAGGATCTATCCAGTGTTGTTAGAGGGGTATTGAAATCCCCTACTATGATAGTATTGCTGTTAATCTCGCCCTTTATATCCATCAAAGTCTGCTTTATGTATGTCGGGGCTCCTATATTTGGTGCATAGATATTTACAATAGTTATATCTTCCTGTTGAATTGTTCCCTTTATCATTATGTAGTGTCCTCTTTTATCTCTTACTACAGCCTTTGTTTTAAAGTCCATTTTGTCTGATATAAGTATTGCTACCCCTGCTTTTTTTTCATTTCCATTTGCATAAAATATTTTTTTCCATCCTTTTACCTTCAGTCTATGAACATCTTTTATTTTAAGGTGTGTCTCTTGTAGACAGCATATGTATGGGTCCTGTTTCTTTATCCATGCAGCTACCCTATGTCTTTTGATTGGATCATTTAATCCATTTACATTTAAGGTTATCATTGATATGTAGTTGTTTATTGCCATTTTATTCTTTAAAGCTGTATTCTTCTTTTGCTCTATTCTTTCCTCTCTTTAAACTGTTCACAAGAGGCCCCTTAGTATCTCTTGCAGAATTGGTTTGGTTTTTATGAATTCCTTGAGGCTTTCTTTTTCTGGGAAGCTCTTTATTTCTCCTTCCATTTTAAACGTTAGCCTTGCTGGATAAAGTAGTCTTGGTTGTAGGTTCTTGTTCTGCATTACTTTGATTATTTCTTGCCATTCCCTTCTGGCCTCAAGTGTTTCTGTTGAGAAGTCCGATGTCATCCTTATGGGGGCTCCTTTGTAGGTGATAGTCTTTTTTTCTCTAGCAGCTTTTAAAATTTTTTCTTTATCCATTAGCTTTGGTATTTTAACTATGATGTGTCTTGGTGTAGATTTTTTTGGGTTTCTCCTTAATGGAGTTCTGTGTGCTTCTTGAATGTGTGGAGTGTTTCCCAGCCTTAATTTAGGAAAGTTTTCTGCTATAATTTGATTGAACAAAGTTTCCATTTCCTGTCCTCTCTCCTCTTCTTCAGGCACCCCTATGATGCGAATGTTGTTTCTCTTCATGTTGTCACAAAGCTCCCTTAGAGTTTCCTCACATTTTTTAAGTCTCTTTTCCTTTTTCTTCTCTGCTTCTGTGCCTTTGTTTATTGTGTCCTCTAACTCGCTTATTCGATCCTCAGCGTCATCCATCCTGCTTTTAATTCCTTCCATTGTGGTCTTCAGTTCTGATACTGTATTTGTCATTTCTGTCTGATTCTTTTTTATTATTTCAATTTCATTTTTTATACTTGTTATCTCTTTATTTAGGTGTTCATAATGACTATCCATTGTTGCTCTAATTTCTTTGAACATCCTAACTATCATTATTCTAAATTCTGCTTCTGGTAATTTGGTTATATCTGGTTCATTCAGGTCCTTCTCTGGGGATTTCTCTTGATTCATTTGGTTTGCATTCCTCTGCCTGCCCATTTTTTCTGTGTATAAGCAAGTTGTGGCCACTGAAGTCCAGTAGGTGTTGCCTTTGTGTTCTCTAGGTGTGGTCTATCTGCAGGCCCCCCACCCCCTCTGCCGGCGCCTAGGGTGGTTGGGTATGAGCGTTGCCAGCGCCGGCCCACTGTGGCTTTTGCTGTGATTTCTGCCTCTCCTCCGTGGGAGGGGCTGTGACTGAAGCCACAAGATTAGCACCAAGGGTAGAGGCGAGCACCTTTCCTCAGCTGCGGACCCAGCCTATTTCCGGACTTCCGCCCAGAACCAGCAGTCGGAGCCTGCTCGCTACAGTTCCGCGGGTTAGGCGGGGCTTTTGACGTGCTCTCAGCTGTAAGCTTTTGCCCGTCAGGAGCTTTAGCCCCGCCCTCGAGGCCAGGGCCCTTTGCGCAGGGTCGGAAACCAAGATTTATTGGGGCGGGCGTGTTTGCTGGCTTCCGCCGAGCTGCGTACTTCCGCTCGTCCCGGACTCTACCCCGCCCCCGCGTTCGGAGCCCGCTCGTGCACGTATTAACGCTATCCGGGGTTTCTCCGGCCGGATGGGGATAGTAGCCGTGGGCTCAGCTGCGAGCCTCCGCCTGTCTCGGGGTCCACCCCGTTCCCGCGCTCGGAGCCCGCTCGCGCACGTATACTGTCCAACCGCGGTTTCTCCGGCGGGCGGCGGGGGGGGGGGGGCGGACTGGTAGCGTCAGCTCAGCCACGAGCCCCTGCCCGTCCCTGGTCCTAGCCCGGTCCCTGCGGTCAGGGCCGGCTTGCGCAGGGCCTGCCTGTTCCTGGCCTCCCGCTTTGTCCCCGTAAGTGGGATTAAAGGCGGGCCCGCAGCTTCCGGACCGCTCTCGCGCTTACCCTCCGACCCTCTGGGCTAGACCGATCTCCCACCGGCTTGGCCTCTGCCCATGCCGACAGAACCGCCTTTCAGCGTCCTGCCGCCCCAAAACCTTAAGCAGCCCTCAGCAGAGTAGGAAGGGACCTAATACTCCACACTGTAGGCCTGGGAGCTCCCTCACTTGTTTCACAGCTCAAAACTGTCCAAACGCCTCTTCTTGGCTCTGGGACTGCAGGCTGGGGCTTGGTTCCTGGGACCCAGGTCCCTCCCTCTCCGCCAAAATCTCCTCCCGCCACACGGGTCTCTCCGGGCTGCCGTTTGCTCCGGGGAGCTGGGCAGCCCTCTTCGCGTTTTCGCTATTCCTACCAGTCTCAATGTGGCTTCTTCTGTGTTCCTTGGTTGAAGAGTCCACTTAGTTTTGTTCAAAGTTGGTTTATCCAGGTGATGGTTCTTAAAATTGAGTTGTAATCCACTTTGGTTCTGGGAGTTGGAAGTTGGTACGTCCGCCTACTCCGTCGCCATCTTGCTCCCCCCTCAGTTTTTTTTCTTATAATTGATTCTAGTTTAATGTCATTGTGATCAGAGAGGGTTCTTTATACGATTTCAATCTTCTTAAATTAATTCAGATTTATTTTGTGTCCTAATGTGGTCTTCCCTGAAAAATGTTCAATATGCACTTGAAAAGAATGTATATTCTGCTACTTTGGGGTGAAATGCTATGAAAATATCAATTAAATCTTAAGGTTTCTCTTTTCTTGTTGATTTTCTGTCTGGAAGATCTATGCATTGATGTCAATGGTACATTAAAACTCTTACTATGACTATACTACTGTCTATCTCTCCTTTTATGTTCATCAAGAGTTGCTTTATATATTTAGGTGCTCCTCTATGCTGGGTGCATAAATATTTACAATGTTATATCTTCTTGTTTAATCGATCCCTTTATCATTATGTAATGATACTACTTTGTTACTTATTACAGCTTTTGTTTTAAGTTCTACTCTAGTTTTTATTGCTGACAGTATTATGGGATTTGTCTTTCTCTTGCTGCTTTTAAGACTCTCTCTTTGTCTTTAACCTTTGCATTTTTATTTTGATGTTTCTTGGTGTGGGCCTCTTTGGGTTTATCTTGTTTGGGACTTTCTGCATCTCCTGGACTTATGTATCATTTTCTTCCACCAGGTTGGAAAAGTTTTCAGTCATTTTTTTTTCGAATTGGGTTCTCAATCCCTTGCTCTCTCTCTTCTCCAGTTGGTACCCCTATGATAGGGATGTTGTTACATTTCATGTTGTCTCAAAGATCTTTTCCAGTGGCCGGCAAACTCAGTCAACAGAGCCAAATATCAACAGTACAATGATTGAAATTTCTTTTGAGAGCAAAATTTTTAAAACTTAAACTATATAGGTAGGTACATTGTTATTAACTTAATTAGGGTACTCCTAAGCTGACCAAAGAGCCACACTCAAGGGGCCAAAGAGCCACATGTGGCTCACGAGCTGCAATTTGCCAACCACTGCAGTTTCACTTAAAAAAAAAATTTATTTTTTTGATGCTCTGAGTGGTTGTTTTCTGCTAACTTGTCTTCCAAATTACTGATTCAGCCTTCTGCTTCATCTAACCTACTGTTGATTCCTTTTAGTATACAGTATCCTTCATTTCAGATATTGTATTTTTTATTTCTGACTGATTCTTTTTTGTGGTTTCTATGTCCTTTTTCATTTTCACCGAGTCCCATTTAATTTAGCTTTTTCTGGAGATTTCTCCTGTTCTTTCATTTGGGGCCTGTTTCTTTGTCTCCCAGTTTGGCTGCCTCTGTGTGTTTGTTTCTATGTAATAGATCTGTGACTCCCAGTCCTGGTAGGTTGGCTTATGTAGTAAGTGTCCTCTGTGGTCCAGTGGTGTAATCTCCCCGATCACCTGAATTGGGTGCTCCATGAATGTCCCTTGTGTGGGTTATGTGGGCACTCCTGTTGTCATTGAGTTTTGATTGTTGTTGGCATGTTCATGCACAGGGTCAACCCTCAGGCTGGCTGACAGTGAGGATCAACCCCATTCACAGTTATGAGCTGCTGTGCAGTGCTAACAACACAAAGTGGGCTTCACCTCAGCAGGGTTTAGTGCCTGCTACAATCTCCCTTTTATATGCCACTTGTGAAGCTAATTGCATCCTGATTGGATGTTGTTTGAAGCTGTCCACTGGATGTGTTTGTTCTGGGGAACTTTTGGGAGGGATTCTGGTGTAGGTTAATGTTGGATGCTGCCTGTGACTGGCCCTGGGCAACTTGTTTGTAGCTATAAAGCAATCCATGTTTCTGGCTGCCTCTGCTGGGCCTATGTGTGCATGAGAAGGACTAAGCTGGGCACCAAAGCTGTTTTTCACCAGGACCAGACCTGGGGGAAGATCAACAAAAGTGCCAAGGCACCCCAAGATCCACTTCCACTGGCCTCTACCTGCTGGCTGACTGTTAGGCTCAGTCTCTGAAAGAGGTTCTGGTGATATTCAAGTTGCATCAGGTAGGTTATCAGAGAGTCACCAGATAGAGTGAGTGGTGGTGTTCACCAGATCTATACAGGTTCAAACTTGTGCCAGAGTTGGGTCTGAGGCCACTCGGCAAATGTCCCAGAGTACACCAAGTCTAGCTGCCACCTACTAGGTGCTTGCAGACCTTTGTGTTGGGGCAGAGAGTTCTCAGGGTGAGTCCAGCAGCGTTCATCAGGCCCAAATAGACCAAGATTTAGCTGTGTGAAGGGAAGCTCTGCATGGGTACTGTGGCTACATAAGGCATGAAAGTAGAAAATGGCTCCCATTTTAGAGCCACACAACTCAGTCTTTACTTGATTCTGGCCTGACCATCTTAAAAGCTTGATAGGGCAGGGTCACCAGGATTTAGGAAGATAGGACTAGTGGATCTTTCTTTGGGAGACACTCTGCTCAGGCTTGTGGGAAGAAGGGAGTGTCCTCTACCCCAGAGATGCAAAACAATCTCTTATACTCCCTGAGTCTGCCTGGACTTATATACAATGGGCCCAGGCAAAGCTGACTGCTCTGCAGGGCATGAGTTTAGCAGGGAGATGAAACAGGGATATGGGAGGGTGGTGCTATTGCATTCTCACAGGCTGATGCAATATGGAGGGGAGTGCTTGACCCAAGAAAGGTAGTGTCTGTAGGCAGTGTGGGAGAGAGATTCAGCACAGAGACCCTGGTGGCTGTCCCTTCAACTCTCTTTCCAGAACCATACAACCCAGTCTTCCCTCATGATTCTATTCAGGTCCAAGACACCTCCCTCCACAAGAGCCTAGGATGAGTGGCTACAAATGAGATTTTGTGTGCTGGCTCTTTAAGAAGGCACCTAGGTTTCTAGTAGATTCCTATCTCTCCCTGGCAGACAGTATCCCACTGATTTTCAAAGCCAATTTCTGAGCTTGGAATCCTGGGGTTGAGACTGCACACTCCTCAAGAGGAAGCTTTGCAGCTGAGACACCCTCTGGATTTTCAACTGCTGTACGTGGCTGTGGGGTAAGCTCTTTCTGTATCTTTGGTCCTTCTACCAGTCTCAGTGTGGCTTATTCTGCAAATCCTTGGTTGTAATACTTCTGTTTAGGTAGTCCTTAGTTAGTTATTCAGGTTGATTGTTTTATATTTTAACTGTAATTTCAGTTTGGTCCTGGGAGGAAGTGAGTATAATAACTCTACCTACTCTGCCACCATCTTGTATTCATCAAAACTTCCAGTTATAAGATAAATAAGAAGTGGGGATATAATTTACAACATGGTGACTATAGTGAGTACTGCTGTATGGTATATATGAAAGTTGTTAAGACAATAGATCCTAAAAATTCTCATCACAAGGAAATGTATTTTTCTGTTTTTTCTTGTGTCCACATGAGATGATGGTTGTTAGTATTTGGTACACATTTCAAAATATATGTAAGTCAAATCACTATGCTATACATGTTAAACTTATACAGTGCTGTATGCCAATTATACCTCAATAAAACTAGAATAAAAAATTATTACAAATATACATTCTAGGGACAAGTTCATTATCAGATAAATGATTTTCAAGTATTTTCTCCCAATCTGTGACTTGTTTTGATTCTCTTAATAATGTTTTTCAAAAAACAAAGATTTTAGTTTTGACAAAATCTAATGTATCTTTTTTTCTTTTCTGGCTAATTTTGCCACACATTTCCTTTTATTGTTTTCAAATAGTTCCTGTGTCCTTTCTCTTCCTCTTCTTTTTTCTCAGTCTCCCATTGCACATAAGTTGGTACACTTGCTGTTTCATTAGTCTCATTTTTATTTCATCTTTTTTTATTTCTGTTTCAGATTGGATCATTTTTATTATCTATCTTCGATGTTGTCAATTCTTCTGCCAGCTCTAATCTTCCACTGAGTCTATCTAGTACATTTTTATTTTCATTTATTGTATTTTTAACTATAAAATTCCCATTTGAATCTTTCCAATACTGTCTACTTCTTTACTCAGGTTTTGTTAAATCTGTATCAGTCTGCTTCAGCTGCTATAACAGAATACTGTACACTAGGTGGCTTCAACAAGTGAAATTTTTTCACAGTTCTGAAGGCCACACGTTTCAGATTAAGGTTGATTTCTGGTGAGAACTTTCTTTCTGGCTTGGAAATAGTTGCTTTCTTACTGTGCCCTCATATGGTAGAGAGAGAGAGAAAAAGAAGTGTCTTTTCCTTTTCTTCTAAGTGCACCAGCATATCAACTTAAAGTTCCACTCTTATTATCTCATTTAACCTTTGTTATTTTCTCACTGACACTATTTCCAAATACAGTCACATTGGGCTTCAATATATAAATTTAGGAGAACATAAACATTCAGCCCATCACAGTCATCAACATAATATTTTCATTTAATTATTTGACACAGTTTCCTTCACATCTTTGAACATATCTATAATAGCCACTTAAAATTTTTTGTTTACTAAATCCAACATCTGGTTCCACCCAGAGTCAGATCTTATTGACCGCATTTTTCCCTTGAGTACAGGCTGTACTTTCCTGTTTGTTTGCATATATATTTTTTTATTAAAAACCAAATATTTTAGATAATATGAGATTTCTGTTGTTGTTTTAGTAACTAGCCCCTGTTCTTGTGCTTCTGGTGATAAACCTCTAGCTTTATGACGATAATGTATGCCTTAGAACAGAGACCTCATGGAGCCATGCTCAGTTCTGGAGGACATCTATTTAGTGTCCCTCACAAGATGACCTTGTCTCAGAGGGGTCTTCTCTATATATCTTCCCTGGCCTTTAGAGTGATTATCTTCCTTGTTATATACTGCTCACAAAAATTAGGGAATCTTTTATCACTTCGTATTCATTTTAAAATATCCCCTAATTTTTGTGAGCAGTATAGTTACCCAGTCTTTGCGGTGTAGGTGAAAGGGGGTAGGGGGCAGTGGATGAGAGAAATGTCAAGGAGTAATCATATTTTCCTGGTTATCATCTAGTCACCCTCTTATCATTCTGGCCTCTGGCATTGCCACAAATTTACTGTCAGATTTTCTCATCACAGAGGCTATAAGGCCGGCCACAACCAGGGCCCACGGAGGAGACAAGAGCACAAATTGGCCTCTTCCCCAATGGTGGTACTATGCCCTCTTCTCCCCAAGCCACTCTATACCAGGTTAACAGCCCTTTCTCTCTTTTCCCTATGGGTTTGTCACTGCCTATACTTTAGTTCTTTAAATCCATACATTTTCTTGTGGATCTTTGGCATCTCCAGGGTTGTGCACAGTGAAGAGGCCAGCAGCCTGCACTAGTTCACATCTTGTCAGGAGCCCTACTTTTTTGATTATTGCCAACCTCCAGACTGCTAGCTTTGTGGAGACAGAGACCATGTTAGCCTCAGTCCTCACTGCCGGAGCCTAGAACAGTACCTGCTCCCTAGTAAATGTGAAATAAAGATTCCCCAAATGAATCATCTTCTCCCTTCTTGAAAAGCTCCTGGTGTCTTGATTTTCTACTCCCTCTCAGGTCACCACTTCCAAGGGTCCTTCCCAGAATCCTTCCTCTGTACCTGCTCTGAAATATTGCATCTCAGTTTCTGTCCTCAAACTGAGTATTTTCTCTATCCTTAGGAATCTCATTTATACAAATAAACTATGTGATGATCATTCCTGATTCTATAATTTGTCCAGCCTAAATTTCTTTCTCAAAGGTAGGACTGTAATATAATAATGAATGATCCTGGATAAATGTCCTACAGATGATCTAAAATCAATGTGCTCTAAACCAAGTGCAACTGATATTCTCCTGAACCTGGTATCTCCTGCCACCCCTATACGGAGGGGTTTCTGTGAACACCTCTTCTTCAGCACTCCCACATCAAATCAGTCCTAAAATCAGGAAATCCTATAGATTCAGCCTCCTGCATATGTTTTATACTTATCCCCCTCCCCTGACCCCATGAACATTGATTGCTTTAGCTCAGACCCTGATCACTTCTTACCTGAATTACTGCACAGACAATGATCATTTCGCCTTTAAGCACATCTTCCTCTAGTTCGTCCTTCACGTGGGTCCTAGAGGAAACTTTTAAAGATGCAAGTCATATTATACCACTTCCCAGATCAAATCCTTTGTCACTTGGTTCCCTGTGACCTCTATGATCTGTGTTGTATATTTCATGAGAGTAGGAAACGTGACTGCTTCATTGGATTCACAGTGTCCAGCAAAGCACCTGGTAGATAGTTGGTGCTCAATAAATATTTGTTGAATAGCTGAGTGAGTGAATAAATATTCTGGCCCCTTCATACCACTCCAACTTTATTTCTTAATATAGCTCTCACTCACTTTTTACTACACTAAAATTTACTTCATTTTAACAAGATCCCTGGCTGATTTGTTAAACACTAAGAACATCCTAATATCATTAATGTGAGCTCACCTGGATCTGCAGACTGAGGTTTATGAATATTTGATTTATCTGGTTTTCTAACCATGCAAAGCCCCTTCTCTCTTGCTTGGTCTTTGGAAAACCTGGTTCCCACCCTCCTATTTTTTCACGTGGCTCACACATCCCCTTCTACACTCAGCTAATGCATCACCCCCACCAGGAATCCCACCTGACTCCCTCCAGTTGAATTGGGAGCACTCCGAATATTGATTACTGGCTCCTATTTTATTTGCATCTTTACTAAGTTGACTCTTCAACTAGGATCTGAGCATCTTGAGGAAAACCTATTTTTATGCCTTGTACCCTCCGCTGCTACCCATGGTCTGGCACATACGAATAGCTGAATACGACGAATACGTGTGACTGACACTTAATGAATAGTGCTTGGCCACATGCATCTCACTGCCATGTCCTACTCTGCCAGGACCCCGGGCAGCTGCGGCGCGGGTGGGGCAGGGTGCCAGTGCTGTGATTAGGGGTTTGGAGGCCTGCTGGCCCAGCAGCTGTCTCTCCCTCCTATCCCAACCTGTAGCCCTCCAGAGAGCACACGTATCAGAAGCAGGTGTGTGTGTGTGTGTGTGTGTGAGTGTGTGTGTCCCTCCTCCTCTCTCCTTTCTCTTTCCCAGGAACAAATGTCACAAAACAACCAACTGAGAAGAAATGTTTGGGCAAAGAGGAGACCCCATGATAAGAGCTGCTAGAGCTAAAGCCCTCCTCCTGCCCTCTCTCTGGACTGGAGCCACTGGCAGCTCAGGCTCTGGCTGTCATGTTAGAAGCCAAATAGAGTGGTAGTAAAACGTAACAAGGACGGGCCCACAGCAGCATGCTACTAGTTAGATTGTGAGAGCTAAGTGCATTAAAGGCACTTTCTTATTAAGAAATTATTACAAATGTGATATTTCTCCCTTGCCAGAATGCAGTGCCATCCATTTCTGTGCACTGAGGTTTTCTGCAAAAGCAGCCTGGCTTGAATCTGGGATAATTGTGGGGCTGCTGCTGGAGCAGGCCCCCGCAGTGGGCCTGTGAGTCAGCTGCCCAGGCTAGAGCCCAGGGCTCTCTTGGGCAGGCAGAGGTATAGAGATTGTGCTGCCCATTTCCCAGGGGGCCGGAGGCATGATGCCTTTCCCTCATCTGGGGGAGCACTCCAGCTGTATCTGGTGGGCACGCGTGTTCGTGTTTGCTTGGGAAATCAACTCTTGAGCCAAGATTCTCCCCCCAGCTGGTGCATGCCTGGCTTGGTCTAACTTCAAGCAGGGGGAAGTCTGAGGATTTAGGATGAAGAAGTATGTGGGTCTGTCCCCAGAGGGGCCCGCAAGGACCATGTCTTTGGGAGGTGATGGAAATGGCAAACTATGATTAATTCATTTACCTTACAAATGGTTGCTGAGAAGCCGCTGTGGCCAGGAGCCACAGTCTGTGGTGGGCCCTTGGGAGTCAGATCTGGAGGACCTGTGCCTGTTCTCAAAGAGCTTCCCATCTGAACTCCCCGTCTGGTGGGGATGGAAGACACATCCAATCTGGTGTGGTCATTCTGAGAAGCAACCACAGGGTAAGAGGGGAACAAAACACATAGACCGAGGGGTTGGAGAATGTCTCAGAGAAGGAGCGCCTGAACTGTTTCTTAGGACAGTCTGGAGAGGAAGAAATTGATATTCATTCAGTGCTGACTGCATACACACCAGTGCTGACCACACCATGCTACCTTTTGCTCCGTTACCCCTCCACAGATGGGGGACCAAGCCTCAGAGAGGTTCACTGGCTGACCTCAGGTCACATGGGAATCTCCAGAGCCTTATGCCATGAATGCTGCCCATCAGTCTTGCCTGGGATGAAAAGAAAGGCATTTCAAGCTATATTAACCATGTTTTTATAATTTCTATATTTAATGTTTTGACATCTGGAGCCTTACGGATCAGAAGAGAGACCACCCTTCCCAAGGTTAGCTGACTGGTAGAGAAAGCAGAGGACTAACCCAGGAACTTGTCTTTCAGATGCAAATCCACCAGCCCAGAGCCCTTACCCCCATCACCTTCTCTGTGGAGCTCCCACACTCAGGGCCACCATCCACCTGCCTAATCACCCAGGGCCAGGTACCAGACAACCAGGGTCAGCCCTCATGCCCGAGAGCCCACTGAAATTGCTCACACCAGCCAATCCTAACCCTAGTTGCCCTGCCTCACACACTCCTTCCCACAGAAAGTACATTAAAGGCTTTTGCATACATTTTCCCTTCACCCTCAGCATCCTGAATTACTTGGTGCTTCTCCATGTGACCCTGCATGTCCCCTACTCTTGGGAATTGTGAATAACAATTATCAATAGCAGTTGTCTCCTGATCTGTTGGCCTCACCTGAATAATAACAAAACCTATATCATAACACAGGCAGAGAGAGTCCCTGGTGCAACAGAACCAACAGGAACAAATCAGGCATATTCCATGAGCTGTTTGCATGTCTGGCGTTCAGGGGAGTGGGGGGCACAGGAGGGTGGCCATGCTGAGAAGTCTGTGTTGCACCTGAAGGTGCCAAGGGTGCTATTAAGAATAGGGACAGACTTGTCTTACATCATAATCCCTCCCTCAAAAGTCAGGAGAATAGTCAGAAGAAAGAGAGAAGTGGAAACCCTTTGTAGTAATCTTGGTGTGACAAGAAGGTAGACTTAGCTGTGGTCGTATTGGTGAGAACTAAGTGGAGGATAGACCCAAGGGCTTGGAGGAGGCACAGTGATCAAAATCTGGTGACTGGTTTAATGGGGAGTTGGAGTGGAAGGGAGAGCCTGGGCTTTGGTGGGTGACTGCATTGCTAGTGGCTCCTTACAATGACTGACTTCCTATCCTACCCCCTCAGAACACCCGCTGGGTGGGGTTTTGGATTCAGCTCAGGGGAGGAGATTAAAGTAGGGGGCTACAGTTATGTCTGAGGCTTGTTTTTTAAAATAAAAATATTAAATTCACCTATCTTCTGTAGTTGATTTTTGTTCATCATTTCTCACAAAAATTTAACAGAAAACCTAATGAAGGAATTTCATGTGTCTCCACACACCATTCCCTGGGACTGCAAATAACCACGCTCCCTTCATACATTCTACTTAGGACACTCAAGGAGGCTCTTTGTCACCATCCCTTAAAAAAGTCACCACCACCCTGTCAAAGGACCTGGGAAAGCTTCTGTTTGGTAGTGGGGCAGCTGCAGTGAGGCAGAGAGACCCTATTTCAAACCTGAGGTCCATCAGGCAGGCATCCAATATTCTGGAATCCAAACATTCAAAGGTCAGACAGGCCAAAGATGATAGATTAGGCAGAGAAACCTGTATGCTGGTTGGGGACGGGAGCCCCACAGTGGCCTAGCACCCTCATCTTCACTTCAGCACATGGTTCTCTCATCTCCTCTTCTCCTGATAAGTGCTCCTCATCTGTCAGGTTGCAACTTAATGGCATATCCTCAGAAGACCTACCCTCTGTGACTTCTGTACACAGACTGGAGGCTGAAACAACAGAAATGTATCCTCTCAAGTTCTAAAGGGCAGAAGTCTGAACTCAACAAGGTGCCAGCAGGATTGGCTCCCGAATCTGGTTTGGTTCCCTATCCTTGGCTTGGAGATGGCTGTTTTGATGTTCAAATGGCGTTCTCCCTGTAGCTCTGTATTCAAATCCCCTGCCTTTTCTAAAACAAATCAGTCATATTGGGTTGAAGTCTCACCGTAATGACCTCATTTTAACTAATTACATCTGCAATGATCCTATTTTCCAAATTTCAGTTATGTTCTGAGATACGGCTCCCGAATCTTGTTTGGTTCCCTATCCTTGGCTTGGAGATGGCTGTTTTGATGTTCAAATGGCGTTCTCCCTGTAGCTCTGTATTCAAATCCCCTGCCTTTTCTAAAACAAATCAGTCATATTGGGTTGAAGTCTCACCGTAATGACCTCATTTTAACTAATTACATCTGCAATGATCCTATTTTCCAAATTTCAGTTATGTTCTGAGATACTGGGATTTGGGCTTCAACATATGCACTTTGAGGGAACACACTTCAGCCAATAGAATTCAGGTTCCTGGTGGTACATGTTCCCAAACTCTACTTCCCCACCAAAGTGGTCAGTACAGTGTGTGACAAGGCAGGCATTTGGCTGGTTGATGTCTGTTCATACCAGACTACAGGCTCCATCACCGGAGAGATTGTCTGCTTGTTGTTTGCTGTATCCCCAGTGCTTACACAATGCCTGGTGCATAGTCAGTACACAGAAAGTATTTGTTGATGATGAATAAAAAATGAATACTTCTAATCGCTAATGTAAAACCTAAAAAGACAATTGTAAACAAGTGGCTCAATCAGCCAGCCAAGACACAGTTGTTTATCACACAGCTAGTGAAGTATGTTTCTGAAGAATCTTTAACCATGTGGAGAAATGCTTATGGTTTGTCATTGGATGACATAGTAGAATAGAACTGTGTAGGCGATATTATTTGGAAAAGAAAAGGGAAATGAGATAGAGTCCAGCACTGAAGCTCACAATAAGTGAAAATCCGGATATAAACTTTGATCAAATTTGTAATTTTCCACATTAAATTTATTTAACTCTTTTGATTTATTCACTCAATGCCTTTGTAACAAGGCTAAACAATTATTAGTGCCTTTAAAAATTAGGACCCTTTTAATTATCCTATATTCTTTTGGGCATAAAAAATGGAGATATGAGGACATAGATAGGACCTTGTTTGTACTTCTTTGGGCTAACATAATCAGATAAAACCATGTCTGATCATATATAAAACTAATGGCTTTAAATTTATTTGACATATTTGTTCTTTAAAATTAATAAAACCTTTATTTTTCTAATTTCAGTACTAGTACTAACTCATTATCAAAAATTAATTATAAAAGTAAAATAAAAACTTTAAATATCTTAAAATTGTGCTTTAAAGCTATAACCACTAAATTACATTTTGGTAACATTCTTCCAGAGTTTGCTCTAAATATACACATATGTATACATTAACACATACAAGCATTGTGTGGAGCAAACCCACACTACATGACGGTCTATAGATTTTTTTTTAGTGAGAGAGAGAAAGAGACGGGACAGACAGACAGGAAGGGAGAGAGATGAGAAGCATCAACTCTTTGCTGCAGCACCTTAGTTGTTCATTGGTTGCTTTCTCATATGTGCCTTGACTGGGGGGCTCCAGCTGAGTCAGTGACCCCTTTCTCCAACCCGTGACCTTGGGCTTAAAGCCAGTGGGGGTCATGTCTATGATCCCACGCTCAAGCCAGTGACCTCAGGATTCAAAACTGTGTCCTCAGTGTCCCAAACTGATGCTCTATCCACTGCACCACTGCCTGGTCAGGCTACAGATTATTGTTTCATTTTAAAACTTTTTGGCCATTGTTTCACATCAGTTTTCAAGCACTTCTCTGATTCTTTTTTATCCCAGGTAGGTCTCTGACTCAGAGGTGACAACTTATGATCTGAGAAAAGTACCCCAGATATAGGAAGGTGACTGGTCATTTTCCCAAGGACATAATGGTCATGATCCAGATGCCCAGATTGGTTTAGATTCTGCTGTTCATTGCTTTTGTTGGCCATGAACCCTTTTCACTTTTCACATGTGCGAGTGTGATTGGATGGAGCATATGTGCAGTCCTCTCTGGGAGGAAGCTGCTATGTAAGTAGTAAAAAGAAAGAACCAGGGCTGCTTGCTCTATGCTTCCCGGAGTTAAAAATCCCACAGCATTGAAGAATTATCTGAACTTTTCAAGGGTTAGTAGAATATTTCAGCATCACTCAGAGCTGTGACTAAGTACATGAAACTGTACTATATGATGAAGAATACAGATTAGATATCTTTTAAGTGGCATGGTGATGGTATGGGGTGTGGGCTATGTGTGTATGTTTGTAACTCTGTGTTTGTGTGTTTTATTAACACACAAAATTTCAGTCTTCACATTTAGTTATGAACCCATAGTCTTCACATAGCCTCAAAATTTCTGATTGATTAATAGACATTGTTTATTTTTTTCTGTTTGGTGAGTAAAAAATTATATCTTTAAGTACACTGCTCACGAAAATTAGGGAATATTTTATTGCTTCATATTCATTTTGAAATATTTTCTAATGTTTGTGAGCAGTATATATTGATGCATCAATACATCTGAAACATCAGAATTATATTTTGAGGTATTAGTAAAAGTTGAGATTACTGTAGAATCTATAAATAGTTTTTCTCCCTCAAATATGAAATAATATTAAGTAATTTTTTAAAAATTGATTTTATTGTCTAGTATTATAGAATATTATATAAGATAAACTGTTGGATATGTCATAGGTAGGACAATTTGTTCACTAATTTAACAGAGCAACTTTGTTGACCTTCTTTCAAGGTATAGTACATATTGTATATGGATACAAGAAAGGAGCATTATTCTTGCCAGTCAATGTGTCACCCATGTTGATTGGCATCATTTCTGAAATGAAGCATAGTGCCAGACACATACTTTTATGTCAGAATCAGGGGACATGGTTCCAAACATAATGGCTGCACATTATTTCTCAGAGATGAAGACTTAAGTAAAGCAAGTGATGAGGAAACACAGTGAAGGACCTTGAGCTTGACCCTGGACTTTGAACTTCCATTCGTACATTATGATGGTGTTCTTGTCTAACATCTGGGCAGCAGAGAGAAGAAAACTCTACCAGCCCATTTCTGGGGATCACTCGCCTGTCAGCCTCAGGCCCAACCCCAGTGGAGTACTTTCCCATCAGTCTGCCACTTGAGCTGGGGTTCTGAAAATAATAGGAGCAGGCCAGATAAACATTGCTGTTACTTGAACTTCATTTACTTACCATTTTTATTCTGTTTCCAGTGTTCTTTCTGAAAGAAGTTTAAGAAACAAATAGGAATTGAGTCTGGGGTTAAACTTAGCTCCATCATGTGCTGCTCTGTGTTTGTTTTGTTTGTTTGTGGGGTTTTTTTAGTGAGAAGACGGGAGGCAGAGACAGACTTCCACATGTACCATGACCGGGATCCATCTGGCAAGCCCACTAGGGGGTAATGCTCTGCCCATCTGGGGCCATGCTTACAACCAAGCTCTTCTTAGCACCTGAGGCCTAGGCCATGAGCCATCCTCAGTGCCCAGTGCCAACTTGCTCCAATCAAGCCATGGCGGCAGGAGGGGAAGAAAGAGAGAGAGAAGCAAGAGGGGGAGGGATGAAGAAGCAGATGGGTACTTCTCCTTTGTGCCCTGACTGGGAATCAAACCTGGGACATCCACGTGCTGGGCCGACACTCTCTACCACTGAGCCAACCAGCCAGAGCTACTGCTCTGTGTCTATCTGGTGGGCACAAGCCTGGCTGGTAGACTTTCAATAAATATTTCCTGATGAGTAAATATGAAAATACATAAATTTCTGGGTTGTGCTGCATCTGCCTGTGGAGCACAGAGGTCTTCCAGGGCTGGCAGAGCCACTGGGTGGGTGCCCCTTGGACTTAAGGTAAGTACCTCAAGCCCTTACGGACTAAACGCTTTCTCAAGGGTGGGATCTTGTATTGTTGGCCCCAGTTTGGGGCAAACAAATGTTTCTTACTTCTTTAAAAAGAGAATTCTCTTGTGTCAGAGACAAAAAAAGCAAAGAAACAGCGTCAAGAGCAGAAATGAATGAGGGAAAGAGAAACGAGGAAGAAGGAATAAAGAATTTATTTAGTGCTTACTATGTGCAACGTATTGATTTAAGGTTTTCACACGCATTATTTAAGTTTATCCCCCCTCCCTGCAAGAACTCTGAGGGAGGTATTATTATGCCCATTTCAAATATAAGAAAACAAAAGTGTGGAGAGGTTGGGTGTTTCACTCCAGGTCACCTAACTATTCTGTGGAAGAGCCGTGGTTTGAACACCGGCTTGACTCTTCCAGTCTTGAGTTATTTATGCCAAGACAGGGATAACTGACTTAGTCTTCCTAAAGGTGTGCACTTTGCATTAAAGATATATCACAGGCCCTAGCCAGTTGGCTCAGCAGTAGAGCATCGCTGGGCATGTGGAAGTCCAGGATTCGATTCTCTCTCTTCCCTTCCTGCAAGCCAAGGCTCAAATGGTTTGAGCAAGTTGGCCCTGGGTGCTGAGAATGGCTCCATGGCATAGCTTCAGGTGCTGAAATAGCTCCATTGCCGAGCAACAAAACAGCAGCTCCAGATGGGCAGAGTATTTCCCTGTAGGGAGCTTGTGGGATGGGTCCTGGTAGGGGCACATTTGGGAGTCTGTCTCTCTGCCTCCCTGCCTCCCCACCTCTCACAAGAAAAAAAAGAAAAGAAAGAAAGGAAGGAAGGAAGGAAGGAAGGAAGGAAGGAAGGAAGGAAGGAAGGAAGGAAGGAAGGTGAAGGAAGGAAGGAAGGAAGGAAGGAAGGAAGGAAGGAAGGAAGGAAGGAAGGAAGGAAGGAAGGAGGAAAGGAAGGAAGGAAGAAATGATCACAGATGTTAATTTGGAAGAGGCAGTAACTCAATAAAGAATTTTTATATAATTTTGTATTTTAACAGGAGAGTTTAATATATAATATACTATATTCCCCACAAAGTGCTAAGTACTTTATGCATCTTACTTCATCCAGTGAGGTAGATCTAGCATCCTTATTGTATGGGTGATGAAATTAAGACTTAAGATACTGTACAGACAAAATAATCTTGAAAAAGAACAAAGTTGGAGGAGTCATACTTCCTGATTTTAAAACTTATTAAAAAACTACAGTAATCAAAACCATGTGATACTGGCATAATAACAGACATACAGACCAATGAAATAGAATAGAAAGCTGAGAAATAAACTCTCGTATTTATGGCCAAATGATTTGGCATGAGGGTGCCAGGAGACATTTAACAGGGTAAAAGACAGTCTTTTCAACAAATGCTGCTGGGTGAACTGGATATCCACTTGAAGCTGGACCCTTACTTTACACCTTATACAAAGATAAACCAAAGACCCAAACATAAGAGCAAAATGTATAAAACTTTTAAAAGAAAATATAAGACAAAAGTTTCAAGATGTTGGATTTGGAAATGATTTCTTAAAAATGACACCAGAGAAAGGCACAGACAGCAATATAAAAAATTACTCAATTTGGACTATATAAAAATTAAAATATTTTGTGCATCAAAACACTATCAACAGAGTAATAAGCAACCCACAGAATGAGAGAAAATATGTGCAAACCTTATATTTGATAAAGGATTAATATCCAGAATATATAACGGTCTCCTAAAATACAACAAGAACAAAAAACCAACAATCAAGTTTATAAGTGGGCAAAAGACTTGAGTACATATTTCTCTAAAGAAGATATACAAATGGCTGTTAAGTACCTGAAAAAATGTTAAACATCACCAATTATTAAGGAGATCAGAATCAAAACCACAATGACATAGCACCTCACACCTGTTAGATGGCTATTATCAAAACAAACAAACCAGAATCCCCAGAAAATAACAAGTATGGGTAAATATGTGGAGAAACTGGAATCCTGTGCATGGTTGGTAGGACTGTATTACAGCTACTGCAGAAAACAATTCAGTAATTCCTCAAAAATTTAAATATAGAATTACCATAGATCCAAAAGGACAAATTCTGTATGCTTCTACTCATATGAGGTGTCCAGAGTAGTCAAATACATAGAGACAGGAGTAGAATGGCGGTTGCCAGGGGCTGGGGGAAAAAGGGGAATGGAAGTTAGAGTTTAATGGTGTGACAGTTAATTTTATATGCCAACTTCCCTGGGCCTTGGGGTACCCTGATATCTAATCAAAGCTGTAGGTGCTTTCAAGATTAACAGAGGAGTGCAGAAGAGCCGCACCATCTCTGCACCCTTGACCATGTTGAACAGATAACACCCAAGGGTATTGAGAATCCTTTTGCTCTCCTAGGTTATTTTTGTGAACTAAACTTGAGCCTATTGGAAAAGTACAGATGTGTGGAGACACAGGCCCCCGAGGACCTGCTAGAAGTAGTATCTTGGGTTGAAAGATGACATCCAGGTGAGCCACCACCACCCAGGCAGCTGGGGCAGCCAAGAGAAGCATGGTGGTCACACACCTGCAGCCTACTGGTCTTCTGCCCATGTGTCGGGCACTCCTTTTGGAGGTCCCAAATCAACCTTGGCTTTGTTTCTGGTGGGCTCACAGGAAGAGGCTCTAAGCACAGTGTCCTTGCCTGCTGCAGACGGTGGGCATGTGCTTATATGAAGAGGGAAGGGATGGGACACTGGAACCTGTACCTGCTTGTCCCAACTTCTCAGGCCTGCAAACCAGATAGAGGTATGACTCTCTTCCTTCACCCCAGGGAAGGTGGTGTCCCACAGCATGAGGGCAACACTTGGGTACAACACATGAGATAGCCATTTAAAGCGATCTGAGGTCTCTCTGATTCTAGGCTTCCAGCATCCCTGTTTTACCCCCAAATCTTCCCAAGGGTCCCTGAGATTTCAGTAGGTGGCCCAGTCCCCCCAGGACTCAACTTCAACACCCCACCCTAACACCTCTTGCAGAATTAAGAAACAGGGTTCCCCCAGGGTTCCTGTCTATCTATGCAGCCAGAAAGAGGAGCTCCCCACTTCTGAAATATTCATTTATTCCCCATGGTGGCAGTGTAAGAACAAACAAAGCAAGGATGGAGTAGAGTTAGGCATAAAGAAAGTGTCCCAGTTGGCCTGACCTGTGGTGGCGCAGTGGATAAAGCGTCGACCTGGGAACACTGAGGTCGCCAGTTCAAAACCCTGCACTGGTCTGGTCAAGGCACATATGGGAGTTGATGCTTCCTGCTCCTCCCCCCTTTCTCTCTCTCTCTCTCTCTATCACTCTGTGTGTCCTTTCTACAATGAATAAAATAAAAAGAAATTAAAAAAAAAAAAAAAGAAAGAAAGTGTCCCAGCATCAGGGCTTTGAGTTGTTGGCAGGGACTCAAGCAGGGGTTCTAACTGCTAGCGCAGGCTATCTGTTTGGCAGCCTGGTGACACCCATGGACCTGTTCTGGATTGTTGGGTTTATATGCATACAATTAAATGCATAGAATTACCAAGGGAATGGATTATATTCAAATGCAGTGACAAAATAAATTTATGAAATGACAATGCATGTGCTTCTTTATTTTTTAACTAGCTGTACCTGGTCACGTGTTGATGTGGCTCAGTCTGGTTAAATTGAAAAGAAAGAAAAGAGAAAGCGCACATTTCTAGTATGTTTAATTTCACAATGCTTGTGGGTATACAATATTTTTTGTTGTTCCATTGTCTATGCAGATATAGAGATTGTCTGGCTTGCTGACTTTAGAACACGCAACATATAATTGTCCATGTGAGAAGCAATCCGTGTCTAGATCTAAACCGCACAATTCTAAAGATTGGCCCTGAGCTTTGTTGATGGTGATTGCAAATGCCAATCAAATTGGGAATTGCAATCTCTTAAATTGAAATGGCATATTCGTTGGAATCATAGGAATGCGAGGAATGAGGACATCTTCACCTTTGAAAGGTCCTGTCAAGATTGTTCCTTCTACGACGTTGCTCATTAATTTTTGTACTGCAAGCTGCGTGCCGTTGCAAAGCTTTGGCTGGTTGATATTTCACAACATGATAATTGACACGCTGATTTTCAATTGCAGTATGTGCAGTGGCATCCCTGGCAGATCGAGTGAATTCAAAAATTCTGTTGGATAATTAACTGCTTCATCTGCTTATACAACAGTGTCGACGAACTTGTATGTGACTGCCTCACTCTGAATGTTAGACTGTATAATATTGTTACGTTTGTAGATGTCTTTGTTCTTGGCCGCAAGAATAGATTGTTCACTTAGCCAATCGTGATTCTTATAATTGGTTTGAATATTGAAAAATACTTTTTCAACCAATTCTTCTTTTGACATCACTAAATTGCAGAAGTTATGAGGCAATGAAATTCATCCTGAGGTCAGATCAACCGGCACCTTTCCATTCCCAATTTCCAGCAACTGATGTGAGAATATCTCAGCTGATCGATCATTTTGCAGCTGGACATGCATATTTTAACGTCTTTATGTGTCGCCACGAAGTAGAGTATTTCAGGCAAGCATTTATTTCATCTGCTGGTGTCGATTGAGGAATTACAGGTAACGTTTGCCTGAAATCTCCTGCAAGCAATATTAATGCATTGCCAAATGGTCTGATGTTTCCACACAAATCTTGCAATGATCAATTAACAGCTTTGAGTGATTTTTTTTTTTGCACCATTGTGCATTCATCCCAAACAATAAGTTTGCTTTTCTACAGTACTTTTCCCATGCCAAATGCTTTGGAAATGTTGCATGTGGGAATTTCAATGAATTGCATGTTCAGTGGCAGTTTCAAAGCAGAATGAGCAGCTCTTCCACCTGGTAGCAATGTTGCAGCTATTCCGGACAACACAAGAGCTAAGGCTATGTCATTTTGGGATCGAATTGCTGCCAGGATCAATCTAATTAGGTACATTTTAACAATTCCTCCTGGAGCATCTAAGATTTCTCCAATCCCCATTATTGGCAGTTTGCATTATTTGTTTGTAAATGCCTTTTTGCTCAAGCATTAGCTTAGGAATATTTGATTGCACATACATCAAAAGATCACTTGTGTTGTAATTTTGTTCATGACTCAATTCTACATCAAATGAAGCAGCAGCAGATTGATTCAGTGATGGCATTCCCAATTGATTGAGAGCTTTGTTTGCGATTTCTAAGCACACATCTTCAATCATTAGCAATGCTTTGTTGTAGATTTTTTACCTGTCACAGGTGTGACATCTATATAATAGTAGGTATATAAAAACATGTGCGTATTTGAATGTAACACTGTGTCAAAATTTCAAAGCAATCAATAAAGAACTTTTGGAGATTTAAGATTTTGAACAAACAAACATTTACATTTTTATTTATATATTAACTAATTAATTTTTTTAAGTGAGAGGATGGGAAATAATGAGATAGACTCCTGCATGCACCCCAACCAAGATCCACCTGGCAATCCCTATCTGGGGCCGATGCTGGAACCACCCTAGCCACTGGATGTAAGAGGGAAAGAAGGAGAGAAGGGAAGGGAAAGAAAAGCAGATGGTCACATCTCATGTGTGCCCTGACTGGAAATCAAACTTGGGACGTCCATATCCTGGGCCAATGTTCTACTCATTGCGCCAACCCACCAGGGCTTTCTTCTTTATTAATGCACTAAATATCACACTCTAACAGTGGGTCTAAGAAGAACCACAGTTTTGAAAACAGGCTGAAAATGAACGATGTTTTAAGCTGTCTGCAACAATCATAATGAGACATGAAAATTTTTGGTCTCTATCCGTGACAGCACCCTAGCCACAACTGTTACAGCTATGGTTTGTTTTTGTCACTGGTTCCACTCATAATTTATGGGAAATAAGATGCAGTTCAAAGTGAGTGAAAATAAAGATTAATTTTTTCTTCCATCCAAGTTCATGAACATCCTGACTTTGTCCACAGACCTTGGCACTCTGTGAATCTTGGGTGAAGACTCCTTGATGTCTGGAGGGGCCGTCATTAGCTGGACCGAGTCGGAGCAAGAGAGGGCCTGGAGGGGCTGCTCCCAGTGAGGACATAGGACAATGTGCTGGAGCTCTGGGTCTGCATTGCCCTGGATTTCTTCCTGGGTGGGGCCTGGTTTAGTAGCAACCCTGATTTCTTTGCTCTCTAACTTTCTCATCTGTCACAAAGGAAAATGACTTTGGAAGAATGCAGACACTAAACTAGAATTAAGGTTCAAGGTCAGGGGTAGGGAGTGATTGTTCATATAAACCCCACAACATGGAAGATCCTGGGTAAGGCTGTGGTGGTGGGTCTGGAGTGATGCCAGGTCAGGGCCCTTCTAATTTTATTGTATGTATTTTCATTTCACCTTGTCCACTCTGGCCCCACCTTATCACAGGAAAGGTAGTGGCTGTCTCTTGTCTTGACCCCACAGGTTATGAACTTAAGAGTGGGACCATGATTCCTTAGAAAGGCCAGTTCACAGGGTGAGATGTATGCTGGGAGGTGACAAGCCAGGCAGCCTGAGTTCCTGCCCTAGCTCTGCTGGGGTGCTGAGCCATTGATGGGCACCTGTCTGCTTCAGGTTTCTCATCTGTAAATGGTGCTAAGACCACCTGCTTCCTCCAATTTTGCCTGGTGGCTGTGAAGGTCAAGGGCCAGGATGAGTACATTCATGCTCTCAGATGTGTTTATTTATAGTCCTCGGAGTGACTGACCGAAATCTATACAACAGGACAAAAAAGTAAGAAAATTGGAATGATGAGAACATGTATGCAAGAAAATTGTAAAAATATGTGGTTGCTCGAGATCCTGGAGGTGAAACATGGATGCCCAGGGGTGGGGGTGGCAGGCAAAGTGGAAAGAGCTTGGGGTGGTGGGGAGGCAGGACAGAGAGGACTTAGTGCTGAGGGCCGGGAGGGAGACAGCATTGAGGGAGCCAGGAAGACATGGGTTTCTGGCTCAGGCAACAGGGAACAGTGACAGGAGCCCCAGGCTCGAGGGCAAGGCCATAAATTCATTCGGACATGCAGAGTTTGGGGTGACCCTAATATTGCTATGGAGACACCTGTATGATTCAGGAACATCACAGATGAGCCTGGACTACAGATTTTAGCGTTATTGCTGATGGAAGTTGTATGGTCAGGGGCTGCCATCGTGGTCATTCACTTGCAGGTTCTCATTGAATTCAGGCAAACGGTAAAGAAATGGCTGAGTCAGAGAATGGTGGGTCATTCTGTTTATTGGGGTCTCACCAAGATAGGCAAGCCACAAAAGAAGCCAAGGGAAAAGCAGAAAACCTACTTTTCCCATGGAGGGCAAGCAATCAGGGAGGCCCCTGCAATGCTGATAGCAGGAACCGAGAGAGAAAATCCCTGGTCTGTCTCATTTTATAGTGTAGAAAATTAAAGCCTTTAAGCCAATATACAAATAAAGGAAGTCTCTGATACAAAGCCACTTATCTGAGGCATAAATGGGATTCCTCATAAGAGTACACCACCCCCTATCATGCAACAGTCAAGGGTGTGGGGAGAAGCTTTGTTTTGAGAAGACCTTAGTATCAGAAGGGAGGAAAAGGTTTAGTCTTAAAACTAAGCTAAGTTAGGCTATAATGACTTTGCCAGTTTACAGCCTGTCTCCCACACCCAAAGTGAGCAAACATATACATCATATTTACAAACTTATTTGACCAACAGAAGTGATCTGGAATGTATGAGATCAGATGGTGGTGCTAGAAGACAAAAGACAGGGTCCAGAGTGTCATGACTGGACACTCCCCCTGCGAAGCTGCACACCAGCAGTTAACTGCCTCTTCACCATTTACTAAAATGTTCTCACCTCTATTTCGGCCATTCTTTATCATAATTGCTTTTCAGATCTGTCTCTTGCCTCTGTACTGTCCTTGTTTGTTTTTGTTTGTTTTTACATATGTGATGGCATTTGTGTTTGCACCTGAACCTGGGATGTTTGATAGGCGGCCCACCCAGCTGCCTCCAAAAGGCTCAGTAGCTGTCATTAATGTAATTTATAAAAAGCCAGAAATGCATAAAGACATTTTGATTTGCAAGAATTTGAGAGTAGGCAAGGGTCACACACACACACAAAATCACTGGAACTATGCCAGAAGATTACATGGAAGGTCATCATTTGTTTGCCTGCTGCTCTAGCATTATTTGTGTGCTTCTTGATGGCCGCATACCTAATAAAACTATTCATTCAACTTCTAACAACAGTAAATTAGCAAATCTTTTTTGAGCACTTAATATGTGGCAGGCACTGTTCTAACCAAGAGCACTTGAATCTTAAGCTAGATATTATTATTAGTTACTTAAATCTTACCATGTTCCCCACTTTATACAGGAGGAGATTGGGGCACAGAAAGGTTGCAAACCAGCCAAGGTCATATAGCTAGTAGGTGACTGAGCAGGGATCAGACCCAACACTTGAAACATGGTAGGCACTCCATAAATGTTTATTAAATAAATGGATGAATAAATAAACATTGCACACCTCCTAAGCTCCAAGGCTACATTGAAATCTCACCATTGCAATCATGCATCAAAGGTCACCTTCTCTCTGAGGCCATCTTCTGTTCTGCCTCCTTGCGTGACTTTGCCCAAGGCACTTTGGGCTCAGTCAAGTCACTTGCTTCATCCATCTTATGCAGTAGCTCAAGGTGCTCTGCATACATCTTGCTTGAGAGGAAGGACGGGACCATCTTTGCATTTTTCTTAGTGCTTTGGGCTGGTTAGGTACTTAATAAATGTTTACTGGCTTGAATGAAATCGAGGTTATAACAGGAAACTAGCTGTTTACAGGGAGAATCTAAGAGCAGCTAGAGCACGAGATAATTAGAAACGGGGCCAAAGAGGCAAGTGACCTTGATAACTGAGGAGCAGGAGATCAGAGCAGTGACAGGGTCCCAAGAGGACAAGAGGCGGAACCTCCCATTTGAGGTAAAAGGAAGAAAACCTTCTCTGAGTTAATGATATGTGTTCAGCTCAATATTTTGTGTTTTGAAATATGTACTCCTATTGACAGTTACTCTATAGGGAGCCATGGTTCATGAGTTCAAAGCAGAATCTGAGATGTTTGTATTGTGTTATTTTAATAAGGTTTGATGTTGGTTAAAAATTTGAGTGGCTTGTGTCTTACACTGTTCTAAGCTCTTTACAAACATTAGCTCATCCTTTAATCCTCTTACAATTCTAAAAGGAGGATGTTCTCATTATCATCACCATATCGGTATATCCCCATTTTGCAGATGAGAAAATGGAGGTAAATAAGAAGATTGACTTATTCAAGGACACACAGCAGAACCAGGAAGGGAGTCAGACATACTGGGTCCCGAGTCTGCTCTTAACTATAATACTTTGCAACATCTTTCAGTTGACCACACAGAAAGACAGCCTATCTCTCAAATCCATGTTTTCCTTGTGACAGTGGCTAATGATAAAATAACTCAATGCTTCACAGGTCTCAACAACCCCACAGAGAGCTAGTCTTTTAATGGCAAACTCACTTTAAAGACCAGGTAGGACACACAGGGAGAGGGAAAGACAGTGTGTCTAACACAGTCCTCCTAGACTTACAGATCCCGCCAGCCTTCTGGGTTTGAAGCTGCTGCTGTGGACACCCACTGGCCTTGGGTCAGATTTCACTGCCTCAGGTGCCAGGCACCATGAGTCCTCATAGAGCAGAAGATGGGTTTGCTATCATTGTATCTTCCAGGGACATCCAGGGGGTTGTATGTACATTTCCTTTGTAAAGGTGAAACAAGAGAAGAAGATTGGGAGTAGGGAGAGGGCTGAGCACAGACATGGGAGAATTGAGGAGGAAACATGAGAAACTGTCCATATTTCAAAGGATCTCCTTTACAGATATTTCAGCCTTTAGCTGAGATCTCAGGTGACCTTCCTAAGATCTGGTTATTTAATTGTATCAGGGTTTTGGTTAAATGGTGCTGTTTCTCTTAACCATCTCTAGGAATCCTTGAGGTTAAACAAAACATTCAAGAGTGGATGCTTCAGCTTCTCATAGCCATGAAAACAGTGCGCATCTTGGGAAGGTCTATCACCCAGGAGTCTACACATCAGGTTTTGGGGCAAGAGTTATACATCTAAGACATGACACTGCATGATGTGGTCTGTTCCTTATAGTTGGCCGCATCTGCCAAACCAAACAGGCATCTTCATCTAAAACACAGAGGGCTGTGCTATCAGTAGAATGGCTGAGGCCATCGGTTCCACTGACTCCCATGCCATATGCAACATTAGACACACCCTGCTGCCATCACCTTATTGTAAAAGACAAACTTAACAATTCTGTAACTATGGGCAAATTTAACTTCTTCAAACCTCAGTATTTCAATGTGCATTGTGGGGATAATTAAAATAACTGCTTCACCAAATTGTGAAAATTAAGAGAGAGGGTACACACTGTACTTCTCACAGGGCTAGGCATCCTGATCCTAGCTGTATCAGGAACCTGGGAAAACGGAGAAAGAAAATTTAATGTTTCGGTGTCTGAACTTCACAATTTAACAATTAGTTATGTAATGTTGGGTTTGTGGTGATACCCCTACTTGGTAGCATGTTCTTTTTAAAAAATTATTTTCATTGATTGAGAGAGAAGCATCAACTCTTTATTTCACTTAGTTGTTCCATTTAGTTGTGCACTTATTGATTGCTTCTTGTATGTGCCCTGAATGGGATTCCAATCTGTGACCTCAGTGAGCCAGGATGACATGTTATCCACTGAGCCACGCAGTCAGGACCAGTCTGTTCTTACACACAAGACTGCAAAAGCAATGCACATTCATTGAAAGCCTTCTATGTGCTAAGCGGTTCTCAGGGCAGGAGACCCAGTAGTGAATTTCCTTGGTCTAGGCCTCTAGGAGTTACAGAGCAGTGAGGAATTCATAGATGGAAGGAAGAGACCCTGCTTCGCGGGTCTTTTATACTTCCCAGCGCTGAGCACAGTCCCCAGCACACAGAGCAGCTCAGTAAGAGCTTTCTGATGACACTGTGAACATAATGCCTCAGCAAGTTTAGGGGGCTCTTGTTGCGAAGGCAGTGCCCCACAATTCAGTGTTCTTAGCTTTTAAAAAAGTCTCAGAAGCTCCACATCTCAAACTATACTGTTTTCTAACTTAGTGCATCTTTCCTGGCTTCTAATATCTAGTTAAATGTAACTGAGGTCAAGAGAGAGAAAGAAAAAAGTTAAAAAAAAAAAGGAGCTGTGCCTGACCAGGCGGTGGTGCAGTAGATAGAACATTGGACTGGGACACGAAGGACTCAGGTTCAAGGCCCCAAGTTCGCCAGCTTGAGCCCAAGTTCGCTGGCTCTAGCAAGCGGTCACTCGGTCTCCTGGAGCCCCACAGTCAAGGCACATAAGAGAAAGCAATCAATGAACAACTAAGGAGCCGCAACGAAGAATTGATGCTTCTCATCTCTCTTCCTTCCTGTCTGTCTGTCCCTGTCTGTCCCTCTCTCTGACTCTCTCTCTGTGTCTCTGTGAAAAAAGAAAAAAAGAGAGCTGTATTTCTTACTGGGTTTTTTGCTTATTAGGACATAACAACATAGATTTGCTTTATTTGACAAGTGGGTAACACATAGTCTTTGAGTCACTTCTACAAGTTTTTGTTTAGAGAGGAATTCATCAGCCTAGGGGTTTTGCTTCAGAAAATAGTTGTCTTAGTCTGACATCTACTGGTCAACCTTATAGTTACATGTTTGTTATGATTTTGTATACAAATGCATATATACAGTACCACAATTGTTTTTAATTTTTAAAAAATCTAGTTTCTCTCCATTACCACCCCACTTTCAGGTTTAATCATTTCCTTCCCCTCTATTCTAAAAATTAATAAGATTTTTCCTCTCTTCCTTTCTCTCCTAACTTATCACTGACCTTTCTTTGAAGTTGGCCAGAGGAGCATCTGTTCACTTTCTCTCTTTTCTCCTTTCCTTCCTCCCTTCCTTCCTTCCTTCCTTCCTTCCTTCCTTCCTTCCTTCCCTCCCTCCCTCTCTCCTTTCCTCCATCTTTCCCTCCCTCTCTCCCTCCCTCCCTCCCTCCCTCCTTCCTTCCTTCCTTCCTTCCTTCCTTCCTTCCTTCCTTCCTTCCTTCTTTCCTTCCTTCCCTCCCTCCCTCCCTCCTTCTTTCCTTCCTTCCTTCCTTCCCTCCCTCCCTCTCTCCCTTCCTCCCCCTTTCCCTCCCTCCCTCCCTCCCTCCCTCCCTCCCTCCCTTCTTCCTTCCTCCCTCCCTTCTTCCTTCCTTCCTTCCTTCCTTCCTTCCTTCCTTCCTTCCTTCTTTCCTTCCTTCCTTCTTTTGGCACTTAACTATCTCTTGTTCACTTTCCAAACCATTTCACAGCTGACATCAAGCTATAGCACTTCTGTCTGTTGGTTGTTGCCCCACACACTCACTTTCCCAAAATAGAGCACAGAATTCCAATGACCTAAGACCTAAATATAACACTTCCTCCAGACTCCAGGACCAACTTGGATCTTCTCCTGTTGTTAGACTCCTTCAGGGAAGGCATTTCCAAAGAGGCTTCCAGGAACATAATACAATGTCTCATATTCTTGGAGCTGTGCCTTATCCCTTATTTGAAAATGAGTTCCACTAAAAGCCTTTGAAGACAGGGATGTACAAGTTTGTGTCGGTTGAGTGCACATTCATACTGATTTTTTCTGTAGAAAGATGGATTCACGTAACCCACATTTTCATCTTTACCAAATCACTCAGTGAGGACAAGTTCACATGCTGATTTGAACAGAGGAAGAGAAGGGGGATCAGAGGAAGCAGAGGAGTGAGAGCCATATAAGGACCAGTCTTATTCATTAAAACAACAAGGAATAAACAGTCATCATGGAAAAGTATTAATCACACTATATGTACCAATATGGAAGAATGTGACATAAAGTCACATGGAAAGAGCCAATCACATATAGAGTATCCAGTGTGTGATAACATTTATACCCAGTTCACAACCAGACAATCTGAACCTGTGGTGACAGAAGTCAGAGCAGCATTTCCTTCTGGTCTGGGTGCTCAGAGGGTGGGGTGACTGGCATAGAGAGGGGACCTGAGGGTTTCCAGGGGACTGGAAATGCTCTGTATTTTCATCCAGCTGGTGGTTGCACAGATGTGTACAGATGTAAAAGTACTCTTAAACTTTATGCACTTGTCTCTCTATAAATTATACAAAGAGAAATAATAAGAAAAAAAAAACCTGGTCATGATTATCAACAAAGAGCTTCCTTACTGACCATCTGCTGATGTGTGGGAGAAGGTGCAGCCACAGGGTCAATGTCAATGTCTAGAAGCCTGCTCTCTGGTGGGACGGCCATTGGGGCAGATGCCACATATAAAGTGCTGGGGCCTGAGTCTGGGTGTGTCAGCATCAAGATGGGGGAGGTGGGTGAGGAGGGAAGAATGTTCAAGAAATTTCATTCTAGCCCCTTAGTTTTGAAATGAATTGAAACTCTTTTCCCTGGACATTGCTTTTTAAAAATGGTAATAATCTCTTTGTCAGTCAGGACAATCAGCTTGGGGCTGCCTTCCTTGTTCCGGCGCTCATTTCCCTGGAAGAAACTTGACCCTCACTTCCAACAGGAGCAGTTGAGGAGGCTCCTCTCAGAACCTGAGATCCTCTAAGACAGGGGTCCCCAAACTTTTTACACAGGGGGCCAGTTCACTGTCCCTTAGACCGTTGGAGGGCCGGACTATAAAAAAAAAAACAACTATGAACAAATCCCTATGCACACTGCACATATCTTATTTTAAATTTTTCATTTTATTTACTTATATTTTTTGCAGGGACAGAGAAAGTCAGAGAGAGGGATAGATAGGGACAGACAGACAGAAACGGAGAGAGATGAGAAGCATCAATCATCAGTTTTTCGTTGTGACACCTTAGTTGTTCATTGATTGCTTTCTCATATGTGCCTTGACTGCAGGCCTTCAGCAGACTGAGCCACCCCTTGCTGGCCGGCGAGATTTTGCTCAAGCCAGATGGGTCCGCACTCAAGCCGGCGACCTCAGGGTCTCGAACCTGGGTCCTCCGTATCCCAGTCCGACACTCAATTCACTGCACCACCGCCTGGTCAGGCACATATCTTATTTTAAATTAAAAACCAAAATGGGAACAAATACAATATTTAAAATAAAGAACAAGTAAATTTAAATCAACAAACTGACCAGTATTTCAATGGGAACTATGGGTGCAGATGCATCCTGTGCTCCTCTCACTGACCACCAATGAAAGAGGTGCCCCTTCTGGAAGTGCAAAGTGCAGTGGCGCTGCATAAATGGCCTCAGGGGGCCGCATGAGGCCCGCGAGCCGGGCCATAGTTTGGGGACCCCTGCACTAAGACATCTACAACCTAGTTTCTGACTGAATGTTTACAGAGCTCAGCTTTGAGAAAACTAGTTCCAGGAATTTTTTAGCTCAGAGTTCTGTTTTCCAGGAATTGGAAGCCTTGCAGCTGGTGTGGAATGCTCTTGAGCTCAATTGGCCTTATGGCTGAGCAGACCAAGTACGGTATGGGGAATGCTGATTAAATAGTAATTTGTAACATGCAGACGTGTAATGTAAACTTCCTTTCATCAGCATGCTGGCCACATAGCGATGCCTGCGCAGAAATTATGAGTCTTTTATTGGTGCTTCAGGGTGACATTCTGAATGCCCATAGTGCTTACTCATTTCTGGTTATCAGCGAGCTGTAATGCTTCCAACTGCCAGTGGAAAGTCAGAGATAAATGTGGCCCAGCCGCAGACTGAGCGGCGCCGGGCTGTGTTTCTTGTGTTGTGGATTTCCTGTCTTTCTCTTTCTTTCTTTCTTTCTTTCTTTCTTTCTTTCTTTCTTTCTTTCTTTCTTTCTTTCTTTCTCTCTCTCTCTCTCTCTCTCTCTCTCCCCCTCCCTCCCTCCCTCCCTCCCTCCCTTCCTTCCTACCTTCCTTCCTTCCTTCCTTCCTTCCTCTTCCCTTTCTTCCTTCCTCCCTCTCTTCCTTCTTTCTTTTTTTAATTGTAAAATTATGCATTTTTTTAACCTGGAAATATTTGCACAAGGTACAGAAAGAAAAAAGCCTCTTAAATGTATAGGCATGAGACTCCTATTGATATACTGATCTTTTTCCTGGCTTTTTTCTTCTCTAGAGTTGACAAAAGAAATAGCAAAGACATGAGATGGACAGTCCAGGTTTTGAGGGAACATGCAACCCAGGAAGAGAGAGCAAGCAGGGCCTTCACACTCATCAGTTTCCCAGATACCCCATGGGGGCATCTACACTCAAGTTAGACACGCAAAAATCATGTCCTACCAAAATTACCTTTGAAATTCCCTTGATTCCCTATAAAGAACAGTGAAAACTTTTTGGTTAAACTATTCTTCAGATTAATTCTTACATACACATAAGTTTGAGAACTACTGACTTGACTGGGAGGGAATTGAGTGTGTAGGTATTGGGGCTTGCTGAAAGCAAACTGCCAGTCCCTAGCTGGCATGGAGTAAAGATGAAGAATTGTATTTCCCTGTAGGGTCTCTCCATGTTATTTCAACAGTCAGCTTCCGTGACTTTAACCCTGGCAACAGGTTTGCTGTTGGGAGGAGTGAGTAAGATTGAGGAGGTTCCCCTCACCTTTTGTTTTCTATAAAGCCTTAGTTCCAAGCCTGACCTGTGGTGGCGCAGTGGATAAAGCATCGACCTGGGAACACTGAGGTTGCCAGTTCAAAACCCTGCACTGGTCTGGTCAAGGCACATATGGGAGTTGATGCTTCCAGCTCCTCCCCCCCTTTCTCTCTTTCTCTCTCTCTCTCTCTCTTTCTCTCACTCTGTGTCTCCTCTCTAAAATGAATAAATAAAAAGCCTTAGTTCCAGAAGGACTTTGAAAGTCAACTACTGGCAAGGTTTTGGGAACCTTGAGTTTTTGAGACTACTAACAAGACTGACTAGAACTCTGCAGGCAGTCGGCTTTCTTTTCTCTTTGGTCCCCCAAAAGGATGCATCTGAAAAGCTCTGCACCCCTTCCCTACCAAACACTGGGTACAGTGTCTGGGCAGCACTCATCACAGTCAACCTCCAGTCAGCATGCCTGTGTTGAGGTAAAACCTACCTACTTGCTTCCTTTCTACCACTGGCACTAGCCCATCTTCTGATGGTATTTCTGGTGTTTGGGGGACCTCCTTAAAAACAAAATTTCCCAACAATCTTTAAAGCATTGTAGATGATCTGAGTATTTAGATGCTTTTGGGTCTCATCATTTTTTCAAGATGGTTGTGAACACAACCTCTGAGTCCAAGGTGTAGCTTGGCATTGCTTACGGAGCTCTCAGATTCCATTGGAGTTGTTTTAGTCCTTCAAAAGCGAGTGTGGAACAAATGGACTAACTGAAATGCCGCTGTTAGATTGCAAGACTGGATGAAACATGATTTGTAAAAACCAACAGATATAAACTGGAAACAACACACTCAGAGTTGCTAGAACAAGGCTGAGCAGTGTCCTGCCAGCCAGAGACAGGAACTGCCTGTGACATGGCCACCTGCTTGCCATTCCCTGAAGGGCTACAGTTCTCAGAAGCACAGGTGATATAGCTATGGGACTTGCAGGTTGATGTAGGGACAGATGGCCCAGCTGCTCTGCAGCTTAGCTAGATTGTGGAGGCTGAGATGCACAAGGAAACGTCTTCAGGAGGTGCACACAGGAGGCGCCATAAAGCCTCGTGCTGTGTGTGCTCTGTTTATGTAGCACTTTGTATGGTGAAAAAGCCATCAGAGTGAGCCACTTGCCTCCAGAGTTTTATCTTGCTTGACTTTATTACTCTCTTTGGGTCTTAGAACATGCAGCTCTTGTTCCACGAAGACAATTTAAATTATAGGTTTGGTGGGGAGGAGGAGATCTCTGTGGAAATTGACCATTATAAATTCACTGCTGACCACCGTGCTGCAGGGCTGTGGGTCCCAGTTACGGAGGGAGCTGGTGTGGACTCCACTCGCTGCCCTGGGTGCTAAGAATGACCAGCGCTGGAGCTGGAGCTGGAGCTGAAGCAGGTTTGTGACCTGACTGGAGAAGGGTGCTGACTATTTAGTGGGTGACTTGACTGGTCCAGGGTCTGGCACTGAGCTGTTCTGAATCCTGATCTTTCCTCCCTCACAGCCTGCCTGGTCATCCCTCTAAATTCATCAGCTGTTTCTCTTCTGACCTCTCAACAAGGAAATATAGCTGATGATGACTTTTATGGAGAAAGTAAGAAGGCCGATTAGGGGCTGGAGCTGCCTGCTCTTGCCTGTGTTTGCCCTGAGTAGCAGGGATGAGGCATGGGGGAAGAAAACAGGCATAGAAGAGGAAGAGAACTGGAGCTGGGCAGGAAAGTTCTAGAAAGCTCCTTTCCTAACTGGAACATGGATGCCAATAGGAAAAACTGACAAACCAAAAATGTTTGAGCAATAGATTATGGCTCCCTGATGGAGTCCCTACTGTGAGCAAAGCTCTGCAGGGGGAAGCTGGGGAGAGGGCCCTGGGGCCTACACATACCTCTGGGCCTGGGTGTCTGGGTGGATTCTGCTCATCCCACATGAGCAAATGCCCCACCCTGGATGGTCAGGATGCCCCCAGTTTTACAGAGCTGTTACTTGAGTCTGAGCCGATCGCTGTCACTGGGCCTGAAAGGGTTCTCTCATGAGTGTGGTTCAGGGAGTTTTTGTGTCCCTTCTGTGCCAGGTCAGTAGACTGAGTGGTGGCCAAGACACACCCTTTATAGAAGAGGCAGCATCATTTGAGTTCTCAGGTCATCAGTCAACCGTGCTTAATTACAGCTCCAACCACCGATGTGTACATTGACCAGGCACACGGAACAACAGTCTTGGAGGAGCGTCCGATGGCGGCATGCGAGCCGCATAGCAGCCCTGCTGGTCTGTAAGACTGGTTCACGAACAAGACCTGCTGGCATCCTGCTCCAGGGCGGGGGGGTGGGTTGGGGGCTGTGCAGGCACAGTGGGCACAAAGCTGGGAAGAGGTCTCAAAATGTCATTTCACCTATTTCCCTGCCTCCAGAGAGAGAGTAAGAGCCCTCAAAGTCTGGCAGAAAAAAGACTAGGAGTTTCTTAAAACCCAGTGAATTAGAAACATCAATGCCCCCTCATGACGCTGAGTCCCACATTGTCCCTACACTCCTAGGATCAAAACCCAATCTTTCAGTGGCAATGGAGACCCACCAACAGACTTCTTTTTTAATCTTTATTGCTAGACAATTCAAACATGAACAAAGGTGTCCAAACCAGGTTTTGTGCTCACCAAACAGTTTCTCATGGTTGTATACAAATAAGGATGGAGTTCTGTGGGGCCCAGAAAGTACTCACTCATAATGAACGACTGTCCTCGAGGTTGTCACAACCTGTTCCGTGATCCTTCCATGTGACCCTCTTGCTTTTCCTTTATCCATTGCAAGCAATATTCTAGAAGAAACAGATAATAACATGAAAATAAAAGTCACCTGTCAGCTCACTGGACAGAGATAATCCTTGTGCATCAGAGGTGGATTTAATGGGGCACAGGGAATGCGCCCTGGACTCCGACTTCTGAAGGGCCCTGCAAAACCCCAACTTTACACTTTTTTCTAATGACAACAAGTTTGGTTCATATGTGCAATTTTAACATTAATAGTACATAATATTTTTTATTTATTTTAAAATATGGTTAACGTGTATTTTTATTTTCCTGTCTCTCTCTCTTTTTTTAAGGTGCCCAATATTTTCTTCTGTGCCCGGGGCCTCAGCTCACCTTAATCTGCCTCTGCTATGCATATTTCTGGTGTCTGTTCTCCATCTCCTTCTCATGCACACTTTTATGTCTGTTAGGCAATAATCAGCTAGGGGAAAATGACATGTAGGCAGTTCCAAAAGGCTGTTTAAAGTGCTGTGGCTCACAAACTTTAGTGCTCGTAAGAACCACCTGGAGAACTTGTAAAACACAGATTTCCATACTGAAACCCAGGAATTCTGCATTGCATGGATGCTGAAATAGCCGGCGTCCAAATGGCGCAGGCCTCAGGCCCTTTCCCCCCTCCGGGCCTTATAATGCTGGTGGCTGAGGTCAGGCAGGTCTATGTTGGATTCAGACAGACAGTAGAAAAATTGCGGAGCTGGAAAGGGTTGGGCCATTCTGTTTAATAAAGTCTCACAATGGTGGGCAAGCACACAGGCAGGGATAATCGCAAACAAACAGCAATATGGTCCCTCACAGTGGCGGGCAGGCAATTGGCACATCCACAATCCCCCATCTCTCTTGAGCATAAGCACCCATAGCCTTATATCAGTCATCCACGCATGGTGCTGCTATACACCCACCACCCATGCACCAATCAGACAAAGTACTTGCAGCTGGTAACTCTGCGAGCAAGCCTAAACAGCTGCCCCACATTCCACCCCTTTAGGGGTGCTTGCTTCACAATCTTCATGACAGGAAACAGAGACTACAGCAACAGCAAAAGTTACACAATAATTACAATAGTTATAAAAGTGCCCTTCACAATGTCTCCCTGAGCAGTCTGTCCAGGGATTTAACTGGAGGCCCACCTTCAACTCCCTAGCCCATGGTGCCAATAAGGACACCCATCTTAGGGGGTGGTGCTATACAGTCCAGGGCCATGTCCATTGAAACCAAAAATGCCATTGGTGTGTCTGCAACTGGGTGAAAGCAGCTTCCTTGTGTAGGAGGGTGTCAATGCCTGCATCACCTTAACAGTTCTCTTAGCTGCTGCAAAAAAGCAGCTATTTCTAATGCCAACAACTGCTGCACACTAGAAGGGGACCAGTGGATAGCCAATTCCACATGTGGCCTCCGGTCCCCACCCATCCCTGTTAGACAGGTCCCTCGGTCTTCCCCCTATTCAAACTGGAACAGCAGATCTTGGGGATCCTCCTCTCCTTCAGCAGTCACCATCACATAATATTGTAACCATGCCACCCGTGCACCAACTGTTTTATTGGTAGCTGCTGGGCTGTTGGTCTCAGCGGCTGGAATCTCTGTTCTGGTTTAAGCTGCTGCCAAAGCTCCAAAAGAACCTTATTAGGCTTGCCATCCAATTTCTCTCTATTTGCCCAAGCCACAGTTAAATCTACCTACATCTGTGTTTAGGTAACTTTCACAGGCCATTTCCTCTTGCTAGTTGGAGGGGCAGCATGGGCAGCAGCCCTCACCGCTTTGTGATTCTATGCTGCCTCCAGCTCCCCCAAATTCGCTACCATCTATGTAACCACGTTGATAGGCTGTTCTACATAGGGGTCCAGGATAGCCACTAGTGACCCAAAAAGGGCTGATGGGGCATTACAGAGGATAAGATCCTGCATCCTGGCTATAAACACTTTCTCATCTGGTCCAAGGGACCTTGCGTTGAAAGCAGCATTCTTCATACCCAGTTCCCAAAGGACCTTTACTAACTCACAATAGCACTTCCACCTACTCATTGCTCCTGGCAAGTTTCTGGCATTCTGCCAGAGTGTACAAATGGCGGCTACCACCCATTCTAATGGGGTATGGTTTCCTGAGTTGTCATAGCAGTTCTAAAGATGCTGCTTAAGGAGGAGTGTGTGGTAATGGTGGCCAATTTCTTCATCTCTGTTCCAGAGAGCATGATGCCATCCACCCTCCTATGTCCCACAACTGCGACAACCAGGCTACCAGGGGCTCAGTAGGTTTCTACCTAAATTGTGTCCACAACTCCATCAGCTTTGGCTGGGTATATGGACAGACAACAGAGTGATCCACTACCTGTGGAGGGGGTTGTACTTGCCCTTGAGGAACTCTTGGTTGCTGCAATTTTACCTTCTAAGTGACCACTAGCTGGGCCCTGAGTCTGTGGACAGCAGCTTCAACCTGAGCCTCCCCCTCAGAAGAGGAGTAGTCAGAAACACCTGCTCCTGCCAACAGGAATGCAGCTCTGTCTTCCGCGTCCACTTAGGCTCCTGTGTTGCTGACTCTCGGCCTGAAGCTGACTCTTGAGCTCCTGAGCCTGACTTTCAAGCTCCTGAACACACAGTTGTTTCTTCAACAGCTGTTGCTGCCAACATTCAGCTTCCAGAGCAAACTGCAAGTCACAAACCTGTTACTCTTTGTCCAGAGACTGCTCCAGTTCCAGGTGCTGTTGGCTCTCAGCCTGCACCTCACACTGAAACTCTTGGGCCCAGTTGGCCTCCTTCTCCAGAGCTTGCTCCAGTGTACACCACCACTAGCACTCAGTATGGAGCTCATTCTGGAGCTTTCGACCTTGCTCAACTTCTTGCACAGAGCTCTTGATTTCTTCTTGCAAAATGGTAAAAAAAACACCCAGCCCACAGTCCCCACCAGGAGAGCCATCAGGAGAAGCCACTCCTCTATTCCACCCCTCAAGGGTGTTGGTGGCTCCAAACTAATTTGCTCAAACCCTGCCCACTATGCCAGATGTAATGCCGGTGGCCGAGACCAGGCAGGTCCGCATTGGATTCGGGCCGATGGTAGAAGAACTGTGGAACCAGAAAGGGTTGGGCCATTCCATTTAATAAAGTCTCACAATGGTGGACAAGCACACAGGCAGGGGAAACTGCCTCTCAGGCAAACAAACAGCAAAATGGTTCCTCACAGTGGCGGGCAGGCACTCTGCACATCCGTAATCCCCCATCTCTCTCAAGCACAAGCACCCATAGCCTTGTATAGGCTATGCACACATGCTTCTGCCAGATGCTCATGCACTAATCAAGCAAAGTGCTTGCAGCTGGTACACCAGTGAGCAAGCCTGACACAGCTGCCCACAAAGCACACACAAATATAGAGACTAGTCCAAGGAACCCCTTTAAACTCATCACCCAGATTTAATAATTAGTGAGGCTTTGCCTCCAAGCCATTTTTTCCTGAGTGTTGGGGTTCAGAAGCAGGGGCAGAGGTGAGAACCTTTGGGTTGGGAGTGGGTTAGCTCCCAAGGCAGCTGGCAGGGGTGTGGGAAGTAAGAGACAGCAGGAAGTGAGGACAGTGTGAGCTGCCGATGGGACTTTTGCAGTTTCCCAAGGACTAAAGCACAAACCTGAATTCAAAACAAGCAAACTCAGAAACGTGTTTCAGCTCCATCAGTCTCGGCCATGGTCCCACACTGCTTGGAGCTGTCATTTCTAAGCATTCTTTATCAATATCAGATTAGCTGAATCCACACTTTTATCAAAGGAAGGGGGAAGCAGATGTCTACCCATTTTAAGAGCTATTTCCCTTTCCCTTCCCTACCCTACCAGCAAAAGGGAACTTTTCAGATAATCAAGGAACATTTACATTTTTTCCTGAGTATATTATACCAAGACACTTAGTAAAAATGAATCAAACATTAAATAGCTTTTAGGACTTTATTGGTGGATATGAAGAAAAATATATATTGTTAACGTAAACAAATTTCATTAGAAAAAAGAGAGAGAATTGTGTTGAGTGTGGCTGTAGCCAGCTGTCCCTCCTCGGAAAAGCACAAGATGGGTTCCCACACTGTCCTCCTTCCCGATGCCTCTCAGCCAGAGGATGGTTTAAATATTTGTTTACATAATCACTTAGTATCAGTAATTAACTGTCGCCCACCTTGTGCTTTTGGCAAGAGGAAGAGCTTATTACAGAGGTTCCCAAACTACGGCCCGTGGGCCAAATTGTAGCCACCTGAGGCCATTTATCTGGCCCCCACCGCACTTCCGGAAGGGGCACCTCTTTCACTGATGGTCAGTGTATGGAGTACTGTATGTGGTGGTCCTCCAACGGTCTGAGGGACCGTGAACTGGCCCTCTGTGTAAAAAGTTTGGGGACCCCTGTAATATTTTAAAATTAATTTAAGTAGCATATGTTATCTACATTGTCTTAAGGCTTTCTATAAACTCATTTAATTCTCAGGATTATCCTACAAGGTAGCAATTCCTGTTATCCCATTTTACAGATGAGGGAGCTGAGGCCCGGTGAGTTTCCTGGCCAGCTTGGGATCACACATCTAGCGACCATCTCACTGCAGTGTCCACATCCTCCTCCTCCACCTCCCCTCCTTGGCTGCTGCCTTGGGTTCTGTGGACCTGAAACTTGTACGATTTCTCATTCTCTCTACCTCTGGTGATGACACTGATTCCAGTGAATGTGCCATCATGGTCCCTTCTGTACCATTCTGTTCCCCCAAGGGTCCTGCCTCCTGGCCCCCATCATGTCCAATTCCTGCCTGACAATAGGCTCTGGAGGCCTCCAGGAGGAAGTATGTTCCACACTCAGCCTCTGGACCACCCACGAGGGATCTGAGGCCTAATCTAATAAAACACTCAACGAGTGGGACTCTGGAATTGCATACAAGGGCCAAGAGAAGCAGCCTCGCCATCTGAACTTCAGAAAGGATTTCTTGAGGGATGATAAGACAAGGGGGAGAGGGGTGGGGAAATGATCATTGGAAGCAGTGGGACCAGGATAGGTTTGAAGAGCAGCTCCCTGGCAACAAGAGCAAATGGCCAGTTTCTGCTGTGCCTACTGGATGATTACCCAGGTGACAACTGTCCTCACACTAGGTTTGAAATTGGGAGACCTCTCTGAAAGTCTTGACAGACTTGGTTTTGGAAACACGTGACTGATAGCCACGCCGGCTTATAGATAGCCGCCTAAAGGCAGCCCTTGTGAAATGTGACTTAGTGGAAAGGCGACCTTGTCCAGGTGGGCTGTGAGGGAGAGGGCCCCAATCATTCCTATATTTCAGCCACAGCTGAGCTTCTGGGGACTGTTAATATATGTGTCCTGGGGATTTGGAACCAGTGGTCCTTACCAAAATTGAGGACAGGGTCCAAAGTAAGTAGGTGCTTTGGTTTTTAAGGCCAATATATATAGCAAATGTTATAAAGCATCCACTGTTGCAAAGCACAGTGCTGGGCTGTGCTATGACGGGTGACAGTCCTGTCCTCCAGTAGGACAGAGAGGAGGAGGTTGGATGGCAGGCGGCACTGGGAAGTCCTGCAGGTGCTGGACCATGGCAGTCACTGCAGGAATGGGGCGGGGCTAGCTAGCTGCCATCCTGTGCTGTGGGGTCTCCTCAAGATGCTGGCTTCCACCTCTGACACTGCTCTTCCACCATTGACTCCTTGGCCCCTGTGTCTGCCCCATTTCTTGCTGCCTGGGGACCTGTACAAATGGCACAGAGGCTCTGGAAGTATGGCAGTGACACTGGTGAGGGTGGCTGGTGCTCCCTGCTCACCAGCGGTTTGTATTGCCACAGCCAGTGAACTTCCCCAACAAGGTCATGAGTGCTTTGCAACATTGTGAAATAAGGCATGGTGTTTGCCTATCCCTGCTCCTGAAATTCTTCACATCTTACAACAGGTATCCTATCCAACTATTTGGAAGAATGTTACTATAAAGAAGGAGAATCTTATTTGTTGGTTCATTTGGGTTTTTTCATTTATTTTATTTTATTTTATTTTATTTAGAAGTAGGAAGACCACCTTTACTCACAATTCTGGGGTGTGGTAATCTGGTGATCACAGAACAAACACTGACATGTGACACAGGCCTCTGGAGAGCCTGGGGCTGAGGAGGCGACAGGCACGGCCCTGTCATAGCTTCACTCCCACAGGAAACACACTGGTCCCACTGCACAACCCCTCATCACTAGGAAGGAGAGCCAGGCCTGAGCTGTCCTTCTGGAATACCAGCAGCCCAGAGGAGAGAGATGCAGAGGAGTGTGGGATGGCCCCTGAGTCCCTAACCCTGCAGACATTTCTACATCAGCCTCCGGTTTTCTGGCAGCGAATCCTGGGGGCCCTGAAGTTCAGAGTTCCCGAAATGTGTCAGAGCTGTCCACAGCTCCCTGCCAGGTGTCCCACACACTAGGCATCACAGGACAGCTGAGCTAGAACCAGCATGGTGAGCAATGGGGGAAGCGACCCTCCACACTGTCACACCTCAGGTGCTAGAATGGCTTCAGCTGCAATGGAGCAATGCCCCGGATGGGAAAAGCATCACCCCCTGGTGGGCATGCCGGGTGGATCCCAGTTGGGCGCATGCAGAAGTCCGTCTGTCTGCCTCCCTGCCTCTCATTTTGGAAAAACACAAAAACAAAAAATATTTACTGTACAACTGAGGTATGGTTTTCATGAAGAGTACAAAATGTAGATGTTTTGAAGTATATGATATTTAAAACTAGATGAGGGTTATCATACACATCTGAAAAATGTAAAAACTGACTTACACTACTCGACACAGGCTGGAGATAGAAATGATGGTGTTTTCATAGAAGTTACTTGATGAATTACATAATATACAAGAGTACCAAACCATTGCTCGCTCAACAACTGGCCTCCTGAAGTGTGAAGAGTCCAGAACTGGGCACTGGCCCTCCTTCAGCATGGCTGCATGCTCACCCAGGCTTTGTGTCACATGGGATGGGTGCCTCGATAGAAATCAGTACCAGCTTCCCTCAAGGAACCCGACAGGTTCCTTTCCTACAGGAAGGATGTAAAGGGTAGGAAGAGCCTCTGGCTTCAGTATTAGGGAGAAATAATGCTTCCAAACATCACCTTCAGTTTGGAAGGAGCGGTAGAGTTAAAGATAAAGGAACGACAGTGTGAGCGTGTCTGTGCGGCGGTGCCCTGTTGGCAGGTGAGCTCACCATTCAGGTGTTGTGTAGTTCAGTAGAAAGCATGAAAGCCAGAGTTGGGTTGGCAGCTAATGGCACCATCTTGGTCACTGACAACCACATGCCCGTGGGTGAGTTACTGCTTTGTGCCTTCACTGCTATCTGCAAACTGCAGACCCCGATTTCCCAGAACACTGAGAGGCTTCACTGAACTTTCTTCATTGAACCACCCTTTTCATCACTTTCTCCTCCATGCTGGCCTTGTCTCCCCAGTGAAAGAATTCTTTGGAGCTCTGTGCTAAGCACAATAGCAGAAACCTAGCAGGGCCTTAGCAGTCTCGTTAGTATAAATGGAGGCACAAGTTCTGCATTTAAAGTTGTTTAGGAAATTCTGGAGAAAATTGCTGGAGTAGTCCACTGCAAGATGCAAAAGTGTTAAAAAGTCAGAGACTAGAAAGTCCCACTGAAGATCCTTTCAGAGTTTAACGCAAGCAGAGCGGCCCTGAACGTCTTAGGATATATGTATCCTAAGACAGTAAAGATAAGCACTGATCCTCCATCTTCTTGGAAGGCTATCAGTATCATGTTGGGGAAGAAGCTGCCTCCTGGGCAGACATTCCTGTTCGTGTCCTCACCGTGTACTTTACCAGGGCCTGGCTCGCTGGGGCAGTAATATCAGGTCCCCTGTTCCCATAGGGAGGTGCAGTGTTTGGTTCTTGAAATAAGCACACCCTGGAGGGGCCAAAAATTATTCGCCCAGGAGTCAGGCGCCACCCAGGGCCCCTCCCCGGCCCTCTGCACTTGAGATAGCTCAGGTAAACTTTCTCATTATCCCTGTGACCTCCAGGGACCCCTCGCTGCCAGTTAATCATTACATGGGCAGGGCTGTGTTCCTCTGACTTTCTGGCCTGTTTTTGCAGCTGGCTGGCTTTATTACTGGCCGAGGGACCTTGACTGGTATTTGGATTGCATGCTGATAGGCAGCCAACTGGCCCTAGCTCAGCCCTCACTGGATATAGGAGTCAGGCTCCCCTTGGGAATCTGAAGCATCTGGGTTGTTAGCACCCCTTCCCCAAGCTGCTGAGAGGCACAGGCACTGAGCCTCTGCATCTCCTTCTGGAGAAAAACCTCAGGTGAAGTTGGGACCCAGGAAGCCCAGACCCAGAGCAGAAAACCTCAGAGTTGGAGAGGCAGAGAGTCAAAGATGAGTCACAACAGAGTTCCTCAGGGACTCTGCTCAGGGTCCAAACAGCTGGGGCCTGATCATGTGTCCTGTTCCTAGAGCCACTCTTCCTCATGTGTCCCCTTCCTCCTCTCCTCATTAGTCCATATCAGAGCTGAGACAAGCCAGAGTGGTTTGATGCATATATTGCAAAAGCAAGTTGACTGTGTTTATAAGGTTTTTTCCTTTGCTTAATCACTTCACCTTTTTCACTCAGCCGCTCAGGGCTCATCCCTTTTGACAGCTGTCAGTCTGTTCTCTGCTTGTATGTGTCTGGGGATTGCAGGAGGGAAACGGGGAGAGGTCAAAGAAGAAAGTAAAGAAGGGTAGATGGTGGTGGAGGGAGACTGGACTTAGGGGGTGGTGAACACACAATACAATATACAGATGATGCATTATATAATTGTACACTTGAAACCCGTATAATTTTATTAACCAATATCACCCCGATAAATTCAATAAAAAATAAAAATAAGAAAGCAAGTTGACTTGCTTTGACTTAGAAGCACATCCTAGCTTTCTTGATAATCATCAGAAAGTTCTTACTAATAAAATAAAATAGGGGAGGGTTCCAGGGCCATCTGCCCAGATGACGCCCTCTGAACTAATCAGGTTTTACAGAATTGCCATTTGGTACCACAGTGTGACTGCTCATCTCTGTCCCCAGTTGTGTGCTTTCTCACCTCCTATCCTCATAGGCCACTTCCTAGACCCTGCCCTTCCAGCCAGTCTCCATATCTAGACTGTGCTTATTCCTCTCTTTTTCTGCTGAGCTGTGCCTTCCCTGACCTGCCTTCAGCATGCACACCCACGGCACTCAGAGCGGGGTCCACACTGCACGCGCCTATGTTGCCTTTGATCTTAGTCGATTCTGTGTTGTGTTTGAAGTTAGTTCCCCAAGCTGAGGCTGGACTCTCCTTTCCTTTACATCACTGCAGATGGCTCAGGGTTCTTTCAAATAAGAGCCCTTCACCACCACCTCTGCGTCCAAGGAAATCAGGCCGGGGTCAGTCATCATACAGAACAAAAGGACACAGTGACTCAAGAGCTACTTGGTCCCCTTCTGTGTGTTTTCCAAGACATTCCCACCCTATGCAGTGACAGGGACACAGAGGCTGCATGTAGCGCAGGCATAAAACTTCTGCCACAGCCTCGCGGCCCTCAGTTGAAAGTCCTTAGATAAAATAGCTCTTGTGCTCGCTGTATGGTGGGCCTGGAACAGGGCTGAATTGGGCATGAGTTTCCTCCTCTTCCCTCCTCTCAACCCACTGCCTCCTCAGAACCCACAGTGTAGGCCTGATGAAGAGAGAGGTGAAGGGAGCTATTGGGAGATGCCAAGGGAAAACCAGCCCAGGAAGCTTCAGGAAATTCTAGGGGACAGGCAGGATGTTGCACATTGCTTCCCAGGAGGCTTTGCAGACCTGAGTGCAGTGGGATCCCTGCTGGCTTCTTTGAGGAGACAGGAGGAAGGTTGGGGTTCAAGTGCAAAGAGAAGCAGCTGTGGGACTCCAGGCCCTGTGATGTTGAACAGGCTATTCCAAGGTTGGGCCATGACAGCTGTGAACGGAGTAAAGTGTGAGGACAGAGATGGCAGCATCTTCCTCTAGACGGGGCTCTGAGAAGGTTTAGACACAGACTAGACCAGAGACCCCTCCCCTTTCTGCCCCTCAGAGCACTGGAAGGGAGCTTTCCAGTCGAAATCCCACTGAGGGTGGTTACCTGGAGCCAGTGTGCAGGCTGTTCTCCTAAAGATGCCTCGCAGTCCCTTCCTCCCAGGCCTTATTCCTGAGCTTTGTGAGACAAGAATTTGTCATTACAGAGCCTGCTTCCTCCCTTTTATGATACAACTGACAGCATTAGTTTCCTTTGTGATTTCTTTTATTACCCTCAATTTTTATTAATCCTGTGGCTGCCAGAAATAACAGTCTCATAAAATAATAACCAAGTGAACTATTGCTGGGAGGCCAATGTTGATGTGTTAGATAATGTCTCTTTGCTCCCTGGAGTAAGGGGGTACTGGGAACAAGTGTGGGGCCTCGTCAACATGTCAGCGTGGTCCCAGAGATTTACGATGATCATGCATATCCTGCGACAAGCAGGCTAGTGCTTTATAGCAGCAGGAATGCAGAACAGGCCCCTCTGTGACCCATACAAAGACTCACAGTCAAAGGGCTGGAATGCACACAGCTGATGGAGGGTACGTCCTGAGATGCCCTAAGTCCCCTGTCCCCAGAGAGGATCTGTGAGTATTCAGCTGAGAAGGGGGCACCCCACTTCACTGTCAGGTTAGGTGTTCTACCTGGGGAGGCCCAGTTTTCCTCAGAACCATCTGAACCTGTCACTTTCTTTGTATGGGTACAAAATGGCCTTTTCCTTAGCATCCTCCCTCTTCCCACCAGCCTCACTGCCCAGCGCCTGCCCATCAGCCACACTCTGTGCCCTTCAGAGGAAAGAGCAAGGAGCCCCTACTGGAGCACAGGACATTCTTCCCAGCAGCCAGAGCCCAGGGAGCGTCTTTCTTGGTCTAGTGGGAGCTGTGGGAACAGAGAGAGCAGCTGGCCCCTGGCTGGGCATCCCAAAGTGGCTTCAGCTTTCTTTGTTTTTGTCTGCTGCTCAGCTGATGGGTTTGAATTGAATGTGGGACTCACACATCAGAAACATATTACAATGACCTTGTTCTGACTTTACCTGTGTGTGGCTGTCACTGGGTATCAGAAGGAAACCCCCATGAAATGTGCTACAACCTGGTTGCTTTTCAGAATGCTGCATTTCCACATGGCCAGGCAGGACTCCATCTTCTTTCTCCAAACTTTGGCCACTTCAGATACTCACGGGGATGTTTGTAAAAAGAGACACCTTTCCTACTAGAAACTTGCTTCTTTTTTACTAACAAAGAATGAGAAAGTCTTCTGTGGAACTTCGCATAAGTTGGGGAGTCTTGAATGATCACACTTCCCACTGGGAATGGGCTGATTTCACATGCACGAGCGATACTCAGCACCTGTGCTAGAAAGAAAGAGACAGCCAGACTAAGTGAGGTTGCAACTGCTTTGCTTGTGGCCTGGGAGGGTTGAGGAGCTCGCAGGGAGAGAGGTGGAGGCTCAGAGGAATGCCTAGGAGGGATCTAATGCCCAGGAAAGACCCAGCTCAGTGACAGCAATGTCCCCATCCTTCTTCAGGCGCTGCTGCCCGGCACTGAAAACCCACTCCCTGTACTGTGTCCTAGATGCCCCCACACTGACAATTCCTGCCAGCCAGATGCATGCATGGCTCACTTGGTGGGAGAAGGGAGACTTCTAAGAGCATTTCAGTGGTGTGTTATCTCTTTGTTTCCCAGCTTTTATATCCACTTTCATTAAAAGTCAATACAAGCCTGACCTGTGGTGGCGCAGTGGGTAAAAGCATCGAGACCCTGAGATTCCCTGGTCAAGGCATATATGGGAGTTGATGCTTTTTGCTCCTCCCTCCCTCCCTTCTCTCTCTCTCTCTCTCTCTCTCTCTCTCTCTCTCTCTCTTTCTGTGTGTGTGTGTGTGTGTGTGTGTGTGTCTCCTCTCCCTAAAATGAATAAATAAAATATTTTTTTAAAAAAGTCAATACAACACAAACATTCCCTTTTCATGCTCATGGCTTGCCTAACTGAGAGGGAAAAAGAACCTTACAGACGTCTTGGCCCCACCCTTGAGTCCAGAGCATTCTATATCCCCATGTTACCCAACAGAGATACGTACCTATGTCCATTAAGAGTACATGCACATGTATTTTACTCATGATGGCCCAAGCTGAAACAACCCTCATGTCCATTAAGAGTAGAATGGGTAAATAGAAGTGATAGTCACACAGTGAAATACAATTCAACAAAGTTTATGAATGAACAATTACACTGGGGAACAATTTTTTTCACTTTCTTTTGCATGAGGTTTTAGAACTGCTTCTATATATTTCTGCATCGCTGATTCCAAATCTGAAATCTATTTTTTGGTACATGCTCTAATTTTTATGCAATTTAAATTTCTTTTTGTTAGAGTTAATGGCATGCATTGGTCTTTAAATTGGAGTTAAAGGGAAACGACTCCTGGATTGAACATAACCACAAGGCAATTAATGTTTTACAAACATCACTTTTACATAATTATAGTTGTTTTTAAATGTAAAATATTATGATCTAATAAAAAAAAACATTCTCTTATTTTGTTTTAAGATTGAATCATGGCTTCTTCGAGTAGGCGTAAATGTAAGAATAGTCCTGACACCTTCTGTTATATATGTGGTTGTCACACACTTCAACATCAAAGGCACAACATTTCATCATTTGTGACACGTGCATATATTGACTATTTTCAAGTTCCCCTTGGTGATCAAGACAAGAATTGGGCTCCTCAAATCATGTGTCATAATTATGAGGAAATGCTTCATGACTGGACAAAAGGAAAACATAAAGGAATGCCTTTTGGTATTCCCATGGTTTTGCGTGACTGTTATTTCTATCTGATTCATACAAAGGGCATCGGCAAGAAAAAATGGCATATGATCGCATATCCTAATATTCCTTCAGCAATACGACCTATCCCACACTCTGAGACACTCCTGGTTCCAGTTTTCAATGGTTTTATTTCTTCTAAGGATGAAGAAAGTGAACATGGTGATCAAGTGTATTTTGATAAGATGCATGAGAAAACAGTTGTAGAATCTGAAGGGTCTTCTTCTGATGCCAAGCAGTCATTAACCCCTCAGCAGTTTAGCCAACCTGAATTGAATAAGAGATTTGGGCCTATCAAAGAAACCAGCTGAGTTATTAGCCTCCAGGCTTCAAGAAAAGAATGTAGTTCACCGGTCAGCTAAAGTATCCCATTGCAGGAAGTGTGAACAAATTTTTGTGGACTTCTTTTCCAAAGACAAACACTTTGTTTACTGTCATGATATCAGTAGTCTTCTCAGCCAACTAGGTGTTATCACTTACAGTCCAACAGAATGGCAGCTATTTCTTGACAGCTCTAAATGGAGTCTGAAATGTGTTCTTCTACACAATGGTAATGTTTATGCAGCAGTTCCAATTGGTTATTCAACTCATCTGTGAAAAGATTATAACGACATAAAAATTGTCCTCGACTTTCTGAGGTATGAGGAGCATAACTGGATTATTTGTGTGGATCTTAAAATGGTCAATTTCCTGCTAGGACAACAGAGAGGTTTCATGAAGTATCATTGCTTTCTGTGTTTGTGGGACAGCCGAGCTCAGGAGAAACATTGGACACAGAGGAGTGGCCGAAACGTGAAGCTCTGGAAGTAGGGATGCAAAATATTGTGAATGAACCTGTAGTTAATCAAGACAGGATCATTTTCCCCCCACTTCACATCAAACTTGACTAAATGAAACAGTTTGTTCAGGCTTTGAATAGAGAAAGTGAATGCTTTTAACATATTTCTGCTTTTCCTGCCTTGTCTTTTGAGAAGATAAAAGCAGGTGTATTCAATGGACCTCAAATTCGAACCCTTATACATGACGAAGAATTTGCCAGGAAGATGAATAAGGAGGAGAAAGCAACATGGCAGTCTTTTGTGGCAGTTACAAAGAACTTCCTTGGCAAAAAAAAAGCAGAAAACTAGGAACTTCTGGTTCAAAGGATGCTGCTGGCTTTCTGTGACATTGGATGTAACGTGAGTGTTAAGATTCACTTCCTGAACAGTCACCTTGATAAGTTTCCCAAAAATCTTGGAGCTGTTAGTGATGAGCAGACTACTGCTGGAGCATCAAACGAGATTGTCCTCAACAAGTACACAAACACAAGAGCTACAAATGCAAATTTTTGCCTGAATAGAATTTAAATAAGTTTTTCACAAATTTTATGATTAAAATAAGTGTTTTAATATGTTCTATTTTGAAATTGTAAACAAATTCTGATGCAATTATATCTTTTAGTGTATTAGTGTATTTACTGCATTATATAAATTATTATAGTTTCACAAAGATGATGCCCAAGAAGACATTCTACTTCATTATGTTAAACTAAATGTTGAAAATTTTACAATAAGATGAAAATTTAAAATCTTGAATTGCAGAAAAACTGTAGCTTACAGAGAAAAACTAGGTCAGATTTGAGATCAGCACACTCGAATTAGGTGAGAACAAGTGTTTCTGTGGATGCAACAAAAATTTTCTTCCCCAGTGTTATCTGCCACCATGTTGATAAACCAGCACACGCATCACGATGACCCAGCGAAGGTGGACACAAAAGAGAGCCTCTGTGTGTTCCCTTCACATAAAATTCAAAAACAGGTAAAACTCCTTAGGGGTCTTTGAAGTCAGGATTCTGGTTACCCTTGGGCCCTGGAAGAGGCTAGTCATGCTGTTTTCTTCATCTGAGAACATACTACCCAGGTTGACTCACCTGGTAGGGATGAACTAGCTGTACACTTGGGTTTGTGTGCTTTTCTGTGTCAGTGTAATATTTCAAGAACAGGTTTTATGGAAAACACCAAGTTTACTCTGGATTTGGTGCCATTTAGGAACTTATTTCAACCTGACCTGTCATCTAAATGGCCTATTTCTTCAGCTGTTCCCAAGAACTGTTCTGTGTCAAGCACACACCTGTTGTCTTTCCATATCTGTGTCTTCATTTTAAATAGCTTTTTGCCATCTAATTCTACTCCAAAGCACTACAGCAATATTGGCAACATAATTTTCTCTTCTTCCTTTATTGTTTGGAGCCAAGAGGCAGACAATAGACAACATGTCAGGCTCTGTCACAGCATGAGTGCTGTGTTAGCAGTCCCATGCCTGACTGTTGCTCTGAAATGAATAAACTGAGGCTGGGAGGGTCATGGACTTGCCCAAGGCACTCAGAAAGGCATTCAGTGACCCCATGTCACTGCCTGTCACACAGCACTTGTAAAGTGGAGGACTATCCAGGAATACAGGAATTTTCTAAGGTATTCTGACTGACCATATGGGTTTAAGAGATCTGGCTCTGAACTCAACAGCACAACCTCTAAGAAGACTAGAAGATAAAGGAACGAGAAAGAAGAGGAAAGAGATAGGGAAAGTGGGCCATCAATAAGAGGAAGTCCATAAGGAAAGGACAGACAGGTCCCACCCAAGGAAGCCTAGAGCATACCCTTCCCCTTGCCTTCCATCGTTCTTGGACACTTTGTTGCCCCCTGCTGGTATCACTCTCCAAGATGGTGGTGGGTGCTCCAGGAGGTCCCCTTAGCACAGGGTTTGGGAACTTTTTTGGCTGAGAGAGTCATGAATGCCATATATTTTAAAATGTAATTCTGTGAGAGCCATACAACGACCCATGTACGTTATGCATTATCCAATACAAATTTGGTGTTGTCCTGGAGGACAGCTTTGATTGGCTCCAGCCACCCGCAACTATGAACATGAACGGTAGGAAAAGAATGGATTGTAATACATGAGAATGTTTTATATTTTTAATGTTATTATTATTTTTTATTAAAGATTTGTCTGTGAGCTAGATGCAGCCATCAAAAGAGCCACATCTGGCTCGAGAGCCATAGGTTCTTGACCCCTGCCTTAGCACCTGGTCACCTGGGGCTGGGTCCAAGAGTCCTCTCCCCTTTTATGAGGCTTTCACTGCCTTCACCCCTTCCTAAACATGCCATATGGGGTTTCAAGACACCTGCATGGCTTTACTTTCTTTGGCTTCTCATTCATTGCTTATTTCTTCTGAAAAACCAGACTCTAAATCGTTGACTTCCTCTAAAAACATGAATCTTTCGCCACCCTCAGCCTGGGGTGCAGTTCACACTGGCACAGGGCTTTTCCTCTTTCCCTGGGAGGGTGTATGGGGTTGTATGTGTGGTGCTGACAAGTTGGCGGAGCTCAGCTCTGAGCCATCGCCCCTTCACCTTCACGCTGCACTTCCTTTTCTGCAACATGGTGCCACCATGCCTGCCCCTGCTACGTTGTTCTTCTCCAAGGTCAGAGGTTCCCATGTTTGGTGGCCACTGCTGCCCATGGTCGGAGAATCAAAGTGGGAAAGAACAGGCTCTTTGGATCAGGTGGAGGCTAACAGTGGCTGAACTGAGAGGAGCAATTCTGGACTTCCCTTTTCAGTGGGTTTGCACCCGAGCAAAGGGTGAGACAGCCGGAGTGGAAGAGTGGGAAGCAGAGACCCAGGTAAAGCCACATTTCTGTCTCTGCCTCATGAGGGGTGCTTACTAGTTAAGCATTAACAGGGACCCTGTGGCATTGCCTGCCCTTGGCGTAATCGAAAACTTAAAGGGCATGTTTATAACCAGCAGCCTCCCAATAAATTACCCTTTCCCCCTTTTCTTGTCAACCCTGTCACAAAGCTGCAATGACAGGTGAACAAACAGCAGGCTAAGAGTTAGGAAAAGCCTGCGGTTCTGCAAGTCCACAAAGCTCCCCTCGGCCTGACCTGAGTGCATTATCTCCTGAGAACAGTCTCTGCAGATTGTGGGGCTCAGAGGGGGCTGAGTGAGGCTGGGAGCTGGGAGGCCCAGGAAGGGAGAGAGAAGGGGTCAGGGGTGCGGGCCGGAAGAGGTAGAAATACACTTTATCTCCATGAGGTGGGGCTTTTTTAGCTTATTACACTGGATGTTCAGAAGCAGTGGGGGAGCTGCTGTTTCCAAGGGTTCCAGCAGGAGCCAGGTTCACAAGGAGGGTTAGAAGTCTGACCCTCTGCAGCTACTTGGCATTTGCCATGAACACTGACCACAGAGGGCAGCTGAGCCCCTACACAGCTCACAGCAGAGAATGACAAGAACTCTGAAATGCAGGGGAGGACCTGAAATAGCTCCTAACCCACTGCAGCTCTCAAAAATTCTGGGTAGTGAGATGAGAGAAGGACATGTCAAACCTTAATATAAAACCCTAGGAAGTTCAGAAGCCCCGGAAGAATGCCTCTAGCTCTCAGGCCACATCTCTGAGCACAAACCAGAGATTGAAGCACATTCATGTTTATCCCCAGAAGAAGCTTCTTTATTGCCCCTCTGTGCACTTCTCTGTGGATACTCTGCCCTTCCCTGCATTCTTTTTTCTCCTTCCATCCTTGTTGCCCTAACTAACTATGTGCATGGTGCTGCATGAACAACTGGAAATAGGGGATAGCAAGTATACTCCTCACTCTGGGCAGCTCCCAGCCCAGTCAGAAGGGATACAGATGTGTGGGGCCGCCCAGGCTCCACAGGTGCCCATGGGATTTGGTGAAGACACCCCTTTGGGTAGACACAGCCCAAGGATACAGGGCTGGGGGACCAATGGCACCTTTGTACACACTATGAAAAATGTCCTTCCTCTGAGCGGAAGCAGCCCCAGCCAGGACAGTGAGGTTGGTGAGCAGGCTGCACTTAGACAGCTGGGACAGAAGGGCACCCCTCAGGACACTGAGAGAGCACACTGACTGCTTCCCCAGGTGGTGGACCCTGGCAACCTCTGTGTCTGAAGCTGTGAAGACTCAATATCCAAACATTTTTCTAAATTGTGACATGGTCCATATAACATAAAATTTACCATCTTAACCATTTTTAAGTGTACAGTTGAGACACATTCATATTATTGTGCAACCAATCTCCAGAACTTCTTTCATCTTGAAAAACTGAAAGTCTGTCCCCATTAACCAATAATTCCAATGATCTCCCTCTGCCAGTCCCTGGCAGCCACCAAACCACTAGTCAACTCTCTGTTCCTGTGAATTTGACTACTCCAGGCACCTAACAAAAGTGGAATCACACAGTATTTGTCTCTTTGTAACTGGCTTAGTTCACTTAACACAATGTCCTCAAGGCTCATCAATATTGTAGCATGTCAGAATTTCCTTTTAAACATTAAATAATATCTAATTGTGTGTATCTACCATATTTTGTGTACCCATTTATCCATCAATGAACATTTGGATTGCTTCTACCTTTTGGCTATTGTGAATAATGCTACTATGAACATGGGTGTACAGATACCCAACCTACAAACTTTTAAACCATTTGGAAGCCCACAGTGTCTGCCAAGTGGTGGACTCACACATAGTGTGGAAGGAAGGCGGAGAGGGGATGTCCTCGGGTGCCACAGTGGGCCTGGAGGATGGGCCATAGACAGGAACGGCTTCTGGAAGATGGAAGAAAACACAGAGGCACATGGTAGCCAACCCTTGCCTGTCCGCAGCCCATCTGTGAAGAGAAACATGCCGTAACCTCATGGAAGTTTTGGCTACCTTAGCCTTAACCTGAGATCTGAGGCTGAGGTCTTTGTAGCCTTTGACTAGCATGTCTCTATGTCCCAGAAATGCCAGCCTTCAAGGCAAAAAACAAACTTCATGTGGAATATTTTGTAGACACGAGAAGTGCATAGAAAGTACAAGCCAGTTATCCTGAGCAGTAAAAAGCAAAAATGCTGGCTCTGTTCCAAACTAATACAGACAATGGCTAACAAATGTTGAGTGTTTCCAAATGCCATACTTGCACTGTCTCATCTCCTCCTCACAGCAATCCAGCAAGACCTTGGTTTTATCATCTTAACTTTACAGATAAGAAAAGCGAGGCACAGAGTTTGGTGCTCAATACCCATGAGTAGTAAGTGTGAGAGCTGGGTTTGGAACCTGGGCAGCTTGTGCTCTCGACCACTGAACTTTCTTGCCTCTTGACTCACAGAAAATTCTGGGGCTGCCTCCTGTCCCAGGGGAACCGGTGTGCCTGTCCTATAAGACGGACACTGTAGAGTTCTCTGCGTCACTGTCTCCCACACAGTTCTCTCTGAGAGGCAAGGTGGTGGTTTATGGCAGCAGAGTTCTGTGGCCTAGAGATCGCAGGGCATGGGAAATAACACATCTGATGGGGTTTCCTGGAAAATCACTATGGTTGAATTCTCCATGAAAATGCAGCACTGGTCCTTTGATCTTGAAACATTTGGGAACACTTCACATATGAACCTCAATAACATGGCCTATTCACTAAAGAGGTGATCAGTTCAATTTTGCCTATTTTAGGGTTTTGGCTAAACAACTATTGACCAATGCTGATGACCAGCATGTTGAAGCATCTTAGATGCTGCCAGCTGCACATTCTTGGTACCCAGGTATAGCTGAGTCCCCCTCTATTTATTCTACCAGCCTAGGCATCTTTGTCTCCAGGAATGGGAACCTTGATGCCCACCACAGCCCATGCATCCATGGAACCCACCAATGGGTGTTGCTCTGGGCAACATTAAACAAGCACCACATGCAGAAGCTGATCATGGGGTGGGAGGGCCTCCAGGTGCCCACACTCTGACACTAGCTCTAGGTGCCTGGCACAGGGTGCGGGTGCTTGCAAAGTGGCCTCCACCCTCCTGAACACACTGGAAAACACACAGTGGACACACAGAACACCCCCACCACTCAGGGGCCCACATGTAAAGATACATAAGGTCTGACCAGAAGGTGGAGCAGTGGATAGAGTGTTGGACTGGAATGCGGAGGACCCAGGTTCGAGACCCCGAGGTCGCCAGCTTGAGCGCGGGCCCATCTGGCTTGAGCAAAAGCTCGCCAGCTTGAACCCAAGGTCACTGGTTCGAGCAAGGGGTTGCTCGGTCTGCTGAAGGCCTGTGATCAAGGCACATATGAGAAAGCAATCAATGAACAACTATGGTGTCGCAACGAAAAACTGATGATTGATGCTTCTCATCTCTCTTCGTTCCTGTCTGTCTGTCCCTGTCTATCCCTCTCTCTGACTCTCTCTCTGTCCCTGTAAAAAAAAAAAAAAATCATACATAAGTATTTATTGTATGTTAAGCAATGAGGTAAGTGTGGAATATGAAGAGAGACCAGCTGAGCTTTCCAACAGTTAGGCCCCAAGGAGGCTGCTACAAAGACAAATCTCTTCCAGCTTGGGAGTTGGGGAGACAGAAGCTTCTGGGCAGGGGAGTTGCTCAGCCAGGGGTTTGTGTCACCAGGCCCTCCTGGGGATCCTCTTCCTCTTTAATTGGTCTTTTTAGTTGGGACAGAAGAGATGAAAGACCTGGACATTTTCCCCCCAATTAACTCAATTGTCCTTTGGCTCAGTTGCTTTTTATCATCTTGAATAGGAGGCATTAGATCTGTGAGCTTGCTCAGTTTCTCTCTCCCTCATCTTCAGGGTGTGCTCATCTCTCCCACAGTGCCTAGATTATCACTCGTTCTTTCTTCCATTCGTCTACTCATCACCCACATTTCTCCCTCTGTCGCATGTGAACAAACAACATCATTGCCCTGAGGCCTGTTAAGTACTCCCCTGAAAATTTTGAGTCACACTGGGGGCTTGCTGTATTTCTGGATTCTTTGAAGATCTCTGGTTTAGGGATTCAGTTCCTCTGACACTTGCCCAGGAAAGTCAACTAAGGAAATTCCTGGAGAGTGGGGCGATGCTTAGGATTCCATCTGCTTCTGCTAAATTCAGAGGGCTTTATTAATTTTCCTAGAAAATTCAACAGAAGTCAAAATAAACATTTCCAAAGTTATGGTTTATGATGTGCTACTAAATTGCCTGTCTCTTCTTCTCTTTTCTGAATTTAACTATAGAGTTTACTTTGTGGTATCAAATGACTCTATTTCTCCAGGACTGAACTTTTATTGTCGTGCTAGTCCCTGCGCCTTGTCTTGGCTCCTCTGTGCCCACATCTGTGATGATTTTCAGGAAGGGGAGGGGGAGATGTGGTTTCTGAATGTGGGCAACACTCCAAACAAGTTTTGCTAATCTCAGGGTTTGGTGAAACTCTTTGCTTAGAAACTTTATGGCCAGTCAGAATGGATGCTTTGTGTTTACTCTTCAAATAAAGGAACCTTGGAGGCCAAGAAGGGCATTTTCTATGGAGCTGCTGACTTTTGAAATCTTGAGCCCTCTTCCTTATCAGGCCATTTATTACAGGTTTCATAAATGTTTTATGAGGGCACGGTGAGGCTCTGCTGATTAGGGGTGGTGGCAGCTGTCTCCAACTTTCCACATTGTTGACAAGATCAAAGGACAGATTTACCACCTGATAAGATTGGGTGGATAAGATAGGGCAGAATCAGGAACTGAGTTCTTGCCTGCCTGCACACCAGCAAACTGTGCGGCTCAATCTGTACCTTTTGCTTCCCTTGCCTGTCCTCTTCTGTTTCTTGCATCATTTGTAGAATCAACTGGACCTCCCAAGTAATTTCTGCCCCTAAAAGCCAACTACTATTTCTCCTTAACAATTTAAAAAATTTTTAAATAGTATATATTTTGCCTGACCTGTGTTGGTGCAGAGGATAAAGCATCAAGCTGGAACATTGAGGTCACTGGTTCGAAATCCTGGGCTTGCCTGTCAAGGCACATATGGGAGTTGATGTTTCCTGCTTCCTGCCCTTTGCTCTCTCTTTCTCTCTCTTCTCTAAAATGAGTAAATGAAATATTTTTTAAAATAATATATATTTTAATGATTTAAATTATCTGACACATCAGTATCCTTTCTGTTCATACAAGTGACACTCATTGTAAGATCTGTACAATGGAAAGTAGAAAAACGTGTGCGTGAAAGTAACTTATGGTCAAGTAAGTTATCTCTAGAACTCTAATATTTTCAGGTAGAAAAATTCTATTGACTGTATTCTCAGCCATTTCTGACTTGTTACTGCAGTTACCTCGACAATCTTTGAAAATTTATTTTAGTCTGCCTCATTATTATTGAAAATTGGAAACTTTCTTCTATCGCTAGAAAACTCATTTTTTTTGTTTGTTCGTTTTTAAGAGAGAGAAGAAAGAATTCTTTCCTGAGTCAAAAGAAGTATCTCTGCTTTTCCAGAAATATCCCTGCTACTCGCCTTCTCTATAACTCACCTGGCCCTTCTGATCCTGGCCACCCTGTTGATTTTGGGCCAGACAGTCCCTGAGGCCTATTTTGGGAATGATTCTGAAGATGTCAGGCATGTTCTGGCAATGGTAAGCATGTATCCACATAATTCATTACAGCAGCCTGAGTCTGTTCTCAGCAAAATGTTAAGGGGCTACTTTATAATCTGTGCTGTTCTAGAAAGGTAGTACAACACAGCTTCACAGAAATGCTGTGAAGACAGCTCTGCTGGCCCTGGCCTGGTAGCTCATTTGGTTAGAGCATCATCTCAACATGCCAAGGTTGTGGGTTCGATCCTTAGCCAGGCCACATAAAAGAATCAATGACAGCATGACTGTTGGGCAGCTAAAATATATTATGCTCACTTTGTTAAAGATGGCACTGCCCATGTGCAAGTACACTATAAAGTGGGGCAGACCAGGAGCTTGCTCCCTTGGTTCCTGAGGTTAGCATTAGAGAGGAGAGCAGATTAAGGCCACGTGGAGGAGAGAAGAAGCAGCCAAAATGGCGGAGTGCTGAGGGAGAAGCCAGTTTGTTCAGAGTTCATGCAGAGAGAAGGAGATGGGAAACAGAGGTGAATAAGTCTGGTGAGCTAGAAGCCTTTGATGCTAGGAAACTCAGATAAGTCAGTAGCTTTGTGAGCACTGAATTAGTGGGTTTTGAAGCCCAGTGTGTGTTTTTACTTGCCTGCCGGGTACAAGCTAGAATTAAAGAGAATGGCTTACCAGTTCTTGGCTCTGTTGTTTCATTACCAACTGTCCGAATCTAATGTGAACCTGCACTGGCCAGGCAGCTGTGATGGTGGCCTTGGCCACTGACTTTACAATGACTAACTGACTAAATGCAACAAGTTTCTCTCTCTCTCAAAAAAAAAAAGACAGCTCTGCTTACCATTATTTTGTGTTTCTAGCACTCTAAACTGCCTTCTCCCCATCCTGAGCTCCCTGATTCTTGCCTGCTGAGGTACCATGTCCCCTCCCATTCTGGAGCCAGCCAGGCTCACTTCTTGCATTTCTCTTTCAAATGCAGTTGCTGGGTATCCTGAGACCTCTCAGAGAGCCAGTGATGAACTAATTCTCATTAAGGTACAATGCCAGAAGTTCTCACTATATCTACTTTCTTTCCTCAAATTTGCAAATTTCCAGAGCCTCCCATAGCAGTGGTGGCATTTCCATCACTATTTGGGGTCACTGTGTGCCCCCAGCCCTGCACATTAATGCAGACCATTGCTCTATGAAATGCATTGTCTTCCCAGCTGCCTCTTTGGCCTCAGGTTCTAGCTCCTGGATCCAGGCATAGGGCACATAAACAGTGACAGCCAAGGCGGGGGAAACACCCTTTTAGCCGTCGTCATGGGCTAGGGCCAGGGTTCCATCACCTAAGGTGCATTTGGGAGGATAAAACACCCACTGTGGAATTCACACAGAGACTGAAGGACCAGACTTGAATTGAACCAGGCCTGGAAAGAGAAGAAAAACACCTGGAAAAAGATTTTGGAAAAATAAAAAAGGAGAGGTGGTTTTAAAAGATTTGTGTGAAAGTTCAGAAGCAGTAATGTGTGCCCGGGAGGTAAATTTAATTCAACATTATAGAGCAACTTCATCTCCAGTCCCTTGTTTAAAATTAATCCCCAAATATGGAGCCCAGCCCTGCCACCCCCAGTCTATGTAGCAAAGGGAGGCTTCCAAGAACAGCACAGGTGTACCTCATCTCCTTGGAAACAGGGGGGCAGGGCAGCATGTCATAGACATATGTCTCTGCTTAAAGTGCAAACCCCCCAGGGTCAGCAAGCTAATGTGACTTTGTAATCTTCATCTGATCACAGGTCCTCAGTGCTTTTGATGCAGAGTGAAACCTGCACCTGGCAAAGACTGACCTGGTGTGATGAACAAGCCCTGAGCTGGAAGGTAGAGGAGCCGTCTTCTAGTTTCTTATCTGCCTCCCATCTGCAGCATGACCTTGGGCAAATCTCCTGGCCTTAGTGGGTTAGAGAATCCTCAAGACCCCATATCCTCATACCCCCAACACTAGTTTTAAATTTTGGGAGTCTGGGTTACTATCGAATTTGCTTGGTTCAGTATCTTTCTATTTTGACTTTGAAGGTCATACTGATAAAGAAATGGCTCTAAAACTGCCTGATGGCTTCATATGCCAACTTGATATTGGGTTCCTGCAACCCACAAGACCAACTGACTACAAGGATTGAATTTGTTTTCCAAGCCATCGGCCCCTCACCCACACCTTTATGAGCAAGCAGCACGGTGGTTAAGGGCACAATCATGTCTGTCATTTACTAGCCACATGACCTTGAGCAAGTCCCTTAGCATCTCCTAGTCTCAGTTTCTGCATCACTACAATGGGGATATTAATAATAGTACCTCCCTCATAGGATTTGAGGAATGTGTTTATAGCAGTGGTTCTTAACCTGGGTTCTATAGAACCCTAGGGGTTCGATGAGTCGGTCTCAGGGGTTCGGAAAAGCGTCTGCCGCGGAGGCCAGAATAAAGTAATACGTAATTTGTTGTGAGTTCATGCACTTTGTTGGTTTTGTTCTTTGAGCAAGGTGATGTTCATGCATGGCTCATTTTGTGCACCAGTAATAAAACATATACCTATGTCTTGAATTTGGAAAAAAAATCATATTTTATTTATCACTAAAGAAGGGTTCGGTGAATGCGCATATGAAACTGGTGGGTTCAGTACCTCAAAAAAGGTTAAGAACCCCTGGTTTATTGGAATTCACATGCATAAAACATTTAGCCCAATGCCTGGTATATAATGAGTAATTGTTAGGTGTTCTCATAATTATTGTCATTGTTATAGCACTTTAATAGTTTACAAAGAACTTTCATATATATTACATGTTCATGTGATTTTCATAAAGACTCTTGAGGGGGCAAATAATTCCATTAAACATAACAAAAATTTGTGACTCAGAGAAGAGGTGAGAGTCATAGTGTGAAATTCTTTGGGCTCCAAGCCCAGGGCTGTCTCTGATTCACAAGGATAACATCGTCATTTTTGCTGGTAGTCTTCTGTTTTGCAAGGATTAGGTTCATGGTTGTGAAGTATTTCACACCCATAGCAGCTCTCCAGAGCATTGGCAGGAGGTGGGAGTGGTGACAGTGGTGCTGGCCTTATCCAACTCTGGGCAAGGGGCTGCCCTCAGCAGGCTGGCTGGTGGGACTGCTGTGTGCTAAGGGGTTGTGGGGACATTCCTTCTCTGCCTTATCACTCCGGCCCTCCCTGCATCCTAGGCCACCATTCCCTATTGGGATCATGATGTAGGCAGAAAAGTAGAACCAGGAAGGAAGTGGCCAGGGAAAACTTCAAGCCAGACTTTCTACACGGAGAAACCCAATATTAAAGTCTGGAGCCAGCTCTTTCCCTGAGCTGAGCTCCAGCCCGGTTCCTGATGGTTAAAGAGTGCTGGGTTGAAGTCACCGGGGGAAGAGAAGCCTTCTTCTAAAGAGACAGAAGCAATGTTTGAGGCAGTGCAGGCTGAGCCTGTCCCTAGGAGCTTCCGAATGACACGGGGTCCTGGGGAGGCTGAGAGTTGGGCAAAGGCCATCTGCCTTTCCATCCAAGCTAGTCAGGCCAGGAAGCATGAAATGTTCTGATGCCACGTTCTAGATAGAGAAAACCTAAACTGACCACCCTCAAAGGGCATCAGGAAAGACTGACAGGCCTGACAGTGAAAGGGAGTGGATTAGAAAGAAACAGAGCTGCTTCTGTTAAGGTAACAGTTTCTTTTGGGGATATTGGGCTCCAAAGCACTACATGGGCCCTAGATCCTTTCAGTGTGGCCATGCAATTCCATGCCTTCCTTCTGTCCTCTGAATGTAGATTCTTACAAAGGCCTCTGGAAATGATCGCCTTGCAGGAGGCATGTGCAAGCCACAAGAAGCGTGGGAGTTGAGCTGCACAGGACGTGGGCAGTGCAGTTCCCTTTGCCAGAGTGGCTGCCTCCCCTCCCAGCCCATGCATGCAGGTGGCCCCGGGCTGCCCCTGGAACCCTGTGGCCCCAGCTTCTTGCAGTCAAGTCCAAGGAGGAGGCTGGACTCAGGGTTGCAGCCGGGGTAAGCACACCAAAGAAGGTGAAGAGGCAAATTTTATTAGCTGTTGAATTGTTTCCAAAACATTACCAAGTCATATTATTGGCCACACATTTTCACCTGAAATTAGAGAGTAATAGGCTTTTACAGTGCTGTAAAAAGCATATTAGCTGGTTCTTGGGTTGTCTCTCCTCCCATTTATTCCACTGTTTTATCAATATTGCCATAATTTGACACTTGTGAATAGAGAAAGATTGTAAAGTGTCCACAGATCCTGTAAACTGCACTAAATAGAGATTAGTACTTAGTTTAAACCCTAGTAAAAGATAATTAAACTGATGGAGGTGGCCGTAAATCTTCCTTTTATCGAGTGCTCCCTCTCGTGCAGGTAGTCTCAGCCTTATTATTTTACAGCATCATTAATGTTCGAGCAGAATCAGCCATAGCAGATGCTGCTGCCTGCTGAGTGCGGGACAGTAAGATATATAAGATATGCCAAAAACCCTGTGTGGACTCCTCCCAAATCCCTCCTCAGTCTCAGCATCCAGCCATGACTCATGTCTCCACCCCGAGACTGCCTGGTGCAGGTTCACATGAACCAGGGGTGCCCTCCTGCCCACTGCCCATTCTGGTTTTCTAGTTCTTAGTGGTGGGATCCGCAATCTTTAAAGGCTGCCGTTGCTGATGATCTTGAATGCAACATTCTTCTAGAAGCTCCTGTGCAGCCTCTATTTCCTACTGAGACCATGTCACACATGGCCAAATAATGCTGCTTCTGGAGAAAATAACGCTGCCAAGCCATGCCTCAGTGGAGGTAGCTGAAACACAAACACTCATCATCGGTGCATGCTCACTGAGGAGATGTCTGGATGGAGCCTGTGTCAAAGTGGCTCAGTCCTTGCAAGGTGGTTCCCTTCACAGGTGGGTAATAGAAGCCTTTTCTGCCTTTGACAGATGGGGGTGGTACCAGGGCTGAGCACAGCAGTGCGCATGGGACTGTGGAGCCACAGGATATATCTCTCTAAGGATACACCTCTGGAGCTGCTGTACTAAGGAATCACTAGTGGGGAGCCCCTGTTGACACCTCTTCCTTCCCACATGTCCCCAGCTGACCTGAGCAGTGGCCAATAGCAAAACCAAAGCACCAAGGCTTGGGTCAAGCCTGTGGGCCTGGAACCCTCTCTGGTCAGGGGCATGGCTCCCCAGTATTGAGTGCATATGTGTGCCAAAAGCCGTCTCATCCTCTGTCTGGTCCTTACTCTAGGGTCACTGGGAAGAAGTGACATCTGCAACTTGACACCAATCCATTTCCCTTCTATGGCAATGCTGCCAACCTGGACAACTATAAGGGGAACCTTGTGTCTCTGGTCTTATGCTGGCCTGACTCAGGTCTGGCTGCCACCTTGGGGCTTCAGGTACTGCCCAAAGTCAGGTGGTAGCTTCTTTAGATGTTAGTCCTCCTGGACTCCCAGAGGCCCAACCTGGCCTAAAGATGGATTAACTTAGATATCTTCAATGCCTTTGAATCCCAGTTGGCCAGCACCCTATTATTTATGGAACAGAGAGCCCAGGGGAGGCCAATGTTCTTCTTATTACCTGCTCCTGACCTTTGCAGTGACCCTGAATTCCTGCCCGTAGGTAACTGGGGTCAAGGCCTTTTGACTGGCCTGTTTGATGAGGCCAAGTTCTCAAGCTGCTGGGTGAGCCTTGCTCTTTGCCTGGCCTTGACTGCAAAAACTGGAATCTGGAGAACAAGGAAATAGTCTTACAGAAGAGTCATCTGGGAGAGACTGGATTTGGCTACAGCAGATAAACATATTTTTTTCCTTTTATTGCCTAAAGCTAAGTGATATGTACCTTGGTTGGAATTAGCAGGTTGAAAGTTCAAGAGATAAGCGGCTTGTCCAGCCATGAGTGATCAGCAGGCTCACAGTGGGGCGTGTTTGGGAGGCCTTGTCACCTTTCGAACTTGGGGCCTGAGTCCCCTTTGCCGTTTCAGTTTCCAGCAGCAGGGAGCGTGAGCAGAGTGAGAAGAGAAGACAGTCTTGAACCCTCTCCTGGGCTCCATCGCAGCCACCATATGCTGGTGACTTGGTTTCTCTGATTCCAAGGTGGGCCACGCCCCTCGAAAGGATGGCAGCAAATATTTAGGGTCCTGCTGTGTGCCAGACCTCCAGGCTCCAAGCCGGCCTAGGGCCCAAAGTTTGTCCACAGGGACCTCAGAACTCAGTGGGGCCTTACAGCAAACTCATTAATCTTGCTTATTTCTGATACGGCCAGAGAAAAGTGGCCTTGATTAAAACAAAATCATTTTGAACACTTGCAATTTTGTAGTGCATTTGTTAAAAATGTTGCTTCCTAGGGCCCCTCCCCAGGGTTCCTGTGTGGGGACGTTTATACACTCACATCAGGAAACCTTGGCCTAGCTCTTTATACCTGGCCCTGTATTGTGAAGACTGTGAGCCCTGGTCTCAGAGGTGAAAAAATCACACTTCTCAGCATTTATGAAAGGTCAATGAAAAGAGATTTATTTCTGTAAACAAGCAAATGATTGTAGTTACAAAGGCATTGACAAGGTCTAATGAGTGAACTGCCTACCTGTTCTCCCTCCTTGGGACATTTGAGTGTTTGCTCTGACATAGGCACACAGCAATGTAGAAATAGACACACAAGGGTGAAGTGCACACCACTTTCCAGAGGAAGATGACCTGGGTGTCCTGGGGCGGGAACCCCGCTGCGGCCTCACGATGGAAGAATTGAGTGTCTTTAGTGCAAAAAGTTCCCAAAATGTTATCCATAAAAATTATTTTTCTAGTTCCAAGTCTACTTACTTACCACTACCTCCTATAAATACTTATTATGTGCCTTTGTGCCCAACACTCTCCCTGGCTCCCAGGACACATCAGACCCAGCCCTTCACCTCCCGGGGCTCCAGGGCAGTGGAGACAGGTGGACACAGCATACTAAGTGTGGTGACACCGAAAGCACAGGGCCCTAAGCCAGCCTCATTTCTCCCAGTCCTGCTGTGGAGTATGTGTGTAGATGTGTGTTTCTGTGTGTATGTTTGTGTGTGTGTTGATGTGTGTGCGTGCACACGTGTACACACATTTAAACAGCATGGACACATACGCCCGTCAGACTTGCTCTCAAACCTGGTCAGGTGCCTGAACTCCCAGCCTCCTGACCTGAAACTTCTCACTCGGGGAAATTATGAGCTTTAAGAATTTAGCATATGACAAACATTTTTTTTTCTCTCACAGGCTATTTTTCAGTTAAATGAGTGTATGCCACATTTGAGATTTCTGTCCCTTAAAAGTGCCTCCTGAGATCCAGATGCAGACAGGGAAGAGAGAAAGAACAAAGAAAAGAAAAAAGAAAAAGAAAAACAACAATAATGGTAACAAACAAAACCTCAGGAGCTATGACTCAGGTAAAACCTGAAGATGTCGGCTGAGGCTGATTGTCAAACACTTTCAGTGCTAAGCTAATAACCCTGACTATCTTGAAGAGCAAACACCATATTGTTTTGCCAACTATTAGATTTTTACTACTCTCCAATAAAGCGAGCACGTTCTTTATTTTAAATAATATTATGTTCACTATTTTCTAAAGATTAGCAATTGAAAGAGATGTCAACAAGTTTCACTCTTCAAATTAAATATAATAGGCTTTTATAGCACAGTATAAAGATACCAGAGGCAAAGGCTGCCACCACAACAGCTCTAATATCTCTTTGTCTGTCAATACTGCTCCAATCTGACACTTGTCAGCAGAGGAAGCTCAAAAAGAACCCGTGGACCCCATAAAGCTGGTGACACTTGCATTCGTTGTACAGCTCATTTCAGGCACAGTAAAGTGATAATTTAATTAACTAATGGCTGTAAGCATAAAGGGTTATCTCATTAGTCCTCTTCTCCTTGGCCTTCTGGTAATCCCAGCACTTGGTGTTGATTTATTAGCGGTAGCCCTGTCCTGGACACCCATGGAGAAGAGCGTTAGGTACAGGTGCGCCCCGCCTCCAGTGGGCTTGTGTTTGGAGTATTTCTGTGGAAGTATAACACCACTGTTGTTCCCTGGGAAAGTCACAACAATTTATCACAGCTAGTTTTTAAATAGTTTTATAGAGGCTACAACCAATTTCTTCTCGGATGTTTAATAGATGCTTAAGCATGTACACACTCGTGTGTGTGATGTGTGTGTGTGCTCATATGTGTAAGGATACATGACAGTGAGTCCAGGAGGAACTTAATTCTGTGCATCAGCTTCACCTCTGACCTAGCTCATGCAGCAAAGGACAGGCCAGGAGCTGGGGCAGAGATCCCTGGGTGTGATGGGAGGATTTGGAACTATCTCCTGGATCCCAGGATAGTCCTTTCATAACCCCCATTACTCTTGAATTATTAGACATTTCTTTGAGTCTGTCCACACATTTCACCATCCCACAGGCCGCACCGGCCATTCTGAGGCCAAGCCCACCTCTTACTAGAGGGAAAACCCAGGGAGGGGTAAGGATTCCTCACACAGCTCTGCATTCCTTGGAGCCTTGCTCTGGGTAATTGCAATCACAATAGAGAAGTGTCCCTCAACTTCAAGATAACATCCCTTCTTCAGGGCCTCAGGAGGCCACTGAGCTTGGAGGAGTCAGTTTATGGTGCAGGTCTTCCAGACCACTGGAGGGGGCACTCCTGTGAGGGCATGATGTCACCCGCAGCACAAGCCAGCTCTGCCCATCCTGCTGGAGGGATGGAGGTTCTCAGGGGATGCGCATGCCCTCTAGGCTGCCGACTCACCCCTGAGAAGATAACTGCAGGTTTCCATCCAGGTAGGACTTGCAGTAAGGAAGATGAGGCCTAACAACTGGGCTCATTTCCAGACCTCAGTCCCAGTGCAACCTTTCACAACCTTTTGGTTCAAAGCCACTACCCAAATTTGCATTTTAAAGACCTCAGTACTCACTCAGATCATCCCTCAGCCTCCAGAATCCTAGTGGCTGAGCAACAGGAGACAGATTCAGAGCCAGAGTGGGCATGCAGGAAGCCAGAAGGGGTTTCCTCAGTCCAAGCCTCCAGAGTTTCTCCACTGCTCTCCCTTCCTTGCTCCATCCCAGCGGACCCACCCGCGAACTTTTCCATGCTTACTGTGTCAGAAAGGGAGCTTTTATAAAATGCTGATGCCTGAGCTCTAACCTAGAAATCTGAATTGCTGTTCTGGTAATTTCTTTCTTTTTTAAAGTGTTATCAAAAATTTGTAAACTTTAAAAAAATGTGGTAAATAATCATAAAATTTACATCTTAACCATTTTTATGTGTATTGTTCAACGGCATTAAGTACATTCTCAAAGCTGCGCAACCGTCACCACAATCCATCTCTTGCATTCTTATCTAGCAAAACTGGAACTCTGTACCCATTAAAAAATAACTCTCCCCTTCATCCCTCCCCCAGCCCCTGGCAACCACCATTTTACTTCTGTCTCTAAGAATTTGACAACTCTAGGTTGACTAATATAAGTGGAATCAAACAACATTTGTCATTTAGTGTCTGGCTAATACTCATGTAGCATGATACCTTCAAGGTTCATCTATGTTGCATGTGCTAGAATTTCTTTCCTTTTAAAGGCTGAATAATATTCTGTTATATACATATGTCATATTGTTTCTCTATTTATCTGTTGATAGACATTTGGGTTGTTTCCATTTTTTTGCTATTATGAATAATGCTGCTTTGAAGATGGATGTGTATATATCTAAGAAGTGGAATGACTGGATCATATGGTAATTCTGTTTAATTCAGAAAGAATTGCTATACTGTTTTTCATAACAACTGTTTCATTTTACATTCCTACCAGCAATGTACAAGGATTCCAATTTTCCCACATTTCTTGCCAACAGTTATTTTCCATTTGTTTGTATAATAGTAAGTATCTTAATGAGTGTAAATTGATATCACATTATGATTTTGATTTACACTGGAAATAGATAGTTTTAACAATTTCTCAGGAGATGCAGTGAGCACTAGAGTTGAGAGCCACTGAGTTAATGGCTATCATTTATTAAGCATACACATGTATTACTCCCCGGCAATCCTCAGTACTCATTTACTTTTCACAACTCAGTGGTTCCTACAGTTGAGATAAGTAAGCACACAGAAGTGAAGACCACACAGCTACTAGGTGGTATAGCCAGAATTCAAGTCCAGATCTGTGGGCCCAGGGCCCCGGCCTCTTGGGCACTTTGCTGTTTAGCCTTTGGATGAATGAACTCATTTAGGAACCTTTCCACTTTAGAATAAGAAAGTGTGAAGGGACATTATAGTAGTGCTAATTGGCATGGTGTCAATACAATATCAAAATTGAGTTGTTACTTTGACTCTTGAAAGGAATATATTTTTCACACCACATTTTTAGTAAGAAGGTTAGTAAAGAAGAGTTGTTTAATTCTAAATAATCATGGTTCTGTCACTTAAAATAATAGTATAATAGTTATTTTATACTCATTAATTCAAACAAAACTCAAACTGATATGTTTTAAGAGGGGCAGAAAACTAGAACGCATTGCATTTACACCCCTCATACCTACCCTACCAAGTGCCTATACCAGGGTCGTGTGTTAGTATGTGAGTAGGACAATACTGCCATCTTGTGGGAAATTCAAATGTGGACCTTTACAACAGAACTGTCTAGATCCACTTTTGGTCAAAGGGAGGAAAATAGTCATGCTCTATCAAAGTAATTCATACTATTGGGGGCCGAAGTCAAAATCCTTCCCCTCACCCCCACTCAGGTGACAGAAATGATGGCAGATAGAGTCCTTTGCTACTCTCAGATGACATTACTGTACAGAAGGGAAACTGAGGCTGGAGCCACTGGGGCATTGGCAGAAGGGCTAATTATCCCAGCAATCTGCTCCCACCCAGCCCTCAAAGACAAGGAAAAATCTGAGCCTGGTATGCATGCCCCAATTATCTTTAGTTTAAGAAGGTCTGGAACAGACAGGAATCTTTCTTCCTCTGTCCTTCCCTTCTCCTCCTCCTTCTTCATACCTACTTTACTGAGATACAATTCATATGTTTAAAGTGCACAGTTCTGTGGTTTTTAGTATATTTACAGAGTGGGGCAACCATCACCACACTTTTAGAACACTCCTATCACTCCCCCAAAAAAAACCCATTATTCCCCAACACTCTCATCTCTCCAAGGCCCTGAATTTATTTGTCCTGGACATATCATATAAACAGAATTATATGATTATATGATATTTTGTGAATAACATTTTTCACTTATGTTTTCAAGCTTTATCCATATTTTAACATATATTAATACTTCATTTTTTTTTATTGATGAACAATATTTCATGGTACGCACATGCCATATTTAAATTAGCCATTCATTAGTTGATAGCCATTAGGGGTTTTTTTCCTTCATTTTTTGACTATTTTGAATAATGTTGCTATAAACACTTATGTAAAAGATTTTGTGTGAACATTTTTTTAATTAAAATATTTTTATTGGTTTTTAGAGAAAGAGAGGAAAGGACAAAGAGAGAGAAACATTGATTTGTTCTTCCCCTTATTTCTGCATTTGTTGGTTGATTCCTGTATGTGCCCTGCCTAAGGATTGAAACCACAACCTTGGCATATTTGGATGATGCTCTAGCCAATTGAGCTACCCAGCCAGGGCTGTACATATGTTTTCATTTCTTTCACCTTGGAGTGAAATTGCTGGGTCAAATAGTAAGTCTGTTTACCATTTGAAAAGCTGTCAGACTGTAGTCCCATTTTACATTCCCATCAACAGTGTAAGAGAGTTTCATTTCCCACATTATCACAAGCATTTGTTAATGTCTATGAGTTTTTTGTTTTTAATTATAGCTATCCTAGCAAGTATGAAGTGGTATCTTACTGTGGTTTTAATTCCCATTTCCTTAATGGCTAAGGATGTTGAGAATTTTTTTATGTGCATATTGGCCATTTGTGTATATTCTTTGGAGAGATGTCTATTCGAGTTCTTTGACCATTTTAAAACTGGGTTATTTGGTTTTTTTGTTATTGAATTGTAAAAGTTTTTTATATTATTTTAGGTCAGTGGTTCTTAACCTGGGTTCTATCGAACCCTAAGGGTTCAATGAGTTGGTCTCAGGGGTTCGGAGAAGCCTCTGCCGCGGAGGCCAGAATAAAGTAATACCGTAATTTGTTGTGAGTTCATGCATTTTGTTGGTTTTGTTCTTTGAGCAAGGTGATGTTCATGCACAGCTCATTTTGTGCACCAGTAAACAAACATATACCTATGTCTTGAATTTGGAAAAAGATCATATTTTATTTATCACTAAAGAAGGGTTCGGTGAATGCGCATATGAAACTGGTGGGTTCAGTATCTCAAAAAAGTTTAAGAACCACTGTTTTAGGTACTATTTCCTTATCACATATATGATGTGCACATTTTACCCATTCACTGGGTTGTCTCTTCACTTTCATGCTGGTGCCCTTTGAAGTGCAAAGAGTTTAATTTTAATGAAGTCCGAGTTATATATTTTTTTCTTTTGTTGTTTGTATGTTAGGTCTCATATCTAAGAAAACTTGGCCAAATCCGAAGTCATAAAGATTTACTCCTATTTCTTTTTTAGTTTACAGTTTTATCTCTTTAAAAAGAAGGTATATGCATATTGCAATATGATTACTACAAGAGCATTAGCTAACACCTCCATCACATCACATAATTATCATTTCTTTTTGTGGTGAGAATATTTAAAATGTAGTCTCTTAACAGCTTTGGAGTATATAATATAGTATTATTGACTGTGGTCACAATGTTATGCATTAGATCTCCAGAACTTATACATCTTCTAACTGCAAGTATGTACCCTTTTACCAGTATTACCGCAATTCCTCTATCCCAGCCCCTGGTAACCACCATTCTACTCTTTTTCTATGGGTACAGCTTTTTTACACTGCTCACAAAGATTAGGGGATATTTATTGCTTCATATTCATTTTGAAATACCCCCTAATTTTTGTGAGCAGTATAGATTCCACATATAAATGATATTGTACAGTATTTGACTTTCTTTCTGACTTTTCTTACTTAGTATACTGCTCTCAAGGTCCATCCATGGCAGAATTTCTTTCTTTCTTATGGTTGAATAATATTTTGTTATATATAAACTATATCTTTTTTTATTTATTCATCTGTTGATATACATTTGGGTTATTTCCGTATCTCAGCTGTTGTGAATAATGCTTCAATAAGCATAGAGGGCAGATATCTCTTCAGATCTTGTTTTCATTTCCTTTAAATATATACCCAGAAGTGGGATTACTGGCTCATTAATTTTTGTGAGTAGTGTAAAATAGGGGTCCACTTTCATTTTTCTGCTTATAATTATCTAGTTTTTCCAACATCATTTATTTAAGAGACTATTCTTTCTTTCCTTATTGAGTATTCTTAGTTACCTTGTTGAATATTATTTGACCATATATATGGAAGTTTACTTCTAGGCTCTCTATTCTGTTTCATTGGTTAATATGTCTATTTTCATGCCAATATCTTACTGTTTTGATTACTATAACTTTGTTGTATAGTTTGAAATCAGAAAGTGTGATGCCTCCAGATTTGTTCTTCTTTCTCAAGATTGCTTTGGCTATTTAAGGTCTTTTGTGGTTCCATACAAATTTTAGAATTGTTTGATCTATTTCTGAGAAAAATGCCATTAAATTTTTGATAGGGCCCTGGCCAGATAGCTCAGTTGGTTAGAGCATTGTCCCAAGGTACAGAGGTTTCTGGTTTGATCCCTGGTCAGGGCACATACAGGAACAAATTAATGTTCCTGTCTCTCTCTCTCTCTCTCTCTCTCTCTCTCTCTCTCTCCCTGCCTCTCACTAAAATCAATAAAAATAATTTTTAAAATTTTTTAAGAGAGATTGCATTGAATCTATAGATGGCTTCAGGTTGTATAGACATTTGCTAAAATATATGACAAATATAATATTAAAATATTAATTCTTTTAATCCACATACACAGAATATTTTTCCATCTATGTGTATCTTTTTCAAATTCTTTCATCAAAATCTTACAGTTTTTATTATATGTGTCTTTCACTTCCTGATTAAATTTATTCTAAATATCTTATTGTTTTTGATGCCATTGTGAATGGGATTGTTTGGTTTTTTTCAGATATTTTATTGTTAGTGTATAGAAATGTAATTGATTTCTGTATGTTGATTTTATATCTTGCTACTTTACTGAATTTGTTGATTACTTACAACAGTTTTTTGGTTTAGTCCTTAGAATTTTAGATACAAGATCATATGGGCAAAGACAATTTTACTTTTTCTTTTCTGTTATAAATATCTTATTTATCTTGCCCAATTTCTTCAGCTAGGGCTTCCAGTACTATATTGAATAAGAATGGTGAGAGTGGGCATTCTTTTCTTGTTCCTTATCTTAGAGAAAAAGCTTTTGACTTCGCACTACTGAGTATGAGGCCGACTGTGAGTTTGTCATATATGGCCTTCATCATGTTGAGAAATGTTCCTTCGATACCCAATTTGTTGAGGGTATTTATCGTAAAAGGATGTTGCATCTTGTCAAATACTTTCTTTTGCGTCTGTTGAGATGATCACATGATTTTTATCCTTCCTTTTGTGGTATATCACATTGATTAATTTGTGGATGCTGCATTATCCTTGCATCCCAGAGATAAATACCACTTGTTCCTCCTGGTCTATGATGCTTTTAATGTGTCGTTGAATTCCATTGGTTAATATTTTTTACAAATTTTTGCATCTATATTTATCAGGGATATTGATCTAAATTTTTCTCCCCTTGTAGTATCCTTTCCTGGCTTTAGTATCAGGGTAATGCTGGCTTTGTAAAATGAGTTTAAATGTTCCCTCCTGTTTTATTTTTTGGAAGAATTTGAGGAGAATTGACATTAATTCTTCATAAATGGTTTGTTAGAATTCACCAGTGAAAAACATTCAGTATGGGGCTTTTCTATATTGAGAGAGTTTTGATTACTGATTCAATTTTCTTATACATTATTGGTCTGTTCAGATTTTCTATTTCTTCATGATTCAGTCTTGGCAGGTTGTAAGTTTCTAGGAATTTATCTATTTTTTCTAGTTTATCCAATTTGTTGATATATAATTTTTTGTGTTAGTCTTCTCTCATAATATTATGTATTCCTGTGGTATTAGTAGAAATTGTCTCTTTTTAAATTTCTGATATTATGCCTTATTTTTTCTTTTTTTTTTTAACAGGGACAGAGAGAGAGTCAGAGAGATGGATAGATAGGGACAGACAGACGGGAATGGAGAGAGGTGAGAAGCATCAATCATTAGTTTTTCGTTGCCATTGCGACACCATAGTTGTTCATTGATTGCTTTCTCACATGTGCCTTGACCATGGGCCTTCAGCAGACCTTGCTGGAGCTAGTGACCTTGGGTCCAAGCTGGCGAGCTTTTGCTCAAGCCAGATGGGCCTGCGTTCAAGCTGGTGACCTCAGGGTCTCAAACCTGGGTCTTCTGCATCCCAGTCTGATGCTCTATCCACTGCGCCACCGCCTGGTCAGGCTATGCCTTATTTTTTCTTAGTTTCGCTAAAGATTTATCAGTTTTGTTCATCCTTTCAGAAAATCAGTTCTTAGTTTTGTTGATCTTATCTATTGTTTCTCGTGTCTCTATTTTATTTATTTCCACTCTTATCTTTATTTCCTTTATTTGCCTAACTTTAGGCCCAGTTTGTTCTTCCTTTTCTAGGTGTAAAGTGGGGTTGTTTATTTTAGAGCTTTACCCTTGGTGTGAGGTAGGGTTTTTATTTCTAAATATATGCATTCATCACTGTAAACTTTCTTGTAAGAACTGCTTTTGCAGCATCCCATAAGTTATGGTGTTTTGTGTTCATTTGTTTTGATACATGTTTTCAATTTCTCTTTTGATTTTTTTCCCCTGGCATTGGTTGTTCAGGAGGGTATTGTTTAGTTTCTACATTAGTAAATTTTATGGCTTTGCTCTTGTTGATTTCTAGTGTCTTACCATTGTGGTAAAAAAGATACTTGTATGATTTCAATTTTCTTAAACTTGCTAGGCCTTGTTTTTTGTCCTATCATATAATCTATCCTGGAGGATGTTCTGTGTGTACTTGAGAAGAACGTATATACTACAGCTTTTGGATGGAGTGTTGTATATATGTCTGTGAGGTTTATTTGATCTGAAGTATAATTTGAGTCCAATGTTTCCTGTTTGATTTTCTGTCTGGTAATCTATGCATTACTCAAAGTGAAGTATTGAAGTCCTCTACTATTATTGTAGTCTATTTCTCTTTTTAGATCTGTTAATATTTACTTATATGTGTTCCAATGTTAGGTATGCATATATTTACAATAGTCATATCTTCTGAAGCATTGACTCTTTATCATTATCTAATGAACTCCTTTGTGTCTTTTTAATGTTTTTTAAATTAATTTTAATTTATTGTGTTTACATGAATTCAAGTGTCGTCCCACTGAATATAACATTCTCATCCCTTGCTTCCATGTCCCCCATTATACCTCTTTTGCCTTCTCCCCCTAATGCCCTACCTCCCTTCCCTCTGGGATTTCCTATCTGTTATTTGTATCTATGTGTTCTGTATATATAATTTCACTAATCCCTTCACCTTCTCTAATCCTATCCCCTCATCTTTCTTCCCTCTAACAGCTGTCCCTCTGCTCCCTGTGACCCTGCCTCTGCCTCTATTCCATTCCTTAGTTTGCTTTTTTCTTTTGATTCCATATATAAGTAAGATCATATGATATATTTTTTTCTGCCTGGCTTATTTCACTTAGCATAATAATCTCCAGGTTCTTACAAAAGGTAAGGTTTCTTTCTTTTTCACAGCCGCATAGTATTCCATTGTGTATATGTATCACAGCTTTTTAATCCACTTGTCCACTGATGGACACGTGGACTGTTTCCAGATCTTGGCTATTGTAAACAATGCTGCAATAAACATGGGGGTGCATATCTTCTTTCGAATCAGTGATTTGGTATTCTTAAGATATATTCCTAAAAGTGGGATGGCTGGGTCAAAGGCAGTTCCATTTTTAAATTTTTGAGGAAACGCTGTACTGTTTTCCACAGTGGGTGCACAAGTCTGTATTCCCACCAGCAGTGCAGGAGGGTTGCCTTTTCTTCACACCCTCACCAGCACTTACTATGTGTTGATTTGTTAATGAGCACCATTCTGACAGGTGTGAAGTGATATCTTATTGTGGTTTTAATTTGCATTTCTCTGATGATTAATGATGCTGAACATTTTTTCACCTGCCTATTGGCCATCTGTATGTCCTCTTTGGAAAATTGTCTATTCATTTCCTTTGCCCATTTTTAATTGGGTTGTTTACCTTTCTAGTGTTGAGTTTCAGAATTTCTTTATAAATTTTGGTTATAGACCCTTTATCATAGGTATTGGCGAATATGTTCTCCCATTGTGTGGGTTGTCTTTTTACTTTGTTCATAGTGTCTTTCGCTGTGCAAAAGCTTTTTAGTTTGATATAGTCCCATTTGTTTATTTTCCCCTTTATTTCACTTGCTCATGGAGATAAATCAGCAAAAATATTGCTATGAGAGATATTGGAGGGTTTACTGCCTATGTTTTCTTTCAAGATGTTTATGATTTCACAACTTACATTTCTGTTTTTTATCCACTATGAGTTTATTTTTGTGGATGGTATAAGTTGGTAATCTAGCTTCACTTTTTTGGCAAGCTTGTCCAATTTTCCCAACACCATTTATTAAAGAGACTGTCTTTAATCCATTGTATGCTCTTACCTCCTTTGTCAAATATAAATTGACCATAAAAGCATGGGTTTATTTCTGGGTTCTCTGTTCTGTTCCATTGAACTGTATGCCTGTTCTTATGCTAGTACCAAGCTGTTTTGATTACAGTGGACTTGTAGTATAACCTGATATCAGGAAGTGTTATACCTCCCACTTTATTCTTCATTTTTAAAATAGCTGAGGCTATTCGTGTTCTTTTTGGTTCCATATAAATTTTTGGAATATTTGTTCTATATCTTTAAAGTATGCCATTGGTATTTTAATAGGAATTGCTTTGAATTTTAGATTGCTTGGCATAGTATAGAGATTTTTTTTTTATTAATTTTAATGGGTTGATACCAATAAATCAGGGTACATATGTACAACGAAAACATCTCCAGGTTATCTTATCATTCAATTATGTTGCATACCCATCACCCAAAGTCAAATTAGTATAGAAATTTTAATGATGTTTATTCTTCCTATCCATGAACATGGTATATGCCCCCACTTGTTTGTATCTTTCTCAATTTCTTTTTCTTTTTTTAAAATTTTTATTTAGATGATTAAATTTAACAGGCTGACATTGGTCAACTAGAGTACATAGATTTTGGGCATCACCCAATGTCAAATCATCCTCCCCCACCTATATTTGTCTCTCTCATTCCCCCATCACCTTCCGTCTCCCCCCCCCTCCCCCCTAGTAACCACTGCAGTCTCAATTTTGTGCCCCACCTATGTATGGAATCATACAGTTCTTAGCTTTTACTGATTTACTTATTTCACTCAGTATAATGTTATCAAGGTCCATCCATGTTGTCGTAAATGATACTATGTCATTGTTTCTTATGGCTGAGTAGTGTTCCATTCTATATATGTACCACATCTTCTTTATCCAAACCTCTATTAAAGGGCACTTTGGTTGTTTCCATGTCTTGGCCACTGTGAAAAATGCTACGATGAACATGGGGTGCATGCGTCTGTACGTACCAGTGTTTTTGAGTTTTGGGGGTATATATCTAGTAGAGAGATTGCTGGGTCATATGATAGTTCTATTCTTCATTATTCTAGGAACCACCATACTTTCTTCCATAGTGGTTGTACTAATTTACATTCCCACCAGCAGTGAATGAAGGTTCCTTTTTCTCCACAGCCTCTCCAACAATTGTTATTACCTGTCTTGTTGATAATAGCTAATGAAACAGGTGTGAGGTAATATCTCATCATCGTTTTGATTTGCATTTCTCTAATAGCTAGTGAAGATGAGCATCATTTCACCTAACTATTGGCCATTTGTACTTCTTCTTGAAAGAAATGTCTGTTCATGTCCTCTCCTCATTTTTAATTGGATTGTTTGTTTGTTTGTTGTTGAGTTTTGTGAGTTCTTTATATATTTTGGATATTAACCCCTCATTGGAGCTGTTGTTTGCAAATATCATCTCCCATTTAGTTGACTGTTTGTTTTGTTGTCAGTTTCTGTTGCTGTGCAGAAGCTTCCTAGTTTGATATAGTTCCGTTTATTTATCTTCCCCTTCACTTCCCTTGCCTTTGGAGTCAAATTCATAAATTGTTCTCTATGGCCAAGGTCCATGAGTTTAGTACTTATGTTTTCTTCTATGTAATTTATTGTTTCAGGTTTTATATTTAGGTCTTTGATCCATTTTAAATTAATTTTTGTGCAAGTGAACAAACTGTAGTCAAATTTTATTCTTTTTCATGTGGCTTTCCAATTTTCCCAGCACCATTTATTGAAGAGGCTTTCTTTTCTCTGTTGTGTGTTTTTGGCTTTTTTATCAAAGATGGTTTACCCATATATATGTGGTTTTATTTCTGGGCTCTTGATTCTGTTCCATTAGTCTGTGTGTCTATTTTTCTGCCAATACCATGCTGTTTTGATTATTGTGGCACTGTACTAGAATTTGAAGTCAGGTATTGTAATGCCTCTGACTTCAGTTCTTTTCCTCAGGATTCCTTTGGCTATTTAGGGATTTTTATGGTTTCATACAAACCTGGTGATTTTTTATGTTCCATTTCTTTAAATAATGACATCGGATTTTGATAGGAATTGCATAAATTTGTATATTACTTTGGGTAATATGGCCATTTTAACTATATTTATTCTTCCTATTCAATAACATGGGATATTTTTTTATTGCATTGTGTCTTTTTCAATTTTCTTTAATAATTCTTTGTAGTTTTCAGTATATAGGTTCTTTTACATTCTTTGTTATGTATATTCCTAAGTATTTTATTATTTTTTTGTAACTGTAAAAGGCATTATTTATTTGAGTTCATCTTCTGAAGTTTTATTGTTGGCATATATGAAAGCAATAGATTTCTGTATATTAATTTTGTATCCTGTGACCTTACCGTATTGGTTTATCATTTCTAATAGTCTTTCTGTGGAGTCTTTGGGGTTTTGAATATACAAGATCATATCATCTGCAAAAAGTGAAACCTTTACTTCTTCTTTCCCAATATGAATGCCTTTTATTTATTTCTCTTGTCTGATTGCTCTGGCTAGAACTTCCAGCACTATGTTGAATAGGAGTGGACAGAATGAGTAGCCTTGTCTTGCTCCTGATTTTAGAGGAAAAGTTTTCAGTTTTTTACCATTTAGTATGATGTTAGCTGATGGTTTGTTATATATGACCTTTATTATGTTGATGTATTTTCCTTCTATACTGATTTTATTGAGTGTTTTAAACATAAAATGAGATTGTATTTTATTGAATGCCTTTTCTGCATCTATTGATAGAATCATATTGTTTTTGTTCTTTGTTTTGTTGATATAGTATATTACATTAATTGTTTTAGGTGTGTTGAACCATCTTTGCGCTTCTGGGATGAATCCCACTTGATCATGATGTGTTTTTTTATAATGTGTTGTTGTATCCAATTTACTAGTATTTTGTTTATTATTTTGCTTCTGTATTCATTAGAAATATTGGTCTGTAGTTTTTTGTTGTTGTTGTTTTGTATTGTTCTTGCCAGGTTTTGATATGAGGGTTATGCTGGCCTCATAAAATGTATTTGGAAGTATTACTTCTTCAGTTTTTTGGAAGACTTTGAGAAGGATAGGCACCAAATCTTCTTTGACTGTTTGCTAGAAATCACTAGTGTAGCTGTCTGGCCCCAGACTTTATTTCTGGGGAGAGTTTTGATGGTTCTTTCTGTTTCCCCCTTCTTATGTGTCTATTTGGGCTTTCCACTTCTTGATTTAGTCTAGGAAGGTTGTATAGTTCTAGGAATTTACCTATTTCTTTTAGATTATTGAATTTGGTGGCATATAGTTTTTCATAGTATTCTACAATGATCCTTTGTATATCTATGATATCTGTGGTAATTTCTCCTCTTTCATTTTAGATTTTGTTTATATGAGTTCTTTCTCTTTTTTCCTTAGTGAGCCTTGCCAAGGGTTTGTCAATTTTGTTGAACTTTTCAAAGAACCATCTCCTTGTTTTGTTGATTTTTTCTATAGTTTTTCTGTTCTCTATTTCATTTATTTCTGTTCTGATTTTTATTATTTCATTTCTTCTGCTGGTTTTGGGTTGCCTTTATTTTTTTCCTAGTTTTTTAAGATGTGATATTAAGTTGTTTACTTGGGCTCTCTCTTGTTTGTTCATATAAGCCTTTAGTGATATAAACTTCCCTTTTATTACTGCTTTTGCTGCATTTCAGAGATTCTGATATGTCATATTGTCATTTTTGTTTGTCTATATATATCTTCTGATCTCTGCTTTTATTTCTTCTTTGACCCAGTCACTTTTTTTTAGAAGTATGTTGTTTAATTTCCACATTTTTGAGGGTTTGTTTACTTCTTTTTTGCAGTTGAATTCTAGTTTTAAAGCTTTATGGTCAGAGAATAGGCTTGGTATAATTTCAATCTTTATGAATTTGTTGATGTTAGTTTTGTGGCCCAACATATGGTCAATTCTTGAGAATGTTCCATGTACACTGGAGAGAAATGTCTACTCTGGCGTTTTGGGATGAAATGTCCTGTAGATGTTTATCATATCCAATTGTTCTAGTGTTTCACTTAAGGCCAATATTTCTTTATTGATTTTCTGTTTGGATGAACAACCTAGAGCCATCAGCATATTGAGGCCTCCAAGTATAATTGTATTTTTGTCAGGTTTTATTTTTAGATCAGTTAGTAAATGTCTTATATACTTTGCTGCTCCTTGGTTTGGTGCATATATATTAAGAAGTGTTATGTCTTCTTGATTCAATATCCCCTTTATCATTATGAAATGACCATCTTTGTCTCTGATTACCTTTGCTGTCTTGTAGTCAGCATTGTTATATATGAGTATGGCTACACCTGCTTTTCTTTGGATGTTATTTGCTTGGAGAATCATTTTCCAACCTTCCACTTAGAATTTGTTTTTATCCTTGTAGCTTAGATGTGTCTCTTAAAGGCAGCATACAGTTGGATTTTCTTTTTTGACCCACTCTGCTACTCTGTGTGTTTTTATTGATGAGTTCAATGCATTTACATTTAATATAATTATTGACACTTGAGGGTTTCCTATTGCCATTTTATATATTGCTTTCTGGTAGCTTTGTATCTTGTTTGGTTCTTCTCTTTTGTTTTTCTGTCATTTGTTTGGTTGCATTCCATACTTCTTTCCTCTGTTTCTTCTTTTAAGTCATATGTTTTTGTAGTGTTTTTTTCAGGGGTGGATACCATTAGGTAATAAAAAGAATATGTATCATATTCATTGTAGTACATTATCACATGAGTGCTTCTGCACTCCATTCTCCTTTGCTATTGCTAATTTTTGTCCTCTCCCCTTTTTGTTTTTGTTGTTACAGATTAATATTGTTTTTATTGTGATCTTTCTGAAGCTTTTACTTGTAATTTTGTTTCATTTTGTTCTTTGTATCTGGTTGGATAACCCCCTTTAGTATTTCCTGAAATGGGGGTTTTCTAGTGATAAATTCCCTCATCTTTTCTATATCTGTGAATGTTTTTATTTCCCCTTCATATTTGAAGGATAGATTTGATAGATATAGTATTTTTGGCTGGTAGTTCCTCTCTTTCAGTACTTTAAATATTGGGGTCCACTCTCTTCTGGCTTGTAGAGTTTCTACTGAGAAATCTGATGATAGCCTAATGGGCCTTCCTATATATGTTGTATTCTTCTCTTCCCTGGCTGCCTTGAGGATTTTTTCTTTGTCATTGGTTTTTAATAATTTCATTATGGTGTGTTTGGATAAGGTCTTTTTGGGTAACTCAGTGTTCTGTTTGCTTCTGGGATTCAAGGCTCTAATTCTTTCTACAGGCTTGAGAAGTTCTCATCGATTATTTGTTTGAATATGTTCTCTATTCCATTTTCTCTCTTCTTTATGATATATTTATTATTTTTATGTTGCTCTTTTTGATGGAGTCAGACAATTCATGTAGGGCTTTTTCATTTTTTTTAATTCGTGAGTCTCTCTCCTCTTCTACCTGTAGTATCTCTAGTTGCCTGTCTTCTATGTAACTAATTCTCTCCTCTGTCTGGCCTGTTCTATTAGCTAAGCTTGTTACTTCATTTTTCAGTTCTGCTGGTTTCTTTTTTTTTTTTTTTACTTTTATTCATTTTAGAGAGGAGACACAGAGTGAGAGAGAGAGAGAGAGAGAGAGAGAGAGAGAGAGAGAAAGGGGGGAGGAGCTGGAAGCATCAACTCCCATATGTGCCTTGACCGAACCAGGGCAGGGTTTTGAACTGGCGACCTCAGTGTTCCCAGGTCGACGGCTTTATCCACTGCGCCACCACAGGTCAGGCTGCTGGTTTCTTTTTTATAGTTTCAATTTCCTTGGTGAGGTATTATTTTTGTTCATTAAATTGTTTTTTGAGCTCTCTATGTTGCCTTTCTGTGCTTTTTTGTATTTCCCTGAGTAGTTTTAGGACTTCAATTTTAAATTCTTTATCATTTAACTCCAAAGTTTCCAAGAAATAAAAATTTTTTTCTAGAGATTTTCATCATCTATCTGAACTACATCTCTGTCTTTTGTATCCATGATATATATTTTTTCTTAATGGCATTTTAGAGTGGTATTGTTAATAACACTAATAAGAGATAAGTAAAAATAAATAAATAAAAATTGAAAAGATACAGTGAAAAAATGAAAATTCTCTAATGAGAAGTGGAACAAAAACTGCAGAGAACAAGGAGCAGGAACTGAGGAAAAATGACAAAAGAGATAAAATGTGAAGTAAAAAAGATGCAAAATGCCACAAATAAAAATGTTAATCCAAAATATAATAATTTGTTGATAAATGATGATCAAATGAGAGAAAAAGAAAAAGAAAAAAGTAAGTTTTTGAAATACAGCTCTCATATTAAAACAAGTGTGTGTGTGTGTGTGTGTTTAGTATGAGTTATATATTCAACTTCATTCTTTTGTATGTGGCTATCCAGTTGTCCTAGCACAATTTGATAAGAAGATTATTTTTCCTCCATTGAATTGTTTTGCACCCTTGATCTAAATCAATACATATTTATAAAAAGTAGTCTCTAAGACCAGTCTATATAACACTTGTGTTTTGAAGCAACTGTGTACTGGAATTTCTGGCCACATGACCAATGCTTTCTCCTGGTCATAGTATTTTCCCTTTATCTTTGCATCTTTCCTAGCCCAGTAAGCTATGTTGAACAATTAGAGGTAATATAAATATTTTTTCTCTTTTTCTTTTTGAGTCCTCAAACTCCTTGCTTTTTGGTTCCACTGCTCTGGGATATCCCTCTGGCACTTTTCAGATTCCTAGGAGCCTTCCAAGTGGACAGCACACTCAAAAGGCACATAGAGAATGCTAGGAAAGAATGGCACTGGAGTGCAAAATCTTCAACAGACCAGATGTCCCAAATCTAGTTGGCTACTCTACCCTGCTCAGTTTGGCCAAGACATCCTTCTTTGTGTCACTCTTACTCAACATTATAATCTCTTATTACTAAAAGTTTCATCCTAGAATGGTGACACCTAGGGATCTAGGGATGGGGTTTCCTCTGACATCATGTGTAGAGCAAAGAAGTATGTAACAAGTGGGTTAGGCTTGCTCACCTTGTATTTTGCCTGATTGGTACATGAGCATGGGGCAGTGCCATGTGTGTATAGTCTGTATAAAGCTGTGGGTGCTTAACCTCAGGGTGACAGATTGCAAATTGTGGATTGCTTGCTGCCACTAGGAGGGGCCATTGCTTGCTATTGTTTGCTGGAGAAGGGATTTTTTCCCCCAGCCTGTTTTGCTGGTGAGTCTTGAGAGAGAAAAGGAAGCAGTTTTGTTTTGCCAGTTTGCTCATCCGCCATTGCAAGACTAGAATAAACAGAATGGCCCACCATTCTATGGCTCCACAGTTCCTTTACCATCTGCCCAAATCCAATGTGAACTTGTATGGCCACGGCCACCAGCCTTACATGATGGCAGAAGAATGAGAGACTTAAGAGGGTACCCAGAAGAGTATGGTATCAAAAAAGAAGAGTTCAATCTACAGTACCAAATGCAGTCAGGAGTTAAGAAAAATAAGGATTAGAGGGTGTGAATTTGGGGATCTAGGACCCTATTTTATGAAAAACAGTTTCAATTCTCATGAAGCTGGAAGTGAAATAAAAATACTAGTAAATTAGGAGTGAATGGGAATTAAGGAAAAGGAGGAAATGCTTATGTATTTCATAAGGCAGTGGAGTGCAAAGCTATTTGATGAGAACAAAATATGGAATTCTGAAGTTCAATCCCTCATGAATGTTCCTTAAATAGATTAATTTTCAACTCAAGCCTCTGCAGCTGAATAGAGAACAGTTACCACATGTCACCAGTAGAGGGTACCCAAGAGCCACTTCTTGATGTGGCCCATTTCCAGTCAGGAGTAGGAGATGAAGGTGTCAAAGTCTTTCTCTTTGAAAAGTAAATACAGTGTGTTCGTAAAGTCATGGTGCACTTTTGACTGGTCACAGGTCAAAAGTGCACCATGACTTTACAGACACACTGTATATAGCAGGATTTAACCTTCCATCCTAATCCAGTTATGCACATTCTAAAAATTAATAACTCTGTGACCTCATTTTCATTCCTTAATTGCTATTATTCTTGCTATACTTTGCCCTTCAATAAAAAGATAGAGAGACGGGTTGAAATACAATTATTAATGACCACTAAATGGATAACCATGTGTCAGGTACTGGGATGAACACTTTTTTATTCATTACCTCTAGTTCTCACAACAACACTGTTAGAGTACTCTGTTATGTTCTTTTTGCTTTGTTATTATCTCTAAACTTACTTTTTTATTATGCAAAATTGTAAATATACAAATGTGAGGTAGAGTCTAATGAACACCCACATGATCATACCCTAGATCCAACATTTGTTAACATTTTGCCATATTTGCTTTATCTATTTGTTTTTGGCTGAGGTATTTTAAAGTGTGGTCATTTCTCATCCCTAAATACTTCGGTAGGTATTTCTAAAATAAGGACATTTCCTGCTTGACCTGGCTGTGGCGCAGTGGATGGAACATCGGACTGGGATGCGGAGGATCCAGGTTCAAGACCCCGAGCTCGCCAGCTTGAGTGCGGGTTCATCTGGTTTGAGCAGAAAGCTCACCAGCTTGGACCCAAGGTTGCTGGCTCGAGCAAGGGGTTGCTTGGTCTGCTGAAGGCCCATGGTCAGGGCTCATATGAGAAAGCAATCAATGATCAACTAAGGTGTCATAATAAAAAACTGATGATTGATGCTTCTCGTCTCTCTCCATTTCTGTCTGTCTGTCCCTGTCTATCTCTCTCTCTGTCCCTGAAAAAAAATAAAATGAAATAGGACATTTCCCATGTAATGATACCATTATTATAGCAAATAAAATTAACCATAATTCTCTAATATTGTTAAATTCCCAATTCATATTTATATTTTGTAGTTAAATTTTTTTTTAATTTTTAGAGAGAGGAAGAGAAAGAGAGAGAAACATTAGTTTGTTGTACTACCTATTAATACATTCATTGGTTGATTGTTATATGTGCCCTGACTGGGGACTGAACCTGCAACCTTGGTATGTCAGCTACTGGGACATACCAAACAGGTCATAGTTTTTTTTTATGCTTGGTTTGTCCTGACCAGGATACAAACAAGATCACTCTTTGCTGTATTTCTTACATATCTTTTAATCAAGAACAATTCTTCTCACATTTTTCTTCTTTCCTCCTTTTAAAAATGATGTTAACATTTTGGAGAAACTTTGCCAATCTCACCTTATGTGTGAATTCAGTTGCTGTAGTCACCTGGCCCCCTTGGTTCTTGCCTCTCTCTGACACTTACCCTCAATTCTGAAAATTATCTGATACCTTTACAATGCTTTTCTGACCAGAGTGGGTTTTGTTGTTTGCAACCATAAATCATGACTGTAACACCAGTGGCTATTGCCATGGCCATGCAGATGCAGGTTCACATTGGATTCAAGAAGATGATAAAGGAACTGTGGAGCCAGAGGATGGTGGGCCATTCCTTTTAGTCTTGCAATGGTGGATAAGCAAGCAGGAAGGGAAGACCACTTTCCTTTTTCTTAGCACCCACCAACCTCAGCAAGTCTCCCAAACCCTTCAGCACTCTTGCTCTCTCTGGCCTCTCTCTGCACTCCTATCTAAAACAGGCTGTGGGGAAAAAAAAGAAACCTTCTCCAGCAAACAATCGCCCCTTCCAAGCAGGAAGGCAATCCGCAATTTGCAATCTGCCTCTCTGAGGGCAAGCACTGCAGCCTTCTACAGACTATACACACATGGCACTGACCCAATACAAGTGAGCAAACCTAAAAACACTTGTTACAAACTTATTTGCCCAACAATCCACCCCTTAGGATCGCTTGCTTCACAATTTACACAACAGGCATCTCTGTACAAAGAATGAGGTACAGTTGTCCCTCACTATATTGCAGTTCACTTTTTGCAGTTTCACTGTATCGTGGATTTATTTATTTATTTATTTTTGGTGTGTGTTTTTCTGAAGTGAGAAGCAGGGAGGAGACAGACAGACTCCCGTATGCACGCAACCGAGATCCACCTGGCATGCCCACCAGAGGGCGATGCTTCAATGCAACCAGAGCCATTCTAGTGCCTGAGGCGGAGGCCATGGAGCCACCCTCAGCGCCTGAGCCAGCTTTGCTCCAATGGAGCTTTGGCTGTGGGAGGGGAAGAGAGAGACAAGAAAGCTGAGGGGGAAGGAGGAAGGAGCAGATGGGCGTTTCTCTTGTGTTCCCTGGCTGGGAATCAAACCCCGGACTTTCAAACACCAGGCCGACACTACTGAGCCAACCAGCCAGGGCCTATATTGCGAATTTTTTAATTGCACATATCTAATTTTGTACTGTGGATTTTTCGCTGTATCATGGGATTTTGTGATATATAGGTATTTTTATATATCTATTATTTTAATTACTTTTGTGGTAAAATAAGCATTTTTAGCCTAAATATTTAAAAACAATATATAAAAATATTAATTAAAACATATTAAAAGAATATTAAATCAAGATAAAATATGTATCATCCAGCGGATCAGGCGACAAAAACTCCACATATGGAAAATGCACCTATGGCCTCTTCCACTTGAGCTAGTTTGCCCACGTGAGAGCGTACATGGCATACTATTGGCTGATAAATAGGAGGTGACCACCCAGAGCACTGTGTCCTGTATTCTGAGCACTGATTGGCTCAGCAACCATAGCAGCAGTTTCCTCTGTCTCCTGTGTATAGCACCTGTTCAGCATCTCACCTTGTCCACTTCACATCAATATCTTATCACAGCACATAGTGTTGCTTTGCAGTACAGTGTTTTTGTAAAATTTTCATAAAATATTGAATTTATTTCAAGCCCTACGATGTCGCCCAAATATTCTGTGCCTTCTAAGTCTTCTGGCACTGAACCCAAGCAACAGAGGAAGATGCTTACCATCGTAGAAATGGTGGAATTCCTTGACATGCTAAAGGAAGGGAAGAGCTACACAGCTGTATAGGCTGCCATTACGGGACCAATGAATCTTCGATTTGCTACATAAAGAAGGACAAAGAGAACATAAGGATGATGGCACCGGTGTCTTTTAACAGATGGCGAAGAGGGTGGTAACTTCCCACAATAAGGCCATTGTGAGGATGAAGTCTGCATTGGCCCTGTGGATCAGTGACTGCAGGAAGAACATCTCACTGAATACTAACACCATCCGCGCAAAGGCCAAGAAGCTTTATGAAACTTTTGCTGAAAGCGGTGATGTTTGCGATGGTGATGAGAACGAGGACAACAATGCAAAAGCAGGACCATCAAGTGCTTCTCCCACCAGACCACCTCCATTCAATGCCAGCAATGGCTGGTTTGACAAGTTTCAGAAACACTTTGAACTTAAGAGCGTTTCTTTGCATGGAGAAGCTACCTCTGTGATTAAAGCCCAAGGCAAGGAGTATGTGAAAACACATGCAAAACCATAATCAAGGAAGGAGACTATAAGCCTGAACAAGTTTTTCATATGGGTGAGATTGGCTTATTCTGAAAAGGAATGTCATCTTGGACTTTTATTATGAAGAACAAAGCAAAAGCCCCTGGATTTAAGGCCCAAAAGATTGTGTAACTTTGATCATGTGTGGGAATGCTGCAGGCTTTATGATAAAGCCAGGGCTTATTTATAAGTCAACAAACCCAAGGGCCCTAAAAAACAAGAATAAGAATGTGTTGCCTGTGTACTGGATGCCCAACGCCAAGCCTGGCGTTGGATTGGTTCCACCAGTGCTTTATCCTGGAAGTCAAGCATTATCTGTCAGAGAAAGGCCTCGAATTCAAAGTGCATCTGATCATGGATAATGCTGGAGGTCATGCTGTTGATCTGTCATATGATGGCATGCAGATAGAGTTCTTGATGCTGAACACCATATCTCTGATTTAGCCCATGGATCAAGGGCTGAATTCATGCTTTTAAGGCTCTCTATGCATGAAATGCCCTGCAAAACCTCGTTGAAGCTATGGACTTGGATGAAGACTTCTCAATAAAGGTGTACTGGTGTGACTACACCATTGCATTGTATCTCCTAAATATTCAGAAGGCTATAAAGGAGATGAAGAGTGAAACTTTAAATGCCAGCTGAAAAAATTTGTGGCCAGAAGTGGTCCACAATTATAAGGGATTCTCTTCTGATGAAGTCCATCACTCTGCAGTAGATAAGGTCATAACGCTGGCAAAACTACTGGGAGGAGATGGCTTCAATGATAAGACTCCTGATGACATTAATGACCTGATCGATGCCCACTCGAAACCATTGATGGACAAAGACCTGACAGAGATGACAAAGTCAGCAAGCAAATAAGAGGAAGAGGAACAAGAGGAGCTAGGGGTTGAAGAAGAAGAGGAGGTTGACCTAACATGCAATTGACTTGCAACCATGATCAGAATGGTCAAAAAACTTCAGCGAGTGCCTCAAGAATGAGACACTCAGATGCTTCGTTCATTGCAGTTCTCAAATACAATTGAGGGTTGCATTTCAGTTTATAAAAAACTTTTAACCCAGAATAAAAAGCAGTGCCAGCAACTCTCCATAACTATGCTCCTCACTGGGAAGAAGACACCAGCTATGCCTACACCTTTGGTGAAAACAGAAGTTATGAATGAGGGCAAAGATCATTGTCCATGATCAGAAGCACTTTGAATTTGAGGCCTTTCTCTGCCACCTAATGAAGTAGTGCCTTTAGAAAAGCTGTCATGCTCTTCCTGGCTGTGTGCTATATTCATCTCATTGTCATCACCTTGATAGGCATCAGTACTGCACAGCTTATTCATCATCAGCTTCATCATTCATATTGTAGTATACAGTGATACCTTGACACACAAGTACTTTAAATCACGAGCAATTTGAAAGATGAGCAGTCACTCACGGGATTTTTTGCTTTAAGTCACAAGTAGAAGTTTGAATAACGATTGTTGGACAAATAAGCTTGTAAAATTGTGCATTTTGAGTTTGCTTACTTTGATTGTTAAAACTGTACTGGGTAACCACGTGTGTGCTTGCCCTCAAAGCTGGGCAGTTGACTGCAAATTGCGGATTACTTGCCTGCTTGGGAAGGGCCATTGTTATGCTAATGTTGGCTGGAGGAGAGGTTTTGGCGCCAGAAAAGTTTTAAAAAGCAGAGAAGAGGAGGGCGAGAAAAAGCCATGATGACAGAGTGAGAGCACAGAGGATGCAGAGTGCTGAAGGCAGAGCTAAGATAGCAGGAAAAGAGAGAAAAGCCAAGATGGCAGAGTGCTGAAGAAGCCAGTTTGTGCAGAGAGGAGAAGGAAAAAAATGTGCAGATGGGGAACCAGAGGTGACTGAGACTGGTGGGGACCATTAATTCTAGAAAACACCGGAGATGATTCTCCTAGTTGTGGAACCAGAGAATATGTAAGTGGCTTTTGGGAGCCCTATGTAAATTTGCTCGTTGGCTGGTATGAGTCTTTTTTTTGTTTATTTTATTTTATTGATTTTAATTTATTGTGTTTACATAGATTCAAGTGTCCCACCGAATACATCCCCCCAACCCCGGTTTGCTAATATTTTGTTGAGCATCTAAATTCATCAGGGATATTGGCCTATAATATTTTTTCTTTGTGTTGTCTTTGCCTTGTTTTGGAATCAGAATTATGCTAGCTTCAACAAAGGAACTTGGAAGTCTTCCTTCCTCTTGAATTTTTTGAAATAACTTGAGAAGGATAGGAGTTAGTTCTTCTTTGAATATTTGGTAGAATTCACCAGTGAATCCATCGGGCCCTGGGGTTTTGTTTTTTCAGAGCTTTTTGATAACTGTTTCAATCTCTTTTGTTGTAATCAGTCTGTTTAGGATTTCTGATTCTTCCAGATTGATTTTTGGAAGATTATATATTTTAAGGAATTTGTCTATTTTATCTAGGTTGTTTAATTCTTTGGCAAACAGTTCTTCATAGTATTTTCTTACAATATTTGTATTTCTGTTGTGTCAGTTGATATTTCTCCACTCTAATTTCTAATTTTGTTTGAGTCCTCTCTCTTCTTTTCTTGGTGAGTCTCATTAAAGGTTCATCAATCTTGTTTACCCTTTCAAAGAACCAGCTCTTGGTTTCATTGATCTTCTGTATTGTTTTTTTAGCCTCTATTTCATATATTTCCTCTCTGATCTTTATTATTTTCTTCCACTACCTCTGGGCCTTACTTGCTGTTCTTTTTCTAATTCTCTTAGTTTTAGAGTTAGGTTGTTTATTTGAGCTTTTTCAAGCTTCTTAAGGAATGCCTGTAGTACTATGAATTTCCCTCTCAGAACTGCTTTTGCTGTGTTCCATAAATTTTGAGTTGTTGTATGTTCATTATCACTTGTTTCTAGAAATTTTTTTATTTCTTCTTTGATTTGTAAACACATTCATAATTTAATAACATGCTATTTAGTTTCCAAGTGTTTGAGTATTTTTCAGTTTTTCTGTTGTGGTTTATTTCTAGTTTCATGCCATTGTGGTCAGAGAAAATGCTTGATATGGTTTCAGTCTTCTTAAATTTGTTGAGACCACTTTTGTGTCCTAACATCTGGTCTATCCTAGAAAATGTACCATGAGCACTTGAAAAAAATGTATATTCTGCTGCTTTAGGATGAAAGGTTTTTATTTTATTTTATTTTATTTCTTTTAGAGAGGAGACACACAGAGAGAGAGAGAGAGAAAGGGGGGAGGAGCTAGAAGCATCAACTCCCATATGTGCCTTGACCAGACCAGTGCAGGGTTTTGAACTGGCGACCTCAGTGTTCCCAAGTCGACGCTTTATCCACTGCACCACCACAGGTCAGGCTAGGATGAAAGGTTTTAAAGGTATCTACTAAATCCAGTTGACCTAGTGTGTCCTTTAAGTCTGCTGTTCCTTTGTTAATTTTCTTTCTTGAGGATCTATCTAGTGATATAAGTGGGGTATTGAAATTTCCTACTATTATAGTATTGCTGTTGATCTTGCCCTTTATATCCATCAAAGTCTGCTTTATATATTTAGGAACTCCTATATTAGGTGCGTAGATATTTATGATGGTTATATCTTCATGTTGGATTGGTCCCTTTATTATTATGTAGTGACCTTCTTTATCTCTTAATATAGCCTTGGTTTTAAAGTCCATTTTGTCTGATAAATATTGGTACCCCAACTTTTCATTTCCATTAGCATGAAATTTTTTTTTTTAAAAAAAACTTCTTTTTATTTTATTCATTTTAGAGAGGAGACACAGAGTGAGAGAAAGAGAGAGAAAGAGGAGAGGAGCTGGAAGCATCAACTCCCACACGTGCCTTGACCAGACCAGTGCAGGGTTTTGAACTGGCGACCTCAGTGTTCGCAGGTTGATGCTTTATCCATTGCGCCACCACAGGTCAGGCCAGCATGAAATATTTTATTCCATCCTTTTACCTTCAGTCTATGTGCATCTTTTGTTTTAAGGTGTGTCTCTTGTAGACAGCATATTTACAGGTCCTGTTTTTTTATCCATGCAGCTACCCTATGTCTTTTGATTGAATCATTTAATCCATTTGTATTTAAGGTTATTATTGATATGTAGTTGTTGACTGTCATTTTATATTTTAAAGGTGTTTTCCTCTTCTGCTATATATTTTTCCCAGTTTGATCTGTTTAAAACAGACTCCTTAACATTTCCTGCAGCATTGGTTTGGTTGTAATGAATTCCTTCAGTTTTTTGTTTGTTTGTTTTGTCTGGAAAGCTTTTTATATCTCCCTCAATTTTAAATGATAGCCTTGCTGAGTAAAGTAGTCTGGGTTGTAGGCTCTTGTTCTGCATTACTTTGAATATTTCTTGCCATTCTCTTCCGGCCTCAAGTGTTTCTATTGAGAAGTTGGATGTCATCCTTATGGGTGCTCCTTTGTAGGTGATAATATTTTTTTCTCTAGCAGCTTTTAATATTTTCTCTTTATCACTTAGCTTTGGTATTTTAACTATGATGTGTCTTGGTGTAGATTTCTTTGGGTTTTTCTTTAATGGAGATCTCTGTGCTTCTTGAACTTGTGAGACCCTACCTTGCATCAATTTAGGAAAGTTTTCAGCTATGATTTGATTAAATAAAGTTTCTATCCCTTTTTATTTCTCTTCTTCAAGAACCCCTATTATGTGGGTTTTATTTCTCTTCATGTTGTCACAGAGCTCTCTTAGAGTTTCCTCAGACTTTTTGAGTCTCTTTTTATTTTCTGCTTTGCTTCCATGCCTTTGTTCATCTTGTCTTCCAACTCGCTGATTTGACCTTCAGCTTCATCCATCCTGCTTTTAATTCATTCCATTGTGGTCTTCATTTCTGATATTGTATTTGTCATCTCTGACTGATTCATTTTTAATATTTCAATGCCCTTTTTTATACTTGCTACCTTTTTACTTAGGTGTTCATAATGACCATCCATTGTTGTTCTAAGATCCCTAAGCATCCTAACAATCATTATTCTAAACTCCGCATCTGGAAGTTTGGTTATTTCCATATTGCTCAGTTCATTTCCTGGAGGATTTTCTTGTGGTTTCATTTGGATTGCACTTTTCTGTCTTCTAATTACGTCTGTGTGTTTGGGTGTGTTGTTTGTAGAGCTGGTTGAGTATAGGCTTGGTGTTGTCTGCCTCCAATTTTTAGTTGTGTTATTTCTAGGTCTTCTTGGGCTGGCTTCAGCTGTTGTTTGTAATCCACTGTGGAATTTGGCTTTTCTAATAGAACCCCTTTGAAGTCTTAATTTGTTTTTTCTCTTCTGGTTTTCTTAACTTGGTAGTCTAGTTTACTGATCTCAGCAGGGGGCTTATTTGAAACTGTATTCAGGAATGCGGTGGGTGTAACCTGAGACTCTGAAGACCTGATCTGCCAATTACTCTCTCTGGGGGTATGGTGCTTTTTTAGTAGGCAGAGGTGTATCTCAGATCTCCATGGAGACCTGAGTTACTGCCATTCCTCCCCACTTCTTATTTTCAGCTGTGTCTTTTTGTCCTGATTGGAGCTGGAGAGATATCTTGAGAAGGTTGACCCGGAACCACCTTAATCTTGTGTTAATGTGAAAGGATCAACCCCTCCCCCAGTTATGGCCGCTTCCAGCACCTCCCCCACATATGGCTGCTTCAAGCACTGGATTTGTCCGCTGCTCAGGTGCTCCCATGCATTCCTCTGCTTGTCATAGGCTGTCTCTCTCTCTCCCCCTTTTTATTTGTAAAACAAGCCGGCTCTTTCAACACACCTCATTCTCAGGTCCCCAGGCAAGTGGTTGTGAGTGATATTTTCTACTGTTTTTCTTGGATTGAGAGCCTTTCTGGGCTCTCAGCCTCAAACCCCCCCCCTTTGTTCCTGTAAGCAGGGGAGGCTCACTGCTCCTCGGCGCTCCCTACCAGGTTCAGTGTGGTTTCTTTTTTGCTCCTTGGATTTTGAGAGCAGTTCTTGTAGTCCAGAGCTGGTTTTTCACGCTGGTTTTTCCTAAATTAATTTGTAATCCAGTTTGGTGGTGTGAGCTGGGAGTCTGTGCATCTGCCTATTCTGCTGCCATCTTGTGTCTCCTCTTCTCTCGCACCTTTTAATATTTTTATCTCTTAGCTTTGCTGTTTTAATTATATGTCTTGATGTAGATTTGTGTTTCTCTTTAATGAAGTTCTCTGTGCTTCTTGAATTTGTGTGACATTTTACTGCCTCAATTTAGGGAGGTTTTCTGCTATGATTTCATTGAACAAGGTTTCTAACCCTTGTTCTTTCTCTTCTTATTCAGGAACTCCTATGATGTGGATGTTGTTTCTCTTTAGATTGTCACACAGCTCTCTTAGAGTTTCCTCAGATTTTTTCATTCTCTTTTCTTTTTGCTGCTCCGCTTCCATGTTTTCAATTATCTTGTCTTCTAAATCTCTGATTCGATCCTCTGCTTTATCCAGCCTGCTTTTAATTGCTTTTAGTGTAGTCTTCATTTCAGATATTGTATTTGTCATTTCTGATTGGTTCTTCATTATTTCAAGGTCCTTTTTAATACTTATTTCTTTATTTATGTGCTCACTGTGACCTTCCATTGTTCTAAGATATTTCAGCATTCTAATAATCATTATTCTAAACTCTGCCTCTGGTAGTTTGCTTATATCCATCTCACTCAGCTCTTTTTCTGAGGGTTTCTCTTGTTGAGTTGTTTGGATTGCACTTCTTTGTCTTCCCATTTTGTCTTAGTCTTCATTTCTGACATTGTGTTTGTCATTTCTGATTCTTCTTTATGATTTCAATGTCCTTTTTGATGCCTGCTATCTCTTTGTTTAGGTGCTTATTTTGTCCATCTATTGTTGCTCTAAAATCCTTAAGCATACTAACAATCATTATTCTAAACTTTGTATCTGGTATCTTGGTTAGTTCCATCTCATTTAGTTCTTCTTCCTGAAATTTTTCTTGTTGATTCATTTGAATTGCATTTCTCTGTCTTCCTATTTTGTCTCTGTATAGACTGCTCCTTTGGAAGTGTTGTTTGTGTAGCTAGCTGAGTATAGGGTTGTTGTCTGCCTACAGCTTTCAGTTGTGCTGTTTCTAGATCTTCTTAGGTTGACCTCAGCTGTTGTTTGTAATACGCTGTGGGCTACATGTCTGCTGCTACTGCTCTTTTTGCTATTTGTGACAGCATTTTCTATGCCTTAACTGGATCAGGTGTAAGAAGCCTTTCCTTAAGATACCACTCTACTAGGGTTATTAGGTCCTGAGCTGATGCTCTCCATATCTGGCCACTGGATATACCAGCCCTGGACCTCCCTGGCTGAAACCTTGCACAGACCCAGTGGGGGTCACTACTTATGACTGGCCCTGAGCAACCTTCTTGGAGCTACAGGCGATCCAGAATTTTGTGGCTGCCTCTGCTAGGCGCTGATGCTGTTATAAATATCAGCTGCACCACTAGGCTGGCTTTTATCTACTTTTGGCCAGTGTATGTAGCCTCTCTATTCCCAAGGTGTGGTCTTTCCTCTGGCCCCCTGCCGCTGCCACTGCCTCCTCAAGCACTCAGGCACCAGCACTGCCGGGAGCACAGGCCCTCGGGCTACAGCTCAAGCTGCCCCATGGGCACAGGGGACTCCTCACCTCGCCAAGCTCCACCCACGGTGGGTGGGCAGGAGGTCTCTTCTGGTTCTGCCCCTCATCACCACCATGCTGGCAGCCAGACTCCACCACCCACTGCCACGTGGATCAAGCTCTGCAGCCACCACTGCAGCTGGGCCCTCCTACTCTTCAAAGGGTACTCAGAAGTTTTGGGGGGGCAGTGTAGCCCAGACTTCAGCACTCTAAACCTGTGTCCCTGATGCACCCCCTGCTTCTAAGCATCTATTTGCACTGACTGGAGCAGGAGAGCCTCAGGTGGGTGGGGTAATTGCTTCCCTTTGCTGGCTTGGTTCTCCCAGGAAAAATGGCCACTTTAAGTTTGGGAAGTGAACCAGTACAGGGGTGACTGTCCCCCACAGTCTCTCCATGTGCCCCCGAGACTACACTTTCACAACTCCAATCCTCTCAGTGCTTCCTGCTTCCAGATCCCTGGCTAAGTGGCTATGGATGAGATTTTCTGTGCAGTCCCTTTAAGATGGAGCATGGGTCTGAGAGTTCTGTCTCCCTCTCGCAAATAGTAATCCAGCTCTTCTTTCAGCTAAATACTGTCCGTATGCCTCCTCTAGTCTGGGGCTCCAGGCTGGGGTTCCAGTTCTGTAGCTGAGGACCCACACTCTCTGGGCAACCCACCCTATCATGAGAGAACATACGAGCTGTCTCTCACTCCTGGGAGTGGGCAGCCCTTTCCGCATATCTGCCTTTCCTACCAGTTCAGTGTGGTTTCTTTGGTAATGTTTGGTTATAAATTCCTCATACTTTAGTCCGAAGTTGGTTTTTCAAGATGATTGTTCCTATGTTAAGTTGTAATCCTCTTTGGTTCTGGGAGGTGGGAATTGTAACATCTGCCTACTCCATCGCCATTTTCTCTTCTCTCTGGTCAGTCTGAGTCTTGAATAAAGGAATGGCCCACCATTTCTTGGCTCCACTGGTTTTTTTACCATCTACCCGAATCTAATGGGAACCTGCATGTGTGTAGCCACAATGGCCATGACTACTGGCCATACATTTGGGGTAGTTTGCAGTAGGATTCAGATCAGATCAGTATGGAGCCACCACCACCCTTGAGGGGTGGAGTAGAGGACTCGTTGTTGTTATGGTTCTCCATGGTTGTCCTTTTGGGGACCATGGGCTGGCTGATTTACAGACCTATGAGAGGAAACCAAGAGCTCTGTGCAAGAGGCTGCTTGAGGCCTGCAAACTGAGGAGCAGAAGGAGTTGGAATGGCCATGTGAGAAGGAGATGCAGATCCTGGAACTGGAGTGAGCGATGGAGATGACCGGACTCGCAAATTGCACCTGGAAATGGAACAGTCTCTGGAGAATGAATTACAGGTTCGTGAGTTGCAGTTTGCCCTGGAAGTTGTGGAGAGCCAGCAGCTGCAGGAGCCTAAGTTGGAATCATGCCAGCAGAGTGGTTCTGAGTTGGCAGGAGCAGGCATTTCCAGCTCTTCTTCTGAGGATGAGGAGACTGGGGCTGAAGTTGCCATCTGAAGACTCCAGAAAGTAAAAGTTCAGCAGCAAAGAGTACCTACTAAGCCTCTGGTAGTTTTGCTACAAGTATGGGACATAGGGGTGGATGAGCACATGCTCTCTGTAGCAGAGGTGGAAATGTTGGCTACCACTGCCACATGATCCCCCTTGGGGTAGTGTCTTAAGAGCTGCCAAGACAGCAGGAATGAGGGGGGAGGCCTGAGCCCCCATGTGCATGAACTGATTCTTGGACTGCAACCAGAAGGGGCACCAGCTCTCTTGTTGGATGGACATGCAGTGTTTGGACAATATGAGACCCTAATGGAGGGGGGAGCAGGTCTGGCTAAAATTGTATGACTTATGCTGTTGCTGTAATTTGTTTGTGTAAGGTGCCTAATTCCTTGCACAGGAATGCCTGTGGAGTGAATTGCAAAGTGAGCAGAAGGGGTGGAGTGTTGGGCAAATGAGTTTGGAAAATTTGTGCTTTTTGATTTTGCTCACATTTATTGTTAAAAATGGTACTGGGCAGCTGTCTGTGAAATTGCTAATTACCTTCCTGCTTGAGAAGGGCCATTGTTATACTAATGTTTTCTCTCCCTCCTCCAGCATCTTTACCTGACCTTGAAGGTAAATATACTACATAAACCAGTTTATTTCTTTTTCTTTCTTTCTTTTTTTTTTTTACACAGACAGAGAGTCAAGAGAAAGGGATAGATAGGAACAGACAGAAATGGAGAGAGATGAGAAGCATCAATCATTAGTTTTTCGTTGCGACACCTTAGTTGTTCATCGATTGCTTTCTCATATGTGCCTTGACTGTGCGGTTATAGCAGACTGAGTAACCCCTTGCTGGAGCCAGTGACCTTGGGTCCAAGCGGTAAGCTTTGCTCAAACCAGATAAGCCCACGCTCAAGCTGGTGACCTCGAGGTCTCTAACCTGGGTCCTCCGCATCTCAGTCCAACGCTCTATCCACTGCGCCACCGCCTGGTCAGGCATAAACAGTTTATTTCTTTACATTCTCTCTTATTATGTATATACCATATTTCCCTGAAAATAAGACAGTGTCTTATATTAATTTTTGCTCCTAAAGACATGCTAGGTCTTATTTTCAAGGAATGTCTTATTTTTCCATGAACAAGAATTCACATTTATTGTTGAACAAAAAATCAGCATTTGTTTTAATATACTGTAGTCATGTCATCACAAACATCAGCATAACCAGCCAAACTCTGAATTATATCAAGAATTTCTTGTGACTCTATTTCCATGTACAACAATCTACCCTGTTTCCCTGAAAATAAGACAGTGTCTTATATAAATTTTTGCTTCTAAAGATACACTCAGTATTATTTTCAGGGGAGGCCTTATATTTCTAAGCTTTAAAAAAATTTCACTAGCTCTTGTTTTTCAGCAGATGTCTTAGTTTTGAAGAAACAGGGTGTGTGTATATATATATATATATATGTGTGTGTGTGTGTATATATATATATATATATATATATATATATATATATATATATATATATAACATGTACTGTATTTTGGCTTTCTCTGTTGCCAATTAGAAAGCTGTTGTTTTAATTTTTTGTTGGGGTACACCCTTAAATACAGTTCTTGACTCTTCTTATGGGGGCTGGGAGGGCTCAGGGTACTTATTATAGGTGGTTGGTGGTTCATTTCATTCCAGTACTAAATGGAAATGAGTATTGAATGATCTGTTCTTTACTATTTTCCATGCCACAGTTTCCTTCCTTTGATATAGAGGCAAATATATATATTTGTTATTTATAAAGTACATTTTATTTAAAAGCATATAAAACAAAAAATTCATGTGGTTCTGGGGGCCAGAATGGATTAATTGCATTCTCATTAATTTAAATGGGGAAATTTGATTTGACACACTAGCAAATTGAGTCACGAGCTTGGCCATGAAACAAATTAAAACTTGTGTGTCCAGGTACCACTGTGTTCATTAGTGAGTACCCATATAGAATTTTATATGTTGTTAAAATTATGTAGCTTTAAGTGTGTCGAAAGTGTTTAAGAGCATAGGAAGTGTTTATAAGAGTATGGGAAATGTTTATAAGAGTGTGAAGAGGGCCTGGCCAGGCGGTGATGCAGTAGATAGAGCATCTGACTGGGAAGCGGAAGACCCAGGTTCGAGACCCCGATGTCGCCAGCTTGAGCGTGAGGCCTACCTGGCTTGAGCAAAAGCTCGCCAGCTTGCACCCAAGGTTGCTGGCTCCAACAAGGGGTTGCTCTGTCCACTGAAGGCCCACGGTCAAGGCACATGTGAGAAAGCAATCAATGAACAACTAAGGTGTCGCAATGGCAACGAAAAACTAATGATTGATGGATGCTTCTCACCTCTCTCTATTCCTGTCTTTCTGTCCCTGTCTATCCCTCTCTCTGACTCTCTCTCTGTCCCTGTAAAGAAAAAGAAAAAAGAGTGTGAAGAGGGTTTATAAAGCTTTAAAATATATATAAATAATAAAATAAATATGTCGCTACTTCGCAGATTTTTGCCTATCACTTGGGGTTCTGGAACCTAACTCCCACGATAGATGGGGGACCACTATTCTTATATATGCCTCCTTATATATAGGTCTGAGTGTTGCTCCAGACTAATTACAAAAACGTAGACTTTTTTCATGCATACTGAGCTTGACAGTTTAGAGTAAAACATTAATCTTCCCTCCTGTGTTGACATAAATTCTAATCAACACCCCTCTCAATTTACAGGCTTTTGTTAGTCAATATTTTAGTTATTTCCTTTAATTCATTGTAGGAAAAGGGATGGGAATTAGACTGTTGTCCTGAGAAAAGTCTTTGGTGCAGATTTTGGAATGCCAAGTCCTGTTTGGGCAGAATGCTGCCCCTGCAAGCACTAATAAGATTGTTTAAAGGAAACAGCTTTCCCTACGACCTGAAAGGTATTAGTTAATTACCCTTCTCTGCATCTGAACCCAGGCTCTGCTAATTTTCTTAATGAGCAGAGACCAATAAATATGATAATGGTGCAGATATCTGGGATCTCAGACCTAGAGGCTAGGAGTCCCCTTTATCCATTTTTTTCTGTATGTTTTGTCTTACGTGTTTTTTCTTAAGTCCTGCAGCGCCTTCCTTTCATGCACACCTATTGCTGAGTTGGTCACAACAACCTATAATGTAGATGCTATGATTATCATTTTATTCAAACTATTTAGACTCACCATTCCTGTTTTGTATCTCTGGCTATTCCTATGGGTCATATTTCTCTACCCTGAAATACACCATTTTAAAGTTTCTTTACTGCTGGTATCTTCCAACAGTGTACTTTCTTGGTTTTTGTTTGTTTGTAATTTCTTCTTCCCCTCAATTTTTCCCAGAGAGCTTTACTAGTGACACATTTCTAGACCAACATTTATTTTCTCTCAGCACTCTGAACATTTACTGTATTCTAGCTTTCTCTGTTGCCAATTAGAAAGCTGTTGTTTTAATTTTTTGTTGGGGTACACCCTTAAATACAGTTCTTGACTCTTCTTATGGGGGCTGGGAGGGCTCAGGGTACTTATTATAGGTGGTTGGTGGTTCATTTCATTCCAGTACTAAATGGAAATGAGTATTGAATGATCTGTTCTTTACTATTTTCCATGCCACAGTTTCCTTCCTTATATATAGAGGCAAAATGAGAAGCAAGTTTGCTTTGATAGCTCCTATTCCTATGTCTCAGCCCTTTGCTGTTTAAGGGTGTTACATGTATACCTAAATGTCCTAAGATGAATGCTACTGGTTTGTTTTTCTAGTGCTGCAGTTGCCTGTCCTCAGGAAGTTTGCCTTCTGGTTTGAGCTTAATCAGAGTTTCCTGGTGCTTGCTTTGAGATAATACTTAGGATATGCTCCTTTTGAGGTAGTGGTGGAATTATGCCTGAGAGGAAATGCCTAGCAGACAACTGGAGACGGACAAGTCTGTGTGTACTTGATGTGGACAGTTCATTCACAGCTCCTCTCAAAAGTGAAATGGTACATGACTTTTAAGGATCCTTCCTGTCCACAAAGGCAGTGGTGTGGTGGAAAACAGAGCTCCAGCATTAGCCAGTCTAGTTTCAACACTAAATCTCTTGATAAAGAGCCATGTGTACTTGGGAGAGTTACTTTGTCTCTGTGCCAGTTTCTTCATCTGCATCACGAGGATAATGGGGCTGATCTTAAATACAGTTTTAAGGATTGAATAGAGCATGGAAAGCGCTGAGCTTTGCTGGGCATATGGATGTCCCACAAAACATTTGTGCTTAATTGACTCAGGCTCTGGGGATAGGGTAAGGGGTGGTAATGACAGGGCAGGTAGGGAGTACTTATAGCTATGATTCAGGGCAGTTCAGTTTGTTGCTTCCCAGGGAATAGCCATACTATTTTTTAGCCCATTAATGATGAAGTAGGACCATCTGTCTCCTGAGGTCTTGAACCCTGGCTTCAATTCTGACACTTTGTACCTCTAATGCCTCTCAGATTTGACAACTGATGTCTCTACTATGTAGTAGACACCTATTCGCAGCGACTATAGGGCAATTTCAGGCAAAGTACATCCAGAATGTAAATCCCAGGCTCCTCACACTACCTGAGAATTCACCTTGCCTTCCTCTCCTTACCCAGTCTCCATGAAACACTGTATAAATACCTAGAAAGGAGAGAATTTTTCCAAAGAAAAACAATTCTAATTCATTCCCATCTATACATAGTGCCTAACAAACCTTGTTGCCAATAAATGGTTCTTTAAAGGATTTTATTTATTTCTGCACAGTGTAAGCCTGGCTCTTTGTTTGTGAAATGAAATCAATATGGAGCTATAGACTTTGAGGCTTGAGTTTTTTGTTATTTTTATTTTTTTGTAAAACCAACATTCTTCCTGTTCATTTTATCTTTTGCAATAAGCAACTTTGTATCTCCATTATCTCTGTTCCCACCTGATTCTAAGTTATGCACCCCTATTCCCTAACTGGACCACTCTGACAGTCCCAACACCCTCTTCTTTCTCTATAATGCTTTCCACACAGCAGCCAGGTTTTACCTAAAACATGTACACTGGGTCATGTCACTCCCTTGCTTAAGCCTCTTCAGTGGCTTTCCACTGCTCTTTGCACAAAGTCTGGTCCCTTACTCTGGGCCACAAGGCCCTGCCATATCTGGCTGCTGACTTCTCTGCACCCTAAACCTACATCACTTCCCCCTCACTAGAAGAGGCAGCCATACTGGCCATTTTCTCTGCTGTGAATAAACCCCTTTCATCAACTGGGAATGCTTGTGCCCTTGTTCTTCATGGGGATGGCTCAAAGGGTGGCTCTAATTCTTTGGATCTTAACTCAAATGTCACCTTCTCAGGCATTCCCTGACTGGCGTATCTAAAGGGGCCATTCCATTATTTGTTCTCCACACTCTTAAATTTTCGTCTGTATATTTAATTCATGTTTGTTTATTTGGTCTTTCCTCTACTAGAGACTTCTTGGCAGTGGGGAATCTTCTTTCTTTCTTTTTTTATTTATTCATTTTAGAGAAGAGAGAGAGCAAAATAGAGAGAGGGAGAGGGGGAGAGAGAGAAAGAGAGAGAGAAGGGGGGAGGAGCAGGAAGCATCAACTCCCATATGTGCATCGACCAGGCAAGACCAGGGTTTCAAACTGGCAACCTCAGTGTTTTCAGGTTGACGCTTTATCCACTACACCACCAGAGGTCAGGCGGGAATCTTCTTCCTTATTCACCACCATTTGCCCAGCATATGGCACACTGCTTGATGACACTCTCAATAGTTGCTGAGTGAGTGAATAATTGTGGTTTATAACAGTGAAACATTGCAAACTATCCAGTTATTCACTAAAAAGATGTTCCTTGGAGAGAGAGGAAATAGTGATGGAGTAGGTGGACGTTACAACTCCCATCTCCCAGACTCAAAGTGGATTACAACTTAACTTAGGAACAATCATCTTGAAAAACCAACTTTAGACTAAACTAAGGAATCTATAACCAAGCATCACCAAAGAAACCACACTGAGCTAGTAGGCAAGGCGGACACGCCAAAAGAGCTGCCCCACTCCCAGGCGTGAGAGGCAGACCAAAGTGTCTGTAACAGCGGGGTGGGTTGTCAGAGGTGTTGTGGGTCCTCAGACACAGGACCAGAACCCAGCCTGGAACCCCAGAGACTAAAGAAGGCATATGGACAGTATTTAGCCAAGAGCTGGGTTACTCTTTGCAAAAGGGAGACAGAGCTCCAGACCCAGGCTCCATCTTAAAGGGACATCACAGAAAACCATATTCACAGTCACTTACCCAGGACTCCAGGAGCAGGGAGCACCAAGAAGACTGGAGTTGCGAGAGGAGACTGTAGTCTTGAGGGCACAGAAAGAGACTGTGAGAGACAGCCACCATGACCCCTGTACTGGGTCATTCCCCAAATCTAAAGTAGACATTCTTCCTGGGAGAACCAAGCCAGTAAAGGGAAGCAATTATCACACCCACCAGAGGCTCTCCAGCTCCAGTCAATGCAGAAAGACACTCAAAAGCAGGGAGTGCATCAGGGACAAAGGTTTTGAGTGCTGAGGTCTGGGCTACACGGACTCCCCCCAACCTGCTGAGTACCCTCCAAGGGAGGAACGGCCCAGTTGCTGAGGTGGCAGCAGCACTTGGCCCACATGGCGGATGGGGCGGACCCCATAAATGTCCTATTTGCCTTTGTGGGACAGAGCCAGGCAGCCTGTGCAGCAACAGTGAGGGGTGGAACCCAGAGAGACAACCAGCCCACCAGTGGCAAGAAGAGCCCAGAGAGGCAGCTCTTGTGACCATGGGAGGGTAGAGCTGAATGAGGCAAGGAGTACCCCAGCACCCACAGAGCAGCCAGAGTTATGGCCCATGAGCCAGCACCAGTACCCGAGTGCTGAGGAGGCAGAGGCAGCAGGGGGCTGGTAGAAAGACCACACTTCAAGAATAGAGAGGCCACACACACTGGCCAAGAGTAGATAAAAGGCAGTCTCAGAGTGCAGCTGATGTTTACTATGACACCTGAACCCAGCAGAGGCAGCCACAAATTCTGGATCACCTGTAGCTCCAAGAAGGTTGCTAAGGGCCAGTAATAAGCAGTGACCCCCACAGGTTCGGCACCAGGCTCCAGCCAGGGAGGTCTAGGGCTGGTACACCAAGTGGCCAGATACAAAGAGCATCAGCTCAGGACCTAACTGCCCTAGTTACAAGTGGTATCTTAAGGAAAGCCTTCTCACACCTAACCCAGCTAAAGCATAAGAAACGCTGTTACAAACAGCAAAAAGAGTAGTAGCTGCATATAAGTAGCCCACAGCAGAATACAAACAGCTGAAACCAACCTAAGAAGATCTAGAAACAACACATCTGAAAGCTGGGGGTAGACAACAACAACCCTATACTCAGCTAGCTGCACAAAAAACACATCTAAAGGAGCAGTTTATACAGAGGCAAAATGGGAAGACACAGAAATGCAATTCAAATGAATCAACAAGAGAAATCCCCAGCCTGACCTGTGGTGGCGCAGTGGATAAAGCATCGACCTGGTAACACTAAGGTCGCCAGTTCAAAACCCTGCACTGGTCTGGTCAAGGCACATATGGGAGTTGATGCTTCCAGCTCCTCCCCCCTTTCTCTCTTTCTCTCTCTCTCTCTCTCATTCTGTGTCTCCTCTCTAAAATGAATAAAATAAAAATAAATTAAAAAAAAAGAGAAATCCCCAGAAAAAGAACTGAATGAGATAAAGTAACTAAGACAACAGATGCAGAGTATAGAATAATGATTGTTAGGATGCTCAAGGATCTTAGAGCAACAATAGATGGACAAAATGAGCACCTAAACAAAGAGATAGCAGGCATCTAAAAGGACATTAAAATCATAAAGAAGAATGACAAACACAATATCAGAAATGAAGACTACACTAGAAAGAATTAAAAGCAGGCTGGATGAAGCAGAGGATTGAGTCAGCAATTTAGAGGACAACATAAGCGGAAGCAGAACAGCAAAAGGAAAAATGGATCAAAAAGTTTGAGAAAACGCTAAGAGAGCTCTGTGACAATATGAAGAGAAACAACATCCACATAATAGGGGTTCCTGAAAGAAAATAAAGAACAAGGGATAGAGAACCTGATTGAAGAAATCATAGCTGAAAACTTCTCTAAATTGATGCAGGAAAAAGTCACACAAGTTCAAGAAGCACAGAGAATCCCATTTAAGAGGAACCCAAAGAGACCTACACCAAGATACTTTATAATTAAAATACCAAAGCTAAGAGATAAAGAAAAAATACTAAAAGGTGCAAGAAAAAGCAATCAATCACCTACAAAGAAGCCCCATGAGGATGACATTTGACTTTTCAACAGAAACACTTGAGGCCAGAAGGGAATGGCAAGAAATATTCAAAGCAATGCAGAACAAGAGCCTACAACCAAGACTTCTTTATCCAGCAAGGTAATCATTTAAAAATTGAAGGAGAAATAAAAAGCTTCCCAGACAAAACAAGAACTCAAGGAATTCATTACAACCAAACCAATGCTACAAGAAATGTTAAGGGGTCTGTTGTGAACAGAACAAAGGGGAAAGAATCTAGTAAAAGAGAAATGTAGATTTAAAGAATAAAATGGCAATAAACAACTACATATCAATAAAAACCTTAAATGTAAATGGAATAAATGATCCAATCAAAAGACATAGGGTAACTGCGTGGATAAGAAAACAAAAGCCATGCTTATGCTGTCTACAAGAGACACACCTAAAAACAAAGGATACACATAGAATGAAAGTAATGGGATGGATAAAAACATATCAGGCAAATGTAAATGAAAATAAAAAGCTGGGGTAGCAATACTCTTATGAAAAAAATAGACTTTAAAACAAAGGCTATAGCAAGGGATAAAGAAGGTCACTACATTAAGATAAAGGGAGCAATCCAAAAGGAAGATATAACCATTATAAGTATCTATGTGCCTAATATAGGAGCGCCTAAATATATAAAGCAGATTTTGATGTACGTAAAGGGTGAGATAAACAGCAATACTGTAATAGTAGAGGATTTCAATACAACACTAACATCACTGGATAGGTCCTCAAAAAAGAAAATTAACAAAGACATAGTAGACTTAAAGTACACACTAGATCAACAGGTTTTAATAGATATCTTCAGAACCTTTCACCCCAAACAGCATAATATACATCTTTTTCAAGTGCTCATGGTACATTCTCTAGGATAGACCACATATTAGAACACAAAACAAATCTCAATAAATTTAAGAAGATTGAAATCATATCAAGTATCTTCTCTGATCACAATGACATGAAACTAGAAATCAACTACAATAGATAAACTGAAAAACACTCAAACACTTGGAAACTAAATAGCATGTTATTAAATAACAAATGGGTTAACAATGAGATCAAGAAAGAAATAAAACATTTCCCTGAAACAAATGAAAATGAACATAAACAACTCAAAATTTATAGAACACAGCCAAAGCAATCCTAGATGGAAGTTCATAGCATTACAGGCATTCCTTAAGAAGGGAGAAAAAGCTCAAATAAACAACGTAACCCGGCATCTAAAAGAACTAAAAAAAGAACAGCAAGTAAAGTCCAGAGAAAGTAGAAGGAAGGAAATAATAAAGATTAGAGCAAAAATAAATTATAAAGAAGCTAAAAAGACAATACAGAAGATCAATAAAACCAAGAGCTGGTTCTTTGAGAAGGTAAACAAGATTGATGAACTTTGAACTAGACACACCAGGAAAAAAAGAGTGAGGACTCAAATACAGTAAATAAAATTAGAAATGAGAGTGGAGAATAACTGACACAGCAGAAATACAAAAGATTGTAAGAAAATACTGTGAATAACTGTATGCCAAAAATTAGACAACCTTGGTGAAATAGACAAATTCCTTGAAACATATAATATTTCAAAAATCAATCTGGAAAAATCAGAAAACCTAAACAGACTGATTACAACAAATGAGATTGAAACAGTTATCAAAAAACTCCCAACAGACAAAAGTCCTGGGCCAGATGGATTCACAGGCAAATACCATCAAATATTCAAAGAATTAACTCCTATCTTTCGTAAGCTATTTCAAAAATTCAAAAGGAACGAAGACTTCCAAGCTGCTTTTATGAGGCGAGCATAATTCTCATTTCAAAACCAGGCAAAGACAATACAAAGAAAGAAAACTAGAGGCCAATATTTCTGATGAATTTAGATGCTAAAATTCTCAACAAAATAGTAGCAAACCGGATCCAGCAATATAGTAAAATAAAACATACATCATGATCAAGCGGGATTTATTCTGGGGAGGCAAGGTTGGTAAAATATTCGCAAATCAATCAATGTGATTTATCACATTAACAAAAGGAAGGAGAAACATCACATGATAATATCAATAGATGCAGAAAAGCATTTGATAAAATCTAGTACCCATTTATGATCAAACCTCTCAGCAAAGTGTAAATACAGGGAACATACCACAACATGATAAAGGCCATTTATGACAAACCCACGGCCAACATCATACCCAATGGGCAAAAATTAAAAGCAATCTTCTTAAGATCAGGAACAAGGCTGGGGTGCCACCTTCCACCACTCTTATTCAACATAGTTCTGGAGGGCCTACCTACAGCAATCAGACAAGAAGAAGAAATAAAAGGAATCCAAATTGGAAAAGAAGTAAAGCTATCATTATTTACTGATGATATGATACTGTACATAAAAAACCCTAAAGTCTCAGTCAGAAAACTATTGGACCTCATAAGTAAATTCTGTAAGGTGGCAGATATAAAATTAATATTCAGAAACCAGAGGCCTTCTTATATACCAACAATGAACTGTCAGCAAAAGAAATTAAGGAAACAATCCCCTTCACTATTGCAACCAAAAAAAATAAAGTACCAAGGAGTAAATTTACCAAGGTGGTTAAAGACTTGTACTCAGAAAACTATAAAACATTGTTAAAGAAATCAAGGAAGATACAAACAAGTGGAAGCATATACTGTGTTCATGAATAGGAAGAATAAACATCATTAAAATGTCTATATTACCCATAGCAATTTATAAATTCAATGCAATCCCTATTAAAATACCAATGACATACTTCAAAGATATAGAAAACATATTCCAAAAATTTATATGGAACCAATAAAGAACATGAATAGTCTCAGCAATCTTGAAAAAGAAGAATAAAGTGGGAGTTATCACACTTCCTGATATCAAGTTATATTACAAGGCCATTTTACTCAAAACAGCTTGTTACTAGCATAAGAACAGGTATATAGATCAATGGAACAGAACAGAGAACCCAGAAATAAACCCATACCTTTATGGACAATTGATATTTGACAAAGGAGGTAAGAGCATACAATGGAGTAAAGACAGTCTCTTTAACAAATGATGTTGGGAAAACTAGACAGCTACTTGCAATAAAATGAAACTATACTACCAACTTACACCATTCACAAAAATAAACTCAAAATGGATAAAAGACTTAAATGTAAGTCGTGAAACCATAAGCATCTTAGAAGAAAACATAGGCAGTAAGCTCTCCGACATCTCTCACAGCAATATATTTGCTAGTTTATCTCCATGGATAAGTGAAATAAAGGACAGGATGAACAAATGGGACTATATCAAACTAGAAAGCTTTTGCACAGCTAAAGACAACATGAACAAAATAAAAAGACAAACCACACAATGGGAGACATATTCAACAATACGTCTGATAAGTTGGTAGTAACCAAAATTTATAAAGAACTTGTAAAACTCAACACCAGGAAGACAAACAATCCAATCAAAAAATGGGCAAAAGAAATGAATAGACACTTCTCCAAGGAGGACATACAGATGGCCAATAGGCAGATGAAAAAATGCTCAACATCACTAATCATTAGAGAAATGCAAATTAAAACCACAATGAGATATCACCTCACACCAGTCAGAATGGCACTCATTAACAAACAACACAGAACAAGTGCTGGAGAGGAGGTGGAGAAAAGGGAACCCTCTTGCACCGCTGGTGGGAATGCAGACTGGTGCAGCCACTGTGGAAAACAGCATGGAGATTCCTCAAAAAATTATAAATGGAACTTCCTTTTGACCCAGACATCCCACTTTTAGGAATATATCCCAAGAACACCAAATCACTGATTCAAAAGAAGAAATGCACCCCAATGTTTATGGCAGAATTGTTTACAATAGCCAAGATCTTTAAACAACCCAAATGTTCGTCAGTTGTTGAGTGGATTAAAAGGCTGTGGTAGATATACACAATGGAATACTATTGGGTCTTGAAAAAAAAGAAAATCTTAAATTTTGCAACAACATGGATGGACCTGAAAACTATTATGTTAAGTGAAATAAGCCAGGCAGAGAAAAAAAAATATCATATGACCTCACTCATTTGAGGAATCCAATGAACAATGTGAACTGAAGAGCAGAATAGAGGCAGAGGTGGAATCAAAGGGACCAGAGGGAAAGGGGATGAGAGGATGGGATCAGAGAAGGGAAAGAAATTGGTGAAATTATATATACAATACACAGCGTTAGAGAAAGTAGAAAAGCAAATCCTAGAGGGAAGCGGGGAGGGAGTTTGAGGCGGAGAGGTAAGGGGCCTGTTGAGGGAAACACAGGGGTAGGGGGGATATATATTCAGTAGGACACTTGAATTTATGTAAACAGAATAAATTAAAATTTATAAATGATATTCCTTAACAAAATTATGATAAAATCATGTAATTGGATATTTTATGGGAAGAAAAACTGTCAATTCTATTTTTTTTTTGTCAATTCTATTTTTGAGAAAAAGAACCCTCTATATTAGATATTTAATAAACACTGCAAGCATAGGCATGAAAATAAAGACTTTTCTCTCCCGCGAGTGAGTGCTTTTTTTCCATTCTTTTTTTTAAAAGGTTTGTATTTAAACATTTCTCTACAATAAAACAGTATTTCTATTACTTACATTAAGTATTCTGTATTGTTATATTATAATATGATGTGTCAGTGGAAAATAACGAGGTTTGTGTCAAGTGTCCTAGGAGATTGAGAATCTGAATTGAACTCCTTTCTGGTTTCAGCTCTTCAAAAAATGACGATCATGTGGAATCTTACCAGATGTTGGTCAACACACTTCTAGGAAACATTGAAAAAAACATTAATTTTGAGCACAACTCTGCTTCTGCTATGAGCCCTCAGAAAACTTCTTTAATATACTTTGTACGAACGCACCTCCCAAGAAAGAGGAAACTATTTTAAGACTCTCCAATGAAAAAGAGATAATGATGCCATGAATAGAGTTGCGAATGGTCTCCTGGTGCTCCTGAATTTCATGTGCAACTTGTGTAAGGGAGGGTAAAAGATACTCCATCTAGAAAACTCAACACAGTCACAAGCACCAAAATCTAAAGATCCTCCCAAGGAATCTAGGTTTGATCAAAAAGAAGCTGTTCCTGAGTCTCTATAGTGGTACCTTGAAATACGAGTAGACTTTTTTTTTTAAGATACGAGCTGCGACTCAGTCCGTATTTTTGCTCAAGATCCGAGCGAAATTCCGAGATACAAGTCATGATTTGGGAAGCTGCTGCCGTTGGTGTGTTGGCGCATGGGTCCAGTATCAGCAACACAACACCAGCATTGCGTTCTGTCTCACGTTTTACCGCAGAATCAAGTCGAATCTCATGCACTGTACTCATTTTTACATCATTTTTGCATTTTTTACTAACTTTTTTTTGTGTCCTATCATGGGGCCAAAGAAAGTGAGTGTAAAGGACAGTGATGAGAAGAGAATGATGTCAAGTAAGGCAAGATAATAGAAAAACATGAGCGTGGTGTACGAGTGATTGAACTGGCAAGGCTGTACGTCCACAATACATTTACAACTTGTACCATCCTTAAACAAAAGGATGCCATCAAAAGCACAAATCTAGCCAAAGGAACTACAATTCTGTTCCAATTAAGGACAAATATCCATGGAAGAAATGGAGGAGCTTCTGCTGGTGTGGGTGAAAGAGAAAGAGCTGGCAGGAGATACAGTGACGGAGACTGTAATATGCAAAAAGGCACGTATTATTTATGGCGACTTGAAGAAAGAACCATCAACCTCAAAAGAGGCAGCAAAAGATACGTTTAAGGCAAGTCACAGCTGGTTTGAAAATTTCAAGAAGAGATCTGGCATCCACTTGGTGGTGAGTCATGGTGAAGCTGCAAGTGCTGACGTTAAGGCAGCTGAAGAGTACATCGCATGTTTTGCTGCACCATGGCAAAGGAAGGCTACATCCCCCAACAAGTGCTCAACTGTGACAAACAGGATTGTTTTGGGAAAAAATGCCTCAGAGGACTTTCATCACCGCAGAGGAGAAGCTGCCAGGCCATAAATCCATGAAGGACCGTCTGACCCTTGCATTGTGTGCAAATGCTAGTGGTGACTGTAAAGTAAAGCCACTGCTAGTCTATCATTCCGAGAATTCTGGAGCCTTAAGATTCACAAGATTCTTAAAGACAAACTGCAGGTTATGTGGCACGCCAATGCTAGGGCATGGGTTATGAGGCAGTTTCTTATTAAATGCGTAAATCTTGTCTTTGGTCCTGCAGTGAAGAAATATCTTCAAGAAAATAAACTCACAATGAAAGCATTACTAATCCTTGAAAATGCTCCAGCCCACCCACCTGGCCTTGAAGATGACATTCTCGATGAGTTCAAATTCGTGAAAGTCCTCTACATCCCACCCAACATGACTTCAATCTTGCAACCTATGGATCATCAGGTCATTTCCAACTTTAAAAAGCTTTACACAAAGCATTTGTTCTGCTGCTGCTTTGAGGTGACCGAGAATACAATTCTAACTCTTTGAAAGTTTTGGTAAGATCACTACAACATTGTAATATGTTTACGCATTATTGACTTGGCATGGCAAGAGGTTACAAGAAGACCCTTGAACTTGGCATGGAAAAGTTATGGCCTGATGTTGTTGCAGACAGGGACTTCGAAGGATTCAAACCAGAGACCAAGGTAGAAGCATTGGAGAAGATGTTTGTGTTCCTCAGAAAGTCAGTCGGTCTGGAGGTAGATGAGGGTAATGTAAACAAGCTGGTCGAGGAACATGAGGAGGAACTCTCAACTGAGGAGTTGAAGGAGCTAGATGATGCAACATACAGAGCTTCTATAAGAGATTAGTAGTGAGGAGGAGGTAGAGTCTGAGGAAGTGATTTCTACAAGTGAAATTAAGGGAGAAACTTTCAAGTTTCATTGAAAAGAAACACCCAGAAAAAGTTTCAACTGGTCATGCTTCAGCACTTTTTAATGATACTTGTTTGTCACATTTCCGTAATATTTTAAAAGGCAGGAAAAAAGCAAACCTCTTTGGATAGATTTTTAGTCAAAAGTCCTGCAAGTGAAAGTGCTGAAAGTGCAGCCAAAAAGGCAAAAACAGGTGATTAAATGAAAAATATGTAATGTTAAGCTTAGGTTTAGTTTAAAGTTAAGAAAGTGCATTTTTTTACAATTAAGTTTTTGTGGTTTCATTTTAAGTAAAGAAAACGCAGTTTTAGTTTTGTTTAAAGAAAATGCAGTTTGTTTACATTTGGTGTTAAGAAAGTGTAGTTTTAGTTTACGTGTCTACAGTGCCTGCATCCCTTCCTCCCTCCGTCCTCCCCTGCCATTCACCTCCGTTAGCCCCACTCGTCCGTCTCCAAGGTAAGAATACAGTACTAAATAACACTTTTTTCTTTTCATATATTTTTTTATGCATTGGTAAAGTATACATATGTGTTTCTTAATTAAAAACATAACTTTTCATAATTTAGGATGGTTATGGGATGTTTCACAGGGCTGGGATTAAATCTATTTTAATTATTTTAAATGGGAGAAATTTGTCTGATATACAAGTTGACTGACTTACGAGCTCTGTTACAGAACGAATTAAACTCATATCTCAAGGTACCACTGTATTAACATTTAGGGCTGGGGACTCTAGCCTTCCAATTGTTATACAGATGTCAGCGCTTAACTCTACCGAAGTCCCTTCCATCTTTTGTCTGACTGGATGGCCTACTTTATATTAAATCCACATAGGCAGTTTTGATCTCAGAAAATATAATATGTTCCCTGTTCTTTATCTCCCTTGTTTTGTTGGCTATCAGCATGTAAAACATTTTCTCATCCTCAAACAAGATGTCATCTATCCTAGTTTTGAAGGGTATGGGCTAAGACTAGTGAGTGACAAAAGTGAGGAGTAGGTAGTAGAATCAGATGGTACCTAGTTTTCAATCATTTTTCCCCCATCTCTACTGAGGTTGCATGAATTTCATATATGTGACACATTTCCATGCATGTATTCAGATTTCAGTTTAGAGCATAAAAGATGGGCTTTGAGTTATACACAGTGGGACAGTAGCAGCGCTAATCCTCTCTCACTCAAGAAAGCACATCAGGTTGCTATGAAACAACATTATTGTTGACATAGCTTTGAATCCATTCTAATTTATTTAAAAAATCATTCTAAAACTTATATTTGAATCTTTGCTCCCTCTACCTTATTAACAGTTACTACTGATGAGTTCTTTATACTGCTTCAGAGCTCTGTGCTTCATTTTTTTGTCCCTGAAATTTCATCTGGAATATGGTGTTATAACACCTCCTGAGGTATTGTCCTCCAAGAGCCATCCTCCTCCTCTTCTTTTTTTTTAAATTGTGCATCTGTTTACCTAAAATATTAAATGTATTTCCCATTATCCCTTGCAACTAGGTGTGGCCATCTGAGTTCTGACCAAGTGGGTGTAAGGGAAAGTGGCACATGCAACTTCTGAGGTGTGTTCTCAAAGGATAGGGACACATTTATAGTTGTCCGTCTGTGTTCCTGGTGACTAGAATGTAGACACAAGGGTTGGAACTGAGCACCTCTCTTGGACCATCAGAAGGAAGTGATGTATTGAAGACAGCAGAGTCTGAAGATAGAAAGAACTGCAATCAATTATGAGAATAGAGCTGTTTATCAGTTTGGGTAGCTTACCCTGCAGACTTTATTTACTTGGGGGATGGGGATAGAGGTAAAATTTTATTTATTTTAACTAATGTTGAGTTTTCTGTCCCCACCAAACCCAATCCTGATGGATTCACTGAGTCTTTCAACATTGCTGTAAGAATGAAAGAAGATAATGAATATAAAGTGCTTAGCAGTTTGTCTGGCATTAACTAAGAAAGCAATCATGTTTGTCCAGTCATGAAACAGGCTATTAGAATTTGATTCTGAGAACTTTGAAAGGTGTGAAAGGACCAGACCACTCGTTTCCATTTTGGTCAACTTGACTAATTTTTACTTCTTTGAAGTTTATTGATTTTGATTGCTCCTAAATTTATGAACTCTTAGATAAAATCTTTCTGATTTTATTTAAAATGAGACTATTTAAACTTACTTTATAGGCTTTACAGAATTAAAGAAAATGGTGCTATATACTAGGTACATACTAAGGTGCTTAATAAATGGCTATTATCCAGGTGGGATGGTTAATATTATGTGTGAACTTAACTGGGCCATGGTGCCCTGATATTGGGTCAAACATTATTCTAGATGTTTCTGTGAGGGTGTTTTTGAAATCAATGGGCTTTCAGTAGAGCAAATTATTCTCTATAATTCAAGTGGGACTCTTTCAATCAGATGAGATTCAAATAATTTAACAACTGGTTCTTAATAAGGATTTAACAGAACCAAGACTGATCTGTCCAGAGCAAAAAGAGATCCCACCTTCAGACAGCCTTTCTCCTTGAACTCTGTTACTTGAGTTTCCAGCATGCCAGATTTGGACTCACCAAGCCTCCATCATTGCATGAGCCAATTTCTTAAATCTGTTATATCCAGTGGTGGGATTCAGCAGAGTTGACTGGTTTGGCAGAACTGATACCTAACTCTTTTGTTGTTCGGTGGATGGGTTGTTAAAATGGCACTTGTAATTAGGGTTCTCTTTAAGATGGGCGGCTGGGCATTCACACACTGTGGAAATCACAAATTTACGTTCCTTAACTCTTTTTTAACGTTCATCTGTGCAACAGCGTATTCTAAGTGCTATAGTAATGTTCATTCCGCCCACAGGTGAAAAAAATTGAAAGCGAGGACACCAATCAAGAAGCAATATGGAAATAAATAACGGCTTTATTGTATTAATATTTTTTCACTGTTTTAAAACTAATAACCTAGTTTTGTGTACCTCTTATTGTTCTTATGTAAGTATTAAATGCATAAAATAATAAGCTACCTTTTGATATATCTTTTTTTATACTTAAAACGGTCAGTGCAGAGAACCAGTTGTTAAATTATTTGAATCCCACCACTGACTTGACCTCTACCTTACTGGCACCACAACAGGGCTAGAGCCCAAGTCCTCAGGCTTCACATGTCAGCCAGTCCACTCCACAGGGACCAGCGAACAGAAACCGGTCATCCTCCGCTGAGGGCTGCGCTGGGCTTCCAAAGTAAGCGACTTCTAGGCCTGAAGAGAGAGAGGCCTCTGAGACAGCAAAGCGGTGCGTGGGGCCTGGAGCAAGAGACGAGGGGGCGGGAGTGCACACGACAGGTGCACACGCACACAGGCGGCCCTCCGAGGGTTCCGTGATGAGCCGCCGCCACCTCCGATTCAGATCACAGCGCTACGGCTGGATACTCCCACAAGGACCTGGGGCTCACAGCCAGCCTGACTTCCGGACGGCGCGCGCACTGCGTGTAGCGTCATGACGTCACTGAGTGACGTGTGGGAGCGCGGCTTTGGCGCCAGTGTATGAAAGCGGACGCGGACGACCTACTGCTCGGAGTACGTCAGGGTGGAGGGTCGCCGCCAGAAGAGCCCGCGGGGCCCGGAGGCAGTGGTATGCGGTGCGGCGCGGCGCGGCGCCGGCCGGAAGAGTGGCGTCTGTGGAGGTGGTTAGTGCTTCCGTGGAATGCGGGCGCGAACTCCGATGTTTCCTCGCGAATGGGGACGGTAGGCCGGCCCTTCAGTCTCTCCGGAGGCTCGGTCAGTCCCTTGGGACACGAGGTCCCCGCCACCCGCTCGGGGCTGGGCACCTGGCTGCAGCAGTTGTCCCTGTCTGAAGCCTCCTTACATACGCTCGTTACTTTTCTGGAATGTTGGGTGGTGGGCTGGGTTTTGCGCTTCCGGCGCTGCGTCCGCGCCATTTCACCCCTGGTGCCTGATTTGAATTGGCGCTTAATGGAAGCCCTCGCGGCACGTGAGGCATTCATGTGATTAAAATCAGAAGTGCTGTTTTGAGTCGCGCTTGTCCCGTTTCCAATGCTGGACGTGACTGGCCGCTGTGTTGGGCAGCACAAATACACAGGGCTCCCACTTTCGCAGCGAGTTCATTGTCTCAAAGGTTGGGACCGAGATCAAGCATTAGTGTCACCTTAGACAACTGCATCCTCTTCTAATGCTACCTCACAGTCACTTAAGGACCCCACCCCGTGAAGTGTGTTCTTTTCTCCTTTGCAGACTCATTTTTCAAGCTCAGGAGTAATATTGTAAAGAAAAATGCCTATTGGATGCAAAGAGAGGCCAACTTTTTTTGAAATTTTTAAGACGCGATGCAGCCAAGCAGGTACGGATAGATTTTATATAAATTGATCAATTACGGTGAGCAAAGGTTTTCAGAAAAATAAGTAAATGTGCACTGGAAAGAATCCAGTGCCTCACGTTTTTGTTTACACTATAAACTGTACTTTATGGAGTCATAACTCCAGTTAAGAGAACAAACATTTATAGTTATGAAATGGTAAAAAACTGTATAGAACCCGGGAAAATAAAGAGACTGGTCCCTTGGCTAGCGGTAGAATTGTTTTGCAGAACGTCCAGCAAATGAGAATCATTAGCAATTATTGCTTTGTAGCAGAAGTTAACAATTTTGTCTTTATCTGAGAACTCCTTACTCTCCTGAAAATGATTGAGGGTCTCAAAAAACTTTTCTTTATGTAGGTTGCCATATTAGAAATTAAAACTAAAAACTTTTTAAAAATATCTAATAACTCACTTAAGAAATAACACAAATTCAATGCATATTAGCATGAATAACATTTTTATAAAGATAAATATATTAAAAAAAGAGTGGCATTGTTTTATAATTTTGCCATTCTCTTTAATATCTGGCTTAATAGGAGGGAGCTAGATTCTCATCTGTATTTAGACTATATCCAGTCTTTTGCAGTATGTTAGTATTTGGGGGTGGGGGAAGGAGTATTTTAATAATCTTCAGTTAATTGTGGGTATTTTTTACCCCTACTATACCAACATTTAAGTGGTAGTTTCTTAAAAGTTGCAATGTGGAATCTGAAACCATGTAATGAACTGTTCATACTCTTGTTACATTAAATTCTATTAGTCTTTCTTGCACTTTGAATGACTCTTTTATCTGTATTGTAACATGAATTGATTATTTGGAAAGTTCCTGTGTTCTAAATTACACAGATATTCTATATATTAACATTGTGTTAAACGGTATTTTAAAAATCATATTTGCTAGTTCACTGGAGGATGTCAAACTGGCAGAGCCTGGTGGGTGAAGTTGAACAAAATTCTAAATCTAATTTTAAAGTTCAGCATTATATCATTGGCTTTTGTTTTCCTTCAGTGACAGGCTCATTTGATTGATTTTTGAAAAAAATGTATCAAATCACCCAACTCAGAATGACTGAGTTTGTCATTCTTTCTGGATAACATGGCTTTCTGTGAAAAAAGTGTTAATTCAGCTCACAACTCATCATATGAGTGCTTTTATAGACAACTATTGCATTTAAATATGCTTTTAATTTTGTCAACAGAATATTAAAAAGATCTTTTTAATGTTAATATTGAGCTTTAATAAAACTAATTTTTTCCACTTTATTATGGCCTCTTTTTTTTTATGAGTGCATGGTGATAAAGAATACAGTGGTTAGTACAGTTTGTTGTCACTGCCTTGATTTGTCCAAAGGCGTCATCAGTTTCATGCACTAGCAGTGCAGTTGACCTTATGGACCTCTTGAAAAGGTCTTGGGGACTTTCCTCTAATTGGTCCACATACCACACTTTTAAAACCAGTACTTTTTTTTTTTTTTAATTAAGTGAGGAGGGGAAGCAGAGACAGAGTCCCACATGTGCCCTGACTAGGATCCACTGGCAAGTACCCTATCTGGGAATGCTCTGACCATCTGGGGTATTGCTCTGTTGCTCAGCAACTGAGCTATTTTTAGCACCTGAAGCTGACCAGTTTTGACCAACCCAGCTATCCTCAGCACTGGGGCCACACTCAAACCATCCAGCCACTGGCTGTGGGAAGAGAAGAGGGATAGAAGCAGATAGTCACTTCTCCTGTGTACCCTGCCTGGGAACTGAACCCAGGACGTCCATATCCCAGGTAGATGCTCTATCCACTGAGCCACTGGCTGGGGCTATGATTGTGGAATGCATTCTTACTATGGTTTTGTTTTTGAATTGTGGATATAAGGTAAGGAAATCTTTAGAAGAGCTAATATAATTAAGAGCTATCTCCTTGTAGCTTTTGTAAATTTGTTGTACTTTACCACAGATTCATAAACGAACAGATGAATGATCCTGTTTAGTGTGCTTTAACAAAAGTCATCTATGTCTAAATCTCAAACATCCTTTTCTTTATTATGATCTTTTCTTTATTGTGATCATGAATTTTTCTGTCTCTGATTAAATACCAAGGTGAGATTTTTATTTTTCTTACAGATTTAGGACCAATAAATATGAATTGGTTTGAAGAACTTTCTTCAGAAGCTCCACCATATAATTCTGATATTGCAGAAGAATTGGAATATAAATTTAGCAGTTATGAACCAAACCTATTTAAAACACCACAAAGGAAATCTTATCATCAGTTGGCTTCAACTCCAGTACTATTTAAAGAGCAAGGCCTAATTCTACCACTGTCCCAATCTCCTTTAAAAGAACTAGATAAGGACAGGTTAGACTTAGGTAAGTAATATGATGTAGACTTGGGAAAAATATGAAGTGGGAATTATGACAAACCTGTACTAAGAATCCTCTGTCATTAACTGTGTCATACTGGTTAAATCAACCTCTGGCTTCACTTTCCCCACCTAAAATATGAAGATGATGAAAACAATATCTGATACGTTTGGATTAAGTAAAATAATGTTTCTTTTTCTTCCTCCTTTGATTAATATATCCTGCCTACTAAGTCATATCTTTCCTATACCAAAAGAAGCCCCCAAAACCTTAGGACTTGATATTAATTACACTAAACTATACTTCTGCAGGCTCTCACAGAGGACAGAGAAGATTATTTTTAACAATTTGCTATAAATCTCTTGATTGTATAGCAGTTTTTCTGACTTATGTGCCAGATAGTTTCAATCAATCAAATATTGGTCATTTAAATATTTATTACCTGCTTGATGTAAGTAACAGTCTCTCCCTTTGGAGTATTGTTCACTAATAAAGGGAATTAACAGTACACAGATAAATTATAACCTAAGGTTGAATGTGGTACATGGCACAAGTAAAGTACAAAAAATACAGTGAGAGTTAAAAAGAAAGCATACTATATTTCCCCATGTATAAGATGCACCCTTTTTTGAAAAATTTGGGGTCTAAAAACTGGGTGTGTCTTATACAGTGGTTGTGGCATTTCAAATGTCATAGATGGAACTGAGGAAGAGGCAATATATGAAGACAGTGGTTTGTCATCAGACACAGATGAGGACAAGCTAATGGATGGGAATTTTGACAGTGATGAGAGTTGTATGAATTTTATGATGAATAAAACTTGAGTTCAATAACTTTATGTAATACTATAGTTTCAAATTTTGGGCCCCATAATTAGGTGCGTCTTATACATGAGAGCATCTTATACATAGGGAAATACGGTCAATTGTATTGGGGGAATTAGGAAATAATTCATTTGAATTAAAATTTGAAGGTAGGTAAGATTCAGGAAATTGAAAATGGAACAGGGATAGTGTTCTAAGCAGAGGGAAAAGCATGAGGAAGAATATACAATTTAAGAGAATAGCAAGTAATTCAGATCCTTTGGAGCAGAGGTCCCCAAACTATGGCCTGCTGGCCAAATAGTGGCCACCTGAGACCATTTATCCGGCCCCTGCCGCACTTCCAGAAGGGGCACTTCTTTCATTGGTGGTCAGTGTATGAAGTACTGTATGTGGCGGCCTGAGGGACAGTGAACTGGCCCCCTGTGTAAAAAGTTTGGGGTTGGGGACCCCTGCTTTGTAGTGTTGAATCTGACAGGGACCAATAACAACTGAAGGCTATAAAGAGCAGATTAGAGGCAGGCATCAAAATGCCAGGCTAACGAAAGTGAATTTATTTAATTGGCTGTTAAGTAGAGGAATCACATGCAAATTTGGTCATTCTACTTCCTGCTTCAGACCTTGAATTACCTCCCTTTTGCCCTCATGATAAAATCCAGACTCCTTAATGTGATTACAAGGTCCTTTTTAAAATGGCCTTTGACCTCTAGAAAGTTAGTTTTGAAGGGCAGAAATCTAGATAAATATAGGCAGTCCCCAGGTTATGAATGAGATAGGTTCTGTAGGTTCTTAATTTGAATTTGTAAGTTGGGACAGGTAAGTTTACCTACTAAATGCAACTTAGATGTTTATCTTAACAGTATTTATTTTTACCTTTCTGTGCATATAAATACCTAAACATTTTCAAACCCACAGAAGCTGTCTTGTCCGTAACCCGGGGACTGCCTGTCCACTAGTGTGGTACATGTTACAACAAGAGCTTGTACACAGTACTGTGTTGTGGGCATAATGAAGAGAGAAGCCATGGGTCTTAATGTGGTCATCTGAACCAGTTGATGCTGAACCTACTAAAACTTGGAAGATACACCTAGAACCAGTGGTTTATTCTCAAAATGTAATCTGCTGGAAAGGTCTATTCTTAACCAGGGAAGGATAGGGATGAATTAATACAGTCATTTGACTCACTGCAGAGGACCTAACATTTTAAAGGTTATAATGAATAAATAATCACATTGACTGTAGACAGCATAATGAATAAATAATTACATTGACTGTAGACAGCACATTTTGCTTTTAATTAAGTATTGAAATGTAATACTTAAGCTGTTTTTGACCTACTTTGTCCTAATGTTTAATGTATTATTATTTTTTTAAAGATTTTATTTATTGATCTTAGAGAGAAAGGTGTAGTGAGTGGAGCGAGAAGCAGGAACCATAGTTGCTTCTCTTATGTGCCTTGACTAGGCAAGCCCAGGTTTTCAAACTGGCAACCTTAGCATTCCAGGTCAATGCTTTATCCACTACACCACCACAGGTCAGGCTAATGTATTATTTTTAAAAAAGAATTATCCCTGAAGTTCTTTGAAGAACTGGGCTTCTTAGCAGCCCCTCCTTTTGCATAAAATGCAAGTCATCTTACCATTACTCAACTTATTTATGAGGTTCTCAAGTTATTTGGGAAAGGCTTATTTTGAGATGCGCTTATTGTTGCCCGGTTCATTTTTTTCTTACTTTTATTCTTTACAGTTGGGTTTCTTTTTATTGTTGAGCCAATATTGATATTTTATTACTAACTAAAGTTCTTTGTGTATATTATAGTTTCTTTATACAGGTATGAATTTTTGATAAGTATATAATGCCATTCCAGTATCATGCAGAGTAGTATCACTGCCTTAAAATCCCGTGCTTCAGCTTGACTAGGTGGTGGCACAGTGGATAGAGCATCAGACTGGGATGCAGAGGACCCAGGTTCGAGACCCCAAGGTTGCCAGCTTGAGCATGGGTTGATCTGGTTTGAGCAAAGCTCACCAGCTTGAGCAAGGGGTTACTTGGTCTGTTGTAGCCCCACGTTCAAGGCACATATGATATGGCAATCAATGAACAACTAAAGTGCCACAACGAAAAATTGATGCTTCTCCTCTCTCTCTCTTCCTGTCTGTCTGTCCCAATCTGTCCCTCTCTCTGACTCTGTAAATAAAAAAATTTTTTTTTAAATCCAGTGCTTCGATTTACTGCCACTATCTCCCAATCCCCCTGAACCCCTGATTTTTTTTACTGTATATGGTTTTGCCTTTTCTAGAATATCATATACTTAACTGGAATCATACAGTATGTAACCCAGTGGTTCTTAACCTTTTTTGAGGTACCAAACCCACCAGTTTCATATGCCCTTCTTTAGTGATAAAATATGATTTTTTTTTCCAAATTCAAGACATAGGTACATGTTTTTTACTGGTGCACAAAATGAGCCGTGCATGAATGTCACCTTGCTCAAAGAACAAAACCAACAAAGTGCATGAACTCACAACAAATTACGGTATTACTTTATTCTGGCCTCCGCGGCAGAGGCTTCTCCGAACCCCTGAGACCAACTCATCGAACCCCTAGGCTTTGATAGAACCCAGGTTAAGCACCACTGATGTAACCTTTTCAGATTGGCTTCTTTCACTTAGCAATATAAGATTTATCTAGACCATGGCTGGTTTGCTCAGTGGTAGAGCATCAATCCAGTATGTGGGAGTTCTGGGTTTTGTTCCTGGTCAGGGCACATGAGAGAAGTGACCATTTGCTTTTCCCACCCTCCTCTTGTTTCTCTATCACTTCCCCTTCACAGCAACAGCTCAATTGATTCGAGCATGTGGGCTCCAGCCCTTGAGGATGGCTCTGTGGAACCTCTGTCTCAGGCACTAAACATAGCTAGGTTGTGAGCATCAGCCCCAGATGGCAGAGGATCAGCCCCAGACGGGTTACTGAAAGAATCCTGGTTGGGTGCATGCGAGAGTTTGTCTCTCTCCCCTCCTCTCACTTAAAAAAGATTTATCCATTTCATGGCCTGATGGATCATTTCTTTTTATCACTGAGTAATGCTCTGTTGTATGAATGTACCCTTGTGTTTACCCATTCACCAGATGCAGGACATTGTTTAAGTCACTTCTAAGTTCTGGCAGTTATAAATTCACATTTTTTGTGTGTGTGGACCTAAGTTTTTAACTCATTTGGGTATCTCCCAAGGATACCCAATGGATCCTATGTTAGAATTATAATTTAGTTAAATAAGAAAGTACAAAATGCCACCCATTGGCTGCACCATTTTGCATTCCCACCAGAAATGAATGAGAGCTCCTCTTGCTCCACATCCTCCCCAGCATTTGGTGTTATCTCTTTTGGGTTCTCATTATAATAGGTATGTACGTAGTGGTATCTAATTGTGTGGGGTTTTTTTTAAAGGTTTTTAATTTTTTTATTATTTTTATTAATTTTAATGGAGTGACACCAATAAATCAGGGTACATATGTACAACGAAAACATCTCCAGGTTATCTTATCATTCAATTATGTTGCATACCCATCACCCAAAGTCAAATTGTCCTGTCACCTTCTACCTGGTTTTCCCTGTGCCCTTCCCCTCCTCCCTATCCCATCCTCTCCTCCCTCCTCCCACCCCGTAACCACCACTCTCTTGTCCATGTCTCATAGTCTCACTTTTATGTCCCACCTATGTATGAAATCATGCTGTTCTCAGTTTTTTTCTGATTTACTTATTTCATTGCGTATACAGTTATCAAGGTTCATCCATTTTGTTGTAAATGATCCGATGTCATCATTTCTTATGGCTGAGTAGTATTCCATAGTATATATGTACCAAAGCTTTTTAATCCACTCGTCCTCTGATGGACACTTGGGCTGTTTCCAGATCTTTGCTATTGTGAATAATGCTGCCACGAACATAGGGGCGCATTTCTTCTTTTCGAATAGTGCTATGGTGTTCTTAGGGTATATTCCTATAAGTGGGATAGCTGGGTCAAAAGGCAATTTGATTTTTAATTTTTTGAAGAATCTCCATAGTGTTTTCCACAGTGGCTGAACCAGTCTGCATACCCACCAGCAGTGCAGGAGGGTACCCTTTTCTCCACATCCTCGCCAGCACTTACTCTGCGTTGTTTTGCTGATGAGCGCCATTCTGACTGGTGTGAGGTGATATTTCATTGTGGTTTTAATTTGCATTTCTCTAATGATTAGTGATCTTGACCATTTTTTCATCTGCCTATTGGCCATCTGTATGTCCTGTTTGGAGAAATTTCTATTCATTTCTTCTGCCCATTTTTTGATTGGATTGTTTGTCTTCCTGGTGTTGAGTTTTGTAAGTTCTTTATAAATTTTGGTTATTAACCCCTTATCAGACGTGCTGTTGAATATGTTCTCCCATTGTATGGTTTGTCTTTTTATTCTGTTCTTACTCTCTTTAGCTGTGCAAAAACTGTTTAGTTTGATATAGTCCCATTTGTTTATCTTGGTTTTTATTTCATTTGCCCATGGAGATAAATCGGCAAAATATTGCTGCTACAGATGTCAGAGATCTTGCTGCCTATGTTTTCTTCTAAGATGCTTATGATTTCACGGCTTACGTTTAAGTCTTTTATTCATTTTGAGTTTGTTTTTGTGAATTGTGTAAGTTGATGGTCTAGTTTCATTTTTTTGCAGGTAGATGTCCCATTTTCCCAACACTATTTGTTAAAGAGGCTGTCTTTACTCCATTGTATGTTCTGTCCTCCTTTGTCAAATATCAGTTGTCCATAAAGATGTGGTTTTATTTCTGGGTTCTCTGTTCTGTTCCATTGATCAATGTGCCTGTTCTTATGCCAGTACCAGGCTGTCTTGAGTATAATGGCCTTGTAGTAAACCTTGATATCCGGAAGAGTGATACCTCCTCCATAATTTTTTCCTTTTAGGATTGCTGAGGCTATTCGTGTTCTTTTTTGGTTCCGTATAAATTTTTGGAATATGTGTTCTATATCTTTGAAGTATATCATTGGTATTTTAATTGGTATTGCATTGAATTTATAAATTGCTTTGGGTAATATAGACATTTTAATGATGTTTATTCTTCCTAGCCATGAGCACGGTATATGCTTCCACTTATTTGTATATTCCTTGATTTCTTTTATCAATGTTTTATAATTTTCCGAGTATAAGTCCTTAACCTCCTTGGTTAAATTTACTCCTAGGTACTTTATTTTTTTGGCTGCAATAGTGAAGGGGATTGATTCCTTAATTTCTTTTGCTGACAGTTCATCGTTGGTATATAGAAATGCCTCTGATTTCTGAGTATTAATTTTATATCCTGCCACCTTGCTGAATTCATTTATCAGGTCCAGTAGTTTTTTGACTGAGACTTTAGGGTTTTCTATATACAATATCATATCATCGCAATAATGACAGTTTTACTTCTTCTTTTCCAAATGGATGCCTTTTATTTCTTTTTCTTGTCTGATTGCTGTAGCTAGGACTTCCAGAACTATGTTGAATAAAAGTGGTGAAAGGGGGCACCCCTGCCTGGTTCCTAATCTTAAGGGGATTGCTTTTAATTTTTGCCCATTTAGTATGATGTTTGCTGTGGGTTTGTCGTAGATGGCCTTTATCATGTTAAGGAATGTTCCCTGTATTCCCACTTTACTGAGAATTTTGAGCATGAATGGGTGCTGGATTTTATCAAATGCCTTTTCTGCATCTATTGAAATTATTATGTGATTTTTGTCCTTCCTTTTGTTTATGTGATGAATCATATTGATTTGCGAATATTGAACCAGCCTTGCCTCTCCAAAATAAATCCCACTTGATCACGGTGTATGATTTTTTTCATATATTGCTGGATCCTGTTGGCTAATATTTTGTTGAGAATTTTAGTGTCTAGATTCATCAGGGATATAGGCCTATAATTTTCTTTCTTTGTGTTGTCTTTGCCCGGTTTTGGGATCAGAATTACACTCGCCTCATAAAAGGAGTTTGGAAGTCTTCCTTTCTCTTGAATTTTTTGAAATAGCTTGAGGAGGATACGAGTTAGCTGTTCTTTGAATATTTGGTAGAATTCACTTGTGAAGCCATCAGGCCCAAGACTTTTTTGTTGGGAGTTTTTTGATAACTGTTTCTATCTCATTTGTTGTAATTGGTCTGTCTAGGTGTTCTGATTCTTCCAGATTGATTTTTGGAAGATTATATGATTCAGGAAATTTGTCCATTTCACCTAGGTTGTCTACTTTTTTGGCATAGAGTTCTTCATAGTATATTCTTACACTGCTTTGTATTTCTGTTGTGTCAGTTGTTATTTCTATACTGTCATTTCTAATTTTATTTATTTGGTCCTCTCACTTTTTTTCTTGGTGAGTCTAGTTAAAGGTTCATCAATCTTGTTTATCTTTTCAAAGAACCAGCTCCTGGTTTCATTGATCCTCTGTATTGTTTCCTTAGCCTCTATGTCATTTATTTCTGCTCTGATCTTTATTATTTCCTTTCTTCTATTGGTCCTAGGCTTTATTTGCTGTTGTTTTTCTAGTTCTTTTAGATGCAGGGTCAGGTTGCTTATTTGAGCTTTTTCTAGCTTCTTTTGGTATGCCTGTAGTGCAATGAACTTCTCTCTCAGTACTGCTATTGCTGTGTCCCATAAATTTTGAGTTGATGTATGCTCATTATTCGTTTCTATAAACATTTTTTATTTGATCTCATTGTTAATCCCTTCATTATTTAATATGCTATTTAGTTTTTAAGTGTTTGAGAATTTTTCAGTTTTTCTTTTGTGGTTAATATCTAGTTTTATGGCATTGTGATCAGAGAAAATGCTTGATATGATTTCAATCTTCTTAAATTTATTGAGACCATTTTTGTGTCCTAACATGTGGTCTATCCTAGAAAACGTACCATGAGCGCTTGAGAAGAATGTATATTCTACTGCTTTAGGGTGAAAAGTTCTGAATATATCTATTAAATCAAATTGATCTAGTGTATCCTTTAAGTCTGCTGTTTCTTTATTAATTTTCTTTCTTGAGGATCTATCCAGTGTTGTTATTGGGGTATTGAAATCCCCTACTATGATAGTATTGCTGTTAATCTCGCCCTTTATATCCATCAAAGTGTGCTCTATGTATGTTGGGGCTCCTACATTTGGTGCGTAGATATTTATAATAGTTATATCTTCCTGTTGAATTGTTCCCTTTATCATTATGTAGTGTCCTTCTTTATCTCTTACTACAGCGTTTGTTTTAAAGTCCATTTTGTCAGATATAAGTACTGCTACCCCGGCTTTTCTTTCATTTCCATTTGCATGAAATATTTTTTTCCATCCTTTTACCTTCAGTCTATGTGCATCTTTTGTTTTAAAGTGTGTCTCTTGTAGACAGCATATGTATGGGTCCTGTTTCTTTATCCACGCAGCTACCCTATGTCTTTTGATTGGATCATTTAATCCATTTACATTTAAAGTTATTATTGATATGTAGTTGTTTATTGCCTTTTATTCTTTAAAGCTGTATTCTTCTTTTGCTATATTCTTCTGTCCCTTTGAAGTGTTCACAACAGGCCCCTTAGTATCTCTTGTGGAATTGGTTTGGTTTTAATGAATTCCTTGAGGCTTTCTTTGTCTGGGAAGCTCTTTATTTCTTCTTGAATTTTAAACGTTAGCGTTGCTGGATAGAGTAGTCTTGGTTGTAGGTTCTTGTTCTGCATTACTTTGAATATATCTTGCCATTCCCTCTGGCCTCAAGTGTTTCTGTTGTGAAGTCGGATGTCATCCTTATGGGGGCTCCTTTATAGGTAATAGCCCTTTTTTCTCTAGCAGCTTTTAAATTTTTCTCTTTATTTCTTAGCTTTGGTATTTTAACTATGATGTGTCTTGGTGTAGATTTTTTTGGGTTTCTTTCTAATGAAGTTCTGTGTGCTTTTTGAACATGTGGAATGTTTCCCAGCCTTAATTTAGGGAAGTTTTCTGCTATGATTTGATTGAACAAAGTTTCTATTTCTTGTACTCTCTCCTCTTCTTCAGGAACCCCTATGATGCGAATGTTGTTTCTCTTCATGTTGTCACAGAGCTCCCTTAGAGTTTCCTCACATTTTTTTGAGTCTCTTTTCCTTTTTCTTCTCTGCTTCTGTTTCTTTGTTTATTCTGTCCTCTAACTCGCTGATTCGATCCTCAGCGTCATTCATCCTTCTTTTAATCCCTTCCATTGTGGTCTTCAGTTCTGATACTGTGTTTGTCATTTCTGTCTGATTCTTTTTTATTATTTCAATTTTGTTTTTTATACTTGTTATCTCTTTATTTAGGTGTTTATAGTGACTATCCATTGTTGCTCTAATTTCTTTGAACATCGTAACTATCATTGTAAATTCTGCTTCTGGTAATTTGGTTTCATCTGGTTCATTCAGGTCCTTCTCTGGGGATTTCTCTTGATTCATTTGGTTAGCATTCCTCTGCCTACCCATTTTGTCTGTGTTTAAGCAAGTTGTGGCCACTGGAGTCCAGTAGGTGTTGCCTTTGTGTTCTCTAGGTGTGGTCTTTCTGCAGGCCCGCCACCCCCTCTGCCGATGCCTATGGCGGATGGGTATGGGCGTTGCCAGCAACGGCCCACTGCAGCTGTTGCTGTGATTTCTGCCTCTCCTCCGTGGGAGGGGTTGTCACTCAAGCCACAAGCCTCAGCACCAAGGGTAGAGGTGAACACCTTTACTCAGCTGCGGACCCAGCCTGTTTCCGGGCTTCCGCCCAGCACCCGCGGTCAGAGCCTCCTCGCCACAGTTTTGTGGGTTGGACAGGGCTTCTGACGTGCTCTCAGCTGTGATCCTTTGCCCCTCCGGAGCTTTAGCCCCGCCCTCCAGGTTATGGCCCTCTTGTGCAGGGTCACAAACCAAGGTTTATTGGGCCAGGCGAGGCTGCTGGCATGCGCTCAGCTGCGAACTTCTGCTTGTCCCGGGCTCTACCCCGCCACCGTGTTCAGAGCCAACTCGCAAACGCAGGATGGCAAACCGTGGTTTTTCCGGCCGCTTGGGCCTGCTGGCGTGAGCTCAGCCGCGACCCTCTGTCCGTCCCTTGTCCTAACCCTGTCCCCGCGGTCAGGGCCGGCTTGCGCAGGGTCGCAGAGCAGATCTCTGCCCGTTCCTGTCCTCCTGCTTTTTTCCCCGCAGGTGGGGTTACAGATGGGCCCGCAGCTGCTGGACAGCTTTCGCGCGTCCCCTCCGCCCCTGCTGGGCTAGTCTGAGCTCACACTGGCTGGGCCTCCTCCTCCGCCAACAGAACTGTGTTTCAGCGTCCCCCCCGCACCCATCCCTCCAGCAACCCTCAGCAGAGTAGGAAGGGGCCACACAGTTCAGATCCTAACACTCCATACTGTAGACCTGGGAGCTCCCTCCATCTAAGCAGCTCTGCTCTAATTGCCGCGGGGGAGCTTGTTTGGCTTGTGTCCTGTCTCCCTTTGCTGGTATTGCTAGTTCCAGGGGAAATATTCGTTTTTGATTAGGGAAGTGACTTAGCCCAGGGCTTTGGGTGGCTGTCCCTCAGAGTGTTTGTCCCTGTGCCTTCAGTCCACACTCTCTTCCCGCTGCTCTGTTCCTCTCCTCTGTCCCCATTCCCCGGAGCCCTGGCTGCGTGGTTGTGAGAGAGGTTTTCTGCACTGTCCCTTTACAAAGAATCTTGGGTCTGAGAAAACTGTCTCTTTCTCACAAACAGTATCCTCACTTGTTTCACAGCTCAATACTGTCCAAACGCCTCTTCTAGACTCTGCGACTGCAGGCTCGGGCTTGGTTCCTGGGACCCAGGTCCCTCCCTCTCAGCCAAACTCTCCTCCCGCCACGCAGGTCTCTCCGGACTGCCGTTTGTTCCGAAGAGCTTGGCAGCCCTCTTCGTGTTTTTGCTATTCCTACCTGTCTCAATGTGGCTTCTGTGTTCCTTGGTTGAAGAGTCCACTTAGTTTAGTTCAAAGTTGATTTATCCAGATGATGGTTCTTAAAATTGAGTTATAATCCATTTTGGTTCTGGGAGTTGGAAGTTGGTACGTCTGCCTACTCCATTGCCATCTTGGTCCTAAAGTTTTTTTTCTAATCAGCATGTTTATAAAGTGAACAAGGGGAAGGTAAAATTCTACATTACAGGTTTAGATAGTTTTTAACATCTTTAAAAGTTTCATCAGAGAAGAAGGTTTGATATTTTGTTGAAGAGGGAATTTTAATTTACATGTACATTTGGCTTATTAGGGATTATATCTGTTCCGGTACTTAAGACATGAGAATAGAATGCAGTGTTTTGTGTATACTACTACAAATAGTTTTCCATTTGATCTATGCTTGCTTTATTAACTGTGATAACGGCTTATTTTCCGTAAAGAATTAGAAATTCAGTTAAAGCAGCCATTTTTTATTTATTTATTTTTAACAGGGACAGAGAGAGAGTCAGAGAAAGGGACAGATAGGGACAGACAGACAGGAACAGAGAGAGGTGAGAAGCATCAATCATTAGTTTTTCGTTGCCATTGTGACACCTTAGTTGTTAATTGATTGCTTTCTCACCTGTGCCTTGACTGCGGGCCTTCAGCAGACCAAAGCAACCCCTTGCTGGAGCCAGCGACCTTGGGTCCAAGCTGGCGAGCCTTCGCTCAAGCCAGATGGCCCTGCGTTCAAGCTGGCGAGCTCGGGGTCTCGAACCGGGGTCCTCCGCATTCCAGTCCTACGCTCTATCCACTGCGCCACCGCCTGGTCAGGCAAAAGCAGCTATTTTTAAAAGCAATTTTAAAGAATAATATCATGTGCCTCGAGTGCCTAGTTTGTGATACAAAAATAAGAATGTTGAAAAACTGTAGATTGGATTAGATAGAGCCACATACAGCTTTGGAAATGCCATCAGCATTATTGTCTGATAAAGTATATGTGTTCAACAGGAACAGCAGCAGTAGATGTGTTGCTGTCTACAACCCACTTTTCTGATCCTTGCTAATTCATTCATCTAATATTTGTGGAGTGACTTGAACATATCAGACAGTTATTGTGGTTGGTAAGGATCCATGATAAGTAATACAAGGTCTGTACCTCCAGGAACATATAGTCTTAACGGGAAATGAGAACAGTAATTGATAAACTCTGCAGGGAACATATAGTAGGAGCACTCACTTGGTCTCACCTTAGAGGCCACTAAATTTTCTGGAGGAGGTAGTTTCAAAATGGGAGCCTGAAAGAGGATGTTCCTAGTCAAGAGAAATAGAAACAGTTTTTACAAAAGCCTAGACTGAGAGATCATTCTTGCAGGATATGCAAGTAGTTGGGTGTGGCAGAAGGAGGGTGAAAAAATGTCATAGAAATCTTAATCTCATCAGATTGTGAAGGCATTGTACCAGGGAGTTTTGTTATGGAGTTTGAATTTGATCTTAAGAACAAGATCTTGAAAGGTTTTCAGCAGAAAAATATTGTCAGATTCAAGTACCTTGCTGGGTTTTCAGTAAATGTCTTTTCCTTTGCCCCTCTCTTCCATGATAGCATAATACTGTGTGTGGCTTAGTAATAGGACATCACATTCCACTTTGTCTTGCACTTGATGCACATTTCAAAATTTTTTCTACTGTTATATTCCGAACTCTTTGAAGTAAGGTGTATCTTGATTGTATTATCCAAAATGCCTTGTGTATTATATGCTTATAATATGGTTGTTGAAATGGGGGCAGAAATCCCTTTTTGGGAGGATGTGGCAAACTGAGAAGGCAGCTCAGGCTGAACTCCCCATATGTTCTCCTTCCGAGTTTAGATGCAAATTTTTTTTTTATATACTTCCAGAGAATGAAAATTCACAATGCAGAACGTATGTATCCTCACTGATTATTGTACTCTTTCAGGAAATAATTTTACCAATAGTAAGCATAAAAGTTGTTGCACAAAGAAGGCTAAAGTAGATCAAGCAAATGATACCAGCTCACCGCGAAATTCTTGTCTTAGTGAAAGGTATGATGAAGTTATTATATTAAAATATTTATATTAAACATTTTCGTACATATAATATTTGTTTTATAGAAATGTGTCTAATCCTAATATTTCACACTAATAATTTGGCTAGGAGCCTGGTAGAGGATCTTCTATTTTTAAATAATATTCCTTTAGATTGAGTTCTTTACTACAATAATCTGTACATTAGAAACATTTACTCTGTTTTCATTTCATAATGTTGAATTCACTGGTTTTCCTGTATACTCTGAAATTTTAAGGTAACTAAAATGCTAATGATAAAAAAAATGCCTTTGAACCATCAGTTTAAAATAAATTATTTGTGTATTTTGAATGACTAGAGAGAATATGGTGCTCTTATAGATTCACTTTACATAATTTTAAATTCAAAATATAATTTTTAGCAGCTGAAATTTATGAGTACTTTATACATTATTTTCAATGGGCATTTGAAATAATTTAGTGGTTATTTGTCTTCATGAAACATTTACTTTTTAAAAAGTAATATAAAATATTGCAAAGTAGTATGGTTCTATTAGTTGATATGACTGAGAGTCCTTTTTTTCAATAAGATTAGTACAGATTTTTTTGCCATTTCTATTGTCTCTTGAATAATGTGAAGGATTTGCTTTGTTTTGTTTTAGTCCTGGTGTTCTGCAATGTACCCATGTAACACCACAAAGAAAAATGTCAGGTATGATTAAAAACAAGGTTTTTTATTTTTTAAATATTCTAAATTATAATAAAAATAAAACAATAATATTTTTCTTTATTTCACACACAGTGGCATGTGAAAGTTCATTTCATACACCGAAACTTATGAAGGTAAATGTTCTGTCCAGTTTATTTTTGTTATGCAGTAATTGAGAATTTCTCAACAGTGTCATATCTTTGCTGAGATTTACAAATGTGTACCTACAAGCTTACATATGCATTCAGTAAATGATAAAAATTAAGTGAATGAAAAAATATTCTTTTATTTTTTTATTGTTTTATTCAGTGAAAGGAAGGAGGAAGAGACAGACTCCCGCATGCACCCTGACCGGGATCCACATGGCAAGGCCACTAGGGGGCGAGGCTCTGCCCTTCTGGAGTGTTGCTCCATTGCTCAGCAACCAAGCTCTTCTTAGAGCCTGTGACAGAGGCCACGGAGCTATCCTCAGTGCCTGGGGCAAACTTGCTCCAGTTGAGCTATGGCTGCAGGAGGGGAAGAAAGAGAGAGAGGGAGAGAAGCAGATGGGTGCCTCTCCTGTGCCCTGACCAGGAATTGAACCTGGGAAATCACACTCAGGCCAATGGTCATATTCTTAAAAAATATTCATCTATATCTTTCTATGAAATAAACTGTTTTCTTCATTTCCAGAGTCAGACATGGGAACATATTTCTGAAAGTCTAGGAGCTGAGGTGGATCATGATATGTCTTGGACAAGTTCTTTAGCCACACCACCAACACTTAGTGCGACTGTGCTCTTAGGTAATACCATTAAATGTTTTTTATAAGAGGTAAATGATGTTGATAAATTACCATCTCTGCTTTCTCCTAAAAATAAAATAGGAAAAGGTAATTAAATAGTAAATGGATTAGATAATTCTGTCTTTGATTAGTGTATGAGTTCAAAATAGTTTTATTTTATTTAGTGCAGACTGGTATAAATCAGGAGTACAATAGGCGGTATTTTAAGGAATCAGATTAATTTATATGCAAACCAGGATTTTCCATTTTGATTCCTCTTTAGCTGGAAATTTAGCTTTGCTCTGTTGTTGCTCAGATGCAATAATACAGGTAAAAGCATGTGGAAAATTAAAAAGTGTTTAACATGTGACATGACTTTAGACTGTATTATTTAAGTAAAGTAAATGCTAAAGTCTTCAAGTGTTAACTTTCAAGTCTTGACCCCATGGCGTCATCTGATTCTCCAGGTCTTAAAAGTACACAGTATTACCTTAGCCTTAGGATCCCCCAACCATGATTTCTTAACACCCTGTGAATGGTACTAAGGAAGTGAGTATAGCTTATTCAATATGTTGATTGACCTTTCTAAATACTGTACTTAGGTCAGTTCATTTTGTTTCACATATGTCTTCTGTGTCTGACTGAAAAATATATAAGTTTTTACCTTAACTTTGGTGTGATATACAATGTGATATAGGTAATTTGAATTTTTTTACAGTTAGAGATGAAGAATCACCTGCGGCTTTACTTCCTAATGACACTACTACTGTAAGTAAATACTACAAACTGATTATCCTGTTGTAGTTGCTTATAATTTTTAGGATGCCTTGAAAAATTATTCTTTTTATTTTTAATTTATGATTAATCTAAGCCTTTGAGAAAGTCTCTAAACCTGTTTCCATGTGTGCTTCCCTGAGGCCCTGTACACTGCTGTCTCTGAATAAGAGGAAGTTGAATTTATGAGTAATGAGAGTTTCTATAGTAGTAATTTTAAAATATAACTTTTGTAGATTTTGAAAAGCTATTTTTCTGACTATGACAAGAGTCTGAAGAAAAATAATAGGTTTATTCCTTCCGGGCCAGACAATGAAATCAAAAAGCAAAGAGAAGCTAAAAGTCATGGTAAGTCTTTATGGTTATTTGAATGACTGTTTTTAATTGACATCATTGAAGTTTTACTCCCCTTAAAGAGAAAACACATTGCTTCCCTTTTCTTGATGACTGAAGGTATTAAGGGTAGAAAATTTGGTCTAGATAAAACTGTTAAAGCATCATGCTAAAACAAGACTATTCAAGGTGCTATTGTGATACACAAAAACAAAATAAGACCCATTACTCAAAACTTACAGAGATGATAAATAATATTTATTAATAACAAAAATGCAAAGATCTTCTTTTCTAATTAGAGAGTAAATATGGTTGCAGATATATCAAATATTACCAATTCAGGTATTGGAATGTTGCATTTCTCTTAGTATGTACATATATCTGTATAAATGTATAGGATTGGATATCTGCATGTGTATGTATGAAGTTAGATGTTATTCTTAGTTGTTGTAGGGCCACAAAACTAATTTGGAGCATCTGATAATATTAAACTGTGTCTATATAGGTGAATTTTAGTTGTGTAAAGCTGGTAAAGAAAGGTTATTGGTGATCAGAGTATGAGTAAGGGCTTTTAGTTCCTTGGAATCTGTCTTTATCAGAAAAAAAGGAGAAGGGTGGGAACCCCCTAAAAAATAGTGAATACTCAGGATAACCCTTTACAGATTCAGTTACATGTTATTTAGTATATAGTATTTTTATGAAAACGGTTGTGAGAGTTGTGTAAATTATATGGTTATATTATAAAATGTTATTAATACGCTTCTGTTTTAAATTTCAACAGCATTGGGGAATTCATTTGGTAAAGTAAGTAGTTGCCAAGACCATTTTGGAAAGTCAGGGTCAAATATCCCAGAAGATGAAGTACATGAAAATTTTGGAGATATTTCTGAAGAAGATAGTTTTTCATTACGTGTTTCTAAATGTAATAAAAAAGTAAATCTACAAAAAATAAAAACAGGCAAGACTAGGAAAAATATTTTCAATGAAGCAAATATTGATGGATGTGAAGATGTTAAAAAACAAATGAAAGAAAATAAACATTCATTTGTATCTGAAACGGAACCAAATGACAGTGGTCCATTAGGTTCAAAAATAATGGGTCAGATGCCCTTTGGGAAAGGAAGTGACAAAATATCTGAAGAAGCTGTACAGTTCCCAGCCTTTGAATGGTCTCATCTAACACTCTCAGGTCTAAATGGAACCCAGATGGGAAGAAGACCCATACTGCATATTTCTTCTTGTAACCAAAATAATTCTGAAAAAGACCTTATAGGCACAGAGAAAGAATGTACTAACTTGACTACTTTAGAAAATTCTTCACATATTTCAAGTGTACTAAAGACAGAGAAGATACTAAAGGAGGAAATAGTGGTGAATAAGAGAGATGAAGGACAGTGTATTGGATCATATAAAGATTCCACTCCTGTAGTAAAGCACACAGTAGCTGAAACTTCCCTAGTAGCTTCTCCTCTTCGGGGTATCAAAAAGTCTCTATTCAGCATAAGAGAATCACCTGAAGAGGCACCCATTGCAGTTTTCTCAAATAATATGACTGATCTAAACTTTAAAGAACCTGAAGCCTGTCAAAGTCAACTGGATATTGGTACTATTTTCCCCCAGAAAGAGAGTTCTGTATGTGAAAATTCAGTTGATAAAGGAAGTTGGCCAGTCACTATCAAACATACTTCTGTAGCTTTAAAGAATACAGGTTTAATATCTACTTTGAGAAAGAAAACTAGGAAGTTTGTTTATAGTATAAATGATGAAACATCTTATCAAGGTCTAAAAATACAGAAAAGTCAAGAATCAGGACTAGCTAACTATTCTGCCCAAGTTGAAGCAAACACTTTCGAAGTACTTTCTACAGTTACAAATGCTGATTCAGGTACTTTTTAGTGTGTGAGAAGTGTGTTACATGGCTGGTGACAGTTACATGGATGGTGACAAGTTCTCTGATTTGAATATATGAATCTCTTTAGTCTTTTAAAAAAGTATACTGCCTGCTCTCCTTCTGTAGTTTTTTGGTTTTTTAAAATCTCTGTATCTTGTACAGTTGCCCCTTGAACAACATAGAGGTTAGGGGTGCCAATCCCTGTGCAGTCAGAAATTTGAGTATAACTTTTGACTTCCCCAAAACTCAGTAATCCTTGGGTATCAGTGGGGAGCTGGTTTCAGGATACCAAAATCCTCATATAGTAATGAAAACAATGCATGCAGTCATCCCTCTGCATCTGTGGATTACCAGCCACAGATAGAAAATACTATTTTCCATCCATGGTTTGTTATTCCTGCATATGCAAAACCCAGGTATACCAAGTACCAACTCAGTTGTTTTTTTTTTTAAGTTATTGAAAGAGAGAGAGTGATACAGACTCCTGCATGCACCCTGGCTGGGATCCACCCAGCAACCCCTGTCTGGAGCTGATGCTGTAATCAACTGAGCTATCCTCAGTGCCTGTGGCAGAAACTCAAACCAATCAAGCCACTGGCTGTGGGAGGGGGAAAGGGAGAGAAAGGGGAGCGGAGGGAAAGTGAAGCAGATGGTTGCTTCTTTTGTGTGCCCCACCAGGAATTGAACCTGGGACATTGGCATGCTGGGCTGATATACTATCCACTGAGCCAAGTTGTTAGGGCCCTGTTTCTTTTTTTTAAAATTAATTAATTAATTTTGTGGCAGACACAGAGTCAGAGAGAGGGACAGACAGACAGGAAGGGAGAGAGATGAGAAGCACCAATTCATTGTGGAACCTTAGTTGTTCATTGATTGTTTTCTTATGTATGCCTTGACCGGGAGCTACAGCAGACTGAGTGACCCCTTGCTCAAGCCAGCAACCTTGGGCTCAAGCTGGTGAGCCTTGCTCAAACCAGATGAGCCTGTGCTCAAGCTGACAACCTCGGGGTTTTGAGCTTAGGTTCTCCGCATCCCAGTCTGACGCTCCATCCACTGCGCCACCACCCGGTCAGGCCTGACTGAATTTTTATTGAAAAAAATCTGCATATAAGTGGACTTGCTCCATTCAAACCCATGTTGTTCAAGGGTCAACTGTATTCAATATCAGATAGTGTCAACATGTTATTGTTTAGGCCTTTGGTGACCAATATTCAAAACCATTTCATAATACTTAATATCAGTTTGTATGGTATGTCTATGATCATCACTGTTGGAACAGAACATGTGATTTATAAGCATTAAGAGATTGACAACATAATTACTGCTTTAATTTCCAGTGTTTATTATATGCAAATTGGGAAATTATGTAAATGTGCTATTTACTGTGTTTTCACTAAAGCAAGTGAAAAACAGGTAATTACTAGCTAAGTTTAGTGTAAGCCAGTTCTAAAATGAAATAGTGATTTTCATTGTTGTTACATAATTTTCTTAAATATTTAGAGATTGCTGGGAGTTATTACCATATCTCTGCAATTAGACTATGGATAGTTAAATTTGTTTTTTATTCATTTCATAAGTAGCTAAACTCTGTGTTTAAGGGTAATTTTAATTCCCTTTGAGAAAATTTTATCTCAGCAAAAATAGGTTTGGTGGACCTGGAGTACAGAGGAATTGCTGGTGATTTGGGTTAATTTTCAGAAAAAAAAGTATTTAATGCTGTATATATTAGAGTTAAAACCAATAAAACAGTTAATATGTAGTAGTGGTCACTGATGAAGGAAAATGAGATTAATAATTTTGACTTGTTAATAGGAAATTCAGAGAGCCTTTAAAATTAACTGAACAGAGAAATTTAACTCATTTGCCTTCATAATTGAGATTATGCCATCTTTCAGGCCATTCATATGTAGAACTTAGTTTTAGAAATTGGCTTTTTATGTATTCTATCAATATGAGATACTGAATTAACTGAAGGAAAAGGTTACTTTTCAAATTTCTGGGTTTTGCCCTGCTTTTCCATCTTCTGTTGCACCAATATTAATGAATATTTTACAATTTTATTTTCCAATAAGGTTACTTTGAATTTTATTCATGATAGCTACCTGCTTTTTGGAATATGTCCTAATTGTGATATTATAGAAAGAATACTAAGTCCTATTTATCTTTAGTTAGAAAATGTAATAACTTCAAAATGTAGAATATTTAATATTCTTTCTATTTTAAGCCTGATACTCACTTCTTGCTTTTCATGTAATTCTTGTTATAGATAATTACCTTTTAACTTTGCAAAAAATATTTAAAGAATGTGATTGATAGTACTTTAATTTTATTTTTTCATTTTGTCTTTTATGCATAGGTTTATTGCAGTCTTCTTTGGACAAAAACTGTTTACTGAAAGATTCTGAAGAACCAACTTTGTCTTTAACCAGCTCTTTTGGGACAAATCTGAGGAAATGTACTAATAATGAAAGCAGTTCTTCTAATAATAAAATAATATCTCAGGATCTTGATTATAACGAAGCAAAAACTAATAAAGAAAAACTACAGTCATTTATAACCACAGAAACTGATTGTCTATCATGTTTGCAGGAAAAATATTGTGAAGAAGATTCAGAAAACAAAAGAGTTTCAGACATAAAAGAAAAGGTCTTTCCTGCAGAGTGTCATTCTGCAATGCCACATTCAGAAATGAAGCGTAATGGTGTTCACTTTCAATCCCAAGAAAGCATTTCATGTGACCTTCATAATACCAGCATTTTAACTCCTGGCTCCAAGGATCCTCCATTAAACTTGGTTGTGATTTCTAGAGGAAAAGAATCATATAAAACATCAGAGAAAGTAAAATGTAAGAATTGGGAAGCTGGTTTTGATTTAACCAAAAATATTTCCATGGAAAAGAATCAAGAAATACATGTTTTAAATGAAAATTCTAAAAAAGCTGAGCTCTTGTCACCTGAAAAGTATCTAACAGTAGCATCTCCTTCTACGAAGGTACAATTCAACAAAAATCCAAATCTCACAGAAATCCAAAAACACCAAGAAAAGACTACTTCAGTTTCAAAAATAGCTGTCAAGTCAAACTCTGAAGAACTTTTCCAAGACAATGGGAATGATTTTGTCTTTGAAATCACTAATGAATGGACTATTTCTCATTTAGAAAATATTGAGGAACTTCAAGAGGCAGACCTCAGTTGTGTTAGAGATCCTATTCTCAAGAACTCTAGCATGGTAGTAGATACAGGCAGAGATGACAAACAAGCAGCCAAAGTGTCAAGTACAAAAGATTTTGATTCATCAAATATAGTTCATGATATTACAAAGAACAGAAAGAATGAAACACACCTAATGACTCCAAGTGAAGATTCAATGTCAGACATGTCCTTAGATATAGATAAAAAATCAAACCAAAATAATGATTACATGAACAAATGGATAGAACTCTCAGATCCCCTTTCAAATCACAGTTTTGAAAATGGCTTCAGAACAGCTTCTAATAAAGAGGTAAAACTCTCTGAACACAACATTAAGAAAAGTAAAGTGTTCTTCAAAGATATTGAAGAACATTTTTCTACTAGTTTAGCTTGCATTAAAATGATAAATACCTCATCATTAGAAAATCAAAAGAAACTAAGTAAACCTCAGACACTTGATTCACCATCAACTGATACTGTATCCGGGTGTATGCAGAGTAGTGCATTTGCTTCTGACAATGAAAATAGTCACATGACTCCTCCAACTCTGTCTTTGAAGGAAGATTTTAATTCTAACCATAACTTAACACCTAGCCAAAAGGCAGAAATTACAGAACTTTCTACTATATTGGAAGAATCAGGAAGTCAGTTTGAATTTACACAGTTTAAGAAAACAAGTCACATGATACAGAATAATCCACTTGAAATGCCTGAAAACCAAATTCCTGTCTTGCATGCCCCTTCTGGGGATTGGAAAGATGTTGATCCTCCTCCTACAACTAACGCCCTGTCTATCAGTGAGGTGAATAGCAACAGGAAGTTTGAAGGTAGGCAGAAGTTTGCTTGCTTATTGGAAAGCAACTATAACAGAAGTGCTTTGGGGTATTTAACAGATAAAAATAAAGTGGAGTTTGTAGGCTTTTATTCTGCTCGTGGCACAAAACTGAATGTTTCTAGTCAGGCCCTGCAAAAAGCTGTTAGACTCTTCTGTGACATTGAGACTGTTAATGAGGAAACTTCTGCAGAAGTTGATCCAAGAAGTTTCTCTTCAAATAAATGTAATGATTCTGCTGTTTCTGTGTTTAAGATGGAGAATTTTAAAAGAGGTAAAAACTTTAATGAAAAAAATAAATGCCAACCAATACAACAAAATAATACTGAGATGACTGCTGGAATTTTTGTTGAAGAAAATACTGAAGATCAGAAGAAAACCACAGAAAATGAAGATAACAAATGTACTGGTGCTGGTAGACATATTTATAATTTAGAATCTGATGACAATGATTCAAGTAAAAATGATACAGTTTGTGTTCATAAAGATGAAAATATCTTGCCATGTATTGGTCAGCACAACACAGATCTAAAATCATCTAGCCAGTTTATAAAGGGGGGAAACACTCAAGTCAAAGAAGCTGTATCAGATTTACCTTGTTTGAGAGTTGTAAAAGCAGAGGAAACATTTCATGTTCCTATGTCAAACGAACAGTTAACTGCTAGTAGAATGGGGCAAAACATGAAAGATTTAGACGTTTTTGATGTATCCTTTAAGACTGCAAGTGGTAAAAATATCATAATCTCAAAAGGTTCATTAAATAAATCTGTAAATTTCTTTGATCAAGAATGTGCAGAAATGAATAACTTTTCAGATGCCTTGAATTCTGAATTACTTTCTGGAATAAGTGTCAACAAAATAGATATTTCAAGTTATGAGGAATCAAATATGGTCAAAGACAAAACATTAAAACAAATAGACTCAGTTAGTATTGAAAATCGATTACTGACTCTCCAACCAAGGCCAGAATGTGAAATCAAAAAGATCAAAGAAACTACCATGTTGGGTTTTCATACAGCTAGTGGGAGAAAGGTAAAAATTCTAAAGGAATCTCTAGACAGGGTAAAAAATCTTTTTGATGAAAAAAAGCAAGACAAAAATTGTGAAACCACTAATTTTAGCCATCAAGGGACAAAGACACAAAAAGACAGAGAGGAGTATAAAGAAGGGCTTGAATTGGCATGTGAGGCCATTGAAATTACAACTACTCCAAAGTATGAAGAAATGCAGAATTCTCTGAAGGAGAAAAAACTAGTTTCTAATGAGTTTGCCACGCTATCCAGTGATAATTTATATAGACAAACTGAAAATTTCAAAATACTGAATAGTATCACTCTGGAAATTGGAAACATAGAAAAAGAAACATCAAAAGGTCCTACAACTTGTTGCAAAAATCTGTCCATTTGCTCAGCCATTGGAAATTCTGCTGTAGCATTTTACACAGGACATGGTAGAAAAGTTTCTGTGAGTCAGGCTTCATTACTTGAAGCAAAAAAATGGCTTAGAGAAGGGGAGTTAGATGACCAATCAGAAAAAGTAAATGCTGCCAAAGTTATATGTTTAAATGACTATCCTGAGGATTATGTAGAAAATCCTTTATGTGGTAATCACTCAAACAGTATCATAACTGAAAATGACAAAAATCATCTCTCTGAAAAACAAGGTGCAGCTTATTTAAGTAACAGGTGCATGTCTAATAGCTATTTAGACCTCTCTGATTTTTGTTATTCTAATGAGATACATAATAAATCAGAATCTGATTCAAAAAATAAAGTGGATAATTCTGGTATTGAGCCAATAGTGAAGAATGTCAAAGATAGAAAAAACACTAGTTTTTCTGAAGTAACAGCTACCATAAAAGAAGCAAATGCAAACAGACAAACTGTAAATGAAGATAGTTGTTTTCAGAAATTTATGACTACCTCTTCATTATACAAAAATAAAACCACAGCCACTGAAGTGACCATATCTGATTCAAATAATTTTGAGGTAGGTCCTCGTACATTCCATGCAGCAAGTGGTCAAATGGTCTTTGTTTCACATGGAACAAAAGAGAGAGAGAGATTTGCAGATAACCGCACTAAGGTCATTAGGGTAAACACTGAGAGTCAGTCAGGCACTGGCCACACACCAACTGTGGCAGGTTATCGTGAGGTAGCGAGTGATTTAGAGGATTTCATTTTCCCTAACTATCTGGATAGTGAAGAGCATAGCATGCATTCATGTAAGGTTTTTGCTGACATTCAGAGTGAACAAATTTTACAACATAGCCAAAGTATGTCTGGTTCAGAGACAGTTTCTGAAATGTTGCCTTATCAGAATAATTTGAAAGCTTCTGAAACATGTAAATTTAATATGGACTCTTCTAATGCTTATGGGATTTTTAGCCCTGCAAGTAGGAAATGTGTACAAGTGTCAGATGCCACCACACAGAAGACCAGATGCATATTTTCTAAGCTAGAAGAGAGTGCTGAGCAGCTCTTTTCTAAAGGATCCTTTGAACCTAATGAAGAACATTCAGACAAGGTCACAAAAGAAGATGCTATGATACACACCTCCCGAAATTTACCATCTGCTTTCTCTGGATTTAGTACAGCAAGTGGAAAACAGGTTCAAGTTTCTGAAAGTGCCTTAAACAAAGTTAAGGGGATGTTAGAGGTCTTTGACTCAGTCAAAACTGATTATGGTCTTCTGCATTCACCTACATCTGAACAAGATGTGTCAAAATTACTTCCTCCCTCCTGTATTAATAAGAGAACCCCAGAACACTCTTCAAACTGCAAAATGGAAAAAGCCTGCAATAAAGAATTTAAATTATCAAATAACTGTAACATTGGAAGTGGTTCTTCGGAAAATACTCACTCTTTTGAAGTTTCTCTGTGTCCTCAGTTTAAGCAGGATAAACAACCATTGTTATTAGGAAGGAAAGCATTGCTTGTTGAGAACAGTCATCTTTTGGGAGAAGAAGAAGCTTTGCCTAAAAATATGAAAATGGGAATTGGAAAACCTGAAACTTTTCCTAATCTTTCTATGACAACAAATACAGAAGTTTGTTCGACTTACTCCAAAGATTCAGAAAACTATTTTGAAATGGAAGCAATGGAGATTGCCAAAGCTTTCATGGAAGATGGTGAGCTGACAGATTCTGAACTAAATTGTCCTAAACACTTTCTTCTTACCTGCCAAAACGAGGAAATGGCTTTGTTAAATTCAAGAATTGAAAAAAGAAGAGGAGATGCTCTTGTCTTCATTGGTAAGTATCTGTTATAATCTTGTTATAATCTTAGTAAAGTCTTGCATGGACATCTTATTAAATATTACAAATTCATTCCTTTTAATAAAGCATTGAAAAACAAAGCACCTGCTACCACATATTACCAGTATTACATGGAAATGCATAACTAGAATTATGGTTTAATTTTACTCTCAACCTTTGTAGAACTTTTAAATAAGAAGTATTACTTTTATTAATATTTAATGTAACTTTGGTTATTTAAAAATATTTTCTTTTACTCTAATTAATTTATAAAATAAATTCCTTCTTGAATTTAATACAAATAAACTCTAAAAAGTTTATTTGAAAAAAATTTTCAAATTTTCTTATTGCCAGTAGACGTAGAATTACATTCAGTGCTATTTTATTAAAAAGTAGCTTATCTGTGGTATCTTGTAATATCTGTTTATCCCTAGCCCCAATTAAATAGTGGTATTTTAAATGGTTAAAAATAATAGAAATTAAATTGATATTGAAAAATGGATATTATTCTTCAAAATAGACTGGTCACTGTTTAAATTGTAATTACACATTTTTTGCTGAACACATTGTAAGAATCAGTACCTTTAAAAAGGATTACAGACTTTATTGTTTATATTTTTATTGAATTTATAAGGGTCACACTAGTTAACATAATTATACAGATTTCAGGTGCACAGTTCTACAACACATCTCTGTGCACTGTATTGTATGTTCACCTCCCACCAACTCAAGTCTTTGTCCATCACCATTTATGCCCCATACCCTCCTCTACCCATCCCCCCCAACCAGCAATCCCCATACTGTTGCATGTGTCTGTGAAGGGTTTTTTGGTCCCTTTTTGCTCTTCGCCTTCACATCTCTTGCCCAACCCACCCCTCTCCACACTTCCCCCTATAGTTGGCAGCCTGTTCTTTATGTATGAGTTTGTCTTGTTCATTTTGTTCATTAGATTCCACATATGAGTGAAATCATATAGTATTTTTCTTTCTCTGACTGGCTTATTCCACTTAGCTAAATGATCTTCAGGTCTATCCATACTGTTGCAGAAGTTGAGATTTCCTTTTTTTTTATGTCCACATAGTATTCCATTGTGTAAATGTACTACAACTTTTTTTATGCATTTATCTACTGATGGGCACTTGGGCTGTTTTCCAGATCTTGACTACTGTAAATAATGCAGCAATGAATATAGTGGTGTATATATTCTTTCGAGTTAGTGTTTTGGGCTTTCTAGGGTATATTCCCAGAAGTGGGATAACTGGGTCCAAAGACACTTTTATTTTTAATTTTTGGAGAAAACTCCATACTGCTTTCCACAGTGGTTATACCAATCTGCATTCCCACCAACAATACACAAGGATCCCTTTCTCCCCATACCCTTGCCAATGCTTGTTTGTGGATTTATTGATGAGAGCCATTGAGACAGGTGTGAGGTGATATCTCATTGTGGTTTTCATTTGTATTTTTCTGATGATTAGTGACATTATTTGCTTTATGGGAATTTCTTTTTAGGAGAACCCCCAATCAAAAGAAACTTGTTAGATGAATTTGACAGGATAATGGAACATCAAGGAAAATCCTTAAAGGCTTTGAAAAGCACCCCAGATGGTAATTTGCTTTTTATCCATATTTTTCTCCTATATGAATAACCATAATATTCTTATAGAGTTATTTTTTTCAGCTCTTTTGGTCAAGACATTGCAGTTTAGTTTGTTAAATTTATATGTTGCCTTATTTATGTGATATTTTCCTTCATAATAACCTGGTATAATGCAGAGGTTCCCCCCAATTGGGAAATGTACAATGATTGTAAAATAAAGATTTTTAAAATTAAAAAGCTATAAAAATTTAGTTAAGAACTTAGTTTAAAATTTTAAAACCTAGGTTCTAGAATTTGGTCAAGCTTTTGACCCTCACCATTCCACCAAAATCACTTTCCCTAAATCACGTGGTGATCTCTCTGTTGGCAAATCCAGCAGGTATTTGTGTGCTCATTTGACTCCATCTTTCAACCATATTTGAAATAGTTGATCGCTTCCTTTTTTTTAAATATTTTTCTTTTTATTTTTAAGATTTTATTTATTGATTTTTTTTTTATAAGTGAGAAAGTGAAAGGGACAGGGACAGAAAAGGACAGATAGAGAGGAAGGGAAAAGATGAGAAGCATTAATTCTGCATTGTAGCATCTTAGTTGTTCATTGATTGCTTTCTCATACATGCCTTGCTTGACCAGGGGGCTCCAGCCAAGCCAGTGACCCCTCGCTCAAGGCAATGACCTTGGACTCATGCCAGTGACCTTTGGGCTCATGTTTGTGATCCCACACTCAAGCTGAATGGACCTGTGCTCAACTGTGCTCAAGCTGGTTACGTCAGGGTTTTGAACCTGGGTCCTCAGCATCCCAGGGCAATGCTTTATCCACTGTGCCACCACCTGATCAGGCTAGTTGATCACTTCTGAGACCACCACACTCTTGGTTTCCTTCTTACATGACCACTCTTCACTTGTCTTTGTTGGTTTTTCCCTATTTTCTTTTTTTTATTAATTAATTAATTTATTTTTATTTTAATGGGGTGACATTGATAAATCAGGGCACATATGTTCAGAGAAAATATTTCCAGGTTATTTTGACATTTGATTATATTGCATACCCATCACCCAAAGTCAAATTGTCCTCCGTCACCTTCTATCTGGTTTTATTTGTACCCCTCCCCGCTCTCTGCCCCCTCTCTTACCTCCCCCTCCCCTCTGGTAGCCAGTACACTCTTGTCCATGTCTCTGAGTCTCATTTTTATGTCCGATCTACGTATGCACTATATAGTCCTTAGTTTTTTCTGATTTACTTATTTCACTCAGTATAATGTTATCAAGGTTCACCCATGTTGTTACAAATGATCCAATGTCATCATTTCTTATGGCTGAGTAGTATTCCATAGTATATATGTACCAAAGCTTTTTAATCCATTCATTCTCTGACAGACACTTGGGCTGTTTCCAGATCTTCACTATTGTGAACAATGCTGCCACGAACATGGAGCACATTTCTTCTTTTCGAACAGTGCTATGGTATTCTTAGGGTATATTCCTAAAAGTGGGATAGCTGGGTCCAAAGGCAGTTAGATTTTTAATTTTTTGAGGAATCTCCATACTATTTTCCACAGTGGCTGCACCAGTCTGCATTCCCACCAGCAGTGCAGGAGGATTCCCATTCTCCACATTCTCGCCAGCACTTATTCAGCGTTGTTTTGCTGATGAGTGCCATTCTGACTGGTGTGAGGTGATATGTCATTGTGGTTTTAATTTGCATTTCTCTAATGATTAGTGATGTTGAGCATTTTTTCATATGCCTATTGGCCATCTGTATGTCCTCTTTGGAGAAGTGTCTATTCATTTCTTTTGCCCATTTTTTGATTGGATTGTTTGTCTTACTGGTGTTGAGTTTTATGAGTTCTTTATAAATTTTGGTTATTAACCCCTTATCTGACATATTGTCGAATATGTTCTCCCATTGTTTGGTTTGTCTTCTTATTCTGTTCTTATTTGTCTTTTTATTCTGTCTTTAGCTGTGCAAAAACTTTTTAGTTTGATATAGTCCCATTTGTTTATCCTGCCTTTTATTTCATTTGCCCTTGGAGATAAATCGGCAAATATATTGCTGCAACAGATGTCGGAGAGCTTACTGCCTATGTTTACTTCTAAGATGCTTATGGTTTCATGACTTACATTTATGTCCTTTATCCATTTCGAGTTTGTTTTTGTGAATGGTGTAAGTTAATGGTGTAGTTTCATTTTTTTGCAGGTAGATGTCCAATTTTCCCAACACCATTTGTTAAAAAGGCTGCCTTTACTCCATTGTATGCTCTTTCCTCCTCTGTCAAATATCAGTTGTCCAGACCTGTGGTGGCACAGTGGATAAAGTGTTGACCTGGGAACACTGAGGTCGCCAGTTCAAAACCCTGCCCTGGTCTGGTCAAGGCACATATGGGAGTTGATGCTTCTAGCTCCTCCCCCCTTTCTCTCTCTCTCTCTCTCTCTCTCTCTCTCTCTCTCTCTCTCTCTCTCTCTCTGTGTCTCCTCTCTAAAATGAATAAAAATAAAAATAAAAATAAATATCAGTTGTCCATAAGGTGTGGGTATATTTCTGGGTTCTCTGTTCTGTTCCATTGATCTATGTGCCTGTTCTTATGCCAGTACCCGGCTGTCTTGAGTATAATGGCCTTGTAGTATAACTTGATATCCGGAAGAGTGATACCTCCTGCTTTATTTTTTCTTTTTAAGATTGCTGAGGCTATTTGTGTTCTTTTTTGGTTCCGTATAAATTTTTGGAATATGTGTTCTATAACTTTGAAGTATGTCATTGGTATTTTAATGGGTATTGCATTGAATTTATAAATTGTTTTGGGTAATATAGACATTTTAATGATGTTTATTCTTCCTAGCCATGAGCACGGTATATGCTTCCACTTGTTTGTATCTTCCTTGATTTCTTTTATTAATGTTTTATAATTTTCCAAGTACAAGTTCTTAACCTCCTTGGTTAAATTTACTCCTAGGTACTTTATTATTTTTTGTTGCAATAGTGAAGGGGATTGTTTCCTTAATTTCTCTTGCTGACAGTTCATTGTTGGTGTATAAAAATGCCTCTGATTTCTGAGTATTAATTTTATATCCTGCCACCTTGCTGAATTCATTTATCAGGTCCAGTTGTTTTTTGACTAAGACTTTAGGGTTTTCTATAAACAATATCATATCATCTGCAAATAATGACAGTTTTACTTCTTCCTTTTCAATTTGGATGCCTTTTATTTCTTCTTGTCTGATCGTTGGGGCTAAGACTTCCAGAACTATGTTGAATAAGAGTGTTGAAAGGGGGCACCCCTGCCTGGTTCCTGATCTTAAGGGGATTGCTTTTAATTTTTGTCAACTTAGTATGATGTTGGCTGTGGGTTTGTCATAGATGGCCTTTATCATGTGAAGGTATGTTCCCACTTTACTGAGAGTTTTGATCATGAATGGGTGTTGAATTTTATCAAATGCTTTTTCTGCATCTATTGAAATTATCATGTGATTTTTTTCCTTCCTTTTGTTTATTTGATGAATCACATTGATTGATTTGTGAATATTGAAGCAGCCTTGCCTCTCCAGAATAAATCCCACTTGATCATGGTGTATGATTTTTTTCATATATTGCTGGATCCGGTTGGCTGATATTTTGTTGAGAATTTTAGCGTCTAAATTCATCAGGGATATAGGCCTATAATTTTCTATCTTTGTGTTGTCTTTGCCTGGTTTCGGGATCAGAATTACACTCGCCTCATAAAAGGAGTTTGGAAGTCTTCCTTCTCTTGAATTTTTTGAAATAGCTTGAGGAGGATAGGAGTTAGTTCTTCTTTGAATTTTTGATAGAATTCACTTGTGAAGCCATCAGGCCCAGGACTTTTCTTGTTTGGAATTTTTTTGATAACTGTTTCAATCTCATTTGTTGTAATTGGTCTGTCTAGGTGTTCTGATTCTTCCAGATTGATTTTTGGAAGATTATATGATTCAGGAAATTTGTCCATTTCACCTAGGTTGTCTAATTTTTTGGCATAGAGTTCTTCATAGTATTTTCTTACAATGCTTTGTATTTCTGTTGTGTCAGTTGTTATTTCTCCACTCTCATTTCTAATTTTATTTATTTGGGTCCTCTCTTTTTTTTTCTTGGTGAGTCTAGTTAAATGTTCATCAATCTTGTTTACCTTTTCAAAGAACCAGCTCCTGGTTTCATTGATCCTCTGTATTGTTTCCTTAGCCTCTATGTCATTTATTTCCACTCTTTATTATTTCCTTTCTTCTACTGGTCCTGGTCTTTATTTGCTGTTGTTTTTCTACTTCTTTTAGATGCAGGGTCAAGTTTCTTATTTGAGCTTTTTCTAGCTTATTATGGTATGCCTGTAGTGCTATGAACTTCTCTCTCAGTACTGCTTTTGCTGTGTCCCATAAATTTTGAGTTGATGTATGCTCATTATTATTTGTTTCTAGAAACTTTTTTATTCTTTGATCTCATTCTTAATCCATTCGTTATTTAATAACATGCTATTTTGTTTCCAAGTGTTTGAGTATTTTTCAGTTTTTCTCTTGTGATTAATTTCTAGTTTCATGCCATTGTAATCAGAGAAAATTCTTGATATGATTTCAATCTTCTTAAATTTGTTGAGACCACTTTTGTGGCCTAACATGTGGTCTATCCTAGAGAATGTACCATGAGCGCTTGAAAAGAATGTATATTCTACTGCTTTAGGGTGAAAAGTTCTGAAGATATCTATTAAATTGAGTTGATCTAGTGTTTCCTTTAAGTCTGCTGTTTCTTTGTTAATTTTCTTTCTTGAGGATCTATCCAGTGATGATAGTGGGGTATTGAAATCCCCTACTATTATAGTATTGCTGTTAATCTCGCCCTTCATACCTATAAAAGTGTGCTTTATGTATGTTGGGGCTCCTGTGTTCGGTGTGTAGATATTTATAATGGTTATATCTTCCTGTTGAATTGTTCCCTTTATCATTATGTAGTGTCCTTTGTTTAAAAATCCATTTTGTCAGATATAGGTATCGCTACCCCGTTTTTTTTTTCATTTCCATTCGCATGAAATATTTTTTTCCATCCTTTTACCTTCAGTCTATGTGCATCTTTTGTTTTAAGGTGTGTCTCTTATAGACAGCAAATGTATGGGTCCTGTTTCTTTATCCATGTAGCTACCCTGTGTCTTTTGATTGGATCATTTAATCCATTTACATTTAAGGTTATTATTGATATGTAGTTGTTTATTGCCATTTTATTCTTTAAAGCTGTATTCTTCTTTTGCTATATTCTTTTCCCCCTTTGAACTCTGTTCACAACAAGCCCCTTGTCATCTCTTGCAGAATTGGTTTGGTTTTTCATGAATTCCTTAAGGTTTTCTTTGTCTGGGAAGCTCTTTATTTCTCCTTCAATTTTAAATGTTAGCCTTGCTGGATAGAGTAGTCTTGGTTGTAGGTTCTTGTTCTGCATTACTTTTATTATATCTTGTTATTCCCTTCTGGCCTCAAGTTTCTGTTGAGAACTCGGGTGTCATCCTTATGGGGGCTCCTTTGTGGGTGATAGTCTTTTTTTCTCTAGCAGCTTTTAAGATTTTCTCTTTATCACTTAGCTTTGGTATTTTAACTATGATGAGTCTTGGTATAGACTTCTTTGGGTTTCTCTTTAATGGAGTTCTCTGTGCTTCTTGAATGTGTGAAACGTTTTCTAGTCTTAATTTAGGGAAGTCTTCAGCTATGATTTGATTAAACAAAGTTTCTATCCCTTGTTCTTTTTCTTCTTCTCTTTCAAGAACACCTATGATGCAGATGCCTAGGACAGTTGGGTATGAGTGTTGCCGGTGCCAGCCGCTTCGGCTGTTGCTGCGGTTTCTGCCTCGCCTCCGCGGGAGGGGCTTTGTTTTCGTGCCAGGCTCTATAAGCCTTAGCCGGTCTCAGACTTCGCCCCTCTCCCACAGGTGTGCACCACACTCTGGCCACAAGCCTGGGCACCAAGGGCATGGGTGAGCACTTCTGCTCAGTTGCGAGTCCCTGTCAGCCGGTTCCTTTGGCCGGTAGGGACTGCTGATGCCCACTCAGCTGAGAGCCAGGCTTCCTCCCCGCTCTGCCAACGTCAGCTCCTCGGCCAGGCTGCTGGTGCGTGTTCAACTGTGAGCCCGGACATTCGCCCACTTCCACGGGATAAGCCGTTTCCTGCAGGGCTTCAAGTCTCGACGGGCGTGTGAGGCTGCATGCCCGCTCGCCCCTGCCCAGCACTAGATCTCTGCCCATTTAGGGCTCCCGCTTTTTCCCCACAGGTGGGGTCACAGGCGGGCCCACAGACGCTGGACCACTTTTGTGCATCACATTTGCCCAGCTGGGCTAGACCGAGCTCACGCCATCAGGCTCGGCCTCTGCCCCAGCTGACGGAACCGTGGTTCCACGTCCTGCTGCCGCCCGCCCTCCAGCAAGCCCTCAGCAGTATGGGTGGTGGCGCCGCAGCTCAGACCCTAACACTCCATACTGTAGTCCTGAAAGCTCCTTCCTTCTAAGCAACTGTGCTCTAATTGCCGCAGGGGAGCCTGTTTGGCTGGTGTCCTGCTTCCCCTTGCTGGTTCCAGGGGAAATATTGTTTCAGATTTGTGGAGTGACTCAGCCCAGAGTTTAGGGTGGCTGTCCCTCAAAGCTTTTCTCCCTGTGCCTTCCAGACCTCACTCTCTTCCCACTGCTCTGGTCCTCTCCTCTCTCCCTGTCTGGTGGAGTCCTGGGTGAGTGGTTGTGAGAGAGGTTTTCTGCGCCGTCCCTTTAAGAAGAATTTTGGGTCTCAGACAACTGTCTCTTTCTCACAAACAGTATCCTAACCTGTTTCACAGCTAAATACTGTCCATATGCCTCTTCTAGGCTCTGGGGCTGGAGGCTTTGTTCTTGGGACCCAGGTCCCTCCCTCTCCGCTAGCCTCTCTTCCCGCCATACGAGTCTCTCCAGGCTCCTTTACCTCCAGGGAGCTGGGCAGCCCTTTCCACGTTTTCGCTTTTCCTACCAGTCTCAACGGTGCTTCTTCAGTGTTCCCCGTTTGAAGAGTCCTCTCAGACCAGTTCAACGTTGGTTTATCCAGATGATGGTTCTTAAAATCAAGTTATAATCCACTTTGGTTCTGGGAGTTGGAAGGTGGTATATCCGCCTACTCCATCGCCATCTTGCCCTCCTCTCCCTATTTTCTTACTGTAAATATAGGCACACCCCAGGACTCTGTCCTTTGATCTCCTCTTCCTAAATTTCATTGACTATCAAAATTTTATGTCTGCAGCCTTTAGCCTGTCCTGGAACTCCAGACTTATGTATTAATATGCTGATTTGACACTTTTTTGCTGGTATTACTAATATGAGTCTCAGTGCTGAACCCCTGATTCCTTCCCTGTCCCAGAACTACTCTTTTTGTGGCCTTTCCTTTCTCACTGCCATTCTGCCAGCTGATCCCATCAAAGCCTCAGTGTCACCTTTTACCCTTGTTTCCTCATACCCATCCCATCAAGTCCTGTAGGTTCTACCTTCAAAGTACAACAGAATCTTATAATTTCCTCTTACCTATACCGCCCCAACCTCCTCCAAGCCACTGCATAGCTACTAACCCAGGTCCCTGTTTTTGCCATTCCCCTTCCTCCAGACTATTTGCAACATAGCAGCCAGAATCACTCTTATAACACAGAGGTCAATCCTGTCTCTTGGCTATGTAAAACTCTTTTTTTAAATATTTTATTTAATTTCTTTTTATTTTATTCATTTTAGAGAGGAGACACAGAGTGAGTGAGAGAGAGAGAGAGAGAAAGGGGGGAGGAGCTAGAAGCATCAACTCCCATATGTGCCTTGACCAGACCAGTGCAGGGTTTTGAACTGGCGACCTCAGTGTTCCCAGGTCGACACTTTATCCACTGCGCCACCACAGGTCTATCCACTGCGCCACCACAGGTCAGGCAAAACTCTTAATGTCTTCCTATCTCATTTAGACTGAAATTCAAAATTCTAACCATGAAATGCTTGACAATAAATAAAGCATATATAACTTGTTCACCATATACTTGGTTCCTCATTTATAAAGGAGGAACTCAGATAGGGAGGTTTATATTAAACTGGAGGCTTAATTATGAAACAAGAGGAAAATCCCACATGAGGCAGAAACACTTTGGAATTTTCTAATTTATGTCTCATTTAGTGATAGAGATGTGAAAGTTATCTTAAAAACAGACTGTTTTGAATGTCCAGAAACTATTATTCTATTGTTCATTCTTTCTCCTAACTTAATGGTTCTCAAACTTTAGTATGCACAAGAATTCTGAAAAGAGTTGAAACTAACTAAAACCATGATTATTATACCTTACGAGTATTTCTACGATAATTTTTACCATACTGAATTATTACTTGATAAATTGCCTTTAGAATCTGTGTAAAATGTGACTTCTCTCTACTCTCTAGCTATTGAAAGAATGGTGTTAGATAGTATGCATGTAGGCACACCTTGTCCTTCTAAAACCATTGGTTTTGACATAGATAGTCCTAAGAGAAGTAAGTGGAAGAACATAAGTATAATTCTAACAGTGATGATGCTATTGCATAAAATATAATCCTTTGGGGGATTATCTTAAGTCAGTATTTATTTTATCATCATATCTTATTTTTTATAATTTTTTTCTCAGTATGATCATCATTCACAATTAGCCAGTGAATGATTCTTTTCCTCCTAATTTTTATTATGAACATTTTTATACAAAAAGTAGTTGAGAGAATACCCATATAGCCGCCACCTATACTCAACAGTATTACTATTTTGCTATGTTTATCTAATTACATATAATATATGGACATATATAGTAATAGGCCTATGGAGATTATATATGTATATATACATATATACAATTTTTTTTTTTTTGCTAAAACATTTGAGTGTTGGTTTTAGATATGACATTTCATAATAGTTTTAACCACAGAGCCATTATCACCAAAGGAAGTTGCCTAATATCTGGTATAATCTAATCTACGGTAGTCTTCGACTTCTTTATTTTTTGTTACAGTGTGCTTTTATTTTAAATAACCAAGCCAATTGCTTTGTAGACTGTCCAACATTCTGGATTTGTTTGTTTCCTCATAATACCATTTAACTTTTTATCTATTCCTTATCTGAATCAAAGACTTGATTAGGATTAGGTTATACTTTTTTGGCAGAACTGCCTCATAGAAATTCTGTGTACATGTGTTCCATCATTTTGGGGCACATTGTGTCACTTGATTAAGATGCTGACCAGCAGATTACTTCATTAAAAAGGTAAGTACTTTTTTTTTTTTTTAATGAGAGGAGGGATAATAGACACTTTTGGTCATACAGCCCTACTGGGATCCACCCAGCAACCTCTGTCTGGGGCTGATGCTTGAATCAACCGAGCTATCCTTAGCGCCAAAGGCCAACACTTGAACCTATCACTCGAACCATTCGAGCTACTGGTTGTGGGAGAAGAAGAGGGAAGGGATGGTGAGAAGGAGAGGAAGAGAAACAGATGGTCACTTCTCATGTGTGCCCTGACTGGGAATCAAACCTGGGACTTGGCACATTGGGCCAATTCTCTATCCACTGAACCAACCAGCCAGGGCAAGATTAGTATATTATACACTGTTTTATACCTTCTTTGTTTGTAGCTGTTTACTTTAGAGTATATCTGACATCACTCCTAATGATGAGATAGATCTTCCTCATTCTTTTCTTGATTGCATAGTACTTGATCATGTGGCTCTATCAATATATTCTAGTTTTTTCAACCAGTTCCCTTCTAATGGACTACTTGGAGGTATAAGAAATACAAGTTACATACTGAGAACAAATAATATCTAATATTTAGCTTATAAACCTTTATAAGATTAAATCTTAAATTTGATATTTGCATTTATAATGAGTTAACGCCTCTGAGTTAAAATGATTAACATTGACTTACTAAATGTATACTGATTTATTTTATATGTTTGTACTCTGAGTTATTTGGGATATAACCAATGTATGAATGAAAGATTTCTTTTAATGTTATTTACTGAGTATCTATTATATGTATTAAAAATGTTAGTCTATAATTATATCACATTTTGTGTTTAAATACTTAAAATATGTGTAATAAATAGACATAGGAAATAAAATCTTCCATTAGACTTTCATTAATACTTTCTCCTAAGCCATAATGTAAAATAATATTTTTCTAGGCACAATGAAAGATAGAAGATTGCTTATACATCACATTTCTTTAGAGCCAATTATCTGTGGACCCTTTTGGTAAGACATGTTTAAATTTTTAAAAAATTTTACTAATACAGTGTAGAAAAAGTGTGGGTTTTTACATAAATATTTCTGAAAATACACTAACATGCGTACAGTAATTAATGTTTCCTTTTTGAAGGCCTGCATCAGGGTTAAATCATTGTGTATTGAGTTCGTACTTTATAGTGCTGCCCGTATACTAGCTCATATTTTAGACTCATAACATTATAAAGTAGTCAAGCAGATCTTATTACATTTTATGGATGAGGTACTGAGGTTGAGTGAGGTTAAGGAAATTACTCAAAATTCATTATCAAAAAGGATAGAATATGTGGGAAATACTTTTCTCTCTTAAAACCCTACTAAAATTACAGAGATGCCTTTTAAATATATAAATCCACAAGGAAAATGATAAGAAGAAACAACAAAATTTGGGAAGCCAAAATGCATGAAAGACTTAGCTATAAAATGCCAACTACAGCAGCATGTACTTCGGAAGGTGAAGTATAAAATAAGGTTATTTGAAAATCTGTTTAAGAAACATCTATACCCCTTCTGCCATTGCATGTAGACAGTTCTTCTTCTTCCAGAAGGTTATTCTCAGGAGAAGAGGAATTGGAGGGATTCTGAATTGGGATGGCGTGGGGGAGGGCACTGAGTAGGCAGGCTCCAGAGTCCTTTCCATGCCTGGTGTTCATTGCTGGCCGCTAGGCCCTCAGGCAGAAGACTAGAAGATAGTTTTCTGGGGAATATGACCAGCACAGTATAAAAGACTACAGTGACCGACATTTGCTGTTACTTAAGTGAAACAACATAGCCAGATCACCAGACAGTGAAGTCAACAATGGCCAAGCCTACTAGCACACAGCTTTCAGTCAGCTCTCCAGTGCCTCCTCTGAAATAAGAATATCTAAGGAACATCCGTCACTAGAAGAAGCCGCTAAGAGAGATAGTATCCAAAAAGGAAAGGAAAGGAAAAAATAGGAGGGAGGGAAGAAGGAAGGGAAGAAAGAAAAGAAAGGAATTTAGAGGGTATAGACTATGCAAGGAAAAGAAAACTTTTTAAAAACTTACTAATATTCTCAGGAAAGAGAACATACTGCATCCTTAAAATGTGTTCAAAAGAGCTCTTAGAAGTTAAAAATATGATAGCACAAATAAATTAACTCAGTAGAAGTAATAGAAGATCAGAGTTATGAGCACACCCAGTATGTAGAACAAAAAGAGAAAGAGCTTGACCAGGCGGTGGCGCAGTGGATAGAGAGTCGGATTGGGATGCAGAGGACCCAGGTTCGAGACCCCGAGCTCGCCAGCTTGAGTGCAGGCTCATCTGGCTTGAGCAAAAAGCTCACCAGCTTGGACCCAAGGTCACTGGCTTGAGCAAGGGGTTACTCGGTCTGCTGAAGGCCTGCGGTCAAGGCACATGTGAGAAAGCAAACAATGAACAACTAAGGTGTCGCAACAAAAAATCGATGATTGATGATTCTCAACTCTCTCCGTTCCTGTCTGTCTTTCCCATCTATCCCTCTCTCTGATTCTCTCTGTCCCTGTAAAATAAAAATAAAGGAGAGAGAGAGAGATGAAGAAAGGACTGAAAAATAATCAGAAAAGTCTGAAAATTCAGAGTTTGAGAAAGAAGGAACAGGAGAAATGGAGAAATTTCAAAGAAAAAATTTATTTTGTCAGTAGTGAAGGACATGAGTTTCCTTGATTAAAAGGGTCCTTTGAGTGAGCACATGAATAAAATGACCCTTATTAAGAAACATCCTAGTGAAATATTTGAACACCAGCGGCAAATAGGAACCTTAAATATTCAAGTTTCTTTTTCTTTTATTAAGTGGGAGGCAAGGAGGCCAACAGACTCCCACTAGCACCCCCCTACGGGGATCCACCTGGCAAGCCCACTAGGGGGCATTGCTCTGTTGCTTAACAACCAAGCTATTTTAGTGCTTGTGGCCATCCTCAGCAGGCAGGGCCAACATGCTGGAACTACTTGAGCCATGGCTGCTGGAGGCAGAAAGAGAGATAGAGAGATGGGGGAGGGGAGAGTTGGAGAAGCAGATCGTTGCTTCTCCTGTGTGCCCTGACCATGAATCAAACTCTGGATTTCCACATGCCAGGCCTATGCTCTACCGCTGACCGAACTGACCAGGGCCATAGGCAGGTTTCAAACAAAGTTTCAAGAATCATATGGTATAAATCCTCTCATTAACAATGGAAGCTAGAAGATAATAGATTCTATAATGTATAATACAAACCAATGCCGTTAAAATTCAAAGAGAAAGTGATTTCCACCCCAGAATCTTATCACTGACCAAAATATTAAATAAGTGTGATTAAAGACTTTTTTCCAGGTGCCAGTTACAGAAGATTTATAGCCATAGCATATACTACCATGTGACATATTTATCTCTTCCTTTGGCTAGAATGTAAACTCTGTGATTTTGTTTTGTCACTCTATTCCTCTGCCAACAGTGCCTAGCACATAGTAGGACTTTGTTAAATATTTAATGGATAGACGAATGGGTAAGTAGATGACTTCTAAGGTAACTTCAAGTTCCAGAAGTGTAGGATTGGGCAAAAGGAAGTATGGGGTTCAACATGGCATCACATATTGAGAAGAATGAGTATACTGGGAAGATGATAAATTCAGTTTGGCTGTGTTCAGTTTGAAATGAGGGTGGAACATCCAGGTAGGGCTGTCTGGTACTGTGTGCAGTTCAAATCATAGGAATAACACCTAGGGGAAAGTTGGGCCTGAGCTACAGGTTAATATTTTTCCCCCCATTGATTTAAAAGGAGAGAGACCGAGAAACACCAACCTGTTCCTCTTAGTTGCTCCATCCAGTTGTGCACTCATTGATTGCCTCTCATATGTGCCCTAATTAGGTCAAACACACAACTTCTGGCATACCTTGTCGACATACTATCCACTGAGCCAGCTGGCCAGGGCCTACAGGTTAATATTTTTTATTAGGTAGATGACAATTTAAACAGTGGGTATTACTCACCTCACCCAGGAAAATGTCTAGGAAAGAAATCCAACTGTGGAGACAGGACTATTTTTTTTTTAAACACTTCTTTTTATTTTATTCATTTTAGAGAGGAGACACAGAGTGAGAGAGAGAAAGGAAGGAGGAGCTGGAAGCATCAACTCCCATATGTGCCTTGACCAGACCAGTACAGGGTTTTGAACTGGCGACCTCAGTGTTCCCAGGTTGACACTTTATCCACTGTGCCACTACAGGTCAGGCGAGACAGGACTATTTTTAAGACTGAAAAAGAAGAAGAAGAAACAGCAAAATAAAAGAGAGAAAGAGACAATGGTGGGATAGATATTAGTGGTGAGAATTTCTTTTCTTTTTTTTATTCATTTTAGAGAGGAGGCACAGGGTGAGAGAGAGAGAGAAAGGGGGGGAGGAGCTGGAAGCATCAACTCCCATATGTGCCTTGACCAGACCAGTGCAGGATTTTGAACTGGCGACTTCAGTGTTCCCAGGGTGACGCTTTATCCACTGCGCCACCACAGGTCAGGCGGTGAGAATTTTAAAAAGGAAAAAGTCACTGTCATAGCTGTCAAAGATCTAATAGAATGAGTGTACACATGAAGCAATTTTTTTGGCATTTGGGAGGTTATTAGTAACGTGAGAAAAATTTCTATAGACTAGAAAGAGAAATGAGAGTTCAATGAATGTAAGTTGAGGAAGTAAAAATAGCTAGTTTAGATGACCTATTTAGGAAGGTTGGCCACGAGGGGTAGGTAACAGTGAGTATGAACTGGAAGGGGGAGACAAGGCCAAGGAAAAAGTGTTTCCGGAGTGGGGAAGGCTTTCTGGGTAAATGAAAGGAGTATTGAAAAAAGGAAAGTTATCCACAGGAGGTAGAAAGAAAAAGGAAGGAAGTAGAATAATAACTGAAAGAATGAGCCTCCTGAAAAAACTGAGTTATTGGTGTAGGTGTTAGCCAGGAGAAGGAGACGATAGCTCTTTGTCTGGTAAAAGAGGTAAGGGAGGAGATAGACCTGGAAGGGATGGATGCAAGGATCCCACTGGACAGACTCTTCTATTATGGGAAGTATGTGGTGAAGTCAAAGGCTGGCATCAGTGTGAGAAGTGACGGACTTGAAAAGTGCATATCGTTCTGGATGGCAACAATGATGAAATGTAAAACAGTTACCAGAATAGTATCACCAGGTAGCAGTGAGGTTCTCCAACAAAAATGCATATTCCATAACTTTTATATGAATCTCTGTGTGTATTTACTAGTAACTAATCAAACAATTGTTTTCTCCCCATTGTAGCACAGCTAAGAAAAGGCAAGAAATACAGACTCCAAATTTGACTGAGTCTGGTCGAGAATTCCTGTCCAAATGTCATTTTTATGAACAGCCGACTTTGGAAAAATCTTCAAGCAATTTATCAGTTTCAGGGCAGCCATTTTATAGAGTTCCTGACACAAGAATTAAAAAAAGGAGACACTTAATTACTGCAGGAAAACCAATGAAAGTCTTTGTTCCACCTTTTAAAACTAAATCACATTTTCGCAGAGATGATCAGTGTCTTGTCTGCAATACTAATTTGGAGGAAAACAAACAAAAACAAAAAAACGTAGGTGAACATGGCTCTGGTGGCTGTAAAAATAATAATGATGGTGAAATTCATCAGCTCAACAAAGATAAGTTCAATCAAGTAACACCTGTGATCTCCACAAAGTGTGAAGAACCTTTAGGTATGGTATGAAAACCAGTGTGGAGATAGTTTTGCCTTTCAGTTAGATAATTCTTAGATTAAATAAAGCCTTAAGGATTTTCTCCCATTTGTGATGATTAATAATTTCAAAACCTTCTCTAATGCTTTAGATTTTTCCAAGGCCAAAGATTAGGTTTAAATTATTCTAATATTTTCTTTCAAAGTTAACTACTTATGGATTTACTTGTTTAAAAAGGTAATTAGAGCCTGACCAGGCGGTGGCGCAGTGGATAGAGCATCGGACTGGGATGCGGAAGACCCGGGTTTGAGACCCTAAGCTTGCCGGCTTGGACCCAAGGTCGCTGGCTCCAGCAAGGGTGGCTCGGTCTGCTGAAGGCCCGCGGTCAAGGCACATGTGAGAAAGCAATCAGTGAACAACTATGGTGTCGCAATGGCAATGAAAAACTAATGGTTGATGCTTCTCACCTCTCTCCGTTCCTGTCTGTCTGTCTGTCCCTATCTATCTCTCTCTATCCCTGTAAAAAAAAAAAAAATTAAAAAGGTAATTAGACATACAATCTAGGACTACTATTACTGAAATATGTTTTTTATCAGGCTACTAATTTTCTTCCAAATCTGAAATAAAAATAATAGATCTATTTCTATTCTTTAGAAATTGAAACTTTTTTTACTCCTGAAGATTTAAAATTAGAGCTAATTGATATGCATAATTTTATAAAGCAAGGGTTGTGCTTTAAAATTTTTATACTCAGTATTATGTTTGCTAATTATTTAATCCTGAATAGATTTCATTGCAAATCTTCAGAACGCCAGAGATATACAAAATATGCGGATTGAAGAGAAATACAGGCAATGTGTATTTCCACAGCCAGGAAGCCTGTATCTTGCAAAAACATCCACTGTGCCTAGAATCTCTCTGAAAGTAGCAGTAGAAGGCCAAGTCCCCTCTGCATGCTCCCATAAACAGGTATGCTTTTTATCAACAACACTAATAGCTTTTATAGCAGCATGTAATTTTACTAACTAGTATTTACAAATTGTTCTGTTTAAAGAAATAATGGATTGAAGCAGGAGTGAATGGATGAATGAAATCATGTGTCCCAACCCACCCACAGGGGCAGCCGTCTCTGCTGCTTTATTGTACAAAGTGATCTGTGTTTCAGAATTAGTATTTCTCTTTCCCCTTTAAAATGTATTTCATCACTTAAGTGTTCTCAGCTAGGTGTTAGAGGAAAATAATAGTCTCATTGAATTTAAATTGGATGTGGGTTCAGGACTACGAGTTCTGAACCCACTAAGAGCTAGTCACATTTTGAAAAGAGGACTCTTCTTAAGCCAGCACTATCTAGTTATCTAGTTAGCATTTTAGGCACTGAAGAGGTGAGAATGATATTGGTAATATTAATAGGCAGCATTTATTGAGTATTTTATTTATGCTAGGCACTCTGTGCCTGCTGGTTATATCTCATTTAATCTTCACAAGCACCTACAAGAAAGGCACTATTATTTTGCCCATTATTTTACAACTGAGAGGGTTAAGTAACTGCCGCAGAGTCACTTACCTAGAAGGTAGAAGAGCCACAGTTCCAAAGCAAGGAGTCTGACTCCGAAGTCAAGTCTGAATAAAGGAAAAGATATTGTGGGGTGAAAGTGAGCACCTCAGAAGTAGGCCAGGCCTGGACAGAAATCCGACCTCCTGAGGTCAGACTCCCTGAAATGCTTACACTGGTTACTCTTCTCTCCCTTCTGAATTTATGAGCTCAAGAGGTTTTGTAAAACATTAAATTACTTTTTTACCCCACAGTGACTACCAATGGCAGATAGAGCAGAAGGCGTATACACAGGGCAAGGAAAAGGTACAGACCCTCAGATGTGGGGCACATATAGTACAAAAATATTTTAGCATCTAGTAAATAAGTTAAATATTTTCCTAGTGAGTATTTTAATATTTAAATGAAAAATTGGAGGGGAAATCACTTTTGGTTTGTTATAATTGGTTTTATTTTGTGAAACATGCTCTTTTATGTGTTTTCATTCATTATCAATTTTTTCTATTTCTTTTATGCAGCTATATATGTATGGTGTCTCTAAACATTGCATAAAAGTTAACAGCAAAAATGCAGAGTCTTTTCAGTTTCACACCCAGGATTACTTTGGGAAGGCAGGTCTGGGAACACAGTTGGCTGATGGTGGATGGCTTATACCCTCCAACGATGGGAAGGCTGGAAAAGAAGAATTTTATAGGTACTCTATCTTCCCATGTCTCTTCCTCACAGGTCCCTCTTTTTTCTCTTTCCTTATCTCTCTTGAATCAAATTTTTATACATTGAATCATTTTAAATGCATTGTGATTCAATTGACATTCTGTTCAAATCTTTTTAAAAGTGAATTATAGTTTGTCTTAGGATTTAATGAATTGATTTTTCTAAAATTGGGACATTTTTCTTATGCATTTACAAAATAAAGACCAAAAACAAAAGTTAAATTTGAATTGGCTTTATCATATACACCCCCCCCGCACACATATATGTCATATTCTCTTTCATTGTGTATTTCAATGAATATGAAAAGAAATACTAAAAATTAAACAAAAGTATCAGTAATGTCAAAAACTAGTAAACACCACTGCCCTAAAGCATCAACACTTTAGAAACTATATAACTTTTTATGTTTCTAATATTTATATAAGCATAATATAAAGTTTTTCTATGAGGTTTATTAAAAATAAGGGCACTGCAGAGAGGAAGAGATGGGAAACCTCTCTTTAGTACCCTTATTTTTAATATCTTGGTGCATCTTTCCAAAATTTGTAGTTTGGGGGATGTGATAAAACATTTCTTTCTTAGATTTTTGTTATGTATTTTGTTATGTTATTGGAATTTTTTAATGTTTTGTGTTATTTTAAAACAGGAATGTTATTTACATCTTGCACTTGTCTCACATAACAAATACCTGCTATTGATTCTAGTTGGAAAAGTATGGTAAACAGTTATTTTGTTGTATGAAGTAGACTGCATTGTGTAGAGGTTAAGAGTGATGACCCTGTAATCAGGTGGGCATGGTTCATTACATTTGAGTGTGGAAGTCCAAATTGTTTTTGGGTCATTCAACAAATATTTATTGAGCACCTAATGTGCTAGACACTATTCTGACTATTAGGAATAATAAAAAAAATAAAAATCTCTTCCCTAGAAGTTATACATTTCAGGGGAGGGGTCTGGGGTATAGAAAGAAATTTTTTTTTTTTAATTAGTAAATTAGCCCTGGTCAGTTGGCTCAATGGTAGAGCATCGGCCCAGTGTGTGGATGTCCCTGGTTTGATTCCAGGTCAGGGCACACAGGAGAACTGACCTCTGCTTCTCTACCTCTCTTCTCTCTTCTCTCTTCTCTCTCTCTCTCTCTCTTCCACTCCTGCAGCCATGACTCAAGCTCATTGGCCATGAGCACTGAGGATGGCTCCATTGCAGGCATGGCCCCAGATGGGCAGAGCATTGGCCCCAGACAGGGGTTGCTGGGTGGGTCCTCATCCGGGAGCATGCAGGAATCTGTCTCTTATCTCCTTTCCTGTCACTTGGAAAAGAAGGAAAAAAATTAGTAAATTGTATAATATATTAGGATGATAAACACTATAAAGATAAAACTGGAAAAGGGGGTTAGGGGAATTGGGTGTGGAGAGTTACAGTTTTTAATATTAATTTATTTTTATTTTATTCATTTTAGAGAGGAGATACAGAGTGAGAGAGAGAGAAAGAGAGAAAGGGGGAGGAGCTGGAAGCATCAACTCCCATATGTGCCTTGACCAGACCAGTGCAGGGTTTTGAACTGGCGACCTCAGTGTTCCCAGATCGACGCTTTATCCACTGCGCCACCACAGGTCAGGCCGAGAGTTACAGTTTTTAAATAGAGTGTCAGGACACTTCACTGGGTCTGTGACATTTGATCAGTGACCTGAAGGAGGTCAAGAAAGTGAGCATAGGACCGAGTGTGGACAGCATCCAGGCTCATGCTTATTTGATGAGTAGGAGGAAGGCTAGTAGCTGGAGTCATAGTAAAGAGGTAGAGAGGTAGGGCTTTACAGACCTTTGTAAGAATGTTGGCTTTTACTGAGTCATCATTTTCACTTAGAATGTTTCATATTGGAATGTTTAAAGCAGAAGGTGACATGATCTGGCTTATTTTTAGAAGAATGACTCTGACTATTTTGTTAGGCTCAGACTATAGGGAGGGGCCAGGGTAGAAACAGAGAGACCATTTAGGAAACTATTGAAGTAATCCAGGTGAGAAATAGCTGTTTGGACCAAAGAGGTGTAGTCAAGTTGGTGAAAAGCAGTTGAATTCTGGGTGTATTTCGAAGGTAGCACCTTGAGCATTTATTTGCTCAAGGATCAGTTGAGTGTGAGAGAAAGGAAAGAGTGAAGATGACGTTAAAGATTTTGGCAGCCGTTGGAAGGGTAATTACCATGTACAGAAAATTGAGAAGACCAAGGATGGGAGGGAAACAGAGTTCATTTTGGGACATTTGAAGTTCAGGATATCAATTGACATGCAGGTCGAGTTGTTGAGTAGGCAGTTGGGAGTTCATAAAGTATAGGCGAAAAAAGTCGATTTCAAAGTTGTCAGGATGTAGATGAAATGTAAAGCTATGAAAAAGAGACTGAGAAAGAACAGCCACAAATTTGAAATAAATGCCATAGTGTGGCATGTTGCAAGCTAAGTGAAGGCGGAGCTTCAGGGAACAGAGTGACCAGCTCTGTCAGTGCTACTGATGGTTAAAGTAAGATGGAAACTGAGAATTGATGGCAGGGTTTAGCAATATGGAGGTCACTACTAATCTAGATAAAGTAGTCATTTGGTGGGACAGAACCGTGATCAGAATGCAATAAAAGGATATTGGAAGAAGAGGAGTTGAAGAGAGAGATGTTGTCATTCTTGCAGGCATTGTCAAGAAGAGAAGCAGAGGAAAGGGCCATATCTAGAGAGGGAAGTGGGATCAGAGGGTGTTTGTTTTGTTGTGTGTGTTTGTTGTAAGGTAGAAAAACTATTTTTATGCTGCTGGAAATCATCCAGGAGAGGGTTATAAAATTGATGATGCAGGGATGAGAGGAGGCATTTTCTTGGTCAGTACCCTAAGCAGGCAAGAATGGTTGGGAGCTTGTGTACAAAAGGCTAGAGAAGGCACAGTAAAAGGTGCAGGTGCTGGTGGGTTGGTATATGTGAGGGTGGAAAGCTTATGAAAGTTCCCTTTAATTATCTCTGCTTCCTTCATACTAAGAGTGATAATGGGAAAGGAAGAACAGAGAGGCACACCAGGACTAGAGAAGGGAGTTCTTTATGTGTTTTTAAAAACAATCTCTTTAATAAGAAAAATCTCAAATATAATTATTTTAAATTAAGGAGCTTCCAGTTGAAATAATTTTAACAGACTAATATGTTAAATGAATTTTAATTAGTATATTTTGATACATGTCAAATCATTTTCTAAAATTATGTTGCTTATTGATTATACATTAACTCAAAAATTATTGAATGATCTTATGTATAAATTTTTGCAAAGAATAGTTTTTTTTTTTTTTTTTTTCATGGATTTTTTCTTTTTAAGCGAGAGAGGAAGAGAGAGAGACAGACAGACAGGAACGTCAGTCTGTTCCTGCATGTTCCCTAACTGAAGGTTGAACCGCAACCTATGTGCTTCTGGACAATGCTCTAACCAACTGAGCCATCTGGCCAGGGCCTAGTTGTGGTTATTGAATTTAATATTATCTATTATATTTTGACTATATTATTTTACCTTTCTTTGTGCAGGGCTCTTTGTGATACCCCAGGTGTGGACCCAAAGCTTATTTCTAGAGTTTGGGTCTATAACCACTATAGATGGGTTATATGGAAACTGGCAGCTATGGAATTTGCTTTCCCTAAGGAATTTGCTAATAGATGCCTATGCCCAGAAAGGGTACTTCTACAACTAAAGTACAGGCAAGTTTAAAGCATTATGTTATGTAATCGTATCCTACGATGTTCTTCAGACTTCTGTGCAGTCTGTGACTTCATGTCCTAGAGGTACACTAGCCAGCTGGCAGTGACAGTTGCCATCCCACATTACTGTTCAGTTATATAGAGTATTTCTCTTGTGACCCAGACCCCACTGAAGAGAAACCACATATTCGTATGCTTCTTGCTTCCCTCTTTCCCCACCCCATTCTTCATTTCTTGGCATATGAGAACAATAACCAAGTTGATTCACTATTTGGGGATTGCTAATAAAGTATAGGCGAAAGAAGTTGATTTTGCATTTTGGGGGATTAATATTTAATTGACATTTTAATGGTATAAAACAATATATTTCTAGCTACCAAATTTTAATTTTTCTTCTTGCTCAGTATTCAATAAAGGCATTAAATTTTTATTTTCAATTATTTGGTGACCATATATACATTGAAATTACAGATTCACAATTGCTAAAATAATACATTTTTCTTTTTAGATATGATATAGAAATTGATAGAAGTCAAAGATCTGCTCTAAAAAAGATAATGGAAAGGGATGACACAGCTGCAAAAACTCTTGTTCTCTGTGTTTCTGAAATACTTTCACCAAATGCAAGTCTACCTGAAACTTCTAACAGGAAAACTAGAGGTGTGGATACCGGCAAAGCGGCCATTGTGGAGCTGACAGATGGATGGTACGCCGTGAAGGCCCAGCTGGATGCTCCCCTCTCAGCTCTTGTGCAGAGAGGTAGACTGGCTGTCGGCCAGAAGATCATCACTCATGGAGCAGAGCTGGTGGGCTCTCCCAATGCCTGTGCACCTCTGGAAGCCCCCGAATCCCTTATGTTGAAGGTAAGTTAAATTAATGCACACTCTTGATAAAATTCAGTCACTGATTCAGTTAAATTCTAGAAAGCGTTTACATTTAGAATTTTAAATATACTTATGCCTGTTAAGGATATTCTTTTTCTTGAAAAGATTACGATAATCTTAGTATAAGTGGCAGATTCCTCAGACACACTTCTCAGAACATATCCCTGTCATTCAGGAACACATGACTGTATAAGGCTTATGACCCCTTCCAATACCAGTCACTACTATGACCCTGCCTGACCCCTATTTATGCAGATCTCATTGGCTATTTATATGCTGTGTCTTCTCTCCTCTAATTTCCTTGTGTTTTTCCTCCTGTCTTTCATTCTGTTGTTTTTCCACCCTACCACCCAAATTCTAGTTCTTAAAAAACCTTTAATTCCTAAAGTGAATTTTTGCCAATTGACATAATACCAGGATTTAATTTTTTTTTTACAGGATTTAATTTTTAAGAGAACTTTATCATTCCCTAAATGTTTTCTTTCTTTTTAAATGACATCTGGTTCTTGTTTCATAGCTATGTATCTTCTCATCTTTCTGAATTTATTAAGATTTTAATTTACTTCAGTATTTTTTTGCTTCCTACATTTTTTTTCCCCTATGAGAACCTCTTATTTTGTTTGGGTCTCAGGTTGTATACTTTCCTCAACTGGTGATTGTTAGCTGTTCTTTCCCCTTGAAGAGCAGGGCACTAATGAGCTGATTAGAAGATCTGTGAGGTGGGGCTTGTCAGCTTGTAGGGTAGTAAGACAGGGATTTGATTTTTTTTTTTCATTAGTGGACCCTCTACTAACAGTGACTGTTCTGAGACAAAGAAAATTAGGGGGAATTCCTTTCCAGCATAAGGATTTTCATTGCATTTTTGTTTTCAATCCAGCATCTCACTTGTACCCTAGCTACTTCTGCCTGGTGGTCCATAGTCAAGGATGTGTGTGGTTCAACCTCTCAAAAAGTAAACTCTCCTGGGTTCTTTTTGAACCTAGAGGAGGGAAGAACAGTCACCGCGTTGCTTGGTATCTGCAGTCTTAATTACCTCCATATAGGTTTCAACCACTCCTCCTGTTCCAGCTCCTGCCTGCAGAGATGTCTCTTGCCTTCAGTTTCCTTAAATTATTTTGTTTAATGCTTGCTTCATAGCAACAAGTAACTTTGGGTAGGTTTTTGTAATTTCCCTTATACTTTGGATTTGTCACCTGTGAGATGGGAATAAGTCTTAGGGTTGTGGTGAAGATTCAATGCTGTGGCACCACAGTAGTGCTCTGTGAACGTTTGCTTTTTTTGTGAACTGTAACTATTCTCAGCTGCTTTGTTTTTACCACTTGTTCAACAAATTTTTAACTTCCAAGGTTTTGGTAATATCTCATCTACTGTCCTCTCTAGTTCTCTTTGTCCTTATTGGTTTTCTTGAGGGAGCCTAGGTAAATAAGTATATTTTAATCCATCATGTTTAAACTGAAGTCTGTTTTATTAATTTTCAAATACAGACATACTTCGTGTGTATTACGGGTTCAGTTCCAGACCACCTCAGTAAAGAGATTATTATCTCAATGAAGCAGGTCACACTGATATTTTGGTTTCCCATTGCATGTACAAGTTATGTTTATACTATATTGTAGCCCAGTGATTTTCAACCTTTTTCATTTCATGGCACATAAACTAATTACTAAAATCCTGCAGCACATCAAAAATGTAGTTTTTTGCCTGACCTGGGGTGGCGCAGTGGATAAAGCGTCGACCTGGGAACACTGAGGTCGCCAGTTCAAAACCCTGCACTGGTCTGGTCAAGGCACATATGGGAGTTGATGCTTCTAGCTCCTCCCCCCTTTCTCTCTCTCTCTCTCCTCTCTAAAATAAATAAAATTAAAAAAAAAAAAGAGAGAGAATCAGCCCGGCATTCTTTAAACTTATCTCACCTCCATCCGGGTTTAAAAAAAAAAAAAAAATGTAGTTTTTTGCTGATTTGATAAAAAATAGGCATAATTTTGATTCATTCACACTGGACGGCTATCATTGTATTGCCTGTCATTTTTTGTTTAACAGTCTAAGGGAAAAGAGGTCAGTGCCCCTGACTAAATAGTCATGTATTTCATGTTTTAAAAATTCTTGTGGCACACTGGTTGAAAATCATTACTATAGTCTATTAAGTGTGGGATAGCATAATGTCTAAAAAGCAATGTACATACCTTAATTAAAGAATACTTGATTGCTAAAACTTGCTCACTATCATCTAAGCCTTCAACAAATTTTTTTGCTGCTGAGGGTCTTGCCTCGACATTTGATGGCTGCTGACTGATCAGGAGGTGATTGCTGAAGGTTGGGGTGGATGTGACAATTTCTTAAAGTGAGACAACAATGAAGTTTGCCACGTGGATTGACTGTTCCTTTCACAAATGATATCTCAAAAATCGCTGATCACAGATCACCATAACATATTTAATAAAAATGAAAAAGTTTGAAATACGGTAAGAATTACCAAAATGTGACAGAGACACTAAGCAAACAAGTGCTGTTGGAAAAATGGCGCCAAGTAGACTTGCTAGATGCAGGGTTGCCACCAAGCTTCAGATCTGTAAAATACACAGTATCCGTGAAGTGCAGCCGTAGTACAGTGAAACAAAATGTGTCTTTAGTCATATAATATTAAGGCTTTATAGCAGTAAGAATAATTTTTTCTTTTATTAAAATACAGCTTTATTTAGAGAGATAATTCATACACCATGCAATTCACCCACTGAAGCTTAAATACCACAATCAGTGTTATAGCATTGTCCTCACCAGCCTGCTCATCTGTTGGCAGCACCCATCCTCCTCAGCTTTTAAACACTGACAGGTCTTCCTCAACCTGAAAAGGAAAAAGCCTCCTTTAACCCTGCTCTGCATTCTCTGGCCATTGCTCAATAAGTTTCCCTCTTTCCATGACTAAATCTCTCTCTTTTTTTTTATTTTATTTTATTTTATTTTTTTCCCAAGGACAGAGAGAGAGAGAGAGAGAGAGACAGAGAGGGATAGATAGGGACAGACAGACAGGAATGGAAAGAGGTGGGAAGCATCAATCATTAGTTTCTCGTTGCCCTTGCGACACCATAGTTGTTCACTGATTGCTTTCTCACATGTGCCTTGACCGCGGGCCTTCAGCAGACCGAGCCACCCCTTGCTGGAGCCAGCGACCTTGGATCCAAGCTGACAAGCTTTTGCTCAAACCAGATGGGCCTGCGCTCAAGCTGGTGAGCTCGGGATCTCGAACCTGGGTCCTCCCAGTCCGACGCTCTATCCACTGCGCCACCGCCTGGTCAGGCTAAATCTCTTTTTTTACAGCATGATGATTTGACAGTCATATATACCTTACAAAGTGATCCCCCCGATATTTCCAATACCCACCTGACACTATACAGAGTTATTATATTATTGACTGTATTCCCCGTGACTGTTTTGTAACTACCAATCTGTACTTCTCAGTCCCTTCTCCAACGTTTTTTACCCAAATCCCCAAACCCCTCCCATTTGGCGATCATCAGTTCTGTCGACCCATTAGTTTGTTTCCTATATCTATGAGTCTGTTTTGAACATTTTCTTAAGATACTATATTTTAAAAGTAGTTTTTACTTTCATACAATTTTTCTACTCCTTCACTTTTTTTTCTTTTTTGAGAGAAGCATCAACTTGTTGTTTCACTTAGTTGTGCCATTGATTGCTTCTCATGTGTGCCCTGACTGGGGCTAGAACCAGTGACCTCAGCTCTCTGGGACGTCACTCTGTCCACTGCACCACTGGCCAGGGCTACTTAGTCACTTCCTTATTACCTTCACGACACTTTTTAAAGTGAATCTTTAAAGCAGTCCTAAATAAATGAAAATTGAATGAGAATTAAATATATTTACTTAACCTAAAAATTGATGTATTTCTTAATTTGTCCAGATTTCTGCTAACAGTACCCGACCTGCTTGCTGGTATGCCAAGCTTGGATTCTCTCTGGACCCTAGACCTTTTCCTCTCCCCTTGTCATCCCTTTTCAGCGATGGAGGAAATGTTGGTTGTATTGATGTAGTTATTCAAAGAACATACCCTATGCAGGTATGACATACCCTTGAAACTTACTCTATATTTCTCTCTTTTGAGACAGTTAAGTTGAATACTTTCTCCTTTCTTCGGATTTCTGTTTGACGCTTTATTACAGTGGGTGGAGAAGACTTCGTCTGGATTATACATATTTCGCAATGAAAAAGAAGAAGAAAAGGAAGCAGCGAAACATGCAGATGCCCAACAAAGGAAACTGGAGGTCTTACTCACTAAAATTCAAGTGGAATATGAAGAGCGTGAAGGTAAAATAAATTGTATATCACAAGTTATTTATATGAAACGAGATTTTTTTAATTAGAAGTTTTAGAAGCTTCTAATTAAAATCTTAATTAGATGACTTGCCTTTATTTTAAGTAATGGACATTTTTTAATTCTGAATCAAATATTTTCTGGGTTTTTAAAATTTTTTTAAATTTATTCATTTTAGAGAGGAGAGAGAGAGAGAGAGAGAGAGAGAGAGAAAGGGGGGAGGAGCTGGAAGCATCAACTCCCATATGTGCCTTGACCAGGCCAGTGCAGGGTTTTGAACTGGCGACCTCAGTGTTCCCAGGTCGACACTTTATCCACTGCGCCACGACAGGTCAGGCCTCTGTTTTTTTTAACTGTTATTACATAAATATGCAGACAAGCATTGAACTGATCTCAAATTAATACATCTTTATTCAACACCCTGAGCTTTTAGATACTTGTAATTGTCTTAGCAATAATAAATACATGACCTGTCCACATCACTGCTCAGGAGTCTGAAGTAAAGTCTCTCTTAAGCTCCAGAACTGCCTGACCAAGTGATAGCACAGTTGATAGAGTGTCGGACTGGGATGCAGAGGACCGAGGTTCGAAACCCCGAGGTCACGGGCTTGAGCGTGTGCTCACTGGCTTGAGACCAGAGGTCCCTGGCCTGAGCAAAGGGTCACTCACTCTGCTGTAGTGCCCCCACCCCTGCCCCGGTCAAAGCATATATGAGAAAGCAGTCAGTGAACAACTAAGAGACTAAGGAGCCACAACGAAGAATCGATGCTTCTCATCTCTCTCCCTTCCTGCCTGTCTGTCCCTCCTCTCTGTCTCTGTCACCAAAAAAAAAAAAGAGCTCCAGTACTAAAGCATTTAGCATACCGTTCTCAGTGTTAGAGAAAGAATAGCAGTGAGAGAAAGGGAAAGAACTATCCAGTTATTTTCCCATAGACAAGTCCTGTATGATATCACTTATATGTGAAGTATACAGAAGGCAAACTTGTAAAAAGAAGAGAGTATAATGGTGATTACCAGGGGATGGGGTCGAGAGGCAATACTGATGGTGTTTAAGGTACAAACTTTCAATGGGTAGCCAATAAGCCAGAGATCTAATGCGCTGTATAGGGAACATAAAGAACAATGTTGTATTGCAGTTATCCAATGTGAGAAATAGGCATACAAAGGCAGTCATATTACAGTCTACAAATGTGTCAGTCACATGTTGTATACCTTAGATTTACAGTGTTACATGTCAAATACGTTCAGCAACAACAAAAATACTCAAATGATTCTTTTTCCCTAAGCCATTGATATCCTCTTTCTTCAGTGTCCTTACCTTTATTTTATAATTTTTCCCTATTTTTGTTGTTGTGGTTGTTGGGTTTTATGTTATTATACTTGCAGTTAGAACTTGTTCTTCATGTGACATCAATTTTAATAGTAAAAATCTTAGTGATTTTTTTGCCTACAGGACATGAAATTTACTTTATATATACTTTTTTATTGCTGAAAACTTTATGTTCTGCTTTTCTTCATGATTTTCTATATTATTTAACTTCATGTTCTATATAAATATGCAGAAAATTAGATTCTCAAAATTTGATTTGCTTAAGTATATTACTTACTAGCTCATGCTGTTTCATGATTAAGTGAATCATGAAATTATTTACTTAACTTACAAATTACTCTGATTAAATAAACTGATGATTTTTTTGAACCATGAATACAGCTGCTTCACATTTTCGTAGAAAACTTGGCAGATAACTGGTTTCTTATTTCTTTTTTTTTTTTACAGGGTCAGAGAGAGAGAGATAGATAGGGACAGAGAGACAGGAACGGAGAGAGATGAGAAGCATCAATCATCAGTTTTTGGTTACGGTTGCGACACCTTAGTTGTTCATTGATTGCTTTCTCATATGTGCCTTGACCACGGGGCTCCAGCAGAGCAAGTGACCCCTTGCTGGAGCCAGCGACCTTGAGTCCAAGCTGGTGAGCTTTTGCTCAAAGCAAATGAGCCTGCGCTCAAGCTGGCGACCTCGGGGTCTCGAACCTGGGTTCTCCTCCCAGTTTGATGCTCTATCCACTGCTCCACCACCTGGTCAGGCTGGTTTCTTATTTCTTAGCCTCCATTCTATGTGAGTTTTTCCTTGGTTGTCTTGTTTTCAGCATTGTTAACCTCATGGTTTAGTTAATTGGTGATGCTTTTTATTTTTCTAGAAAATATTGCAAAACAGCGTGCAGCATCATGTACACTAACTAGACAGCAAGTCTGTGCTCTGCAGGGTGGCGCAGAGCTCTATGAAGCAGTGGGGGCCGCGCCAGACCCCACTTCCCTTGAGGTAAGAGAGGAAGGGCACACAGAGAGCCTCCAGGTGGAAGGTGTGGGCTCTCCTTGGCCGTCATGGGAAGCAGTAGGTTGAAATGCTGTTTCTCAAAGGGCACATGTGCGTGTCCGGGGTCTGCAGTGATGAGCCAGACCATGGGAGTGCAGTTTTGATTCTGTACCAGATAGAGGATAACAGCATTATATAGTGTTATATATTAAATAAGTGTGACTTAAAATGCAGGCAAAACTTGTGTACATTTAAGATAAAACAAGTGTCTTCACAGAAGTATCTTAGTTTCCGTGTTCTCAGCTCTCTCAGATCCTACTTAGAGTCTATTTCACAATTCTCTACCTTCAAGGGACTTAAATGTAGAAGAAGTGCAGAAGCACGAAACTGACAGAAATCGCATGCCTCTGCCATTTCTCAGCCAAGCACAGTGGGCATGAAACGGCTGTAAAATAAGTTGTTTTAGGATCAATTAGATAATATGTGTAAAAGTGTACTGTTTTGATGTTCCCTATAAATGTTAGTTGCTGTTGTTAGGACATCATTTCATATATGAAAGTAAGCTACCTCCTAAGTTTTTAGACACCTGGGTATCTTAATTTATGTGAGGAATAGTTTGCTAGATAGGAAGGAGGTGAGAAATTTTAGGAAGCTATTGTTTGTTTATTGATTAATCTTATTTATTTGTATATACCTTAAATTTCTTAAATAACAGGGCTACAAAATAAATAGTATTTAACTAAGAGAGTAAGCAGTGTTATTCAGAATACAGTTCCCCCTCATATTCCCAAGTGGCACAACTCAAATTCTCCCAGTGAAAAGTGAGTCTGGTCAGAAAGCCTGTGAGTACAAGTCTGTGAGTTGATGCTTTGTTTTGCTTTTCTGAAACATAATTCACCTTTATTGCTTATAATAATTATATATATTAAAGCATATGCTTTTTCTGCATCATCATGAAGATAGTTTTAATTTTATCCACAAAGTTGAATGAAATATTTACTAGTCTTGAATGTATCTTTTTATAGAATTTATTTATAAGGAAGAAGTAATAAGCAGAATGAGAGTTGAACGACCTAGAGCAGTGGTTCTTAACCTTTTTTGAGGTACCGAACCCACCAGTTTCATATGTGCATTCACTGAACCCTTCTTTAGTGATAAATAAAATATGATTTTTTTTTTCCAAATTCAAGACATAGGTATATGTTTTTTTACTGGTGCACAAAATGAGCCGTGCAAGAACATCACCTTGCTCAAAGAACAAAACCAACAAAGTGCATGAACTCACAACAAATTACGGTATTACTTTATTCTGGCCTCCGCGGCAGAGGCTTCTCCAAACTCCTGAGACCGACTCATCGAACTCCTAGGGTTCGATAGAACCCAGGTTAAGAACCACTGACCTATGCCTGACCTGTGGTGGCGCAGTGGATAAAGTGTCGACCTGGGAACACTGAGGTCGCCAGTTCAAAACCCTGCACTGGTCTGGTCAAGGCACATATGGGAGTTGATGCTTCCAGCTCCTCCCCCCTTTCTCTCTCTCTCTCTCTCTCACTCTGTGTCTCCTCTCTAAAATGAATAAAATAAAAATAAATTAAATAATAAATAAATAAAAACCACCTACTTTAAAAAAAAAAGAACCACTGACCTAGAGAGAGTTTAGACCTGGTCTTGCCACTTTGTAGATGGACAAGTGATTCATCTCTGAGGCTTTCTTCCTACCTTTTATCAAGGGACGACCTAACAAGGGCTTATCTCCAAGATTCTGAGTTTGTAATTCTGAGATTTCACTCAGATAAAGTTATCACTGTAAATCTTGGAGGGGAAAATAACCATCAATTTCTAAAATACCCTGTCAAAGGATGTTGTCCGTGGCAATGCTGAATGTTGTGGGACTTTGGAAATCACAGATTTCTTTTTAATTCATGTTCAAATACTGTGTATATTTTTAGCCCTTTTCAGGGTGTTAAAATCTCCCTTCTCCATGTAGGTCAGCGGATTAAGATTTGTGAGTCAGCAGCAGATTCCAGTTCCTATTTTGTTTGATTTGATTTTTTTGTTCATTCATTCTTGTTACACTGGGTGAAATTACCGAGAAGTACAGACAGCAGTTTAGTGAAGTGAGTGGGAGAGGAGTGCAGGGAGGAAGTGCTTGTAGCACATGTCTGTCTTAGCTTGTATCTCCCGATCCAGAGAGCTCATGAAATTATACTGCAGGGCTGAGAGTGAGAGTCCGTAAGCCAGTGCTATATATGTGTGCCTCTGCAACTACTTCTTCTCCGTGCACCTGGGAGTAATACAGTGCCAACCTCACAGGGTAATTGTACAAATAAATGAATTGGCACATCTACCACATAGAGATCTATTTCTTTTTTTTTTTTATCCTTTTTTTTCTTTTTCTTAGGATGAGAAAACTCAGTGGGATGGGGGAAAGGAAGCTGAGCAGGGGGAGGTGGAGAGGGCAGACGTGAGGAGAGAAGAGAAGGAAGAAGCCCACAAAGATCTATTTCTCACGTAGAATGAGCTTTCAGGTGGTAGCCATTTATAATGCCATCAATGTTAATAGATGGCATTATATTAGATTATTAGAGTATATTTATAAGTAGGGTTTGTTTTGGCTGTAGGGAAATTTGTCACAAAGTTTAAGATGCCAGAACATATATGTTATGTGATAAGCTGAGTACCTTAATCTCAATTTTTATGTTGTCACACCCTTATAGTTAACTCTGTTATAGTTTATGCCCATTTAAAGTGATTCATTTAGAGGTGTTTGTTTTTGTTTTGTTTGATTTTTATTCCAACCATATCTGCCTTCCTATGTTAAATGATCACAGGCTTGCTTTAATGAAGAGCAGTTAAGAGCCTTGACTAGTCACAGGCAGATGCTGAATGATAAGAAGCAGGCGCAGATCCAGCTGGAACTCCGGAAGTCTGTGGAGTCTGCTGAGAAAGGGGAGCAAATGCTATCAAGGGATGTTATACCTGTGTGGAAGTTGCGTATTATAAGTTATAAGAAAAAAGAAAAAGATTCGGGTCAGTATGTAAATTTTTTGTTTTTACCAGTTTTAAGTTAAAGTATTATATTAATGAAATTATTTTAGTGCTAGAGTCCTTAGATCTTTGTTATTGTTCATTTTTTAGATAGAAAAATTATTTCTCATTTAGTATAAATTTTTTTAAAGATTTTATTCATTTTAGAGAGAAGGAGGGAGTGGGAAACATCAACTCAACAGTTGCTTCCCATATGTGCCTTGACTAAGCAAGCCTGGGGTTTTGAACCAGCAACCTCAGCATTCTAGGCCAACACTTCATCCACTGCACCACAACAGGTGCACATAGTATAAATTTTTAACAAAGTTACATATGCCCCAAAGCTTTTGTGTATTTCTCTACCCCTCAGGGATCTCCACAGGAGCCAGCGAGGCTCCAAACTTGGCTTCCACTCCCTTGGAAACCAGCATAATCTACATCATTCCTCCCTGAGAACCCAGAAAATAAACTGCAGGAACAAATGCCCGGCCGGCAGCTTTGGGATTTCCAGGGGAACTGGTTTCTGTAGCAGATCAGTGAAGGATGGGAGCACTGAATGAAGACCTGTGGTCTCCCAGCTCCTCTCCCATCCATTCCCAGCTTTCTTCCTTTTGGTCATTCTCTGTTCCCTCCTGTCTCTCTCTTGGCATTTTCTCCAGCCTCACACCTCTGTTTTCACATTCTCCAAATTGGCCCCCAAAAGACAGCTGTAGTTTTCAGTCCTTTGTAACCACTGAAACTTCCAAAATATCAAAATCAAAGGAGGTTCTAGTCAGTGGTTCAGTAGACAGAGCATTGGCCCAGTATATGGACGTCCTAGGTCTGATTCTAGGTCAGGGCACACATGAGAAGCCACCATCTGCTTCTCTCCCTCTTCTGTCCCTCTTCTCCTCCCACAACCAGTGAATTCGTTTGAGCATGGCCCCAGACACTGAGGAAAGCTCGGTTGATTTGAGCAGCAGCCCCAGACGGGAGTTGCTAGGTGGATCCCTGTTGGGGATGAATCCAGGAGTCTTATCTCCCCTTGCTCTCACCTGAAAAAAAATCGAAGCAGTGCACCTTAGCACACAAAAGTGAATATTTTTGCTAGCTGTGTGGACCTTTAGGACTCGTGACCAAATTTTTCTACTAAGCAGAGGAGAAGGAACCTGAGTCCACGAGGTCTTGTACTAAGGCAGCCTCTGTGTTGGAGCCGAGTGGAGCAGGACAGAGCAGGTGCCATGGGTCTCACCTTCGCCCCTGATAAGCTCAGGGTGCCTGGTCTCCACAGACACTGGAATCTGGCTTGGACCGCATCCCTCTTTCAGGCTCAGCTTGGGACTAAGAAGGAGATTTCTTGGGGTCAGGTTACTGAAGTTTAGTGTGACAGTGGCTTTAGTGTCCAATAAAGACTAAGGGTGAGCAATTTTAACTAAATTAATTGTTCTAGCTGGTCCATTGGGAAGAGACCAAATCCATATTGGGATGGACAACAGAAAAGGGCTTTTAGGTTGCTCCCTCGTCCACCTGCTGGATCACTGGCCTTTCCTACCCTGGGGCAAAGTTTCTTTGTTGTCCCACAGTCCTGCATCCTAGAAGTCTGGGAGGAGCTGGCTGAGTGGTCAGTGGCATAAGGCTGAGATCCCGAGGCCAGCTGCTGCAATACTGTCTCGTGCTCATGCTCCTCTTCCTTGCTCACAACGGTTCTTGGCAGAATGCATTTGCTAGGCTGCGGGACTGAGGTCCCTGTTTCTTATGCTGCCTGTCACCAAAGGCCACTCTCTATTTCTTGAGGTCTCCTGCAGTCTTTCCTGTGTGGCCTTCTCCCATGTCAGACCAGTGCATTGCATCCTTCTCATGCTTCACTTTGTGATTTTTGTCTTCTTCAGAATTCATTTTTAAACAAGAATTTTAATGATTATCACTTCTTCCATTGTGTCTTTTTTTCTCTTGATCTGAATAGTTCTATTGAGTATTTGGCGTCCATCATCAGATTTATATTCCTTGCTAAAAGAGGGAAAGAGATACAGAATCTGTCATCTTGCAACATCAAAATCGAAAAATAAATCTGGAAGAGCTGACATACACTTAACAGCAACCAAACTCACTCGGTTTCAACAAATACCAGTATGTACTTCTCATTGTCATTTTTCAGTTTGGATAAATGCACATGAGTTTATAGAATCGACACATGCCGATTTCTTTTTCTTTTAGGCTTCAGATGAAATCCTGTTGCAAGTTTATCAGCCAAGGGAGCCCCTTCCCTTCAACCAGTTATTGAATCCAGATTTCCAGCCACATTGTTCTGAGGTGGACCTAATAGGAATGGTAGTTTCTGTTGTGAAAAAAATAGGTAATATGCAGCATATTTAGTTGTACCTTTTAATGATGCTTTTGAAAAATAATAATTATCTTTTTTTTTATTATTTTAATGGGGTGACACCAATAAATCAGGGTACATATGTACAATAAAAACATCTCCAGATTATCTTATCATTCAAATGTGTTGTATACCCATCACCCAAAGTCAAATTGTCCTCTGTCACCTTCTATCTGATTTTCCCTGTGCCCCTCCCCTTCTCCCTATCCCACCCCCCCTCCCTCCCTCCCCCCACCCTGTAACCACCAACCACTCTCTTGTCCATATCTCATAGTCTCACTTTTACTTCCCACCTATGTATGACATCATGCTATTCTCAGTTGTTTTTTTTTTCTGATTTACTTATTTCACACCGTATAATGTTATCAAGGTACATGCATTTTGTTGTAAATGATCCGATGTCATCATTTCTAATGGCCACGTAGTATTCCACAGTATATATGTACCAAAGCTTTTTAATCCAATCGTCTCTGACGGACACTTGGGCTATTTCCAGATATTTGCTATTGTGAACAATGCTGCCACGAACATGGGGGCGCATTTCTTCTTTTCGCACAGTGCTATGGTGTTCTTAGGGTATATTCCTATAAGTGGGATAGCCGGGTCAAAAGGCAGTTCGACTTTTAATTTTTTGAGGAATCTCCAAACTGTTTTCCACAGTGGCTGCACCAGTCTGCATTCCCACCAGCAGTGCAGAAGGGTTCCCTTCTCCACATCCTTGCCAGCACTTATTCTGTGTTGTTTTGCTGATGAGCGCCATTCTGACTGGTGTGAGGTGATATGTCATTGTGGTTTTAATTTGCATTTCTCTAATGATTAGTGATGTTGAGCATTTTTTCATATGCCTTTTGGCCATCTGTATGTCCTCTTTGGAGAAATTTCTATTCATTTCTTGTGCCCATTTTTTGATTGGATTGTTTGTCTTCCTGGTGTTGAGTTTTATAAGTTCTTTATAAATTTTAGTTATTAACCCCTTATCAGACGTGCTGTTGAATATGTTCTCCCATTGTGTGGTTTGTCTTTTTATTCTGTTCTTATTGTCTTTAGCTGTGCAAAAACTTTTTAGTTTGATATAGTACCATTTGTTTATCTTGCCTTTTATTTCATTTGCCGGTGGAGATAAATCGGCAAATATATTGCTGCTACAGATGTCGGAAAGCTTGCTGCCTATGTTTTCTTCTAAGATGCTTATGATTTCACGGCTTACGTTTAAGTCTTTTATTCATTTTGAGTTTGTTTTTGTGATTGGTGTAAGTTGATGGTCTATTTTCATTTTTTTGCAGGTAGATGTCCAATTTTCCCAACATCATTTGTTAAAGAGGCTGTCTTTACTCCATTGTATGTTCTTTCCTCCTTTGTTAAATATCAGTTGTCCATATAGGTGTGGGTTTATTTCTGGGTTGTCTGTTCTGTTCCATTGATCAATGTGCCTGTTTTTATGCCAGTACCAGGCTGTCTTGAGTATAATGGCCTTGTAGTAGACCTTGATATCTGGAAGAGTGATACCTCCTGCTTTATTTTTTCTTTTTAAGATTGCTGAGGCTATTTGTGTTCTTTTTTGGTTCTCTATAAATTTTTGGAATATGTGTTCTATAACTTTGAAGTATGTCATTGGTATTTTAATTGGTATTGCATTGAATTTATAAATTGCTTTGGGTAATATAGACATTTTAATGATGTTTATTCTTCCTAGCCATGAGCACGGTATATGCTTCCACTTGTTTGTATCTTCCTTGATTTCTTTTATCAATGTTTTATAACTTTCCGAGTACAAGTTCTTAACCTCCTTGGTTAAATTTACTCCTAGGTACTTTAGTTTTTTGGCTGCAATAGTGAAGGGGATTGTTTCCTTAATTTCTTTTGCTGACAGTTCATTGTTGGTATATAAAAATGCCTCTGACTTCTGAGTATTAATTTTATATCCTGCCACCTTGCTGAATTCATTTATAAGGTCCAGTAGTTTTTTGACTGAGACTTTAGGGTTTTCTATGTACAATATCATATCATCTGCAAATGGTGACAGTTTTACTTCTTCTTTTCCAATTTGGATGCCTTTTATTTCTTCTTCTTGTCTGATTGCTGTAGCTAGGACTTCCAGAACTATGTTAAATAAAAGTGGTGAAAGGGGGCACCCCTGCCTGGTTCCTGATCTTAAGGGGCTTGCTTTTAATTTTTGTCCATTTAGTATGATGTTTGCTGTGGGTTTGTCGTAGATGGCCTTTATCATGTTAAGGAATGTTCCCTATATTCCCAATTTACTGAGAGTTTTGAGCATGAATGGGTGCTGGATTTTATCAAATGCCTTTTCTGCATCTATTGAAATTATCATGTGATTTTTGTCCTTCCTTTTGTTTATGTGATGAATCACATTAATTGATTTGCGAATATTGAACCAGCCTTGCCTCTTCAGAATAAATCCCACTTGATCATGGTGTATGATTTTTTTGATATATTGCTGGATCCGGTTGGCTAATATTTTGTTGAGAATTTTAGCGTCTAAATTCATCAGGGATATAGGCCTATAATTTTCTTTCTTTGTGTTGTCTTTGCCCGGTTTTGGGATCAGAATTATGCTTGCCTCATTAAAGGAGTTTGGAAGTCTTCCTTCCTCTTGAATGTTTTGAAATAGCTTGAGGAGGATAGGAGTTAGTTCTTCTTTGAATTTTTGGTAGAATTCACTTGTGAAGTCATCAGGCCCAAGACTTTTTTTTGTTGGGAGTTTTTTGATAACTGTTTCGATCTCATTTGTTGTAATTGGTCTCTTTAGGTGTTCTGATTTTTCCAGGTTGATTTTAGGAAGTTTATATGATTCAAGAAATTTGTCCATTTCACCTAGATTGTCTAATTTTTTGGCATAGAGTTCTTCATAGTATTTTCTTACAATGTTTTGTATTTCTGCTGTGTCAGTTGTTATTTCTCCACTGTTCTTTCTAATTTTATTTATTTGAGTCCTCTCTCTTTTTTTCTTGGTGAGTCTAGTTAAAGGTTCATCAATCTTGTTTACCTTTTCAAAGAACCAGCTTTTGGTTTCATTGATCTTCTGTATTGTTTCCTTAGCCTCTATGTCATTTATTTCTGCTCTTATCTTTATTATTTCCTTCCTTGTACTTGTCCTGGGTTTTATTTGCTTTTGTTTTTCTAGTTCTTTTACATGCAGGGTCAGGTTGCTTATTTGAGCTTTTTCTAGCTTCTTATGATATGCCTGTAGTTCAATAAACTTCCCTCTCAGGACTGCTTTTGCTGTGTCCCATAAATTTTGTGTTGAAGTATGCTCATTATCATTTGTTTCTAGAAACTTTTTTATTTCTTCTTTGATCTCATTGTTAATCTATTCATTATTTAATAACATGCTATTTAGTTTCCAAGTGTTTGAGTATTTTTCAGTTTTTCTTTTGTGGTTAATTTCTAGTTTCATGGCATTGTGATCAGAGGAAATGCTTGATATGATTTCAATCTTCTTAAATTTATTGAGACCATTTTTGTGTCCTAATATGTGGTCTATCTTAGAAAACATACCATGAGCACTTGAGAAGAATGTATATTCTACTGCATTAGGGTGAAAAGTTCTGAAGATATCTATTAAATCAAGTTGATCTAGTGTCTCCTTTAAGTCTGCTGTTTCTTTATTAATTTTCTTTCTTGAGGATCTATCCAGTGTTGTTAGAGGGGTATTGAAATCCCCTACTATGATAGTATTGCTGTTAATCTCGCCCTTTATATCCATCAAAGTCTGCTTTATGTATGTCGGGGCTCCTATATTTGGGGCGTAGATATTTATAATAGTTATATCTTCCTGTTGAATTGTTCCCTTTATCATTATGTAGTGTCCTTCTTTATCTCTTACTATAGCATTTCTTTTAAAGTCCATTTTGTCCGATATAAGTACTGCTACCCCGGCTTTTTTTTCATTTCCATTTGCATGAAATATTTTTTTCCATCCTTTTACCTTCAGTCTATGTGTATCTTTTGTTTTAAGGTGCGTCTCTTGTAGACAGCATATGTATGGGTCCTGTTTCTTTATCCATGCAGCTACCCTATGTCTTTTGATTGGATCATTTAATCTATTTACATTTAAGGTTATCATTGATATGTAGTTGTTTATTGCCATTTTATTCTTTAAAGCTGTATTCTTCTTTTGCTATATTCTTTTCTCCTTTTGAACTGTTCACAACAGGCCCCTTAGTATCTCTTGCAGAATTGGTTTGGTTTTAATAGTTTTTTTTTAACATTTTTATTTTATTTTATTTTATTCATTTTAGACAGGAGACACAGAGTGAGAGAGAGAGAGAGAGAGAGAGAGAGAGAGAGAGAGAGAGAGAGAAAGGGGGGAGGAGCTGGAAGCATCAACTCCCATGTGTGCCTCAACCAGACCAGTGCAGGGTTTTGAACTGGCGACCTCAGTGTTCCCAGGTCGACGCTTTACCACTGCGCCACCACAGGTCAGGCCTTGGTTTGGTTTTAATGAATTCCTTGAGGCTTTCTTTGTCCTGAAAGCTCTTTATTTCTTCTTCAATTTTAAATGTTAGCCTTGCTGGATAGAGTAGTCTTGGTTGTGGGTTCTTGTTCTGCATTACTTTGGCTATATCTTGCCATTTCCTTATGGCACTGCTTTAGGAGTTAGGACAGAGCAGTAATAAAGTCTCTGCCTTTGTAGAGCTAATATTCTGGAGAAGGGAGACAAAAAACCCTAAATGTGTGTTGTCAGGTGCTGCTGAGTGCCATGGGGAATTTAAAGCTAGGCTAGGAGCAGAGAGGAATACTTTTACAAGTGGCAGTCAGGGAAAGGCCCCTTAGAAGGCTGCACTGGACCAGTGACTTGAAGGAGCCAAAGAGCCAGCCACATGGCTGTTGGGAGGAAGCTTCTGGGAGAAGCAAGAGTGAGTACAAAAGCTCTGTGATGAAAGTGAGCTCAGAGGGCTCAAGAACAGCAAGGAAGACGTCAACACAGCCTAAGTGGAATTGGTACAGACTGTAAGGGAGGAGACTGGGTGCCTGGTACAAAATCATGAATAAACAGGAGGCTTGTACATACAGAGACCTCCACTGGCCCTTGACATTTCATAGTTCTTAGGGAGACAAGGGTATGCTCTGCAGACAGAATATATCGAAACAGGTAAGAAAAGAGGACTGTGCAATGTCATATTTAAGGAATAAACTGTAGATGAACTTGGCTAAGATGTTGTCAGTTCAGTTAAAAACTGAAACTGACACTTTAAGAAATAATATTTCTTCATTGTTTTAAAACAGAACTACCGCCTGACCTGTGGTGGCGCAGTGGATAAAGCATTGACCTGGGAACACTGAGGTCACCAGTTCAAAACCCTGCACTGGTCTGGTCAAGGCACATATGGGAGTTGATGCTTCTAGCTACTCCCCCCTTTCTCTCTTTCTCTCTCTCTCTCACTCTGTGTCTCCTCTCTAAAATAAATAAAATAAAAAGAAATTAAAAATAAATAAATAAATGCTTTCTTTTAAAAAAAAAAAACAAAACAGAACTACCATATGATCTACCATTTCCACTTCTGGGTATACATCCAAAGGAAACAAAATCACTATGCTGAAGACATATCTGTACCGCCATTTTCATTGCAGCATTATTCACAGTAGTCAAGACAGGGAAACAACTTAAATGTCTGTTGATGTGTGAAAAGATAAAATATGGTGCACAAAATCTAATATTATTCACCCATAAAAAAAACGAGAAAATCCTACCATTTGCAACAACATAGACGGAACCTGAAGGCACTATACCAAGTGAAATACCTCAGACAGAGAAAGACAAATACTGTATGAACTCATTTGTATATGGAATCTAAAAACAAATACAGAAACAAACAAAAACTCATAGAAAAAGGATCAGACTTGCCACGCAGAAAAGAAACCTGCCCTCCCAGGCCTCTTTGCTACACAAACATTTCTGAAAAGACTGTCTGAGACAATGGCTGCTGTCACATATGTAGAAACATCATGAGAATTGTCATCCAACATGAGGAAATAATGGGACTACAGAAAACAACCAGCAAAGTAGTATATTTTAATCCAAACCGTGATCAGATTAAACAAACCAATTAAAAGATAGAGACTATCAGATTGAATAAGAAAGCAAGGCACAACTATGTTGTCTACCAAGAACACACTTAGAATATAAAGACATTGATAGGTTAAAAATAAAGGAACTGAAAAAGATATACATTATGCAAACCAATACCAATGGTAAAATAGCCTGAGTAGCTATATTAAAAAAGGTAGGCTTGAGAACGAGAACAAAGATATCATTAGGGATGACAGATATTGCAAAAAAGAAAAACAAACAAAATAAAACCACAAAGCCAAGGTTGGAGGCAGAGGCTTAAATGCTCAGTTACTGCACAGGAAAATTACAATTATTTGTCTAGTAATCAGAGAGAGGGACAGACAGTCAGGAACGGAGAAAGATGAGAAGCATCAATCATTAGTTTTTTGTTGTGACACCTTAGTTGTTCATCGATCGCCCTCTCACATGTGCCCCGACCGCGGGCATTCAGCAGACCAAGTGACCCCTTGCTGGAGCCAGCGACCTTGGGTCCAAGCCGGTGAGCTCAGGGTCTCGAACCTGGGTCCTCCGCATCCCAGTCCGACGCTCTATCTACTGCGCCACCGCCTGGTCAGGCTCATTTTTAAGTTTTTGAGGTAACTTCATACTTCTTTTCGCAGTGGCTGCACCAGTCTGCATTCCCACCAGCAGTGCAGATGGGTTCCTTTTTCTCTACATCTTCACAGTACTTGTTTGTTGATTTATTGATGATAGCCATTGTGACAGGTGTGATATCTCATTGTGGTTTTATTTTTTTCTGATGATTAGTGATTTTGAGTATCTTTTCATATGTCTGTTGACCATCTGTATGTTCTCTTTAGAAAAGTGTCTATTCAGGTCCTTTGCCCATTTTTTAATGGGATGGTTTTTTGGAGTTTTACAAGTTCTTTATAAATTTTGGATTAATATTTTATCAGATGTTTGGTGAATATGTTCTCCCTTTAGGTGGGCTCTTTTCATTTTGTTGATGGTTTCCTTTGCTGTGTAAAAACTTTTAGTTTGATGTAGTCCCATTTGTTTTACTTTTGTTTCCCTTACCTGAAGAGATATATCAGAAAAAATATTTCTATGACAGTGGTTCTTAACCTGGGTTCTATCGAACCCTAAGGGTTTGATGAGTCGGTCTCAGGGGTTCGGAGCAGCCTCCGCCGCGGAGGCCAGAATAAAGTAATACCGTAATTTGTTGTGAGTTCATGCACTTTGTTGGTTTTGTTCTTTGAGCAAGGTGATGTTCATGCATGGTTCATTTTGTGCACCAATAAAAAAACATATACCTATGTCTTGAATTTGGAAAAAAATCATATTTTATTTATCACTAAAGAAGGGTTCGGTGAATACACATATGAAACTGGTGGGTTCGGTACCTCAAAAAAGGTTTAAGAACCACTGTTCTATGAGAAATGTTCGAGATTTTACTACCTATGATTTCTTCTAGGATTTTATGGTTTCATGTCTAATATTTAAGTCTTTCATCCAGTTTGAGTTTATTCTTGTATATAGTATAAGAAGGTAGTTTAGTTTCATATTTTTGCACATATCTGTCCAGGTTTTCCAACACCATTTATTGAATAGACTATCTTTACCCCATTTTATGTTTTTGCATCCCTCGTCACATATTAACTGACTATAAAGGCATGGGTTTATTTCTGAGCTCTATTCTGTTCCAATGATCTATGTGTCTGCTCTGCTCTTATGCCTATACCTGGCTGTTTTGATTACTATAGCCCTGTAGTATAGCTTGATATCAGATAGTGTGATTCCTCTAACTTTGTTCTTTCTCAAAGTGACTATTGCTATTCAGGGTCTTTTCTGGTTCCGTATAAATTTTGGAATATTTTTTCTAGTTCTCTGAAATACTCATTGGTTGATTCCTGTATGTATGTGCCCTGACTGGGGATCAAACCTGTAACATTGGCTTATCAGGAGAATGCTCTAACTAGCTGTGCTACCCAGCCAAAGCCCTTCCTGTATGTTTTGTATGAATGGACAGATATATGTATATTTGCTTATATCTCCTTCTTTCTTATAGGAAGGGTAACACTCTAGTCTTCCTTTTGTGTTTTTCTTTTCCATATAACAGCATGTTTGGAAATCACTGATGGAGATCCTTACTCTGTTGTTAGCTGCATAGTACTTCATTATAAGGATGAGTCATGGTTTACCCAGCTACTGTCCTAGGCATTAGCTAAGATAGTGTGCTGTTAGTGGTTTATAATTACAAACTTGCTCTAATGAGTAGCCTCCCACATGTGTTTTCATCAACCTTGTTCATGTGTATTTTATTATCATTACAAGTATGTCTTCAGAGTAAAGAACTAGAAATGGGATTGCAGGTGAAAGGTAAGTGTATATGTTGCTCTGCTGGGTATTACCAAATTTTTCTCCAGAGGGTTGCACAAATTTGTATTCCCACCATGACCTCAGAAACAGAATGTATTGTCACTCTGGTGTTGAAATTTTAGCACTGTAAGTAACCGGTCATTTTGGAAATCTTAGGCTTTCTCTAAATTTAGTTATTTTAATTGTTTTTACCATTAGCATACCAAAATAAGTAGGCATATTAGTGGTTCCTTGTACTTTTAAATTTATCTAACACATAGATTATGAAATGGGGTTTTTATTTGTTCTTGTAGGTCTTGCTCCTTTGGTCTATTTGTCAGATGAATGCCATAACTTACTGGCAATCAAGTTTTGGATAGATCTTAATGAAGACATCATTAAACCTCACAAGTTAATTGCTGCAAGCAACCTTCAGTGGCGACCAGAATCCAAATCAGGAATTCCTACTTTATTTGCTGGAGAGTTTTCCATGTTTTCTGCCAATCCAAAGGAGAGCCATTTTCAGGAGACATTCCACAAAATGAAAAATGTTAAGGTAAAAAATAGTTTTGAGCATTACCCACTTTTTGGTCTTTTCCTATTTTGAGAGCCAAATATCAAAAGAGTAGCAGCTGTAATGAAAATTGGATGTTGAAATATGATGTCAGGGGAGGTTTTTAGCATATGTTAATTGCTCATGAACCTGAGGAGGTAGGGGTGACAGCTACCAGGGAGAGGAGAATGACTTGAGGGGAACTAAGGAGAAGTGGTGAGAAGCATGTTCAAGCTACAAACTGTGTGGGCAAACTGGAAATTTGTGACAAGAATAATATGTGGGGCCTGACCTTTGGTGGCACAGTGGATAAAGCATCGACCTGGGAACACTGAGGTCGCCAGTTCAAAACCCTGCACTGGTCTGGTCAAGGCACATATGGGAATTGATGCTTCCAGCTCCTCCCCCCTTTCTCTTTTTCTCTCTCTCTCACTCTGTGTCTCCTCTCTAAAATGAATAAAATAAATTAAGAATAATATGTGGTTCATAGTAGCTGGTAGTATAATTAGTTAATAATACACAGACTCCAAATTTATATTTTAAATTCCACATCTAGTATTTTAAACAGTTTATACCTGTCTTTGATTTGAAATAATCCCGAGTGGGAGAAATATTAAAATTATTTTTCTTGGATCATATGCATTTTTGCTTAAATCTATTTATACATCACAGAGTACTATTAACTAAAGTTTGAGTGCTTGTGTGTGTCAGGTCTTGTTCTAAGCCTACCCCGGTGAGATAGGGAATTGTTTCTCCACTTTTTCAATGAAAAGCAGAGAGATTAAGTCACACAGCCAAGTCGGTAGGGTTCCTGTTTAAGCTATCTGAATGTAGATCCCGACTATTAACTACTATGTAGTGCTGCTTCCCAGTAAAATTTTGGATTTTATCAATTGCTAACGAGTAAAGAATCTACAAAAGATAAGCCTCTTAGTACCATAGTTTAATATTTCAAATATATGCTATTCAAAATTTATATAAATAAAATCATATTTTAAAACACTAGAGTAGCTATCTGTATATAGGAAGTTTGTATGATATTTACCTAAAGACATACACACAGTGAAGGGTAATACCTGGTTTACCTGCTTCCTAAATTGGTGGTGGGTGGTTACTTTCATTATCTGGCTCCCACACAGAGACCCACAGTTTACATCCCAGCTTTCTCTGAGACTATTCCAGGGCAATCCAGAGACATCTGATTCTCATTTCCATAGCATTTGAGTTTTACAGAATACTTTCATGAGTTAAGGCTAAACGATATGAATTTGCTGGTATTTGACATGTTTCAGTTAATCCTTGGAACAGACATGAGGTCATTCTCTCATTTTACTCCTAACCCAAGGGTTACTCTGTAGATGTTGGATGATTTACAGCTATTAGTAAATAGAGATGGAACTTGAGTCCCAGTCTTCCAACTCCAAATCCAGAATCCTAGTATACTTTGCTAATATTAAACTAGGTGGTTGGGGACGGCTCTCACATTGCTGTCCTTCCCTGATGCCCACAGACATGTTCCTTCTCCCCCTCCCAACAGCTGAGCTCTCCTGAGTCACCCATGTTGGTTCTCCACTTCAGCATTAGCATATTGTTTGACAGTTGTATCAAATTTGGGGTATGTCATTCTTTTTGTTTAAGTATCTTAGTTCTGGTTTTAAAGGTAACAGTTTCTAAAAACATAAATGTGTAGGTTTGCGTTTTATTAAACAGCTTTTCCAATTTATTTTCTTAGAATATGGACATATTTTTCAGTAATGCAGAAAACAAACTTATGCATATACTTAATGCAAATGACCCCAAGTGGTCCACCTCAGCTAAAGACTGTGTGTCAGAACTACACACTGCTCAGAGAGTCCTTGGTACAGGAAATAAGTTTCTGGTAAGTTCATGTATATTTAAGGAATTTTATAAATATATATTAAGGCAACGGTATATTCTGGTATATACATAGTAAACATGGTAAAATATAGTTAAATTTATTTGGAAAGTGTAATTGTTATATGACTTTTATAGGTATAGGTTATTTGGAAATGATATCTTGTTTATCAAAGCCAGAATATAACAGTCTTTGGGGACAAATTGTATAAACAAGTGCTTTAATTTTTAGCATTTCTACTACATGTGATAGAAAAGATTACTTTTGCCTGTGTCTTGGTGCTTTGGAGGACTATTCTATATAATTAGGGTTGTTTCTAAGCTTAGTTTGATTTAACTCTTTGAAAAACAGTAAATGCAAATCAAGCTAAAGTATAATTTTGCTTAACGATTAATTTTTATGTAACTAAAACTTGATAAGTGTATCTGTGTTAACTCACTACCTTCCCAAGACCCTCTGAGATAAAAACTATTGTCGCCATTTTACAGATGAGGGAACTATGGCAAAGAGAGGTTAAGCAATTGCCTAGTCACAAAGACAGAAAAGGAGGTATTAGAACCCAGGCAGTCTGTGTTCTTAAAATGGTTTTAGAGTGCTTATTTTGTTTAACCTGTTAATACTTAAGAAAGAAAAGATGAAAGCAGATGTACCCAACTTCTTTTTTTGTTTTTTACTGTGATTAGTCTCCATCCATCTTTTCATGTCATTTTTGTATTCTGTTCTGCTTATTTCCTTCTGAGGGAATAAGAATAATAATATGAATATCACATGAAATCATCTGCCCTATTTGCCATTAGTGGAGTGAGAATGTGTGTGGTTTTTGTGTTTAAATATTTTTAATGAAAAGCTAATTTGATTTTGTTTTATATATGAGCACATAATTTTATATGCCACCTTTCCATTTGTTTTTTTATTAGATGTCTTCTCCCAATAATGAAGTGAACTATCAAAGTCCCTTATCACTTTGTAAGTCAAAAGGGACGTCTGTTTACACACCTGTGTTAGCCCAGATGACTTCAAAGTCTTATAAAGGGGAGAAAAAGATTTATGACCCAAAAACCTGCAAAAAGAGACGAGCCTTGGATTTCTTGAATAGACTGCCTTTACCTCCGCCTGTTAGTCCCGTCTGTGCATTTGTGTCTCCAGCTGCCCAGAAGGCGTTTCAGCCACCACGGACTTGTGGTAGCAGGTTTGAAACACCCATAAAGGAAAAGGGATTGAGTTCTCCTCAGATAACTCCACTTAAAAAATTGAATGACATTTCTCTTTTGGAAAGTGATTCAGTAGCTGACGAAGAACTTGCATTAATAAATACTCAGGCCCTTTTGTCTGACTCAGTGGGAGAAAGCAAACACGTATTTATGGAAGGTGAGTTCACGAGGATTGCTCCCAGCTTTTCAAGGCACCATTGTGTCCCAGTGGTCAGGGAACAGGAGAATCCCCGCCTCGGTCCTGGGGAAACAGGAGACTCGGTGCAGAACACAAGTACAATACAAGATATATCTAAGAAATTGCAAAGGCGACAGAACCGAAAATGACAAAACTTACTGATTCTTAACCTTTCCAATTTGTAACGTACATGCAGTTTCAAACTGCACACTCATATTTGCAAAATGAGAAAAGAAGTGGTTCTTGTATGTCATGTGAATATCATACTTGGGTGTTCATGTATCATAGGAATGCTCTTTGCCTGCTTCTGTATTGGATACTTTCATTTATGTTACAGATCTTAAAGCTGACTGTATATTTATTAACTAATCAAGAAAAAAATCTCCTTTAAATCTTTTTGTGTGTGTGTATGTCTGTGGCAGAGACAGTCAGAGGGAGGTGTCGACAGTTAGGGACAGACAGACAGGAAGGGAGAAAGATGAGAAACATCAGTTCTTCGTTGCGGCTCCTTAGTTGTTCATTGATTGATTTCTCATATGTGCCTTGACTGAGATTTGGGGCTACAGCAGACTGAGTTACCCCTTGCTCAAGCCAGCAACCTTGGCCTCAAGCTGGTGAGCCTTGCTTAAACCAGATGAGCTCATGCTCAAGCTGGCGACCTCGGGGTCTCGAACCTGAGTCCTCCACATTCCAGTCCAACGCTCTATCTACTGCACCACCGCCTGGTCAGGCTCTCCTTTAAATCTTTATGACGGGATTTGCTTACTACAAGTATTTTACGGATGAACTACACATACCCTTTTCTTTTAGATTGTGTCCTTAATTAAATGAAACTAGGTTTCTCAGTACAGTTGTTTTTACTCACATAGTTCCTTTTAAAAAGTTCCTGTTTTAGGTTTTTTTTAGACGTGACCCACTGTGAAGTACTTTTCCTTAATGCACGTGTTTGTTCTGGTCTAGTTCTGTCCTGATCAAAAATCGGGCTGAGATATGACTGGTGTTTTCTTTTGACCAATTTTTCATTCTTAAGTCAGCATAGCTACACAAGAAAAATAGAACCCTGGTATAATTAATTCTTTCACATGATCCCAGTGTGATCTCTGAAATTAAATTATTTCAATTAAAAATTCAAATAATTTAAATCAGAAACTTTAAATTTCATAGTACTAATTTTGTGTTAACAAAATGATGACCTGGACTACAACTTAGAAAACCTGTTTCAAATCGACCCCGACTCTGCCTGTGTCGTTTCAGCGCAGTCCCAGGACGCACCAGGCCCCTGCGCCCTGGTCCCCTCCAGACACCCTCCCAGCGGAGGTGACAGTTCAACACAAGGTGATAGTCTCATTTGCACCTTTCTCATGCTTAATAGAAAAAAGGTGGTTATAACTATGAGCTAATAGCATGGAGAAGTTCTTAAATTTATATCTAATTTTTTTTTATTTTGAATTACAGTTTATACTCAGTATTACTCTGTACTAGTTTCAGGTGTATGTTTTCAAATCTAATGAGAAACACATTTCAAAGCCAAGGATAAATTCTTTTATGAAGCAGTTTATTTCTGTCTATAACTGTGGCCTATGATTTTCTCTCCTAAAAGTCATCAACAAAACAAGCAGTCCGTCCCACTAATCGTTTTTAACTTGTGTTCTGCCCATCTTATTAATGGGATATTTTTGTTCATAAAACAATTTGGTCTTCACATGCTGTTATTTTCCTGGTGATCCATTCTAGAACACAGAATGAAACTTGAGTCTCAGGAACAGAAAGAATTATAAGAATATAATGTTTTTATCCTGGAAAACTTGGCTGCTGTTACCTCCTCCACTACTCAGCACCATCAGACTACCTATCAGAGTGGGATTTAATGCACACTCTCCTTTTTATAAATTATAAATAATAAAACTAAGCTATACAAGCAAAAGTGAAGCTCGAGGATGTGTGGATATTAGTCTTAAAAGTGACCACTTAATGATTGCGGAGTCAACAGTGTAAATGCATGCAGGATCAGTGGTAAAAGTAATTGTGTCATGTACTTGGCAGTTGCTCAGTGAGAGCCGTTGTGCATGTAAAGCACTACATGAGCTGTATGAATGATATACACGTTAACATATGAAGCAATACATATCAGTGTTGAGGGTTCAAAAATTTTAGCAGAGTGGAGAGAAAAAATAGATCACTTCTAGCTGGGATATGTAAAGTTGATGGCATTTAACCAATTACTTTTATGCTTCCCTACCATATATTTTAGGCATCATATGGAGGAGAAAGGAGACAAGTAGACCAGTAAACTATTCTGAGCTCTGTAAAAGCTCTGGATCTGTAACCTAGGGCCACCTCTCCATAGTGGTCACTCGGCCCTAGTGGCCCAAAAGTCCTAAGCAGCCAGCCAGACACAAGTCAGGAGGGCTTGAATGCTGACTTCTTTGGAATAAAAGGGAGGACAGTTTGGGTATGCTGACACTGAGTGAGTCAAGCCCACTTGACTGAGTGAGCTCTACAATGGCCACACTGACTCAGATACAGAGGACTGGGCCTGGGCAGCAGTAACATGTGGATTATCATGTTAGGGGATTACTGTGCATTATGCTTGAACACACAGAATTTAGCAAAACTATAAAAATACCTTAGATTTATTCAAATTCACTAAATTTTGGTTTCATCAGCCACTTTGTGACTCAAAGGAGATCCCAATTTTTTATTAATGAAGAATTAACACTTAAAAATATATTGCTGGTAGTCATCAAGATGTTGAATAGATTTCAATAGAGTCAGATAATGGAATGTCAAAGTAAAATAATAGTCTTCTAAAGTGCACAGATAATTTATGTAAGCAAGTAAAAAATAAGGTTAATTTTATCTTTTATATTTTGTTCATTAAAGAAGAATGGTAAATAAGTTTATGATATAGAAAAATTGGTTCTTAATATGGTTCAATTCTGTGGAATTTAGGTAAATTTATTTTACATTGTTGAACAAAGAAGGCATGGATTCAATGACAAATCCATATAAAGCAACACCATATATAATTTTTAATAACAAAAGCACCATTATATAAGACTTAAAATAATACTTCACAGAACATTAGCGAGAAGCTATTGGCAGACAGGAAATAAAGCACACATCCTGCGTGGTCTCAACTGTCACAGTCTCTCACCAGGCTAACTCATTGCAACCTGCTGAGACTTCATTTGGATTCACAAATTCAGTATTGGTATAAGAGGGACATTCCAAAGTTGTGATAGAACTTCACTGTCTTAATGCCACATAAACACCAACTGCTCATCTGACAGCATGACTTGCACCTGGCCCTCTGCAACCTCTATCCTGCGATGCTTAATTCCTTGCACTCCCTAACATTGGGGTTGCCAACTAACTACATTTATAAGCCAATTTTAAAAATTGCCCAATGATTCATTTTAAAAATTGATGTTTTATAAAGGAGGCTTGTTTTATTTATACTAGTAGCACAACAGCCAAAAGTTATTCAGCTTTAATCCTGTTCAATAAAGTGGTAGTTAAAACACAAGACTATAAGTAGTGACTTTAAATAATGCCACTAATTTTCCTCAGTAGCCTATTTGGGTAGTGAGGAGGATTCGACAGACAGTTTTTAACAATGATCTGTCACCAGAATAAAGGAATAATCTCCCAAAGTGTCTACTTTGAAGAACAGTACTCCCTTAGGTGTATACTTTCAAGCACATTCATTTTAAAGGAGAATCAATATTGTCATCAACAGCCACACATGTCACATTTCTGGATACACAGATTTAAAAAGTAGCAATGGCACCAAAACTTGTCCTGCCCCTCGCTTCACCTGCCTTTCCAGTTTTCCTGAAAGAGATGAATTCCTGAAAAAATAAGATCACTTTTCAGAGAAAGTAGTACTGAAACTTATATATACTATAAACACTATGAACCTATGTGGCTGATTGATTATGTTCTTGGGCATAATCTCAGATTTCCAATTCTTTTCCTAGAGAGAGCGACTCGGTTTCACCAAACCTGCAGAACCCCCAGCGTCAGACCATGAACACAGGATCACTTTAACAAATGCCTGTTGAATGTGATGATGATGACTTCTGCTCAAAAACATTCAGGTTCAACTATTTACACTGGAGTTAGAGTTCTGACCAAAACTGAACAAAGAATAAATACTGAAATCAAAGAAAAAATGGATTTAGGAAAACTGAACGCCTGGAAACTGGGCCTCTAGTACCCGTGGTGACAACCCCCACTTCTGTTAAAGGAGCTCTCCTGTGTGAAGCCCCCAGGCACCCTCCGGGTTGGGGCCTCTGCATAGGCACTCCAGTACCCTGCCCCACTGGAAGACGGTGCACAGCTTCTGTCCTGGCTCCTGTTCACTCTGCTCGGCTTCTCTGCGTGAAGCACACTGTGAAAGGTTACACCGTGTTCATACCGTTCCTTCATTCGGTGTATCTTTTCTCTTGGGACTCCATGAATGTTTCTTCTGTGTGGAAAAACAAGCAAACATTTAGTTAAGGCCTCACATTAAAAAACATTACTTGTATTTTATGAGTCCTATGTTCTTACACAGGTACGCCCTCCCTATGCTCAGGATTGCACTGTGTCAAAAGTGTCACATCTTGCTGTGCTGTCCGCTTTCAGACCCCAGTCCTGGCTTCCACACCCCTAAACCATCCTGAAGCTTGCTAAGAGCCTAACACATTAGAATGCTTTGTTTCTGGAAGCCTCGATGCTGTGCTTCAAGGCATAAAAGAACACCATATCTTTTTATTATATATATTTGTCTGTTAAGCATGAATACATCTATAATTGATTTACATTAGTCAGTCCTAGATACTTCTAGATGCTTATTAAAACTATCTTAAATTCTACTGGGTGTGAAAATCAACTGGCAATATAGGTCAAAATGTAATTCCCAGAAACTCCAGCCTTGCAAGGGAGCCATGAGCTACGATGTTTAACATCCAGCTCGGGTGGTTCTGGTTCACAGACCCACTATAGTAACACCGTCTCCTTTTAATCATAAGATGGAACTAGCCTTGTTCCTGAAAAGTAAATTCTGTTTTCACTGGTTACTTTAAATCTTTGACATTATCAAATAACAGAATGTCAGAATTCATGCATCCAATCATTCAGTCAACAAGTCAGTATTATTCAGACATTTATTGCTTTATAAATTAGAAGCAACATCTGGACCACAAATAAACCCCAAACTGTTCAACATCTAAAGATATTTATTTAGCCTAAATACAAAAACACCACTGACTGCAATCCCATGCAGAAGAATGTGCTTTTAAATGTTCATTAATGAAGAAGCATTTTAGCTGAATGTTAAATGTATCCTTTTAAAGGACCAAGTCCAAGCCAAGATTTAGCAGTTAGCATTACATTAGAAAACTGACCCAACACTAAAGTCTTCACATAAAAATTCCCAAGTTATCAATTTCTAAGAATTACCATTTTTGGCCTGAAACTACCATGTCCATTTCCAGCCTGAAAAGATTCTTTTGTTCGGTCTGAAATACCTGAAAATAGCAGGACACATAATGAGGAGCTAGAAAAACAAAGAAGTACCTGGCTAACTCTTGAACGTTGAATTTCCAGCGAGTCTCGGGTTCTCGGAATATAACTTCATAGTTATTTTCAAGTGCCTGATTTTTCAAAAGTACATAAAACATTGAACACACAGTATGTATGTGTGGGAATGTTCATACTGGCATTTAACATTCACTATACATCTTTTCTAAATTTCCTTTTATCAGTAAGCCAGTGCCTCAGTTTATCTTAATAAATACAGTTGGTTCATGGCCATACTTAGCCACTGTCAGATTATATTGTGATTCCCAATGATACATTTTGGTCCATTTTATCTACCTAAGAATATTAAAAAGGTTCTTTATTTTGGCCATTTTTAAAAATAGCAGAACTAACTTAAAAACACCCTGTCCACAGGAATGAGCAATGAACTCAACAGCTTCTCAGTGTCCCTTACATGATTATCCTAGACTTATGTCTGTCAAAGGCCCTGTCCTGTTCCCCATGCCTTTAACAGAGGTCCCCAAACTACGGCCCGCGGGCCAAATTGCAGCCACCTGAGACCATTTATCCGCACTTCCAGAAGGCACCTCTTTCACTGGTGGTCAGTGTATGGAGTACTGTATGTGGCGGCCCTCCAACAGTGTGAGGGACAGTGAACTGGTCCCCTGTGTAAAAAGTTGGGGGACCCCTGGTTTAGAAAATGGCAGTGTCACAGGAATAGAGCTTATGACATAAAAGTGACTCCCCATCCTTTACACACACTCCCTGCCATGCAGCACAGTGTGGCTCAGGGCACTGTGCCCATTTGCTCAAGTTCAAAAACTATTACAGTTTTCATATAAACACTCATATATCCTTTGCATTCTTAAATTGACTATTACATTTTTATCTCATACTGAACTTTCAATAATAAAAGTTAAATGAAAAAAACTAAGTAAAATGATTTCCTCCTCATTCTTTAGATGAACACTTCTAATTCAGGAAAGATTCAAGCATCATGTATGGAAAATATCTAATTTCTGGGTCTTATTAATAGCTATGGATAGCTAAAAAAGATTGTATATATCCAGAAAATAAAGTGATGTACCTTCCCTTAAGAATCACTCTCATTTCCTCCTCAGTCTGAGTTGTGCCTTAATTACCTTGACTCTTCATGTCCCTATTCATTTCTCTCCCAAGTGGACTCTCGGTACATGCATGGAAGTGACCACGAGACTGATGCTCACTCCCTACAACATTCCCAAAAGTACCACCCTTGGGCCTAAGGGAAACTTCTGAGAATATAGTTTAAAAAAACATACACACACCTGTACATAAGCTATTCCTCCCCAAATGTGAAGAGGCCTAAAAACAGACTGCCTGAACCCAGTGTGGGAGCTATTCTTGTGACAAAAGCAGAGCACTCAGCTGTCTCCTTGCCCCTGACTGTTTGGACCTTTCTCTTTCCTGCACTCGACAGGGAGTGAAAATTCACTAGCCTAAGAAGTAAGACATGTCTAGACGAAAACAGGTCACATGTTTCAAAATTAAAGGAAAACGTGCACTGTTGCATTCATCTTCCTGTTTTTCTTTTCTGACAATACAGAGCTGAGTGGTCATCTGTATGTTTGTGCGCTAGTGTCCATCTTAAATCTGTCCCTTGACTACAAACTTCCAGTGCCCTGGGATTCCTGTTCAGCAACACTACCCAGCACTGAACCCCCTGACTAGCCCCACACAAAACTGTCCTCTGCCACTCTGCAAGGTTCAGTGGGTGCCCAGTGTGGACCTTCCCTTAGAAAGCAGCCGAGACAGAAAGCTATGAAAAATTCTGACTGAGGACTATTTAAAAGTTGTACCCTGGGGTGTTATTATCGTGTCAGCAACTCTGATCCATTGGACAGCAGAGGAACGTGAAAGTAACACCTCTTTCCCTGATCTCTGAGAGGCTATTAAGTATGAGATCCTGGGAGATCAGAAAATGAGGAAAGAACAAAAGTTTCAACTTTCTCACAAAATGTCCATAACTGAAAATTCAGAATGATACTTCTTCCTACCATGACTGCATAGGGCTTCATCTCCCAGGCGTGGAGGTTGGTATTATCAATAATTATGGGGGATATGCCATTCCTCATTGCTTTTCTTGCTGCAACACAATGTTATATAACAGTGAACAACATGCAACAGTCAGAGAAGGGTGAGTGTACCCATATCTTGTCATTTTTATTACAGCATGTCCTCATCACACAACGTTAATGCCACCTATTTCAGGACTGTTACCAATCATGTTCTTTTTCCTGGAATATAGGGAGCTGTGGCATTCTGTTTGGGGGAAAGAAAGGCAGAACTTTTGATTAAACTCCTTCAAAAAATGTAATCATTCTGTAGCAGCTACAATCTAGGTGCACAATAGGATTTCCCAGGATTTTGGAAAGGAATTTGTCACCTCTTTTCTGGTTCCATTCATGAGCCTCTTCTAGAAAGTCTGGATTGAACTCATAGGCACCATCTTCTCTGAAGAAAAAGTCATCTGTGCTGAAAATCAGGGCCCTGGGAAAGTCGTGCTGCAATTGTCTGAAAGTGGAGAAAGAAGAGATTGTTTTATGACTGAATTGTTATAATAGGACTGATCTGTCCCGAACATTTAGCAGTTTGTAATTTTAAGACCAGCAGGTTTTGAGTTGGTGAAATTCAATTTAAGAGGAGAGATGCTTGTTATCTCTAGAAGGCACCATCCTCACAGGAAGCAGGAACAGGCAGAGAGGCGACTGTGTGAGTGTTCAACTCTTGAACCTAAGAAGTGCTGGTCACCACTGCTGGCTTCTGCAGCAACCGAAACCAACTCTAGAGGAAACTGGAAGCTGACAGTGTGATGAGTCCTTCCTTGTGGGCCCCAGGCCCTGCTGCCATCCCTCTGGTGTGCACCAGCACCCTTCTCTGCACCTGGAAGCTCTCACCTGTGCTGGGTCTCATCTTTTGCAGCTCTGTTCTAAGGACCTATCTCAGAAACGAATCCTTGCTCAGGGTTGAAATGTAGGTAAAAGTGATGTTGCTATCCCTACTAGTAACATTTACATTTTAACACTGAACTAAACCAAACACAACAAGAGAAGGAGGGAGACATTTTCCACATCTTCCTAAACTGTCACTCGCTCTAAATATGAAAATATTACAGAAAAAAAAACCTGCCACGGAGCACTTCCCGTGCTTTTAAAACATGAAAAAGCATGTTAAGTTCTGCACAAAATAACTTCAGAGATTTTTCCACTTGAAATGATTATTCAGACTATTTGGAGGGAGAAGTAAATCCCTGAGCTTCCTTCCTCATCGGTAAAAATCAAGGGTAACATCACCCATCTTTCTTGGTGGTGACAGTGATCTAATAACACGGGAGAGCACCAAGGGTGGCCTCAATATGGTGAGTGTTTCTGTATCCCTACAGCACTCAGCAGCCTAATTCTAACTTTGAGACAAATGCAAAGCCTGTTCAAAATAATAAATACAGTACTTAAAAGTTGGAGGAACAAAAGGTGAAGGATGACAGGGGCAGGGAATGCAGAGAAAGCAAAGTGATTCAACTCCTTCGTTTGTTTTTCTGCATCAAAAATCATCTCTGTCCAGCAGAGAACAGAATAAATGTTCACCGCGCAGCAGGTGGTGAGTGCACACCTATCACTCAGAAAGACTTGGGTTGGGGTCTTGCCTCTGCCTCTTCCAGTCACATGACCTATCTCTCCAAGCTTCTGTTTTCTTAACTGTAAAACAACTGAACAGAGCTGCTAGTGCTCAGGCCGAGTAGAGCATGGAACTGATACACCAAGGTTGCGTGTTCAATTCCCAGCGAGGGCACATACATAAGGTGACCAGCCCTTCTTCTTAAGGGAGGACAGTCCTTCTTTTGTAAGTTCCATCCTCCCTCGAAAAGTGTCCTCCTACCTGTCCTCCTTTTTGACATTGGAAGACTAATCTGTAAACGTCCATATTCGATGGATGCAGAGTCGATCTACTGCATGTGATATGACGTATTTGTATTTGACATGACGATTTGACAAGGATCAGTACAGTGCGGTGAGATGTGATTATGAGATGCGTGCACTCCACACAAAAGGCCTTGAGAGAGCGCGATATGCTGAGTGCGCAAATGGCTTTGTGTACTTCTTACCGAAACACAACATGGCACAGACGACATTGTAGACTCAACGATTATTTCTTTCTCAGTGAATATTCAATCATAGACAGGTGAGCACAATTCACGTTTTATTAATTCATTATCTATTTAATAATTTCCAAATACGTATAATTTTATTTACAAGTATTTTCCCGAAATTTGAGTTTTAAAGTGAAAATCTAACCTCAAACCATATCTATTAGTAATTGATTAAATAGTTGCATAAAACAGACGTTTCTTAATTAGAAAATGATAAATAAACCCGAATATCACTTCAAATTAGTGGTTTTGTTTGATATTTAGTTTTGCTAAATGAATACTTTTTTCTAACAGTTATTATTAAAAATTAACAGGCATGTAAGCATAATTACAATATAAAATATTACAAATGTTATATTATGCATTTATCATATTATAGTATATTATTGTTGCAATGAATAAAATGTTTCTTTTATTTACAATATTGTTTTCTTCAATTTATTTTTGTCCTCCTTTTTATTGTAAAAAAGTTGGTCACTTTAACATACAGGAATCAACCAATGAATGTATGAATGGATGAGAGAGAAATTGGTATTTCTCTTTCTCTCTCTCTCTAAAAAAAACCAATAAACAGCTTTAGCAAGGCTCTGATGACACAAGACACAAAGTACTGATATTTTATTAACGGTAATAACAAATGAGGTCAAGTTACCAGCCCCCAGTTTACATGCTGCAGTAGTAAAACACACTGGGGAATGCGTAGTCTTGCATCTAGTCCGATTGAACAGGAGGGAGGGGTGGAAGAGCAAAATGAAATGAATAAACACATTCCAGACACACTACACAAACTTGGAGGGCTTGATAGCATTTTTTTTTTTTCAGGGATAGAGAGAGAGAGTCAGAGAGAGGGATAGATAGGGACAGACAGACAGGAACGGAGAGAGGTGAGAAGCATCAATCATTAGTTTTTCATTGCCGTTACGACACCATAGTTGTTCATTGATTGCTTTCTCACATGTGCCTTGACCACGGGCCTTCAGCAGACCGAGCCACCCTTGCTGGAGCCAGTGACCTTGGGTCCACGCTGGCAAGCTTTTGCTCAAGCCAGATGGGCCCGCGCTCAAGCTGGCGAGCTCAGGGTCTCGAACCTGGGTCTTCCGCATCCCAGTCCGACGCTCTATCCACTGCGCCACCACCTGGTCAGGCATTAATAGCATTTTTTAAAAAAGGCAGCATTGATAGCTGAAAAAGTATATTGCTCACAAATTAGGGGATATTTCAAAATAAATATGAAGTGATAAAAAAGAAAACATTTGATTTTTTTATTAAACAAGAACAGAAAAGCAAACAATAAGTCAAAGAAAGTTGATTATGCAAATGAGATGCAAAAGCAACTTTTATTTCATAAGGCTGAAAGTACTGGAGTATCTGCACGTTCCCTGATCCCCTAATATTTGTGAGCAGTAATTTCAAACAAAATATATCTTATACTTTATAAGATGCACCCAGTTTTCAGACCCCAAATTTTTTGGTAAAAGGTGCACCTTATACATGGGGAAATACAATATTCTCTTTCTTGAAGGGCTGTGGTGGTAAACAGGGAAAGTCAACGGACTACATCTTAAATCTCGATTGAAACATGAATTAGGACTGTCTCTCTTGATAACCTTGTGGAAAACAGTAGACCAGTTGTGTGTAAGTGTGTGTGTACATATACATACCCAAAGTATATTAGATAATTATCCAACTCATTAAACATTTGTTGACCACTTGATATGTGCCCGGTACTATGTGAAGTATTAAGGTACAAAAATAAAGTAACTGCTTTCAAGGAGCTCACAGCCCTGCTGAGGAGCTGACCCGGCTCACTGGTCTAGCACAGTGCAAGGAGCTGGGCACACGGACCCTATCAGCACTCGGGTCAGAAGCGAGTTGTGACGGGCAGCACTGCCGAGAAGTCTGCACTTGACCTGCACCTGGAGGGATGAGAAAAATGTTGCCTTCTGGGGAAGGAACCAAGGAAGGCAGCTCCTGCTACAGAGCATGTTATGAGCAGGAGACACAGGATAAAACAAGAACAAGGAAACGCTTTTCAATGATAAGTGCTACACAATTACAGAGGGAGTTGGCAGGCCGGAGTATGTCCAGAGAGGAGTGGCCAGGCCCACATGAGGGCCTGAGGACCACGGCCACATGACAGGCAGAAGAGTGAAGTGCACACAGGAGTGTGGGTGTTGAAGCTGAGAACAGATCACAGCAGTGGAACGTGATGGTCATCCTCAGATCCTGGAAGTCTGTGTGTGGAACGAGGGGGGCTTGTTCTGTGTGTGAGTGGTGGGCTCGGGTTCAGCAGGCCAGCTCTGCCTGGCCTGAGACCACTCATGCAGTGCGACATCGTGCAGCCTGGAATGCTAGCTGTCTGCCGCTGTCATCCACACAGTCTTGACTCACCCAGGCCTCTGCACTCGTCCCCGCAGGGCACGAGTGGAAGCTGCTGAGAACCACCACATGTCCTCGTCCAAGGAAGTCACTGCTGACCCACACTGAAGGGTCGGAGACAGAATGGGAAAGGCGGCCATTCCAAATCTGCCAGACACCGGAGGGAGAGGAAGAGAAGCACCAAGAGGATTTGATGAAAGAAATGAACAGTTTCTATAGAAATGTCTTTTATATATTTGACTTTAAAGATACTCAAACCAAAAAGGCCAAATCATGCATCCTAACACTAACCTCTAATGCAAACCATTGTTATAAAGACACCACAGAAACCAGCTATGGAAAGCACTTAAAAGCATTTTCAGGTATGCATATTTTATATTTGTGAACACGTCACAGTTCTAAGTTATTTTCATCAATATTACCTAGTCTACATAATGAAAGCTACGTTCAGAGTTTAAATAACAGTGTATAAGTTATTTTCCTTATCTGTTGTGTACAAAAGCAACTATGGATATCAGTTCCCAGATTTTTATTTTTCCTTTTGGTCCCAGATTTAATATCCATCTAAATCTGGTTTCATTTGTTTTCCTAAGTCTGCCACTCACAGGTTTTATTTTTTCACCATTTTCACAGTTGAATACTTTTTTCTCTGTACGTAGTCTTTTTGACTCTAGTTTTCTTCTTTCTTTAGGGTTTATATTATCTATTGGAAGTGAATACTCATATTTCCTTTTAAAAAGCATTAAGGCATGAATGTCAAACTCACATCTTGTTTTAATCCTATCCCCTTTTAGAAAACAAAAACAAATCAGAACAAAGAAACTACGGTCCTCCTTGATTGCAAAATTTTACCTTAGAGTCAAAGTCAAATTGGTCAGGACTACCTTGGGGCTGGACCACTTGCTCACCATTGCTTAAGATGCATCTGTCTGTAGCCTGTGTGGTCCTCTTTACATGCAGCTCCATGCATCTTGAATGTACAGGACATTAGAAGCTCTCTTAGCTAAATAAAGACCAGACCAGATTAAACAGACAATCTTGAAATTCTCATACTTGAGTGGAAGCAATAAATACCACTCCATCCTCTTCAGAAGCAGTAAGGACAGTGCCCAGCTCCAGCTTTTCTTTATGGTGGTCATGAGCCTCAGGCATGGGGGATATTGGAAGAATGAAAATACAATAAAAAGGAGAAACAAGGAAAGGTAATTACTTCCACAGAAACTGCACCTCCCGGCTCCCCACCAAATTCACTTAAAATTACTCAGGTACTAATCATTTTTATTTTTAACGTTTATTTTATTGATTTTAGAGAGAAGAAGGGAAAAAAGACAGGAAGATCAATTTGTTTTTTACTGTACCCTGACCAGGGATCAAACTAGTAACCTCTGTGCTTCAGGACAATGCTATATCCAACCCACCTATCCAGGTAGGCCACTCAGGTACTAATCTTGATTTCACAATTTATTTGTGTAATCCTTTATTTAATACTAGAGGACCATGGAAATATACTTAGATACCTATTAGTCAGTTGCTCACTCACTGACAAAAAGCCCCACATTACTATGTAATTTTGAGTTGTACCCTAACTTTCATTACGGAAATTCTCAGATGTGCAGAAGTATATAATCATGTCTCATGTACCCACGGCCCAGCTTCCACAGTTATCATCGAGTGTCTAATCTCCCCAGCTGTACAGTACTTCATTCCACCAGATACCCTGTCAGTACTCAAACTTCCTTATTGTCTCATAAGTGTATTCCTATGGTGGGTTTGTTTGAATCAAGAGTCAAACCCAAACAAGGTCCATGAGTGTATTTAGTTGCCACACACCATAAGACTCATTTATTCTTTTCCCTCTCCTTTTTATTGCTACCTAAACTTTTTTACCCCACAAAAGTTTATATTTAGAAAATGTTCAGCCTGACCTGCGGTGGCACAGTGGATAAAGCATCGACCTGGAACGCTGAGGTCACCGGTTCAAAACCCCGGGCTTGCCTGGTCAAGGCACATAGCTCCTCTCCCCTTCTCTCTCTCTCCCCCTCTCTAAAATAAATAAAATCTTTAAAACAAACAAAAATAATAATACAATGAACACTACTTACCTTCATCTACAGTAACAAATTGTTAATATTTTGCCTCACTTATTTTGCCTCTCACGTTTTTTTTTATTTTAAAATTCTTTTCAATTACAGTTTACATTCAATATTATTTTGTATTAGTTTCGGGTGTAGAGCATAATGGTTAGACTGTCAGCTAATTTACAAAGTGATCCCTGATATTTCCAGTACCCAACTGGCACCATATAGTTATTATAATATTGACTGTATTTCCCAAGCTGTACTTTACATTCCTATGGCTGTTTGGTAACTACCAACCTGTACTCCTCAATCCCTTCACCTTTTTCACCTAGTCCCCCAATTCCTCTCTTCTGGCAACCATCAGTCAGTTTCTGTTTTGTTTATATTGCTTTTTAGATCCCACATATAAGTGAGATTATATTGTACTTGTCTTTCTCTGACTTATTCCACTTAGCAGAATACCCTATAGGTTCATCCATGCTGTCACAAATGATAAAATTTCATTCTTTCTTTTAGGGTCGAGTAATAATCCATTGTATGCATCATCACTTTTTATCCACTCATGTATTGATGGGCACTTGGGTTGCTTTCGTATCTTGGCTATTGTAAATAACGCTGCAATGAACATGGGGGTGCATATATTCTTCTGAATGTAGTGTTTCAGGTTTTTTCAGGTTATCCAGAAGTGGGATGGCTGGCTCAAAGGCAGTTGCATTTTTAACTTTTGGAGGTACCTCCATACTGATTTCCACAGTGGCTGCACTCCCACCAACAGTGAACATGTGTTCCTTTTTCTCCACACCCTCACCAGCACTTGTTGTTTGTTGTTTTATTGATGATAGCCCTTCTGACAGGGTGAGGTATTATCTCACTGTGGTTATAATTTGCATTTTTGTGATGATTAGTAACATTTTTACATATGTCTATTGGCTATCTGTGTGTTCTCTTTGAAGAAGTGTGTTTGGGTCCTCTCCCCATTTTTTTTTAATTTTTAGATTTTAAAATAAGAGAGAGAGAGAAAAGAGGAGAGGAGCAGGAAGCATCAACTCCCATATGTGCCTTGATCAGGCAAACCCAGGGTTTCAAACTGGCAACCTCAGCGTTCCAGGTAGACACTTTATCCATTGCACCACCACAGGTCAGGCTGAACATTTTTTTTCTTTTTAATTGTTTTTCTTTTATTTATTTATTTTAGAGAGGGGACAGAGAGAGAGAGAGAGAGAGAGAGAGAGAGAAAGGGGGGAGGAGCTGGAAGCATCACCTCCCATATGTGCCTTGACCAGATCAGTGCAGGGTTTTGAACTGGCGACCTCAGTGTTCCCAGGTCGACGCTTTATCCACTGTGCCACCACAGGTCAGGCTAGGCTGAACATTTTTTAATGGGATATTTTTGGGTGTTGAGTTATATAAGTTCTTTAAAAATTTTGGATATTAACCCCTTATCAGATGTATCATTGGTGAATATACTGCTCACAAATATTAGAGGATATTTCAAAAAGAATATGAAGTGATAAAAAAGCATTTGATTTTTTTAAATTAAATAAGATCAGAAAAGCAAACGACAAGTCAAAGAAAGTTGTACAATTATGCAAATGAGATGCAAACCCAATTTTTATTTCATTGGTGAAAATGTATTATACAAAAGGTTGAAAGTACTGGAGTATCTGCACATTCCTGATCCCCTAATTTTTGTGAGAAGATCCCCTAAATTTTGTTCTCCCATTCAGTGTGTTTTCATTTTGTTGATGGTTTCTTTTCCTGTGCAAAATCTTTATAGTTTGATGCTCTCTCATTTAATTTTTGTTTCCCTTGCCCAAGGAGATGTATCAGAAAAATATTGCTAAAAAATGATCGAGATTTTACTATCTATGTTTTCTTCTAGGAGTTTTATGGTATTAAGTCTTATATTTAAGTCTTATTCCATTTTTATTCTTGTATACAGTGTAAGAAGGTGGTCTAGTTTCATTTTTTGCACGTATCTACCTAATTTTCCCAACATCATTTATTGACTAGACTATCTTTACTCCATTTTATGTTCTTGCCTCCTTTGTCAAATATTAAGTGATTATAAAGATATTGGTTTATTTCTAGGCTCTCTCTATTCTGTTCCATTGATCTATGCATCTGTTTTTATGTCAGTACCATGCTGTTTTGACTACTATGTCCTTGTAGCGTAGTTTGATATCAGGTAGCATGATTCCTCCAACTTTGCTCTTAATTCTCAAGATTGCTGTGGCTATTAGGGGTCTTTTGTGGTTCCATACAAAATTTGGATTATTTATTCTAGTTCTCACATATGTGTTTTTGATGATGACTCATTTGAAGATACTAAGTTGCAGACATCATGACACTTTGTTCCTAAATTTTTTGTCATGTTGCCTATGAGAAGAACATCCTTACAATAACATTATCACATCTAAAAAGCTAACAATTTATAATAGCTGGCATTTGTAAATTTTTAAATTTAAATCTTTTTAAATTTCCCGATTGGTCCCAATATTGGTCACAGTTTCCAGTACAGCATGTGGCTATTATGTCTCTTCAAGTTGCTTTTTTTTTTTTTTTTTTTAAAAACAGAGAGTCAGAGAGAGGGATAGATAGGGACAGACAGACAGACAGGAACGGAGAGAGGTGAGAAGCATCAATCATTAGTTTTTCATTGCCATCGCAACACCTTAGTTGTTCATTGATTGCTTTCTCACATGTGCCTTGACTGCAGGCCTTCAGCAGACCGAGCAACCCCTTGCTGGAGCCAGCAACCTTGGGTCCAAGCTGGTGAGCTTTTGCTCAAGCCAGATGGGCCCGCGCTCAAGCTGGTGAGCTCGGGGTCTCAAACCTGGGTCTTCCGCATCCCAGTCCGACACTCCATCCACTGCGCCACCGCCTGGTCAGGCTCAAGTTCTTTTAATCTACAGCTGTCCACATGCCCTCTTGGTTCTCCTTTCTAAAGAGTCCAGGTCAGTTAGCTTGAGCATGCCCCACATTCTGAATCTGTCTGATTGTCTCCTCAAGATATAGATCTGGGTTAAACATTTTTAAAGGAAAGTACAGAGGTAATATTTGTGTACTTCTGACTGCACATGACAATGTGTGCTAAGTTTGATCACTTGGCTAAAAGGCAGTGTCGGCCAGATTTCTCCATTGTAATATCCTGTAACGTGGGAATGTCACACTGTGAAACCCCCAACAATCTTTCCCTCAGTGATTGTTACTCACTGCTAATGAATGCCTGGCAATTATTAGATTGGGAATGCAGAATATTGATTTTCTCACCATGTAATTTACTAAGTGGCATTGTCATTCCCTCCCCTTTTTTTGTTTGTTTGTTTTTTACAAGGACAGAGAAAGTCAGAGAGAGGGATAGACAGACAGGAACAAAGAGAAATTAGAAGCATCAATCATTAGTTTTTTGTTTCCGTTGCAACACCTTAGTTGTTCATTGATTGCTTTCTCACATGTGCCTTGACTGCGGGCCTTCAGCAGACCGAGCAACCCCTCGCTGGAGCCAGCGACCTTGGGTCCACGCTCAAGCTGGCGACCTCAGGGTCTCGAACCTGGATCTTCTGCATCCCAGTCTGACGCTCTATCCACTGCGCCACCACCTGGTCAGGCTCCCTCCCCTTTTAATAATTCTTACCACCATTATTATTTTTTTCTTCTATTTCCAAGTGAGAGAAGGGGAGATAGACAGACTCCCACATGTGCCCTGACTCATATCCACCTGCCAACCTCCATCTAAGGCCACACCTGCAACCAAGCACCTGAGGCGGAGGCTACAGAGCCACCCTCAGCACCCAGGGCTAATGCACTGGAACCAATCAAGCAATGTTTGCAGGAGAGAAAAAGAGAGAGAAAGGGAAGTAGGAGGGGTGGAGAAGCAGATGGTCACTTCTCCTGTGTGACCTGACTGGGAATCGAACCTGGAACATCTATACACTGGGCCACTGAGCAAACTGGCCAGGGCTACCACCACTATGCTTTATGATGCTCAAATTGTCCCAAATTTGGCCTACAGGTACCCCTTCAGTCTATCTCCTGTGTCTTTGTTTACAAAAACCTTAAAAATATTATTTTTCCTTTCTAAATTGCAAAGAAATACATATTCACTATAGAATAGTTTAAAACCAAAAATTTCAAAAAGGAGAGGTTCCTATATTCCCCCATCTAAAATAATTAGTATTAACATTTTGGTCTTCTCTCTAGATGACTGATTAATAGATACATATGTAGAATTAATTTCTTTTTCATCTGATTTTTTTTTTAATACAAAAACAGAAACATAGTGTAGAGCATACCAACTTTTCACCAAACTTATTTTCATAGTAATTATTTCCCACCTCATGAGATATTACTCTATGGCATTATTTCTAATGTTTTGATGTAGGTATTCCTATGGATGTACCATAATTCACTTAGCCAGTGCTCAGTGGATAGGTATTAGTCTTTCCCCAACTTATTTGCAAGGTTGTGTGCTGGTCATTTTGAGATATTCTTTTGTCAATTGTATTTCTGTGTCTTTTGTTTGATTGTTAATAAAACCTCTTTATTGGGAGATATCTCTTTCTTAGTGAATATGTAAATTTCTTGAGTATAACAATACTTCTAATTTTGTTTATAACAAAACTCTTAACACAAAAGTCCACATTTTTGGTAATTTTTCTTGTCCCATGTATCCCTCTTTTGTATTCTATTTTCTGCCTTTCATGATATATTTTCAACAGTGTTTCCCTCTCCAAGTTTATGTAAATGTTCATCTGTGTTCTATTACATTCTACTCCCCAATCCATCTAAAATTTTATTTTGGCATGAGACATTGGCTAAGGATCTAACTTGACTTTTTTTTTCCACATTGCAAACTGGTTATCCCCAAACCACTGACCAAATAACTTATCAACTCTTTATTGTTGTAAAATATATTTTATTGCCCTAACCAGATAGTTCAGTTGGTTAGAGTACCGTCCCAATATGCAGAGGCTGCTGGTTCAATCCCAGTTAGGGCACATACAGGAACAAATTGATGTTTCTGTCTCTCTCTCTCTCCCTCTCTCCCTCCCTCCCTTCCTCTCTCTGGAAAATCAAGAAATAAAATTTTTTAAAATATATATATTTTATTCTATACCAACTATAGGCCTGTCATTGAACTTTATATTGTCCCACTAAACTTGATGTGTAAGTTCTTCATTAATTCCTTTTCTGATATTTCTTTTTTATCTTTTTTAATTTTTCCCAATATTTTCTTGATTATACTCATAGCTACAAATTGTTCCTTTATAAAACATAAACTTTTATTTTCCTATAGGGATAGTTCTGAACAATATCAAATACAAGGACATCACCTTCTTGATGTCTTTGATCCTTCTCACGGTAGACTAAAGTTGGTTGTTCTAATAAACATTTTTCCCCAAGAGTTCTAAGCGCTGGCCATAAAGCTAGACATATATTAACTGTACTTAACCTTCATAACAATTTTATTAAATAGTTTTCTCCAGTTATTTGATAAAGAAACGAAGTCTTCACGAGAGTAAAGAAGTGGTTCGGGTTTACACAGCTTGGATGTGGTGCTGCCAGAATTTCACCCCAGGTTTACAGAGTCAGGGCATGTGGGTGTTACAGACTTTGTGAGCTCTCATGGGTCTGAGAAAGCCCTCCATTCTCTTTGCACATTAATTAGCAATTTGGCTGAATGACAATTACTGGATTACAGCCCCTTCCCATAGATGTTTATAGTTCAAATTTGTTTCAGTTACAAGTGGGCTCAATTGCATTTAACAAAAAATGGAGATCACAGTGGCATTTTAAATATATATATACTGAGAGATCCAGAGGCAGAATCCGGAGCTGACATCACATGGACCTAGGTCAATATGGGACCACGTGTCTACCATCTTTCTTGTTTTTCTTTACTCTTTTCCCATGTATACATAATGTGTGTCAACCATCTTTCATAGCAGGTTGACACATCATTCTTCCCCTCTGTGCATCCTAGTGGGCACTGGGTGCCACTGCAGCTCTGGCTCTCACACCCATATCCTACACAGCAGGAAGAGGAAGGGGGCTGGGAAACATAGCTTCATAGTTGGCACATAACCACACCTAATAAAAAGGAACTAAGAGAATAGGGTAGTTAATAGTTAGCTTTTGCAATATTCTTACTAGGATATGTCTAGGTATTGGATTTATTTCTTACCATTTTTGTTTAGGTCTTCAACTTAGAAATATGTCTTCTTATATCTGTAATTGTTGCTTTAGCTATATTTTTTCTGGTTTTATTTGGTTATACTTATTCTCATATTTGTCTTCTATGTGACTTTAATTTTCTGCATTATGATTCTGCTCATCTCTATCTCTAATGAACTTTAAGATTCCAACACTTACATTAGATTATTATAAACAGATCTCATTTAGTTACTATAACATTTTTCTGCTTCTTAGCCAACTCTTTATATTTGAGTCTCCTTGTTATAATTTTGCTTTTGCCTTTTTTTTTTTTTTTAGTAAGAAATAGAGACAGGTAGACAGGAAGGGAGAGAGACAAGAAACATCAACTAATAGTTGTGTCACTTTAGCTGTTCACTGATTGCTTTTCATATGTGTTTTGACTGGGGGGGCTCCAGCCAAGCCAGTGACCCCTTGCTCAATCCAGGAACCTTGGGCTTCAAGCCAGTGACATTTGGGCTCAAGCCAGCCACCATGGGACCAAACTTATGACCCCGCACTCAAGCAGGTAAGCCTGCACTCAAGCTGGATGAGCCTGCGCTCAGGCCAATGACCTCAAGGTTTCAAACCTGGGTCCCCAGCATCCCAGGTTGACACTCTATCCACTGCACAATCACCAGTCAGGCATTGCTTTTATCTTCTGCATCATAGAGAAGAATTTTGAGAAAAACATTAAATAATATAAAAGCAAAAGAAATGCTATAAGAAACAGCTGTAGCCTGACCTGTGGTGGCGCAGTGGATAAAGCGTCGACCTGGGAACACTGAGGTCGCCAGTTCAAAACCCTGCACTGGTCTGGTCAAGGCACATATGGGAGTTGATGCTTCCAGCTCCTCCCACCTTTCTCTCTCTCTCTCTCTCTCTCTCTCTCACTCACTCTGTGTCTCCTCTCTAAAAATGAATAAAATAAAAAGAAATTAAAGATTTAAAAAAAAAAAAAAAAAAAAAAAGAAACAGCTGTAAACCCATTGTCTGAAGCTGATAATTGACATTTTTTCGTATTTGTTGTGTTGGTTTAAAATTCAACCAACCCCACCTTAAGTCTGGCAACCCCAAACACCTTTAGTATCTTTCTCTTGTCCCTCTTTCACAGCACCTGTCACCTCCTGAAATAACATACAATTTCCTTATACAGTGTGTCCATAAAGTCATGGTGCACTTTTTACAGGTCGATCAGTCAAAAGTGCACCATGACTTTACGGACACACTGTATTTTCCATCCCTACCTCTGGCATATAAGGCACCTTAGTGCAGGATCTTTATCTGTTTTGTCCACTGGTGGTTCCAAAGTATGTAGAACACAACAGGCATTCAATAAATTAATAAATGAAGGAAAATTATATTTTTTAGATCATGTATGTTGGAATACAGACTACTAATACAGACTACATTACTTTTAACTGCTATGCTATGCTCCATTATCAGCATAATAATATACATAGCTAAGATATATTAAATGCTTATTGTGATCTAAGCATTGTTCTGGCTTTATGCTTCTCATACAATGCTCAGATAGACCTGTGATATAAGTACTGTTAGTAATCCCCAGGTACAAATGAGAAATTAAGACCAGTGAGTAGATACAAAATCAACTTACAGGAATCAGTTGCATTTCTACACACTAACAACAAAACATCTGAAAAAGAAATAAAGAAAGCAATCCCATTTATAACTGTATCAAAAAAAATGAAATGCTTAGAAATAAATTAAACCGAGGAGGTAAAAGATCTGTACTAAAAACGACACGTTTGGTGAAAGAAATTGAAGAGAGATACAAGCAAATGGAAAGATATCTCATTTTCATGGATCAGAAGAATTAATCTTGTTAAGATGTCCCTACTACCCTAAGCCATCTATAGATTCAATGCATCCTCATCCAAATTCCAAGGCATTTTTCACAGAAATAGTATAAATAACGGTAAAATGTATATGAAACTACAAAAGACCCCAAATAGAAAAAGCAAAATTGAAAAAGAAGAACAAAGGCTGAAGGCATCATACTTCCTAGTTTCAGACTATAAGACTATAGCAATCAAAACAGTATGATACTAGCATAAAAAAAAAAAAGATACAGCCTGACCAGGTGGTGGTGCAGTGGATAGAGCATCAGACTGGGATGCAGAAGACCCAGGTTCACGACCCCGAGGTTGCCAGCTTGAGCGCGGGCCCATCTGGCTTGAGCAAAAGCTCACCAGCTTCGACCCAAGGTCACTGGCTCTAGCAAGGGGTAGCTCGGTCTGCTGAAGGCCCGTGGTCAAGGCACATGTGAGAAAGCAATCAATGAACAACTATGATGTCGCAATGGCAATGAAAAACTGATGATTGATGCTTCTAAACTCTCTCCGTTCCTGTCTGTCTGTCCCTATCTATCCCTCTCCCTGACTCTCTCTCTATCCCTGTGAAAAGAAAAGAAAAAAGATACATAGATCAATCAAACAGAACTGTGAGCCCTCAATATAAGTTGACAGGCAAATCAAGATCACACTCAACAGAGAAAGTATAGTGTCTTTAATAATAATGGTATCCTGAAAACTGAATAACCACATATAGAACAAAAATGGACTCCCCCCTTACACCACTTGAAATAGAGGAAGGACATAAACATAAGACCTGAAACCATAAAACTCCTAAAAGAAAGTGTAGGGAAATGCAAATTGACATTGGTCTTGGCTATATTATTTTTGATATGACACCAAAAGCATATACAACAAAAGCAGAAAAAGTTAACAAGCAGGACTACATCAAACTAAAAGTCTTCTGCACAGCAAAAGAAACATCAACAAAATGAAAAAGCAACCTACTAAATGGGAGAAAATGTTTTTAAATCATATATATATATATATATATGGCTAATATCCAAATGTATAATGAACTCATACAAATCAATAGCAAAAATAAATAAATAACAATCTGATTTAAAAATGGAAAGAGGGTCTGAATAGATGTTTTTTCTTTTTCTTTTTTCTTCTTTTCCAAGTTAAGAGGAAAGGAGATAAGAGACACAGGCTCTGGTATATGCCCAGACTGGGATTCACCTGGTAACTCCTGCCTGGGGCTGATGTTCTGCCCATCTAGGACCTTGCTTGCAATCGAGCTATTTTTAGCACCTGAGGTGGAGGCTCCACAGAACCATCCTCAGTGCCTAGGGCCAATGTGCTCAAACCAATCAAGCCATGGCTGCAGGAGATGAAAAGAGAGAGAAAAAGAGAAGGGAAAGGGGGAGGAATGGAGCAGACTGTCGCTCCTACTGTGCGCCCAGATCGGGAATCAAACCTGAGACTTCCACACACCAGGCCAACACTCTACCACTGAGCAAACCAGCCAGGATGACATATTTCCAAAGAAGACATACAAATGGCCAAGAGACATACAATGCTCAGCATCATCAGGGAAATGAAAATCAAAAACCACAATCACCTAAAACTTGTTAGAATGACTATCATCAAAAGGAAAGAGATAAGTGTTGGCCAGAGTGTAGAGAAAAGGAACCACTTGTACACTTTCAGTGTGAAAGTAAATTGGTACAGCCACTGTGGAAAACAGGATGAAGTTTTCTCAAAAATTTAAGACTGTAACTACCATGAGATCCAGCAATTCCACTCCTGAGTTATTTTCCCAAAGAAAATGAAAACAAGATCTAGAAGATATCTGCACTCCCATGTTCACTGCAGCATTATTCACAATAGATAAGATATGAATACAACCTAAGTGTCCATCAAAAGATGAATGGAAAAAGCTAAGATGTGGTACATATATATGATGGAATATTATTCAGTCACGAGAAAGAGAAAAATCTTGCCATTTGCAACAACATGGATGAACCTTGAGGGCATTATGCTAAGTGAAAAAAATCAGACAGAGAAAGATAAATACTGTATGATCTCACATGTGGAATCTAAAAAAAAGTCAAACTCATAGTAACAGAGCAGAATGGCAGTTACCCGGGGCAGGGGGATGAGGGACATAGGGAAATGTTGATCAAAGGGTATAAACGTACAGTGTAAGATGAATAAAAAATACCTCCTGGAGATCTAATGTACAGCATGGTGATTATAGTTAATACTGTATTATACACTTGGAAGTTGCAAAGAGTATAGATCTTAACTGCTCTTAACACACACACACACACACACACACAAATGGTAATTATATTACACCGGAGGTATTAGCTAAGCTATGGTGGTAAACATTTTGCAATGTATAGATATATCAAATCAATACATGCATGACCAGGCAGTGGCACAGTGGATAGAGCATCGGACTGGGACACAGGTTAAAAACTCCGAGATTACTGGTTTGAGCATGGGGTCACTGGCTTGAGCAAGGGGTTACTCACTCTGTAGCCACCCCCCCCCCCCGTCAAGGCACATATGAGAAAGCAATCAATGAACAACTAAAATGCCGCAACGAAGAATTGATGCTTCTCATCTCTCTCCCTTCCTGTCTGTCTGTCTGTTCCTATCTGTCCCTCTCTCTGTCTCTCTCACCAGAAAAAAAAAAATCAACACATTGTACACCTTGAGCTTACACAAGGTCATATGTCTTTATATCTCAACAAAGCAGGATGGGGGGAGAGATCAGTGAGTGGTACAGCTGGATTATAACCTTGGTTCCTGGCCCCAGCGCTATAAGCTAAACTACACTTGAGTGCTATAAAATAAGCAAACCACACTTATTTATCCTTTCTTCTAGTACAATTTAGGTTGTTTGCAAATTTCCCTATCATGAACAAGTTCCAGTGAACATCAGTGCGACTCATATCCTTGGGCAAATGTGGAACATTTCTTGAGGGTACATATAATTCGAGAGGACTAGCTAGCTATGGAAACCTTTTTCATTTGTTTTTTGAAAGAACAGAGAAAATGCTGTTTAAAATGTCATTCAGGAATTATTTTCCTTGGTAGAATATATGTTCCATGAGGGTGAAGACTTCTGTCTCTTTTGTTGGTCACTGATGTATTCCAAGCATCTAAAAGAACATCAGACATGTAAGAGATAATAAATATTTGGTCAGTGTATGAATGGTTCTTGAATGTTAGGCTCTGCTGCCTTAATGATGCGAACACTTTTTATAGGGCCCCAAATCGTGTGAAGAAAATTTCTACTTACTCATCCTTATACTTTGATAATTTTATCCAAACCTTGGATTTACCCCCAAAGGAGACTGCCTGTGAGAAAGGATTCTTCTTGTATCCCAACAGTTCCTCTAAATATTATTAGATTTTCCCCTCGAGGACTTTAAATTGTAAGGTAGGAAACAGTTTTCATGACCCAATAGCCTGAGGAGCAAGGAGAGACAGCGCTGTATATGACTTGGGACTGTCTCCTCTAAAGCGTGGTGTGGTCTGACCTTCTTGGTGCCGCCAACCACCACGCCAAGGCTTGATGCCTTGCAGAGATGACCTCAACTATCTCCAGCCCCATGGATACCCAGCCACAGGGGCTAAGGGGATTCCAGGGAAGAGTTCCTACTCTGTCCTACTGTTCACTCAACTTGCTCTTACCCCTCATGACTTTAAAGTAGACCTGTTTATCAGATCCAAACCCAGACACTCAGATGGCCTTTGTGGGAGCTCTGTGTAGCAGAAATTCCTTTTAGAGCACCCTTCCACTGACTCTAGCAATGGTACATCTTTGTGTTCTATTGGTCTCTTCAGTCATGCTCAGAACAGAGGAGTCCAAAGCATACCTACTTCAGTACTGGTTTTTTAGCTGTGTTTCCCCAAATGTTATAATTATAGACAACAGAACAGTGGCTATATGAGAAAACTGTCACTCTGGGCTTTTTACTGACCACTGCTTAAACGGGAACTGCATCTGTGATCCTAATTTTTAAATCCCTTTTCAGTATCACTGTTGGGTGAAAGAGGGGCCTGTTACACATCTTCATGTGTGAAGCAGGAGTGGTTTTGTTGTTCACTGACCTGAAGAGAACTTTGGAATGAGAGGCTCTATTCCTTCTTTTTCCTCCCTTGTCTATTCTCCATAGCTCATTCCTTTTTTTTTTTTTACATTTCTCTTTTTGGATTTTTTTCTTTACTCAAAACCCATGAGCTGGCAAATCTTTTTTTTTTTTTTTTAAGTATTTATTGATTTTTAGAGAGAGGAGAGAAAGAGATGAGAAGCAGGAAGCATCAACTCATAGCAGTGGCTTCCTATATGTGCCTTGACCAGGCAAGCACAGGGTTTTGAACCAGTGACCTCAGTGTTCCGGGTCGACTCTTTATCCACTGAACCACCACAGGTCAGAGAGCTAGAAAATATTACAAAGCTTTTGGCATTAACAAATCCATCAACTATTAAGTGTTTTAGGCCAACTATATGCCAGGCCTTCTCCTATAGGGGCTGACCAGAATAAAGTTCCACATCTCATGAAACTTACCTTCTAGTAAAAGAACTAGACAGTAAACAGCTAAGTAAGTCTACATCAAGGAGTACTAATCAAGGAAGAAAAGAAAGTTCAAAGCACAGGCCCAGAGTGCTGGCAGTGCTGTGGTTGATGTGGAAGGAGCCCCTCAGAGCCTTTGCTCCGTCCTTGCCTGAAAGAGAGCATTGAAATATCCTAGCTTTACAATTTGTACTTCAATTGGATTCTCAAATAACTGTGAAAAGGGAACATGGGTGTTAGCCAATGAACATCCTGTGAGGTAAGACCATCAAACATATTATGAAATCCTGAGTCTCAGAATCTATAAAAGTATAAAATAAAAACAATTCTATCTTAGGGCTACTGTAAAGATCCAGGCAGGTATACAGTTGACCCTCAGTAAACATAGACTTTTCTTTCTCCATTCCTCCCTGCCCCTCTCCCAGGCTCCCACCAAAATAAAAACAGCCTTCCCTCAAGCCATACACATGATGCAACAGAGACCCTTGTGAAGGAACACTTAGACACTAGACTAGCTTTTTTTTATTATATTACATGAATGCTTATTAAAAATCTAAATCTCATCTCCTCCCACTGCTGCCAATGACAGCACACGAATAAAGAAATTAATTCCCTGGTGACTTATATCAGAATATAAAATCAGAATATATTGGCAACAGTGAAAAATAATAAAATGTGGCTTCCTTATGCTGACAGTTGAAATCCAAGTAAACCAAGCCCTCTTCCTAGGGCCTATAAGCGCGTTTTCATCATACAACAGATGACAACCCACCTCTCCACTTGACCGCTCACTCAAACTCGCCTTTCTCTTTGCTGTGGAAGACAGAGCTCTAGACTGGAAATTTGGAGAACCCACCTCCATGACTTGATCAACATGCTTAACATGTCAGAGTTTACAGCCTCAGGTTTAGATTAGATGAACTCTAAGGGATCTACCTGTCCATCTCCTGAGATTTTCCTATAAAAACATTCTTCCTATTTCACCTCTTCCTCTATTTCTACTGCTTCTCTAAACACAAGTCAGTCCTGCAGTATTATATTGCCCAATGCAGTAGCTCCCGGACTGTGGTGCTGGTGTGTCCTAGAGTTGGGCAGCCTTTCAGTCACTGACTGTTCCTGCTCTCTGGTGAATATATATAGCATGGACAGTCCTCATTTGTCCCAGCCTCCAGAGAGAGGCACTGCAAGGACTTTCAGCAATGAACCTACTTTAGGAAAATCATTAAAAATTTAAAAAGTTTCTCCAAGTAGACCTAAATGACTGTTCATCTGAGATGTCCCCTACCTGATACTCTCATTTCATACACACAGACTTGAAATACTGTGCATATTTTGACTTTGCTTTCATTTATGAGAGCCTTGGTCTCATCAGAAAAATCTTCATGGTCCAGGCCTGCTAGCTAGCAGCAATGCTGAGCACATGGTCCAGGCCTGCTAGCTAGGAGCACTGCTGAGCACATGGTCCAGGCCTGCTACCTAGCAGCAATGCTGATCACATGGTCTAGGCCTGCTAGTTAGGAGCAATGCTGAGCACAACAGCCTAACAATTCCCTGCTTAGCTAACCCAATTGGTCTTCTCTTCTCACCGCTCCCACATCCCACTGTTTATAAAGTGTATCTTTGTCCCCATCTCTTGTCATTGCACCACATCAGGAAAGCATCCTTTCACTTCCTTGAAAAGCTCTAGTGCCAAGAAATGAAGATAGTTCTCTTCATGGAAAATTCCATGTTATCCAGGCATATGCACAAGAAAATAAGACAGGTGTCAACAAGCCTCTTCTAAGCCTAAGGAAGTCCATGTCAGAAACCACTGTGATGGTGGCGAAAAGAATGAAAGCATTACAAAGAATGCAGAGTGTACTAGGGCATGGATCCCAAACTTTGCTCCAAATGATATGTAAAGATTCAAAAAACTGCCAGGGAACTGAGATAAAGTTGACAACTTTTAATTTTTCAAATAAGGCCTTTTTTTTTTTTTAAAAAAGGAAAGACTATCCTTTACTACTGCCATTTCAATTTATTTCATTTCAAAAGGACAATACCATGCAATGGAGTATTATTCAGTCATAAAAAGTAATATGGTTCTGACACATGCCACAACATGAATGAACCTTGCAAACATTAAGCTAAGTGAAATTAGCCAGACACAGAAGAATAAATACTGTGTGATTATACTTACATGAGACAACTAGAGCAGTCAGATATATAGACAGAGAAAGTAGATCAGAGGTTACTGGGGCAGAAGGGTGTGGGGAGAGCAGGGGATTATTGCTTAATTGGTACAAAGTTTGTGTTTCGGTGATAAGAAAATTTTTGAAATAGAGCGTAGTAATGGTGCCCAACATCATGTAATTAATGGCACTAAACAATACTCTTAGAAAAGCTTTTAAACACCCAAAGGGGGATATTTTTGCACACAACACTCAAAGCACAGAAGTACAGCTAGTGCTTGACTTACGACCACGATTGGTTCCGACAGACCGGTCATAATACGATTTGGTAGTAAGTTGAGTAGGCTATAAGTACAGTACTGTGAAATGATGCTATAAAAATCTTTAAGTCATATTTTATCATAATTTTCTTTCATTATTGTTATATATAATTTTCTTTGTTCATTTTATGCCATTTGTATCATCTCTACACCATTTGGTTTATTTTTACACTCGTCAGGTTTAAGTAAAACACTGCATTACCAAAAAACAAACAAACAAACAAACAAAAGCACTGCATTACCAGTACAACTAGTTTAATATTTGCAAAACATATAAAATTACAAAATACAGGTGCATACAAAACTGCTCCAGACGCAGAGCAGTCGTGGCTAGCGATTGTGGTCGTAAAGTCAAATGGTCATAAGTTGCATAGGTCATAAGTCGATCAATACCTGTAGACAGATCGTCCACAGATACTTTTGCTGAGGCAGGAGGAATGGGTGCCTGCCAACCCTGGTGACTTCGTCAGCTCAGCTGTGCAAACAGTTCTGGATCATCTGCTGACTGAAGGGGTTTTGGAATTGGAATCCTATTCTATCAAGTCTGTACTCCTTTGTCCAGCTTTTCATGTTCTCCATGATCTGGCCCTGGGTTCACCTAACCACATGTTCACTCATATGGTCCATGCATGCAGGTCCAGCCACTCTCCTCTGGCTTTGGGGACATCAACTCTTTCCCCTCTCCATCTCTGTAGTCATGGTGCCAGTCTTTCTCCTCTGTTGCACCAGTCTCCTTATCTTCCAGGCCAACTCAAGAAACACCTCTACATGGAGGAGACCACTTTTTCTAATTATCTGTTTTCCTCATTATTCTCAGTGTTTTTCTCATTATTCTCAGTGACTGCCCTGGCCTTGAACACCAACAGCACATGGGTGGTCTCCCCATTAGATGTCATTTACCTACAGCTGTATGGTAATTATTGTTCCCTATTTCTTAGTCTTGTAGGTTCCTTCTCTTACTCTTTGGTATCTACCTTACTAAGTAGCTGCTAATAGTCATACAAGTACTCAGTGAATACTATTATTGTTGATTTGTGAGTAATAATTAACAATAGTTGGTATTCATAAAACCGACGCATTCTATAGTGGTTTCCAGGTAAGGTCATAGGACCTGTTTACAACAGTAGCCTCAATCCCACAATAAACTTATTAATAGGACATTAGCTCCATTTTAATGAAAAAGAACCTAAGGTGTTGAAGAATCAAGTGATCCAGGTTAGTTCATGTTAACTAATAAAAAATCAATAAAATAATATTTAATAAATAATTAACATAAAATTAATAACAATAAGTATTTAAAGTCAATCTCCTTGTAGATTAAAAAAGCTTCCTAGTATATGTCCAATTGAGAATGAACCTAGGAAAAAAGCCTTTTTTATAGCAAATGACGTTTATTTTGTTATTTAGTAATTGCTTGGTCCACAACCTAGATCTAACCCACCAAGTTATTGAACAAACCTATTTTCAACTGTAAAAAGTTATATTCACCTTTAAAAAGTTAATAAGTGATATATATTTGTTGTAGACACATGATAAATAGGGAAAGTCCATAATCCCACTATCTAAAGTTAACAACTATCAATAGATGTCTACCTTTCACACAACTGTCTATAAGGATATGTACACCACTTTCTTTGACCTAAAAACTGGATTTGGCCCTGGCCGGTTGGCTCAGTGGTAGAGCACCAGCCGGGTGTCTGGATGTGCCAGGTTGAAAATTCCTGGTCAGGGCACACAGGAGAAGCTTCACAGGGGTCCATCTGCTTCTCCACCCCTCTCGCTCTCGCTTCTCTCTCTTTCTCTCTCCTCCCTTCCTGCAGCAAAGCTCGATTAGAACAAGTTGGCCCCAGGTGCTGAGGATGGCTCCATGGACTCTGCCTGAGGCACTAAAAAATGGCTCTGGTTGCAATGAAGCAAGGGCCCCAGAGCACTGCCCCCTAGTGGACTTGACAGGTGGATCTTGGTCGGGGTGCATGTGAGAGTCTGTCTCTGCCTCCCCTCCTCTCATTAAAAGAAAATTGAGTTTGTGTGTGAGTATATATATATGCATGCACACACACACACACACACACACACACACACACACACACACACACGATATAGATAGTTTTGTTACAGGCTTTTGAAATAAATGGGGGTGTGATATTTACATGTCACATTAATGGGAGCAGACATACCAATGTTCCCATTAATGACTGCATGACTTATAAGTCAATCTGATATTTTTGTATATTCCCATGGGCTCACATTTCTTTTTCTATTACATAAAAACATTCTGTGATGAACATTCCTCTGTCTTCATGTGCTTGTCCAATTGTTACTTTCAGATGAATTCCTGGAAGTGGGGCTTACAGGCCAATGATAAGAACCTATTTTTGAAATGTTTTTTTTTTTTTTAAAGTTTTTTAAAATTTCTTTTTATTTATTTATTTTAGAGAGGAGACACAGAGAGAGAGAGAGAGAGAGAGAGAGAGAGAGAGAGAGAGAGAGAAAGGGGGGAGGAGCTAGAAGCATCAACTCCCATATGTGCCTTGACCAGACCAGTGCAGGGTTTTGAACTGGCGACCTCAGTGTTCCCAGTGTTCCCAGACCTGTGGTGACGCCTTATCCACTGCGTCACCACAGGTCAGGCTGAAATGTTTTTTAGATGAAATAGATGTGATAGAACACACTTAGGGGGCATGCTAATTTTTATTACTTTGATGTACTTAAAATTTTTTAAACCACATAAAATTCTTTTTAATGTTACCAAATAATTTAAATAGATGGTTTCCACATTCCAGTCCTTTCTAACTATGAAGAAAAAAAATAGGTGAAAAGAATAGAAATCCAACACCAATTTGGAAAACAAGACATATCCTAATTTCAAAAGCATTTTTATTCTTTCTTGAATCAAATGAGAATTAAAATTTAACCAGAAAAAAAGACCTGCATTTTTATTTTTCTGATTAAAAAAATACACAATTAGCCTGACCTGTGGTGGCGCAGTGGATAAAGCGTCGGCCTGGGAACACTGAGGTTGCCAGTTCAAAACCCTGTACTGGTCTGGTCAAGGCACATATGGGAGTTGATGCTTCCAGCTCCTCCCCCCTTTCTCTCTTTCTCTTTCTCTCTCACTCTGTGTCTCTTCTCTAAAATGAATAAAATAAAAATAAAATAAAATAAAAATACACAATTATAGAAAATGTAGCAAAAATATAAAAAATACATAAAATAAGGAAAATATGAATTTCCCAGAATCCAGTTATACATAAGATAGCCTCACAGTTTTACCATTTTCTATATGTTTATTTTATTTTTTTTTAACAACTTGGCATTCTTCTCTCCACCGACCTCCCAAGAAAGCAGGGAAGGCGCAGCCTGTGACACACGGGCCACACCACCTCGTCTTCCCTGCGTGCTTCCGTCCTGACTGAGCTGTGGCTTACTTCCCAGATTTCAGTATAGATGCACAACCCATCCCAAAGTTGTGCCAAGGCCCATCTGCTCCCAGAACTGCCAGCATCCAGCCTAACAGGAGAGAGACCTCATGGAACAGCCTCCGTCTTTCCTGCAGGGCCAGTCTCCTCCCCGGTAACACCTTGAACATTTACCCCAGCTGATAAACACCTTACACATTAACTAATCCCCCTTAGATCATATACTGTATGGCACTTTAGGGTCTGACAAGTTCTCTCACATACACGTAATCTTCACAAGAGCCCTCTGAAGTAGGCAGAGCAGCTATCCCCACCTAACAGGAAAGAAAACAGGTGTAGAAGAGTAAAGATCACAGCCAGTGAGTAATAAAGCTTGGATTTGAAGCCATAAATGGACTCCAAGGTCAGAGCTCTTCACCTAGCAATTATTAACAAACCATTTCTAAATCTGACAACTAGAATTAAGAGCCAGAGGAATCTTTAATCACTTAGTCTAATCCTTTCTTAATATTCACATATAAGGAAAATAAGTGCCAGAGAAGATAGGTGATTGCCCAAAGTCACCCACTATTTCCTGACAAACAGGATGTAAGGCACAACCTTCAGCGCTCCCGCCAACTGTCCCTAGAGCAGTGGTTCTTAACCTTTTTTGAGGTACCAAACCCACCAGTTTCATATGCGCATTCACCGAACCCTTCTTTAGTGATAAATAAAATATGATTTTTTTTCCAAATTCAAGACATAGTATATGTTTTTTTACTGGTGCACAAAATGAGCCGTGCAAGAACATCACCTTGCTCAAAGAACAAAACCAACAAAGTGCATGAACTCACAACAAATTACGGTATTACTTTATTCTGGCCTCCGCAGCAGAGGCTTCTCCGAACCCCTGAGACAGACTCATCGAACCCCTAGGGTTCGATAGAACCCAGGTTAAGAACCACTGCCCTAGAGAGATGCCAGTCTCTAACATGCCGGTCTAGCTCACCCAGCGTTTCTGCTTGGCCAGACGTCATCCAGCAATTAAAATATTATAAAATACCTTATGTATAATTGGATTCTGGGAAATTCATATTTTCTTTATTTTATGTATTTTTTATATTTGCCACATTTTCTATAATGATTGTGTATTTTTTTAATCAGAAAAATAAAAATGCAGGTCTTTTTTTCTGGTTAAATTTTAATTCTCATTTGATTCAAGAAAGAATAAAAATGCTTTTGAAATTAGGATATGTCTTGTCTTCCAAATTGGTGTTGGATTTCTATTCTTTTCACCTATTTTTTCCTTCATAGTTAGAAGTGTAGAATGATAGAGTCAGAAGGGACCTTAAAGACCATTGAGGTCAAGTCCCTCACTTTATAGATGAGGAGGGTAAGGTCCAAAACTTTTATACAGCTTCTGATGGTCAAGTAAGTCTATGCACCTCCACTCATCATATGACTTCCCTTCTGAGCGGTAATTAACAATGTGGACAAGACACATTCACTTCCTTTGACACTCAGTGTGTGACAGGCCACAGACCAGGAAAGCCAAAATAAAACTAAACAGGATTTGACTACATAAGTTACTTCGCAGTTAACAGATGCCCCCTCCCACCCATGACTATCATAAATTAATCTCCTTCTACTGGGTTCTAAGCATACTCCCTAACTGTGCACCCTCTACCTCCTCACCCAGTCAAAGAAACCTATTGAAATACACTGCTCACGAAAATTAGGGGATCAGCCTGACCAGGCGGTGGCGCAGTGGACAGAGCATCGGACTGGGATGCGGAAGGCCCAGGTTTGAGAACCCGAGGTCCCCAGCTTGGACCCAAGATCGCTGGCTCCAGCAAGGGGTTGCTCGGTCTGCTCGAGGCCCGTGGTCAAGGCACATGTGAGAAAGCAATCAATGAACAATTAAGGTGTCCCAAAGGCAACGGAAAAACTAATGATTGATGCTTCTCACATCTCTCCGTTCCTGTCTGTCTGTCCCTATCTATTCCTCTCTCTGTCCCTGTAAAAAATAAAAAAATAAAAAATAAAAATTAAAAAAGAAAAAAATTAGGGGATCATGGAACGTGCAGATACTCCAATACTTTCAGCCTTTTGTATAGTGCATTTTCACCCATTGAAATAAGTTGGTTTTGCATCTCATTTGCATAATCAAAAAACTTTCTTTGACTTGTTTGCTTTTCTGATGTTCTTATTTAATAAAAAAAAAAAATCAAATGCTTCCTCTTATTGCTTCATATTCATTTAGAAATATCCTCTGATTTTTGTGAGCAGTGTAGGTTTCTTAGGAAAGGGTACCAAAACCCTTTTGGAAGTCAACCATCCCTTTAATCTGTGAAATGTAGCAATATTGTTTTGCTAGACGTCTCCAAAAATCAGCTGGGAATCAACTAAAAGTGGCAACACATCTCCTAGGTCCATCACAGTTCCCTGACAGCCAAAAGACCCAGACCCTTAATGTACACTCCCTGATTCTTCTTTAGCCTCATCTCTCTAAGGAAATGGAAAGCTCTCTGACGACAAGGGAACACTTTTTCCACTGAAAAATGATTCCACGCTAGACAATGAGCTTGGCAGTGTACCATATGGCCCCTACCTTGAAGAAACTTACACAAAGATCAACAGAACCAACCATGTGCAAAACCAGCAGCAGTCAGAGGTGTAAACACGATGCCCCAGAGCCTAGAAGGCAAATATCTACTGGTGGGTGGGGTGCCAGCGCTGTAACAGATCTGAGTCCTAAAAGGCTAGTGGAATCCCGGGGCAGAAGGGTTGGCGGGCAGGCCAGGAAAGCAGCAGCGTCAGCACAGGCCAGGGAGAAAAGCGGTCAACGGTGCTGAAATCTCACATGCAAGGCAGGAAGGTGGTGGTGAGGTTGAGGCTAGCCTGGTGGGCCTAGCAAGGGGGGCAGCCAGGCAACAAACCCAGGTAGTCTGAGCTGACCTGGACCTAGGGCTGCCTACGCAATTCGCGGGTAAACTCGTTTGGACAACCACCGCGTGGCGCTGTCACTGGGGTCCGCGGGCTGCAGCAGGCCCTTCTGCGCTCACCTGAGAGCCTCCGCAGCTGCCCAACCCACAGGCTCCCAGCCCGCGGTCCTCCCCGCCCGGCCCGCGTCTCCGCGACCCCGCGCCCATGTGAAGACGCCTGTTGACGCAGTGGCGGTGATGAGGACTGCACGCCGGCGGGCCGCCCGCGCCTTTCTCTGCAGTCATCCCCCGCTCTGCCTAACCACGAAGCCTGCGGGCCTCTCGCCCTCGGCCCGCTGTCCGGCACCGTTCGGCCGCGGGCAGGGCCGTGCCACCCGGGGACGGAGCGGGGGCGCAGCGCAGCGCCGCAGCCACGCGCAGCCGGGCTTGTGCCAGGGGCATTACCTGGCTAGAGTGGTTTTCCCCGAGCCCGGGAGGCCTCGCAGGAGGTAGAGGTGTTTCCTAAAGCTGTGGCGGCGCGGGATTGACCCGCGCGGGGGCGGCGGGGCCGGCGGGGCCGGCGGCCGAGGCTGCTGGAGGCTCAGCCTCCCAAAGGATTCGAGAAAACTCTCCTCCATGAGCTGGGGGCTACGACGACGGCCCGGGGTCGCCGTCCTGAATACCCGGCCCCAACCAAAGCTGTTGTTTTTCTGGCGTTCCGGCCATGTGATAGGTGGAGGGGGCGGTGCTCGCAGCCCAGCCCCTCCTCCGCGCCCGCGGAGCTAGCGGCGCTGCGGGGGAGGGGTCCCCACCTGAAAGGGGGGGGGGGGGGGCGCCTGGAGACTGACGGCCGGGAAACGCGCGCCAAGCTTCCTGACTCTGCGCACCCCTGCGGATGTCTCGGCGCCCTGCTCTGCATGGGAGGGCTGCCAGGACACTGGGACATCGCTTGGCCGCCCCACTCCCGACAACCTGGATTTTGAAAGTGAAATAATTTTAGTTGACAACTAAAGAACGCGAGCAGCATTTTGAATAGTAACAGTAAAGGAATTGTCTCCCCTAGCCGTGAGCACCCATGCCTGGCGGTGTCCCAAAGGCTAACACCACTCCCAGTCCTGTATCGTTTCCTTTTTTCTTTTTTTTATCCTTCTTTATCAGCCTGCCAAAAATATTCTTAGAAAGCCTTGTTGCTTTAAATATCGTCTTTCTCGGAAAAAGCACCCCTTATAACTCTGATTGATTTGGCTAGGTCTCCTGAGAAAGAAGAGCCACCACTCGGATCCATGTTATGCTGTTCCCGGAAGAGACCTGGCCTCTCTGGGACCCATTTCATCCTCCAGGAAAAGAGCAGTCAGTCTATGGAAACCATTTATAGAGAAGTATCCAGAATTAAGTTCTAATTCCAGAAACTGTTGAGAACCAGTTGGTTGGTCACTATAGTCCTCCACAGTATTACTCAAAGCTGACAGAGTGATCCTGTCTAATGAACCAAATTTCAATATGCATCAAGTGAAAGAGATAACTCTTAAAAAATTAATACCATCCTGGAAAAATCTAGGATATACGGTGGCTTTGGCTGTAATAATTATTGTAAATACATTTTATTGCTAGCAGCTAAGGTATGAAACTTTTGAAAAGGAATTGTGAAGAAAAGTTATTTCTTTCTAAAACAAAAATCCAGAGTTTTCACAGTAAGCTCTGGAAGGTATTGCCCAAGTAGGGAGAATTCTGTGCTGAGAATTTCACCTTCCTTTTGGGATTTCCCTGGGGGAGGTGGGTGCCCCCATGAAAATCCCTTCCCAGCATGTGATTCTTCTTAGCACTGCTGAGAAACACTGGAATTAAAAAAGCTTCTCTAAATATTAGGGAAAAACCATAAGGAATAGAATATACTACATGAATCATAAAAACAGTGAAGCGTATAATGTATGTATCCTATCACACTTCTTACCAGAGTGCTTCTGTCAAACCTCATATACTACCTTTTCATTCAAGACCTTTACTGTCTACTACAGGAGCCACTAGCCACTTCATTTCAAGTGGCTACTGATCACCTGACGTGGTTAGCGCAAATCAAGATTAAAATACATACTAAATCTTGAAGGTTCAGTATGGAAAAAAAAAATAGCTCAATAACTTTTACTGATTACATGTTAAAATTATAATATGTTAGCTGTATTGGGTTGATATTTAGACTAATTTTTTTTTCTTTTTTAATGTAACTACTAGAAAAGTTTATGTACATGGCTGGCATATTTCTTTGCGTTGCCCATGCACTTGTTTTCTCTGTGGAGAGTCTCAGGCAGGCACACTGCTGTTGGGGCAAGAGACTCTGGCACTCTCACCCTGTGGTGCTGCGGGGCAGGTGGAGCAGACGCAAGCAGGAATGTGCTGCTCAGAAGAGAAGACTAAGCAGGAGACAGCTTTGAGAATCCTTGCCCTATGAGAAAGGATAGAGAATGGAGCAGACAGCTAAAGAGGGGATATGCACACACCATTTAAGGGTTGTACCGCTGAAGTGGATCTGTTGAAGGAGATCAGCAGAGCAGACAGAACTCTAAGAGGAGCATGGAGGTCAGAGTGGGAGTTTCAAGAAGGAGAAAATGGTTGGCAGTCCCTGGAAGTGAACCCAAATACTTTTCCTTTGTCTTAACTCCTATAGTTAACTAGTCAACAAGTTCAGTTTCCCCTCTTTATTCCTCAAAATCAGACAGTTGAAAGTTATGTTTATGTACGTTTCCTCCCATTAATTAGACTATAAGATCTAACACAGCATCGGATATTCAGAAGGTGCTCAATAATTGTATGTGGACCTGAGCTACTTTCTCAATAGATAATTTTGAGCTTGGGATTATTTTAAGACAACAGAAATAGTGATAATGCCAGTTAAAGAATAAGGTTAGCAGAGTCAGTGACCATCACGGACAGATCTGAAACCAAGCTTGCTAGTGCTAGCTGTGTTCAAATCCTTCCTGCTCCCAGCCAGATGGCAGCCCCACACAGGTGGGCTCCCCACATCAGAGCTTCCCTGTGATAACACTCCTGGTACCCTCAGTTCATCTGACCAACTTCTCAGCTCTAAGGTTTGGGTCCATTTCTCCAATACGGGATGACCAGAACAATCTGACTTTGCTAAACTAGAAACCATTACCACACGATGGACGTAAATAAAATAATCACGTCATTTTTGGCAAATGAAAGGACAGTCAAATGTTTCTCTAATTGCTACTGTTTAACAATAAGTGGAAAAATAAGGAGGTAGATATAGGAGGGAGCTAGTGGAAACCCTGGGGTTTGGAGTGCCTTGTAACCAGCCCCCAGCTCCTCCCCCAGGGATGCCAAAATGAAGCCAGGAAGAGCTTCCACAGCTGTCAAACCCGAAACCCTGTAGCATAGCAGCCATTTTAAATATACAGGAATTCTCTCTGATCCTCCGTTCTTTATTTCCCTGCAAAAACTTTCTGATATGTTTTACTAAAAAATTTAAATTAGATAAAACATGTAAATTAGTCTTATAAACATATATTCACCTAGTTACACGTATGTGTGATATACAAAGCGAGAGGGCACGGAGAAGTAATCTCGGCCTGCGTAGCTTCTTGCATGGGTGCCCCTGGCTGCTCTGGCAACCAGCTTGCACCTCCCACCACAGTCTGCACAGTCTGGCTAAGGTAGGACCGTCCTGTTCTCTACCCAACACTGGTCCCTGGTTCTTCCCTCATCCTTCCCCAAGAAGCCAGACAGAGTCACAGGAAGCAGGAAGGGGTGAGAGGAAGGGGACCAGGGAAGAGAAGTCCACTGACCGGATAGAGAAAACACTCAACTGGGATGAGCCCACCAATGCACAAATGTCCCCTGGACGAGCCTGATTTGCTCGTCTGCCACACACTACCCCTCTCTGCCACAGCCCATCGCTCCCTCTTCTTGGTGTCACATACCTCCTTCACAGAGAGCTCCATGTCACCGACAATCTGCCACTGTGCACAGAGGCACTTGAGGAATATAGCTTCAACAAGGAAGCCTGGGAAGAGGGGAGAGTAGCTCCAACCCACTTTTCTAAAACTTCATTCTGGAGATGAGGGCAAGATAATCAAGGCAGGGGCTGGAGAAAGGTGGGGCATCTAGAACCAGAGCACTAGCTGGGGTGGACAGTCAGCTGGTATACATCTGTGCAGCATAAAACTGGCCACTAGCCATGCCATTCTCACTGTTAGATATTTATAAAACTACCCTGGGTTACAGCCATGCTGGTGTGGGTTCTAATGTATTTATTACAAATCCGTGCATGTCAACAGTCCCTAAAAAACAAGGGTTTGCCAGATGCCAGAGTCTCCTCCACAGCTGTCTGTTCTTTGACCTTAATCCCAGTCAGCTCTTCCCTGAAATCATATACCTATCCGCAGGCCTAGGGCAAGTTTAGTTTCACAGGGGCGCTAGGAGACTGCAGAGAAAACAGGACCCTTGGGGGATTCAATCAAACACAGAAGACTCAGATCTCTATCTGGAAGAGACCTACAGTCCAGTAGAAAGAGAAAGTAAAATGATACAAAATGAACGTAAGTAAAACATTGAGTTATTTAAAAAAAAATTTTTTTTTACAGGGACAGAGAGAGAATCAGATAGAGGGATAGATAGGGACAGACAGACAGGAACAGAGAGAGGTGAGAAGCATCAATCACTAGTTTTTCATTGCTGTTGCGACACCATAGTTGTTCATTGATTGCCCTCTCACATGTGCCTTGACCGTGGGCCTTCAGCAGACCGAGCAACCTCTTGCTGAAGCCAGCGACCTTGGGTCCAAGCTGATGAGCTTTTTTTTTTTTTCCTCAAGCCAGATGGGCCCGCGCTCAAGCTGGCGAGCTTGGGGTCTCGAACCTGGGTCCTCTGCATCCCAGTCTGACGCTCTATCCACTGCGCCACCACCTGGTCAGGCGACATTGAGTTATTTTAAACAAAGCACTCAATTTCCTGTAAAGATGGCAGATGGAACACAAATATTTCACTTTCACCACCACTTGAAACCCCACTAAACTGTAAAGGTTTTTTTTTTGTGGTGAGTGGATATAATTATGATTTTAAAGCACATACTATTAAGAATAAAGGATCACAGCAACAATTTTTAAAACTGGAGAGCTGCCTGACCTGTGGTGGCGCAGTGGATAAAGCGTCGACCTGGGAACACTGAGGTCGCCAGTTCAAAACCCTGCACTGGTCTGGTCAAGGCACATATGGGAGTTGAGCTTCCAGCTCCTCCCCCCTTTCTCTCTTTCTCTCTCTCACTCTGTGTCTCCTCTCTAAAATGAATAAAATAATAATAATAAAAAAAAACAAAACTGGAGAGCAAATACCAAGTATTAATTTGGGGAAGAAAAGTATTTTCTAAATTATAGAAAGCCATTAAGCAGCATAATTTGCCCTACATAATATCCCATAAAATTTCAGGAACTAGAAGATATGGGCTGAAAGTGGGACTCCAAACAGGAAGATCAGGTTTAAAGTCTGAGTAAAAAATAAAATAGGCAGCTGCCCTTCAGGGAAGCCTAGGGGTTACTCCCTGGAGAAGGTAAAACAGGGTGGAGAGGAGGGATATGGGGCATGGGGTGGTATGGGGAGGGGAGGATAAGATGATTGGAACCCCCTCTCTGAAAACAGACTTATATTTATCAGATATGAATTCTCATATTTGAACTAAACTGAAACATAATTTTAAAAAGGAACCTGTTATATAGTGCAAATCCCACAATTCCTAACCAGAATCCTTGAAGTCAGATGTGTTTCAGAATTCAGAAAGTGTGTGTTTGTTTTGTTTGTATAATCTTAAACTCTGAATGGGATTTTGGGACCACCACCGTCAGTAATTAAACATTAGTATTTCTGCAGTGAAATCTAAGCATAGTCATAGTGGGATAAATAAATAAAATTAACCTGTCTACTGGGTCAAGTTTTGCTACCAACTTAGTTTTAATGACATTTAAGAAATGAAACAAAACAAAATGAATTTTTGAGCTTTAGAGCTTGTGGATTTCAGAAATCTGGAAATGAAATCACGGCCCTACACTTGGATATGCACCTGCTCCTCTACCCTGATGCAGAGTTCAAAATAAGGTACTCAGGTTCTCTGTGCCCTATTTTCTTCTATAAAACAAATTAGAGCATGGCAAACATTTTTAAAATGAGATAATAAAATGTTCCAGTTGTTGCCTCTTTTGTTGAGTATTCAAGAATGGTTAGACAAATTACCCAAACCAGTTTTGCCTTCCAGTGAGTATACCACAGGAAATAATTCCCTTGGTGGGTGCTGAGCACTTTTTTGATTAGGATCTTCAACCCCAAACAAAACAAACAAATGGTAACAGACTTTGTTGTCAGTTTCCCTATTCATTCCACTCTGCTGGTATCTCAAGCATGCTTGGTCCTACCTCTTTCAAGAGCATATGGCCCTGATGTTGCCCAACCTCCTGTCTTTAAATCAAAACCTGTTTGAGTCCCATTCCCTGAGGGCCAAGTGTTTACATTATAAAGTCAATAATCAATATAATATTAATGCAAATACATTAACAATTTTATTGAGTCAATAAACTTGCTATCCAGTATAACAAATTTTCTGTTTTGTCAGGGGTGTTTCAAAAGCAATACTTGGCCTGACCAGGCGGTGGCGCAGTGGATAGAGCGTCAGACTGGAATGCAGAAGACCCAGGTTCGAGACCCCGAGGTTGCCAGCTTGAGAGCAGGCTCATCTGGCTTGAGCAAAAAGCTCACTAGCTTGAGTCCAAGGTCGCTGTCTTGAGCAAGGGGTTACTCGGTCTGCTGAAGGCCCGCGGTCAAGGCACATATGAGAAAGCAATCAATGAACAACTAAGGTATCACAACAGCAACAAAAAAACTGATGATTAATGCTTCTCATCTCTCTCCGTTCCTTTCTGTCTGTCCTTATCTATCCCTCTTTCTGACTCTCTGTCTCTTTAAAAAAAAAAAAAAAAAAGCAATGCTTGAACCCAAGGAGGTTTTAGGGGAAGGGAATTAACCATTACTAAGAACCTATTATTTCTCAGGCACTACGTTAAGTACTTTGCACAAGTTATTTTATTTAATCCTCGCTTGATATCCCCATGATAGTTGGTATGTATTATAAACCTATTTTTTACAGGTAAAGAAACTGAAGCTCTGAGACAGTAGTTTAAGGTCACGGTCATCAGTAGCTTCACGATTGGAGCCCAGCCTCTTTCCAATACTCCATGCCACCTCCTTGAAGGAGTGAAGGCTTTGAAATAGGCAAGGACTTCTGGCTCCGAGAGCCAACCAAGGTCTCCTGCTATTTCCCTCTTTCTAAATTCCTATTCACCTCTGGAGGCCCACTGACTAATACATTATGCTAACACAAAACAGAGAGGCCTGCTTTCATTATAATTGCACATAGCACAACACATAAATTTCCTTAACAAGACAAGGTTAATAATATGGGATGACTGCTCCACGAAGAGAAGACCAGGTTCACAAAGAGCAGTTAAGCATGAATGTGGAAAATGGACATAAAAACCATAAGCAGGGTCCAGAAAGTGTCCTTGACACAAAACACCCAAATTTGGCAGATAGGAAAGACTCCGCATGGCCCAAAGGTAAATGCTTGTTGCTCTCCTGGGGTCACACTGGGGAAGGGAAAGCACTCCCTTCCTAACTGGGGTCCTAACACAAACCCCATGAGGGCAAGAATGCGTGTATAGAACAACGTCTGAACTGAGGCAACTTGATCAACTTGTGCTGACTGCATGAGTGCTCTTCTTCACCTCCTGTCTCTGCAATTTCTCAGAGCCTCTTGTCTTGCCTCACACTTTTATCCTCCATTTTTAGTGGTCCCTCCAAATCTCTACATACTTCCCTCAAATCTTTATTCCTTGTCCTTTTTCTTTAGTCAGAACCAGGTTTAAAACAAAAGAAAATACTTTTACTGGGTATATGTGTTTCTAGTTCTGAACAGGAAACATAGGCAACTCTTAGAAATGAGGTAAAAGGAAGAGAGAAAACATATGGTAAAGGCATTGCATTCAATTCTTATCAAATGCAGACACATACACACTGAAATCATAGCAACTGCTTATTTCATAATTTACATATTGGAAAAAAGTACAATGTGTTTATTTTCATGTCAGGTTGATGTCAAGTTTAAAATATAAGGAAGCTAAAGAGAAGACAATAATCACAGAGAGCACAAGGAAAAATAGGTAAGTAAATAAAATAAAATACAACATGAGTTTGTCTACATGGTTTACCTCTTTTCCTACAGACTCTTTGAACACGTAAATATAACGCATATCCCTAACTGCCAGCCCTCATCACATCTCAAACAGAGCGGTGGTGAACCCCTCATCCACTGTGTGTTGACAGAATGCTCTAAAATATGTTCTAGCCAATAGTTTGAAAATAAAATTTGGTAGCAACAATCTAAGCTTTTTTGTATTTCACAAGATCTAGATTTAAAGGAAATAAACATGTCACATGTGCAATAGCACACAGGGTTGCTGTGGTAACAGACTATATGTTTTAAATTTACTCTCTAATTGTGGTACCTATGAGCTATTACAACCCAATAATGTCAGTACCCGCTTCCCTCTGATCATATAGAGGTCTCTGGGATAAGTTGTACTTACAGTTCAAGGAATTCTTATGTCTTAACTGATCCTCTTCTGTCTTCTCTAGAAATTATAAAATGATTAATATTTGGCATTGGGATTAAGTTTGCACTGTCATTTAACTTATGTAGAAATACTCCCAAAATGAGAAAAGAAATGTAATAACCACAAGTGTCGATTCAAACATTTAAAGTATTGAGATGTGTGTATGTTTATGTAGCAGTAGGTTGCCATGGGGAATGAGAACAAATAAGAAGTTTAGAAGAAATACATTTGGTTTTACTAACTGAGCACATAAAACAAATCTACTTTTCCCACAGTTGTACTTATATGAATAGTTAAGAAATACCTACTGTCTTGAACTATAAATTCTATAATGTTTCACTAAACCTTGATTTTACTATTTATCTCAAAATGTAACCCTAGCATTGCCTCTGAGTGTTTACTATTTTTTAATTTTTCCATTGATTTGAGGTGGGGGGAGAGAGAATCAACTTGTTCCACTTAGTTGTTTCATTAAATGTGTACTTACTAGTTGCTTCTGGTATGTGCCCTCACCGAGATCACAAACCTGTGACCTTGGCACACCCGGATGACACAGTTCACTGAGCCACCCAGTCAGGGCACCTCTGAGTATTTTTAAATCACCATCAGTTTCTGTCACTAGAAACCCAGCCACCATCTCCATGCTGTTAGATAGAGGACTGGCTTTCCCAGAATCTCTAAGAGCTTCCCACCCTTCCCGGCCTGTCCTCCTCTAGCCACTTGGAAGATTAACAGTGTGTCAGAGTAGTCATGTCTCTCACTATGGACGAACAGAGCACCAATAATGAAGTGCTTCTAAATCAAGTAAACAGGAACCTAATTAGTGATTGTATCTCTCTCGTACCAGGATAAAACAGCGGGCTGCATGGGAGAACAGGGCTCCTCTAAATGGGCACCTGGTCACCCAGTGGGCCCCTATACCAGCCAACACCACACAAAGTTAGGGAATCACCGGTAAATACAACTTTTTCTCTGGGACTAATTGAAAGAAAAGTGCGTATATCATCCACCCACCCACATATATTCTTTGTCTAATTTCATATAAGGGGTGTGGCCCTTCATGTTACATTTGATAAAGAAGTTTTCTGCAATTCTTTTGTTTTTTTTAAAAAAAGAAAAGTTCTTCTTTAAAAGCGATAAAAATATACCTTTACTGACATCTTCTATTGCATATAGTTCCTCTTCAGTGTTTTCCAGTCAAGGGAAACTACACAGTCATCAGGCCACAAAGATTCTTTGGAAAAAATAAAGGGAACAAATATTATCTCTATAGTCAAACAGATTTTTACCCTAAATATGAAGGTATGCAAACATGATATCTAGACTACCAAACTGATAAAAGCCTATTTTGGAGATATTTTAGCTAAAGCTTGAGTTTGTCTTAGACCTCTACCCTCTATTAGTAAACACTATCCAGACTCAGTGAAAACACTTACATGAATATATATTTAAAACAATGTATGCCTGACCAGGTGGTGGCGCAGTGGATAGAGCATCGGACTGGGATGCGGAAGACCCAGGTTCTAGACCTCGAGCTCACCAGCTTGAGCGTAGGCCCATCTGGCTTGAGCAAAAGCTTGTCAGCTTGGACCCAAGGTCGCTGGCTCCAGCAAGGGGTTGCTCGGTCTGCTGAAGGCCCGCAGTCAAGGCACATGTGAGAAAGCAATCAATGAACAACTAAGGTGTCGCAACGACAACAAAAAACTAATGATTGATGCTTCTCACCTCTCTCCGCTCCTGTCTGTCTGTCCCTATCTATCTCTCTGACTTTCTCTCTGTCCCTGTAAAGAAACAAAAAAACACAATGTATGTCATAGTTCATGTTCTCATTAAATATTACTATAAATTATAACTATAACTAACAATATATTTAAAAGAACTGGTATTGTCACAGGACATAAAATTTAGGTAGTCATGCCTGGCCTGTGGTGGCACACTGGATAAATCTTCAACCTGGGATGCTGAAGTCGTTGGTTCAAAACCCTGGGCTTGCCTGATCAAGGCACATATGAGAAGCAATTATTGCAAGTTGATGCTTCCCGCTTTTCCCCCGCCTCTTTATCTCTCCATCCTCTCTCTAAAATCAATAAATTAAAAAAATATATATATATATGTAGCCCTCCTTTTCTATGTCATGTATAAAACATTGCAAATATAGCAAAGTTAGTCTTGTAAATTGGTCCTTCCACATAAGAATTTCTGGGGGGATCCTCAAAAATAATTAAGATGCTCATAAACAAGTCCAAATACTAATATATGCATATCAGCCACACCAACCCACACAAAATATATTTTTCTATACTCACATATCTCTAGCAACATGGGTAGTTTGATTTCTTCAGGCCTGTACATTGCTCTACTATATAATCCCACTGTGTGTGCAGAGGTCCTAACACTCAATTTGTTTAAGTTCCCTGCCTATTAATAAGGCCACTGGCCACAGAGAGACCAGTGCTTAGCTTACCCAACCTAGCCAAACAAATCATTTTATAGCCTCCACTAGTTTTCTCCTCTCCTTTTTAAAAAACATGCCATTTCGAAATGTGAAATTTTTTCTTTTAAGCTATATTTGTATAAACATTGCTTTTAATTCACTGCCACAAAAAAGCCATCCAGACAAAACCATAACCCCATATGCTCTCAGTACTGCTAACCTCACTCAAAATACTCATAAGCTTGTCATTTATATTTTCTAAGAGCAGTAATATTTTTTGTATTAGTCTCCTCTCCCCATTTAGAAGGTAACCTGTTTGGTAAATGAGGTTTATTTACTCCAAAAAGTTTTCCAACTTTTAATTAGTGGATGCTTGATCATTATATTAATTATGATAGTATTGTATTTTCAAGGGACAAGAAGGCTTAGAGTCTTTGTGCTTTCTAGGACCCATCCAAGGCATTGATTGGTAATCTTTTTGGGTCATGGACCTCCTGAGAAGCTGATAAAAATCTATGGATTTTCTCCCAGAAAAATGACAGAAAAACTTTTGCATAGAATTTCAGAATGACCTTGGACTTGGATCTTGAATCACTGAACTAAAATGACTTCAATTATCTTGTAAAATTCCCTAAAGCAACAAGTGCATTTTAACTTTTTAAACTGTTGCACTTCTTTGGAGCATCTAGAATGATAGAAAGTTGCAGCAAATGGTTAAGATGTGATTATTCAGTTTGCAAAAACGATAAACATGGTGCTCGAATGCCAAGGGCAGACTGACAATGAGGACCCCCTGGCCCTGAGACAGTCTCTCTTGGGTCTAAGATTTGAGGACCACCTTTGTCCAGAATCGCAGAAGTTTAGGAGCAAAGTAAAAAACTCTGGAAGACAAGCTGATACAGGTGCAGGGTCCAGGCCCCTGGTGGGAGTAGACAAGAAAGAATGTCAGAAAGATACAGAACTGCAGGGCATAGAGTTTTGACTTCTGACCTCTTAAAACTTCTGTCCCTAAGGAAGGGGACAACGTGCAATCGAATGACATCACTAACACATGCAATTCACTTACAGATACAGAAATGTCGGCATCTGTGCTCTATTTCTCTTTAAGACATTTAGCATCTTTTTTTTAAGGTTTTTTTTTTTTTGTGACAGAGACAGAGTCAGAGATAGGGACAGATAGGGACAGACAGACAGGAAGGGAGAGCGATGAGAAGCATCAATTCTTCGTTGCGGCTCCTTAGTTGTTCATTGATTATTTTCTCATATGTGCCTTGACGGGGTGGGGGTGATACAGAAGAGTGAGTGACTCCTTGCTCAAGCCAGCGACCTTGGGCTTCAAGCCAGCGGCCTTTGGGCTCAAGCCAGCAACCCCTTGCTCAAGCTGGTGAACCCATGCTCAAGCTGGATGAGCCCACACTTAAGCCGGTGACCTCAAGGTTTCGAACCTGGGTCCTCCGAGTCCCATTTCAACGATCTATCTCAGTGGTTCTTAACCAGGGTTCTATCGAACCCTAGGGGTTCGATGAGTCGGTCTCAGGGGTTCAGAGAAGCCTCTGCCGCGGATGCTAGAATAAAGTAATATCGTAATTTATGAGTTCATGCACTTTGTTGGGTTTTGTTTTTTGAGCAAGGTGATGTTCATGCATGGCTCATTTTGTGCACCAGTAAAAAAACATATACCTGTCTTGAATTTGAAAAAAAAAATCCTATTTTGCCTGACCAGGCAGTGGCGCAGTGGATGGAGTGCCGGACTGGGATGCGGAAGACCCAGGTTCGAGACCCCGAGGTCGCCAGCTTGAGCACGGGCCCATCTGGCTTGAGCAAAAGCTCGCCAGCTTGGACCCAGGGTTGCTGGCTCCAGCAAGTGGTGGCTCGATCTGCTGAAGACCAGGGATCAAGGCACGTGTGAGATTGCAATCAATGAACAACTATGGTGTCGCAACAGCAATGAAAAACTAATAATTGATGCTTCTCATTTCTCTCCGTTCCTGTCTGTCTATCCCTATCTATACCTCTCTCTGATTCTCTCTCTGTCCCTGTAAAAAATAAATAAATAAAACATTTTAAAAAATCATATTTATCACTAAAGAAGAGTTCGGTATCTCAAAAACGGTTAAGAACCACTGCTCTATCTACTGTGCCACTGCCTGGTCAGGCTTATTATTTAGGAGAAATTTACTTGTAATTTTACTTAGAATATTAAAAAATCAGCCTGACCTGTGGTGGCGCAGTGGATAAAGCGTCGACATGGGAACACTGAGGTCGCCAGTTCAAAACCCTGCACTGGTCTGGTCAAGGCACATATGGGAGTTGATGCTTCCAGCTCCTTCCTCCTTTTTCTTTCTCTCACTCTGTGTCTCCTCTCTTAAAAAAAAAAAAAAAAAAATCATATTTTCACTTGCTACTCACAAGTGGATTTTTTATTTCCAAAAAAAGTCTTAAGAGCCTAAAGGAAACTTTCACATCACCAGTCAGACCCCTATCTAATCTTTTCTTCTCAGTCTTTTAAAATTAAATTCAACTACTGTGGGTAATATTTCTTTCATCGTTTGATCTTTACCATACCCTTCTTTACTAGCCTCATATCTATACACCAGACTCTGATAATATGACTGAGAAAGGAAATGCCATGTGCCAAACAAGGGAAATGTAGAATGCAGAATTAAAAAAAAAAAAAGCAGTCCATATCTATTTGTTACATGATGACTGTTTGCTCACCTCTTCTTTCACTCTTCCAGTGTCTGTTTGGGGGTCCAAGTATTCTACATGCTCAAAGACATTTAAAACTACTGGTTAGAGGGGTAGGGATGGGAACACAATTCTGAAAATTGAACATCATTTGCTATGGATCCTCCATTTCCACCGCTGAAGAGTGAGTACCACAAAATCAATTAACTGCAGGAAATCATTAACATGTAGTAGAAACACCTGAAAAAGTATTTGTATATGTTAAACTGAACTTTTTTTTTTTATTCATTTTTTTTTTTAGAGAGGAGACACAGAGTGAGAGAGAGAGAGAGAAAGGGGGAGGAGCTGGAAGCATCAACTCCCATATGTGCCTTGACCGGACCAGTGCAGGGTTTTGAACTGGCGACCTCAGTGTTCCCAGGTTGACGCTTTATCCACTGCGCCACCACAGGTCAGGCACAAACTGAACTTTTTATTTGCAGCAAATAAACAGTTTACCTATTGGACCTCCAGGAGACCCACAAAGCTTTACTAGTTGAAAGGCAAGCCCTTGTAATAATAGTAGCTCAAGTGAATCAAGGTCAGTGTTTGTTGAATCTTGGTTTCCCTCAGTTTGTGGGAACTGTAAAAGCTTAGGTTCTTTCTGTGACTCCAGCTTTTCACCATACCTTTCATATAAAAAGCGAAGATCAGGAGTGATCCTAAAAGACTACAAAGTATCAGGTGAGCTACTTAAAATTTCTGGAGAAGTTAAACCCTGTGTCATTGAGCTTATTATCCAGTCTTGTCTGAGAGTTGAAAGTCAAAAAGGGTATCTTTCTTGTAAAAGATATCTTCCAAGAGCTGGATGTAGATTGTAGCACACGAGAAGGAACACGTTTTTGTAAAAAATTATACAGAGTGCCTTAGTCTGTTAAATTGTAGGTAATAAGAGTCGAATGACCCAGCAACATTTAGAGGATCTTTAATAATATCAGAGTAAAACCAAAATAGATGATGAGCAAAGGGCGTATGGTTTTGCTTATTTTCCACTTCATTATTTATTACTGAAATTCTATATTTTTCTTCTTCCAAAATAATTTTAAGTCCATGGCTTTCTGTTAACAAGTCACATTTCTCCTTTTCTTTTACATTGATGTAACTCTGTCTCAGTAAGGTAAAGTCTGGTGTCAAATCCTTTGCTGCCTCTTCTTCTTACTTTTTGTTGAATTATAGACACTCTTTGGGACATATCCAGTTTAAGTAAGCACCTTCCAAAGATATTTGTTTCTGTTTCTATGACTGAATCTATGTGCTCAGCTAGAGGTGACAAACCTTCATTTTCTAACAATAGCATCTCCTGTATTGCTGTTTCTAGACTCCTTCCTGGTCCCCATGCTCCTTCAGAAGTGGAAATCAATTTAATCAATTGTCCCCTGCTGTCAGGACCAGCCAGCTCTTGCCATCTATCTTTCTTTGGTCTCTCCATTCACAGCTAGACATACAAGGTCCCTCACTCAATCCAGCTACCAGAATAGGGTTGTCTATCAGAACACAGCTGTAATTCTTCATCAGATAAACTGTTTCAAAAAAAAAAAAACCCAATTGTTTTAGGTGTATTTACTCCTTTTTCCCTTCCTAAAACTTTATCTGAAGTTCTGGATCCCTATTGACAACACACAATTGTTTGTTTCAGAAGGCTTTTTCTCTCTCATCTCTCTCTTCTATATAAATGAGACTAGGGTTTCAGCAAATTGGTCCTGGATGTCGTAACACAAGGGTGTGCTCATTTCCAATGTGCTTCTCTGCCTTTGTGCCAGAGCAGTCATCACCTGCTACCCAGGAAAGGTTTTGAGTCACTGTTGGACAAGTAACAGAGTTTTCATTTGGCCTTAATGAGAAACTTAGAAACTAGTCATCTTCCATAGGGAAGTGATTCTTTGGCATACTGGCCAACTAAACTATAGAAATAACATTTGGGAAGCTGTCTTCGGCATCTATGTTTGCCCATCTTTCATCTTGTTGGCCATTCCCTAAACCTCCCAGTTCGTTGACCAGACCACCAGTGAAGGTACAGCCTGATGCTCTTTTGGTTACTTCCAAGTCTTCCCCTTCACTCTGAGGCAGATCCTGAGTTCCTGGTATAAGAAAACCTAGGGTTTCAAATAAGGTTTCCTCCATGATTTCACTCTGACTATTCTCTTTATTTCTTTTTCTTTCTTTCTTTTTTTCTTATTTTGTTTTGTTGGATTTTCTTTTGTCTCTCTTCTTTTTCTGTTTCTCTTCTGTTTGGTTTTGCTGAGCCTGTGCCCAGTTTTCTTCAAATCTTCTCCTCTGAAATATAAAAGAATTAAGACAATTTATAACAATTACTTATAGAACATTAGCAAACTAAAACTCTCTTTATTTCAAGCAGAAAATAGCACTTTATTAATTTTCAAATTATCAAACCCAAAACAATGTCCAGAAAAGTTATTGGAATTTTAACAATTTTGAGCCAGGTTCCTGGTTCAAAATAATAGAATGAACTGATAACAAAATGCTATGTCAACTAAATCTTATTATGAACAGGAGACATTTTAAAATACCATCCATAAATAAAATCTAATAAAAGAAAATACCATCCAAAGTGTCAGGCAATAATAATAAAGTACTAGAAATAAACCTATACAAACATGTACCTAAGACTGCAATGATTAAAACAATAACTTTGTGAAGACTCTTTGTAAACAACCAAATGAAGGAATAAATAACACACAACTGTCACAGGCACCCTAAGTAAAGCAGCCGGAATATCAGAGCAGCATGATGCAGTGGCCACATAGTGAGCGCAGCAAATGCTACCTTCCCAGGCTGGAAGAATGGAGGTGTGTTCGCTGTAAAAGAGAAAACCACTGGCAAGAACCACTGGCAAGAACCACCGGCCACCGCTTCTCAGGCCACCTCTTCTTGCACCTGCATGAACTCACACACTGGCCAGAGGCACCCTAATCCCCTCTTGCCCCACGGGATCTACAGGACTTTGCGGGGACAAATCCACTATAGATCCAGTAACATCCTGGGGCCCGAGTCGTTTGCATCCACAGACTTGCCTCCTTGGTACCCATACGTAGAGGAAGAGGAGGGTCCTTCCAAGAGAGTTATTCCCAAGAGTGAGAGTAGCTCTACGAAACCAGGGGTCAAAATAGGGTCTGGCGAGAAATTCAAGCCCTGAGGCCAGACTGCTGCCAGGGCTGGTGCACCTGGGACAATGGTCTGGGTGCCCTGCTCAGGGTCCAACCAGGCCTGGCTATGTCTGGTGATGCTGGTTTCTGCTGCTGGGAAGACTCCAAAGGGGGCTGGGTATAGGGTGTCTGCAGAAATATGGGCTCAGGAGGAACATGGGTCCCACAGAGGCAGGCACAGGGATGCAGACTTCAGGGCCCTGGATGCAGCGCTGATACCCCAACCGACCTTGCATTATGGACAGTCCCAGCAGCCTATTGTGTTTGGCCTGGCGGTTCTTGAACCACACAACACAGGGTCCAGCTTCGACTCCACATGGGTGATCCCTTGCTGGCAGAGTGACCCAGGGCATTGCTCAGTTACTCTGGCCTCGGTTTCCCTCCTGCACTTGGTGCATTTGAAGGTTTAAGTTGGCGCCAGGGTCTTGCGTCCCTCGTAGGTCAGGTAATGGTTGCTTGCAAAGAATTTCTCCAGCTCCTGGCGCTGTTCTGCGTTGTACACCTTCGCTCCTGGCGCTGCCTCTATGGGGGTCTTAGGGATGTTGAAGAGCCCAAGTTCTTGGATCCTGGATGCTGCTGGGTCCGCTGCTCTTGAGGCTCTGTCCACAGCTGCTTCAGTAATCTTAGGACCTGTCAATGTAACTCTTCAATGTGCAGATTTACAATTCATTAGTGCGATGGCACGCAAAGTGTTGTTCTCTAGTGCGGCCACAGCCACCCTCTCTGCTCCCATTGTTGAGGGCTGTATATTCACAAGTAGATGAGTTTATTCCCATGTCTGTTTACACTATCACAATTGTTACTATAATTATGTACTTAGAATAAACATAACGTAAACATGACGTCAACTAGTAGAATATAAATACAAGGAAGAACGTTTCTATAATTGAAGTGAGTCACTCAATAAAGATGAGGTGCTAAACAACTGTTACCAAATTAGGTGTAGGCAGGATAACTATAGTTTGGTTTAAAATCAGAAAAACTCTAATTCTGCACTCATGTTTTGAAGATTTTGGGGGGTTATCATTATTATAAAACTAGACATTCTTGACCATGCATTATAGGTGTGGTTTATACATGAAAAAGGAAAACTCCATTAAGCAGAAACAAACATAAAGATTAGTTAATGAATGAACATGTAAGTATGCATTTTAAGTTCAAATAAAATGTTTAAAATATGTATTATTTCTGAGTAATTCCTTACTTTAATTAAAATTTTAGTGAACTAACCAGCTGCTTGTCTCAATCATGCTAGGTAAAAGGACTTTACTATAAATAAAGCACCTAGCACAATGCTTGGTACATAGGGGTATTCCATACGTGGCAGCTCTTATTTTTGCTACATGCAGACATAAACAAACAAACAAACAAATATATGTCTCACTAAGATTCCCCAGATGTAATTCAAGATTAGAATCAGGCAGTGGCTAGTATAATTTGTGTAAAAAGAACAAGTGAAATAGAAGAGCTGGAAAATTCTCAAAATGTGATTTATTTAATATAGCTACAAATGATTAGTAGAGAATTTTCTTTTAAAAGTGACTGTATATAAACAAACTGCGAAGTCCACCAACTTTATCAGAGATTGAAACAGCTTTCTCAGTAATTGATAGAACAAGCACACACACAAAAAGACAAAGATGTATTAGTTATAAATAGCATAGTTAATAATGTTCAGTATAATAAACAAATATGAAACACTACATCCAAAAGCTGGAGAAAACATATTCTTCTCAAGCCCATGTAGACTATTTAAAAAGATGAACTAGACCATCAGGCGAGCCCCTACAAATTTCAAAGTATTACTAATGCCCAAACCATATTCTATCATCATAATGCAATTAAGTTTGAAATTAGTAACAATATTATTTAAATTTATTGATTTTCGAGAGAGAGAGAGAAACACAGACTTGTTTCACTTATTTATGCATTCACTGGTTGATTCTGTGTGTGCCCTCATCAGGATGGAATCCGCAACCTTGGCATATCAGGATGATGCTCCAACCAACTGAGCTACCCAGCCAAGGCTTACAAAAAATTATTTTGGGGGAGCAAGATGGCGACGGAGTAGGCGGACGTACCAACTTCCAACTCCCAGAACCAAAGTGGATTACAACGCAATTTTAAGAACCATCACCTGGATAAACCAACTTTGAACAAAACTAAGTGGACTCTTCAACCAAGGAACACAGAAGAAGCCACATTGAGACTGGTAGGAATAGCGAAAACGCGAAAAGGGCTGCCCAGCTCCCCGGAGCAAACGGCAGCCCGGAGAGACCCGTGTGGCGGGAGGAAAGTTTGGCAGAGAGGGAGGGACCTGGGTCCCAGGAACCAAGCCCCAGCCTGCAGTCCCAGAGCCTAGAAGAGGCGTTTGGACAGATTTGAGATGTGAAACAAGTGAGGGAGCTCCCAGGCCTACAGTGTGGAGTATTAGGTCCCTTCCTACTCTGCTGAGGGCTGCTTAAGGTTTTGGGGCGGCAGGACGCTGAAACACGGTTCTGTCGGCGTGGGCGGAGGCCAAGCCGGTGGGAGATCGGTCTAGCCCAGAGGGTAGGAGGGGAAGCGCGAGAGCGGTCCGGAAGCTGCGGGCCAGCCTTTAATCCCACTTACGGGGACAAAGCGGGAGGCCAGGAACAGGCAGGCCCTGCGCAAGCCGACCCTGACCGTGGGGACCGGGCTAGGACCAGGGACGGGCAGGGGCTCCCGGCTGAGCTGACACTACCAGTCCCCTCGCCCCCGGCCGGAGAAACCGCGGTTGGCCAGTATACGTGCGCGAGCGGGCTCCGAGCATGAGAACGGGGTGGACCCCGAGACGGGTGGAGGCTCGCAGCTGAGCCCACGCTATTATCCCCATCCGGCCGGAGAAAACGCGAATAGCATTCATACGTGCACGAGCGGGCTCCGAACACGGGGGCGGGGTAGAGTCCGGGACGAGCGGAAGTACGCAGCTCGGCGGAAGCCAGCAAACACGCCCGCCCCAATAAACCTTGGTTTCCGACCCTGCGCAAAGGGCCCTGGCCTCGAGGGCTGGGCTAAAGCTCCGGACGGGCAAAGGCTTACAGCTGAGAGCACGTCAAAAGCCCCGCCTAACCCGCGGAACTGTAGCGAGCAGGCTCCGACGGCTGGTTCTGGGCGGAAGTCCGGAAATAGGCTGGGTCCGCAGCTGAGGAAAGGTGCTCACCTCTACCCTTGGTGCTGATCTTGTGGCTTCAGTGACAGCCCCTCCCACGGAGGAGAGGCAGAAATCACAGCAAAAGCCACAGTGGGCCCGCGCTGGCAACGCTCATACCCAACCACCCTAGGCACCGGCAGAGGGGGTGGGGGGCCTGCAGATAGACCACACCTAGAGAACACAAAGGCAACACCTACTGGACTCCAGTGGCCACAACTTGCTTATACACAGAAAAAATGGGCAGGCAGAGGAATGCAAACCAAATGAATCAAGAGAAATCCCCAGAGAAGGACCTGAATGAACCAGATATAACCAAATTACCGGAAGCAGAATTTAGAATAATGATAGTTAGGATGTTCAAAGAAATTAGAGCAACAATGGATAGTCATTATGAACACCTAAATAAAGAGATAACAAGTATAAAAAATGAAATTGAAATAATAAAAAAGAATCAGACAGAAATGACAAATACAGTATCAGAACTGAAGACCACAATGGAAGGAATTAAAAGCAGGATGGATGACGCTGAGGATCGAATAAGCGAGTTAGAGGACACAATAAACAAAGGCACAGAAGCAGAGAAGAAAAAGGAAAAGAGACTTAAAAAATGTGAGGAAACTCTAAGGGAGCTTTGTGACAACATGAAGAGAAACAACATTCGCATCATAGGGGTGCCTGAAGAAGAGGAGAGAGGACAGGAAATGGAAACTTTGTTCAATCAAATCATAGCAGAAAACTTTCCTAAATTAAGGCTGGGAAACACTCCACACATTCAAGAAGCACACAGAACTCCATTAAAGAGAAACCCAAAAAGATCTACACCAAGACACATCATAGTTAAAATACCAAAGCTAATGGATAAAGAAAAAATTTTAAAAGCTGCTAGAGAAAAAAAGGCTATCACCTACAAAGGAGCCCCCATAAGGATGACATCAGACTTCTCAACAGAAACACTTGAGGCCAGAAGGGAATGGCAAGAAATAATCAAAGTAATGCAGAACAAGAACCTACAACCAAGACTACTTTATCCAGCAAGGCTAACGTTTAAAATTGAAGGAGAAATAAAGAGCTTCCCAGAAAAAGAAAGCCTCAAGGAATTCATAAAAACCAAACCAATTCTGCAAGAGATACTAAGGGGCCTCTTGTGAACAGTTTAAAGGGAGGAATGAATAGAGCAAAAGAAGAATACAGCTTTAAAGAATAAAATGGCAATAAACAACTACATATCAATAATAACCTTAAATGTAAATGGATTAAATGATCCAATCAAAAGACATAGGGTAGCTGCATGGATAAAGAAACAGGACCCATACATATGCTGTCTACAAGAGACACACCTTAAAACAAAAGATGCTCATAGACTGAAGGTAAAAGGATGGAAAAAAATATTTCATGCAAATGGAAATGAAAAAAAAGCAGGGGTAGCAATACTTATATCAGACAAAATGGACTTTAAAACAAAGGCTGTAGTAAGAGATAAAGGAGGACACTACATAATGATAAAGGGAACAATTCAACAGGAAGATATAACTATTGTAAATATCTATGCACCAAATATAGGAGCCCCGACATACATAAAGCAAACTTTGATGGATATAAAGGGCGAGATTAACAGCAATACTATCATAGTAGGGGATTTCAATACCCCTCTAACAACACTGGATAGATCCTCAAGAAAGAAAATTAATAAAGAAACAGCAGACTTAAAGGATACACTAGATCAACTTGATTTAATAGATATCTTCAGAACTTTTCACCCTAAAGCAGTAGAATATACATTCTTCTCAAGCGCTCATGGTACGTTTTCTAGGATAGACCACATGTTAGGACACAAAAATGGTCTCAATAAATTTAAGAAGATTGAAATCATATCAAGCATTTTCTCTGATCACAATGCCATGAAACTAGAAATTAACCACAAAAGAAAAACTGAAAAATACTCAAACACTTGGAAACTAAATAGCATGTTATTAAATAATGAATGGATTAACAATGAGATCAAAGAATAAATAAAAAAGTTTCTAGAAACAAATGATAATGAGCATACATCAACTCAAAATTTATGGGACACAGCAAAAGCAGTTCTGAGAGGGAAGTTTATTGCACTACAGGCATATCATAAGAAGCTAGAAAAAGCTCAAATAAGCAACCTAACCCTGCATCTAAAAGAACTAGAAAAACAACAACAAATAAAACCCAAGACAAGTAGAAGGAAGGAAATAATAAAGGTCAGAGCAGAAATAAATGACATAGAGGCTAAGGAAACAATACAGAGGATCAATGAAACAAGAAGCTGGTTCTTTGAAAAGGTAAACAAGATTGATGAACCTTTAACTAGACTCACCAAGAAAAAAAGAGAGAGGACTCAAATAAATAAAATTAGAAAGGACAGTGGAGAAATAACAACTGACACAACAGAAATACAAAGCATTGTAAGAAAATACTATGAAGAACTATATGCCAAAAAATTAGACAATCTTGGTGAAATGGACAAATTTCTTGAATCATATAACCTTCCAAAAATCAATCTGGAAGAATCAGAACACCTAAACAGACCAATTACAACAAATGAGATAGAAACAGTTATCAAAAAACTCCCAAAAAAGAAAAGTCCTGGGCCTGATGGCTTCTCAAGTGAATTCTATCAAAAATTCAAAGAAGAACTAATTCCTATTCTCCTCAAGCTATTTCAAAAAATTCAAGAGGAAGGAAGACTTCCAAACTCCTTTTATGAGGCGAGCATAATTCTGATCCCAAAACCGGGCAAAGACAACACAAAGAAAGAAAATTATAGGCCTATATCCCTGATGAATTTAGACGCTAAAATTCTCAACAAAATATTAGCCAACCGGATCCAGCAATATATGAAAAAAATCATACACCACGATCAAGTGGGATTTATTCTGGAGAGGCAAGGCTGGTTCAATATTCGCAAATCAATCAATGTGATTCACCATATAAACAAAAGGAAGGACAAAAATCACATGATAATTTCAATAGATGCAGAAAAGGCATTTGATAAAATCCAGCACCCATTCATGCTCAAAACTCTCAGTAAAGTGGGAATACAGGGATCATTCCTTAACATGATAAAGGCCATCTACGATAAACCGACAGCAAACATCATACTAAATGGACAAAGATTAAAAGCAATCCCCTTAAGATCAGGAACCAGGCAGGGTTGCCCACTTTCACCACTCTTATTCAACATAGTTCTGGAAGTCCTAGCTACAGCAATCAGACAAGAAGAAGAAATAAAAGGCATACAAATTGGAAAAGAAGAAGTAAAACTGTCATTATTTGCAGATGATATGATATTGTATATTGAAAACCCTAAAGTCTCAGTCAAAAGACTACTGGACCTTATAAATGAATTCAGCAAGGTGGCAGGATATAAAATTAATACTCAGAAATCAGAGGCATTTCTATACACCAACAATGAAATATCAGCAAAAGAAATTAAGGAAACAATCCCCTTCACTATTGCAGCCAAAAAAAAAAAATAAAGTACCTAGGAGTAAATTGAACCAAGGAGGTTAAGGACTTGTACTCGGAAAATTATAGAACATTGATAAAAGAAATCAAGGAAGATACAAACAAGTGGAAGCATATACCGTGCTCATGGCTAGGAAGAATAAACATCATTAAAATGTCTATATTACCTAAAGCAATTTATAAATTCAATGCAATACCAATTAAAATACCAATGACATACTTCAAAGATATAGAACACATATTCCAAAAATTTATATGGAACCAAAAAAGAACACGAATAGCCTCAGCAATCTTAAAAAGAAAAAATAAAGCAGGAGGTATCACGCTTCCTGATATCAAGGTTTACTATAAGGCCATTATACTCAAGACAGTCTGGTACTGGCATAAGAACAGGCACATAGATCAATGGAACAGAACAGAGAACCCAGAAATAAACCCACAGCTTTATGGACAACTGATATTTGACAAAGGAGGAAAGAACATACAATGGAGTAAAGACAGCCTCTTTAACAAATGGTGTTGGGAAAATTGGACATCTACCTGCAAAAAAATGAAACTAGACCATCAACTTACACCATTCACAAAAACAAACTCAAAATGGATAAAAGACTTAAATGTAAGCCGTGAAACCATAAGCATCTTAGAAGAAAACATAGGCAGCAAGCTCTCCGACATCTGTAGCAGCGGTATATTTGCCGATTTATCTTCATGGGCAACTGAAATAAAAGGCAAGATAAACAAATGGGACTATATCAAACTAAAAAGTTTTTGCACAGCTAAAGACAATAGGAACAGAATAAGAAGACAAACCACACAATGGGAGAACATATTCGACAGCACATCTGATAAGGGGTTAATAACTAAAATTTATAAAGAACTGATAAAACGCAACACCAGGAAGACAAACAACCCAATCAAAAAATGGGCACAAGAAATGAATAGAAATTTCTCCAAAGAGGACATACAGATGGCCAATAGGCATATGAAAAAATGCTCAACATCACTAATCATTAGAGAAATGCAAATTAAAGCCACAATGAGATATCACCTCACACCAGTCAGAATGGCACTTATCAGCAAAACAACACAGAATAAGTGCTGGCGAGGATGTGGAGAAAAGGGAACCCTTCTGCACTGCTGGTGGGAATGCAGACTGGTGCAGCCACTGTGGAAAACAGTTTGGAGATTCCTCAGAAAATTAAAAATTGAACTGCCTTTTGACCCAGCTATCCCACTTTTAGGAATATACCCTAAGAACACCATAGCACTGTTCGAAAAGAAGAAATGCGCCCCCATGTTCGTGGCAGCATTGTTCACAATAGCGAAGATCTGGAAACAGCCCAAGTGTCCGTCAGAAGACGAGTGGATTAAAAAGCTATGGTACATATATACTATGGAATACTACTCAGCCATAAGAAACGATGACATCGGATCATTTATAACAAAATGGATGTACCTTGATAACATTATACGGAGTGAAATAAGTAAAGCAGAAAAAAAGAAAAACTGAGAACAGCACGATTACATACATAGGTGGGACATGAAAGTGAGGGTATGAGACATGGACAAGAGAGTGTTGGTTATGGGATGGGGGGAGGGAGGGAAAAGTGGGATAGGGAGGAGGGGAGGGACACAGAGAAAACCAGATTGAAGGTGACAGAGGACAATTTGACTTTTGGTGATGGGTATGCAACACAATTGAATGATAAGATAACCTGGAGATGTTTTCATTGTACATATGTACCCTGATTTATTGGTGTCACCTCATTAGAATTAATAATAATAAAATATATATTAAAATTTAAAAAAAAAAAAAAATTATTTTGGGACATTTTTTTGCTGATCTTGTGACTTTTATAGGCTCCTGATAAATCTGATTTCCAAATGCTGTTGAAGTTGTAAAAAATACCTTTATTTTTTTCAAATATCTTTAATTCAAAAGAGTTCAGGAAAAGTGGTAGAAGAAAAGAACTTTGGTTTTACAATCTTATTATGCAAATTGAAAAACCCATTCATTATAGTGTTCAAGCCTCTTAAGGCATTAGTGTTTTCTGCAGTTGGAGAATGAAATATCGGTATTTTTAAACTCAAACAAGCTAGAGTAACAGAGTATCTGTGTTTATAACATTGAGTAAAATAAATTTTGTTATCAAATTGATTTGAAAATATATCTGAAACATGAAAAAGCAGAATTTTCTTTTCAATATATTGGGGTTACATTGGTTAATAAAATTAAATAGGTTTTAGGGTACAATTTTATATATTATCTGAATATTGTATTGTATGTTCACCCCCCAAGTCAAGTCTCTGTCCATCAACATTTACCCCTTTTCCCTCTTCCTTCCCACTGGCAATCACCATACTCTTCTCTGTGTCTATTATTTTTCTTAAGCCCTTCATAATTTTTACCTAGTCCCCCAACTGGCTCCCCTCTGACTGCTGTTAATCTGTGCTCTGTATCTATGAGTGTGTTTCTGTTTCGCTTGTTAGTCTATTCTGTTAATTAGATTCCACATATGAATGACATCATATGGTAGTTGTCTTTCTCTGACTGGCTTATTTCACTTAGCATAGTCCTCTCCAGGCCCATCCTTACTGTCTCAAAAGATAAGATTTCTTTCTTTCTTATGGCTGCATAGTATTCTATTGTGTTATGTGTACCACAGCTTTTTAAAAATCTCATCTACTGATGGGCACTTGAGCTGTTTCCAAATCTTGGATATTGTAAACAGTGCTTTAATGAACATAGGGGTGCATATATTCTTTCAAGTTTGGAAAAAATTTTTAAATGTTGTAAAAGTCATTAGTAGAAAAAACCTCTTGTAAGACTAATCAAGGAAGAAAAGATAAAACAAATTAGTCTTAAGGATGAGAAAGGAGGCACAACTGCAGATCCAGAGGAGATTTTAAAAGATAAAGGGACTGCAGCATTATTTACAATGGCCAAGACAAGGAAGCAACCTGAATCCATCATAGATAAAAGGCTAAAGAAAGTGGATACATATATACAATGACATTATTCAGCCTTAAAAACGAAGGGAATCTTGCAATTTGTGACAAAATGGTTAGACCTTGAGGACATTACACTAAGTAAAATGGACAAGAGAAAGACAAGTATCATATGATTTTACTCATATGTAGAATCCAAACAAACAAAAAAAACCTCCAAGCCTATAGATACAAAGAACAAATTGGTTTTCAGGGTAAAGAAAAGAAATGGGTTAAAGTGATCAAAGGTACAAACTTCCAATTATAAAATGAATTAGTAATGAAATATAATGTACAGCATGGTGACAGTAGTCTACACTGTATATTTGAAAGTTGCCAACAAAGTAAATCTTAAAAATCCTCATTACACACATAAAAAAGTTGTAACTGTATATGGTGATGGATGTTAACTACACTTACTGTGGTGATTGATCATATTGCAATGTAAACAAATATCAAATCATCATTTTGTACACCTGAAACTAATATAATGTTGTATGTCAAATATACTCAATTTAAAAAGTAAAAAGAAAAAAGGATAATACCATGAACAACTTTATACCAATAAAATTAAAAATATAAATGAACTGTATAAATACCTAGAAAATACAACTGATTGAAACTGACTAAAAAAATAGAAACCTGGAGTAATCCTACAATATAGAATAATAAAAGGTGAGTTTTTTTTCCTACCAAGAAAACTCCAAGTCCAGGTGAATTTTCAGAAGAATTCTAGTGCCCTGGCTAGTAGCTCAGTTGGTTAGAGCACTGTCCCAATACACCAACATTTTGTTTGATACCTGGTCAGGGCACAAACAAGAATCTGCCAATGAATGCATGAATAAGTGGAACAACAAATCTCTCCTTCCCCTTTCTCTCTCGCCCTCTCCCCTTTCCTCTCTCTCTAAAACCAATCAATAATTTTTTTTAAATAAAAGAAAAATTCTGCAAAGTATTCAAGGAACTGTTCATTGTGAATATTACACAAACTTTTCCAGAGAAGAGAAAAAGAATACCTCCAACTCTTTTCAGCTTGATAGTCAGGAAGTATACTTTCTAAATACGAAAATCCTTTAAAATTTAGAAAACTACCCCCAGTAGTGGTTAAACTAGATAATAGGTTATGATGTAGTTGGGTTATCCTGGAATTTGCAAGATTGGCTTACACTAGACCATTACAAAGGACATCCAGGATAGATCATATGTTAGGCCACAGATTAAATCAATATATTTTGAAAGATAAATATCATACAAAATATCTTCTCCCACCACTCTAGGTTAAAGTTAGAAACCAATTAAAGAAGTAAAAATGGAAAATTTATAAATTTGTGAAAATTAAGCAACACATGCTTAAACAACCAGTGGATCAAAGAGGAAATCACAAGAGAAATTAGAAATTACTTAAGATAAGTGGAAACAAAAGCAAAACATACCAAAACACATGGGACACAGTAAAACAATGTAAAAGGGAAAATTTTAAGCTATAAACACTTACATTAAAAAGAAAAAACAGGCCTGACCAGGCGGTGGCGCAGTGGGTAGAGCGTCGGACTGGAATGCGGAAGACCCAGGTTCGAGACCCCGAGGTCGCTAGCTTGAGTGCAGGCCCATCTGGCTTGAGCAAAAGCTCACCAGCTTGGACCCAAGGTCGCTGGCTCCAGTAAGGGGCTGCTTGGTCTGCTGAAGGCCCGCAGTCAAGGCACGTGTGAGAGAGCAATCAATGAACAACTATGGTGTTGCAACGGCAACGAGAAACTAATGATTGATGCTTCTCACCTCTCTCCGTTCCTGTCTGTCTGTCCCTGTCTATCCCGCTCTCTGACTCTTTCTCTGTCACTGGAAAAAAAAAAAATAAAACAGAAAGATTTCAAATCAACTACTTAACTTGACAACTTAAGGAACAAGAAAAGGAAGAAAAAAACTAAACCCAAAGCTCACAGAAAATGGAGAACAGAAAAACAATAAGAAAAATTAAAGAAAAAAATTTCTTTTAAAAAGATGAACAAAATTGACACTTTGTTAAATGAATTAAGGAAAAGAAAACTTAATTTAAATCAGAAATGAAAATGGGGATTTTACTACAATTGTACAGAAATAAAAAAGGTTATAAGAGAGTACTATGAAAAATTGATGAAATGGAAAAATTCTCAGAAACATAAAACCTACTAACACTGAACCACTAAGAAATAGAAAATCTGAATAGACATATAAACTAGTAAAGAGATGGAATCAGTAATAAAAAAACTGTTCATAGAGAAAAGCCCTGAACCTGATAGTTTCACTGGTAAATTTTATCAATAATTTAAAGACCTAATACCATTTCCTCTCAAAGTTTTCCCCAAAAGCTAAAGAGGAGGAAAGTCAGTAGTGTTCTGACATCAAAGCCAGACAGACTTGAAAATCAACTGCAGACCAATGTTTCTTATGGATATTAAAGCAAAAATGCTCAAACAAACTCAGCAGTATGGCCAAGTGATTATATTTCTGAAATGGAAGGATGATTCAACATATGAAAATTGATCAATGTAATGGGCAAGTAAGTTAACAGAATGAAGGGAAAAAATTCACATGATCATCTCAATGCAGAAAAAAGCATTTGACAAAATTTAACATTCTTTCATGATTTAAAAACAAGCACTAAAAATATAGGGAATAAAAGGAAACTACCTCAACATAAAAAAAAGCCATATATGAAAAATCCACAGAAATGTTATAATCAGTGTTTAAAGACTGAAAACTTTTTCTCTAAGATCAGGAACAAGACACTGATACTCACTTTTTTTTTTTTGCTACTCACTTTTATCACCTCTTTTCAACATAGCATGGGAAGGTCTAGCCTGAGCAATTAAGAGAAAAAAAAAAAAAAAGAAGAAAAGACATTCAAACTGGAAAGGAAGTATTAAAATTATCTGTTTGGAGGTTATATAATCTTTTTTTTTTTTAATAAACATTTTATTTCTTTTTATTTATTCATTTTAGAGAGGAGACACAGAGTGAGAAAGAGAGAGAGAAAGAGAGAAAGGGGGGGAGGAGCTGGAAGCATCAACTCCCATATGTGCCTTGACCAGACCAGTGCAGGGTTTTGAACTGGCAACCTCAGTGTTCCCAGGTCGATGCTTTATCCACTGCGCCACCACAGGTCAGGCTTGGAACTAAGGCTTTATAGAAAACAAAAGGTGAGGGGAACCTCCTCAATCTTACTCACTCCTCCCAACAGCAAACCTGTTGCCAGGGTTAAAGTCACGGAAGCTGACTGTTGAAATAACATGGAGAGACCCTACAGGGAAATACAATTCTTCATCTTTACTCCATGCCAGCTAGGGACTGGCAGTTTGCTTTCAGCAAGCCCCAATACCTACACACTCAATTCCCTCCCAGTCAAGTCAGTAGTTCTCAAACTTATGTGTATGTAAGAATTAATCTGAAGAATAGTTTAACCAAAAAGTTTTCACTGTTCTTTATAGGGAATCAAGGGAATTTCAAAGGTAATTTTGGTAGGACATGATTTTTGCGTGTCTAACTTGAGTGTAGATGCCCCCATGGGGTATCTGGGAAACTGATGAGTGTGAAGGCCCTGCTTGCTCTCTCTTCCTGGGTTGCATGTTCCCTCAAAACCTGGACTGTCCATCTCATGTCTTTCCTAGGTTATATAATCTTATATGTAGAAATCCTGAAGATTTGACAAAAAAAATTAGAGCTAATAAATAAATTCAGCAAAGTAGTAGAATAAAACTACACAAATATCATTTGCATTTCCATATAATAACAATAACACTGAGGAACAATTTAATTTTTCATTTGCTGTTGCATGAGGTTTTAGAACTTTTTCTATATATTTCTGTATCGCTAATTCCAAATCTAAAATCCATTTATTGGTGCATGCTCTAGTTTTTTATGCAATTTTAATTCCTTTTTGTTAATAGTTAATAGCATATATTGGTTTTTAAGAACAGGGTTTCTTTTTTCTTTTTAATGTTTTTATTTATTTATTTATTTACTTTACAGGGACAGAGAGAGAGAGAGAGAGTCAGAGAGAGGGATAGATAGGGACAGACAGACAGGAACAGAGAGAGATGAGAAGCATCAATCATTAATTTTTCATTGTCGTTGCAACACCATAGTTGTTCATTGATTGCTTTTTCACACGTGCCTTGACCGCAGGTCTTCAGGAGACCGAGCCACCCCTTACTGGAGCCAGCAACCTTGGGTCTAAGCTGGCGAGCTTTTTGCTCAAGCCAGATGGGCCTGCGATCAAGCTGGCGACCTCGGGATCTCGAACCTGGGTCTTCTGCATCTCAGTCCAACGCTCTATCCACTGTGCCACCACCTGGTCAGACGCATGTATTGGTTTTTAAACTGGAGTTAAAGGGAAACGACTCTTGAACCTAACCACAGGCAGTTAATGTTTTACAAACATCACTTTTACATAACTGTAGTTGTTTTTAAATGTAAAAAATTTATTATCTGATAAAACACCCTCTTATTTTGTTTTAAGATTGAATCATGGCTTCCTTGAGTAGGCGTAAATGTAAGAATAGTCCTGACACCTTCTGTTATATATGTGGCTGTTACACACGTCAACGTCAACGGCGCAATATTTTATCATTTGTGACATGTGCATGTATTTCCTATAAGTTCCCCTTGGCAATCAAGACAAGAATTGGGCTTCTCATATTGTGTGTCATAATTGTGATGAAATGCTTCAGGACTGGACAAAAGGAAAATGCAAAGGAATGTTTTTTGGTATTCCCATGGTTTGGCGTGAACCTAAGGACCACAGCAGTGACTGTTATTTCTGTCCGATCCATACAAAGAGTATTGGCAAGAAAAAACGGCATATGATCACATATCCTAATATTCCTTCAGCATTATGACCTATCCCACACTCTTGACATACTCCTGGTTCCAGGTTTCAATGGTTTTATTTCTTCTAAGGACAAAGAAAGTGAACGTGGTGATCAAGTGTATTTTGATAAGATGCATGAGGAAATGGTTGTAGAATTTGAAGGGTCTTCTTCTGATGCCAAGCAGTTATTAACCCCTCAACAGTTTAGCCAACCTGAATTGAATGACTTAGTAAGAGATTTGGGCCTATCAAAGAAACCAGCTGAGTTATTAGCCTCCAGGCTTCAAGAAAAGAATGTACTTCACCAGCCAGTGAAAGTTAAGGTGACCTGATTTTAAAATTGGTAAAGCGGGACACTATTGATGGGGAGTGGGGGGTTCTTGATTAAAAATTTGGTCTAAATGGAGCAAAACTAATTTTCATAAAATGCAATATATTTTTTAAAATTTCAACATAACTACAATTTACAAATATAATACATTAAAAATTATGTATAGTATTATTTTATTCTTTGGCATATTTCTCATTTGAGTGAATTTTTTGTAGATTGTTGTCGTTGTTTAAAAGGTCATGATATTTTTCACAAGAATTTGTTAAATTATATTTCACACATAAAATGGCTTTCAAAGTCTTAACACTTAATTGTGATTTTTCTGATATTCACACTTTATTTATCATAGAAAAAACACGTTCAGTCGCAGCATTAGTTCCTGGTAAAGACAGCGCGTATTCCACAATTTTTAGTGCATTACTGTATGGAACATGGTTTGTTTCAAAATGATGAAATATTTCTAACCATTTGTTCTCTATTGTGATTTTTGCTGACGCCCAAGATTTAACCTTTTCCTTATCAATCTATTTTTTTAATAATGATACCTCATTAAAATATCATTTTTGGAAATATTACTATACGGGAAATTTTAAGTGAGTCAGAGGGATCGGGTTACATGGTCCCGAAACTGATGCCGAGCTGCAAGAGCGCTCCCCGCGTCCAGCCCCACCGCCTGCTGGAGACCGAACGGCTTGCAACTCGTGGAGCCCAGAGCTGCACGCCGGCGTCCAGGACGCGGGCCTATACGTAGTTAGGGGACCTGACAGCCGCAGCCCCAGCAGGTATGTCCCGCCAGAAGTTCTTTGTTTCGGGGCCCCACACAGAGCAGCCAGCTCTTGTGGCAATGCGGGCGCTTCCAGGTCAAGGCGGGGTCTCCCTGCCAAAAACCGTATATTCCCTTCCCATTCTACCACTGTTCCCTAGCTTCTCGTGAATTCTTTCCAAAAAATTTGGACTTTTTTAAAATGCTGCGGGATGCGGGACAAATTGTTAAAAATAAAAACTATCCTGCCAAAAGAGGGATGTCTGGTCACCTTAGCTAAAGTATCCCATTTTAGGAAGCATGAACAAATTTTTGTGGACTTTTTTCCCAAAGACAAACACTTTGTTTACTGTCATGATATCAGTAGTCTACTCAGCCAGCTAGGTGTTACCACTTACAGTCCAACAGAATGGTGGCTATTTCCTTTATTTATTTATTTATTTTTACATGGACAGAGAGAGAGTCAGAGAGAGGGATAGATAGGAACAGACAGGAACAGAGAGAGATGAGAAGCATCAATCATTAGTTTTTTGTTGCCACTTGACACCTTAGTTGTTCATTGATTGCTTTCTCACATGTGCCTTGACCGCGGGCCTTCAGCAGACCAAGCAACCCCTTGCTGGAGCCAGCAACCTTTGTTCCAAGCTGGCAAACTTTAGCTCAAATCAGATGAGCCCGTGCTCAAGTTGGCGACCTTGAGGTCTCGAACCGGGCTCTTCCGCATCCCAGTCCGATTCTCTGTCCACTGCGCCACTGCCTAGTCAGGCTGGTGGATATTTCTTGACAGCTCTAAACAAAGTCTGAAATGTGTTCTCCTACACAATGGTAATGTTTATGCAGCAGTTCCAATTGGTTATTCAACTCAACTGTGAGAAAATTATAATGACATAAAAATTGTCCTAGACTTTCTGAAGTATGAGTAGCATAACTGGATCATTTGTGTGGATATTAAAATGGTAAATTTCCTGCTAGAACTACAGAGAGGGTTCACGAATTATCATTGCTTTCTGCATTTGTGGGACAGCCAAGCTTAGGAGAAACACTGGACACAGAAGGAGTGGCCGAAACGTGAAGCTCTGGAAGTAGGGATGCAAAATATTGTGAATGAACCTGTATTTAATCGAGACAGGATCATTTTTCCCCCACTTCACATCAAACTTGGCTTAATGAAGCAGTGTGTTCAGGCTTTGAATAGAGAAAGTGAATGCTTTCAACATATTATTTTCTGCTTTTTCTGCCTCGTCTTTTGAGAAGATAAAAGTAGGTGAATTCGATGGATCTCAAATTCAAACCCTCATACATGACGAAGAATTTGCCAGGAAGATGAATAAGGAGGAGAAAGCAGCATGGCAGTCTTTTGTGGCAGTTACAAAGAACTTCCTTGGCAAAAAAAAAGCAGAAAACTAGGAACTTCTGGTTCAAAGGATGCTGTTGGCTTTCCGTGATATTGGATGTAACATGAGTGTTAAGATTCACTTCCTGAACAGTCACCTTGATAAGTTTCCTGAAAATCTTGGAGCTGTTAGTGATGAGCAGGGAGAACGATTTCATCAAGATCAGAAGACGATGGAAGAGCATTATCAGGGGCGATGGGATAGAAATATGATGGCAGACTACTGCTGGAGCATCAAACAAGACTGTCCTTAACAAGTACACAAACACAAGAGCTACAAACACAAATTTTTGCCTGAATAGAATTTAGATAAGTTTTTCACAAATTTTATGATTAAAATAAGTGTTTTAATATGTTCTATTTCAAAATTATAGACAAGTTCTGATGTAATTATATCTTTTAGTGTATTAGTATATTTACTGCATTATATAAATTATTGTATTTTCACAAAGATGATGCCCAAGAAGACATTCTACTTCATTATGTTAAACCAGTGGTTCTTAACCTGGGTTCTATCGAACCCTAGGGGTTCGATGAGTCGTTCTCAGGGGTTTGGAGAAGCCTCTGCCGCGGAGGCCAGAATAAAGTAATACCATAATTTGTTGTGAGTTCATGCACTTTGTTGGTTTTGTTTTGAGCAAGGTGACGTTCATGCACGGCTCATTTTGTGCACCAGTAAAAAAACATATACCTATGTCTTGAATTTGGAAAAATAATCACACTTTATTTATCACTAAAGAAGGGTTCGGTGAATGCGCATATGAAACTGGTGGGTTTGGTACCTCAAAAAAGGTTAAGAACCACTGCGTTAAACTAAATGTTGAAAAATTTACAATAAGATGAAAACCTAAAATCTTGAACTGCAGAAAGAACTGTAGCTTACAGAGATAAACTAATGTCAGATTTGAGATCAGCACACTCGAATTAGGTAAGAACAAGTATTTTTGTGGATGTAACAAAAATTTTGTTGCCCAGTGTAACCTGAAAAGGAATTTGCAAAAAAAATTTTATTTGCAATTATATCAAAAAGAGTAAAATACTTAGAATAAACAAAGGAAGTGACAGACTTGTACAATGAACACTCCAGGACAAAGACATTGCTAAAAAAAAATTTAAAGAAGACATAAATAAGTATTAAGCACATCCCATAATGGATTGGAAGAAAATATTGTTCAGATATCAGTACTACCCAAAGCAATGTACAGTTTTGCTGCAATCCCTCTCTACACCCCAATGACTTTTTTGTTCAGAAACAGAAGAATTCATAAGAAATCTTAAGGAGCCCTTAATAACCAAAACAATTTTGAAAAATAAAAAGCTGAAAGACTCACTTCCATATTTCAAATATTACTACAAAACTAAAGTAATCAAAACAGTGTGGTCATGGAATAAAGATAGACATAGAAACCAATGGAATAGAAGAGAGAGCCCAGAAATAAACTCTTGTATAAGTGGTTAAGTAATTTTGACAAGTATGCCAAGACCATACATGGAGAAACAACAATCTTTTCAATAAACAATGCTGAGTAAACTGGATATCCTCATGCAAAAGAATAAAGTTGGGCCTATACAGAATACCATATGAAAAATAAGAAAAAATTAATCACAGACCTAAATGTAAGATCTAAAACTATAAAATGTTTAGAAAAAAAAAGCAGGGCAAAAGCTTCACAACATTGGATTTGGCAATGATTTCTTTTCTTTTTTTTTTTTTTTACAGGAACAGAGAGAGAGAGAGAGAGTCAGAGAGAGGGATAGATAGGGACAGACAGACAGGAACAGAGAGAGATGAGAAGCATCAATCATTAGTTTTTCATTGCCATTGCGACACCTTAGTTGTTCATTTATTGCTTTCTCATATATGCCTTGACCGCGGGCCTTCAGCAGACCGAGTAACCCTTGCTGGAGCCAGCGACCTTGGGTCCAAGCTGGCGAGCTTTTGCTCAAGCCAGATGGGCCCACACTCAAGCTGGTGACCTCGGGGTCTCGAACCTGGGTCTTCTGCATCCCAGTCCGGTGCTCTAACCACTGCGCCACCGCCTGGTCAGAGGCAATGATTTCTTGGATATGATACCAACAGCACAAACAACAATAAAAATAGGCAAACTGGACTTCATGAAAAGTAAAACATTGTGTGCATCAAAACACAATATGAACTGAGTAATAGAATCACAGAATAGTAGAAAATATTTGCAAATCATATATCTGATAAGGAATGAATATTCAGAATATATAAAGTTTCTAAAACTCAACAACAACAACAACAAAAACCCAACCTGATTAAAAAATGAGCAAAGGGCTTAAAAAGACATTTCTGCCAAGGAGATAAACAAATGGCCAATAAATACATAAAAATATGCTTAACACCACTAATCACTAGGGAAATACAAGTCAAATCTACAATGAGTACCAATTCACATCTGTTAGGATGGTTACTCTCTCTATATAAAAGCCACAGGGGGAAAAAAAAAAGCCACAGAAAATAAGTGTTGGGAAGCATGTGAAGAAATTAGAACCCTTGTACACTATAGGTGGGAATGTAAAATGGAGCAACCACTACAGAAAACAGTATGAAGGTTCCTAAAACAAAAAAAATTGAATTAGCATATGATCCAACAATTCTACTTCTAGATATATACCCAAAAGAATTGAAATCAGGGTCTTAAAGAGGTATTTGTCTATAAATATATTTATAAGGCATATAAACCACTTATTAATCAATATTTTAAATAGAATACAAACATATAAATAGGCAAAAGAGGAGAAAGCTGTTCTCAATGAAGAGTGTGGCCAAAACCCCACTTACCCAGATTTCCACTACCTGACTGCAGCAGCAACTAAGCTTTTCCCCCCCAGCTTTCTTGAGATATGATAGACAAATAAAACCTAAGGTCTTTTGTGGGTTAATTTAAAGCCCACTGCTTGAAGCCATCAACTTTCTCTCATGTGATGAAGAGGTCTGATCCAAATCACTTTCTGATCCATTTTGCACTTTCTCTCTCTCTTCATATGCCAATATTCATTTACAGTTATTCTAGATTTCAGAAGAAACTCTGGTTGTCCGTAAACTCTCTGAAAGTAGAATAAAATTGAATTGTACATGGAAAGGGACTATAATTAGCTTCCATTGGATTCTGAAAGTGGTCTATTATCCAAAAAGGGTTGAGTCTGTTTTCTCTCATATCATATCAAATTATATCATATCATAGCTTTAATTCACACCTCAAACTTATACTCAGGGCCAATTTTCCTGTTTTTCTTTTGCCTTCCTCTTGACTGTATTATTCAATATCTGAACGTCTAGGTGCAGATGATGGCTGTCCAATTCCACATTGGTAGCTAGAACCAAACACAGCTTATACGGTCTTTGTTTTGTTTGATAAACTTTATAGCATTCCACAGTTTAAAGCTTAAATATGTGTATGTCTGTATGTGTTCATGAAAATAAATATAATTTAAACTTTCATGGCTTTGCTGCCCTTATCTACCAGGATAATTGGGCCTTCACATTCGGTTCTATATACTGCTAGTCTGTTAGTTTTTCAAACACATATTCAGACATTTATGTTTATATCAGAATCTTCAATGACTTTTTCAACTTTTATGAATTTTCTTCTAATTAGTCCACTAAAGTGATAAACCTAAACATTGATGTCTGAAGTGCTAGCCATTCTCTTAGGTGAATTTGCTCATCACTTACAGTCCAGCACTAATATTTATTAGCAAAATTAAGTTTCAATTTGGGAAACCAGCCCTCTTACACAGTGAGAGGCTGAATTTCACAACCAGCATTTGCACAATTGTGTGCACTGGAGGGCAAGTCCTGTGGGAGAATGTAATGGGCAAAGAAAATCCATCTCAACTACTAGAAAAATAAGTTCACATGATACTTGGAAGGGGGAAAGAAGTACCATCCTGATTTTGAAAGAACAAAATCAGATGGCACTAGATGCCTAGGCTATTTCTCTTCAGCTTATTTTAACCCAGATAACCTATATATTTTTATTAAAATTCTATTAAAGCTCTGTTTCTTACTCATTGCTTAAAAAGACTGGTTTGTGTATAAAAATACAATGAACATTTATAGGCTGTCCCTCACTACATTTTGAACACAACATCCAGACTGACAACCTGATGAAAGGCAGGAAAGTGCTAGGGGTACTTTATACTTAGCTGTATGGGATGTAGTAGGAATGGGGGTAATGGTATACCATTAAAATATGTTGGATTATTTCTACTTAGATAACCTCATAACAAAATTATGGCTATAATATAGAGCAGCAGCCTGAGCATTAAAAACATAAGAAACAATATATAACAATTATAAAAAAATACTTAAAAGCAGGAAAATTTCAACTTACAAAATGTTTTTTTCTAGATGACTGTGAGATATTTTACTTTAAAGCAAAATGACCTATGTACAAAATGACCATTGTACCTAAAGTACAATGCTATAAAATGACATTATGATATTCATAGGCCAACTACAAATACACTTTATTGAAGATGTGTGGTTTGCTTTCTTTGTTCCTGCCTTTTTTCCCCTTTCTTTTAATTTTTTGTTTTGATTGTTTGTTTTTTGAAAGTGGTATGACATAATTATTATTCTTATCAAATAAGGTAAAGTAAATGAACAGCAATTGGAAAAAAAAAACTAGATTTTAAAAGATGTTCAGAATTTTCTACAAAGAAAAGCCCAGGCCCAGATGGCTTTAGTGACTAATTCTATCGGATGTTTAAAGAATAAATAACAACTCTTCACAAACTCTTCCAAAAAAGATAGAAGGGACACATCCCAATTCATTCTATGAGGCCAGTACCACTTTGATACCCTAAACAAAGACATCACAAGAAAACTATAGACCAATAACTCTTGTGGATATAGATGCAAAAACCTAAAGCAAAACAAAGTACTAATAAACTGAATTCAGCAACATGTAAACAGGATTATATAGCATGACCAAGCGGGATGTATCCCAGGAATGCAAGCTTAGTTTAACATCCAAAAATCAACTAGTGTAATATACCATATAAATAGAATGAAGTTCAAAACCACATGATCATCTCATTAGACACAGACAAAACATTTGAAAAATCTAACATTCTTCTATGACAGAAATACTTAATAAACCAGAAACAGAGAAAACATCCTAAACTTGATATTGAACACCTATAAAAAAACCACAGCTAACATCATATTTATTGGTGCAACACTAAATGTTTGCCCCTAAAATCAGAAAGAAAAAGAAAAATGACAAGAATGTCTCTTCTCACTAAATCCATCCAACTTGATACTTGAGGTACTAGCCAGGGCAATTAGTCAAGGAAAGAAAATAAAAAGCATCCAGATTTGAAAAAAAGAAGTAAAACTACCTTTGCTTTAAGTAAATACGTAGAAAATCCTGAGAAATATACTAAAAAGCCAATAAATTTACTAAACCATAATGAACTAATAAATTAAATGACCAAAATTTCAGGTTTTGAGATCAATATACAAAAATCAATTGTATTTCACCTGGCCTATGGTGATGCAGTGGATAGAGTGCTGATGGAAAAGCTGACATTGCTGGTTCAAAACTCTGAGCTTGCCTGGTCAAGGCAAGCATACCACAAACAACCAATGAATAGCTAGAGTGAAGCAACTACTTCTTATCCCCCACCCTCTATAAAAGCAATACATAAAATCTTTAAAATAATAAAAAATCAATTGTATTTCTACAATTAGCAATGTACAATCTGAAAATTAATAAATTTCTGCTTACAATAACATCAAAAAGGAAAAATATTTAAGAATAAATTTAACAAATCCGCACAAAACTTACACTTTGAATATTATGAAATCCTATATACAGAAAACCCCAAAGACTCCACAGAAAGAGTATTCGAAACAAGAAACCAATACAGTAAGATCGCAGGATACAAAATTAATATACAGAAGTCTATTGCTTTTATATATGCCCACAATAAAACTTCTGAAAATGAACTAAAATAATATCCCTTTTATGACTGCAACAATAACAGAATACCTGGGAATAAACATAACAAAGAATGAAAAGAAGCTATATACTGAAAACTACAAAGCATTATTAAAGGAAGTCAAAAAAGATACAATGAAATGGAAAAATATCCCATGTTCTTGGATAGAAAGAATAAATATAGTTAAAATAGCCATATTACCCAAAGCAATATACAAATTAAATGCAATTCCCATCAAAATTCCAATGTCATTTTTTAAAGAAATGGAACATAAAAAAATCACCAGGTTTGTATGAAATCATAAAAATCCCCAAATAGCCAAAGGAATCCTGAGGAAAAGAACTGAAGCCAGAGGCATTACAATACCTGACTTCAAATTCTAGTACAGTGCCACAAAAATCAGAACAGCATGGTATTGGCAGAAAAATAGACACACAGACCAATGGAATAGAATTGAGAGCCCAGAAATAAAACCACATATATATGAGCAAACCGTCTTTGATAAAGGAGCCAAAAACACACAATGGAGAAAAGAATGCCTTTTCAATAAATGGTGCAGGGAAAATTGGAAAGCAACATGCAAAAGAATGGAACTTGACTACAGTTTGTTCACTTGCACAAAAATTAATTCAAAATGGATCAAAGACCTAAATGTAAGATCTGAAACAATAAATTACATAGAAGAAAACATAGGTACTAAATTCATGGACCTTGGCAGTAGAGAACAATTTATGAATTTGACCCCAATGGTATGGAAAGTAAAGGCAAATATAAATGAATGGGACTGTATCAAACTAAGAAGCTTCCACACAGCAAAAGAAATACACAACAGTCAACTAAATGGGAGATGATATTTGCAAACAACACCTCCAATGAGGGGTTAATATCCAAAATATATAAAGAACTCATAAAACTCAGCAACAAACAAGCAAACAATCCAATTTAAAAGTGGGGAGAAGACATGAACAGACACTTCTCCCAAGAGGACAAATGGCTAACATATAAATGAGAAAATGCTCATCTTCACTAGCTATTTGAGAAATGCAAATCAAAACTACAATGAGATACTACTTTATACCTGTTAGATTGGCTATTATCAACAAGGCAGGTAATAACAAGTGTTGGAGAGGCTGTGGAGAAAAAGGAACCCTCATTCACTGTTGGTGAGAATGTAAATTAGTACAACCATTATGGAAGAAAGTATGGTGGTTCCTCAAAAATTAAGAATAGAATTATCATATGACCCAGCAATCCCTCTACTGGGTGTCTACCCCCAAAATTTTAAAATACTGGTACATAAAGACACATGCAGCCCCATGTTCATCGCAGCATTGTTCATGGTGGCCAAGACATGGAAAAAACCAAAGTGCCCTTCTATAGATGACGGGATAAAGAAGATGTAGTACATATATACTATGGAATACTACTCAGCCATAAGAAATGATGACATAGGATCATTTATGACAACACTGGATGGACCCTGATAACATTATACTGAGTGTAATAAGTAAATCAGAAAAAGCTAAAAAACTATGATTCCACACATAGGTGGGATACAAAATTGAGACAACTGGACATACTAAGATTGCATTAGTTACCAGGGGAAGGAGGATGTGGGGAAGGAGAAAAGAGGTGGAGAAGGGTATAAAGAGGAACAAATACAAGGTGACGGAGGATGATTTGACTGGGTGATGGGTATACAACATAACTGACTGTTCAAATGATGTAGAGATGTTTATCTAAAATCTATGTACTCTTATTGACTAATATCACCCTGTTAAATTTAATTTTCTAAATAAAAAAATACTATGAAACATTAAGGAAAAAAAATAAAAGAAGACCTAAATAAATAGAAATATATCTTGTGTTCATGGGTCAGATGATAGTGTATTCTTAAGATGGTAATACTTCCCAAATCAATCTATAGATTCAATGCCATTTATATAAAAATCTCCCTTGATTTTTGTGCAAAAATTAGCAGACTGATGCTAAAATTCTCACAGAAATTACAGGGACCCAGAATGACCATAACAATTTTGAAAAAGAACAAAATCAGAGGACTCAAGCTTTCTAATTTAAAAACTTGCTATAAAGCTATAGTAATCAAGACTATGTAGTGCTGGCATAAGGATAAGCATAGAGATCAAAGGAACAGAATTCAGGTTCAGAAATAAATCCTTTTATTTATGGCCAATTGATCTTTGATTATTAATTCAATGGGGGAAAACAGTCTTTCAACAAATGGTAGACAGCCTGACCTATGGTGATGCAGTGGATTGAGCGTCAGTCTGGGATACTGAGGGCACTGGCTTGAAACCCCAAGGTCACCAGCTAGAGCATGAACTTGTGGGTCTGACCTCAGGATTAACGTGATGCCAACGTTGCTGGCTAGAGCCCAAAGGTTGATGGCTTGAACCCAAAGTCGATGGTTTGAGGAAGGGGTCACTGGCTTGGCTTGAGCCCCTTGGTCAAGGCACGTATGAGAAGCAATCAATGAACAACTAAAGTGAAGCAACTACGATTTGATGCTCCTCATCTCTCTCTTCACGGTCCCCCTTTCCCTTCCTGTCCCTCTCAAAACCATACACATACCGATGGTCGACAACTAGATATCCACATTCAAAAGAATAAAATTAAATCCCACCTCATACTATATACAAAATTACTTCAAAATATATCATGAGAGCTGAAACCATAAAACTACTTTCAGAAAATATAGTTGTAAATCTTCATCACCTTGAATCAGGCAATGGTTTTTTCAGATGAAACCAAAAGCATAAGCAACCATATAAAAATAGGTAAATTAGACTTCATCAAAATTAAAAATGTTTGGGCTTCATAGGATAACAAGTAAGTGAAAAGACAACCTACAGAATGGGAGAGTTATTTGCAAATTATGTATCTGATGAGGAATTTGTACACAGAACATAAAAAGTACTCTTAAAACTCATTACAGTTGTCCCCCACTTATCTGCGGTATAATTTTTTTCTGCTCCAGTTTCCCATAGTCAATCTCAGTCCGAAATATTAAACGGAAAATTTCAGATATAATTTATAGGTTTTAAATTGCATGTCATTCTGAGTAGTGTGATGAAATCTCATGCTGTCCGCTCCATACTGCCCAGGGCACGAATCATTGCTTTGTCCAATATATCCACACTGTATATGTCACTTAACTGTCTGCAGTTAGTCTTTTAGTAGCTGTCTTATCAGATTGATTATTACAGTAACAGAGTGCTTGTGTTCAAGTAATGCTTTTTGTACTTCACAAAAGCTCCAACTAGCAAGAGTAGTGATGCTGGCAATTTGGATTGCCAGTGAGAAGCCATAAAGTGCATGTATGTATAAGAAAAAATTAGGGTTACTATTGTATTGGGTCTTGGAATATATCCCTCTTGACTAAAGGGGGGCAATTATAATAAAAAGACAAACTAAATTTTAAAATTGGCAAAGGATCAGAATTGACCTTTCTCCAAAGGAGATATACAAATGGCCAATAAACACACAAGATGTTCAACATCATTAGCCATCAATGAAATGGAAGTCAAAAAACAATGCAATACTATTACATACCCACTAGGATGGCTATTTTTAAAAAAAAAAAAAGATAAACAATAACAAGTAGGGATAAGAATATGGAGAAATTGGAACGCAAAATAATGTCTGAATTATCTACTCCTTGCTGAATTATGTATCCCAATTTCAGTGGGAAAAATGTATTTGAACATAAACCTTTTTGTTACACACAATCAGTAGTTATAGTTACAACCAGTTTATGTAAGATTACTTTAAAGTTTTAACAGTAAAAGCTAAGCTATTCAGATAATAAATTTGAATAGAGTAGGAAATATAATTCTGGAAAATCAAGATTAAGCTTGTAAAAATGCGCACAACATACTGAAGTGAAACAAAACCTGAAATATAAGAGCAATAAGGGCTCATATTTCCTATATACTTGTTATGGTGCCAGATATTTGTTAATATATACATATATACCAAAATTCCATTTAGCCTGACCAGGCAGTGACGCAGTGGATAGAGCATCGGAAAGGAATGCTGAGGACCCAGGTTTGAAACCCCGAGGACGCTGGCTTAAGTGTGGGCTCATCTGGCTTGAGTGTGGTTTCACTAGCTTGAGCGTGGGGTTGCTGGCCTGAGCATGGGATCATAGACATGAATGACTCCATGGTAGTTGGCTTGAGCCCAAGGTCTCTGGCTTGACCAAGGGGTCACTTGCTCTGCTGTAGCCCTCTGGTCAAGGCACATATGAGAAAGCAAACAATGAATTAAGAAGACTAAGGAGCTACAACAAAGAATTGATGCTTCTCATCTCTCTCCCTTCCTGCCTGTCTGTCCCTCTCTCTGTTTGTCTCTGTCACAAAAAAAATAATAAAAAATTAAAAAAAAAATCCATTTAACCCTATGAGGGAAGTTCCCGAATTAATAGATGAAAATACTGAGGCTCAGAAACTTGCCCAGTTCACATAATTAATAAATATGTGAAGTTAGACTTAAATTCAAGTCTTAATTGCAAAGTTTGTTTTCAACCAGTTATATTGCTGTCAAAATAATAAATCCCACAATTATAGTAAAAATGTAAATTTGTATATTTACATATTACACAGAAAAATGCTAAATGTTACTGGTAGTGAATTATGGGGACTGATTTCTTTGTGATTTTTCTGTGTGTCCTGAATTTCCTACATTGAGCATGTACATTTTTTTGTATAGAAAAATAAATGTGCCCTTAAGACTTTCTTTAATAACTAAATTAGGAAAAGAAAAAAAAACATATAAATGATTAGTTTCAACTTTTAACCTTTACTCTAAATTAATAAATCCACTTATGGATTTATTGACTACAAACTTTAAGGAACATAAACTTATCCCTCATATGACAGCCTGTGTGAAAATTCAGTTCTAGTTAATAAGACTCAACAAATATTGTTAACAACTATCTTCAAGTACGCTCTTTATTATTTGGTGACTTCCCTAACTCCTCATTTCTCAAGAATAAGAGTAATTCCAATTTGAACTGTGGTATGGTATACTGAATCAATTTTTCTGTTTCCATCATGTGAGCTCTCAAGATTTCACTTTGAGATAATTGCTGCAGACCAGCGCAATTCATAATTCTGGGTCTTGAGTGAGAATGGTGCAGAATTAAGAAAACAGACTTACTAAGAAAAAAGGATGGGATTGGGAAGCCTCTTCAGTGCTGATGGCAATATCCGAGTGCCCCATAGTCCCAGTTTGCTTTATTATATAGCCATATGCAAATCAAGGAAGTCCTTGATACAAAGTTACACATCTGAGGCAAAAACAGGAACTCTCCCAAGGCATAAACAGGAATCCCCCCACCATGCATAAGTGAAATCAACCAACATCTGAACAAACAATGAGTAATAGGAAGGGCATGTAAATTGCTTCCAGCAACTTAAGGAAGCAAGTGAAGTGGGTGCAAATACTCAGCATCATAGCCATATATGGAGGTGGAGGGGGCAGAACTTAGTCTTTTGCTAAGTCCCCCTTTTCTTTTTTCTTTTTAATTTGTCTGCTGAGATTTGAACTCATCTGATTTCCTAGTTTCCCAGATTCTAATTTGGAGGCAGACTGAAAAAATACAGAATAAACACAAAATTAGTATAGCTAATGCTAACAGATACCCAAACAAGTATTCTAATACATTACAGGGATTAAAGCCTTTAAGCAAATTCTTAGCCAATATAACAGGATATATAAAAGAGTCTTTGCTGTTTTGAATATCCTTAACATGTTCACCAAGTCCAAGGTGGCACCATCACCATTCCACATCCCTGCAAATACAACCCAACCCCAGTTCAGTCCATTAAAAGCTGTCACAAGGAGCAGAAGTCCAGGAAATACATCCAGGAAAAGTCCGCATGGCACTGGAATTGTCATATTTCTACACTTTGCAGCTAGCGTCCAAGTCCCAATGACCACTGCTTCTGGCTGGTAATGAGGTAGACTGGAAAAGCCATCTGCCACATGTATGGAGTCGGAGCTTCCATTTTCTTTTAACTGGAGAGATGAACCCAGGGGGCCTTTACCTGGAGCTTTACAGCCGTGGGGTGGTGAGGAGAACCTTGGGATACACTAAGCTGGGTGGCAGAGGTAAATCCATAACAGAAGTTGGCAAAAAGGAGAGAAAGAGCTCTAAATTTGGAGTAGGTTCCAGCGTAAAATATGCATGGGGCATTGAGGCAAGAGAAATAAAGGAGATAAACAAAGCAGCAGAAAATAGGACTATCAACACCTACAACAGAGATCTCCGAGGGATGAATAAAAACCCAAATATTCAGGCAAGACATAGTAAGTGGCCCTTGTGTCCATAAGAAATGAGATCAGTTTACCTGATACTTGGAAGAAATACCCTAGGCTTGTCCACGGTGACGTGAGAAGAGGTCGACAGCCCTGGGAACCTTTATACTTCAGTGTAGGCTGGGCAAGGTTAGGTCACAGGTGGCTGGAGCAGGGCTGGAAGAGACTGAACCCTCCCTTAGAGGAGCAAGGGGGCAGCTTACCTTCCAGTGTCCCTTTATCCCCACAGCAAAGGCATGTACGCCTAGCAGGCTTTGGCTCAATGGCCTTCCTTTCCACTCTTGAAGCAGGGCCCAGATGGAGTCCTATGAGGCCCCTTCAGGGCATTGGAGCCTTTATGGGCATATGCCAAGAGCTGGTATTTTACCTAATATCTTTTGGGCTTTGTCTGCCTCTTGGTCATTATAGACCTTAAAAGCCATGCTCAGCTTGACATGTGGTGGCACAGTGGATAAAGCATCAACCTGGAATGCTGAGGTTGCTGGTTCAAAACCCTGGGCTTACCTGGTCAAGGCACATACAGGAGTTGATGCTTCCTGCTCCTCCCCCTATCCTCTCCCTCTCTTTCTCTCTACTCTCTCTCTCTCTAAAAATGAAAAAATAAAATCTAAAATTAAAAAAAAAAGCCATGCTCAGATCTCACTGAGGGGTTTGAGGGTCCTTATCTGCCTATATATCTGGAGCTATTTGGAAAAAGACAAAACAGCGTTATTAGCTGGATTAAATAAAAGAGGGTAGAAGGTTGCAAGAGAAAGAGGTTTGGCGTCTCAAAAGAAATTTTTTTTTTAATTTTATTCATTTTAGAGAGGAGACACAGAGTGAGAGAGAGAGAGAGAGAAAGAGAGAAAGGGGGGAGGAGCTGGAAGCATCAACTCTCCATATGTGCCTTGACCAGACCAGTACAGGGTTTTGAACTGGCGACCTCAGTGTTCCCAGGTCGACGCTTTATCCCCTGCGCTACCACAGGTCAGGCTCAAAAGAAATTTTTTAAAGTAAAAAAGCATGATACCAGGATATGACTCCCCTTTTATATGTATATTTAAATTTGACCTTAAATATTTGCTGGGTATACTTTAATAATATCTTGACTTTAAAGATTGTAAGAAATACCCTTAATTCGAAAGGTTTCACAAAATATAGTAAATGCTTTTCCTAAATATGCAGGAGCATTGTCAGTTTTAACTAGTTTAGGAAGTCCAATAATAGAAAATGCATACAAACAATGACCTATAACATGCTTAGCAGCCTCTCCTGTTCTGGCAGAGGCTACCATAAATCCAGAATAAGTATCCACTGTAAGGTGGACAAAGGACTGTTTGCCAAATGAAGGTATATGCCAAATGAAGGTATATGAGTAACATCCATTTGCCAAAGTTGTCCTGATAGGAGTCCACAAGAGTTAACTCCAAACGAAGGGACAGATTGTAGCATAGGACACCTTGGACAGGATTTAACAATCTGCTATGCTGCTTCCCGAGAAAGTTGAAACTGTTTACGCAGGGTTGCAGCATTCTGGTGATGAATAGTATGAGACCGGATTGCTTGATCTGTCATGGTTGCTCCAATAATTTTCTTTTGGGTAGCTTGATCAACAAGGGCATTCCCTTGTGCTAAAGCTCCAGGGAGCATGGAGTGAGCTCAAATATGTCCTATAAAACATGGAGCTTTATGATGACGTACAAGTCTCTGAAGAAAGAGAAATTGCTGAAATAGTTCCTCACCAGCAGTTGTCCCTAAGACAGCAGTTTCTATAGTGGAAACAACCATAAGTAAATATTTGCTGCCTGTATACAGATTAAAGGAGGAACATGGCAAATGCAGAAAAGCCATGATAATGGCATGTAATTCTACTCTTTGAGCTGATTTCAAGGCACTGTTTCAGTATAAACTTGTCCATTGATTATTAAGCCTGCTATTCCTGTGCTGGACTCATCAGTAAAGACTGTAGGTGCTTCAGAAATGGGCTCATTAACATTTGTCTTAAGAAAAACAAATGTAGTAATTAATGAAAATTGAACTATTTTATCAGCTGAGTAGTGAAAATCAATTTGACCTGTAAAATTTGCCAAAGCAATTTGCCATTTAGTGGAAGTTTCCTAGAGCCACTGTTGTTGATCCTTTGAAAAAGGAACAACAATAATTTGAGGCTCAAAACCTATAAGCTATAAGCGTCGTCTACGCTCCTTGATAATCAAGGAAGGATGAGACAAGATCAAAATATGGAGATAAGACTTTCTTAGGAGTAACAGCTAAATGAATCCATTCAATAGGACCTGAAGCTTGCCACAATAGTCCTGTTGGAGGGACAAATTAGTAAGGCAATTGATTCGTCAGGATTTATGCGTTTTAGTTGTGCTGGTTGCAAGGCTTTTTCTACAAGATTTAAAGCTTGTTGTCCCGCAGCTGTAAGTAGCTAAGAAAAAGCTGGTTCAGCTGAGCCTCTAAGAATATCAAAAAGTGGCTTCAGCTCCCCGGGAGTGAATTTCAAGGAAGGTCTAAGCCAATTAATGTCTCCTAATAATTACTGGAAATCGTTTAAAGTTTGCAAATGATCTGTCCTGATTTCTAATTTTTGTGGACAAATTTGTTGTCCCTCAATAATTTGTTCTAAATAAGAGAAGGGTAAAGATTGCTGTACCTTTTCAGGAGCTATATAAAATCTTGATTCTTTCAAAGAATATTCTAGTTGTTGCAAGATGGTCAACAGTGTCTTTATCTGGATGAGCAATAATATCATCCATATAATGAATTATGTATGCCTTAGGGTGCTGCCTTTGTACCGGAGAGATAGCTTGAGCAACATATTTTTGGCGCAAGGTAGGAGTGTTAGCCATACCTTGAGGCAAAACTCTCCACTGGTATCTCTCCTTTGGAGCCTGGAAATTAAGTGAAGGAACACTGAATGCAAAATGCTTGCAATCATGAGGCTTAAAGGAATAGTAGAAAAGCAATCCTTCAAGTCAAGATGAAAATTCCATGGAATGGCAGTAGGAGAAGGGAGTCCTAGCTGGAGAGAACCCATAATTTCCATAGTCTTATTTATTGCTCTCAAATCTTGTAATAGCCTCCAGTTTCCTGACTTCTTTTTAATAACAAATATAGGCATATTCCATGGGCTATTAGAAGGTTCAATGTGCCCAAGCTGTAACTGCTCTTGTACCAATCAGGCAGCTGCCCTAAGTTTCTCCTGAGAAAGGGCCACTGGTCTACCCATACAGGATTATCTGATTTCCAAGTAATTGGGTCTGCACAATGAATTATTGGGGTAGCAAGAGTTACCAAGGCCCCTATGCTAAATTTTGATATCCCAATCCATGCCTTCTGGTATTGGATGCCACTTCTATGGGGGTGAGAATTTTCTGCTGTTCTTTTCCTAGTCACTTAGTGGGTGAAAATCCCTGATCAAGCATTTGAGTACTGACTAAAGTATTAGGACTGACAAGCAATGCTCCCATATTTTTCAAAACATCTCTACCCCACAAATTAACTGGCAATTCAGGGAGCACATAAGGCTTTAAAAGCCTAGAATGACCTTCTTTATCTTCCCATTGTAAAAAAACTAGAGCCTTGTTGAGGGGATTTACTCTGCCCTATACCTTGTGTGGCAGCTGCATAAGCAGGCCAGGAAGGAGGCCAATGTAGCTTAGCAACAACAGATACATCAGCTCCAGTATCTAAAAAGTCCTTTAAATTTATGCCCTTGTATTGTTATTTCAACAGTATTTCAGGGCATTCCTGACCTGTTTTTTGAATCCAATTGGCAAAATTAGTGGAGCCAAATACTTGATTTCCTCAGGGTCCCTTTTGCAGGCTGTGGCCCGAGAAGCAGAATTAGCATTCTTATACTATTCTTCTAACTGCCTGAAGCAGCTTGAGACAAACTCCTGAAATGACTCATTAGGGCCCTGCTTAATTTTGCTCAATTCTTTTGTTTTGCCTACCTGAGTATGACGTTACACATAAACAAGACAATTTACACACAAAAAACACAAGTATAACATATAACTTTGATTAATCCTAATACTTGAATTGCTAATTGGCTCCTAACTCTGAACACACATCACAATGCACTAACCAAATTAGTAAGTCTTAAGGATCTACATTCTATTCTATTTAAATTTAAATGAGCGCTCCTTACAAGTTCTAAAATCATTTTATTTTTTCAATATTAGAGCCGGCATTTCCAATCTTTGCATGCAAGAACTCAATTCAGGCCTCAAAAAAGAGACACATTTAGACATTAAACAAAGATCTTACATACAATCACACAAATCAAGAGTGAAATCTGGGATTTCAGATATTAGAATGTGTCCTACTTGATCTTACATAGGGCTATTTTAATAAGAATAAATACCAAACAAAAATTTCTCTCGAAAAATCTCAAGACTTTCTGTTTAGCAACATCCAAACAGGCACTTCCTTTACCCTCTTTCCAGGCAAAGAATAAGAAAAAGAAACAAAATGATAGTTCAGAAGATTGTAGTTAAAACATTAAAGAAAATCAGACCATAACAGGAAAAGCTGTAACTTTTCTAATACCCGAGTCTCCTATCTATTCTCAAATTCTATACTTGCTGTAACTGGAGGCTCAGGTTGACTATGCTGAGATTTCTCCCCTACCTCAACTCCAGCTGAGCTGCAGACTACGCAGCCGGAAAGAACCAGAGGTAGCCACACTGTCCTACGTTCTTCGGCCCCCAAGCCGCAAAGTACAGCACCAACTGCCAGAGAGACGGCCATTTTATTCCTCCTGCCATAGTCTCCTCACAGCACTGCCTTCTCAGAGCTTTACCTACTTGCTCCCCTGTAGCAGAAATAACCATTCCCTCCTCCGGGAACCAGGGGCACACGCCATGAACATATCGCAAAAAGCATTCTAGCTGCATAACTGTTCTTACGAAAAGGTTTGACCCTAATTGTCCCATAATTTTTTACTCCCAACTATACTTTCCCCAAAAACTTTCTTTACTCACTGTGCACACCTGGGGAGTTCCGTCACCTGCCTTCAGTATAGTTTTCTTGTACTCAGGTCCATGTTCGGGCACCACTTGCTGTGGACCAGCATTGCTTGTAATTCTGGGTCTTGAGGGAGAATGGTGCGGAATTAAGAAAACAGGCTTACTAAGAAAAAAGGATGGGACCGGGAGGACTTTTCAACGCTGATGGCAATATCTGAGTGCCCCATAGTCCCAGTTTACTTTATTATATAGCCATATGCAAATCAAGGAAGTCCTTGATACAAAGTTACACATCTGAGGCAAAAACAGGAACTCTCCCAAGGCATAAACATGAATAAGTGAAATTAACCAATATCTGAACAAACAAAGAGTAATAGGAAGGGCATGTAAATTGCTTCCAGCAACTTAAGGAAGCAAGTGAAGTGGGTGCAAATACTCAGCATCATAGCCAAATATGGAGGTGGAGGGGGGAGAACTTAGCCTTTTTCTAAGCCTTGAATTTTCAAAGGCTTTTTTGCTACTTGCAGTCTACAACAGATAATAATGATTTAAATTTTATTATTGCCACTAATAACTGCAAATACTCAAAGTTAATATCTAGTTTATTCTTAATAATATTGATTTCATGATGTCCATCCTTAGTCAATTTTTTAAAATATGTATAAAGAGGTAAAGGAGCAAATACTTTAAAATACATTAAGTAAAAATTACCATTTTCCTGTAAGTTAAATTCTCCAAGGAAACTAGTTAATTTCCAAATCTTCTAAAACCTTCCCAAGTAATTTTTCATTACTGTAATGGGACTGCTTCAAATATAAAAGTTTTGTTGTTGTTTTTTCTGTTGACAAGATCATACTGTTATGTGCATAAAATCCATTATTAACAAGGTAAATGAGTTCAATATCCTAACATAATAACTCCACTTCTATCAATAAATTTCTCTATTACAAATCTAGTTTAATTGCCAAGATTTGGGCAAGTCACTCTAATTCTTTTTATTTTTCTTAAAGTAAATTTTGGTAGTGTTTTTCTCCTCCCAGGAATTTGGCTTTTTATCTAAATTGTCAAATTTACTGGTATTCCCTTATTTTCTTAATGTTCCCTATTTTTAAAAAAAATACCTGTAGAATCTATAGGGATATCTTCTCTGTCATCTTTGATATAACTTCTCTTTGCTAATTAGCCTTGCTAAGATTTATCAAAATTTTTTATGTTTTCCAAGAAACCACTTTTGGTTTTATGGATTAATTTCCTATTTTGTATGTCACTGACATTTTTCTCTACCATTTCAATCTTTCTGTTTTGGTTTAATTTACTACTTCTTTCCTAATGTCTTTTTTATCTTCACTGAATTTATTGGGGTGACACTGGTTAACAAAATTATACAGGTTTCAGGTACACAATTCTAAAACACATCATTTGTACACTGTATTGTGCTCACCACTCCAAGTCAAGTCTCTGTTCATCACCATTTATCCCAAGTAGGTAAAGGGTAAAACCCTCTTCTACTTTCCCCAAACCCCAGCAACCACCACTGTTGTTCATATCCAAGAGTTTTTTTTTACTCAATCCCTCTAACCCCCTGACCCAGCCTCACCCCCAACAGCTGTCAGCCTGCTATTTAATCTGTTCCTATTTTGCTTGATAGTTCATTAGATTTCACATATAAGTGAAATCATATGGTACTTGTCTTTCTCTGACAGGCTTATTTCACTTAGCATAATACTCTCTAGGTCTATCCATGTTGTCACAAAAGGAAAAATTTCCTTCTATTTTACAGCTAAGTAGTATTCCATTATGTAAACATACCAGTTTTTTGGTTTATTTTTTTTATTTTTCTGAAGTTAGAAGTGGGGAGGCAGAGACAGACTCCCACATGCACCCAACTGGGATCCATCCAGCGAGCCCACCAGGGGGTGATGCTCTGCCCATCTGGGGCGTTGCTCTGTTGTGACCGAAGCCATTCTAATTCTAGTGCCTGAGGCAGAGGCCATGGAGCCGTCCTCAGCACCCGGGCCAATTTTTGAACTTTTGCTCCAATGGAGCCTTGGCTGTGGGAAGGGAAGAGAGAGATAGAGCGAAAGGAGAGGGGGAAGGGTGGAGAAGCAGATGGGTGTTTCTCCTGTGTGCCCTGGCTGGGAATCAAACCCAGAACATTCACATGCTGGGCTGACGCTCTACCACTGAGCCAACCAGCCAGGGCCTACGACAGCTTTTTTACCCACTAATCTTTTATTTATTTATTTATTTTTTTACAGTGACAGAGAGAGAGTCATGGAAAGGGATAGATAGGGACAGACAGACAGGAACGGAGAGAGAAGCATCAATCATCAGTTTTTCATTGCTATTGCGACATCATAGTTGTTCATTGATTGCTTTCTCACACGTGCCTTCAGCAAACTGAGCCACCCCTTGCTAGAGCCAGTGACCTTGGGTTCAAGCTGGCAAGCTTTTGCTCAAGCCAGATGGGCCTGCGACCTTGGGGTCTCAAACCTGGGTCTTCCGCATCCCAGTCCGACGCTCTATCCACTGCATCACCGCCTGGTCAGGCTACCCACTCATTTATTGATGAACACTTGGGTTGCTTCCAAATCTTTGCTATTATAAATAATGTTGCAATGAACGTCGGTGTGCATATATTCCTTAGAATTGCATTTTTGGGTTTCTTCAAATAAATTCCCTGAAGTTTTTGGAATTGCTGGGCCATCAGTCAGTTCCATTTTTAATTTTTTTATTTTTTGAGGTAACTTCATACTGCTTTCCACAGTGGCTGCATCAATTTGCATTCCCAGTAACAGTGCACACGGGCTTTCTGGATATCCTTGTAAACACTTGTGGATTTATTGATAAAAGCCATTCTGACAGGTAGGAGGTATTATCTCATTCTGGGTTTTTATTGCATTTCTCTGATAATTAGTGCTGTTGAGCATCTTTACATGTCTAAGGGTCATCTGAATGTCCTCTGGAGAAGTGTCTTTTCAAGTCCTTTACCCATTTTAAATTGTTCCCCCTCCTTTTTTTGTGTCGAGTTTTATAAGTTCTTTATAAGTTTTGAATATTAACACCTTATCAGATGTATTGGCAAATATGTCTTTCCATACAGTGGGTTGTCGTTTCATTTTGTTGGTTTCTCTTAATTCTTTTTAAAAAATACTTAACAGTTCATTTTCACTGCTAAATAACAATTTACACAGACAGTACTGCTACACAGATGCTGTTCGATGCTTTCTATTCTCTAAGGAAAATATACAGCTAAATATAATTTATTTTGTTGTATGGTCATATAGTAAAAACTAAAAATCATAGGCTTCCCCTCTGAAGCCCCAGAGTGCCTTACTACATCCTTAGCTCAGAATGCCATTTTCTACCTCATTGTCCCTTTTTGTCTCTGAATCTATGTATGTGGGAGTCCCATACATATGTAATTAAATTTTATTTTCCCTTGTTAAACAAAACACAATAAACACCTCTAACCATTGCCTCCCTCCCCATGCCAAGACAGGCACTCCTATCCTAGGACAAGCAGTCCCTAAGCTCTTTCTCCTGCTTTCCCTTTCTCCTAGCATTCAACACCTAACACCATGTGATCGACTTCTTTTTGGTGTCTGTTTTGATTCCAGTTGCCCCCCAATAACTAGAACAGTGCCTGTGACATAAAAGGTACTTTTGAATGAAGGATAATTTTACCACTAGGTTAACCAAGGAAGCTGTTGCTTTTGTTTGTTTGAGCTTATTTGGTGACATATATATGGTAATTATGAGAGATACGCAATGTTTAACATTGTAATTAGAGTAAATCCTCATTTTTCACCCTACTCAGTGCAGAAAAACACTTTCTCCAGTAACCTCAACTGAGACATACAATGGTTGAAGACAGGCCTATATGCCTACGAAGTGGCTCAGAACCTGAAAATACTAAACAAAGCCAGGAAAAGAAAATTCACAGGTGTGAGACTTTGCAGGGAAAAGGCATAAGATGCTGCTTTTTCTTTTTGATATTCTTTGGGTCTCAAATGACTCTTCATTATTAATCATATCAATATTCTTCCTCTTTGTGCTTACTATATATGCTCTACATGTATTATGTCATTCAATCTTCACAACAACCCTAGGAGGTAGATACTATTAACAAATCCACTTTACAAGGCCTGACCTGTGGTGGCACAGTGGATAAAGTGTTGACCTGGAAACGCTGAGGTTGCCAGTTTGAAACCCAGGGCCTTCCTGCTTCTCCCCCCTTCTCTCTCTCTTTCTCTATCCTCCTTAAAATGAATTTTAAAAACCAAACATTTCACTTAAAAACAACAACAACAAAATCCACTTTACAAATAAATAGAAGACATTGAGAGTTAAATAATTTTCCCAAACATCAGGTAGGTAGAGGTCACTGGCATTCAGAGTTTGCATTCTTTTTTTTTTTTTTAATTTATTTTATTTTATTCATTTTAGAGAAGAGACAGAGAGTAAGAGAGAGAGAGAGAGAAAGAGAGAAAGAGGGGAGGAGCCGAAAACATCAACTCCCATATGTGCCTTGACTAGACCAGTGCAGGGTTTTGAACTGGCGACCTCAGTGTTCCCAGGTCGACGCTTTATCCACTGCGCCACCACAGGTCAGGCAGAGTTTGCATTCTTGAACATTATGCAATACTGCTCTCCCTTTCATCATAGCAAATTATATGGTCATGATAAATTACAAGAATTCATAGATTCAAACATCACTATTATTACTCCATTCATGGTGTACTAAACAGAGATCAAATAAAAAAGGGAAGACAATTTCTGTGAATGTAGAATAAGTTCTTGTAATTTGAAGTTGTTAACAATATATTTGATGGACTAGTCAAACCAAACAATCTTCAGGCTACAAAGTAGCTAAGCCAATAATTAATAGGGGAAAAGTAAAACAAACAAAATACCCAGAAGTTCACAAGAATAACAACAAAAGATAGCAAAAAGTGTTACTTTACCAAACTTCTTCCCCACTGAATAGTCATTTATTACAGAATTTGCATATATGGGAAAAGAAACATTGTTTTGTAAAAAAATCTTTTACATATTACCTAAAAACACCTGACAATTTGAAAAACAATTAATAATAGGTGCCCATTCTATAACAAATCTATTATTGTGTGCTCACTACTATCACAAGTCAAGTCAAAAATCATTTTTCTATATGTATCCTACAAATATCTTTAGACTCAACATTTTTATCAGAAATTAATATGACTAAAACAAAAATTCATTAGTATAGTATGCTTGAAAAGGATAGTAATACCCTTTCAGATTGTAAACTTATCCCTACTTGGCAAATCCCATAAGTAGCAGGCACTATCAAGATAGCACTGAATTTGACATGCCAAGGTGGCAGGGTTTGATTCCCGGTCAGGACACATATAAGAATCAACCAATGAACGTATAAATAAGTGGAACAACAAATTGATATTTCTCTCTCCCCACTTTCCTCTCCTTCTAAAATCAATTTAAAAATGTGACACTAAAATAAAAGAAAGATAGCCCTGATTTGCTACAACTTTCAAGTTCTTAACATGTTTGATACATTTAAGTCACAGCTGTTGGTTTAAAACAAATATAGTAACTACAATTCTAAATGTTTTAAAACATCAAACTAAGAAGTATCAGGCCCTCTAAGAATAAATATAAAACTAAATGGCCACATAACCACTAACTTAAAATTTCATACATTTAAAATTGGGGATTTATTTTAAGCCCATATTTATACAGATAGAAAGCATCAGCTTTATTCACAATAGCTAAGATTTGGAAATAGCCCAAATGCCATCAATGGATGAATAGGTAAAAAGGTTGTGATACCTTCACACAATGGACTACTACTCAGCAGTAAAAAAGAAAGCCTACCATTCTTACCCATCCAGCACAGATGGACCATGAGAAAATTAAACTGAGATAAGCCAATCAGAAAGATGAGTAAGTACCATATAATTTCATGCACATGTGGAATCCAATGAACAAAATGAACTAACAAGCAAAGTAGAGACGGACGCAGAGACTGACATGTCTGGGAGGGAGCTGGGTCAGGGGAGGAGGATGGGACTGAGCCAAGAAAAGAGAAAAAACTCATGGACATGTACAATGGTGTGGCAATTCCCAGAAGTTTGAGGAAGCTGGAGGAGGGTAAAGGAGAGATAAATGGTGATGGATAGAGACTTGACATGGGGTAGTGAACATATAACACAGTATACAGATGTGTTGTAGAATTGTATACCTGAATCTTGTATAATATTGTTAACCAGTGTCACCCCAATAAATTCAATATAAAAAAGGAAAGAAAATAGAAAGCATCCAAATGTGCATTTTTGTAGCCCTTATTTTCTGACAAAAGAAAATCATATACAACTTAGCCATTGAACAGACATCAATAATTCCATTCATTGGAAGATGGGTGCTCTTAGATGTTTTTATCAAACATGTATGTCAATTTCTGCCTGCAATGTGTAGTCAATTGTAAACAAGTTACCATTACTGTACTGTAGTTATTTATACCTTGAATAACTTCAAATGTATGGGAGCTGTTCTCTTTCAAACAGCCGATATAGTTAAAACTTTCTGAATTCTTCTGCCTGTATTTTATAGTATTTTCATATCCTCAAGTGTTTTCAGGTGGTCAGATCTAATTTCTTCTTCACTCTGGAACTGCCCCAACTTTAGCACCCCTTGTCACTGCTAAAATATTTGTGGAAGGAAAGCCATTAAAATAGCCTTATTGAAATTTTGTACACAAAAAATATAATTGCCTTAGAGAGAGCAAGCCTTTGAAAGATATAGAGCATGTGACATCTACTTTAGCAAATCAGAAAACTAACTTTTGGGATATCAGTCATATTCCAAAGTTTGTAAAGAAATGACTACTGTGTAATTGAACTATTCCTGTATTTGTCTGGAGTGAAGGAGCATCCAGCACAGGATCTGGAACACAGTCCAACTTTGACTAAAGCATATGCATCTCATGTGTATGTACATGTGTGTATGTATATGTTTTCTTCCCACATAGACAAAAGAGGGGCCTGAAGGATGCACAACAAACTGTTAACTTTGTCTAGAAAGTCGAGTGTGAGGGGGACTAGGAGTAAAAAGAACTTAGTTTTGCTTTACCTCCTCTATATAAACTTTTAGGTCATGCTTAAATTATTTACATGTATCATTTACATCCAGGTTTGTATATTCAAAAAGTCAAAGCACACTGTGTACCTGTCAGTCACATGTGATTGTCTTCTTGCCACTTGTGGAAGCTGCATAGCACACTAATGCCTCTTAAGAGGACCCTGGCCCACACAGTGCAGTTGTGACTTCAGACTGAATTCCCTTTATCATGGGCGGCATGCATCACTGGAGCTCATCAGTGACTTTATTTTTCCTTTTAGAATTATGTTCCAGAGGAAAAACACTAAAAAAAATTGAGTCTGTGACCATAAAAGTGAGACAAGGTTATTCTTTTGTAGACCTCTGGTTATTTTCTTTCTAAGAGATGGTTCATAACACATTTTCTTTCTTCCAAGAAGCCTATAGCAGTGACTTCTTTGACTCAGTTTTCACTTCTCTGTTTAGTCTGTGCATCATGTTTTATATTCAGAATTGTGTTAATTTTAAGTTGTGTAAGTATAGTCTATTCATGTTTTAAATTAGTACATGGCCTTGGTCCTCCTTAGGCTTTATCATCAGGTGATATCCCCACCTCTTTCAACAAAATAGTTTACAAAATCTCACATAACTTGTCATCTCTGTGTGACTATCGGAAGAACTCAGGATGCTGAACATTACTGAACTGGGTAAGTCTCTTGTCCAAGTTTCTTACTAAAATGTTAAATGTAGTCAAAGAAGTGACTAAAACTGAGCCTACTTTTTTTTTTTTTACAGGGACAGAGAGGAACAGATAGGGACAGACAGACAAGAAGGGAGAGAAGCGAGAAGCATCAATCATTAGTTTTTCGTTGTTGTTGCGACACCTTAGTTGACGCCTTGATTGCTTTCTCACATGTGCCTTGACCGCAGGCCTTCAGCAGACCAAGTAACCCCTTGCTGGAGCCAGCGACCTTGGGCCCAAGCTGGCGAGCTTTTGCTCAAGCCACATGGGCCTGCGCTCAAGCTGGCGGTGAGCCCGGGGTCTCGAACCTGGGTCTTCCGCATCCCAGTCCGATGCTCTATCCACTGCGCCACTGCCTGGTCAGGCTTGAGCCTACTTTTAATGATGTTTTATGCTGCTTTTAATTACAAATTAAGAAGGAAATCAGCTTTCATATAACTGCCTTTAACTATCCATAAATTTTCCTGGATAGCCAACTCGGCAACTGCCAAGTATTCACTTAATGATGAACTATTAAAACACTACAAGCTAATACTACTCACCTTAAGTATGTACTGGGAGGATCTCTGCTACAGGAAAAAAAATGAGTCCTGGGTCCTGGATGCTAGTCCTAGTTCTTGCACTGAATTTAGGTGGTAAATTACTTGAATTGTTCAGGCTTCAGTTTCCTAATTTATGAAATGTGAGATTTGAGTTAGATATCCTATAAATCCCTTTTAGCCCCAACACTCCATTTTTTACATGTTGAGTACTCTGCCAACTAGAAACCAGTAATACATTTAGTTTTTTATTTTTGCTGAATCCAGAATGTATCATAAATTGCATCTTACAAATATTCATAGTAACAAAAAGGTATTCTCTTTATACAATATTTGACTCATAAACTGGGACAGCAACTTGAAAAAGGTTATAAAACTGGCCTAATGAGAACAATGACTAATTTTTGACGGGGGTTCCAATATTCTATTCCACTATACTATCTTCGTTGCTACTTTATTATACTCAGAATGTTTTAACCCATCTCACCCCAGTCAGCCAATTTGCTCTTCAATGTTCTCAAAGCTCTCCTGCTCAATTTCTTACTGCTGGAAATCTCCACAGAATTCTATTCCCCTTCAATACTATCATTAGAATTTTACCAGTGACATTGTCTCATCTGTTTACTGTGGACATACCTTAGGGTTCCAAGTGCAGCTGTCTCATTTTCTATGTAATTTCTATTAATTCCCATATAAATTTCAACCCCATACAGAAGACCTGTCACTATCATCTCTTTGTTTATACAAACCCAATACCTCCAAGTACCAAGTGGTTGAAAAGGACACCAGAAATTCTTTGTATCATTTCTAGGATAGTTCTGGACTCTCCTCTCTCTGTGGTTATTTCTTGTATTCCCTTCTGGACTCTCAGCTCTGGGTCCTTGGAATCAATGAACTTGGTTCCCCAAGTTCTCCAAAGACTTCACTTGAATGTCTCTTCTGCATTTTCCCACTCCTGGCTTCCCTGAGCAAAACATTCTGCTCTCATGTGGGCCTAAGCCCAGTCACTTACCCGCTTGACCAGAACTTCAACCACATGCATTTGCTCAAGTTTTCTGACTTGTTCTTAAAACCAGTAGACCCAAAGACATATGTACAGTTAATTCAACATGTACAAGTCAGAAGCTACACTCCACTCCCAGTCTAGGAAAGCGGGGGAGAGGGTGCAAATTCCAACCTCCGATCAGTTCCAGTCACTAGCAAAGTTGAGGGAGGCCCTATCACCTACTACCAGGCACTCTTATCTCACAGTCTTTCTGGAACTCTACCTATTCCAGAAAAAAATTATGGGAAAACTGAAGAAACTTTAGTTTCCTATGCATGTAAAAACTGCCATGGATACTCAAGAGTTCATGAGTCTCAGAAATCAAAGGGCCAAAATAATCAGTCAGCACTTTTGTAGCTATTCACTTTGTTAAAACACTTTAAATTTTTGTTTACTAGGCACCTTGAGCCTCCTCCTGATTTACATCCCAGCCCTCTTCCCAGGACCCACACTAATTCTACACTACTGGCCACAGGGAGCTGTGCTGTGCAGCTCCCAAAGACCCATCAGCTAATGAATTAATGATCAGAACCCCAAAAGCCCATAGGTTCTCTTGCACTGTAATCAGCCTCAGTTAATGACTGGTTGGTGGCAATGCACCCAATGCCCCAAACATCACACCTCCTGGACATTGCCATTGGCTCCCTTCAGGGACTCCCCACATACTTGGGCTAGTCTGTGTTCTTCCTGCCGCCTTTCCCGCTGCCCTGAAACACAAGTGAGTCTCGCCACCTTCCAGCTTCTGTTCCTCCATGGTTTTTCTAGCAGAACTGGCCTGAAACACAAGTGGGAGATGAGATGCCAGGAATAGTGTCACTGGCACCCCAGCAGGAAGTCTGGTGTCCATTTGATCCCTGACCAAAAGGCTTTGACTATTTACCAGACTCTACCAGTTGCCTCTATGTGACCATTTGTGGGACCTGCGGCTTCCCCAGGATTTTTTATCTAGACAGCCAGAAAGAGAGGTGCCAGTGGGCTGACTGGTCTACCATACCAGCTTCCCTCTGCAAAAAGGCACATGCAACCAAACTACCTCTGGTTTCTGACCATCCTTCTGACATAGCTGAGGCCCAGGCACAGAGAGAGAGTCAGAGAGAGGGACAGACAGGGACAGAGACAGGAACAGAGAGAGGTGAGAAGCATCAATCATTAGTTTCTCATTGCCCTTGAGACACCTTAGTTGTTCATTGATTGCTTTCTCACACGTGCCTTGACTGTGGGCCTTCAGCAGACCGAGCAACCCCTTGCTGGAGCCAGCGACCTTGGGTCCAAGCTGGCGAGCTTCTGCTCAAGCCAGATAGGCCTGCGCTCAAGCTGGCGAACTCGGGGTCTCGAACCTGGGTCCTCTGCATCCCAGTCTGACGCTCTATCCACTGCGCCACCGCCTGGTCAGGCAAGGCCCAGTCCTGTGAAGAAAATTGTTGTTAAAAAGGTGGGTCATTAGCTGATATGCTCTCAGATTCCAAATTCTGACTGCATTATCAAAAGCTATCTTGTAAGACTCTTCACTCAGAGTGTATTTCCAACAATAAGAACTCTGAATTTCTCAGCTACCTTAATATGGGTGCTGATAGTATCTTCTCACTATTTTGCCCAAGATTTGACAGACTAGCTCACGTTAGTGTAAGTGGGGTTAGGTAAGGGTATGGTAATAAATCCTTACAAATGAAAGTAGATTCCTGCTAATCATAGACAAATACGGCCTTTGTAATCAAGAAAAAGGGAAGCTTGATCAAGTAACATACTTGGTGACATCACATCCCTGACAGATGGGTGCAATTTAGGTCCTCCAGAATAGAGGAACACAAGGTTGAGTTCAGGAGAACCCAATCTTCCCTGATACATGCTGATGCTTTTAGTAGGGGAACAAAAACACAGGGAAATAAGGAACACCAGTTCTATGACAAAGGTGGCCTTATGCACCAACCTGTTGAAGGCTAATCATTGTACTTGTCTTCTAGTCAATTCAGGTAGGGCCCTGTGCTCCAAAATTTTTTGTTTCTTATAGCCTACGGATTAGACAGCTAAATGACGAGCTGATTCTCTTTCGCATGATCAGGAAAACCAGGCAAAAACAAAGGTCACTCTATCCTGAGAGATGTTCCACCCCAAGTCCTTGGTAAGACACTGGTCACCACTGAAACTCAAACAAATAATCAAATTTGATCAACCAAGGGATAGTTAAACTACACTTTACCAAGATCAGGGCCACATGGAGCAGCTCCCAAAGATCAGAATACTGGGGCAGAAGGAGGAGACATATCAGAATGGCCAGGTACCCTTATCAATGAACAGTGAGCCCCACAACAAACCGCTGATTTGATAGGCTGCCTCAGGGGGTTCCAGGCACTCAACAAACACCAAAATGTCTGGTGACTTTCCAACTAACAGATAAGGTGTCGAAAGATGTTTACATTACTACCTTTGCTGTCAATATGCCCGTTCCAAACAGAGCTACTCAAAATGTTATCCATGCTGATGCCAGTCCAGCAGCTTGCTGCTGCTAGTCTGCAAGGGAAGTACAATAATTGAGGGTAAGTTTTAAAAAACTGATAGTAATCTGACAGAGTAATTTTATATGTTTAATTTAATAAAACATTTGACTTGTATTTTTAAATTTTTCTAGTAATTCATTTTGTTTTTCTTTTTAGAGAGAGAGGAACAGACAGAGATAGACAGGAAGGGAGAGGTGAGAAGTGTCAGCTCATAGCTGTGGCACCTTAGTTGTTCAGTTTTCTCTTATGTGCCTTGACTGGGAGGCTGTAGCCAAGCCAGTGACCCCTTGCTTAAGTCAGCGACCTTGGGTTCAAGACAGTGACCTTTGGGCTCAAGCCAGTGACCATAGGGTCATGTCTATGATCCCATTCTCAAGCTGGAGAGCCCGCACTCAAGTTGGTGACCTCAGGGATTCAAACCTGGGTCCTCAGCATCCCAGGCCGATGCTCTATCCACTGCACCACCGCCTAGTCAGGCTAATTCACTTTTTAATTATACTTTACTAAAGCATCCAACTGTGATGGAATGAAAAAATTAAAAAATTTTTCTTTCACCACAGTCTGAAAAGTGCCTATCAAAAATGAATGTGACCATGACAGATCTCTTCTGACTCTGGGAATCCCCTGTATCTGCAAGAAAAAGACATAGTCCATTAATACTGTGTTTTCAGGCTACTTGACCTGGACTCTAACTCCTCTAGAGCAGAGCTTCCCAGCCAGTGTACTTGGCAATGCCTAAAATGGGTAACAGAGAAGAACAATGAACGGAGCCTGTGGCCGGTAGTCCCCAAACCCTAAGACCCTGTTATGAACAAAATTCAACCAAGTACACTTGACAATCTAATTGGTTTTATTAAGCATTTCATTAATTGGGCAGCATCCCATCTAGCAGCTGGAAGGGCACTCTGATGAACTGTACAAAATGGAAGGTTTTTATAGGTCGAAACGGGGGGTGGAGGGGGAGTAAGAAGTTAAAAGAGTAGATTTTGTATTATTTCAGTTGAGGTCACCTTCCCTTAGGGGAAAGCCAGGGGTTTTATGAGGCAGATGACCTACCAGTGACCAGGGAATTCCAGACTCATTGGTTTAAAATTCCACTCCTGAGAAGAGCTGAAACAGCAAGCAGGTTAGGTATTGAGTTTTGCTGGGACTTTGCACAGTGACTCCATTTGCGGGCTGTTGTTTGGAACCAGTAGCCTTCGACAAGTAGCCTAATTCATCTATTCCAGCAAATCCTACACATTTTGTTTTCTGTGTCATAATATGGAAAAGACTGAAAAGCACTGATGCCTGAAGCTATCTCTTACTACATACACAACAAATTCTATGTTCCAATGACAATAAAAAGCCTGTTTTCCCATATTCACATAAACTTGTATTTCCTACCAGACAACTCCCCTGAACTCTAAACATACTACATATTTGACATCACCATCTGTATGTCTAGAAGGCATCTAACATTTAACATTTCCAAAACTTAACACCTGTTTTTCTTTCCAAATGTGTTCCTGCTATATAATACAGTACCTCTTGGCAACTCCATCTTTCTCTCTCATACCCTTTTTTTTTTCCTTAAGTGAGAAGCGGAGAGGCAGAGACAGACTCCCGCATGTACTCGGGCTGGATCCATCTGTCAAGCCCCCTATGGGGTGATACTCTGCCCATCTGGAGCTGTTGCTTCATTGCTCAGCAACCGAGCTATTTTATATTTTAGTGCCAGAGAAGAGGCCATGGAGCCATCCTCAGCGCCCAGGCCAACTTGCTCCAACCGAGCCATGGTTGTGGGAGCGGAAAAGAGAAAGGAGAGGGGGAGGGGTGGAGAAGCAGAAGGTCCCTACTCCTGTGTGCTCTGACCGGGAATCAAAGCTGGGACTTCCACATGCCGGGCTGATGCTTTACCACTGAGCCAGCCAGTCAGGGTCCCTATTATTTTATCTATTCAGCAAATCCTGCCAGCTCTAGTTTCAACCACTTCTCATCACCTCCATCTTTAACCCCTGGTTGAAGTCACAATAATCTCTCACTTGAATTATTACAAGAGCCATGTAACTAGCTCCTGCTTCCCCTCGATTCTCTAAAACTGATTCTTAAGACAGCAGCCTGAATGACTGATGTAACTTAAAACCCAAGTCAAACCATGTCATCCTTTGCTCAGAACTCTCCAGTAGCTCCGCATCTCAAGCAGAGTAAAAGTCTGTTTTTTCAGTAATTTACCATTCCCGTTTTAGCTGGTTGTTTCCTGTCCCCTCTGACTATTACTTTGCTCAACTTGCTCTGGACAAGCTGACCTCCTCCTATTCCTTCTCTACTCATCAGGGACCTCACTTTTAGGAACCTGTCTGGCATGCCCTTCCTTCACTGCTCTCTTTGTTAAGTCATTTTATCAATTTCTTCAAGTCTCTGCTTAAATGTTACCTTATCAGGTACAACGGCACCCAGTCCCCAAACCCCACCACTTTGCTTCAACTTTCTCCACAGCACTTGTCACCTGACCTACTAGACAGTTGTTTATGGTTTAGGATCTGCATCCCTACACTGCAGGAGGGTAGAGGCTTTGTCTGTTAGACACTGCTGTATCTCTATCACCTAGAGCAATGGTACATTGCAGGCACTCATAAAATACTGTGGAGTGAATAGACAGACATGTGCAGGAGTAAATGCACTACTCCTTCCTCCTGAGCCTTTGACCTTGCAGTTGATATTGCCCACAGGCGCTGTTCCCGTACTCCCATTGCTAAATCCCGCTTTTAGGCTAGGCTTAGACACCAACTCTTCTAGGAAGCCTTCACTGAACCTCCACCTCCATGTTTCACTCAGTGAGTACCAACCCATTAATCGAACAGTGGAAAACATTGTACTACCTCTTCTTACTACTGATTTACATTTTTCAACCCCAGTCCACCAGTCAGCAAACACTATTCCACCCCTAGTATAATCAGCTTCCTACAAGCTTCCCCCTGTACTTACCTTCTGCCCCAAGCACATCTACTACCTATCTGCACAGATTGTTCCAAGAGTAAAGATACACCTGATGCGCCTGGGAAAGTAGAATGGATTCAGAAAGAAGCTTGGTTGTTTACCATATTTTCCATGTTCTAATGACTGCCAAATGCAAGAAGGCTTCTTCCTGGGCCTATTCAAAGTCAATCCCAGTCTATACTCATTAGAAATTTCACACCATCCTTGGCCTCTTAGAACATCAATCCTCCACTCTATACCTTGATCAAGTTCTGACAGTTTAAGATTAAGAGCCCTAGTAAATTGTAAAAATTTTCTCAAGCTTATTCCTCCCCACTTCACCATAAACAACCTCCACTTCACATCTTTTAAAAACAAACAAGATAAAACTCTTGATCAAGGTAGGAAAGGCAGATAGGAAGCTTCTAGTCCAATTGTGTACTTTAAAATCAGTCTACCTCCCCCTCCACCACATGTACACAAAGAAATGATATAGCTACAACCAGTAAAGCCAGACTAGTATTTCAACACTACTCCCACAATGGCCAGACTCATCCGTGTATGCACCCAACATTGCTCAGTTCCTGGCTCTTGACTCTTTGTTATCCAAGTCACCATGCCTTTGTTTCATATTTACTAACTAAACTTGTTTCCTCAATCTTTAATGTTTTCTGAGACTTTAAGAACCATTATAGCTCTTTTTACCACCTCAGGTAAGATGTTCACATATATGTGGAAAACATTTTTTAAAAGTTAAAAGCACAACAGAAACAGATTCAGAGATACAAAGAACGTTTTGATGGTTGCTAGATGGGAGGTGGTTAGGGGGATGGGTAAAAGAATGAAGTGATTAAGAAGTATAAATTGGTTGTTACAGAACAGTGATGGAGATGTTAAGTACAGCATAGATAACATAGTAATACTGTTAATAACTATGTATGGTAGCAAGTGGGTACTAGATTTATCAGATGATCACTTTATGTTATATAAATGTCTACTCACTGAAAAGTAGTTATACACCGAAAATAATATAATATTGTACACCCACTGCAATTGTAAAATAAAAAATTTTACAAACTGCCTCTTCTACCCTCTAACTCATATGCCCTTACTCCTTGTGTACTTTTTCTTTTTTCTTACAGGGACAGAGAGGGATAGATTGGGACAAACAGACAGGAACAGAGAGAGGTGAGACGCATCAATCATCAGTTTTTCGTTGCCGTTGTGACACCGCAGTTGTTCATTGATTGCTTTCTCACATGTGCCTTGACCGCGGGCCTTCAGCAGACCGAGCAACCACTTGCTGGAGCCAGCAACCTTGGGTCCAAGCTGACGAGCTTGGGGTCTCGAACCTGGGTCTTCCGCATCCCAGTTCGACGCTCTATCCACTGCGCCACTGCGCCACTGCCTGGTCAGGCGTGTACTTATTCTTGTGACAACTCTGTCACTTCTATTTTGTATTATAAAAATAGAAAACCAAACTGATGTTCCCATATTAAATGACTCACTTCATAGGAGCTCAGACTGCAATGAAGAGTTTCACAAAACCACAGGTAAGCTTATATCAAACTGTCACATAAACATTACCCAGAACTTCATGTTTGAAGAACGGGGGACTCTCTGGTTGACTACATGAGTAATGGCAGAATAAGAGATTCCCTTGATCTCTCCCCTTGAAAATTCAACAAATTTAACGGCTATGATTCAGTGAAGGAACCTCCGCTGGACTGGCAAGCTCACCTGAAAAGGTCTGCACATTGAACTGACTAAAGGTGAGAAAAGATAAAAACCGGCAAGAGGGGAGTGGAAGATAAAAGACTTGATAGGGCTCCAGAGGGGAAAGGCCTAGAGTGTCAGGGATTTCATCTGCCAGGACTCCAGGTAGGGGAGAAATCCAGAGTGACAGGGTATTCTTCAGTAGAGGGAAGAGCAGAGAGATTGAAGGTACCTGGTGAGATACTGATCCAAAGCAGGAGCAGAGTGTGGGATCATGCCAGTGTTCCCATGGTCAGCCAGCAACCCACACTCGGGAGACAGAGAAATACAAAGTGCCACCCCCATTGTCCGAAATCCTATTTCCTTCCCCTCAAGGGGTATACAGTGAGTGTCAAAGACATACCCTACAGCTAGTTCTACAGGGCCACTCTTACCCTGAAGAACAGAATTGGTCTGTGTCTAGTCCTCTGTTGAGACAAAGGGAGGAGTGCCCAAAGGCCTGAAATCACCATTACTAAAGTTGTGAAGCCCTTACAACATGCCCCACCCATCACTGGAACTGCAGTCCCATCTCCATCATTGTAACAGCAGCTTCTCAGGAGAGGTCAGTCTGGGGATTTTACAGAACTAAAATTTATAATCCAGCACCACCTGCTGGAAAAAAATAAAAAAAATTTCTTGCAAGTGCAACCAATACCACTCCTTTTTGATTTGATTGGGTTCCTTTTGTTCTTTCTTTCTTCTCGTTGTTTTACTTTTGATTCTTGTGGTTTTTCTCTTTATTTCCATTTTATTTTTCATTGTGTTTTGTTTAATTCCTTTCTTTTTAATTGAGAGGTGGGGAGGTGGGAAGGCAGGAAGATAGACTCCCACATGTGCCCCACTGGCATCCACCCAGCAAGCCCCCTACAAGGCAATGCTCTGCCCATCCGGGGCCACTGCTCTGCTGCTCAGCAACTGAGCTATTTTTGCTCTTGAGGAGAGGCCATGGAGCCATCCTCAGTGCCCAGGGCCAACTTGCTCAAACCATCTGAGCCATGGCTGCAGGAGGAGAAAAAAGAGAGAAAGGGAGGGGTGGAGAAACAGATGGTCGCTTCTCCTGTGTGCCCTCACCAGGAATCAAACCTGGGACTTTTCTACACATCAGGCCAGAGCTATACTGCTGAGCCAACCAGTCAGGGCCTGTTTGATTCTTAAAGCCATTCTCAAATGCCATCAAGGCATAAAAAAACAAGTACCATGACTACCCCAAAAAGAGATGCAGTTCAGAAGAAAAATGAAAAATCTCCACAAAACAATCTCAATCATTTAACAATAGAGAATTCAAAATTAAAGTTCTGAAAATACTCAAAAAGATGTGAGAAATGACTGATATGAGATTTAAGGAGCTGAGAAAACAAAACCAAAGAGATTGAAACTTTAAAAACAGAGATGAAAAACTCTATACATGAAATGAAAAATAAGCTAGTTAGAACAGGACAGATACAGGAAAGAATCAATGACATCAAAGACAGACAACTACAGATGATATAAAAGGAAGAATTAAAAAAAATCTTAAGAGAATTGTCTGACTTCATAAAAAAGAGCAACATAATAATGGGTATAAGAAGAAGAGAGATAGCAGGAATGGAGAGGCTATTCAAATAATTGATGAGAACTTTCCAAGCCTATGTAAAAGGTTGAATCCTCAAATCCAAGAAGCAAACAGAATGCCTAGTTACCTCAACCAAAACATAACATATAAAGTAAGGCCCATCAGGCTATTGTCAGACTTCTCAGCAGAAACTCTACAAGCCAGGAGAGTGAACACAAACATTTCTTTCTTTTTTTTTTAATTTATTCATTTTAGAGAGGAGACACAGAGAGAGAGAGAGAGAGAGAGAAAGGGGGGAGGAGCTGGAAGCATCAACTCCCATATGTGCCTTGACCAGGCCAGTGCAGGGTTTTGAACTGGCAACCTCAGTGTTCCCAGGTCGACGCTTTATCCACTGTGCCACCACAGGTCAAGCCGAACACAAACATTTAAAGAGAGAAACTACCAGCCAAGAATACTATATTCATCAAAGTTATCCTTCAAATATGAAGGAGAAATAAAAACTTTTGCCAGAAAACCCCCAATGCAAGAAATACTCAAGGGGGTTATTCTACCAAATACAAAACAACACAAAACTATAAAAAGCTCCAACAAGGTTACATTATCAACTAGGATAACCTGTGACAACAAAAACATAAAAGGGAAGAGGATAAAGATCGGCAGTAACAAAGGTGAATGGAGTGCAGCACTCATAAGACAAAAGACTCGTATATATGAAAATATTTTTCTTAATAACCTAATGGTAAACACCCACACAAAAAAAGAAATACGGAAACACATATCTTAAAAGAAGAGGAAACAGACCCTGGTCAGTTGGCTCAGCAGCAGTGTGTTAGACTGGCGTATAGAAATCCCAGGTTTGATTCCTGGTCAGGGCACACAGGAGAAGCAACCATCTGTTTCTCCACCCCTTTCCATCTTTCTTCTCTCTTTCTCTCTTCTCCTCCCACAGCAATGACTCAGTTGGAGCAAGTTGTCCCTGGGTGTTGAGGATGGCTCCATGACCTCTCCTCAGGTGCTAAAATAAAATGGTTCGACTGCCAAGCATCAGAGCAATGGCCCCAGATGGGCAAAGCATACTCCATAGGAGGCTTGCTGGGTGGATTCCAGTTGGGGTGCATGTGGCAGTTTGTCTCTCTGCCTCCCCACTTCTCACTTAAGGAAATAAAAAATAACTAAATAAAAAGAGGAAACAAAGGAAAAAAGCATGAACTACCACCAAACAAAAACCACTGACAGAAACACAAAGAAAAAGAACTAAAGGAGACACAGTGCTACCAGAAAACAAGACATTAAATGGCTGTAGAAAATCTTCACGTGTCAACAATTACTCTAAATATAAATAGACTGAATTCACCAATGAAGAGGCACAGAGTAGCAGACTAGATCAAAAAGCAAAACCCAGCCATATGACGCCTTCAGGAGACACATCTGAGCTACAGGGACAAAAGGAGACTCAAAGAGAAAGGTTAGAAAATGATTCTCCAAGCAAATAATATCCAGAGAAAAGCTGGTGTAGCTATACTTATATCAGACAATACTGAGTTTAAGACAACAAAGGTAACAAGAGACAAAGATGGACATTTCATAATGATAAAGGGGATACTACATCAAGAAGACATAACACTGGATGATATATATGTACCAAATCAGGGAAAACAAAATATATAAGATATCTACTACAGAGCTAAAAAGACAAAAACACGATCATAGTTGGAGATCTCAACACACCACTGACATGTTTAAGTAGATCATCCAACCAGAAACTCAGTAGAGAAATACCATCCTTAAATGACACATTAGACAAAATGAACATAATTGATATTTATAGAACATTTCATCCCAGAAAATCAGATTATACATTCTTTTCTAGTGTGAATGGAAAAATTTCAAGGATAGACCTTGGGATACAACACTAATCCTAACAAATCCAAGAAGACTGAAATTATACCAAGCATATCCTCTGACAATAAGGCTCTAAAATTAGAATTCAACAGACCAAAAAAAAAAACCCACACACACAAAATGTGGAAATTAAACATACTTCTAAAGAATGTGTCAAAAAATAAAAGCAGAGATAAAAATATATATATTGAGAATGACAGTATGACATCAAAACTTTTAGGATGCAATAAAAGCAGCAATAAGAGGCAAGTTTATTTCATTACAGGCTTATATCAAGAAACAAGAGAGATCGCAAGTCGACACTATCCACTGCATCACCCAGGTCAGGCAAAGGAAAACTATTTTAAGGAAAAAAGTGATCTAAACTCAAATGCTTGTCGAGTTAAGATGAGGACTGAAAAATGTCAATACAGAGAAAAATTCCAGAGACCTTGAAATGTGCCCAGTGCAATGACAGGGGCAGAAACTAAAATGAAAAGGGCTTTCTTGAGAGAGTTGAAAGGAAAAAGACAATGGATGTAGACAGTTGTTTAGTGAAGCTTAGCTTAAATGAGTGATGTCAAGGATGAGGGACTTTGAGAGAGACCTGGCTGTGTTTAAATGTAGACAGGAAAAAAAGGGGGGGGGCAAGATTGGATTTAGAGAGAAGTAATGACAACATACAAATTCCTGAGAAGGTAAGAGTACAAGGAGGGCTACCCTTTCTACTGAAATAGAAGAGAAGAGAGAGAGGATGGATACAAATGGGGGCCCACTGCCCAACTCTTATAATAATGTGTTCTTGAAAACTATCCTAAGTAAAACAAACTAAAGAAAAGTCAAATTGGGATTATTTAGCATAAAAGCAAAGAACTGAATATGTTATTTTTAAAATTGAGAAAAACTATACAAAGATATGCATAATACCTGCTATTCTTTATTGCTGAATAAAGATAAATGTTTCATGATAAAGATATTTAAACACTTGATTTTTAACAAATTTATATTGAACTTATTGGGGTGACACTAGTTAATAAAATTATATAGGTTTCAAGTGTCCAACATTATCTGTATATTATGTGCTCACCACCCAGTCAAGTTTCCTTCCATCACCATTTATTCCATTACCCTCTTTTACCTCCCCCCAACCCCTTTCCCTCTGGTAATAATCACAATACTATCGTCTTTGTCTATAATTATGGGGTTTTTTTGCTTAATCCCTTCAACCATTTTCACCAAGCTCCCAATGCCCCTCCCCTCTGACCTCTATCAGACTGTTTTCTGTATCTATGAGTCTGTTTCTATTTTGTCAACTTTGTGTCTTAGACTCCATATATAAGCGAAATCATAATGAACATTTTGTTAGACCACTTTAAGATTCAGATAAATACTCAAGTATTTAAGTCCTTTTCCAGATTGTGTGAGAAATTCTTTTGCAAAGTATTAAACACAACAAATTCATAATTCCATCTCCATGTTTACTGAATTACAAACTGCTCTATAAATTTTCTCTACTTAAGATCAGTGTTGTCCTTAATATCAAAAGGCTGTTGACTTTTTCGGGGAGAGAGTTGGTCTAATATCAAATAAATATTTATTGACTCTTATTAAAGGACAAAGCTCCAAAAACATAAAGTGACCAAAGAAGACAAGAAAAATGCTCCTTCTATGCACTTATAGTACAAGAAAATGTTTCTTAACATAATATCATGGTTCTACTGGTCTTTAAACAGCAAACAAAGGATAGGGAGAGAGAATATCACTTTTGACCATCTGCTAGCATGATTAATTTCTTTTCTATCATTCCCCAGAATTAAATTTTTCCCTCAATTTTAATTCAAAATTTCTTGCCCAGAATTCCCAGGATACTTCTTATAAATACATTAATAATGGAAGTGAAATATTTTAATATCTTTACCAGTGTTACATACACCAATAACCTCAACTGCTTAATAGACTACTTTCTAGTTTCTTGAACTGATAACTACCTTAATCTATTCATGAAACCAATGCTATGTCTTCTTTCATGAAGTCTTCATTTTTCTAACAAAAATTTCACCTCTGAATTCACATACAGAAACAAAGAAAAAAATCACGAACTACTCTTAAGAAATTAAGGAAAATCAAACTAGATCCAATTCTTCTATTTTTAAAGTTAACCAGAACAAAACAAGGAAAATACTCAAAAGTAAGGATTAGTCATCTGTAAAGGTTTTCCCTATAAAACCTAATTAAATATGTTCCTTATACAACCAATTTAACTGGCTCCTTAGTGTTCTTTAATTTTGGAAAATTAAACAACATAAAGGAAAAAGGCCCTTAATCAGAAACTGAGAAAACTTACATTAGTTCCACAACATCTATTACTAGTACACTTAATAAGTGAACATTAAAAAAAATTAAAACCACTTACAAATAGTGTTGATCTATTTTAAGAAAAACTGCCTCAAAATACATTTTAAATTCTAAATAAAACCAGAAAATATTAAGTATTTTGTAACTTATAAATTTTAAACATTAAAGCACAATATATGTAAGTTCAGTTGAAAAGATTTTGAAACATAATCAATTATATCAATGCATATATCTGTAGAAAACATTTAAACACTTAAATTGTATAAATGTTTCTATTTTTAATCTTAACTTAAAAATAGCATTCTAAGGTCACTTACAGCTTCATTCAACTGTACTGATAAACCAACATACCTTCTAACCCTATAAATCAGAGATAAAGACGCACTTAACTCTTTGTGGGACTTTCTTTACTACCTTGGTGGGGGGGGGGGAACTAAATAAAAAATAAATTGTGTAGTTTAAAAGAAAATGAAATATAATGGGAAATATGTATGACAGATTTGAATCCCATTTGCATCTCTCCCTAGAGAAATTATGTTGGGTAAGTTGCTTAACCTCTGTAAATTTTTATTTCCTCTTTATAAAACTCTTACAGGTTGTTATAAAAACTAGAGACTGTAACAATCACATTAAAAATAATGCCTGACACTGACAGGCATTAAGTAAAAGGCAGATACCTAAATGAGTATTATTAAATTAAGACTTGCTATTAACTTATTGATCACTGTAGCAACATTGCGGAATATGCTATCTCAAAACAGCTTTCCTTCAAAATCATTCTTTAAGAAGGCCAGAAGGGTCTGACCAGACGATGGCACAGTGGATAGAGCATCAGACTGGGATGTGGAGGACCCAGGTTCAAAACTCTGCGGTCGCCAGCTTGAGCACAGGCTCATCTGGCTTGAGCATGGGCTCAACAGCTTGAGCCCAAACGTCACTGCTTTGAGCAAGGGGTCACTCACTCTGCTGTAGCTCCCACCCGCCAAGGCACATATGAGAAAGCAATTAATTGATGAACAATTAAGTTGCCACAACGAAGAATTGATGCTTCTCATCTCTCTGCCTTCCTGTCTGTCCCTCTTGTCAAAAAAAAAAAAAAAAAAAAAAGAAAAAGGCAGACTGGAGAACATTAATAGTGAATTTCTAACTAGTACTTATCAAATAGTCTATCATCATGTTTAACTACGTAAAAGAATTTCTTTCCCTCAAATCCATACATACAACTACTATGTCATGTTTATGGGATTCCTAATAAATGAGTAACATACTGATAGATTTCTATAAATCTTTCCAAGTATTTTTCATATTCGAGTTATACCAAAACCATGGAGTCAGGAAACTAACCGCAAAGCTGTGGTCTCTAAGTTTAGTATGGTTAAATAAGATTCAAAATAAACAATGAATTCAGTGGAACATAGAAGGGAAAAAAGGTACCTGCATTTTGTCAGTCATTTACCATCCCATCATCTTCATTAAAAACGTTATGAGGCCTTGGCTAATTTGCTCAGTGGATAGAGCATCAGCCTGGTGTGTGGAAGTCCTGGGCTTGATTCCTGGTCAAGGCACACCTGAGAAGCGACCATCTACTTCTCTTCCTCTCCTTCTCCCCCTTCTCCTTCTCTTCCCCTCTCACAGACAGTGGCTCAGCTGGTTCAAGTGTTGGCCCCGGGTGCTGAGGATAGCTCGGTTGATTTGAACATGGTCCCCAGACAGGGGTTGCCAGGTGGATGCCAGTTGGGGTGCATGCAGGAGTGTATTTCCCCCTCCTCTCACTTAAAAAAACATGTTATGAGGTTATACAAGGTTGGCTGAGCAAAAAATGAAAAAAAAAATGCACAGAAAAAAAACCATGAAACATTTCTAATATTAAGATAAAAAAGAATTAAGATAAAGAACCCAGAATCCCTTTCCATATCAAATCTCTCATTCTGATAGATTAAAAAAGCTGAAGAGTTCAGTATTATAATTTAAAAGACAGTAACAAAGTTGTACTAGTTTTTCTAATACAACTAGTAATTAGTTGTTCTAATTTCTAGTTGTGAATGAACTAACCCCAAACATAGTAAAACTTTAATTTTATGTCACTTGAGAACAGTTAAAACTGCAAAACAAGAAAATAATCCAAATAAAGTGTATTTCAATTAACTCTACTAAACATGAACACAATTTTATCCATGAATGAATAAATTATTCTTACTTTTTTTCCTTAGTTACTAATACAGTTGAGAATCAAAAGCCAAATAGCTCATCAAAAGCTCTTAATCTTTCCAATAATTTACAAAAAGAAGTTCAATTAGAAAAACAATGAGTGGTGAGGACACAATGCTATACACAGATGACGTACTGTGAATTGTGCACCTGAGATCTGTATAATTATATTAACTAATGCCACCCCAATAAGTATTTTAAAAGAGAAAGAAAAAACAACATGGAAATATTAACAACTGGAAAACACCCCTAGACAACCTCTTTAGTTACTCACCAAAGTAGGTATAACACTTAAGTTCTATTTCTTAGAGGAGAGACTATGGCTGTGTCCAGGCAAAATAAAATTATCTATTTTATTCATATTATATTTAAATTTAAGACAATTTATTGCAGTTACTGAATTCTATACTGGGAAATACATTATAATACATAATTACTGTAATTATTACACCTAGACTATGACAAGGTTATCGTTCAGAAAACAAAATCTGTAAAAAGAAAAAAAAGAGATAATTTCTAATTTAAATGACTAAAATAGACTTTTAAATGTATAAAATAGTTAAAACTTTCCAACAGATACAGCTTTAGCTTTAATAATACCTATTTACTCTTGAGGATCTCTTTTGAAAGAGTTTTTTTGTGCTACTCTTTCGCCTTGTTTCTGTGCATAATTTGACAGCAACAATACATTATGGATTTCCATAAGAAATATATTCAAAATCAACGTGTATTTTATTACAAAAATTATACCATTCAGTGATGATGAATATAAATTATAATGGTTCTATTAAAAACCCTCTGAATTAAGTAGCAGAAATCACAATTATAAACATTCCAAGGTTTGCACTAAAATTTACTAACCACACAAAAGAAAAAATGTTTTAGACTTGAAAACACTTGGCAATTTGAATCAACTGGACTGATTTAATTTGCTTTGCAAAGTAAAAGAAGGAATCAAAAAGACATACAAGACAATCTCTAATTACACCTCTTTCAGAATCTACTTCAACAAATTTAATACTGCTTCTCACCATCCTAAGGATACTTTTAAGACCTGGTATATACATAGGGACAAACTAGTTTTTTAATACACCATAATTTAAAAAATAAAAATAAAGATGCTAATCTTATTTAACTGATAAGGAGAGGGAAAACCATCACAAAATATACTCATTAATTCCTTAATCTAATTCAGTGGTTCTTGACCTGGGTTCTATCGAACTCTAGGGGTTCGATGAGTCGGTCTCAGGGGTTCAGAGAAGCCTCTGCCGCAGAGGCCAGAATAAAGCAATACCGTAATTTGTTGTGAGTTCATGCACTTCGTTGGTTTTGTTCTTTGAATAAGATGATGTTCATGCATGGCTCATTTTGTGCACCAGTAAAAAAACATATACCTATGTCTTGAATTTGGAAAAAAAACCATATTTATCACTAAAGAAGGGTTCGGTGAATGCGCATATGAAACTGGTGGGTTTGGTACCTCAAAAAAGGTTAAGAACCACTGATCTAATAACTCCTTTCCCTACAAATTCACAATTACACCTAACAATTGTAATGGAAAATTTTTTTTATAAGTCATAACCCATAAAAACTTAACTCTAAAAACCACTAATGCAATCTGCTCTTTCTGCTGTCACCAAATATTCTAAATGGTCACTGTAACAAAATAAGTAATACTTTGTTACAATTCTAGACTAAAAGCATTACTCTATTTATAAGGGTTGCAGATGTAGCTAGAGTAAAAACACTCATTAAAAACTTTGCCCATAGCCTGACCAGGCAGTGGTGCAGTGGATAGAGCGTCAGACTGGGATGCAGAAGACCCAGGTTCGAGACCCCGAGCTCGCCAGCTTGAGCGCAGGCCCATCTGGCTTGAGCAAAAGCTCACCAGCATGGACCCAAGGTCGCAGGCCCCAGCAAGGAGTGGCTCAGTCTGCTGAAGGCCCGCAGTCAAGGAACATGTGAGAAAGCAATCAATGAACAACTATGGTGTTGTGACAGCAACAAAAAACCAATGATTGATGCTTCTCACCTCTCTCCATTCCTGTCTTGTCTGTCCCTATCTATCCCTCTCTCTGACTGTCCCTGTAAAAACAAACAAACAAACAAACAAACAAAAAACTTCGCCCATAAAACTAAACTCTCAGTTACTTCATTCATGTTTGACCATTACATAAAACTGCCATAAAGGCTGGCAAGCCCATCTGGTTGAGGCACTAACACATAATCACATTTCTTCAGTCTTCTTCATAACTACTTACAAAATCAGGCTCAAAAAATAAGACATTTCTGCAATAACAAAAAATCAAATTTGATCAAAACAAATATTTTATATCCTTTGAAATTATGAACTCTTCAAAATTTGTATAAAACTAAAAAACCCCACTATCTATATTAACTAAACAAACTTTAAATATTCAAACCCACCCTATCACTCCAACATAATACAACCCAATCTTTTGTAAATGTTATTTTAAGACACAAAATAATTAAAAGGCTAACGTTTTATTTTAGAAAAGTAAATACTGAAAATAAAGATTCTCTCTTTAAAAAGCAGTACCAAACTTTCAACTTAATTACAAGTATTTTTACTACAGGATTATGACATTGAAAATTATAAATTTGCTTATCAAAACAGAAAACTAATTTTTACAACAAGCCAATGAAAAAACAATTTTTCTGAACCAAACTAGAAACCACAGTGCATGCAACTAAAATGTATTTCATCTTTTAAGTATGATGACTAAGTCTGGTAAATTCTTTGTGACGGAGACCAACTCAATATGGGAGGTAGCAGCTGGGGCTATGCCATTAAGAATATATCTTAATTTAAAAAATATATGTACATGTATAAACATAAGAAAAAGTTTTGGTGAAAAACTTTTAATTAGCAAATTTCATATTTTTACATATTTTTAACATCAAGCAACGACTTCTAATAGTGATTTGGTATCTTTTATTACATATTCATTCCTCGTACTACTACTATTCTAAATATAAAAATAAAATTAGCCAGAATTCTTGGTGGAACCATTAATTTTTGTCTAAAAGAAACCTGGGAAATCTTTTAGAATGTCAACTTCCCTGCCTCAAAAAGCATTTAAAAGAATCAGTAATTTTTAAAGAATCAGTAATTAATTCATGATCAATGATTATTATTTAGTACTCAGGAGTACTAGGAAATGAAGTTGAATCTGTAATAAAATCTAGAAACTTAGACTTAACTACCTAACACAAACATGCTTCCTCCTCATAATTTTTATCTTTCAAAGGCAATTTTCTCTCTTTAAAATCTGGCTAATTAAGAGTCTATTCTTCAAAAAACTATAAATATATTTAGTACCAGAATTCCTAAACAAAGTTTTATAAAGATAGAGGTTGAAGGACACACACCAGAAATATATTTAACAACTGTTTCACCTGTCCCAAAATCAAATCCTTTGTACCGTTTTCAAAATGTGCTACTTTACACAATAAAATACTAGGAAACACAAGTCCAAATACCAAGAAGTATTACTCTAAAACAAAATATATAAAAACAGTGGATAAAGAAGTATTTGCATTTATACACAAAACATGAATTAGCCTATTTTTACTACATCATATTTAGTTAGGATGAACAAATACACACAAACCCATGTGTGTTAAGATAAAGGTAACAGACATTCAAGTGTAAACAGCATTGAATAGTAGAAATAAATGGAAATCATACTAATACTTCACTACAGGCAATGTATGTAATAAAAACCTATTGAGAGCACTGTATTTAGTTTTGAGCCCTGCAACTTAATATTATTTAGAAAGTAATATAAAGATGTGGAAGACATTTCAAGTACAGTTGAAAAGAACAGGAAAATGTATAGAACGTTAATAAAAATTATAGCTTCAGAATGGGCTGGTTTAGGAGAAAAGAAGTTCAAAGGTCACGGACTATTAGCATGTAAAACATGAATATGAAAAATCATGATCATTTATTTTATATAATTTTTTAATTTTTATTTTATTCATTTTTAGAGAAGAGACACAGACTAAGAGAGAGAAAGAGAGAAAGGGGGGAGGAGCTGAAAGCATCAACTCCCATATGTGCCTTGACCAGACCAGTGCAGGGCTTTGAACTGGCGACCTCAGTGTTCCCAGGTCGACGCTTTATCCACTGCGCCACCACAGGTCAGGCCATGATCATTTATTTTAATTGCATACGATTAGCTGGAGTTTTATTCCCCTAAAAAAGAGTAAATAAAAGCAAAGATTAGGATGAATTATAAGATCTCTGAATGAATTCCATTTCAAAGAAAACTATCCAGTGAGGTATATGGTTGACTACAAAAACATTAAAACCAGGAGAAATAAAATACCCTACAGTACTAATCTTCTTAAAATTAATGCTAGAGAACTACCCAATGTTTTTTCTATTAGAATTATACATATCAGACTAGCCTGTGGAGCTTTTCCTAATTAGATAGTGATTTCCATATCTGTCAAGAATTAGAGTATAGGAGAGAAAGGGATGGCTTGAGAAGGTGATAAATCCATATATATCATACTATAAATAAGCATATTATAGAGAAGATTCCCCAGGGACCCTGGCCAGGTAGCTCAGTGATAGAACATTGGCTCGGCATGTGGATGTCCTGGGGTTGATTCCCGTTCAGGGCACACAGGAGGAGCGACCATCTGCTTTTCCATTCTTCCTCCTCTCCCTTCTCTTTATCTCTCTCTTCCGCTTCCTCAGCCAAGGCTTCACTGGAGCAAGTTGGCCAGGGCGCTGAAGATGGCACCACAGCCTCACCTCAGGTGCTAAAATGGCTCCAGTTGCAACAGAGCAACGGCCCCAGAAAGGCAGAGCATCACCACTTAGTGGGCTTGCTGGCTGGATCCCAGTGTGGTGCATGTGGGAGTCTCTCTGCCTCTGGGCTTCTCACTTAAGAAAAATACAAAAAAAAAAAAAAAGAAGAAGACTCCCCAGGTGACTGCTACACTTACTGTATGGCATTTGATGAAGAATTTTGTTTTAACTAACTGATATGTTAAATTAGAAATATATTTTTCACACAGATGAATTTGCATAAACATAATTTTACCTATGTAATAAACAGGAGAATCAACTACAGTGCCTATAACAAGTAGCATTTCTTGTATATTTAAGGCACTTAAGAAAAAATACTGAAGTATTATGAAAACTTAGTGTTAGGTATGAACTACAAAATTGTTCAGCCAGGAGAGGGTTAAGGGGTTGGGAGAAGGGGCTCAGGGGGGGTATTGGGGCTGGGGGGTAGGTGAGAAAAGAGGGATAAAAATAAAGTGTTGGAACAGGATTTGACTTTGGGAGATGGGCACACAACACAATCAATAGTTCAAATGCTACAGAAATGTTTACCTGAAACCTATGTACTCTTATTGACCAATGTCACCCCATTAATTTTCTAAATAAAAATTATAAAAAATGGCTACTAAATAGATAAAATTACAAAATAGATAAAATTATTTTAAAATTTAACTGTAGAAAACAATCTACTTCTTACCCACTCAGGTGTCTTCATAATAACCAAAGGTATTACAACAAAAGATTATAAAAACAATTTTATTCAAAATACAATTTTATGTGACTTTTATTTACACTTTAGAATTTAAACAACTTCGGGAGCATCCTCTGGGAGGCAATGCCTTTTTTATTTAAAACTATTTAAACTTCAAGAAAGGCTCACTAATTTTATTTCAAGGGCAACCAATGTGTTAGCTGAAAATAGCCACCTTAATGATTGGATGTGACACAAACTTGATTATCTGAGCCTAGAGAGCCTCCCCACCTCTGTCTCTCCTCTAAAGGAGGAAGTCTTTGTGTACTTTTCTGGACCGGTTCCACTGAATTCATTACAATAGAGATGGATATTTGATATTCATAACGATCCAACATCTGAGCAATCTTCTTTCGAGATACACCGTGTTTATTCCTCCTAACAAAAAAGAAAAGGATTTTAATTCTTTTTAAAGAATTTAGAGGCTTAGAGATTAAGTTGTTCTAAAGTAATACACTATAGATTCTAAATTATATTTTGCAAATAAATACTAGAACATACATCTCATTTACTCACATCTTATACAAAATAAAATTTATACTGGATCTTTCACAAATTTTAAATTTACTTTAAAAGGTTTAAAGATAGCATAAATCAGAGCAAAATGTTAACTAGTTATACCTTCATCACACAGAACTACCAATTCAGTGAACCACTGAGTTAATCTCCCCTCTTTTTTACTAACAAAATCAAAGATTATGAGAAGAACTGAGTGAACTTCTATAGGACTTACAAAAGTCATATCAAATATTTATCACTTTTTAAAAATTATTTTAGCATACAACCTTATTACATTTTTAAAATTTATTATTAATACAAACTATTAGAGAAATTTGACATATTTGGACATATGTCAAAAACATTAAGTGAAATAAACTAGACATAATACATATTATATAATTCTACTTATATAAAGTCTGAAAAACGTCAAAATTAAACTAAGGTGTTATGGCAAAAGATGGTTTAGGGGAAAAAAACACTTTAAAGAAAAGCAAGAAAATAACTGCCAAGCAATTGTTACTGGGAAAAGGAATTGGAAGAACATCTGAGGTGTTGATAAAGGTCTCATAACATGGGTAATAATTAAATAAATATTTGCCTTATAAGCAATTTGGGAAGTCATGTATTTATATTTTATGTATTTTTCAGTAAGTTTACGAAAACAAAAAGTGGTTTAAAAATTATTCTTGACTCAGGCCTGACCTGTGGTGGCGCAGTGGATAAAGCGTCGACCTGGGAACACTGAGGTCACCAGTTCAAAACCCTGCACTGGTCTAGTCAAGGCACATATGGGAGTTGATGCTTTCAGCTCCTCCCCTCTTTCTCTCTCTCTCTCTCTCTCTCTCTCTCTCTCTCTTACTCTCTGTCTCTTCTCTAAAATGAATAAAATAAAATAAAAATAAAATAAAAATAAAAATTATTCTTGACTCTCAAAAAACGTTTTACAACTATTTTACCCTCACTGTTTTCCATTACTTGACTCAGACATGGCAAAAAACACAGGGACATATTATATATTTAATGTTTTAGTTCTATATTTACTAATTAATTTTTCCCAGAAAAAGGACACGAAAGAAATGTCTACCTTTTTATGTTTTTTAAAGTGAAAATAGGGGATATACACAAACAGACACACACGACCCGGCCAGGATCCATCTGGAACCCTTGTCTGGGTCCAATGCTCTGCCCATCTGGGGCCACTAGCAACCGAGCTATTTTTAGTGCATGAGACTGGAGGCTCAACAGAAACCATCCTCAATGCCCAGGGCTATGTGTTTGAATCAATTGAGCCATGGCTTTGGGAGGGGAAAAGAGAGAGAAAAAGAGAGAGAAAAGGGTGAGTGGGGAAGAAGCAGGTGGTCACTTCTCCTCTGCCCTGACCAGGAATCGAAACTGGGACTTCCACACACCAGGCCAACACTTGACCACTGAGACAACCAACCAAAGGATTTTGAAATGTTTACATTTCAAAACTATTGATGCCTATGTTGAAGGAGAGAAGAAAGAAAAGTAAAAGAGAGAAAAAAATGGAAAGCCAAAAAAAAAAATACTCAGGTTGAAAATTGGAGAGATATGACTAAATTCACAAGATGCCAAATTTGATGAGTTAACCAATTCTATAAAAATAAAACAGCCTGACCAGGCAGTGGCACAGTGGATAGTGTCAGACTGGGATGCGGAAGACCCAGGTTCGAAACCCCAAGGTCACCAGCCTGAGCGTGGGGTCGCTGGCTTGAGCATGGGATCATAGACATGACCCCATGGTTGCTGGCTTGGGCCCAAAGGTCACTGGTTTGAAGTCCAAGGTTGCTGGCTTGAGCAAGGGGTGACTTGTTCTGCTGTAGCCCTCTCCCCATCAAGGCACATATGGGAGAGCAATCAATGAAGACTAAAGAGCCACAATGGAGAACTGATGCTTCTCATCTCTCTTTTTCCTGTCTGTCTGTCCCTATCTGTCCCTCTCTCTGTCTCTGTCACAAAAAAACAACAAAAAAAAATTATACTAGACATCAGTTAAAATAATTTTTGCTTTTACAAAGCCTAACTATATTTCATCAATTCATTCATTCATGATAACCAAAATATCTTTAGTTTTTAAACTTGTCTCTTCTATCTGAGGTGCAATACACACAAGGTAGTAAACAATACCAGATATTAGTAAATCTATAAATTTATTCATATATGAACATATGGCATATAAATCAGAAAGGGAAAGTAAGGTGACCAAAGGAATCAAAAACAAGGGGGAAAGAATTAAATTAGCTGGACACCACACAGAATAACCAAGTAACTGTAAGTTGAAAGAGGGCAAACTGAGGCGGGAGAAATAAAAAGATGAAATAAAAAGTGATGGTTGTACAACTCTGAATACACTGAAAACCACTGAACTGTATACTTTCAATGGGCAAAGTACATGAATTGTATCTCAAAGTTGTTAAAAAAGGGAAGAGAGGTAGAAGTGAAGGTAAAAGTCAGTTAGGAAAACCAGTGCTATGAGGAAAAAGGGATAAAGGTAAACAAACAGAAGAGCAGGGTTCAAGGTTATACAAGTACACAATCCCTCACCACAAATCTGAAACCTGAAATACGTTGAAAACCCAGTTAGTTTTCTGTTGACTCACATGACAGCAAAATATAACAGACGTATCTATACTCATTTGTCAACATGATCTACTTGCACTGGCAACAGATTATGTAGACTCTTACTTAGGCTACTTAGTCATGATTTGCCACAGAAATAGTAAGATGTTGGATTATGAAAGTTGCTAGGGGGTGTTATGATTAGGTACACACACTATATTACCTTTCTCAAATCCAAACAAATCGGAATTCCAAAACACAATGGTTTCCAGGATCTTGGTTATGGGATTATGGAGCTGTAGTAGCAAAGATCGAAAAGAGGGAGCAAGATGAAAGCACCACATAAAGAGGTGATGGGACCTAAAATGGGAAGGCGGTGAAGTTGGAAGGAATATGCAGAGAAGTGGCCTACCTAAAAATCAGAAGGATAAGTCCTACTTTTCCCCTCAAACACACTTAACAAGAAAAATGTAATAAAATTTAACAAGCAAGGTTCCTCAAAAACACTGAATTAAAGTTAGTGTTTCTCTTAACAGAAAGTAGTAGTCTCTAATCGTAAGCAGCAAAGACATGACAAGCAAAGCTATTAAGACACTGACCATGTATAAGAAAAAAGAAGAAAAAAAGAATAGGATTCAAAATAAATTTGGGTGCCTTACTTTTCTAATTCTTCAGGATCAAATTTCCACCAAGTTTCAGGTTCATGAAACTCTACTCTGTATCCTTTTCCTATGGCCTACACAAAGGAAAGGAAGAAAACATAAACCCAGAGAATATTTAAAGTAAAAAGGCAGATATAAATTTCATTTAGACAATACTTCTAAATTTGCTCCATCAAGAAAAAATTTACTTTTAAAATAATACAGTTTACAAAAATTTTAAGACCACTTAACTGGTTGTCAAATTCCAGTTACTATCCATCCTCAAGTCCAGGCAAAACTGACACATATATTCCTTAATACCATTCCCACATTTTTTAACTAAGTAAACATACCTCTTTAAAAAACAAGGAAATGTTTTAAAAATAAAAATCAAAGTAACCAAAATTCCAGAATATAAAAGTATTGACAAGAATAAAATACAAAAACTCTCCCATATCTTATATTTACCATTTCCACATATGGTTTCATTTCCCAAGCTTGTGTATTAGTGTTGTCTATTATAACCGGAGATCTTCCCTGATTGATAGCTTGTTTGGCTGAAATAAAAAGAAATTAAAAAAACAAAATAACAATAACAAAAATAGAGAACTATTAGGTTAAAATACACAAATAAAATTTAAACTTTCATTACTAAGAAATTTTCTACATCTCTGTACTGAAAACCAAAGCTATACAATTTCTTGAGTCAGTGCTGTGGGAAAAAAAATACTCCACTAGATTAAAAAGGAATTGGGAGACATAACCACACGCTGTGTGTATTCTCCAGACCAGATGCTGGTTTTGAGTAAAGGACATTTTGGGGAAAGTATTTTGTTGCACTTACAGTTTATCAAAAGATTAGTCTAGCTAACTTTCATTTAAGGAAATATAGGAATAAGATACATTTGAATACAGTCTGAGTGTGAAAAGGGGTGAACATTTATTGACATAGCAAGATGGGAGATTTGCTAACTGAAAATGGCAAGTTGCAAGACAAGACAATATGATCTTACTTTGGTCAAAATGTAAAGATCTGAGAAGAGTTACTTAGATAACAAATGTGGTCATCTGTATGTGGTGAAAAAATTTACCTTTTGGTACTTATCTATATTTTCCAATGTTTTACAATTACCAACAATGCTTTTGAAATAAGACTTATGTTAAAAAAAGTGCTATAAATTTATCATTAATTTACCAGAAAAACTTATATTATAGTTTTGACATTGTAGTTATTTCTTTTTTAATCATTTTTTATTTTTCAATTACAGTTGACATATATTAGTTTTGAAATGTAGAAAATAAAGGCTCTTAGCATAAGTAACTTTCAGTAGAACTTACTTTCTCTAAAACAAAGACTTTCAGCAAAACTTACTTTTTTCTAAGACTCCCTATCCCAGCCTTGAGGCTGGTTTCCGAGGTTGCAGCCTTGGGCTAGTTCTGTGAGGTTACAGGTGTTCCCAAAATGTTTCTCCCTGAATTAATCCTATAGGTAAGCACTGGAAATGAGCTTGTTCCACTGCTTTGTTTTACTGCTAGGCTTCCCCTCCTCCCCATTTCCCAATCAGTGTGTAATTTTATCTTTAAAAACTGACTTCAAACTGTGTTCGGGGTGCATGATTTGAGTGACTTAGGTCTCCGTGCAGTGCAGTCGCCGCCTTTGAATAAAGACTTCTTTAAATTTGAACTTTGGTGTGGAGACCGTTCTCGTCTGTATACTTTCACTGTTTAGCTAGAACAGTTTCAGGTGTACACCCCGGTGATTAGAATTTAGTGATCATCCCAATAAAATCATACCCATCTGACACCAGAGTTATTAGGATATTACTGACTATATTCCCTATGACTATTTTGTAACTACCAATTTTCACTTCTTAATCCTTTAATCTTTCTCATTCATTCCCCCAAAACCTCCTGCTAATCCATCTCACCCATTCCCCCAAAAACTTCCTCCCATCTGGCAACAGTTCAGAATGTTCTATCTATGAGTCTCTTTCTGTTCTGCTTGTTCATTTATTTTGTTTTTTAGATTCAAGTAAAGGAAGCTCAGAAAGTCCTATACAAAATGAACCCAAGATGCCCACACCAAGATACATCATAATTAAAATGCCAAAGGTTAAAGACAAAGAATCTTAAAAGCAGCAAGAGAAAAGCAGTTAATTACATACAAAGGAGCTCACATAAGACTGTCAGTTGATTTCTCAATAGAAACTTTGCAGGCCAGAATGGGGTGGCAAGAAATATTCAGTGATGAAAAACAAGGACCTACAACCAAGATAACTCTACCCAGCAAAGTGGTTATTTCTTAGGACTGTGACTCAAACTGGGAGCTAAAATAGAACAGATCCATTAAAAACTATATCTCCCTATCCTTACCCCATTTCTTTTCCTATTAATTGAGAATCACTGCCACAGTGAACCACTGTTATGATAAGAGTGTGTACCCCTTAAGTGTAAACAGATAAGAAATATAATTAAGAACCCATAATAAAAGTTAAAAGGCTGAGGCAAAATGCAATGATACAAAAGTTTTCTGGGGGTTTAGAATTCAAACCAGTAAGATATATATAATGAAAACATTTTAACAAAGGTCCAGGGAAGACAGAATTCTAAAGGTTAGTTAGAGTTAAGTAGCAATGACTATGGCTGAGAACACATTTGGAAGACGATGTCTCTAAATACCGAAAGAAATGTGGGTCATACACAGTACACCAAGATGCTATCCACCTCTCACCGCTCCATCCCCAATCATCAAGTTATCAAATCTTTCATTAAAAAAAAAAGCATATCAAAGTAATTCTTCTAAAGTCTAACATTCAGGCCTACACCTCCAAAAAGTTATGTTCCAGAAGAAGAGTTTATCAGGTTTACTGGCTCTGCCCACTGCCTTTATTTTTATTTATTTATTTTTTAAATTTCTTTTTATTTTACTCATTTTAGAGAGGAGACACACACACACAGAGAGAGAGAGAGAGAGAGAGAGAGAGAGAGAGAGAGAGAGAGAGAGAAAGAAAGGGGGAAGGAGCTGGAAGCATCAACTCCCATATGTGCCTTGATCAGACCAGTGCAGGGTTTTGAACTGGCAACCTCAGTGTTCCTAGGTCGACACTTTATCCACTGCGCCACCACAGGTCAGGCCCCACTGCCTTTATTTAAAAAATAATAATTTATTAAATGAGAGGCAGGGAGGCAGAAAGACATACTTTCATATGTGTCCCAACCAGGATCCACCTGGCAAGCCCGCTACCAAGCAATACCCTGACCACCTGAGGCCATTGCTCCATTGCTTGGCAACCAAGCTAGTTTTAGCACCTGAGATGAAGCCATGGAGCCATCCTCAGCACCTGGGGCCAACCTGCTCAAATCATTTGAGCCATGGTTGCAGAAGGGGAAGAGAGAAAGAGAAAGAGTAAGAGAAAGAGAAAAGGGGGAGGGGTGGAAAAGCAGGTGGTCACTTCTCCTTGAGCCATATGACTGGGAATCAAACTTGGGACTTCTACACGCCGGGCAGATGCTCTACCACTGAGTCAACCAGCCAGGGCCTCTGCCTACTGCCTTTATTCATTCTTATTACCTACTCCTATTCTTTTAACTTTAGGCCAGTGATACCAAACATTTTTTGGAATTGCAATACCAACATTTCCTTATTTAGATAATGACGTCCTATAGAATTTTTAAAAATCAAAAAACAGTATTTCTTTTTAGATTATTATGATACTGGAATATATTTTATATTTGAAGAAATTCTAGAACATCATAGAACCAATACTAGGAAACAGTCTTACAATCAAACTTAATCTGACATTTAAACTTTCCTGTGAAACAATGGACTGTACCAGAGCAAAACTTTTTACTCAAAAATATCTTCCCAGCCCTGCCCAATGGCTCTGTGGATAAAGCATCGGTCCAGTATATGGATGTCCCAGGTTTGATTTCCGGTCAGGGCACACAGGAGAAGGGACTACCTGCTTCTCCAGCCCCTTCTCTTCCTCTTCCCCTCCTACAGCCAGGGCTCCATTTGTTAAAGTGCAGCCCCAGGCGCTGAGGATAGCTCCCTTGGAGTGCATCAATTTCCTGCACTAAAAATAGCTGGGCACTTGAGCATCCATTCCAGGTGGAGTTACCAGGTGGATCCCGGTCAGGGCATATGAGGGAGGCTGCCTATCTCCCCAGCTCTCACCTTAAAAAAAAAAAAAAAAAAATTTCTCCCTGAAATACTTTACTCTGAAAATTGACACTTAAAAAGAAAAGCATTTGCTGTTTTTTCTGTATACAGATCCTAGTTGCTAGGTCTAGGGCCGTGATGGCGAACCTATAACATACGTGTCAGCACTGACACACATAGCCATTTTTTTTTTTTTTTACAGGGACAGAGAGAGAGTCAGAGAGAGGGATAGATAGGGACAGACAGACAGGAACGGAGAGAGGTGAGAAGCATCAATCATTATTTTTCACTGCCGTTGGGACACCATAGTTGTTCATTGATTGCTTTCTCACATGTGCCTTGACCGCGGGCAGCAGACCTAGCACCCTTTGCTGGAGCCAGCGACCTTGGGTCCAAGCTGACGAGCTCAGGGTCTCGAACCTGGGTCTTCCGCATCCCAGTCCGATGCTCTACCCACTGCGCCACCGCCTGGTCAGGCCTCATAGCCATTTTTGATAACAGGCTGCCGCATACCAGAGAAGTATGGGGCTGCATGCCGAGAAGGACGTTTCACCCTCGGCTCCTGCACAGCCAGGTGCAGTAGCTGAGGATAAAACATTTGCTGTAGTGTAGACACTCTGTGCCAGAGGTCTGCAGGCCAAAACAACAGAACTCCAGCACACGGCATCTAGTTCTGGGACTTCCGATTAGGCCATTTTTCTCAAAGTGACACACCACCCGAGTTACGCTTGTTTTTTTTTTTGGTGAATTTTGACACACCAAGCCATTTTCTGGAGCATTTTCTCAATCTATTGAAATTTTTCTTCCTGGCAATTGTCATCAGTTTGTCTCCAATATAAAAATTCTTACAGATTTGGACATTTCTTATGTGGTTATGAGTAAGCAAATAGGTAACTACAGGATACGGGATATTCTGCAGGACAACCAAATTTCATCAACAAGTTAATGGTGTGAGGATGAAAAGGAGAGGTATTGCTACTAGATTAACAATTAAAAGAAACATAAAAACAAATATACTGTAAGGACTTTGTATCCTGATTCAAACAAAACAACTGTAAATAAATAATTGCCCCAGATAGGCAGAGTATCGCCCCCTGGTGGGCATGCCAGGTGGATCCTGGTCAGGAGCATGCGGAGTCTGTCTGATTGCCCCCCCACTTCTCACTTCGGAAAAATAAATAAATAAACAAACTGTTAATAAGACAGGAGAAATTCAATAGAGTGGGTATTACATAATGGCAAGAAACTGAGGCACTGTAGTTAAAATATATTAAGTAACAAGGCAGTCCATATGAAATGAATAATATATGTCTGGAATTATTTTAAAATACTTTCGTAATTAGAAAATGGGAGGAGTGAAAAAAGGATAACACCAAGATGGCAAAATCTTGGTACCTGATAATTCTGAATGATGAGTGTATGGGGTTCACTGTAATCTAAGTTTATATTTTTTTAAAAAATATAAAATTTAATCATCAACACACTCACCTGTTAAAAAAAGAAATTAACATACTATATGCATTTACTTACAAGTTCTAGAACAAGTTTCAATCTGACTGTAACATGAGAATATCTGTGTAAGTTAAAAAAAAAATGCCAATGCTGAGGTCCACTGCAGACCAACAAAACCAGAATCTTTGGGGCTGATTCAGGCATAAGTTTTTTTCTTTTTAATTTGCAAGTAATTCAAATGTGCAGCCAAGATTAAGAACCATTATTCCAAGGTGAAACTGACCCATGTGACTCTAAAAAATGTATTAAACAGATTTTTCATATGAGAAAAAATTTTAATATTTACAGGCATTATATTAAGCCTTAGAAAACATTAGTATTATGCTTAAGAGAAATAACTTTTAGGAATACATAACAATACTATCAGAGTTCTCTGAATTTATTCAAGAGATATAGAATAAAACCGACCAAAATATCCCACCTCTCTATTTTACCAGTTTATATTGGTATAGTTCACAAAATATCCTATCTAGGATTCTCTGATTTTCACAACAAACTTGCAAGTATGACTGCTTCTAATAAATGAAAAAAAATGGATCTCAAAGCTGTTGAAATGGCTTGTGAAAGTTGTTCAGTTGGTAAGAGTCAAGTTGAGAATAAAAACCCAGGTCTTCTGATTCCTTGTCAGACATTCTATCCCAGGAGACTAGGCCCAAAACAAACCTCTGTTCTGGTTCCAGTCATGGGCATCACCAAGTTGATTAACATTATACTTGTACCCATCTTGATGGTGAAAATAGTCATCAGTGCTGAACACAATGCCATCACGATTGTGACCAAGCAGAATTCTGTTAATAAAAGAAATCATAAAATGCTATTTATAAAATCTATCACCATCAGAAATAAGCTACACAGGAAAGCTTATTGAATGAATTTTAAGTACATATTTTAAGTATATTACAAATAGAATAGCAGAAGAACTAAATAAAGCTTAACAAGTTTTCAGATTTCTATTATCAGTCCACACTTAAATCTTCATAGTTATAGCCAGTATCAAGAACATTTTTAAAGCGACATTTATGTTAAAACTGTCAAAACACTCTTGACACTAATCCCAAAATTATGTAAGCTGCTGTCCATGTTTTAAGTTTGTCTAAAAGTCTACTACATTTAGTGCAGCAGGTAACCTAAAAGGAAAGTAAGCCTAAGCAAGCAATACACTGGGGGAAAACTGTATTTAAAACAAGATGGCTTGGATAAACTCATTTCCATAAAGCACAAACATCAAATCAGCAAGCAGGAGTCAGAAATAGCTTGAGGATTAAGGTAGTGAAACAAGCTGTGATCCTCCACAGTATATCGAATTTGAGACTTTTAAGAGAATAAATTACTAAACTAAGTAACAACACTAAATAAAGAACACATTCTTGGCCCTGTCTGGTTGGCTCAGTGGATAGAGCATCCGCCAGGCATGCAGACATTCCAGGTTCAATCCCCCGTCAGGGCACACAGGAGAAGCAACCATATCATCCCCTCCCTCCTCCTTCTCTCTCTCTTCCCCTCTCGCAGATAGTGGCTCAATTGGTCCCAGCATAGGCCCCATGTGCGGAGGATAGCTCGGTTGATTCAAACATCTGCTCCAGATGGGAGTTGCCGAATGCATCCCAGTTAGGGGGCAGGTGGGAGTCTGTCTATCTCGTTTCCTTTCACTTAAAAAACAACACACTCTCAGAAAAAGTCAATGGCAATCAAGCTGTCTTCACAATACAGGGCTGAGCAAACGTAGGTTTACAGTTGTATTATGCAAAATATAGAATTTATGCTTGTATTATTTATTAATTACTGTATTTTCCATACAAACAGCTGAAACCTACTTCTGCTCCACCTTGTATTATCACCTTAAATTTCTGAACAGCAGGATTAATAAGCATTAAAGAGTATCAGAAAATTTTCATAAATAGTGATTCACGAAAGAGTTGGGGTATGCTTAGGAAAGGGAACACACCATAAGAAAATGATTTGGATCCAACAATAACAAAAGTATTTTGATATTTCTATCCTCTCCCTCAACCATTAGGATACTGGATATGGTTCTATAATTATCCGAGGGGGAAAGTAATAGAAGGTGGTAGAAGGGATTGAGAGTAAATAATATTGTCCTGGGATGATTCGAGACTATGTGTTTCCTAGTAAAAATAAAAGGTTTCAACAATTAGAATAAGCATATCATCTCTCCTTTCTTCAGTGTATAGTAAAATTGTATATATTTTATAATAAAAAAGGACTGCATACATCAAAATAAAAAAATTTTAAATATGCATTTTCACTCATAGAATTATAGTTCAAATTACTTCAAACAAACCAAATGAAAGTACAGATTGAATTTGTTTGGGAAGCTGGTATCAGATATTTTAAACAACCACAATTTTTCCAAAATAAGATATCTGGCATCTTATTTGCTTATACAAATAACTGAAAACATAAAAATGCTACAATATTAGCATTCCAACCAAAGCTCAATCTTCTAAAAAGATTTTGAGCAACTATATAATACCTAATTATACTTAACAGAGAGCCAGAAGGCCGATACCATCTCTCCTAGGTAACCTATGATTCATTTTTTCTGTTCTATTACTTGATTAGCAAGTGATTTTTCAGATGTTAATATTTAATACCATAATACGAGTGTACCGTGGCTTTTGAGTCCAATAAATGTTTTAACCTCTCCCAAATTAAAAAGAAAAGAGGGATACAGTAAATTAATTTATATCATTAAATGAAATCAGTATCAAACATGAATAAACCTTTATGCAGAACATCTTAAATATCTAAATCATAATTATAGCAAATAATTTAAGCCTGGAAAAACAACTTCCCAGTATAGACTGCTTATGCATCCTTTTAAAATTCCCTAAATTATCTTAAATTATGAAGCTTATTTTGGGGACTTCTATTTAAAAAATGCCCAAATCAATCTGAATATATCTGATGTCATGTCAACCATTTGAACAAAAAATAAATTTAAGAATATTAGTATTTTCAAAATTCTTCTAGTCAGACAGAGGACAATTTGACTTTTGGTGACGGGTATGCAACATAATTGAATGATAAGATAACCTGGAGATGTTTTCCTTGTACATATGTACTCTGATTTATTGGTGTCACCCCATTAGAATTAATAATAATAAAATATATATTAAAAAAAATCTCTATAATAAATAAAAAAAATTCTTCTAGTCAGATTCTATCAGAATTCATACAAGTCAGATACTAAAATGGATCCTTAGCATGTCAAAATTTAGAACTCTGAAAACTCAAATATCTAATTAAGAAAAAAATCAGATGTGGGCCCCAATGGTCACTCAATTTGTATTTTTTCTTTACTTTTTATTTTTTTAACTTTCATTTTATTTCATTTATTATTTTATTAATTTAAATGGGGTGACATTGATAAATCAGAGTGCATATGTTCAGAGAAAACATCTCCAAGTTATTTTGACATTTGATTATGTTGCATACCCATCACCCAAAGTCAAATTGTTTTCTGTAACCTTCTATCTGGTTTTCTTTGGGCCCTTCCCCTTCCTTCACCCCCTCCCTCTCTTCCCAGTAACCACCACACTCTTGTCCGTGTATCTGAGTCTCATTTTTATGTCCCACCTATGCATGGAATCATATGGTTCTTCATTTTTTCTGATTTACTTATTTCACTTGTTATACTGTCACCAAGGTCCATCCATGTTGTTGTAAATGATCCAATGTCATCTTCTTATGGCTGAGCAGTATTCCATGGTATATATGTACCACATCTTCTTTACCCAGTCATCTATTGAAGGGCTTTTTGGTTGTTTCCATGTCTTAGCCACTGTGAACAATGCTTCAATGAACATTAGGCTGCAATGTGACTTAACGTACCAATGTTTTTGAGTTTTGGTGGTATATACCCAGTAGAGGGATTGCTGAGTCATAAGGTAGTTCTATTTTTAGTTTTTTGAGAAACCACCTTACTTTCTTCCATAATGGTTGTACTACTTTACATTCCCACCAAAAGTGGATGAGGGTTCCTTTTTCTCCACAGCCTCTCCAACACTTATTACCTGTCTTGTTGATAGTAGCTAATCTAACAGGTGTGAGGTGGTATCTCATTGTAGTTTTGATTTGCATTTCTCTAATAGCAAATATATACTATTAGAGCATTTTTTCATATATCTGTTGACCATTTGTATTTCTTCCTGGGAGAAGTGTCTATTCATCTTCCTCTTCCCATTTTTTATTGGATTGTTTGTTTGTTGAGTTTTATGAGTTCTTTGTATATTTTGGATATTAGGCCCTTATCTGAGCTGTTGTTTGAAAATATCATGTCCCATTTAGTTGGCTGTCTGTTTTGCTGTCAGTTTCTCTTGCTGTGCAAAAGCTTCTTAGTCTGATGTCGTCCCATTCATTTATCTTTGCCTTCACTTCCCTTGCCTTTGGAGTCAAATTCATTAAGTGCTCTTTATAACCAAGGTCCATGAGTTTAGTACCTATGTTTTCTTCTATGTGATTTATCGTTTCAGGTCTTATATTAAGGTTTTTGATCCATTTTGAATTAATATTAGTAAAAGGGGACAAACTGTAGTAGAGTTTCATTCTTTTGCATGTGGCTATGCAGTATTCCCAGCACCATTTGTTGAAGAGACTTTGTATGTTGTTGGCCCCTTTATCGAAAATTATTTGATCATATATATGTGGTTTTATTTCTGGGCTTTCTATTCTGTTCCATTGGTCTGAGTGTCTATTATTCGGCCAGTCCTATGCTGTTTTGATTGTCGTGGCTCTATAACATAGTTTGAAGTCAGGTATTGTAATGCCCCCAGCTTCATTCTTTTTCCTTAGGATTGCTTTGGCTATTCAGGTTTTTTTATGGTTCTATATAAACCTGATTTTTTGTTCCATTTCTTTAAAAAATGACATTGGAATTTTGATGGGAATTGCATTAAATTTGTATATCGCGTTGGGTAATATAGTCATTTTCACTATATTTATTCTTCCATATAGGAACAAGGAATATTTTTCCATTTCATTGTATCTTTTTCAATTTCCCTTAACAATGCTTTGTAGTTTTCATTACATACGTCCTTTACATTCTTTGTTATGTTTATTCCTAGGTATTTTTCTTTCTTGCAACCGTGAAGGGGATTATATTTCTGAGTTCGTTTTCTGATATTTCATTGTTGGCATATAGGAAAGAAATGGACTTTTGTATATTTTGTATCCTGCAACCTTACTGTATTGGTTTATTGTTTCTAGTAATCTTTTTATGGTGTCTGGGGTTTTCGATGTATAGGATCATATCATCTGCAAATAGTGAAACCTTTACTTCATCTTTTCCAATATGAATGCCTTTTATTTTTATTTTCTTGTCTGATTGCTCTGGTTAGAACTTCCAGCACTAGGTTAAATAATAGTGGAGAGAGTGGACCACCCTGTCTTGTTCCTAGTTTTAGGGAAAAAGTCTTCAGGTTTATGCCATTTAATATGATGTTAGCTGATGGTTTATCATAAATGGCCTTTATAATGTTGAGATACTTTCCTTCTATACCCATTTTGTTGAGTGTTTAAACATAAAATTGTGTTGTATTTTATTGAATGCCTTTTCTGCATCTATTGATAGGATCATATGGGTTTTGTCCTTTGTTTTGTTGATATGGTGTATTACATTAACTGTTTTATATATGTTGAACCATCCTTGTGATTCTGGGATGAACCCCAATTGATCAAGATGTATTATTTTTTTAATGTGTATTTGATTTGCTAGTATTTTGTTTAACATTTTAACATCTGTATTCATTAGTAATATTGGTCTGTAGCTTTCTTTTTTTGTGTTATCCTTGCCAGATTTCGGTATGAGAGTTATGTTAACCTCATAAAATGTGTTTGGAAGTATTGCTCCTTCTTCAAGTTTTTGGAAGACCTTGTGTAGAATAGGAACCAAGTCTTCTTTGAATGTTTGATATAATTCACTAGGATAGCCGTCTGGCCCTGGACTTTTATTTTTGGGTCGGTTTTTGAAGTTGTTTCTATTTCCTCCTTGCTTATGGGTCAGTTTAGGCTTTCTGCTTCATCATGATTCAGTCTAGGAAGATTGTATTGTTCTAGGAATTTATCCATTTCTTCTAGATTGTTAAATTTGGTGGTAGTTTTTCATAGTAATTCTACAATAATTCTTTGTGTATCTATAATGTCTGTGGTGATTTCTCCTCTTTCATTTTGGATTTTATCTGAGTTCTTTCTCTTATTTCCTTAGTGAGTCTTGCCAAGGACTTGTCAATTTTGTTGATCTTTTCAAAGAACCAGCTCTCTGTTTTATTAATATTTTCTATAGTGTTTCTGTTCTTTATTTTGCTTATTTCTGCTCTGATTTTTATTATTCCCTTTCTTTTGCTGGTTTTGGGTTGCCTTTGTTCTTTTTCTAGCTCCTTAAGATGTGAAGTTAAGTGGTTTACTTGGGCTCTCTATTGTTTGTTCATATAGGCCTGTAGTGACATGAACTTCCCTCTTATTACTGCTTTTGCTGCATCCCAAAGATTCTGATATGTTGTATTGTTATTTTTGTTTGTATGAACTTTTGATCTCTGCTTTTATTTCTTCTCTGACCCACTCATATTTTAAAAGTGTGTTGCTTAGTTTCCACATTTTTGTGTTTGTTTACCTCTTTTTTGCAGTTAAATTCTAGTTTCAAGGCTTTATAATTAGAGAATATGCTTGGTATCTCAATCTTTCTGAATTTGTGGATGTTATTTTTGTAGCCCAACATATGGTCAATTCTTCTGAATGTTCCCTGTACACTAGAGAAAAATGTATACTCTGGCAGTTTGTGATGGAATGTCCTATAGATATCTATCATATCCAATTGTTCTAGTGTTTAAGGTCAATATTTCTTAATTGATTTTTTGTTTGGATGAACGATCTAGAGCCGTCATCAGTGTATTGAGGTCTCCAAGTATGATTGTATTTTTGTCGTTTTGTTTTTAGGTTAGTTAGTAGCTGTCTTATGTATTTTGGTGCCCCTTGGTTTGGAGCATATATATTAAGTGTTATGTCTTCTCGATTCAAAGTTCCCTTAATTATTATGAAATGACCATTTTTGTCTGATTACCTTTGTTGTCTTATAGTCAGCATTGTTAGATATGAGTATTGCTACACCTGCTTTTTTTTGGATGTTATTTGGAGTATTGTTTTCCAACCTTTCACTTTGAATTCACTTTTATCCTTGTAGCTTATATGCGTCTCTTATAGGCAGCATACAGTTGAATTTTCTTTTTTAATCCATTCTGCTACTCTGTGTTCTTATTGGTGATTTCAATTATTTACATTTAGTGTAATTATTGACACTTGAGGGTTCCGTATTGCCATTTTATATACTGCTTTCTGGTAATTTGTATCTTGCTTGATTTTTCTCTTTTGTTTTTCTATCATTAGTTTGGTTGTAATCCATACTTCTTTCCTCTGTTACTTCTTTTTACAGTCCATGTGCTTCTGTGGTGGTTTTCAGGGGCGGTTACCATTAAGTAATGAAAAGGGTACCTATCATGTTCACTGTAGTAGATTATCTTCTGCACTCCATCCTCCTTTGCTACTGTTAATCTTTGTCCTCTCCCCTTTTTTCTTTTTATTGCCACAGATTAAGTTTGTTTTTATTGTTTTCTTGATGGAGCTTTTACTTGTGGTTTTTTGTTTTGTTCTTTGTATCTGGTTGGAAAACCCCCTTTAGTATTTCCTGAAGTGGGGGTTTTCTGGTGATAAATTCCCTCATCTTTTCTGTATCGGAGAATGATTTTATTTCTCCTTCGCATTTGAGGGATAGCTTTGATGGGTATAGTATTCTTGGCTGGAAGCTCCTCTCTTTCAGAACTTTAAATATTGGGGTCCACTCTCTTCTAGCTTGTAGAGTTTCTGCTGAGAAATCTGATGATAATTGAATGGGCTTGCCTTTATTTGTTATATTTTTCTTTTCCTTGGCTGCCTTGGGAATTTTTTGTCATTGGTTTGTACCAGTTTCATTATGATGTGCCTTGGAGTAGGTTTGGTAGGGCTAAGATAACTCGGTGTTCTATTTGCTTCTTGAATTTGAGGCTTTAGTTCTTTCCACAGGCTTGGGAAGTTCTCATCTATTATTTGTTTGAATATGCTGTCCATTCCATTTTCTCTATCTTCTCCTTCTGATATACCCATTATTTTTATGTTCGTCTTTTGGATGGAGTCAGACAATTCTTGTAGGGCTTTCTCATTGTTTTTAATTTGTGAATCTCTCCCCTCCTCTCTCTGTAGTGCCTCTATTTGCCTGTCTTCTATGTTACTAATTCTCTCCTCTATCTGACCTGTTCTATTAGCTAAGCTTGTTTTCTCATTTTTCAGTTCATGAATTGAGGTTTTCATCTGTTTGATTCGTTTTCATAGTTTCAATATCCTTGGTGATGTATTCTTTATGTTCGTTTAGTTTTTTTGAGCTCCCTAAATTGCCTTTCTGTGCTTTCTTGTTATCTCTGAGTATTTTTAGGATTTCAATTTTAAATTGTCATTTAATTCCAAGGTTTCCAAGCTATTGAACTTTTTCTATAGATTTTTCCTCATCTATCTGAGCTACCTGAGCTACATCTCTGTCTTTTATATCCATGATATTTGATTATTTTTCCTCAATGGCATTGGAGAGTGGTTATTAGGTTAATAACCCTAATAGGAGTTGATAAAGAATAAAAATATAAAAAATAAAAAAAAAAAGAATTAAAAAAACCTTTTTATGGAGAAAATATAGTGATAAACTGAAAACTATACTGTGCTAAATGGAACAAACATTACATAGAATGGAGGGCCTGAGTTGTGGAGAGGTGACAAAGGCATACAATGAGGTAAGAACCCACAAAATGCTACAAAATAAATAATTGGGATCAATAAAATACTTCTTAGTAAATGACGGTTGAATGAGAGATACAGTTAAAGAGAAAAGAAGAAAAAAAAGTACAGTGAAAAATGCAAACTCTATTGTAGTAAATGGAACATAAACTGCATAGAATGGAGGGTAGAAGTTGGGGGGAATACTAATGAGATAAAGAGCAAAATAAAAAATACACAAAGTGCCACAAAGAAAAAGTTTGAATCCAAAATAAAATAATTTGATTGTGAGTGAGGATCAAATGAAAGGAAAAGTGAAAGAGCAAAGAAGAAACCAAAAGAGAGGAAGAAAAAGAGAAAATTAAAAAAAGCAAAAGGGAAATGTAATACCTATGGGTAATGAAGTTCAAAATGAAAAGAGTAAAACGGAAAGAGGATAAAAGGACCAAAGCGGAAGAAAGAGAAATACAAAAATGAAAAGGAAAAAAAATGGAAAAAGTTATAAAGACTGAATTTTTTCTGTTTTTGAGAGGTTATCTTCTTCCCTTTTCTTCTTTCTCTTTTTGGCCAGTGGCACTATACCCCAGGTTCTGCTCCTGTGGCACTCTTGGGTAGAGAACTGCAGTGGTGTTGCTATGGCGATGTCATAAACTAGGTCTTAGTCCTGATGGTAGGCAGGGCTTGTCAGCGTCTGCAAGCTCCAACAATGGGAGAGTTTATTTTCCCAGAGTCTCTCCCCCAGTCTCTCCTTCCTGAACCAGCAGCCTGGTGGACCCCGCTGTGAAGTTGCCGCTGCCACTGCCTGGAGAGCAAGAGGCTCTCCAGAGCTGCCAAAACCCTCCTCTATCCCCACTCAACACAGGGTTCTGGGTAAGGCCTTGCCAACCCGAGCCGCCAAAGTAATCAGTCAGCGCTGGGAGCCTATTGCTCCTCAGGTGTCTTTCTGAGCCTCCAGGTATGTCCAGAATGCCTGAGCGCTTCGTGGGACTACTCTCCCTAGGCTTTTTGCACTTTGTAACCTGTATTGGCTGGCAGGAAGATGCATCAGTCACTGCCTGCAGAACAAGAGGTCTTAAAAGCTGCCAAGTTCCTCCTCCAGGTTCCTTTAAGGCACAGCTCTGGGTATAAAGGCTCTGTTGACCAGTCACTAGCTTAAGCAGGCAGGGGGGCAAGCTGAAATCTGGTCTGGCTCCTTACTAGGGTTCCCCGGGTATGTCTAGTTAAATTTGCTCTTTACAGACTTCTCCCTTATTGGGAAGCCTACAGCCCAGCCTGCCAGCTTATGCAGTGTTCTCTGGGGTCTGTCCCGAAGGAATGTGTTTTTCACCCTGTATTGGCTGGCAGGAAGTTGCCCCAGCCACTGCCTGTTGAGCGAGAGTCCCTAAGAACTATCAAGTCCCTTCTTTGGGTTCTCTTTATTCACAGACCTGGGAAGGAAGACATTGTGAGCCAGAGCTGCTGCCAGCTTGAGCCAGCAGGACAGTCAGCTGACTGCGGGTTCAGCTCTTTTCAGTGATCCACAGGTCTATTTCCCATAGGCTGTCTGCAAGTTGCCTGCACGCCCCTCCCCCCAGCCCTTTCCCCAGGAATTTGCTTTGTTAGTCTGTATGGCTGGCGATGGCCACCCGGCTGAAAAGGTCTGGGTGTAGTAAAGTCAGCTTTCGTGCACTCCCCGCGCTGTTTGTTCGGGGAGCAGGAACCACACAGAGACTATGGCTTCAGCCCAGGCAGAAGGCTACTGCTGACAGTCTCCAACCCAGCCCCTCCGTCCGGGAACCCACGCCCGAGGAGCTAGGAGGAACCACTCATACACAGCCTGCACTGGCCCATCACTGATCCGGACACCGGGGTAAACAACGCCCAGTCCACAGGCAAGCCACTTGCCCACCTCTGCTGGGGTTTGCTGTCGCTGTTAGCTCTGCGCGGGTTGAGCCACGGACACACTCTCTCCTTGGCTTGAATGCCTCCACCATAGCCCTCCTTTTCTCAGTTCCAAGGGATAAAAAAGTTTCCTCTGGTCAGTGAGGGAAGAGGAATACTCCGTTCCCGTACTATTTCCTTCAAAGTGGTCTGTATATTCAGTCACCTTTTTTGTCCAATCGTACCTTTACTTGATGTATGCCTATTTTAGATGCTTCTGGGATTGTTTTTTTTTTTGTCTCTAGTTGTTGAAATTTCAGGACGAGATATCGGGAGCCCCCTTCACGGTGCCATTTCTGACGTCACTCCAACTTGTGTGTTTTCAAAAGAGCCTTTGAGACTATGGGCCACTTTACTTATTTATATATATACACACAACCTCATTCACTTCTCACAATAACCTAGCTAATTTGATATTAAACAAATCAGAAAAGAAAATAATTTCAACCTGACCAGGTGGTAGCGCAGTGGATAGAGCGTCGGACTGGGATGTGGAGGACCCAGGCTCTTCTGGTTTGAGCAAGGCTACCAGCTTGAGCCTAAGGTAGCTGGCTCGAGCAAGGAGTCACTCCGTCTGCTGTAGCCCCCAGTCAAGACACATATGAGAAATCAATTAATGAATGACTAAGGAACCGCAATGAAGAACTGATGCTTCTCATCTCTCTCCCTTCCTGTCTGTCTGTCCCTATCTGTCCCTCTCTCTGACTCATTCTGTCTCTGTCACCAAAAAAAGAAAAGAATTGCAGAAACCAGGCCACCAGTTACAAAAATGGTGGCGGAAAAGCCAAACTATTTGGCTCACAATGATCTCTGCCTCCTGGTATTCACACCCTTGTATATTCTTCTCCTTGAGTGTAGGTTGCAGTCAGTGACTAGAGCTTCTACTTCTAACAGAATATGGCAGACGTGGTGAAATGTCACTTTGGAGGTTAGGTTACTCAAGAAAAATAGCTTCCGTCTTGGGCTCAAGTCTGGCTCACTTTCTTTCATTAAGCTGTGAATGAAGAGAGGTTCAAGTAGCAAAGAACTACTTTGTCCAGTTTCCAGCCTACTTCCAATAAGGAACTGAGGCCTTCAATCCAAAAGCTCACTAGAAACTGAGTCTTTTCAACAACCTCCTGAGGGCCTGTCCACACAGAACCTTCCCAAGATATGCCGTTAGACCAGTATATAGCCCTAGTCAACATCTTGATCACAGCATATTAAAGACCATGAACCAGAGGCCCCCAGATAGTTGCACACAGATTCCTGTCCTTCAGAAACTATGAGACAATAAATGGTTGTTGCTTTAACAACTCAGTTTGTTTGTTTTTTAACAGGGACAGAGAGAGTCAGAGAGAGGGACAGACAGATAGAAAGGGAGAGAGGTAAGAAGCATCAATCATTAGTTTTTCGTTGCCGCTGCGACACCCTAATTGTTCATTGATTGCTTTCTCACATGTGCCTTGACTGCAGGCCTTCAGCGGACCGAGCAACCCCTTGCTGGAGCAAGCGACCCTGGGTCCAAGCTGGCGAGCCTTTGCCCAAGTCAGATGGGCCCGCGCTCAAGCTGGTAGCTCGGGGTCCCGAACCCAGGTCTTCTGCATCCCAGTCCGACACTCCATCCACCGCACCATCGCCTGGTCAACAACTCAGTGTTAGGAAAATTTGCTATATAGCCATAGATAACTAATAATGCACTAAGTGCTTATACTTCTCCACTTAAGAACAATACTGCTCCTTGAACCCTATTTTGGGAACCTATTCTCAAAAATAGCCTACTATGAGAGCTGTTTCATGGCTTATTTTTGAAATTTCTAAGAACTATATGCTATTTTCTTTTTCTTTTTTAAAATTATTAATTATTTATTTAGCAAGAGAGGGACAGACAGACAAGAAGAGAGAAAATGAGAAGCATCAATTCATCATTGTGGCACCTTAGTTGTTCATTGATTGCTTTCTCATATGTGCCTTGACTGGAAGGCTCAATCCAGCAACCTTGGGCTCAAGCTTGTGACCCCGCGCTCATGCTGGATAAACCTGTGCTTAAGCCAGAGACCTCGGGGTTTTGAACCTGGGTCAATGTCACAGATTGACGCTCTATCCACTGTGCCACTGCCTGGTCAGACTGTATGTTATTTTCTTAAAATATACCCATGCACATTTAAAAATAAAAGCATTGTTTTCAGAAAAATCTGAGTAAAGCTGACACTTCATGAACCCTTTACCTCCTTATCTACTGAGTGGCCTTGCAAAGACCACTTTAACTTGGGACTTCACACTCCTTGAATAGAGACCTACATAAGGAAAGATCAATCTTTCCTCTAGTTTAAACCAAGGCCTCGCTCCAAAGCAGCAAGGTAACAAAAACTCTTTCCATCTCTCTTTAAACTACAATAAACGTGGTAGTTTCCCACACTGCTGTAACAATTCACCACATATCTAGTGGCTTAAAACAAGATAGATTTATCTTATAGTGCTGAAGGTCAGAAGTCCAAAATCAGTTTAACTAAGGTAAAATAAAGGAGGGGCAGACTCGCATTCTCCTGGAGGCCTTAAAGGAGGATCTGTCTCCTTGCCCTTCCCAGCTCCAAAAGTCCACCATAAGTATCTTGGATCAAAGCCCTTCTTCCATCTTCAAAGCCAGCAGTGTAACATCTTTTGTCCTCTCTGACAAATACTCAACTATCTTTTTCTCTGATCATTTCTAGACATTTTGTTAATATAATTAAATTAGTGCCTTGCTTGTGAAAATACACTCTCTCATTGGTGAAATGAGTAGAGAATAAAATATGTAGGTTAGCTAAAATATTTTAGGTTTATCCCTCCTCCTTGCATGAACAGAATAATAAGAGGCTAGCAAAATCTATAGCCCACATCCTTGGAAATGACTCTTAACGACTGATCCCTAAATGGTCATGTGTCTTTCTGCTGAGTCATAAGATTCTGCTTGGCTGTTGCCAACTACAATTGCAAAATAATTCTACCTCTAAAATATTGCTAAAATCGACTCAAATGAACCTTTCATTAAAGTGCTGTCAGTTTACCTAAATGGACAAAGCTGGCATTTTATCTTACCTACAAAGATCATGTGAACTGCCTGACCAGGCAGTGGCGCAGTGGATAGAGCGTCAGACTGGGATGCGGAAGACCCAGGTTTGAAACCCCTAGCTTGCCAGCTTGAGTGCGGGGGCCATCTGGCTTGAGCGAAAGCTCGCCAGCTTGGACCCAAGGTCGCTGGCTCCAGCAAGGGGTTGCTAGGTCTGCTGAAGGCCTGCGGTCAAGGCACATGTGAGAAAGCAATCAATGAACAACTAAGGTGTTATGACGGCAACGAAAAACTAATGATTGAAGCTTCTCATCTCTCTTCATTCCTGTCTGTCTGTCCCTATCTATTCCTCTCTCTGACTCTCTCTGTCCCTGTTAAAAAAAAAAAAAAGATCATGTAAACTATTTTGCAGTAGCTTACTCATGAATATTTAAAGTCTATACTTGTGTTAGAATTTAATCTAAGACTGTTTTCATTAAAATGTGTTAGCAAAGTTGTGGATAAATGTTAAGCGTCAGCCACTTATAATCAAGTGGCTTTGGCTGATTATCGAGAAGATGGTATTATGCAGCTTATGCTAAATGCAGAGGGGTAAAGGCAAATACTGAGTTCAGAAGGATTACTGTGGGCTGAGAGAAGTCAAAACCTCTCAAAGTGGAGGCATTTAAGGAAATGCCTGACTAAGCAAAGTCCTGAGAACAATGAATGGACAAGTATTGTCTCCTGTAATGGAGGGCAGGTAAGAAGACAGAGAGGGTGGTAAGGACTAAATTTAAGGAAGAAGAGGGCTTGACTAATACCCCAAAGAATCTGAACTTTAACCCCTTACACTCATAATAAATATGAAACAATACTATTTTTTAATTTGGTGCCCCAAATCAGCCCAACTCTGATCTACCAAACCTTTGCTTCCTTCTTTCTTCAATGCTCATTCTGAAAGCTAACTCCCATGTGAAGCCATCCCTCACTAGAGAGTACGTGGCTTTATATCCAATCCCAACAAACAATCCTACTTCATTCAAAAATTGGTGACCTAAAGATACTCCTGCTAGTTTAACCAAGTTCTTCCAAGGCAGATGTCATGCACAGGGGCAACTCACACATTATACAGTAAAATGAAGGAACAGGGAAGAAACACTATCATATATCCCTAGTTTGCTCTTTTATTAGTTTTAGGAAATCTCCCAAGTCCCTTAAGCTGAATTTATTCTCTTTAGCCTCTGCTTCTTCTATAAAATGAAAAGAATACAACCAATCTCACAAGATTTTTATATATAAAAGTACTATGTAAATTGTGACACAAATGATGATTGCTACTATAACTTCCATTCTATACCTCATCCCTCAAATAAAAAAATATATATGACATATTACCTTCTATCATCTCCCATTACAACTATCTCCCTAAAGTTATACTAAATTATCACTACTCCATTCAACTTGTTTCAGCATACTCCAATCTGTTATTCCAAACCCAACCTTTCTTTCTAATGGTTATTCTAAATCCTGTGTGTGTGTGTGTGCGCGCGTGTGTGTGACAGACAAGAGAGTGACAGACCCAAAGGAAGATGAGAAGCATGAATTCTTGGTTGCAGCACCTTAGTTTCTCAGTTGATGGCTACAGCAGACCGAGTGACACCTTGCTCAAGCCAGCAACCTTGGGTTCAAGCTGGCGCACCCTGCTCAAACCAGATGAGCCCAGGCTTAAGTTGGCGACCTTGACGTTTAGAACCTGAGTCCTACGTGTCCCAGTCCGATGCCCTATGCACTGCACCACCGTCTGGTCGGTCTGGTTATTCTAAATCTTAACCAGTTGTTTAATCAAATTTTCAAGTTTCAACTAATACTTCGATATTGTATTCTAAATCTAGAAAATCACCTGTTTGTGACTTCACTCTTATATCTATCCTTTCCAAAGAGCTGAAATTTCTTCATCTTTACAAACTCTTCACTAAAGTAAATGAAATAAAAATACAATGACCTAAACGTAAATTCATTTAAAACAATCATAGTTTACAATCTAGTTTAAAATGTCTGTATCATAAATTTAATCTTTCTCTAATTTCTTGCTTCTAATGAAACTTTTGCTTAGATTGCTTCACAGGTAAATATAAGACATTTATAAAATGGTTCCTTGGAATTTTTTATCCTCACCCAAAAATACCACATAAAGTTTCTTCTACTCTGTATCTAGCATAAATCTCCTATTATCCTACATAAACTGCCATGAATTTATATTGCCTTTCTTCGTGCTACTTTCCACAACTGCCCGAATATATTCACATGCAACAATTTTTTTAAAAAAATGTAAACAAAACCATGAATTTGAAATATTTTATCGTAAATAAAATGCCACCAGTTCTAACTCCATTAATTCATATGGGGTTGGCAAAGGTAGCTTTACAGTTGTTTGTGGAAAATAATACATTAACAAATATCAAGAATAATATACAAGAATAAACTTCCGAGTTGCTCAACTCCTTAAAGACCCTAAAAAAGATTTCATTCTGGCAGTCAATTGTTATGAACAAGGCACAATGCTTAAAACATGCTCAAAATTCCTTTCTTGGGTTATCTGATTTGCTTCTCAAGTATTACTCTACTTATAAACAAAACCTGTCCAAGGTCATAAAGTGAAATTATTTGAGTCAGAGCCCAACCCCTCTTAAACTGTTGACTTATAAGACCAGCACAATTCTCAAATAGCATTTTCTTTCACCACTGTCTTAATTATACATGCTGTAGCTATTTTTAAAGGCCTTGGTAAATTCTTAATACAGATAATGCCAGTTCGCCCTTCCTCTATCAGAAAACATCTTTTCAAATATTTACAGTCAGATACCATTCTCAAGTATTAACAAAATATTTCTACTAAAAACATGAAAGCATTTGCCACTGATTACACCTAGCAATTATGATTTTAAAGTAATGAATTACCAAGTATTTACTTGGTATCCTTTACTTACCGAGATAACGTCGTTTTCCCAGAACCAGGCAAGCCTCTTAAAAGAATAAGTAACTTCTGTAATTTATTTAACTTTTCTTCTTGAAACTGCTGGTTCATAAACCTCTCTGTTCTATTATGCTTGTCCATAGAAGGATCTTTCCAGCATCCTTCACTGGTTTCACAGAAACCTTTACTCACATACCCATCTTGTACAGTGTAGCCATGTCCATAGAGAAAATCACTACTTATATTTTCACTACTGTCAGTATATTCATTGTTCTGATCAAAAGTCAAACAACTATTTACATAATATCCATTTTGAATCTGAGAGCTAGCTTGAGCATGGAAAATATTTGATGGTAGACTGGGTAGAGCACTGAATCTTTGAATATTTAAATGATAGTCTGAAATGGGAAGAGAACCTCGGGGTACTATAAAAGAATGCACTGATTGCCATTCAGGCCTGAAAGAAGTAAAGGACCAGTCACAAAATGTAGGTATTACTTGTCCATGACAAGGATATTTGCCTAGCTCATTCCCCATGTACTGATGATAACCACAATGTAACTGAAGGGCATTACTGAGATCTTGTTTCTTTTCTTCTTCATATTTGAGATCATTATTATGGCTCTGATAATATGAAATAAATTGTTCTTCAGAGGGTCTGGGTTCCTTACAACTGCCTTCCATATCATCTTTTTCAAGCTCTTTAATTTCTTTGTAAAACTGGAATAATTCATTATCAATCTCTGATTTTTTGCAGTTAAGTTTCTGTTTCTCTTCTCGTCCTCCTTTGCCATCTATATTACTGACAGTGTCTGCTGGATTCTTCCTTTCACTACATTTCTTCTTCTCAGTAGGCTTGTAAATGGGTCCTATAAATGCTTTACTTGTGCTATATATCTCATCCGTGGATACCAAAGGAAGACTTGCAGCCTGTAAGACTTGTGAATCAACGGACTCAATAACAGCTGGTCTATTAGCAAGCATCTCATTATGCACAGGTTTCAGCAAATCTGTAGTCCTGGCTTTGTTGTCCTGAGAACTATGTCTTCTGATATCAATGATGGTCACAGGGACCCAATCATTTCCAGTTTTCTCTGGGACTCTGTGAAAATCAGAAATATCATGATGGGAAAAAACAAGAGACTCTTCAGATGACTTCAATTTTTTATAGCATGGTTCACTTGTTAGTTCCTCATGTCCCAAGGATATAGTTTCAATTTCACCATAAGGCATCTGAGGAGCACATTAATCACGCAATTAATAGGTAATATTTTAAAAATCTGGACAAGTTTCTGCAAAAACAACAAAACAAAAAAAACCCACATTTGTTTGTGACAACAAACGGTAACATTTTCCCAAAATTACAGAAATTATATAATTGTAATTTTATAGCCACTTACTATTTAGGTATTGTTATAATTTACAAGAGAGGTTTCACTGAAGTAAGTCAGGAAAGTGAGTTAATAATATCCATTTTGATGATACAGACACACAACTATATACTAATCAGAGTAAATTTGTCAACCAAACTGACACACATCCAAATGGGCTACAATAAATTGAATCATGGACGTCTTCTATTCAAAACCACCATGTCTTTCAGAGTGAGTGGATCGGCTCCCCGACTTCAGACACGCACATCTCAGCTATCCGACCGGTTCACGAAACGCCCGTGTTCGTGGGCTCAGTTCCTGCGGGTAGTTTAAAAGTGGTTTCCAAACGTTTGTTCTGCACTCATTTAAAAGGAAAAAAAAATGCTTCAGCTTTCCTGTACATGACGCAGACAGGTCACTTTTCCTTAACAAAGAGCCTGTGGCAACTCCCCAAATCAAAGCGCTCCTCTTTTCTAGACTGTCGGTGCCTCTGCTCGCTCTGCACTTCCGAGGGGCCCTCAGGAATGCGATCGGAAGCCGGCTTTGTTCGGTCTTCGTCCGCCACCCCCGTGTTCTCCGACACGAAGAAAAAGGAAACAGCAAAGAGGCCAAGGAACACAACCGAGAAAAACGCCAAACTGGGGATACAGCCCCAACCCGGCCACCACCCGGCGTGATTCTTCACCGGAAACGGCAAGAAAAGCCGGAAGCGGCTCGGGCGTGGTCACGACGCGCGGCCTGAACGAGACCGGAGTCCCAGACCTCCCAGCCACGCAGACGCGCATTACCGTTTTCTCTGTTCCTCTGTCCCAAACAGGTTCGGGCCCTACTGAGACTTCGTTTATGGCTAACGGGAGGGTCAAATCATGTGCCAGCGAGAACCTCAGTCGCCGACGGGAAATGGCAAATACCGGAAAACTCACCACCACTCCGCTAAACGCACACACATAAACACACACTTGAAATGAGATGTTTACTCACCTTACCCGACAGCTCTGCATTGACCTTCAACTTCCAATAAAACCGTCTTTTGACAGACACAGGCCTCTAATACGATTAAAGAGGCACAGAGAGAATGAAACACCCGCACTCAGGATTCAGGAGACGAACCACCACTGCATAAGATGGTGGCCGCCGCACGTTAACCCGAAAAATGTCGCGGATTCGCGCCAGGAATCGTGGGATTTGAAGTCCGACATCACGCGGGTCTCCTCCTCTGGGCGGACCGCGACTGGTTTTTCAGAATCCATTGCATCATAGACGCACTGATTTAACAACAAACTTAACCCGGAACTGGTCGGAACTGGTCGTAGAATTGCAGTGGGGCAGTTTAGACTCTCCAACTTTGGCCATGATAGACAGCGTCATTTTCCGGGATTAACACAATCTTGATGGTCAGCCTTTTTATAAAAACCGCCCACTTTTGCAGTGCTGGTCGGTTTTTATAAAAAGGATGACCATCAAGGAGAGGAAAGGAGAAGGTACCCCCAAAATATATGCAAGTGGTTCTCGATGCTCTAAAGGTTTTTAAACAAAGAATCCGGTTTTTCAAATGGAACTCAACGTTTGGTAATCCAAAGTAGGGCTGCCACGTTTTCACGAAAAACCACTCGGTAATTGTAAATTCATGTTATTCCACCAAAGGAAAAAATCACTTAGCAGAACCTTGACAACATAAAAATGTGTATGAGAGAATTATGTAGTGTCATACCTGTGTTTTGTTTTGGGACATGAAGATTGTTGGGCAGATAAATATATTATGCTCACTTTGTTAAAGATGGTGCTGCCCACATGGAAGCCCGTCACCCAGGTGATATTATTTGCCCTTATGCTTGGGATGGGTGTGGGGGAAAGACTAATGTAAGCCGGTCAGGTCGTTATGGCCTAAAGCTTGGCTTTAAGAGTAAGCTTTTCCACACACCCTTGACTGATTGGATGATGTAGGGTGGTGCACTCTCCTGAGGAATCCCATTATGCCTTAGATGGGTGACTTTGTATCAGAGTCTTTCTTGCTTGTAGATTGGATTAAAGGTTTGGATTTCTACATTATAAAGTGGGGCAGACCAGGAGCTTGCTCTCTTGGTTCCTGAGGTATTAGAGAGGAGAGCAGATTATGGCCACATGGAGGCCAGGAGAAGCAGCCAAGATGGCAGAGTGCTGAGGGAGAAACCAGTTTGTGCAGAGTTTGTGCTGGAGAAGGAGATGGGAAAAGTGGTGAATAAGTCTGGTGAGCTAGAAACCTTTTGTAAGGTCCGACCCGCATGAAATGAGACAAAGTACCAAATAGTTAAAAAGTCCAACTTTATTGGAACCTTCGGGCAGATTCAGTGACTCGGAGAGTAGTGAGCCAGAGAAGCCGTGCCCAACTGGTGGGGTTCGAGATTTTTATACCCCTTCAGGCTGGCTGGGGAATTTGGTTTGCGTAACTAGGGACGCTAACGGTTGAGGAATTTCTATTTTGTTTTCGGACAGGGTGTGTGTGCTAAAGGTTAGTAATTGCAGAGGTGCCAAAGGCATGAGGGATTTTCCAGCCCCTGCCCCGGGGGTGCTACCGGACATTCCTGGCTCTTTGGTATAGGGAGTGGGGCGACGTGGTCTTATCTGGCTACTTCCTGCTGTACGGGGGCGGAGTTGGGGAGAGGTAGGAAAGGGCCAGAGCAGTCCGTATTCGCCATGGTGGGCAGGGGTTGGTACTGTAACAGCATCATCTGGTGGACTGCCACGCGTGTGATTTCACGAAGGCGGGTCTGTACGAACCTAAGAAGTAAAGGAGCAAACATGAGTAAGATGCAGATTATTAGGAGAGGTCCTAGGATAGGAGCCAGCATAGAGAACAGAGGAGATTTCCACCACTCCGGGGTAAACGTGTCCTGTTGTTGGTTGTATTTTCGTAGCTTTTCTTGTACTTTTCGGAGTGACTGGACATTCTCCTCGACGACTCCGGATTCATTGATGAAGTAGCAACACTGTTCCCACAGGAAGACACAGGTGCCCCTGTGCTTGGCCGTAAGCAGGTCCAGGGCTCGCCGGTTCTGTAACGAGACTTGGGCGAGAGAAGTTATTTGTCTCTGTAGGGAGGCTACAGTGGGGGTATTCGTATCCCAGACCTTAGGGTCGACTCCAGGTAGAAGCTGAACTCTGGGGTCCGAGTCAGGCCCGGGGTCGGGATCTGGCACTAGTGCTAATAGGAAGGCTTGTCTGGGGGAGAATGAAATGCTTGCCCGGCGTTTGGACAAAATGTCTTTCCCCAGGAGGGGAACTGGGCAGGAGGGTATGACTAGGAAGGAGTGTGAGAATGGGTGACCCTCAAATAGGCAATTAAGGAGGGTCGTCTGCCGTGGGGTCGAGGGTGATCCGTTGATTCCCATGACCGAGACCTGGGAAGGAACCGTAAGGCCCGAATGAGAGGGAAGGACAGAGTAGGTAGCCCCCGTGTCTATTAAAAAGGAAACAGACTTACCCGCTACCTGGAGCGTAGCCCTGGGCTCGGTGAGGGTAACTGGAGTCAAAGAGCCAGGGCCCCCTCAGTCGTCCATTAAGCCCAGCAGTTCTGAGACCAGGAATGCCTGGTTCTCAGCTCCCCGGCATTGAGGTGCCGTAGGCTGAGCCAGGGTTGGGCAGTCCGACTTCCAGTGGCCCATTAGTTTGCATTGTGGGCAAGGCTTGGTGGGGGGCCTTGGTTGCGGACAGGCCTTGGCCCAGTGGCCCTCTTTGCTGCATTTAAAGCAAGCACCCGCCCTGTGGTGTGCGCTGTGCTCCCTTGGAGGCTGGTTTTTTTTATCAGTTCCTCTACTGGCCGGAGGGCCGCTACCAAGGCTTGGGTCCGTTCCTGGCGGGCGGCTTTAGCCATTTCCTCTCGGGCGTTAAAAACTTTAAAAGCCATTTTTACCAGGTCTTGGATGGAGGTCTCAGGGCCCTCTTCAGCCCTTTTTAGTTTTTTTCTAATATCTGGGGCAGACTGAGAGATAAAGTGAGAGGCTAAGACTGTGGCCCCATTGCGGGACCCTGGGTCTAGGCGGGTATAACGGACTAGGGCCTCTTGAAGGCAGTTCAGGAAAAGAGCTGGGTTTTCTTTGGGGAGTTGGGTAATTTCCCTCAGTTTATCATAATTTACAACCTTGTTAGAAACTTCATCCATACCTCTGATTAAGTATTGGAGCATAAGGTTTCGACGAGAGATGCTGGACCCTTGGCCGGGTTGATAATTCCAATTGGGGTCCTGTTCGGCAGATAAAATATAATATACTCACTTTGTTAAAGATGGCGCTGCCCACATGGAAGACCGTCACCCAGGTGATATTATTTGCCCTTATGCTTGAGACGGCTGTGGGGGAAAAGCAGTAATGTAGGCAGGCCAGGTCATAGCCTAAGGCTTAGTTTAAGAGTAAACTCTTCTCCACACCCTTGACTGATTGGATGATGTAGGGTGGTGATGTAGGGAGGAATCCCATTATGCCTCAGATGGGTGGCTTTGTATCAGCGACTTTCTTGTATGTATAATTGGATTAAAGGTTTTGAGTCTATGCTATAAAGCAGGAGAGACCAGTAGCTTGATCTCTCTCTCTCTTGGTTCTTGGTTCCTGAGATATTAGAGAGGAGAGCAGATTAAGGCCATGTGGAGAAGAAGCAGCCAGGATGGCAGAGTGCTGAGGAAGAAGCCAGTTTTTTAAGAGTTTGTGCAGGAGGAGATGGGAAACAGAGGTGAATAAGTCTGGTGAGCTAGAAACCTTTGATTCTAGGAAACTCGGATAAGTCAGTAGCTTTGTGAGCACTGAATGAGTGGGTTTTGGAGCCCAGTGTGTGTTTTTGCTTGCCCGCCGGGTGCAAGCTAGAATTAAAGCTGATGGCTCACCAGTTCTTGGCTCCTGTGTTTCATTACCGACTGTTCGAATCTAATGAGAACCTGCACGGGTCAGACGGCTGCGATGGCGGCTGCGACTACTGGCTTTACAGGTCCTCCCTGGGTACTGCCTCTGTGCCAAGGGGGATCTGGTCATTTACTAGATGGTCCCTGTCTGCCTGCTGTCGGGCGGCGGTGAGGATGCGTTCATGTTCCTCAGGGGTAAGAGTAGAGGTACAGATTACCTTAATGTCATGCCAGGTCAGGTCATATGTCTGAGTCAGGTACCAGAATTCCTTAATGTAGGTTGAGGGATCGAGCCGAGAAAGATCCTAGCCATTTCTCGATCTGTGAGAGGTCTTGGAGAGAGAAGGGGACATGTACTCGAACTAGTCCTTCTGCCCCAGCCACCTCACGGAGAGGGATGAGAACAACGGATGACGATTGGGGGCTGTGTGACCTGGTATGGGCTGCGACGGGAGAGGTTAGGGGGTCTGCAGGAGGTGGGGCAGAAGGAACCAGAGGGGTGGAAGGAGCCGGAGCCTGGCCTGGGTCTGGGAGTTTTTCGCAGGGGAGAGCCAGAGGGGGAGATAGGTGGTCGGGAAAGTCATCGGGTTGAGAGTATGAGGGGGTTCCTGGGAGGAAGCCTTGGGAGGAGAGGAGGTTCGAGCTAGGAGAATTTGGTGGGTAGAACAATGGGAACGGAGGTCGGGGCGGGAATGAAGGTCCCAGAAAGCTTGGACATAGGGGACCTCAGAATCTTTTCCTGTCCGTCAGCAGAAATTGTCCAGGTCTTGGAGGACGTTAAAATCAAAAGTGCCCATTGGAGGCCAGTGGGATCTATTGTCCAGGTTGTATTGAGGCCATGCGACCTGCGACAGAAAAATAAGTTTCTTCCGATGGAGGGTTTGAGTGTACCCCAATTTGGAGAAGTTAGCCAATAAACCCCCTAGGGGTGTTTTGGGATCAGCTTTGGACCCAGAGTTGCCCATTGTTCAGGGAGAAGTACGGGGAGGTTTCATGGGTTGGGAAAAGGGACAACCGAGAGGCGTCCCAATCGGGTGTCCCAGTTCCAGAAGGAGACTCGGTCTCCGGTATTGGAGAGAGAGAGAGAGGCGTCCTACTCACTCACACTCCTTTAAAGGCTCCTGGAGCCGGCGGAGGGGTTCCCGGCTCGGCTGAGTCTAGGACAGGAATCCCAGTTGCCAACCCGCGAAAAGGTCCCAGAAGAAAGGAACGTACTTACTGCCTGGCTGAACGAGAAAGGGGGTTCCCTGGTCCAAAAAAGGTCCCGGAGTATGCAGGCCGGAGGGAGGAGAGAGAAAGAGAGAGGGGGATGCTCGCCCAGTCACTTGGACCTAAAGGCGGGTCACAAACCCTCTCCCGGGTTTCGGCACCAAATGTAAGGTCCGACCCGCATGAAATGAGACAAAGTACCAAATAGTTAAAAAGTCCAACTTTATTGGAACCTTCGGGCGGATTCAGTGACTCGGAGAGTAGTGAGCCAGAGAAGCCGTGCCCAATTGGTGGGGCTCGAGATTTTTATACCCCTTCAGGCTGGCTGGGGAATTTGGTTTGCGTAACTAGGGACGCTAACGGTTGAGGAATTTCTATTTTGTTTTCGGACAGGGTGTGTGTGCTAAAGATTAGTAATTGCAGAAGTGCCAAAGGCATGAGGGATTTTCCAGCCCCTGCCCCGGGGGTGCTACCGGACACCTTTGATTTTAGGAAACTCAGATGTCAGTAGCTTTGTGAGCACTGAATGTGTGGGTTTTGGAGCCCACTGTGTGTTTTTGCTTGCCCACCGGGTGCAAGCTAGAATTAAAGCTGATGGCTCACCAGTTCTTGGCTCCATTGTTTCATTACTGACTGTTCGAATCTAATGCGAACCTGCACGGGTTAGGCTGCTGTGATGGTGGCCGCGACTACTGGTTTTAGAAAGACATTACTGAATTTTCCCATTAAAAGTCAGTATGTGAACAGAGCTTGGGAAAAATAAGGGCTGTTTGTTAAATTAGAAATAAATACAATATTGAACAATTGTCAATGCAGGGTCCCTGTTCCCTGTCCCTCATTCTTTCCTGCCCTTCCCAGGGAAACTGCTAATTTCTTTATAGTTAAATCTTTGTTGATGTAGTATTTTAATTTGTAATAATTAAAATCACAGTATGGAATGTTTGCATTTGATTAGTTAACAGGCTTATGACCAAGAAGGCTCAGCAAAGCAATACGTTCTCTTACAAAGAATTTTCCTGAAATACAAATTCCCACATCGACATTTGTCTGACATTTCCACCTGATTAGATTCAAGTTATGCATCCTTCCTTGAAATAGCTGCGTAAATGAAGTGTGCCCTTCTCAGGATATTATATCTGGAGGCACAGGATGTCCATTATAAAGGCAATCTTAGTCTTTTATTACCTGATCAATGTGTTATTTACTTTTGTAGTAGATAGAGTAAGAACTTTTGGCCAGGCACAGGAGCTCACCAAGTCAAAAAGCCCCAAGTGTCTACCGGTAGGCAAAACTAGGAAGACAAAAACCTTGCCTCTGGAGAACCACTTCCTCCACTAGCATAATCCTAGTTATACAGGTCAAAGCTCTTGAAAGGCAGAAACCATGGGACGAACTGAGAACACGAGTGTAAAGCCAGTAGTCGCGGCCACTATCACAGCCGCCTGGCCCACGCAGGTTCGCATTGGATTCGAACAGTCGGTAATGAAACACAGGAGCCAAGAACTGGTGAGCCATCAGCTTTAATTCTAGCTTGCACCCGGCGGGCAAGCAAGAACACACACTGGGCTCCAAAACCCACACATTCAGTGCTCACAAAGCTACTGACTTATCCGAGTTTCCTAGAATCAAAGGTTTCTAGCTCACCAGACTTATTCACCTCTGTTCCCCATCTCCTCCTGCACAAACTCTTAACAAACTGGCTTCTTCCTCAGCACTCTGCCATCTTGACTGCTTCTCCTGCACATGGCCTTAATCTGCTCTCCTCTCTGATACTAATCTCAGGAACCCAGGAACCGAGAGAGAGATCAAGCTACTGTTCTCTCCCACTTTATAGCAGACTCAAAACCTTTAATCCAATTATACAAACAAGGAAGTCTCTAATACAAAGTCACCCATCTGAGGCATAATGGGATTCCTCCCAACATCACCACCCTACATCATCCAATCAGTCAAGGGTGTGGAGAAGAGCTTACTCTTAAAACAAAGCCTTAAGATATAACGACCTGGCCTGCTTACATTACAACTTTTCCCCCACAGCCATCACAAGTATAAGGGCAAATAATATCACCTGGGTGACGGGTTTCCATATGGGCAGCACCATCTTTAACAAAGTGAGCATATTATATTTTATCTGCCTAACAACGAGGCTAGTGTGTTCCAAAAGGAAAGTTTATTTTAAAAGTGCTTGCTTGTAAGCAGGCTGAGACCAGCAAAAGGGTGTCAGCCCCGAGCTCTGGGAGAAAGCATAAGATACAGGGGTTACTGCAGGTACTTGCTGGCATGGGGGTTCCTGCAACTGGCCATACTCAGATTAGCATATTGGGGTTAGTGGCCTTGGCCACTGATTTGACGGTGAGCAGGAAGGAAATTCTGCTGCAGATACACAAGTTCTTTTTTTCCTGGTGTCCTTGGTAAATTTTGAAGACAGCCAAGAGGTTAGAAATCTCCCAGGAATAGCTGAGACCTGAGCCTGTGGCTAGGCTTTCACAAACAACTATTGTTATTTAAACTCCCCTAATGATCAGGTCCTTCCTCAACGCAAGCCTTCTCTGACATTCCTATGAAGGTAAACTTTTTGATACATTTCAAAGTGAAGGCCAGGAAGCCATTTAGAGAGAGAATAGCAGGCAAATTAACTATAACCTTACAGTGGAGCATGAGAATATTCTGTTTTGAGCCCTGGTGAGAAGTTGATTGAGGGGAATTTGAATTTTACAGGGACTGTGGAATTAAAGGGGCCAACTTAAGCCTAACAGCTCTTGGAAGGAAAATAAACGACAGGTTTAGAACATAATGCTTAAGTTTGAACCCCTAGAAATAACATCAAGTCCTCAGTTGTGTTTTAGCCTTAGGCTCAGAAAAGCAGAAAAATAATTACTTTCCTGTAAAACTAATTTTTTTTAACAATTCTTTTTTTTTAATCCAGATGTTCTTTTTTAAATTTCTTTTTATTTTATCCATTTTTAGAGAGGAGACACAGAGTGAGAGAGAGAAAGAGAGAAAGGGGGGAGGAGCTGGAAGCATCAACTCCCATATGTGCCTTGACCAGACCAGTGCAGGGTTTTGAACTGGCGACCTCAGTGTTCCCAGGTCGACACTTTATCCACTGTGCCACCACAGGTCAGGTTAAAACTAATCTTATAGATATAATATAGCTATGACTAACAGTGAGGAATGTAAAGGCTTAAAGGGTTCAGTAGTATGAATTCTTAGCAAGAAAAATATAGCCTATCTCATGAACAGTATAATCTTTGCTTTTGTCCTTCCAAGGAACATAGGAAGTTGTGTTTCAAATAGGTTCCCAAGGACTCAAGACACTGTAAGGTATTTTTCCCCACCGAGAAAGAAGGAAGGGGCTGGAGCCACAAACTGTGGAATAATAAAGGCTTTATTTAGTACCTCGCTGCCCAGATTATGTTCTCTGTCCCCGGGGGGCAGGAGTCAGAGAAGTCACATGGGATGATTTGCATGGGATATATTTAAAGGGTCTGTAGGAAGGGCGAGCTAATATGACGTGGTGAAATCTCACTGGCTGATGGACAGTTGCTCTCTTCACAAGGACTCCTAGGAAGTTTCTTTTAGGAACGCTTGGTTGTGTGCGGCTCTAGCCAAAGTTCCTGAATCTGGATTCCTCACGTGACCTTCCCGCATTATCCACCAACCTTACATTCAGATATTTTTTGTGTTAATTAGGAGTGCTGCTTATTTGTCTGGCTACTTCCTGCTGATTAGGGGCATCGTGGGGAGGGGGAGATTGGCAGGTAGTGACTTTGAGGGGTGTCAGGAGAAACATCTGTTTGGCCATGAGTTGAGAAACTTCAAAGATGCGGTACTGTAAGAATTTTAAAACAGAAGCAAATATGAGTTATACGCTGATAATTAGAAGAAGATTTAGGATAGGAGCAGTCCAGGTAAGAATGGGTGGCTGTCATCATGAGTTAAGTGGATTGTAGGAGGAGAGATTCTTGCTTAATTTTCTCACAGACGGTTGAATAGGCCAGTCTTACTGAATAGCATTGCTCCCTGCTTCAGCTCACTCTGGTGGCAGGTTATTGGTGGGAGGGACAGGTGCAACAGGAGGGTCTGCAGGGCCCAACCTTTTGGTGAGCCACAGACAAGTAGGGCCCAGTGGTTCTGACTGCCAGTGGTCCTGTATGGGAGCAAGCTTGAGGCAAGAGACATGGTTAGAAATGAGGGTAGTATTGATTATGGGGGAGCCCTTGGTAGTGAGGAATGGTAGGCGTAAGTGGGAAGATGCTGTCAGCTGGATAGTAGCTCTGAGACTGTGTAGAATGTCTTGACCCAGAAGGGGTACAGGGAATGATGGCATAACTAAGAACGAGTGTGAAAAGGGGATTCTGTCTAAACTGCATGTCAGGGGTGGCATGTGAAAAGGAAAAGAAGAGGTCCCATCCATTCCCATAACTGAGACCTGTGAGGGAATTAGAGGTCTAGAATATGGTGGCAAAACAGAAGGTAGCTCCCGTGTTCACAAAAAATGAGATGGACTTATCAGTTTCTGAAGCATTACCCTGGGGTTTGGTGAGGCTGATGGGGGTCTCCGAGTCCAAGGCGTCAGTCCTAGGAGTTCAAGTGATGGGCCCACCTGGCTGGCTTGTCCTCCACATGGAGACATTGAGAATAAGCCTGCTGCCCAAAGGGGCAACTGCTCCGCCAGTGACCGGGCTGCTTGCAGTCAGGGCAGGTTTTAGTGGGTAGCTGCAGGCAGGGGCACTTCTGGGCACAGGGACCCTGCTTGCCACACTTAAAGCTTCTGGTGGGATTCCTCTTTGTGGTTTGGACTTGGGTTGGGCACCTCCTATTACTTGCCCCTATTGCTCTGCTGGCCTCAGGGCTGCCACAGGAGTCTGGGTTTGGAGAGTTACATGCGCGCCTGGCGAACAGCCTTGGCCTTTTCTACTAGCTGTGACCATTGAAAACTTTAAATGCCATGTTCACAGGTCTCAGATAGGGGTTTGGGGGTTGAGAATAAGAGGAGGTAGGCTCCTAAGGAGCCCAGCACACAGATCCAGCCAGAAATGCTGGAGCCAGAGGCAGGACAGGGCCAGAACTCCCTGCAAGCAAATTGGGGTTGGGCGTCCTGCAAACTGGTGTAAAGGGCCAATGACAGGCTGAGAATGGCCTGACGGAGGAGGGGCTTAAGAGCACAGTGGAGAAGGGAGGTGCTCCGAGCCAGCAGGGGAGGAGAAGGAGATACTGGTATTTGCAGGTGAATGAGAAACAGGATCCTGTGAAGGGAGGGGAGGGGAGGGGGCTCTTGGAGGGAAGAGACCCAAGTGAAAGAGGTCCGCAGAGGGACCAAAGAGGGGGTCTTGAGAGAGGGGTGCCTCCAGGGGTCAGGCAGGAGGGAGAGAGAGTTGGGAGTCTTCAGAAAAGGAAAGGCAGGAGCGAAGGTTTTAGGTGAGGTTTCTCTGGCCAAAAAAGGGCCTGTGCGTAGAACAGGCAGCACAGAGATTAAGACAGGAGCGTGAATAACTAAAAGCCCTGAATGTAAGGGATCTCCAACCAGTTCCCAGCTCTTTTGGCGATAGTTAAATTGGTGAGGGTGTTAAAACCAAAAGTCCCTTCAGGAGGCCACCTGGTTTGATTGCCCAGTGGGTTCTGTGGCCTGGCCACAGCGGAGAAGAAGAACAGTTTCTTCTTCTTTAGGGAAGGAGAGATTTTGGATAAGGCAACTCCAGGAGTGTTTTTGGATTAGGTTTAGATAGATTCCTGTGCCCCACGGCCACCCTTAGTCCTCGGAGTGGTCAGAGTTAAGAAGTGGCATCCCAAAACTCAAGCTCTGGCCACCGGATGGATAAATAAAGTGGATGTGCTTGAGACATCTCCACGGGCACACACGCACTCAGACGGAAAAGACTTCCCTGACGCAAATGCGGTTTCAGACAGAGAGCCTCGGTGGAAAGAACTGAGAGGAGTTTGGAGGCAGGGGACTTACCATACCATGCGCTGAAGTGGGTGGACAGTCATCGGTCCTGGTTCTTTCTCAGAGGGGAAGGGAAGAGGAGCGGCTCTTGCAGACTTCAACTCCTCCCTGGTTTTGGCACCAAATGTAAGGTATTTTTCCCCGCCGAGAAAGAAGGAAGGGACCGGAGCCACAAAGTGTGGAATAGTAAAGGCTTTATTTAGTATCGCACTGCCCGGACGATGTTCTCTGTCCCTGGGGGGAAGGGGGGCAGAGAAGTCACATGGAATGATCCACGTGGGAGATATTTAAAGGGTCTGTAGGATGGACAAGCTAATATGACATGGTGAAATCTCACTGGCTGATGGACAGTCGCTCTCTTCCCAAGGACTCCTGGGAAGTTTCTTTTGGCGCGCTTGGTTGTGTGTGGCTCTGGCAAAAGTTCCTGAATCTGGGTTCCTCACATGACCTTCCCCCATTATCCACCGACTTTACAGACACCAGTATCCTGGAGACAAAGTAAGTAAGAGGCCTGGAGGACATTCCTGCACACCAGTTCCTAATCACCTGCACTCAATGTGACTAACTGCATGCTCAGTAATAAATCACTAACTTCCCCAAGATATATAAACTTATAAACTGGCCAGTCAGACAACACTGTAAAGGAAATTCTCCTGGACATGAGTCCCCTGCCTTCTCAAAACAGACAGAGAGTCAGAGAGAGGGATAGATAGGGACAGACAGACAGGAATGGAGAGATATGAGAAGCACCAATCATCAATTTTTCGTTGCAACACTTTAGTTGTTCATTGATTGCTTTCTCATATGTGCCTTGACTGTGGGCCGTCAGCAGACCGAGTAACTCCTTGCTCAAGCCAGTGACCTTGGACTCAAGCTGGTGAGCTTTTGCTGGCGACCTCGAGGTCTCGAACCTGGGTCTTCCGCATCGCAGTTCGACACTCTATCCACTGCACCACCGCCTGGTCAGGCGAATTAAAGGCACTTTTACACCTACTCAGTTCCTGTCTCTTGTGAATTGGCTAAAAGGGCGATGGGCAGCATAAATTTGGGATTGTTCCTGTAACAGTTGCTCCACTATATATTTTCCTCCTTGCAGCTAAAGAGTGATATGTGAGGAGAGACTTTGAGACCAAGCAAAAATATCTTGCACCTGATCAAACTATTCCTTATGGTGTAGCCTCCATTGATGATTCTTGCTGCAACCAATATTTACCATGGTGGCCTGGCCTGTGGTGGTACAGTGGATAAAATATCAACCTGGAATGCTGAGGTCACTGGTTTGAAATCCTGGGCTTGCCCAGTCAAGGCACAGATGACAAGACAAGTAATCAATGAATCTGTAGGATGGGCGAGCTAATATGACGTGGCGAAATCTCACTGGCTGATGGACAGTCGTTCTCTTCCCAAGGACTCCTGGGAAGTTTCTTTTAGGTGAGCTTGGTTGTGTGTGGCTCTAGCAAAAGTTGATAAACCAGAGTTGATTTTTCTTGTTCTTCCCCCTGTCCCTCTAAAGTTGTTGGTAAGAGTGCAGAGCATTTACCTGGCAGCTGTGGCTGATGCTATGCTGTGAGAACAGAACACTCCAGCAGGTTAAACCCTCTCCAGCACACCCTGAAGGGAACTCGCCCGCTATATGGAAGTGACTCAGCACCAACCAGGCAGCTTCCTGACCTTTCTTGACCATTTGCCCTGCTGTGACATTCTATTGGCTGAACTCATGTATATAAGCTAGTTTACTTCCGTAATAAAGTGAATCTGTGTCAGTGAACCTGGTCTCCAGAGTCAGGTCTCTGTGGCTCCATTGTCCTCACCCCCGGTGGCCCTTGTCTACATTCTGGCACCTGAGCAGGGACCTAACCGGCATCCAAGGGACGGGTGAGTGACCCTCTGCAATGGGAAACCTCTTAGCAATACCTGCCTGCCTGACTGGTGCTCCTGCTGAGGACCCTCTGCCAGTTCCTAATATCCTACAGGCTACTCCTCTTTCAGAGGAGCCCCTGCCCTCCTATTTGCCTCCTTCTACGGAGAAGGAAAATAGTTGCGCCACTGAGTTTGATAAACTCGAGGCCGAGCATGCAGAACCAAAACCAACTGAATTAATAGTTGCACCATCAGCTCCGCCTCCGAAAGAAGTGGAAGTCACCGGTTCCGCAGTCCCTGCTGTGGCTCAAGGCCCCACCCCAATTCCTCAGACTCCATTTTCTTTCTTTTTTTTTTCCCCAGGGACAGAGAGAGAGAGAGAGAAAGAGAGAGAGAGAGAGTCAGAGAGAGGGACAGGAACAGACAGACAGGAATGGAGAGAGGTGAAAGCATCAATCATTAGTTTTTCAGTTGCCGTTGCGACACCGTAGTTGTTCATTGATTGCTTTCTCACATGTGCCTTGACTGCGGGCCTTCAGCAGACCGAGCAACCCCTTGCTGGAGACAGAGACCTTGGGTCCAAGCTGACGAGCTTTTGCTCAAGCCAGATGGGCCCACGACCTCGGGGTCTCGAACCTGGGTCTTCCACATCCCAGTCCGATGCTCTATCCACTGCGCCACCATCTGGTCAGGCCAGACTCCACTTTCTATCCCAGCTTTAAAGCCGACATGTGCTCCTGTTGCAGACCTATGGGCTAACCCAGTGATGAGCAATCTTTTGAGCTTGCTGTGTGTTGGGCCGATAAAATATATTATGCTCACTTTGTTAAAGATGGTGCTGCCCATATGGAAGCCCGTCACCCAGGTGATATTATTTGCCCTTATGCTTGGGATGGGTGTAATTATATTATTGGGTGTGGGGGACAGGCTGTAAGCAGGCCGGGTCGTTATAGCCTAAGGCTTAGTTTTAAGAGTGAGCTTTTCCCCTCACCCCTGACTGATTAGATGATGTGGGGTGGTGCACTCTCATGAGAAATCCTCCCATTATGCCTCAGATAAGTGACTTTGTATCAGAGACTTCCTTGTTTGTAGTTTGGATTAAAGGTTTGGATTTCTACACTATAAAGTGGGACACACCGGGAGCTTGCTCTCAGTTCCTCAGGTTAGCATTAGAGAGGAGAGCAGATTAAGGCCACATGGAGGCCAGGAGAAGCAGCCAAGATGGCAGAGTGCTGAGGAAGAAGGCAGTTTGGGCAGAGTTTGTGCAGAGAGAAGGAGATGGGAAACAGAGATGAATAAGTCTGGTGAGCTAGAAACCTTTGATTCTAGGAAACTCGGATAAGTCAGTAGCTTTGTGAGCACTGAATGAGTGGGTTTTGGAGCCCAGTGTGTGTTTTTGCTTGCCCGCCAGGTGCAAACTAGGATTAAAGTTGATGGCTCACCAGTTCTTGGCTCCATTGTTTCATTACTGACTGTCCGAATCTAATGCAAACCTGCACTGGCCAGGCGGCTGTGATGGTGGCCTTGGCTTTACACTGTGTCAAAATTCGCCATAAACCCAAGCATAACTCGGGTGGTGTGTCACTTCGAGAAAAATGGCCTAACCGGAAGTCCCAGAACTAGACGCTCTGTGCCGGAGTTCTGGTATTTTGGCCTACAGACCTCCAGCACAGAGTGTCTACACTACAGCAAATGTTTCATCCTTGGCTACTGCACCTGGCCATGCACGAGCCATGGATGAAACATCCTTCTCAGCATGTGACCCCATATTTCTCTGGTATGCGGCCATGTGTCATCAAAAATGGCTACGTGTGTCAGTGCTGACACACGTGTCATAGGTTCGCCATCACGGGGCTAGACAATATGCTCCCTTATGTCAGCAGAAAGATACTTCTCATGTAGCATTAGGATTAGAGCCCCCCACCACCTTTTTCCTGTCAACATCAACCCTACCGCTGCACGGCCACAAGCTTGGTACCCTCATGACCAAAAAATAGTCGTTACTCTCAGGAAAGCTATCCAGGAAGATGGCTTTCACTTTCCCTATGTTCAGCAATTACTTGAAAATATCAGTATTGATTTAAATTGACCCCACAATTGGAAAACATTGGCCTGAGCAGTCCTCACCATGGGAGACTTAATTCAATGGAAAGCCTTACACAACAAGCAATGTGAAATAATAGGTGAAAGGAATCAAAGGGCTGGCATTACCATCCCCCCTGAAGCCCTCAAAGGAGAATGGCAATCTGCCTTCCCCACTGTACAGGCTACCAGACTCCCTCCATAGTTAGATCAAGTATGCCTATGTGCTACTAGAGCGTTTACCCAAACTAATGCTCATGGAAAGTCCTTGAAGCTTTCCAAATTGCTTCAGGGCCAAATGAACCTTTTTCATACTTCCTAGAGCAGTGGTTCTTAACCTTTTTTGAGGTACCGAACCCACCAGTTTCATATGCGCATTCACTGAACCCTTCTTTAGTGATAAATAAAATATGATTTTTTTCCCAAATTCAAGACATAGGTATATATTTTTTTACTGATGCACAAAATGAGCCGTGCATGAACATCACCTTGCTCAAAGAACAAAACCAACAAAGTGCATGAACTCACAACAAATTACTGTATTACTTTATTCTGGCCTCCGCGGCAGAGGCTTCTCTGAACCCCTGAGACCTGTAGGGTGGTTGGCAATGGGGTGATCAAGTGGGAAATCAGAGCCCCAGTCTTTGTCTGGGATTGCCCAAATGGCCAGGCGCAGGGAAGCTACACTTCCCATAAACCTTTGGGAAAAAAGCGACTGTCCATCAGCCAATGAGATTTCACCATGTCATATTAGCTAGACGACCCGGAAGGGCCTCTTTTAAAATCTGGCGCCATGTGGTCCCTGGGGGTGGGGGTGGGATGGGGGGGAGAGATTCCTGGCATTCACCACCCGTGCCAGTGAGTCCCGACCGAGTAACGCTCTGTACCAAATAAAGCCTCAATAATTAAAACTTAATAACTATGCTGATTTTATTCTTTCTCGGTGGGGAAAATACCTTACAAGACTGACTCATCGAACCCCTAGGGTTCAATAGAACCCAGGTTAAGAACCACTGTCCTAGATGAAGGGTCCAAGAAGCCGTAAAGCGTAAAGTAACACACACTGATGCAGCAGATGCTCTAACTAAACAATAGTGTGGGAAGGCGCCAATGGAGAGTGTAGACAGGCAATAGGACCTATCAGAGCTGCGCCCCTAGACAATTGGGTCCTTGCTTGCCGAGATGGCGGCGAGATGCAGGCAGCAACTCAGCAGTGGCCCTTGCTACTGCCCTTGCAGTTCAATTAAGTGTCTTCCATCAGGGAAGTCAACAGACACAAGGAGCCTGCTTTGAATGTAAAGGCACAGGACATTTTGCACAGCAGTGCCCTAATAGGAAAGGGAAGAATGACCAAAGACCACCTTCTGTGTGCCCCCATTGTAAAAAGGGATTTCAGTGGAAGCGGGACTGCCGGGACTGCCGCTCAACCACCACCATGGATGGAAAGCCCCTGGAGCCTTTAAACAGGAAGCGGGGCAGCTCTCAGCCCCACCCATAAGAGAGCAACTCCACACAGGAGTCTATTGGACTTTACCCTTACCTCAGAATAAGGCCTTTCTGACCCTGCGAGTAGAAGGCCACCCCATTCTTGGGTTCATAGACTCAGGTGCTGATGTTTCTGTAATTAGGGAAGAGGATAAAAAGGAAGGCTGGGCCATGCGGCCCGGGCCTCTTCTACAGGGAGTTAGTGGAGTGCGACCAGGCCAACAAGCCGTATGGCCACTCCATTGGACAAATCCTGATGTGGCGACTGGAGTTTTCAGTCCTTTATTTATGACTGAATTACCACATACACTTTGGGAACGGGATGTGCTGTCTGTCTTTAGTCCATGTCTCTATTACCAGCCAGCCCCCCCCCCCAATTCTAAAGGCCACTGCTCAACTAAAACCCCCGGAACCCATCAAACTTACATGGGATACCAACCAGCTAATTTGGGTTGAGCAGTGACCATTAACAGCCACTAAGTTAAAAGAAATACACAAACTAGTTCAGCAACAATTAGAAGTGAAACATATTGAGCCCTCCACTAGTCCTCATAATTCGCCTGTTTTTGTGATACAGAAAAAGGCATCAGGAAAATGGAGATTCCTTCATGATTTAAGAGCTATTAACAAGCACATGGCAAAGATGGGCACTTTACAACCAGGCTTGCCACATCCCTCTGCAGTACCACAGGCGGCCCATATAAAAATTCTAGACATCAAAGACTGTTTTTTCTCAATCCCCCTCCATCCGGAAGACAAGCCTTATTTTGCTTTTACTGTGCCCTCCACTAATCATGCCCTTCCGGTTCAAAGGTATCAGTGGACAGTCCTTCAGCAAGATATGAAAAATAGCCCCACCATCTGCCAGCAGCATGTAGGCACCACAATGCTACCTTTATGGAAGCAATGCCTCATATACCATTACATGGATGACATTTTAATAGCTCATGTCAATCCTACAGTATTAGAGGACTGTTACCAGCAGCTCTTAGCTAATCTGAATGCCATTGGACTTTCTGTACACACCCTGCCGCCTTTTACTTTCTTAGGATACCACATAGGGGAGGAAATAACACCTATTTCCCCTATGCTCGCAGTCCCTCAGCAATGCTCTTTACAGGAATTACAAGATCTATGTGGTCAAATAAATTGGATACGTGGATACCTATCTCTTTCTACGGCTGAATTAGACCCCTTGTTCTCCCTCCTTGAGGGCGACACAGAGCCCACTAGCATCCGCCGTCTCACTGTAGCAGCAAAGCAGGTTATAACAGATGTTAACAATGCTATTCGCTCTGTGTCAGCCAGACTAGGACCTACTCAGCCGATCACAGCCATTGTCCTGGCCACAAAAGGCACTCCTACTAGAATCCTGTTTCAGAACAAACCCTTTTATTGGGTACACCTAGCATATAGTAAGCTGTCTAAAATCATCCCCAGCAAGACCGCAGTCTGCATTCTTGGTCGAAAGCTACACGCTACTCTATGGGGTAACCTCAGTGAACCAGTGCTACTCAGATTTACTCAGTGAGTACAACATCAGCAAGCCATCATACAGCAGGTCCAACTGGCCTTAATAAAAAGAGAAGGGGGAAATGTTGGTAGAGCACAGAGCTTTTACCTGGCAGCTGTGGCTGATGCTATGCTGTGAGAACACTCCAGCAGGTTAAACCTTCCCTGGCACACCCAGGAAGGGAGCTTGCCCGCTGTAAGGAAGTGACTCAGCACCAATCTTACAATCAAGCCAGCAACCCTGCGCTCAAGCTGGTGAGCTCCGGCAGCCTCCTGACCATCTTTGGTCGTTTGCTCTGCTGTGACATTCTATTGACTGAACCCATGTATATAAACTAGTTTACTGTAATAAAGTGGATCTGCGTCACTGAACCTGGTCTCCGGAATCAGGTCTCTGCGGCTCCATTGTTCTCACCCCCAGTGGGCCTTGTCCGCATAAAGTGAATAAATAAAATATTAAAAATATATATTTACCTTGATGGTTACAAATTATTGATTTTTTTCTTTAACTCATTCAAGCCCTTCACATTTATTAGTCTTGATATTGCTATAAAGAATCCTCTTTATTTGTTTCTTTAGTATCAATATGAATTAATGTATTTCTGTTCAAGAAGTTTTAATCCATTGCTATCTGTCCATATTTCTTTTTTAAAACAGTTTTAGAGTCACAGAAAAATTGAGTAGATAGTACAGCGCATTCCCATGTATCCCCCCAAATACACACACACCACAAATTTTGCCTTATTGCTAACATCTTACATAATACACTGTTACAATTAATGAATCAATATTAATAATGTTAACATCTTAACATCAACTACAATCCCTAGTTATTCAAATTTCTTAGTTTTTACCTAATGTCCTTTTTGTTCCAGGATCCCAAATTACATGTAGTTATCATTTCTCCTTAAGCTCCTGGTTGTGACAGTGTCAGACTCTACTTGTTTTTGATGAACTTGACACGTTTTAGGAAAACTGGTCAGGTAAAATACCATCCTAGAAGAATTTATCTGATGCTTTTCTCATGATTAGATAGGGGTTATGTTTTTTGGTGTGTGTGTGTGTGTGTGTGTGACAAGAGTCAGAGGGAGAGACAGAGAGAAGGACAGAGAGGGACAAACAGGCAGGAAGGAAGAGAAATGAGAAACATCGATTCTTCTTTGCAGCTCCTTAGTCTCCTTAGTTGTTCATTGATTGTTTTCTCATATGGGCCTTGGGCTCAAGCCAGAGATCATGGAGTCATGTCTATGATCCTACAATCAAGCCAGCAACCCCATGCTCAAGCTGGTGAGCCTGTGCTCAAGCCAAATGAACCCACGCTCAAGCTGGCAACCTCAGGGTTTTGAACTTGGGTCCTCCATGTCCCAGTCTACTACTCTATCTGCTGCGCCACCCCCTGGTTAGGCAGATTATGGATTTTTTAAGAGGAAGACCACAAAGATAGAGTGTCATTTTTATCACATCACTTTAAGAGTGTATAAAACCAACATAATTTATCACTGTTTATATTGACATTGATCACTTGCTAAAGTTTTTGTTGTCAGGTTTCTCACTGTGAGAAGTTACTCTTCCCACCCTCTCCCTTCTTTCCACACTTCTTTCCTTGAAAGAAGATCACGGTACACAGCACATATTTTTGGAGTGGTTCGCCTCAAGCAAATCACTGTTCTCATCACAGCCATAAATATTTCACCCAGTAGCAGGATTCCTGAGAAAAGAGAGTGAAACCTGGCTCAGAGTAAGGCCATATAATGCTAACTGGTTTGTAATGATTGTGTTTATGATTGCTTCCTGTAGGCCAGTCCCATAGCTTTAGATGAAGCCCTGGGGCCATGAGTCAGGATTTACACTTCTTTGTCCCCTCTATGCTCCTGGGGAACAGTAAATGTTCAATAGATGCTCAGAAATTTCAAAGGAATTAGTGATGATGCTGAGCATGTGTACAGGCACTGCTCCAAGGATGCACTGAGACTCCTCAGCCCTACTGAAATCCTGGGTAACTCGTATTACCTCTGTTCTACAGACAGGGAAGTTGAATAGGAAAAAGAATACATTCTTTTCATGATCCCAGAGTTGGTAAGTCTCATGAGGGCACCAGAGCCTGGCAACCAGGCACTTCTCGTTGCCACCTGAAAGGAGAGAGACAGGAAAGCTGGAGAAAGAGCATGTCCCACCTGTCTTCATTTGATGCTTTCAGGGAGGCCATGTGTCTCAGGGGACTAGCAGAGAGTCTGGTTACAGCAGCATGGGTCACATGCTCCAGCCTAGACAGGCCAAGGATTCATCACATACTCTGGCCCAGCCTTTCCCGTTCACTCTTTACTTCTCCAGCATGCCACAGCCTGGGTTCTGGGTGACCCTGGCCCCTCTACTGGCCAACATCAATGCAGGTGAGTCAACAACAATATCAGTAAATAACAGCCATGACATCGAGTGCATGTTTTGTGCTGGGACCCATGGCCTCTACCTATTAGAACTCTTGTTAACTCCGCACATGTAAAATTAACACTAGCTTTTTGTAAGGACAGTAGGGCTCACAGAGTACTTGTAGTTGGTTGTATCAGGTGAAAGGTGTGTGTGTGTATGATTTTTTTGTGTGACAGAGAGAGAGGGACAGATAGGGAAAGACAGGAAGGAAGAGAGATAAGAAGCATCAATTCTTCATTGTGGCACCTTAGTTGTTCATTGATTGCTTTCTCATATGTGCCTTGACAAGGGGGCTACAGTAGACCGAGTGACCCCTTGCTCAAACCAGATGAGCCCCTGCTCAAGCTGGTGACCTCGGGGTTTCGAACCTGGGTCCTCCACGTCCCAGTCCAATGCTCTATCCACTGCACCACTGCCTAGTCAGGCAGTATATATATAATCTTACATCTTTTACATATTTGTTTAAAATATAAATAAAATAATCTTATTTCTTTCTTTTTATAATCTTATTTCTTATATATAAAGATATGTATATTTATTTAGTTAATATATAAATCCCATATATCAAGTCTCTTTCATTTATTGTCCAAAATTCTCTGAGGCAGCTATTGTGTACCAATAAAATAGGATAAAGCTGAGGTGGAGAAATGTTGCATACTGGTAGTGGGTGGATGAGCTGGGATATGAACCTGGTCTGTCGTGTCCCCCAGGCCTGTGTCTTCCCCACTGGCACCTTTTGGGGTCCCCATCAGAGTTTGCTGACTAGTTTTGAGGTAAAGCTCTGGCAACCCTTCCTTGGGTCTTTGGCCCAGCAGGGTTTTCTTTGGGATGGGGGGAGAGAATACAGGGAGAAGCCATGCATCAAACCTCTAGAATGCAAATGGGACACAGACAGGAGCTTGACACTCATGCCCCAGCCCACACCAGCCTCCCCCAGGGCATTGGAGTGGTCAGTCCTGCAACTTCCTTGAGTACTAGCTTCTTTCTTCACCTGTAAAATGAGAGGGTTGACCAGATGAAATGTCAGGCCTGCTCTTCTATGATGCTGATGGCAGGACACTCTGAGTGATTAGAAATTCTAGCAGGTGAAGGTGGCCATAGAATCAGGAGGCTTCTTCATAGCATCAGGTTTCTGGGGTCAGTGGGCAGGGACTATCAGCAACCTACAGCCCCTGTTACAGTCTTTGTGCTTTTCTCTTTCCATGTCTCATACTGGCTGTGTTCAGAAGAACCATCATCCTCAGCACCAGCTGCCATGCCCACAGTTCTTAGTGAAGACCCATTTGTAACCAAAGTTTGTCATGAGTTGGTTGGTAATTGCAGGATTTTACTGAAGTGATGTCATTGCACGAGGAGGCCAGCTTCAGAGGGCTCTCTAGAGACCATGCCTACCCTGCCTTCTCTACCTTTGCTCTCTGCAGGGATGGGCAATCTCTCTCCCTGCAGTGGGGCCCATTGCTACCTTCTCTCTCTTGTTATTTGCTTTCCAGAACACCGCTGTGTGGCTGGGAGCTGCCTGCAGTGCCCCACAGGCTTTTAGTAAGGAGTAGACACACTTGTACCCCAGGAAGAGAGGAGGGAAAGAGCTGGAAGAGCAACACTGAGGGAGGTTGGCACCTTCCCAGGCCAGGTGTGAAGGTCTGCACTGTCTGCTGCCATTGAGGTCCACCTGTCCCCTAGCCAGGCACCTCCCTTGCATGTGGGGCCTGCTCTCAGTTGCTCAGCTTCCTTTGGCATTTGTAGCCGCCTGGATATCAGTACAGCTCTGCAGCCAGAGCCCAACAGAACCTAAAATGTGCTCCCAGGGCTCACAGAAAGCAAAGACTACCAGGTAACCCCTGGGAAAAGACCACTCCTTTTTTCAACTATTCCTGGGTGGGGATTTCGTGCAGGTTATCAGGAAATCCCCAGAAGAGGCTACCTACCCTTAGGTCACGAACAAACCTCATCCTTATGGACATAGGTTAAAAAAAAAAGAAAAAAAAAGCACCACCTACCCACCTCTGATCAAGTCCCAGGGACTTTCCTAGCCAGTTAAGCCCGGACACAAGTGTAACCCACCTTAAGAATATTGTGGGAGTCATATGAAGTAATGCATGTGAAGTGTTGGGAGGTTCAGAGCCACTATTCCTGCATGATGTGCATTTAAGATGGAAGCCATGGAACTATGAAGCAAACAGCCACAGTACCGCCATGTGTCACCAAAGTACAGAGCAGGGCTCTGTCTCCCAGGAGCATGCCATCCTTCAGAGTTGTGCCCTAGCCACAGCTACAGCTTAAGCTGCTACCAAAAGTCAGAGGAGGAAGAGGTCAGACCCTCCTCATGAAGCTCTCTGGATCATAAGGATTAATTCCTTCTCACCACAAAGCATGGAGGCAATGCCTGTGTGATTTTCTTTACAAAGGAAATTGGAGAGACAGAGGTAAGGACCTCTACAAAGACACTTGGCTAAGTAAGCACCTGAGCTGAGGTCCCAACTCTCAACAGTGTCCTCATACTATTCCTTTATTATCCTTTTACTGTCTCATCTGTAGTGACTTTTCTATTCCTGATATGAGTACTGTGTGTGTTTCTTTCTTCTTCTTTTTTTTTTTTTAGTGACAGAGACAGAGACAGGAAGGGAGATGAGAAACATCAATTCTTCTTTGCAGCTTCTTAGTCTCCTTAGTTGTTCATTGATTGCTTTGTCATATATGTCTTGACCGGGGGACTACAGCAGAGCAAGTGACCCCTTGCTCAAGCCAGTGATCCCGTGCTCAAGCCAGTGATCTCAGGGTTTTGAACCTGGATCTTCAGCATCCCAGTCCGACGCTGTAGCCACTGCACCACTGCCTAGTCACTGCTCTTTCCTCTTTTCTTTTTTTTTTTTAATTTTTTTTTCTTTTTTACAGGGACAGAGAGAGAGTCAGAGAGAGGGATAGATAGGGACAGACAGACAGGAACGGAGAGAGGTGAGAAGCATCAATTATTAGTTTTTCTGTTGCCATTGCGACACCTTAGTTGTTCATTGATTGCTTTCTCACATGTGCCTTGACCCGTGCCTTCAGCAGACCGAGCCACCCCTTGTTGGAGCCAGCGACCTTGGGTCCAAGCTGGCGAGCTCTTTGCTCAAGTCAGATGGGCCCACGCTCAAGCTGGCAAGCTTGGGGTCTCGAACCTGGGTCTTCCGCATCCCAGTCTGATGCTCTATCCACTGCACCACCGCCTGGTCAGGCTCTTTCCTCTTTTCTTGATCAATATAGTTAGAGCTGGCTTTTGGTTTTATTGATTTTCCCTTCTTTTCTTTTATTGATTCTTTCTAGTACTATATCCTTTCTTTTACTTTTTTTGGTTTTAATTTGATTTTCTTTTTCTAACTTTCTAAGATGGAAACAGATTATTGATTTTACACCTTTCTCCTTTACTAAAAGAGGCATTAAATATTATATACAAATTTAAGCCTGTAAATTTGAATCTATGCACTCTTTTGTTACATCCCACTAATTTTATGATGTTGGGTTTTCAGTATCATTTAAGTTGAAAGATTTTCCAATTCTTTTTGTGACATTTTTGACCAATAGTTTGTTTAGAAATCTGTTGTTTAATTTTCAAACATTTAGGGGCTTTTCCAGCTGTCTTACTGATTTGTATTTTAACTTCATCACAATCAGAAAAAGTATTCTCTGAGTATACCTGGGAAATGGGCCTAGAAGGTGCCAGCATTTCATCAGTCAGGCCGGGATAGCAGAGGAACTCTTCAAGTGGAGGAAGCAGCTTTTTGGAGAACCAGAGAGCAAAGACTTTGGAGCTCTGACCTCTCCTGGCAGTGATACCTCCCGAGGGCCCTGGGTGGGGTCCAGAAGTCAACTAAAGAGCTTGAGTTGTGCAGTATGAGGTCACAGTGCAAACTCACATCTGTCCCATTACTCTGCACCACAGCAATGTGTTCTGAAGTCCTTCTGCCAATAGGGGACAGATGTTAGACCAGGTTTGGAAGGAAGAGAAGTGGTACCAGGGACAAACTCCTCAGAGCTTCTATTTTACCCAACTCTTAGTCCTAGTCCCAGGAAAGTTGTTGAAGGAAGCAGATTTCTCTCAGCTACTTTTCCTTGTACGTTTTGCAGCCACCAATTCCCTGAGCCCCTCAGAGCTTCACTGAGGGTGTTGCCTCTTTTTCAGGCCAGAGCCAAAGCCAGTCCCCACCAGACTAACTCCTGAAGAACAGGGTTCAGCTGGGCACTTAGGGGAAACAGCTGTGCACAGGAAGAAGCTGTTACCTCCACAGGTCTTGGGAGTTGAAACATCTGTGGTGACACTAGCTCCCCCACAGGAGCCCCAGTTCCTACTTGCAGGCAGAGTGGCCCAGGAGTTTTCCCTGACTGGGCCACAGCAGCAGACACACAGGAGCTGAGAAGCGACCCAGACCCCATGGACAGTGACCTGAAGCTTCTTTTCCAGGGTTGTGGCAGCCCTCACTGTAGCCTGTTATGTGCCTGGCTCTGTGTGGCACTCTGTCATGCTGGGAAATGTTGTATTCAGTTATCACAGTAAGCCTGAAGGGTTATGTTGTTATGATCCCCATCTTACCAAAGGAAAAATGAGGGCTTGAGAACTTGGAAGCCTCCCAGTCACTGCTGTTCATGAGCTGTGCTGCTGAGGCTACATGATCTCCTTGCTGGCTGTGGCCATGATCATGTGGCCATGATCTCCTTGGTGGCTGCATCTGTATCAGGGCATAGGCCCCCACCCTGAACTTCAGGGGCCTCCCTTCCTGGTAAATGGTGCTGATGGCCCTACCCCTTGCATTTCCAGGCCCACAGCAGGGTCAGGTGCACCAGGGCCTGGGAAGGGCTCACTGCTTTTCTTTGGAAGCCAGCAGTCTAGGCTGGTCAGAGAAAACTAGACTGTCATGGGCTGTGCTCTCCACAGTTCCCAGCCAGTGTCTCCAGTGCACAGAGGGACACTTCTGCCCCAGTGGAGCCACCTACCCCATCCCGTGCCAGCCGGGCACATTCAGCCCCTACCCAGGCCACGATGAAGCCACAGACTGTGTTCCATGCCTGGCAGGCAGGGCCTGCACGCAGGCTGGGCTAACTCAGCCAGATGCAGAATACACGCCAGGGTAAGGAGTTTTTACTTCCCCATGATAAGTTAACAGGATGGGGGCTCAGAGTCTTCGCCTTACTACCAGTAGAGTGTCAGACCCTCAGGTACAGTTGAGTCTACTCCAAGCATCGCCTCCTTCCCACCAGTGTCTTGGGAGGCCCTGCCTCCAGATTAGGGCTCCGTGTCACATTATCTTGGCTTCAGAACCTCCCTATAGAAGCTCTGGATTCTGAGCTTGCTCAGAGTCAGCTGGGAGATTCTGATTTTTCTATGAGGAGCAGGTAGCTCAGAGAAGCCATGATACCATGCTGAAGCCACCAGAGCTATTGGACACTGTGGGATTTCACTGTGACTCTCCAGGATGCTGGGCTCCACCTTGTGGGTACAAACTCTGGTTGTTTTAGGTATGTGTGTCCTGCGGGCTCCTCCAGTCCACATGCTCCTGCCCATGCTTGCCCACCTGGGACCTTCAGCAATCACAACAACCTCTCCACCCTGTCGCAATGTGAGACCTTCCCTACAGGACTGGCCTGCCCTCAGGGTAAGTGCAGAGGCAGAAAGACAGCCTCCCTGCCTGCCAGACCCTACCCCTGGCAAAGAACCAGCTCTGCTCCAAGGCAGGGAGGCCAACAAAACAGTCCCTTCTGTCCCCACCTAGAGCATGATCTACCTCATCTTAGGCACCCAAAGGGTGTGTATGTGTGTGTGTGTGTGGGGGGGGGGGGTTGGCGGGCCTCACCCTCACCCTCACCCTGCCTCAGTGGGGCTGCCTCTGGGAGTCCAGAGGTTCCTTCCCTGGTGCCAGGCCCCATCCATGTTTCTGGCATTTGCCAGAAGGTTGTGACTGGAGAGGCTGCTGCCCCTGAAGGTCTAATGCAGGACTATGTTTACAGGAACTGGGGGGTCCAAACTGGCCTCCCACCCCTTGCCCAACTGGCCATTATTGCCCTCCAGGCACCAAACAGCCAACTCAGTGCCAGTGTCCCCCAGGCACCTGGAGTAACCGAACCAGATTGACTTCGAGCAAAGAGTGTGTGCCCTGTCCCCAGGGCTGGTTCTGTGTCAGTGGAACCCAGATGCCCTCAGGGACATGCAACACTGGGCATTACTGCCCACATGGTTAGTGGAGACAGAGTTTGTCCTGGCCAAATCTCAGGTGAGTGCCAGGGCAATGCTGTGGGCCAGCATGTCCGCCTTCCCTGATTAAGGTCAGGAAGAATTTCCTGAGAGAAGGGCTGGGGCTGGCTAGCTGCTGAACATCCTGACCTGGGATACCTGGGGGGCCTCAGCTCAGACAAAGGCTGAGTTCTGGGGGAGTAGCACCCCTGCTCTCTGCTCCTTTCCCATGACCTCCCTTGAGGAGCTGTTCCAGGGAACAGGATGAGGACCTGCTGTCTGGATGAGGTGGCTCTGACATCCCTCTGTCCTCCTCAGACTCTTCCCCTTTCTGCAAAAGGTACTAAGTGGGGCACCTAGTTTCCCTGCCCAGCGGGTACCTACAGCTCTCGGCCAGGCAACCGCTGGGTGGAAGACTGCCTGCGCTGCCCTGCAGGGACCTTCTGTCCCAGAGGGTCCTCCAAGCCTGTGCTCTGCCCACGATAAAAGAGGCTGAGGAGGTGGCTGTTCTTGAAGTTAAACTACCATATGTTTACCCAGAGCATGCTGGAACTCAGCACTGTTCTGGGTACCTAGGAGTCAGTAAAGAGACATAGTGCCGACTTGCCTCCAGGGCCTGGTGGCCTTGAGCAAAGACACAGGAAAACAGAATAGGTAGGGGCCAGGGCTTGGGCGGCAGGGTGGCAGCTCACTTGGCAGCTACACTCCCTCTGCCTGCCACAGGTCTGGCGGTTGAAAGAGGGAGAGTTCACTCTGGGCTGTAGTCAATGGGGAAGATGCCCACTCTCCAGGAGAGAAGCTGCTTCAGAGTAACTCCCTCTACCCCAACCCCGGGAAGACCCAGTGTCTGAAAGCTAATTCCAGCAAGGTCTCAACAGAAATTTCAGATCAAATACAGGTTACAGTGTAAAAAACAAAACCATAAAATTGCAAAATAAAATATGAATGGACATCTATAGAATCAGAGAAAATGTGGAGAATCCAAGCATGATATGAAGGCAGAAGTCATCAGGGAAAGCACAGCAGGATCTGAACGCAGTGTTTCACACTCCTGTCCTTCAGAGAGAGACATCAGGAACAAAGTTAGAACACAAACAGCAAAGGGAGGGAATTTCAACACCGATGACAGGCTAAGCATCATCTAGTTACTACTGTCTCATATAAAGAGCCATCTTAGCATCAGATAAAATGAGAGTGAGTGAGAGAGAGAACCCACAGAAAAACATAAGCCAAGTAGAGAAACAGACAACTCTAAAAAGTGGCACCATTACCCCATCAGCCAGTTTCTGCAATTTCCCTTGATGCACTGCCCCACATATGCTACACTCTGCTTCTCCTTCAGGGGAACCTTCCGCCAGAGTCCCAGTGCAAAGCTGGCCATGGCCTGTGTGCAGTGCCTTGCTGGTCACCACTACCCTGAGCTGGGCACCATCACTCCACGGCCATGTGGCACTGGCAGCTTCTCAGTAAGTGTTCTCAGAGCAGACTTCATTCCTCAGAGGGCCCAGAACATCTTGGGGTGGGGGTCCCTTCCTCCAGGCTTTCACTATCTGTGGACCAGACCAGAGGGCCAGATAACGCCTTGCTCCTCTTGGCCTGGGCCTTTTATGAGCCCCTTGCTCACCTGGCCTTTTTGAGAGGAGAGGTGTGTACACAGATCCTGGGCCTGGCCAGCAGCTTTCCCATGTCAAGTCAGTTCAGTGTGTTTCTCGAGAGCCTGCTCTGCACCAAGCCCACCCAAATGTTAGAGGTACGGAAAGACACCAAACTTACCACCAATCCTCTTTCCAGGGTCCTGGCCATCTCTGGTGCCGGAAGTGCCTAGGAGGAAAGCTCTGCAACCAGACAAAGCTGACTGGCCCCACAACATGTCCACCCGGGCACTACTGCCCAGCCCAGGGCCTGTTGTCCATCCCCTGCCCCATGGTAAGAAGCTCCCTTGGTCATTTTGGCATCTCTCACTTTTGCATAGGAAAGCTCTGGGGCTGTCAGCAACCTGCATGTTTGGATGGATGAGCTCTCTTAATGGTGACATTGCCACACCCTGCCCTTTACCTTCTGCCCTACCCAGATGAGGACTGGTTCACCCACTTCCCTGCAGCTGGTTTCTGATAGTGGTGCTAGACCAGAAAACCACAAGAGACAAAGTAACCCAGGCTTGTAGAGGTGGGAGGGAAGCAGGGGAAAGAAAGGAGGAGTTGGGGAGCTATGGGACCCTGGTTCAGGGGGAGCTCCAGGCAGGACTGGGCTTGGGTACAGCCTTTGTTCTCCAACTTCCAGAAACCCCTCGCTCCCACTCTCCTCACCCCAGCCCTGGCCTCCTCTTCCCAGCCCTGGCCTCCTCTCCCTAGCCCTGGCCTCCTCTCTCCAGGATACACACACCTCTTTGGATGACCTGATGGATTCTATGCTCTCTCCCAACCTGCTATCAGAATCTGCTGTGAATAAGTTCTAGTTCCAACATTCTTTATTCGGAAGGTATACTGAGGTCAGACACTTTTGATCTGCAAAAGAAAACCCCACTCATGCTTCCAAGTGTCTTGGAGGCTCAGATCTTGAGCAAGCAATCTGTCTCCTTCTCCCTGGCTCATCTGTTTAGGGTAAGGGCAGAGGGACCCAGCTCTGTTCCCTTCCTGGTGAGCCCATTCTGGCCTCCAGGACCTTGAGCTTGGCGATGTGCTTTTTTCTGCCCAGGGTACTTTCCAAGAGGTCCCAGGGGCTGCCCATGTGGAGGACTGCCAGGTGTGCCACCCCAGGACCTTCTGTGGCAGAGAAGGCCTGGCTGAGCCCCAGGGGCTATGCCGTGCTGGACATCACTGTGGGCCTGGCTCCAACACTTCCTCCCAATTGAGTGCAGGCCCCATGGGGACTCCCAGAGCCCTGGGCTGGGTCGTAGGAACACAACAGTGTTCCTGGACATGCCAAGGCCCAGAGCCTGGCCTGTGGGACTCACTGCCTAGTGGGGTGCCAGAGAACTCCCAGTAAAGATGGGATGAGATAGGCTGGTAGAATCTTAATATTAAACATGGCCAATAAAAAACATGATCAAGTAAAGAAAGGGCCAAAGTATTTAATGTATTGAAAAAATACAACCTTTTTTTTTTCCCCTGAAGTTAGAAGGGCAAAGGCAGTCAGACAGATTCCCACATGTGCCTGACAGGGATCTACCCGGCATACCCACCAGGGGACGATGCTCTGCCCATCTGGGGCATTGCTCTGTTGGGGCCGTAGCCGTTCTAGCACCTGAGGTGGAGGCCATGGAACTATTCTCAGTGCTGGGCCAACTTTGCTCCAATGGAGCCCTGGTTGCAGGAGGGGAAGAGAGAGAGAGAGAGAGAGAGAGGAGAAGCAAATGGGTGCTTCTCCTGTGTGCCTGGCTGGGAATTGAACCTGGTACTTCCATATGCCTGACCGACACTCTACTGCTGAGCCAACCGGCCAGGGCTGACAAAATACAACTTTTATCAGTTAGTAAAAGGTGCAGCTTGGCTGACAATGAAGGACATGTGAAGCAATCATTTTTGTTCACTATACATCTAATCGTGATCAGGAATAAACAACTGTGAAAGCCCTGAGAAGGCACTGCACAGGGACAGAATTCATTCCCACCATGTGGTCGGTGGGTAGCAGGAGCCTCAGGTAGTTCAAGCTCTTTGACACAATAACTACAACATTGGGAAAAAGTTACTTATATAAAGATGTTAATAGCAACACCAAAACAAATACAAAACACCACAAAGACCCAGTAATAGAAAACTATCTAGGCAGAAATATGTCATGTTGATCCAGTGGGATGCTAGGTAACTGTTAATAGTGACAAGTAGATACATGTGCTGATACATAGATGATTGATAGACGATAGATAAGAGAGAAGATATATGATAGATAATTGATGTAATATATAGGTAGATAATAGATGATAATTATGTATAGATAGCTAGATAATAAATATATATAGAGATAGGCAGAGAGATAATAGATGACAAATATGAATAGATAAATAGATTGATAATAGACAATACATGTACCTTACCACAATTAAAGCTGTGTATCAGTACTTCTGGCAAATAGGCGGGGAGTTGGGATTGATTTGGCTACTTAATATTAAATTTTGTTTGATTTGTCTGAAAAGTTACACTCCCAGAGCTGTTCCCAAAGGGAGCTACAAGTGCAAGTCAAGCCTGGAAGGGAGCAGAAGTGGCCAGGCTGAGCCGGACAGGCTTCCTCCTGGAGGGGTTGAGGAAAGATGGGGAGGGCACCGGTGAAGAAAACCCCTTGCTTTAGACTTTTAAACCTTGACAGCCCGCTCTCTCTCCAGGAGGAACTCCCCTTTGGTGACCTCTGCCCCACTGGCCATTTTTGCCCGGCTGGCACTGAGGACCCCAGGCAGAGGCCCTGCCCAGTTGGCACCTGGAATTCAGAGAGAGGGGCACTGGACATGAGCTGGTGCCTGCCCTGCCCACCTGGGTTTTTCTGTGCCACAGAGGGCCATGTTGTCCCCAGGGGCCCTTGTGCACCAGGTGAGAGCCCCCAAGTCTCCTCCATTCACCACCTGGGCACTGGCCCTGGCCTCCTCAGGCTTACAGGAGAGGCGATAGAGAGAGAGCCATAGGAGGTGTGTCCAGCGTGGTGTGGCTGGGCTTGGTCCAAAAAGGAGGGAGTCAGGTTGGATGCCACTGTGGGGATTCAAAATGTGCTGGGGGGATGCACCAACCATTTGGATGATCCCAGTCCCTGAGTGGAGTGGGAGGGAGAAGGAGCAGAGGGCAGGGGACAAGGGAGGGCTGTAGTGTCCCAGAGGCTGAGGAAGAGACTCCTCTTGCTCAGCCCAGGAAGGCTCATCTCCTCACAAGAGAGCACTGCCTTGGCTGTGATTGGACAACTTTCTGACCCCGCCCTTCTGGCCTCCAGAATGGGAGGGTCCTGGATATCCAAGGGTTTAGTGGAGAGTGAAGTTTGGATGAGGTTCAAAGAGGCTTAAAGTTAAGCCCTCTGGGACACCCATGGAACCTGTTCCCATCAAAGCTTTTATTGATGTGGCGGGACCCTTGTGGACAGAGAGGCAAGGAGCTCTGCATGAGTGCTTTCTCTGCCTCCAGGATTTTACTGCCCAGGAAGAGTACGAACGCTGAGACCGATAGGTGGTCCGTGGGGAGATGTTGGTTCTGGGGGTCATGCCTGCCCTGAAGGTTCAGTGGTGGCCCCTGCCCTGCCTGCTGGGCAACACAGAAACGAGTCAGGTACTGGAGTGGTGCAAAGATCAGAACAGAGCTGTGGAGATTGTCACAATATGGGGTGGGCAAGCTGAGTGGCACCATCACTCTGTTTTCCAGGCCAAGAAAGGCACCGGGAGAGGATCTACTCCCCCCCACCTCGGTCATTACTGCCCTCCTTACTGTTTCCCCAGATGCCCAATAGAAACACTGGGAGTATAGGAGTGGGTTATATTGAGGACAATAAATCAACAGTTACCCTAACTGAGGTGGAGGAGTGGCCATACACAGATTCTGTGGAGGAGACAAGGGGCTCAGTATGGACCTGGGTGATTGAGGACACACGCTTAGTGACTCTGGGCTTTCTGCAGGCAACCTGGCTCCCTCATCAGAGGATGAGGACATTGCAGACCCACCCTTAGTCCCCATCTATGCTGGTTTTATCAGGCCAGCATCAGGGGACTATCTGTAGGGTGAGCCATTAAGTGCAGAGCTAAGAAGTGGAGGGCATGATATCATGAACTGAAGAAGCTCTGAGCTGGAGGAGCCTTAGGGAATAGGACTTCCAATGTTCTCCCAATGACAAGACTGCGTCCAGCTGACTAAGTGACCCTACCAAGGCCCAATGTCTCCCAACGTCCTGCCCTTGGTACCTCAGTGCCATCCAGATGGTATTTGTGTCTCTCAGGCAGGTATAAGGGCACAGTAGGGAGGAGGTCTTTGCTTCAGAGGCTGACAGAGCTATTTTCCAACCCCCTTCCTCACCCCAAGAGACCTCACGACATGAACTGACTTTTCATCTTGCCCTTGTCACACCAGTGCCCCTAGAGTTGTGGAGATGACTTCCATACAATCTATAGAAGCACAGATGTTTAAAAACTGTGTTGCTTTGCCTTCTTCCTTCACCCTGCTGGCCTGTTTTGGAAGGAAGTACAATATGCAGTTGTGTAATGCTCGCACATTTCCTACACTCACATGTGTGCAGATGGGCACACATGCATGCTTCCACAAACAAATCTGTCGGCTTTGAGAAAAGTCACAAAAATGGATCACATACCACTCATTCTTACTTCTCCAAATTATTCTCAGTGTCCCGCCTCATTTCAGGGAGATGTGAGCAAAGCTTCACTGAGATGGGAACTAGTTTTCATAACAAACATCCCAGAGGCCTTTTCTGAGCTGGGCCTGGAGCCCCTAGTTCTCCTTCCTGTCCTATGCCCACCTTACCCAGGATAGGCCAGAAGCTGGCACCCACATGTTTTCTCCTTCATGAGATCGAAACAGAGTTCTTCAAAGATAACCTCTAATTAATTCAGAAGGGGACACATTTCAGGAACCCAACCTTAGCCCTGAGTCCCACCCCCATCCTGGTGGAGGTCAGGGTTGGATGGGACCCTATACCTGAGAGCTACCTTGGTAGTTGAGAGCCCTGTCACTCAGCTTTCAAGCTCTTATTCGGGGAAATGCCCTTCTGCAGAGGGTAAGCAAGGTGAGGCTGCTGGCTTTGGGCCAGCGAGGGCTGCTCTGAGATCTCACATACTCCTGTTTTTGGGCAGGGGCTGAGACCATCCACCCTGATGGAAGGATTCTTGCCATGGCAGGGGGCCCTTGCCCTCCAGGCCACTTCTGTCCTGTGGGCACTGGGATACCTGTCCCCTGCCTTGTGGGAACCTTCTCAGATCGGTGAGTACAACTGTTCCCAGGCCTCTGGGGTGAGCCCAAGCTGTCTTCCTCTTGGTCCTCCTTCCCCCACTGACCATATCACCAACAAACTCCCACTGCCACGAAGAAACATGAGCTCTAGAGAACAGGACGTCTTCCTGGCCAGTGAGGGTACAAGGCCCTGACGAGAGTAGAAGGAGAGGGCAGAGAGCTGGCCAGAAAAGGGCTGGTCATGTGGGCTGCTGGGAGCCCAAGAAACCAAAGCCATCAAGAATCCCATGTGTGTCTGCCTGTGTCTCATTTGACAACAGAGGCCCATCTCCCCAACCTTTAGTAATCTCCAAAAAGGGGACACCCCAGAGCAAGGGGAGAGCTATGAAGCTGTAAATGTTGACTGCAGTTGCCAAACCCAGGTGTCTGTGACCCAGACAGCCTGAGTTTGAATTGAAGATTAAGATGAAAAGGGACATGACTAGGCACCTATCTGCCACATCTTTTTGGACCCAGTGTAAGCAGTAGGAACCCAGGGGACCTAGAACAGGATAAATGAAAAGGCAGCACCAGGAAACATGTTCCTTGTCAGGACATGGTCCCTCCACCCTCAGAGCCTCCTGGTTCCAATAATCCCCAGGTTTCTCTTTGTCTCCACAGGATGCTTCTCTCCATTGCCCCTGAGTGCCTGGACTGCCCCTCTGGCCACTTCTGTAGTGCATCTGGTCTCACTGCCTCCTCTGGACCTTGCTCCCCTGGCTACTTCTGTCTGGCAGGAGTCACTTCCCGGACCCCAACAGGTAAGGGACCTCAGTACAGGAGTGGGCCCTGAACTGGCCAGATGCCAGAGGTAGATGGACTTCTGATGATGGGAATTACAAGCTGTAGGAAACTTTGAGGACAGAGGAGAAGTGTGTGAGCAAGGGAGCTTGGAGATGATCCTTGCCCAGAGTGTTTAGTGGACCGATTGCTGTTCCTGGACACACTGGCCTCTCATCCTTTTGCAGCATTCTTCAGTGTGGCTCACTGCCCTCTTGTACTATCGTCATTGGCCCTTGTCACACCTGCAGTTCCAAACCCACCTCAGTTCCACCTTGCCTGAATCAGATCCAAACTGGCCTAAAGATGGGAACATCATAGATTTGTGGGGAGGTGAGCAGGAAAGACCAGGGTTTCTGGAGGCCAGCCGATGGTGCCCTGGGGGGTCACCCAGAGACAAGCTTATTGTGGCCCTCATCTTCTGTGTGGGAGGTAGGGTGCAAGGCCATGCTGACAGGCAGACTGTCTGTACCCCCATATAGTGCAGAGCAGCGTCAGGATTCTGGTCCCTCTAGTGACTGCAGGCCTTGTCCTAGGGGCACATGGCACTCAGCTGCAGCTTCCGCCAGGGCCTGTAAAAGCCTCTTCTTCTTGAACACTTATATTTGTCCAGAAGATGCTGAGGCAACAGGCCATCTCCCAAATTGATGGCTAAGTCCTAGAAATTTGGGCGGGGAGCTGCTTCCCTAGGGCAGGGCTGGGGAGAAGGAAGGGACAGAGGGGCTAGTCAGCCAGATGAAGCCACCAAAAGTAGGACCAGCCGTCCTGGTTCAGTACAGCCACATGTGGAAGCAATGCATCTAAATTTGTTTTATTAAGTAAACCATTGAAGAGCATAGCCTTGAACAGGCGATGGGGGCATGCCAGATAAGCAGGCTCTGGGTCAGGCAGAACACAGAGATGCTGGCAGGCGTGTCAGATGCTGTCTCAAGACAGTGTCCCCAGTAACACTGGGCCATCATTTCTGAGGATCAAATAAAATAAAGTGTGTGGGGCACATGTGTTTCGATTTGGAAAGTGTTATACAAATGTTCCTTATTGGCATTATTTCTTTCTAAAACTCTCGAATCTCTGACCCAAACCCAAGTCCATATTTGGTTCTGGTGGTACCACACTAGTCACCCCTGGTTCTAGCACACTCTGTTGTAACTGGACCTCTCACTCAGTTTTCTTCCTCTCCTCAGGCCATGTGGAGCAGGGGGGACCCTGTCCCCAAGGCTGCTTCTGCCCCAGGGGCACCAGCCTCCCCCAGCCCTGCCCTGCCGGCTCCTACAATAACCTAACTGGCCAAGCGTCCTGCTTCCCCTGCCCTGCTGGTTACTATTGTCCTGAGGCTGTCACCACCTACAGTGGGCACCCTTGCCCCTCTGGCTTCTACTGCCCCAGAGGTGAGTGTCTGGGCTGTAGGTCCCAGCAGTGAGGTTGGCATGGGGGCTGGCATAGGAGCTCCAGACTCCGCTGGAGGCTGAGTATTGGCTGCTCTACAAGCTGCTGTAGCAACTGCGGAGCACATGGCACCCTTAGCTTTTGAGGCTCTCCCACCACCGGTTCCAAAGGCCCAGGAAGGGGCCTCCAGAGGAGCTGAGCCCAGAGCAGCCTGCTATGAGCACCAAATTTCATATAACTATTTTGTTGTCTTTAAAATTCATGAGTTTCACTTTCTATTCCACAATATGTCCACATTAACTGAAAAAGGGAAAGATTTAAAATTATTAGTACGTCGCAAACTCTGGGGCCCAATGCCTTTCAGTAAAGTTGACCACCAAGAAGATGAATTTTGCCTATTTTGTGGCTTTGTGGACTCCAGGCCTAGGGCCACTCAGGCTGGGAAGTTTGCTGTGCCACTTGTGAGGTGATAGCTCTGTGGCTGAGGCCAGAAGTTTGCTGGGACAGGCCCTGCCAGAGGGTGTCAGAGCTACCCACTAGGCTGTATCCTGCCCAGCTGGACTCCAGCACACTGGGTTCATATCTTTGGACTTTACTTCTCAGACACTAAGTACGCCACCCAGTTCCCCTGCCCTCGGGGCTACTACAACCCAGACCCACTGAGCCAGAGCCTGGATAGCTGCCTGCCATGCTCCCCCAGGCCATTACTGCAGTCAGGAAAATCTGACCCAGGCCTCTGGGCTCTGTGATGCAGGTGCGTTTCCCAAAGTGTCCTAAGAGGCTCCCACGTGTTCCCAGACCTGGGGTGACCTGGACTGTCTCCTGGGAGGGGTGGTCCTGAAGCCTGGGTAAGCTTGGCCTTTGACCCTGAGATCACTGCCTGCCTACCTTCCTGACCACCTGGCCAGCCCTACAGCCAGCCCTCCCTGCTGTTCTCCACCCCAGGCTGGTTCTGCGTGTTGGCAGCATGGTCCCCCCGCCCCTTTGACCTGGACAACTACACCAGCGCTAACTGCCTGTGTCCAGCTACAGCCATAGGAGGGAAGTGCCCAGCTGGCTCCTTCTGCCCCAGAGGCAGTGTGGAGCCCACACCCTGTCCTTCAGGCTCTTTCTGCACCTCCTCTGGTAAAAACCACAGCCTTCTCCAGCCACCCTGCTGTGAGCCTCCCTGAGAGAACTAATGGGAGCCCCAGCCTGCCCACACCAGTTGTGTGGCTCCAGCCTTGTAGCCACCATTTCCCCTATAAAGAGATATGATGTCTGTCCCTGCCTCAGGGGTGGTGTGCTTGCTATCTCATGGGCAGGGCTGAAAACAGTCTGTGTGCTATGTAAACAGGTACTGTTACCTTCACGTTGAGTGGAAATACAGGTAAGCCACCACCACAGAATAATATGGGGGTTAAGGACACTCTCTGAAGAGGGAAGAGCTCATGGACCCCTTGCTCGCCCTCTCTCATTGCTCCCATGTCTGTGACCATACCTCCTGAGCACCTAGGTGGCTAGACACTACCGGCCACTGGTGTCCGAGACATGAACTAGACTCTTCCCGTCCCTGAGATGCTCTCGGCTCCCTTTCTGACTGTGGAGTGTAAGGTCAAGATCCCAGCCTGGGTCTCTGAACTTGTGCTCAGACCTCAGAGCTGCCACCTCCTCCTGACTTGCCTTCAAACCTGACACAATGAGTCACCCGCCTGAAGGACCAACCTCTTCTCATAATGAATCTTCCCGCTCCAACTCAGCACCAGCCTGGCTTCTTCCCTCCAGGCCTCTCTACACCCAGCAGACCCTGTCAGGCTGGCTACTTCTGTGCAGAAGGAGCAGCGTCCCCAACTCCAGAGGATGAGGTGACAGGGCCCCCCTACCCCCAGGGAACCTTCTGCCATGAGTGTCTCCATGGGTCCTACTCCCAGACTGCCTTGCTCTCCTGTTCCGGGCTGGGACAAAGCTTATTCCTCAGTGTGCATCCAGACCCTGGGTGATTGGGAGAAAGTCAGAGGGAAAGGAGGTGCCACTGGTGTCCCAAAAGGCTGAGAGGGACTGCAGGAGGCCAGGACCAGAATGCACTGGGGTGCCTGTTGCGATGTGAGTTGTTTGGTGTGGACAGCTGAGAGGTAATGGCAGTGGCCTTATTGCACCAGAGACTCATTAGCTCTTGGTGACACAAGCCCTGATGAAGCTCCAGGTGCTGGCTGGTCTGGGGTCTCTCCATGTGTTGCATGTTTTGAAGGGGCAAGGTCCCAGTGAGGTGGGGCAGACATGGGTCTTACAGCCAGAGCCGCAATGACCCCATCTGTCTCTGCGGCTGGGTCTGAACCTGCTGCCTACAAGGTGCGCATTCCCCAGACTTGTGGCTGCCCTGTGCCCTCAGCCTCAGCATAACACAGGTCCACGCGGTGTCCCACTGGCACCTTCTCTGACCTCCCAGAGCAGACTGTACCCTCTGCATGCCAGGCCTGCCCACGTGGTTTCTACTGCAAGGAGGCTGGTCTCCAAGCTCCCAGTGGGCAGTGCCCAGCAGGTAAGAGGCAACAAAGACCCAGGGATGTGGGCAAAGGAGCACAGCTCTCTGGACACTGGCCCCCTTGGGGTGGCCAGTGAGGGCCCTTGTGGCACAGTAGAAACTCTGAGGACTAGACACTCAGGGAGGGGACAGCCCTGAACATTCCTCACTTCTGGACAGGTTATTACTGCGACTCCAGTGCTGGGCCCATCCAGGTCTTCAGTCTGTACCTTTGTCCTCAAGGCTATTACTGTCCCCTGGGCACAGCTGTGGCCACACAGCACAGCTGTCCAGTGGGCACTTACGGCTTTCGAAAGGGGCTGAGGAGCACTGCTGAGTGCCAGCTGTGCCCTGCTGGAAAATTCTGTGCACTGGCAGGACTCAAGGCACCAACAGGTATGTCCTGGAGGGCAGAGAGGCCTTAGGCAGCCGGTGGGCTTGACTGGTAGGTCCCAGGCCAGTCTGAGGAGGAGCTGCTTCAGGAAGAAAGTGAATAGAACTGGGACACTAGTCGACGTGGGAGCAGAGCAGAGCAGCAGGGGTTTGAGCTAGGAGCCAGGAAATCCCAGGGAGACTTTCCACTGCCTTCTGAAATAAGACCCTTCATGTCAGAAGCACAGTGTCCCCACCCCAGAAAGTCAGGAGGTGTGGACTGGCCTGGATATCTAGTTTTAGAAAGCTGTCCACGTGGATCTGATGTAACCCAGTGTAATAATTCTTTTTCTTGGCACGTCTGTCTCACAGGGGGCCATAGCCCAGCCAATATTCTAGACACACAGGCCCCCACACCTGTACATCACTGGGTTCAGAGTTTTCCAGAGGGTCTACATCATCTCTGCATCCCACCCATGAGCTGGTTTGGGTGGGAAAAGAAGTAGGGTGCTGCTTTCTTTGGGTGTTTGGTTGGCTCCCATATGAAATGGCTACAAATGTTTTGATCCATAAGAAAAACAAGACCTGGCAGCTGATAGCCCCTGAGGAGGGCAAATCATAAACTGCTCCAGACTCTACACCCCCTTTGGCCCCAGAGCTTGGTACTGAATGGAGGGGCCGATCAGGTCCCCTTGTCCCCAGGCATGGTTTCTTCCCTGGTTTTAGCTCAGTGACTCCTGTGGTCCTGGTTGGGGACAAAGGTATGGCCCCGTGCCTCCCACTGTGCTCTCCAATGAGGGGGGTGTCAGGGACTTAGACAAGAGTCCTCTCTTCTAGGAGATTTTGCCGCAGGCCACTGGTGCAAGGGTGGAGCCACCAGGAAGGATACCCCTGGCTTCCTCTGCCCTGCTGGACACTACTGCCTCAAAGGTACCTCACCACCTCCAAGGCCACTCCAGCCATGGTAGAGCAAGAGAAGGCTGATTCCCTCCCAGGCCGCGCCTCATGGGGCACAAGTCTCCACAGGCTTTGAGTCTACCCCCAGCGCAGGCCACAGTGGCACTGAGCTCAGGATCCTCCCTCAATGCCCTGCCCATTCTGATCAGCAGGTTTCATCCCTCCCCTCCCTGGGAGCCTACTCCCAACCTGGACCTCAGGGAACCTCACTGGAAGGGTTGACCCTTCCTCCTTTGCCCCTCAGAGATGGTCACAACTCCCCCACCTTGGTCCCTCCTTGCAGGAGGTCAAGAGTTTCATTCATTCAATAAAGTGGACCCAGAATTCCAAAACTGAACTGGTCCCTGCCCTCTGGAAGCAGAAAAGGGGCAGCATTCCCATCTGGTGTGCAGGAGGCAGAGATCTGGGGGTAGGAGCCTAGTGCAGTCCAGCTTCTCCTTTGGGGTCCTGGGCACCAGCGAGACTGCCAAATGTCTTCCGTCCATTGCTGTGACTTCTGCAGGAGCTGCTGTTCCAGCCCAATGCCCATCTGGCACCTGGTCTGAGGAAGGGAACAGAACCCCAGAAGGATGCCAAGATTGCTCTGGAAAGCAGCTCTGCTCTGGTAGCCAACTATCAATCTGGCCAGCTCCCTGTCCCGCAGGGTGGGCAAACAGTTTGTTTCTTCTTATGGACAGGGAGTGGGTGGCCACAGAGTGAAGAGCTGGCTCCACCCCAGGGTCTGGAACCAGCCAGAGAGCAATGGAAAGAAAGCCCTGCCTATCAGGGAGGAGTCACCCCCACTGGCCTGTAGGCCACTATCAAACATGCAGGGGTTGGGCTATGTTGGGTGCAGGATGCAAGGACTTCTGTGCTTTGCAGAAAAGGTCACGGGAAGGACAACAGTGTCCAGACCTGACAGAATTATCTCCTCCCATCCACTCCTGAGCAGGGCCAGGCTGAAAGATGGGAGACCCTGAGGTGGGAGGAGTCAAGAGTGAGGGGCTAGGGATAGTCCTTGGCCCAAGCATCATGTCTGTCCACTGCCCACATTTGTGTGTCCCTTAGCGACTCTCTGCAGCTGAAGCTCTTGTTCTTGGCTCCCATTTTTCCAGTGTTTCCTACCCTGGGGAGACTGTCCCTGCCACCCCCATGGAAGGACTTTCTGTGAGATCTTGCCCTCCTGGGCACTTCTATCCTATGGGAATGGCTGATCTCCCTCCATGTCCGCCTAGTTCCTACACCTCCAGTACCCACACAACAAAATGTCACATCTGTCCCAGTGGCCACTACTGTGTTCCAGGGCTGAGGCCACACCTGTGTCCACGAGGTTAGTGTCCTGCCAGCAGCCTGATCTGACGGATAGGGCGGAAACAGGCACCTGCAGGTAACAGGCCTGTTTATCTCCCCCACTTCACTCAAAGGCCTGCCTGTATTTGTGGTCAGTAGCCCTGCATTACAGAGTGTTTACATTACCTGGGCAAAAGCCCCTGCAGTAGAGAGGCAAAGCCCCCATGCCAGACCCGCCTCTGGCTTCTTTCTGCCTCCTCCCCCTCCCCGCTTTCTCAGGCTCTAATGTTGGCCCTGACCATCACCTTCACAGGTTTCTACTGCCCTGAGGGTTCAGGGCTCACATGGCAGCCTTGCCCCCCAGGCACCTATGGCCATGTGCCCAGCCTAGGCAGCCTGGCAGGATGTTGAGCCTGTGATGGTGGCAAATTCTGCCCCAGGGCCAATGCTACAGAGGCAGGTGGACAGTGCTGGGAGGATTTCTTCTGTTCTACAGGGTCTACCTGGCCCAACCCAGAGGCTGACACTGAAGGTACTGGTCCCTTCCCTCTAGACACTGAGACTTGGACCCATATCCTGAACCCCCGAGTGGGAGGCGGGGAACTGAGACAGGGCCTTCTACCCACTCACTGCTCAACCAGAGAGACTCATGAGGTGTTTTCTCAGGGAACCCTTGGCACCTGCTCTGAGCCACTATGCTCTAGGGCTCCTTGGCTTGGTGGGCAGAACACCATGGCTTGCCAGTGAACAGTGTGGTGGCATCTGTTGACTCTGCCCACTGTCTATCCCAGGTGAAACTCTCAGAGACCCCCGTACCCAAAACAGGTCAGGCTGAGGGCAAATTTCAGGACAAACCTGAGGAAGCTCATGGTAGATGTCATAGTGAAGTATTTCTTGGCCGGATCATGCATTCAAGTCATCTGGTACCTACTGATGCTGGGGGAGGGGACAGTCCATGAAATCAGACAGTGTGGGTGGGAACTAGCCCAGTTTTGGTCAATGTGTTAATAATCTTCCCAAGTAATTCTCATGTATAGCCAGCTGAAGGATTATTCCAGGGGATTTCCTCTTCTGAGGGTCAAGCTCCTTTTGAAATCCTGGGCCCAAAGACAAAATTCTATGATCCAGTCCAACCTCTGTCTCTGACATAAAGGGAAACTGAGGCTCAAGAAGTGGGTCTGCTTTGTGTAAGGCAGTGGTTCTTAACCTTTTTTGAGGACCGAGCCCACCAGTTTCATATGCACATTCACTGAACCCTTCTTTAGTGATAAATAAAATATGATTTTTTCCCCCCAAATTCAAGACATAGGTATATGCTTTTTTACTGGTGCACAAAATGAGCCGTGCATGAACATCACCTTGCTCAAAGAACAAAACCAACAAAGTGCATGAACTCACAACAAATTACGGTATTATTTTATTCTGACCTCCGCGGCAGAAGCTTCTCCTAACCCCTGAGACCGACTCATCGAACCCTTAGGGTTCGATAGAACCCAGGTTAAGAACCACTGGTGTAAGGGCACATAGTTAACAGACAAGCTGGGTGCCCAGGCTCACTGACCCCAGTCTAGCATTCTGCCACTTTGCAGCTGCCCTTGAGCCCTAAAGGTGAAAACAGCCTCAGGGAGGCCTGGGTGCCAGTGGGAACATGGATGCACAGCTCCTCACTGCAGCTCCAACAGTCATATCTGCTCAGCAAAGCCCAGAAGTGGCCAGCTCCCATCCTCAGTGACCAAACAGCCCTGGTGACAGACCACTTGGAGCGGGGCACATGTAAGATGAGAGAGGCCAGGAGAGATAACACAGATAGCAGCTCCAGAGATGCTGGAACAAGAGCCAGCACAGGGAGGTCTGCAAAGGCCTCTGAAGCAAGAGTTGAAGTGGGGTTCACCCGTCAAGCTCCTGCCCCTTGATGCCTGGGTTTAAGCCTTCCAAGGGGACACCACCTTCCTTAGGCACTTCCAGGTATCACTGCCCACATCAGGAGAAGCTCCCTTTGACCTCTTCCCATTGGTGCAGGGTAGGAGCAGAGGGTGTGGCTGCAGGAGGGCCATCTCACAGGCATACCTCGGGAGCTAGCTATCTAATTCTCCTGTACCCAGAGCTTGTACCAGGGACACGGGGGATTGCTCGACCACCCACTCCTCACTTGGACATCCCAGTGATAGGACTAATTTGGTTCCAGAGGCAGCTGGCCCTTGTCCTCAGTCACACTACTGCCCCAGGGGCTCGGCCCTGCCCCAGCCCTGCCCACCTGGCACCTTCAGCGCACACACCAAGGTTGGCTCAGAGGTGGGGACACTTTCACCCCAGGGAGAAGGCTGGGTGTGGAGAAGACCCTGTTTGCATCTAGCCACCTAGTCCAAAGGTTGTCATAGGGATTGGAGAATAGGACCTCCTGGCCAGCTGCCTCCCTTCCCTCAAGTCATGACTCAAAATTTAACTTTCTAAGAGAGGCCTCCTTAGTGCACAACACAGCTCGACAAAGTGCTTTACTTCTCGGCCTTACTTATGCTCTGTGTGCCTCCCTAACACATCAAGCTAGGGGGTTTGTGTTTTTGCTCACTTCTCTGAAGTCAGAATGGTGCCTCACACATAGCAGGCTTCTAGCGTGTGTTTATTGGACACACACATAACTAGTACAAGCTGATTTTGGAACCGGAGGGGCAGCAAAGCCTCTTGAAACAGGTGCACTTTGGGGGTTGTGGGGAGCACAAGGAGGGTGCTGTGAGGGTGAGTCAAAGGGAGCCAGGAGCCAGCTATGTGGTGCCAGATGCTGCTACCTGAGTGAGATGGAGCCCGAAGGAGGGTTCTGAGCAGAGGAGTTAGGAGACATTACTTTATAATATATATTCATCTATCATTTATAAAGGGCTACTATGAGCTGTACAAAATCCTGTTGAAACTGCCAGTTTCCAAAAGCAGCTTTAATACCTGCTTCTCTTCACAAGCCCTGCAAATGACGGCTTGCAGGGCCCTCTTGCTGGAAGAGAAGTATTCCCTAAACTCTGTCTTGTCGAGGCCCAGAAGAACCCCAGCCTGGGGTGCCACACCCTTGCCTGGAGGGGAATCAGGATAACAGGTGTCCCCTGATATTACCAGTTAAACTACAAAAGGACATGGAAGCCAAGAGAGGAAAGCAAGAGGAATAGCACTCGTTGGAGTGTTTGGAGAATCAAATCCTGATTCCTGGGAGCCTGCTGGCTGCACACGCCCTCTCTGGAAAATGAGTAAGCAGGATGTAGTGTAGTGAGGCCTGTCAGAGAGGTGTTGTAGATGGAAGGGCAGGAGCTAGGATGACACTACTTTCTGGGGTCCTTTTAGTTTCCCTGGTGTGAGCCCTGCGTCCTTGTGCTAGCAGGAACCAAGGGGTGGCACCCTGATGGGGGTGGTCTCCTGCAGGCTGCCTGCGCCCCATGCCCGCTTGGCCACTACTGTGCCTTTCCTGGCCTCACCAGCCCTTCAGGGCTCTGCAGTCCAGGCTTCTTCTGCCTCAGTGGAGCCCTTGTTCCCAATGGATCACTGGGAGACCAGACCGAGGACCCATGCCCTGCAGGTACACCCAGGGGGTTGTCCTGAGGAGGAGCCTGAAGAGGTGGGCATGAGCAAGTCTCAAGGCTGCCACCTGGCCAGGGGCTGAGGGCTGCCATTCCCTGGGCCCTGAAGGAACTGGGTTAAGCATGGGGCCACTCAGGATGCCAGGGAAGAGGGTTCCCTGTGGCCATGACCTGTCTGGTCTTCTTGCCTTTCAGGACACTTTTGCCCCCCTGGCACTGTCACCCCCCAGGCCCTGCCAGCAGGCACCTACAACAGCCTGGTTGCCCATAGCCACTGTCAGCCTTGTCCTGAGGGGTGAGTGCTAAGAGGCCGTTGGGACCCTCTGTCCAGCTGGGCACAGGTTTGCTCTCCTGCTGTGGGAGCTGACACAGCAGGTGCTCACTAGGATTCCTTCTACCTGAGTTTTCTGTGACACTCCCCCAGCTGCCCTTCTCTATGTCTCAGTTTCTGTGTTGGATGTCTCAGAGTCAGTCCCAGTCTCAAACCTGTGTATCTTTTACTACAATATAAGTTGTTTAGCTCCCTGTACACAACCTCCTGCTCGGCCTGAGCTGTAGCAGAGCTTGTCCCCAGCCTGGCCTAATCCTGGAGCCAGAGATGGAGGGCAGCCTGGCACCCGTCTCCTCCCCACTCTGAGTCCGTTCTTCCCTACTCATCTTCCCTGCAGCTTCTTCTGCCCGGCAAATACCTCATCCGTGATGGGGAATGAGTGTCCAGCTGGACACTACTGCCCTGCCTCCACTGACTTTGCTTCTTAGTTCCCCTGCCCTAGGGGTACCTACAAGCCACAGAGTGGGGGTGCCCAGCAGTCAGACTGTACTCCCTGTGAGCCAGGTAAGGGGGCAGGGACACAGCCCTGCCCTAGCAACATTACGCCTTATCCTCCTGGCCAGTGAAGGCAGGACTCCGGCCTGGTTTGATGGAGATGCTTTAGCCACAGCCCATAGTGCCCATCAGATCAACCCACATTTGCTGATGGTAGGGGTGCTGCCATCCTTCTACATGCCCCCCAAGGCCCTGGGACCCTCTCTTTCCTTTCCCCTGCTGGCTTCTACTGTCTCGTGCCTGGGCTAGCAGCAGTGTCTGGGCCCTGCAGTGCAGGGTTCCACTGCACTCAGGGGTCATCTGTTCCAAATCCCACCAATGGGATCACAGGAGACCTTTGCCCTCCAGGTTACTTCTGTTCCCAGGGCAGCTCCAGGCCCACTCTGTGTCCCCCAGGTGAGTCACTCACTGATCAGTGAACAGCACGAGTGCAGGGTCTGCTCAGGGCTCTTGAGAGGGGAGGAAGTACGGGCATGGACTTGGAGACACCTAGGGAAGGACACAGAAGGAACTCCTGACATGCATCCTGCACTAACATCCTGTGAGGCTGGAGGTGGAAATGGGGGTGGGGTGGGGTGGTGGATGGCAGAGGTACAGTTGGAAGTGAGTGATGCCTAGTAGTGGAGAGGGGGATGAGAAACACCGCAGAAGTCAGCTGAGTCCTGGTTCCAGCACACCAGGTGACAAGGTAGCCTGGAAGGCCAGGAGCCTTGCAGTCAGTGGTGTGTGAGGCTGAGTGGGCAGAGCAGGATCACAGCTCTGCCAACCAAGACGCCCCACCGTGGGTCTCTATCTGGGAGGCCTGCTGGCGGTGGCCACAGTGTGTGGACCTACAGAGTCTCTCCTGCCCATCCCTGGGGTCACATCGCTGTATGACTGCCAGCCCTGCCCAGCTGGCTGGTTCTGCTCCCAACCTGGCCTGAGCTCTCCCGAGGCTGCTTGTGAAAGAGGCTGGTTCTGCCCCAGAGCCTCAGTCTCAGGGCACAGTCCAGGTAAGGGTATACCCTCCTCCCCATATGGGTGCTGTGGGACTTCCTGTGAGCTGGCCTGGAGGGGGACATGCCCATGGGCCCTCCCTCTGCACTCAGGTTCCTGTCGCCTTACAACAGTGACAGGGTTCCTTGTGTTTTGGACCGGCTATGGGAGGGGCTGAAACACCATGCTAGCAAGGCAGGCTCTTTGAGTGTTCAGAGCTCTGAGGGGAGACAGAAATGCTTGGGATGAGCGAGAGGAATAAAAGAAGAAGCATTTGAAAAACCAGACAAAGATAAAAATCTGATCTTTAGGGAAGAGAATAAAGATCTACATTAGGCCCCCTAGTGAGGGGACAGGACGGGCCTTCACCTTGCCTGTGAAATTCGAGGCCCATAGGAGAAGCTACAGAAGGTCAGACTCTAAGGACAAGGGTTCATCTGAGCTCTCATAAGCAGAGCTGGCACAATTCTGTCTTGTGGGGCCCTAGTTCTCAATTGTAAACTGAGAACAAAATAGCCTGGGTGTGTCATCCATCACAGGCACCATGAACTACACAGCCCATTGCTGTCATATTTATGTGGAGGAAGAAAGAACTGGTCATCCTGGGCTCTGGCTGAGAGGAGAGGGGGAGTCTCCCAGGAGAAATTAAAATTGTGTCCCCTGGCTGTTCCAGGCACTCTCTGCCCCATCGGGCAGTCCTGCCCCCAGGGCAGCCTGGAGCCACAGCTCTGCCCACCGGGCCAGTATCAGGATGAACCTGGACAGACTCTCTGCAAGGTATGCCCAGCTGGAAAGTGAGGAGCTATTGCTGGGGCTGAGTACCTTCTCTCTCTGGGTGACTCTGACTTTTCCTGCCCACCCTACCCCCCACTGCAGCCAAAGGGACTCAGACATGTTGCAGGGAGTAGTGACTATAGCACTGTGGGCCCCCACTGCCCTGCAGAGCCCAGTGTACCAAACATACTCATGTCAACAAAGGGCCTTTGGGGAGGCTGAGGGCATCATGCACAAGACTCGGTGAGACAGGAGGGCACTATCTACCTTGGCATTCATTTCCTCTGACCTCACATGGTCCTGTGAGGGTTTTGCTTCTGGCCAAATCCTCCATGTCCAGGAATTTCCTTCGCCTGGTGGAGCCTCATGTTCTAGGAAGCCTGGGGATATAGGAGCAGTGACTCCTTCAGTCCCGATCACCCACTGGCTGTGTCCATAGGTTCTGTTCCTATGGGATCCAGGGACCAGGAACCAAGCTGATTTGGCCAGTGGACTGTCCTGCTGGCTACTACTGCCCTTGGGGTACCCAGAGCCCCATGCAGCACCCATGTCCCAGGGGCACCTTCCGAGAGAGGCCCGGCGCACACAGCCCTGAGGATTGCAGGCCTTGTCCCGCAGGACATTACTGCTCAGATTCAGGTGACAACAGCCCTCTCTCTCTGGGATTTAGCAGGATCCCTAACTGATTCGTTTGTCATGTGGTGGACCTCTGAGGTTCCCTCACATCATATAGGGAACACTGCTTGAGGCGTGAGCATGGGGATATAGGTCAGCAAAGGTGAACTGGCCTCAAGCCTATGAGTTCACTGTGGGAAAGGGGTTGGAAAGACAGACAGAACATGAAGGTTTCAGCCAGGCACAGGGGTCTCTGCTGGTCTAGGAAATGGACTGGACTCTTCTTGGAGAACTTGCTGCAGGCTTCAAAGGTACCCAGCCTTGTACAGGAAGCAGGGGCTCCGTCTAGAGCTGCCAGGGCAGGACTGCAGGGGTATGCTGCCAGGAAGGACCCCGAGGAAGAGACCAGAGACCATGCAAGACAGGAGAGAGTGGAACATGCACTGACCAGCTTTAGTTGCCTGGTCCGTGTCAGCGGAAATCACCTAGAACAAGATACAGCTGGGTAGGAGTGGACAGTGTGAGATGCTGAAGAGCAAGAGGGAAGGTGTGAATCCCCCAAATGGTCCCCTATGCCCGGGGACCCCACAGGAGCATGTGTGTCACCAGCATAGGGCTGGGTTGTGAGGCGCGGGCTGGGTAGCAGAGCCCTGCATATGACCGCCACCACAGCATGACCAGTGTCTCTAGATTCTTAAGCTGGTGCTTGTCTTGCTTTGGCTCTGCATAATCCATGGGCTGTGACAGACAGGTGTTTAAACTTACTTACCCTTACAACAGGGCTACTGTTAACAGATGAAAAGTCTGAGTTCAGAGAGGCCCTCTACATAGCTTCGTAGTGAGCCGCAGAGTCAGGAGGGGACACACGATCTGGCTCCAGAGCCCTGTGCTCTGAGCTCCGTGCCACACTGTGCCTCCAAGCTTGGGCACAGTGTGAGGTATTTCCATCTCCCCTTACCCCTTATCTTCTCATTTGAAGCCAGGCCCACTGTCTCCACCCCTCTGCACAGGGACCAGGAAAGGCTTCCCCGATGGGCCATGTGCAGCAGGTTATTACTGCCCACCCGGCCAGACCTCAGCCACCCCCACATCTTTCAAGTGTCCCCATGGCTTCTACTGTCCCAAAGGATCTTCCCAGCCAAGGACTTGTGAAAGCAGAACATTCCAGCCTCAGGAAGCAAAGGGGTCCTGTGAGCCATGCCCTGCTGGATTCTACTGCAAAACCTCGGACACAGGTGGGCTCACTGGAGCTGAGCATAAGACTCCCACAGGGTGCTGGGTCCCAGCAGAGGCAACACCACCGTGTCAGAGAGAAAGGGGAGAAACTACCCTGGGGTAGCAAAGGGAGATGTCTCAGGGCAGCACGGGACCCTTGGTGTCCCTGTGTGTATTCACTTAGATTTGGCTTCAGAATGTATCTCAGAAATTCTTAAGCCAGCAGCATGGTTGTCATCCTCAGTGTCATGAAACACATGTAACCCTTGACAACTTAGCAGAGTGGAGAGAGGAGACCCTGAAACAAGCCAGGTACAAGGGGAGGGCAGGTCAGGATTCAGCCAGGAAGGGATTACACAATGACTCATCAGGACCCAGTGTCCAGGATGGTGACTCAAGGGGCAGGATAGGACAGGCTGAGATCTAGACCCCTGGGATGTAGTTGGTTGTGACCTGACTCTGTTTCCCCAAGGTACATGGTGCAGATGTGATGGCCTTGGCCACCTCTACTATCCCAGCAGAGAGACTTGAGGAGAAAGATTGGCAGGCCACTGAGTGCATCCAAAGGTGGTAGCTCTAGTGTGGTCAGCACGGTGCCACTTCCCGGAGAAGTGAGTTTCATGCTCAGTAGCCAGTGCCCTTGAGGCTAGAGATCACAGAGACCATAGTGGTTTCCTGGGCATTGTACCTTCCACTGCAGTGGCAAGATGGTCAGCCATTGAGAGACACCTCCCAACATAATGCCCAGAATTAAGCAAAGAATAAAGCATTTTGACTGAGGCATGATCTAGGGCAGGTTCAGAGCCCAGATTTTCAGGTAGGGCTCCCATTACCAACTCGGGCTGACCCTGCCATTATCCCCTAGGCCCTAAGGCCACTGGCCCCAGCCTGTGTCTCCAGGGAGACCTCTGTCCCCTTGGCTCCCACTCAGCCATCGCCCACCTATGCCCTCGGGGGATATTTGGGTCCAGAGCCCAGGTGGGGGGCGCTGACAAGCTAGACTGTGAACCGTGCCCTGCAGGTTTGTGGACTCTGGGCATGAGCCCTCAGGAAGCCTAGGCTGAAGGCTAAGGAAAGAATGAGGAAAAGCAAACAGGTCCGTGAAGGAAGAAATCCAACAGCTGGTCAAGGAAAGGAAAGTCAGATCCACACAGGGGCCAGGGGCCAGGGCCTGGCAACGTCTCATGCCTGGTCCCAGGGTCCCCACATGCACCTCTGAGGCCCAGGACAAGACCAAATCTGTGTTTTTTTTTCATGGAGCAGGAGTGGCTGGAGAGGGAGCACTGCTCTCAAAGCAGCTCCACGTAGATCATCCTGCTCCTCACTCCCTGACTCTACCATCATACCAGCATCCTGCGCTAGTCTGAGAGCCAGGGGAGGGGAGGTGTGAAGGGACACAGCCCAAGAGAGGCAGGGCTGGTGCTAAAGCAGGAGGGAAGTGAAGTGGTCCGTCTTCCGCCTGCCCCTTTAATTTGCTTCTTTAGGAATGTTTTGCTCACTGGAAGGGTTGTCCCAGCCATCTGGACTCTGCCACGCCGTCCACTACTGTGCAGGGGGAGCAGTGTCTCCAACTACCACCAAACAAAAGGTAAGTGATGTTGGCATGGTACCCCAGACAAAAGTCTGCCCTATAACACCATGTGTTGTGGAGCCACAAAGGTGGCCGGAGTCCCTTTGGGCTGACGGGCTCTCCCACCAGGGTTGAAGTGACCTGAGGGCAAGACCCTCCCACTTGTGTGTCTCCAGGGCCTGGCACAGGGCCCAGTGATAACTTATTTCAATGATTCTAGGGTGTGTATCTTTTTCATACTTAACATGTCTAAAATCAGCAGCACCGCCTGACCAGGTGGTGGCACAGTGGATAGAGTGTCAGACTGGGATGCGGAAGACCCAGGTTCGAGACCCTGAGGTCGCCAGCTTGAGCACGGGTCCATCTGGCTTGAGCAAAAGCTCGTCAGCTTGGACCCAAGGTCACTGGCTCCAGCAAGGGGCTGCTCGGTCTGCTGAAGGCCTGCGGTCAAGGCACGTGTGAGAAAGCAATCAATGAACAACTAAGGTGTCGCAACGGCAATGAAAAACTAATGATTGATGCTTCTCACCTCTCTCCGTTCCTGTCTGTCTGTCCCTATCAATCCTTCTCTCTGTCCCTGTAAATAAATAAATAAATAAATAAATAAATAAATAAATAAAATAAAAAAAAAGCCTTAAAATCAGCAGCACCTTATAATCCATGGCATCTGGCCATCATAATAGCAGTGAATTTTCCTTTGAAGTCATATACCTGTCAATAAATGACATGTGGCAGTCACAGCAGGTAACACACAGAGCCTTTACTTAGACCATGCTGTGCACACTGACTCATCATCCCCACAGCCACCCACTGTAGACAAGAAGACACTGAGGGGCATGTAGGCTAACGAACTTTCTTGAGTTCACACGGCAAGAGATTGACCTCATTATACTGTAGGGCAGGGATGTGGAGAGTCAACTGGGTGGATGGACTCACAGACGTGTGTTGGACAGACAGCGGAACAGATGGGCATTGGTTTGTGATTGGCTCTCTTGTTTTGTTATTGACTTGCTGTGTGAGCTCGGACCTACATGCCCTTTGCCTTCTTATCCCCATCTTCCCTTTTAGCACAGAGACTTTCTCTGAAAGTCACCAGTTCTGCATGGATGCCACAAAAGAGAGTGGTCCAGGAGATGAGAAGCAGAGAGGTGGGAGGGGCCTGGGTTCACATCTCCAGGCCCTAGGTGGCACAGTTCAGAGCACACATTAACAGCAGTTTTGCATGTTATTTTTTGTTTTTTCTTAATTTATTTATTTATTCATTTTAGAGAGGAGACACAGAGTGAGAGAGAGAGAGATAGAGAAAGAGAGAAAGGGGGGAGGAGCTGGAAGCATCAACTTCCATATGTGCCTTGACCAGACCAGTGCAGGGTTTTGAACTGGCGACCTCAGTATTCCCAGGTTGACGCTTTATCCACTGCGCCACCACAGGTCAGGCAGTTTTGCATGTTTTGCTCTTCCTTGCATAGTAGCCTCATTCTACATCAGTGATGTCCTTCCTGCTAGGTGCCAGACCCAATGTCTGCAGCCAGAGGCTCTCATTTGAAGCACTTTCTTTCTTCTCTCTCTGGGTGCACAGGTTGAAGCCTCAGGACTTTTTGGGAATGACATCTGCCTTCCTGGCTTCTTCTGCCCCAAGAGAACAAGCACACCAATGCCATGCCAACCTGGATTTTACTCCGCTGCCCAGGCTTGGCCAGCAAGGACCAGTGCCAGCCATGCCCCCAGGGCACTACTGCAACAGCCCTGAAATGTCCCATACCCTGGAGGCAGGGCTCTGTGATGCAGGGTGAGGGGACCTATGGTGGTCTGGGAAAAGAAGAGGGTCCCTAACTTAGGCCTACCAGGACCCCCAAGTCACAGATTAATCCTAAACTCCTAGGGTCTCTTCCAGACCCTCAGGGAGCCCAAGCAAGGGTGGCTGAACCCCCAGGTATGTGAGTCTCCCATGTGCCATCCTTTTGATACAGGATTGAACTAAACACACCCTCACAGGTCTTCCCAGCACTAATCTTCCAAGTCCAAGAAGCTCTGAGTGTGCCAACCAGCCCATGGTCCCATTTGGCCCCAAGGTAGCCTCTGCACCCTTCATAGCCCCTGCCAGGCCTTGGTCTGTATCCCATGGGCCAATGTCCTCTGCCAGCGGGCATCCCAGCCACCTACCAACTGCATTTTCCCTTATAGTTGAAAGGGCAGTGAGTTCGGCCAGGTCCCGTGTGAAGCAAGACCTGCCCCATCTGCTCCAGGCCCTGAGGACATAAGGGGTGTGAGGGGTGCCATGCTTATTCTGGAGAACACTGCCCCTTCTCAGACTGTCTTCTTGAGCCCTTCTTACTTAGTTTTCTGTTGAAGAGGCCAGAAGTAGGTTGAGAGTTGAGGGCATTTCATCACAGGTACAGCCTGTGGCTGTGGTCACACTGGCCTTACCCTCAGCATACTTTGGTCACCAGGCTGCAAGGCTACCCCATCTCTTGCCTTCTTCTGTCTGGCCAGGATTCATGATCACATGGAGGCTCTGCCACAGCTCTTCATGTCTTCAGGTACATCTGTTTGCAAGGCCTTTCACCTCCCCATCCAGGTGGCATCTCTCAGGGGAGCTGTGAGCCCTGCCCAGCTGGCTTCTTCTGCCCCAGCCTGGGACTCAGCTCTCCCACTGGATCCTGTGTGATGGGCTCTGAATGTCCGGTGGCTCTCACTACCGCCAGCCCCACCACTCTTCCCTGCCCTGAGGTATTTCTCCTGGAGACATGGGAAGGAACCCAGTTCCCAGGGCCCTCCAGCTGTGGGGCTCAAGCTGGCTCTCAGTGCCCCACAGGAGCGCCCCTGCCTCTTGGCCCCAACTCTTTCCCCAATAGCCCCACCCAGCCTCCTGGCCTCCTGCACTCTAGTCACCACAGCCTGGACTGGCCAGAAGGCAAGACAACGCACCAACCATCCCAAGCCCCTGATCATGCCAACCATACCCAGACTCGCTCTCAGAGGTGCCACTTTGTGTTCAATGCCCAGGGTCACTTCTGCCAGCCAGGGGCTCCTTGGCCTGCCCCATGCCACCGAGGGGAGTACCAGCCCTCCGTTGGCTCAGACACCTGCTTCCCATGTCCACCTGGCTTTCAGTGCCCGCATCCTGGCTCCAGAGTACCCAGGCTCTGTCCAGCACACGTCTACTGCCCAGCTGATATGCCCAGAGTCCCTCTTCTTTCTCTCCGACACCATCCTGTTTCTTTCATTCAAATTCCATAGAGTGCCTCCTGCATGCTGGGCCCTGTGCTCACACTGGGAACCCCAGCAGAGCCAAGCATGCTCACAACCTTTGAGTACCTCTTGCCTCCCCCATGCCTGTCTCAGCCCACCCCACCCTGATTCTTGTCTCTTCATCTTCTCTGAATCATGCTTATGGCCCTGCTCTTCCCTATACCCAGCCTAAGGCCCAGGGTGAACACATACCCCAGAGGTGGTGGCACATAAGTGTTGTCACCTGTGCAATCTGGGTTGACAGGTTGTTAGTGGACCCCTGAACACTGCAGGGAGAAGGGTTCTGTAGTGAGATTGGTGTACTGGGTGGCAGAACTGTCAGAGCTGGCAGTGGTATCAATGTGACCCCAAGTTTGTTGTCCACGAGTCTGAGCCCAGTCACCCTGAAAACACTGGGTAGGAACCCACCTCACACAAACTCGCAAGTGTGCACACACACATATGTGCAAACATGTGCACACTATACACAGAAATAGGCAAATGCACACACAGAAACATACACACACTTACGTATGCGGTCCCCAGGCAGCCTAGCAGATAGACGGGTGTTCACAGTCTTCGTCATGTCTCAGGTAGTGTGCCTACATTACCTTTGCACGTGTTTGATCCACAGGGGATGTTTCTTCCCAGGACTGTGGTGTCAAAGATCTATGTGCCCCTTTTAAATGTGTGGCCTTTTACCCCAGAATATAAAGACATCCCCAATTCAGAGCCTGCCCTGTTGCCCTGGTGGTTGGTAATGTGTTGTATTGGTCATATGGCCCCTCTTTGGAGAGCACTGCTCCCCTGGGTTCCCAGGTCCTCCTTGCTGAGGTGTTGACTCTCACTCTACCTCCTCTCACTACATTCACACCTTTCAGCCTCTTAATATTGGCACGCACACACACACACACACACACACACACACACACACACACACACTTATTTATTTATTTATTATGTATTTTTCAGTAGATCCAGCTCCTCCCTTTAAACCCTTTGCCCTGTTGCGGATTTCTTCCCTTCTCACTGAAGGTGGGCACACTGGTTGGTGTGTACCTGGCACTTACCAGTACAGCCCATGCACATCAGAAAATGCTGAGGCCCCCAGGAGGACCAGGGCAGTGGATAGGGTGGGGGTGCGTATTGGAGGAAGCGGCACAGGCACATCCCCACCAGCCAGGCCAGGTAGTAGGGTGGCTCTCAAGTGAGTTGCGCTCAGTGGGGACCCAACATGTTTCCAACTCAGCCTGAGAACTGGCAATGTACGTGCCTCATTGAGCCCACTGGCTAAATAGATGGCCCCTCTCCCAACATAGCTTCACTGCTGTCCAAAAATCCTCTACCAGGGAATTATTCTTTTGTAAATGGATGATGATCTTAGGAGATAGACTGGGTCACTATCATTTTATCACTCCATCGTCTCTGAGAACACAACATGGAAAACGCACCATCCAGAGCAGCTGGGACAGAATGCTCTTGGTGGGGGAGTCCATCCAAGCAGGTCCAGTCACTGATGTGACCCAGCCCTTGGCTGTTCATCTTCACTAGCTGCTCCTCTGTCACAGGAACGTGGTCCCCTCTGCCATGTCCTCAAGGAACCTTCACTCCGCAGGACCCGGGGGGTGGGGGGGGGAAGAGGAGGACTGCTCTGTCTGTCCCCCTGGCCATTACCGCAGGTCAGTAAAAGCCCAGTCACTCATTTCTGGCTGATGCAGTCAGACTGCGCCCTCTGCTGGAAGAGGCTCTACCTTGTGGATGAGGGACTGGCTGTATGGACAGCCCCGCAGGACACACTAGCCTGCACAGGGAGGCAGAAGCCTGACAATGAGGTGGAGAGCCAGAACAGTTAGTGCAGACCTAGATTTTAACAAACTGAAGGAGGATCAGTATGATTGGAAATCTCTCTGTTCAGTCTCAGCCTAATTCCCTAACGGGCAGAATTCCTTGTGATGCCAGTGTTCTGCACATACACTCAGGGGAAAAGGTAGCCCATTCTTCCTTCCACCTCCATGTCTGAATTTTCTACAGTACACATAGTTTTTGTAATGGGTTGGGCTGGAGATATCACACACGGTACCTTTAAACAGCACCATCAGACAGCAGGTCTCGAGGCACCCAAATTCCACTTGAACGCTCTGCCCTCGCTCAGTATGTGCTTTGTGCTTCACTTCCACACCTGTGCAGTGGGGACATTCTCAAGGGAGCATCCACACCTGTGCAGTGGGGATGTTCTCAAGGGAGCACGGGTAATTGGGATTCAGGGACTCAACAGCCTTCAGGGCCAGGTGGGGACACCCCAGCTCCCTGCCTTTCTCAAGCCCTTGGAGACAGGGCTAGGGCCCAAGTCTCCAGGGTAGCCAGACAAAAAGAAAGCATTGGGACTGGTGCAGCAATGCTCCCAACACTTGCTGAAGGTTCAGGAGACTGGTTTTCTGAGACTGGGAACTGAGTCATCAAGAGAAGAGTTGGTTCGCATTTCCTACAGAGATGAACCTGTTTCAAAGCAGATTCTTTTCTACTTAAAAAATAATAGCAGCCTGACTAGTGGTGGCACAGTAGACAGAGCATGGGCCTGGGATGCTTAAGTCCCAGGTTCAAAACCCTGAGGTCTCTGGCTTGAGCGCGGGCTCACCTGGTTCTGGAGCATGGAGTTGCCAGCTTAAGTGTGAGATCATCGACATGACCCCATGGTCACTGACTTGAGCCAAAATGTTGCTGAATTGAAGCCCAAGGTCACTGGCTTGAGCAAGGAACACTGGCTTAGCTGGAGGCCCCTTCCCCTAATGGACAACTAAAAAGTGCCACAACTACGAGTTGATGCCTCTCATCTCTCTCCCTTCCTGTCTGTCTGTCTCTTACTGAAAAAAAAAATAATGATAAGGGATAGCAGAGGGTTTTTCAGACTCTCCTAAAGGTTCATCTCAGGTAGTTCAACCTTTTAAGCATAGCCTGCCTTCTCATGCTGTAGAGCTGGGGCTCAGACTAGTGGCCCTCACAGCCCAGGCCCAGCAGGCTGCAGACATTCCTTGGGGCAGTTCAGGAAGTAGGTGGAAACCTGATGCCCTCTCCCCTCCTTCCCACAGTGAGGGCAGCAGGGCCATGGGCTCCTCCAGAGGGGCATGTCCTGCTGTTGGCAGCCCCAAGGTCCACTCTTTATTCACTGAGCTCCACAAACTCAGGGGAAAGGAATTCAAAAACCTACCTTTTCCTGAAGGGCACAAAGGGGGATCTTGGGGCTTCATGTCTCGTTTTGCCACTGGGTGAAGTGTCTCATCTTGTGCTCTTGTGTCCTTGGTATATTGCTGCATTCTTCTGGGACACAGGTCCAAGGTACTTAACACTGTGGGTCACAGTGAGACCATCTGGGTCCCAGGTTAAAATCTGCTCTCAATCTTGGTCTTGTCATTCTTGTTTCCTCTCCATGGCTGTTAGAGGTGGACAGGTATGGGGGAAATGTCCTGCTGGCTATTTCTGCCCACCTGGGACTACTGGACTGCCAACACCAGGTCCCAGGGACTCCCAGACCCTGTGTCCCTGGGGACAGCTGTGCACCAAGCCATGCCTGCCAGGTAACAGTCCATTTCTTGCCCTTGGGTGTGAAAGAGACAGAGAATGAGGCTGCTCAGCCTACATCATAGAACCCACCCAGGCAAAAAGACTCTAAAAATAGTTGACTCCCAATGCTGTACATCGAACACATATATGAATATGCATGTATTTGTGAATGCATACGTCCTATGTATGTAATGTGAGTATGCATTGAATGCAGTCAGATGGTTACTGATTTGACAAGCACAAAAGCAGGTGAGGCCAGGACTGGCATTCAGACCTCTCAGTTCCTGGGCAAGGAGAGTCTCCAGGCCCTGACACATTCCCCACAGCCAGGCAGCCTCCCTGCCTTCAAGAAGGCCCAACATGACGCTATGTGCTTCAGGTTTCTACTGCCCAGAAGGCAGTGGAGAACCCACCCTGTGCTTACCTCACACTGTGGCGGCCACCCCTGGGGCCAAGCAGCAAGAGGACTGTGAGCCTTGCCCCCGCTGGGCACTGGTGCAAAGCTGGTGAGACACCTGCAGTGCACTAGTCCTGACAAGGGTACTGGGAGGCCTTTTGGACAGGAGGAGGAAGATGTGAAGGAGCACAGCTCTTGCTCTCCAGGGGACTCCATGACCCACCCCTGCCCTGCTGGCCACTACTGTCCTGGAGGGAGAGAGACCTGCTCAGGAACCCCCCAGCCCTGCCCAAAGCACACCTACCTGTCAGCAGAAGGAGGCCAGAGTCAAACAGAGTGCCGCCCCTGCCCTGCCAGGCACCATTGCCCGTCCCAGGTGAGACGCTGTCTCCAGGCCGAATGCGAGGGCTTTGGAGGGAAGGCCCATGTATCCTCCCTTCTTTGACTCCTGCTTTTGCACCAGGTCTCTCATCCATTGAAGACCACCTGTGTCCTCCAGGCCACTGGTGTCCAGGTGGGCAGGGTGCCTTTCTCTGCCCACCGGGCACCTTTCGGACAGAGCTGGGGGCAGCATCATGGGAAGACTGTGAGCTCTGTCCCCCTGGTTACTACTGCCCAGAGACTGAGCTGAGAGGCTGCGCAAATGTGTTTGCAATCCCATACAGAGCTGGGTCTGAGTGCCCTGCAGGTGAGCCTGCAGCCCTTCCCCTCCCAGCACCTGCCCTTATCCTATCACCCCTGAGGCTTAGCAGACAGCATGTCACATGGGTTCCTAAGGCTCACCCAGTCTATGGTTAGGCCTGTGCCAGCTGGATCTTCCCAAGGCCAAGGTGCCTTCCTCTACCTCATCTCCCCCAGGTTCTGTAGCTAAGGTCACATGCAGAGCTGGTTCCTACTGTGGGCCCCAGACTGGCGTTCCCCACTCTGCCCTGGGGGTTATGCCTGCCCTGCAGGCTCCTCCATCTACTCTGGCCCAGGGCAGCTGTGAGTACCCTCCTCTATCTGGGTCAGTCAGAGCACCCCTCGTCCAAGCGCCTCCCTGTGTAGTCAACCACTCAGTGTCCCAAAGGACTCAGAGCCAGGATCTTCACTTTGGTTTTCCAGCTCCCACCTCTGTCTAGGGAAGGGGGCAAGGAACTAAGCTGCACTGAGAGGCCCTTCAGCAATCTCCAGGGTGCTCCTGTGTGGGGTAGCCAGATTTAGCAAATAAAAATACAGAAAATCCAGTTATAATTGAGTTTCAGGTAAACAACAAGCATATGCTTAGTATATATATGGCCCATGCAATATTCTGGAGTCCTTATACTCTGTTGATTTATTGTTAATTACTGGTTGATTATATGAAATTCCACTATGACTGGATGTCCTGGACTTCATCTGGTGACTACAAAACTGTGTCCAGCACTCCTGACTGTGTTCCCCAGCCCCAGATGGTCAGATCTGGTCTACACATCCCTTTGCCCAGGATAGTTGGGCAGGGAGCACGGACCTCAATGCTGGTTAATGGCCTGGCCATCTGGGCATGGTTCAGCCTCCTCCAGGAGGACTCCCTAACCTGTTTAGCTTCCCTCAGACACAAGGCAACTTCAGGGCTCCCATTTGAGATAATATTGGAGATTTGCCTCTGTCCTTCACCAGCTTAAAGCCTACCTGGGAATATCGAGGCCCTTGCTGGTGAGATGAGATGCACACAGACTCCATCAGCATTCAATGGGTCTGGGGGTTATGTCTCTGTGCAGTTGTGTATTTCCCTACTACTGCCCCCCGGGAAGCTCTCACCCACAAGCATGCCCTGGGGGCTCTGAGGGCTCTGAGGCCCTGAACCAGAGTGGCCTCAGAGTCTCCGAGGATACTTGCTGCCGACTGTGTGATGCGGGCACCTACCACAGCCAGGCCTTGGATGCCCTGCCCTGCCAGCCCTGCCCCCCTGGATTCAGCTGCCCACAGGGTGAGTTTGGGGACCTGGGCCTTAAGTCAGGATTGGACCGAGCCTGAAAGAGGGTAGATATAGCAGGGGAGCCACCTGCAGAGCTCTGGGAGTATATGCCAAAGAACGATTGGTCCTGTGATCTTCTTTGGCTGGACTAGCCACCGGATAGAAAAAGACTCAAGAACTTGGGCAGGACACCAGAGAAGGAGGGTGGTACAGAGCAAGCAGGCACCACATCTGTCTGGATGTGGATTTAGAGACCTGTGAATTACAGTCTGTGACCACATCATACAAGTTAGTATTTGAAGCCAGTAGCCAGGTCTTCTCGAAAATATGTAAGGCAACTGCTGTCCAGTGGTCAGCAGTGCTGGCTATGCCACCCGTGTCTGCTGAAGGATAAGGCAGGGTGGGGAAGATGCCGTAGGGTACAGGGCCTCTGCTATCCTCCCTGCTATCTAGACTTTCCCCTGTGTTTGCTTTGCTGTTCCCCTAACCCCTTATCCCCTGACCCCAGCATACTCATTCTTACCCCAGAGTCTGCCATTTCTATCCCCACCTCTGCCAGAGTCCACAGCTCAGAATTCCCCCTTTGTTTCCCTGCAGGGACAGAGCATTACCACAGCCAGCCATGCCCTGTGGGGCACTGCTGTCCTTCAGGGACTCACAGTCCCAGGCCTTGCCCTGCAGGGACCTTCGGAAACAGCAGTCAGGCGGGAGCAGCTGGAGAGTACCAGCCATGCCCTGCTGACACCTTCAGTGCCCAGCCTGGCCAGACAGGCTGCCTCCTCTGTGGCAGTTCTGCTTTCTCTCTCCCTGGTGAGTGTCACCCATGCCCACTTCCCCCAACTGGGTAACTGTCCTTGTTTCCACATATAAGGTCCCAGTAAAACATCTTTCCTGGGTCAGTGGTGTAGGGTTTTGGAGAACAACCCCATTGTTGAGAGTAGGTATTTACAGGTAAGAATGGGCATTCCTGTGACTCCACTGAACCAGGCTGCATGTGGGGAGTATGTTGCAAGTATGGTACCTTTATTGAAAGATCACTTGGCCCTGGCTAGTTGGCTTAGTGCTAAAGCATTGACCTGGCGTGTGGATGTTCCGGTTCAACTTCCGATCAGGGCACACTGGAGAAGCACCCATCTCCACCCTTCCCCCTCTTCCTTCTATCTTCCTTTTTTTTTTTTCTCGCTTATTATTTTTTTTACTTAATTTATTGTGTTTACGTAGATTCTAGTGTCGCCCTGAATGCACCCCTCTCCCCCATATTTCCCTCAACATCTTCCTTCCGCACTCCCTTCAGATTTATCCCATCCTCTCATCCCCTTTCCCTTTGTCCTCTTTTCCTCTGGTCCCTTTGACCCCTCCTCTGTCTCAATTTCGTTTCTCAGTTCACATTGTTTCTTGGATTCCTCAAATGAGTGAGGTCATATGATATTTTTCTTTCACTGCCTGGCTTATTTCACTTAACATAATAGTTTCTAGGTCCATCCATGTTGTCGCAAAATGTAATATTTCCTTCTTTTTCATGGCCCCATAGTATTTCATTGTATATATGTACCACTGCTTTTTAATCCACTCGTCCACTGATGGACACTTGGGCTGTTTCCAGATCTTCACTATTGTGAACAATGCTGCCATAAACATGGGGGTACATTTCTCGTTTTGAGTCAGTGATATGGCATTCTTGGGATATATTCCTAAAAGTGGGATGGCTGGGTCAAAGGGCAGTTTCATTTCTAATTTTTTGAAGAATCTCCATACTGTTTTCCACAGTGGTTGCCCCAGTCTGCATTCCCACCAGCAGTGAAGGAGGGTTTCCCTTTCTCTACATCCTCACCTGCACCTATCATGTGTTTTTTTGTTAATGAGGGCTATTCACTTTTATAAATTCATTTTAGAGTGGTGGGGGCAGGGGGGGGGTGGAGAGAGAGAGAGAGAAGAGAGGAGGAGCAGGAAGCATCAACTCCCATATGTGCCTTGACCAGGCAAGCCCAGGGTTTTGAACTGGCGACTTTAGGGTTCCAGGTTGACGCTTTACCCACTGCGCCACCACAGGTCAGGCTAATAAGTGTCATTCTGACTGGTGTGAGGTGGTATCTCATTGTGGTTTTTATTTGCATTTCTCTAATGATTAGTGATGTTGAACATTTTTTCATCTGTCTATTGACTATCTGTATGTTCTCTTTGGAGAAGTGTCTATTCATTTCTTTCACTCATATTTTGATTGGATTGTCTTCCTGGTGTTGAGTTTTACAACTTTTTATAAATTTTGGTTATTAACCCCTTATCAGACGTATTGTTGAATATGTTCTCCTATTGTGTGGTTTGTCTTTTTATTCTGTTCATATTGTCTTTAGCTGTACAAATCTTTTTAGTTTAATATAGTCCCATTTGTTTATCCTGTCTTTTATTTCACTTGCCCGTGGAGATAAATCAGCAAATATATTGCTGCAAGAGATGTCGGTGAGCTTACTTCCTATGTTTTCTTCTAAGATGCTTATGGTTTCACAACTTACATTTAAATCTTTTATCCATTTTGAGTTTATTTTTGTGAATGGTGTAAGTTGATGGTCTAATTTCATTTTTTTTTTTTGCAGGTAGCTGTCCAATTTTCCCAACACCATTCGTTAAAGAGATTGTCTTTATTCCACTGTATACTTTTACCTCCTTTGTCAAATATCAATTGTCCATAAAGGTGTGGGCTTATTTCTGGGTTCTCTGTTCTGTTCCATTGATCTATATGCCTGTTCTTATGCCAGTACCAAGCTGTTTTGAGTACAATGGCCTTGTAGTATGACTTGATATCAGGAAGAGTGATACCTCCCATTTTACTCTTTCAAAATTGCTGAGGCTATTCGAGTTCTTTTTTGGTTCCATTTAAATTTTTGGAATATGTGTTCTATATTTTTGAAGCATGTCATTGGAATTTCAATGGTATTGCATTGAATTTATAAAATGCTTTGGGTGATATAGACATTTTAATGATGCTAATTCTTCCTAGCCATGAACACGGTTTATGCTTCCACTTGTTTGTATCTTCCTTGATTTCTTTTATCAATGTTTTATAGTTTTCCGAGTACAAGCCTTTAATCCCCTTGGTTAAATTTACTCCTAGGTACTTTTGTTGTTGTTGCTGCATTATTTAAGGGGATTGTTTCCTTAATTTCTCTTTCTGACAGTTCATTGTTGGTGTATAAAAATGCCTCTGATTTCTGAGTATTAATTTTATATCCTGACACCTTGCTGAATTCATTTATCAGGTCCAGTAGTTTTCTGACTGAGACTTTAGGGTTTTCTATATACAGTGTCATATATCATCTGCAAGTAATGATAGTTTTACTTCTTCTTTTCCAATTTGGATGCCTTTTATTTCTTCTTCTTGTCTGATTGCTGTGGCAGGACTTGCAGTACTATGTTGAATAAGATTGGTGAAAGGGGGCACCCCTGCCTTGTTCCCAGTCCGACGCTCTATCCACTGCGCCACCACCTGGTCAGGCCCAGATTGATTTTTGAAAGATTATGTTTCAAGGAATTTGTCCATTTCACCTAGGTTGTCTAATTTGGGGGCTTATAGTTCTTCATAGTATTTTCTTACAATATTTTGTATTTCTGTTGTGTCAGTTGTTATTTCTCCATTCTCATTTCTAATTTTATTTATTTGAGTCCTCTCTCTTTTTTTCTTGGTGAGTTTGGTTTAAGGTTCATTGATCTTGTTTACTCTTTCAAAGAGCCAGCTCTTGGTTTCATTGATCCTCTGTATTTTTTCTTTAACCTCTATGTCATTTATTTCCGCTCTGATCTTTATCATTTCCTTTCTTCTACTACTTCTGGGCTTTACTTGCTGGTTTTTTTCTAGTTATTTTAGATGTAGGGTTAAGTTGTTTATTTGCGCTTTTCTAGCTTCTTAAGATATGCCTGTAGTGCTACGAACTTCCCTCTCAGTACTGCTTTTGCTGTGTCCTATAAATTTTGAGTTGTTGTATGCTCATTATCATTTGTTTCTAGGAATTTTTTTATGTCTTCTTTGATCTCATTGTTAACCCATTCTTTATTTAATAACATGCTATTAAGTTTCTATGTGTTTAAGTATTTTTCAGTTTTTCTGTTGTGGTTGATTTCTAGTTTCATGCCATTGTGATCAGAAAAAGTGCTTGATATGATTTCAATCTTCTTAAATTCGTTGAGACCACTTTTGTGCCCTAACATGTGGTCTATCCTAGAGAATGTACCATGAGCACTTGTAAAGAAAGTATATTCTACTGTTTAGGGTGAAAAATTCTAAAGATATCTATTAAATCTAGTTGATCTAGTTTATCCTTTAAGTCTGCTGTTTCTTTGTTAATTTTCTTTCTTGGGGATCTATCTAGTGATGTTAGTGGGGTATTAAAATCCCCTACTATTATAGTATTGCTGTTGCTCTCGCCCTTTATATCTATCAAAGTCTGCTTTATATATTTAAGTGCTCCTATATTTGGTGCATAAATATTTATAATGGTTATATCTTCCTGTTGTATTGCTCCCTTTACCATTATGTAGTGACCTTCTTTATCCCTTACTATAGCTTTGTTTTAAAGTTCATTTTGTCTGATATAAGTATTGCTACCCTAGCTTATTTTTTATTTCCATGTGCATGAAATATTTTTTTCATTCTTTTACCTATGTGTTTTTTGTTTTGAGGTGCGTTTCTTATAGACAGCATATGTATGGGTCTTGTTTTCTTATCCATGCAGCTACCCCATGTCTTTTGACTGACTCATTTCATTCATTTACATTTAAGGTTATTATTGATATGTAGTTGTTTATTGCCATTTCATTCTTTAAAGCTATATTCCTCTTTTACTGTATTCTTTTCCCTTTTTACAACAGGACCCTTAACATTTGTTGCAGCAGGTTTGGTTGTAATGAATTCCTTAATTTTTTTTTTGTCTGGGAAGCTTTTTATTTCTCATTTAATTTTAAATGATAGCCTTGCTGGATAAAGAAGTCTTGGTTGTAGGCTCTTGTTCTGCATTACTTTGAATATTTCTTACCATTCCCTTCTGGCCTCAAGTGTTTCTGTTGAGAAGTCGGATGTCATTATTATGGGGGCTCCTTTGTAGGTGATAGCCTTTGTTTCTCTAGCAGCTTTTAATATTTTCTTTTTACCTCTTAGGTTTGGTATTTTAATTATGATGTGTCTTGGTGTAGATTTCTTTGGCTTTCTCTTTAGTGGAGTTCTCTGTGCTTCTTGAACTTGTGTGACTTTTTCCTGCATCAATTCAGGAAAGTTTTCAGCTATGATTTCATTGAACAAGGTCTCTATTCTTTGTTATTTCTCTTCTTCTTCAGGAACCCCTATGATGTGAATGTTGTTTCTCTTTAGGTTGTCACAGAGATCTCTTAGGGAAGATTTTTTCCAGCCTTTTTTCTTTTTGCTGTTCCGCTTCCATGTTTTTGTTTGTCTTGTCTTCTTAATTGCTGATTTGATCCTCTGCTTCATCCAGCCTACTTTTAATTTTTTCTAGTGTAGTTTTTATTTCTGATATTGTATTTGTCATTTCTGATTTGTTCTTTATTATTTCAATGTTCTTTTAAATGCTCTTTATTTATGTGTTCCTTGTGTCCATCCATTGTTGTTCTAAGATATTTCAGCATTCTAATAATTATTATTTTAAACTCTGAATCTGTTAGTTTGCTTATTTCCATCTCACTCAGTTCATTTTCTGGAGGTTTCTCTTGTTAGTTCTTTGGGATTGCACTTCTCTGTCTTCCCATATTGTCTGTGTATACCCTCCTTGTTTGGGTGTGTTGTTTGTAGAGCCCCTTTTCTCTTTCTATCTCTGTCATCCCCTCCTGCAGTCATAGCTCAGTTGGAGCAACTTGGCCCCTGGTGCTTAGGATGGCTCCATGGCCTCGCCTCAGGCACTTAAATAGCTCAGTTGCAGAGCAACAGAGCAATGGCCCCAGATGTGCAAAGCTTTGTCCCATAGGGGGCTTGCTGAGTGTATCCTGGTTGGGGTGTGCAGGAGTCTGTCTCTCTGTGTCCTTGTTTCTCACTTAAGAAAAATAAAAATAAAAAAAGAAAGATCACTCATGTTTGTCATCAATTGAGCACCCCATATACATGTGGGTCTGTTTGGGAATCTCTGTTCTCCTCCACTAGTCTTTTATCCTGTCCTTGTTTAAATGACACCCTATCTTAATCACTTTAGCACTATAATGAATTTAGTATAGCAGTCTATGTCTTCTAACTTTGTTCTTTTCAAGATTGTCTTAGCTATTTGTAGCCTTTGAACTTCTATATAATCAGGTCACAGCCACAAAGACACTTGTGGGATTTCTACTGGATTGCATAGAAACAACAGATCCTTTGGGAGAGAAATGACATCTTTATCAATTGAGTCTTCTAATCCTTAAACATGACTTAACTTTCCTCTTATATGGGTCTTTTTAATTTTTCTAAGTAATGATTTTTGTTTTATTATATTTTATGGGTAGAGCCTTTGTATAAACCTCATTAATTTTATTACTATGTATTTGATGTATTTTGATATTATTGTACAAGCTATGAGGCTTTACATTTTTAAATTAATTAATTATTTTAAAATTTATTTTCAAGAAGGGGAGAAAGAAAGACAGGAAAGGATAGAAGGAGGAGAAAGATGAAAAGCATCAGCTCATAGTTGCATCATTTTAGTTGTTCATTGATTGTTTGTTTCTTATATGTGCCTTGACCTGGAGCAGGGGTGGGGGGCAGGGAGCTCAAGCCGATCCAGTGACTCCTTTCTCAAGCTGGACCTTGGGCTTAAGCTAGTTACCCTGGGATCACATCGATGACCCTGCACTCAAGCTGATGAGCCTGTGCTCAAGCTGGTGACCTCAGGGTTTTGAACTAGGGACCTCAGCATTCCATGTCAGTGCTCTACTTACTGTGCCAGCATAGGTCAGGCATTATGAGGTTTCTTAAATTCCATTTTCTAATGCTTTCTTTTTGGTCTAAAAATGTCTTTTTAAAGCTCTATTCTTGAAACATATTTTAGCTAAGCAGAGAAATTTATCTTGACTTATTTTCTTTCTGCATTTCAAGCATATACTTCCATTTTCTCTGGCTTCTATTATTTCTCTTAGGAAGTCTCATGTTTGCTCTTTGGAGGTAAGTGTCCTTTTTCTCTGGTGCTTTTAAGAGTTCCTCTTTGTCTTTGGTTTCCAGGAATATAACTAAAGTTTTTCTTCTTGTATTTGTACTTTATATTTATTCCATTTGATTTTCTTTACATTTCTTGAATCTGTGGTTTGATGTTTCATCAATTATGTGAAATTCTCAGCCATTATATTTTAAAATAGTTGTGCTCTATTTGCTTTCTTCTTTCCTCTTTGAGTCTCCAGCTACACACATTATCATTTTCTTTTAACCATGAATATCTCATGCACTATTTTCTGCATTTTTAATCTTTTATTTTCTTTTTCTGAGATTTAATATGAATAGTTTTTCTAAACCTACATTCTACTTTAACAACTTGATTCTTTGGTTCTCTTTCTGTATGTATTGTCTGGCTTTTCTCTTGATTTCTTAACAATTCTTGTGGGGATGTTTCATATGCCTGGTTATTTTTGTTGTTGAATGCCGGACATTGTGACTGAAAATTTTAGAGAACATTTGAAATTCCGGATGCTGTTACCTTCCTCCATAGAGGAATTACTTTTATTCTGGAAGGCAGTTACCATAGGAACAATTCAGCTCAGTTAATCAGGAATTCAGAAAATCTGATTTCGAGGGAGCTGGTTTCTTTGCAGTCAGTATCCACTAGGGGATAGCCCTTAAGTGAAAGCCTGTATAGTTTCCCAGAGAACCTCCTTCTTGGTGGCCCATGCTCCCAGGCCTTATGAAACACCCTGCAACCCCATATGTGGGGATCATGACTCTGGATTTCCTTTCTCTACAGAATTTGTCCTCAAGTCCTCAAGTTAGTTTTTTATTCATCCAAATAGATGTTTTATCTATTTCTTTCCTGGCTTTTTTAGTTATAAATCATTAGAAAGCTGCCCCAAAATGAGCTATTCTGCCATTGCAAAAGGTAGTAAAGGTCTTGTTAAGTTGACACACTTTTGTAAACTTCCCTTTTCCTTTTTGGGATGAGGTGGATAATTTTTTAGTTAATTTACTTTAAAGGTGATCTCACAAACACTAACCTCCAATTATTGCTGATAGTGCCACAAAGGTACATTGGAATATACTAAAATAGGTGTATTAGAAAGAAAAAGAAAATAATAACAAATTGGCAGAAATGTCAAGTGCCAGAAGGAAAGAACCCAAAGAAGTCCAGATAGTTCAAAATAGAGTTGCTTCTGCATGGCAGGGTCAGGGGAACTTACGGTAAAGGTTGTATTTAAATAGGAACAAGAATGAGTGAAATATTGTTAGGTTGAGATGGTGGGGGGAAAAGTATTTTTTAAATGTTGATATTTTTCCCTTATCGATGCCAGGCCAACAGTTCAGACTTTTGATCAAAGTATTCTTTAGCAACAGAACATTTTTTCAAAAGACTTCTTATTTAAGGAATTGATATAAAACATGCAAAAGCAGCCTGACCAGGCAGTGGCAGAGTGAATAGATTGTTAGCCTAGGATGTTGAAGACCCATATTAGAAACCCAGAGGTCACCAGCTTGAGCGTGGGCTCATCCAGCTTGAGTGTGGGCTCACCAGCTTGAGCACAGGGTTGCTGGCTCAAGCGTGGGATCATAGACATGATCCCATGATTGCTGGCTTGAGCCCAAAGGTCACTGGCTTGAGCGAGGGGCCACTGACTCAGCTGGAGCCCCCCAGTCAAAGCACATATGAAATGCAATCAGTGAACAAATAAAGTGCTGCAACAATAAATTGATGTTTCTCATCTCTCTCCCTTCCTCCCTGTCTGTCCCTCTTTCTCTAAAAAAAAAAAGAAAACATGTAAAATCAAAGCGGTTCAGATTGAATTAAGGGTGAAGTCTCATAACTTAGTCACTCCTGCACCGAGGAAGTCCCCAAGACACCTCCGTGACACCACAGGGCTCCACAAAACCAAGTTTGAAACGCAGTGCTCTGGACCACGAGGAGATTGTGGTTGTGCCCAGGGTCTCAGCAGGGAGTTGGACCAGATGAAACAATGAACATCCTAGAATTTAGAACATTAGAGAAGGTTTAGTCATCTAGAACCTGACTGATGGGAAAATATTCTCTGTCATGTTAGTATTGAGTAACCCCCTTTCTTCTGCACAGTGGAAATAATTCTTTTATTAATGGCCCCTGAATTCCTTTGGGGGAAGAATATGACCATGTCAGCAAAAAAAGAATCAACTTTCAATCAAGTCATTCAATTAATTCCTCTGCGGGTCCACTGGTCATGGTGTACTGAGTATGATTGGTTACCTGCCGTAAACGGACAAGGGTTTAACTTCACATGAGTGTTTTCATTTTCTGTGAACAGACACTAATGCCAGCATGGGCAAACAGGTCAGGATTGCAGTGGACCCTAGTCCACTACCACATCTTAATCACATCTCTATTCCAGCTCCCTCTCCCAGAACATTTTTACCTAAACTCCTGTCTCCCAAATAAAACCACCCACTACCTTCTTCTCTGTTGAGGATCCCTGTTATTCCAGTCCCCCCCCCCATTCCAGTTTATTCTTCAAGCTTTCTGGGAGGCCTCAGTCTCTGCAGGGATCTCTCCTCTTGTCCCCTGGAGACAGAAGTCTATACGCATCCTTCAGGACTGGCCTCCACATGGCTTTGTGCAATGGTGAACAGGAACCACACCGTCCACAAGGTGTAAGCTTTTTTACCCAGGCTACATCTTAAAACACTCAAGGGACTTTTGGAAAGGTAGATGCCCTGCTTCACCTCAGACATTTTTACTTAATTGGCCTAAAAAGGGGACCTAGACATTAATGTTTTCTAAAAGCTTCCCAGCTCTAATACAAAGTGAGAGTTGAGAATCACTTATTAAGAAGCTCTTATTCACCCCCGGAAGACTAGGCCAGTACTTTGGATCAGAAACTCCCTGTGGATAGGGATGGAGAGGTGACTGCTGTCTCCAGCTCACTGTCAGGAGGTGACGGAACCCCTCTGTGCCCAGGTGCCTCCCACTGCACATGTCGGGGCCTGAACAGGGACTTCCAGAAATCAGATGGGTCCTGCATCTGCCAGGCAGGATATGAGTCCTACCAGAGGGGCCTGGAGAGTGACAAGAGCAACAGCAATGAGGACTGTCAGCCCCAGGTACCTGCCACCCTGTAGCGGTGGGAAGGAAGGCCTGAGAGGAGTGAGAACAGGTAGCCATGTGGAGTCTTCTGTGTGCCAGGCACTTTTCATGCGCTGTTTGTTTAATGTTTGGTCCTTGGTGCTGAGAGCTCATGTCCTGAGAAGACACATGCCCTGCCTTATAAATCCAGAGTCTCAGTGTTGTGCAGGATACTGGAGTGATTAGGTCATTCCCCATTTCCTGTTGTGTACAAGTCTAGTGTTTGAATTGAGGAGCATGTTGTGGAAGCTTACAACAGGCGGGCTGGCTCTGGGGGTCCAGTGTGAACACCAATAAGCAGGTGGTGCCTCTGGAGCATTGTAAAACCAGCAGCTAGAGCACAGCATTTCTTCCTGGGCATATAAGTCTGGTGGCAACGAAATCTGAGTCTCCTGCTCACAGCCAGCTCTGCAGGCTCTGCACCTGAAAAAAAAAAAACAAAACCACAAAACAACAAAAACATAGTGAAGTCTTCAGAGGGCACCACCACATCCAGCCTGCCGTGTGGTACAGAAAGCCTTGACATGCTCTGGTCTTCCTCACCTCTGCGGTATCCTGCCCTTACACTCTTGCTTACCATCACCTCCTTTAGAAAGTCTTCCCTGACTAGCTCCCACCTTTATTCCAGCTGATCATGCCTCACTTCCTGGGAAGTGGTCTTAACTGTTTTGTGTGGACCTGAGTCCAGTCTCCCTAGAGCTGGATCTCCCAATTAGTTCCTCAAGAGAGCAGACTTCTTTTACTTTTATGGGTCCCCTCTATCTTTAAGCCTAACTTTAGTCTTAGCACATTGACTAGATAGCCTCTCAGAGGAGCCTGGTTCCTCAGTGGCCCTGCCTACATCTCAAAATGTTCTCTGATGCTGAGAGAGCCACCACCTCGCACTCTCCTCTGACACCACTCATAGGTCGCCGAGCGCTGCTCAGCTGGAGACGTCTGCCTGGCTACCACCCACAAGTGTGTGTCCTCCCAGAAGCACAACCGTTCCTCCTTCTGTTGCCCGGGGGGTGGAGAGCTCAGCCCTAAACTGGGCATGTGAGTGACAAAAAGCCACAAAAAACAGAGTGAAGTCACCATCTCTAGACAGGCCCTGACCCTCCCCAGAGAGCCACCCAGAGGGCCTGGGAGCACCCCGCCCTGACAGGACCTGAGCTGGATGCAAGCTCCTTCCAGAGCTGCTCGAGGTAGCATTCCCAAGAGAGCAGCCAGACAACACCACTGAGCATTGGCAGCCAGGGCTGAGGAGCTGCTGCATCGAGGGATACTGAGGTCCATACCCAGGGCCCTGAGCCAGCTTCCAGAAGCAGACTCTGACTAGAGGCCAAGTCTAGGAGACCCGATTTTGTCCTGAGCTCTACTGCTCCAGCTGACCTGTGGCCTAAACAGAGTCGCTCAAGCAAGCAGGGAAGGGTCAAGGAAGGGGGGACTGCTGTACCAGGAAGTCCGCTGAATAACAGGACGGCTCCAGGCTGAGCAGTTCTCCATCCTCTCACTCTTGCCTCAACAGAACACCCACAGTGAAAATGCTGGGCCTCTCAACCAGGGTCAGGCTCTCTGTCCCAGGCATGGCTCCCATTCTGGGTCATACCCACTGGGGCAGAAGCAGGAAAGAGAGAGAGCATAGAAAGAGAGAGGCATTTGTGGACCTCCATTATAAGTGCAGTCACTACTTAGGAAGATTTGACAGCTTGGTCCTTGGGTAGAAGGAAATCTAGGCTGGTGTAGGGGTGTCAAGGAGAAGGAATCTCTCCCCTCTTCTGTTCTACAGCTGCCGGTGTCAGGAGTATGTCTCTGCAGAAGAGCTCTGTGACGCCCAGTGTCTGTCCAGGGCCCCCCAGCTCTCCCTGACCTGGGGACCCCACAGAGAGCTTATCCTCAGCTGAAGGACAAGGCTGGGAACAGCACCCAGACGGTAAGCCCAGCTCACAGAAGGGCTGTCTGGGAGGGCAGCCTCTGCTTGCTGGGGATGGGAGATAGGATCCCTGGTAACAAGTTTAAAAACACAGGTATTGGAAGGGAAGGCCCAGGTGATAACTGGTTTTCCCTGCCCTGTCTGCTGCTATCTGTGTGGATTTCCATTCTATGGGCTGCAGGAAGGGCAGGAAGGAAGATGGATGGCTTTCCTTATGTCAATGTTAACCATCCAGTTTGATGCCAGAAGGGACATTAAAAAACATCAGCTTCAGTTCACAGAAATGAAACCACTCACCACAGTCACAGAAATGGTGAACTTCTAGTCCCAGCCCAGAACTCTGGCCATAGACAGGGTCATCTCCTGGCCACCTTGGTATTGGCTCTGGCTGTCTTCAGGGCCTTGAAGTTTTGTTGAGGTGGGAGGGGGCAGAGGACCAAGGCCTGGACACTGGATGGCTCATCCTGTATGTCTGTCTGCCAGAAGGTTCTGGGCGGCTGTGTTTGCTTGCTACTGAAAAGGTAGGCACTGGACAGCAGATTTAGGGTGATGGGTGTGTGTGTGTGCTTCCAACTAGTTCTGTTAAGTAGGACATTTGCAAATGGAGAGCAAAGAGGGGCAAACGATGACCCAGTACAGGGGCCTGAGCTGAGTAAGGGGTGTTTTCTGAAAACAAAGAGGGGCTCAGGCTGCAGGAGGTACCTGGCAGGTTTTAGTGAGAAAGAAGATATGTCCAGAGGAAGGCTGACTGGGGCTGTGCTGAGGGATCAGTCTAGGTTTCTGCCTGTTCATCTCTGAAGCCTCTCTGCACCTCCTCCCCTTCCTGAGAGTTGTGTTGTGTGTTCTCAGGAAGTCACGAGCACTCTGGGCCCAGACCAGTTCTTCCACAGGAGTGCTAGTGTCCATGTGGTCCAGTGCGGTCCTCATGGCATCTTCGGCTTTGTCATCTCCACAGAGGACATGCTCGGCTCCTTCCTCGGTAAGGGGAGGCCCCAGCAGTGAAACTGCATGCAGCTGAGTCTTGTTGTCCCGGGAAGGGGTGGGTGAGGGCATGGTTGCACTCTTCTAGGAAGGCTTTGGGACCTGTAGTGGGGCAGTGGATAAAGCATTCACCTGAAAACACTGAAGTTGCCAGTCTGAAACCTTGGGCTTGCCTGGTCAAGGCACATATGAGACTTGATGCTTCCTGCTCCTCTTCCCCTTCTCTCTTTCTCTCCCCCTCTCTCTCTTGCTCTCTCTCTCTAAAATGTATAACTAAAGTCTAGGGAAGGATTCAGGGCGGGAAGCATTGGGGGAATCTCTAGTTCTGCCTCAGGAGATGAGTGTCTGGCAGGGTTCCAGAAGGTCTGTGTGAGAAGGCAATCCTTAGGAGGCAAGGACCCAGGAGGAGCTGGCATTGCTCCTGAAAGGGAAGGAAGACAGGATGGCGTCAATATATTGGTGTGGTGCCCCTCAGATAGGCCCAGGACATCCAGCTTTTCTTCCCCAAACTCTCTAGGACCACTCATGTCCAACCCCCAGCTGCAAAGGCATCATCAGACTGCAAGTGCAGAACACCCCATCTTCCAGGACCCCAGCATCCATCTCCAGATTCCAAACCCACTAATCTGCATGATCGAAGGAGACGTGATTCTTTTCCATCTTCTTATTCTTCCCCACAGTGAGTTCTGTTCCTCTGACCCTACTTCCCACCGGGGCTCTCATTCCTCCCTTGCCTGGTTGTATAGTGAGGTCGCATGCAGACCATGCCTTCATGCAGACCATGCCTTCACAGTAGTCAGTCCCAGGCCTGTGCTGTCTCCCTGCCCTCCACCTGATGGGGCATTTTATTGTGGGCCTCAATTTCTCATTTTCGAACACACACTCCAGCTGCACCATTCTGTGCCCCCTCCCTGTAGCCCCCGGAGCTGTCAGACCTCTGTGCCAGGCAGTCATCTTGCTGGGGCCTGAAGCTTCACAGGGCCAGATCCTGCAGCTTGCCAGCAGGCCCTCCCTCTGGGACACCTTGATTTATAAGGACCGTCTTCCTCCCAATGACTCCCACCCCTAGGACCTCACAGGATAAGCCTGAGTCCTTTCCACAAGATGGCTTTCACTGACCACACAGGGCCTTACCCTGACAGGCTCAGGTCTACCCTGTGTGCACTGAGCAACCTGACTTCCTCCCATTCTCCCACTGCCCCCCCCCACAAGATGCTGCTATGTATAAATGGGCACCAAGCATCCTGCCCACCGGTGTCCACCTAGACAGACACTGGGCTAGCTGAGACAAGGACAGACCTGCAACTTCAAAACCACGGGGGAGCCCAGTCTGGATTTTGTTTTAGTTTTGTTTTTTGGTGTGTGGGTTCCTTTATGAAAGAACTAAATTTTGAATGAAAAACTATGGGGCAGAAAGGTATGGAATAGAAAATAAATACAATTGACCCTGACCTGTTGGCTCAGTGGTTCGAGCATTGGTCTGGCCTGTGGACATACCAGATTCAATTCCTGGTCAGAATATACATTAGAAGCGACCATCTGCTTCTCTTCCCTTCTCTCTCCCCCTTCTCTCTCTCTTCTGCTCTCGCAGCCAGCGGCTTGCTTGGTTTGAGTGTTGGCCCCAGATGCTGAGGATAGCTCGGCTGATTCGAATATTAGCCCCAGATGTGGGTTGCCGAGTGCATCCCGGTCAGGGCACATGCAGAAGTCTGTCTCTCCCTCTCCCCTCTTCTCACTTAAAAAAAGAAAAAAGAATAAAAAAGAAATACAAATGTAGGCTAATGGCTAATTGTTTTATAACCACAACAAATGATTACAGAACATGCCCTGCACAAAACACAGAAGAAAGCCTCAAAGATGTAGGTGTCCCTCAGGCAAGGCTGAGGGTTTCTGTGACTGGTTTGGGAATTTCAGCAGCAGTCCTGGTTTTGGGATGGATCCTGGGTGTATGGCACAGTCCACACTTTTGAACAGAAGCATGGCCACTTGGCCTAGGCCGAAGTCAATGAAGTGTCTGTCTGGTCTCACGTGTCATCTAACAACCTCCGTTCCTCCTCATGGAGACATACCAAGGCCATGAACGTCAAAGGAAGAAACCAACCCCAGACAATAAACTCTAAATAAACTCTGTGCCCTGGGCTTTAGGCCCAGCTCTGCCATAAATCACAGGACCTGGAGCAACCCTGACCCTCCCTAAGCCTTGGTATTTACACCTGTGAAATGAGCCCAATGCGCCCCCCTTCTCCACACCGTGGGGGAGGTGAGACCTGGGCCCCATCTCTGGGGACAGGGAAGGACATAGAGGTGACCTGGGACAAAGAGCTGATACCTGTGCTTAGGGAGGTCTCCTTGTGCCCAGGGAATTGCCAGGTGACGTTCACCTGTGTTTCTACCAGCAGCCCTGTGCACCCCCTTAGCTGTTACCTGTCTCAGCCACGCAAACAGCACATACCAAGTGCCTGCTGTATGCCTGTACTGTGCTGACTGGCAGGGGTAGAGAGCTGAACAGGCTCCACCTCTGAAGGTGCTAGGGTATCTGTCTGTGTTTACCCACAAGGAGCATCGGGGCCTGGTGGCCCTGCTTGGGGCAAGCCATCATGCGGTGGTGTGCTCGCCCTGTAGGCTAAAGAAAGACAGAACTTGTCCTGGCATCATGGTTGTCAGTGTCTTGTTATATAATGAAAAGGATGGAATATTACTTCTTGGAAACATTTCATGGAAACTGAGGACACGACACTAAGTTCCCTACGTGTGGGCTGCCTCTGGGACCCAGCCCAACCCCAGCTCACTCCCCAGATCGCTCAGCCAGTCACTACCCTGTGTACCAGAAGCAGCACCTGTTTAACAGCAACCCCCACTGGGACTCTGGGGCCTTCCGGAGACTCAGCCACCTGGTGCAAGAGGCTCACCTCAGCTTCTCCAGGTGACTACAGTGGGGCTGCCTGGGATCCAGAGGGGCTGGCTGGGTCCTCAAGTGTGGGTCACAGCCTCTTCCTCAAGGGGAAATAAGGGTCATGGAAGGATGAAAATCTGTAGACCACGATTAAGCGTGGCCTGAGTGCCTGGGTTACAGGCAGCTTCGTGGGAACACGTTATCCTGTGTGCGGGAAGAAACCACCCAGACTCATCCTGGTATGAGCAGCCACCTCTCCCCATATCCTGGCCTCTACCCCAGGTTTGCCCACCAGTTCCTAGATCCAGGCACATACGTGTTTCATGACAATGGGCTGCCTGAGAGCATGACTGTGGTGCTGGTGAAGGAGAAGGGGGCGGCCTGCAACCCAGGCTGAGCCCCTGTGCAGCCTTCCTCCCCATATCAGCTTCCCAGGCTTGGAATCCACAGGCACAGGCTGCCAAACCTGGGCCCCAACTGGACAACAATCACAGGTATGAACACAGACCAGAGAAGCCAGGACCTGAATAACCCTCAGCTGTGTTATTCATCCATGACTCTGGCACTGTTCCAAGATAACAGATGTGCACAAGGACAAGTTTGTCCTTCAACTGGGGCCTCATTGCCAGGCCAAGAGAATTGGACTTCCTTCCTAGGGGTCCTCAGCCTCCCTTCCCTGCAGTCCTGGAGCTTACTCCAATGAATTGTCTTAACCCAGGGAATGGGATCCCTCCATGGTGAACAGGGCCCCAAGGGGAATCACAGGGTCATAGAGATGCCCATCCTCACCTCTTCTGTGGCTTTCCTCATCTTCTTTTCTTCTCATCTCAGCCTGGACTGAACTGTCCAGGTTGAGCCCCAAACAGAGTGACAGTCATGACCGACAGAAGGTAGCCCTGTAGTGGGTGAGGCACAAAGCCGCCTGGGCATGGGATGGCAAGCAAACCACACAGAGCAGGCCTGGTGCCAGGACATGCAGGGGAGGGCAAAGCAGCAGTGTGCCATAGGGGCCTCACACGAGGGGTGCCTGGTAGAGGAAGACCCCCCCATTGGGACCCTGACATTGTGAAACTCAGGGCAGGAAGAAGGGGAATGAGAGGCAGCAGAACCCAGAGACCCGAAAACTGAAGCAAATGCAAAATGGGGCTCTCCAGGGCCAGCCACCTGCAAAGGTTCTGAGTGCATATCATGTGGCCACATCCCTCTCCCCCTATCTTGCAGGGGTGCTGCTGGCTGTTGGCTTGGCAACCTCACTGGTGACGGGCCTGGGCCAGGCATTGAGACCCTCGATGGCCCAGGCCTGCCCTGTGAGACAGCAGAGGCCTCAATGGAGGGGTCTTGGGAAACCTCACATGCCTGCTGAGTTCTTCAGGGACAAGTGAGTCTCCTTCTGCCCCTCATTCCTCTTCCAGCTGTGCGCTAGCCGTGAGCCTGATGTGACCTTGTGAATGAGGGAAAGGGAGCCTTCCTGAGCTGATCTGGGTTTGTTGCTGGCACTCAGAGCCATGCAATCCCTGTGCCACCTGTACACTTAGGCTGGCGCTTCTTTCCAGCCCTCCATCTCATGAAGGCCAGGGTCCTTGGAGCTCTGGAGAAGGAGCCGATTTCTGGGAGAGAGACATTACCCAGGGTGCAGGTACCACGCTATGCTGTAGCACATCCCCTCTTTGCCCGCCTGCTTGTACCTCTCCTCACCCAGGGACATACTCTGGGCAACAGCTGTGTTTCCACAGTACTGACAGTCTGTGGGACACATGCTGAACATTGTCCTCACAACGGCACCTGTAGGTGAGTGTTTCCAGGTGGGCACTGCCCCCATTTCATAGACAAAGAAACTGAGGCTCAAAGAATGTGAGTGACTTGCCCAGGGTTCCCAGGTGGTCTGGACTGAAGAGAGGGTGCCACTGGGATTGAGGCAAGAGCTTTCTAACCCTGCTGTGCTGGTCAGTTCTTGAGAACCCAAGGGCTGTAGAGTCCTGGTTAACTGGTCCTCGCTTACCATGGGGCAGGAACGAGGACGGTCCACAGAGTGCTTTTATGGGATGACTCACCTGCTCTGCCCTGTTAGTTCCTCTTCACACCTAAAGAACCAGGGATCGGAACCTCCCCTCCCCATCCTGCCTGGCCTCCAGGATCCACTGTGTGCAGGAAGTATGCAGAGGGTTGTGGAGAGCAGGCTGCTTGGTGGGGAGACCGTTCCCTGCTGAGGAAGAACAGCTATGCTGCCTCACTTCTGGCAACGTCAGGCAAGAGGGCAGAAGAAGGACCTAGTAGTTCTTGCTGGCCTGGGGTCACCCAGCTTAGTAGAGGCCTCTGTTTTTTTTCAGAAGGAAAATTAATATTTACCAAGTTCCTACTATGTGGCAAGTAAAGATTCTTAACTACAGAGCTGCAAGAATCCCAGGAAGTGAACTGAATGGGCAGGAATCTGGAGGCAGTAAAGGGGTGGTCATGAGCATGGTTGCAGTGTCAAACCAGCAGTAGGGTCTTACTAGCTGTGTGAACCTAAACAATGGCCTCCTTGTAACCCCCGCCCCCTCCCCCCCCACACACTGTCCAGGACTCTGTGTAGTTCCTTAATTTAACTTAGCATGGGGTTTAGAGGCCAGCCATTGCTTTCCTGGCGAAGGCTCTGAACAGTGACAATGAAAGGCAGAAACCATGGGATAAACCAAGAACACAAGGCTATTGTGTTCCAAAAGAAAAGTTTATTTTAAAAGTGCCTGGATGCAAGCACACTGAGACCAGCAAAGGGTGTCAGCCCCGAGCTGTGAGCTGTGGGAAGGAGTATTAGATACAGGGGTTGCTGCAGGCACTTTGCTGGCATGGGGCTGCCTATAGTTGGATATGCTCAGATTAGCATTTCAGGGTTTGTGGCCTTGGTCACTGACTTGACAATGAGCAGGAGGAGGGAAATTCTGCTGTAGAAACACAAGTTCTCTTTTTTGTTTTGGCTTAAGGCTTAATCAGCATGGTCCTTTCTGGTGTCCTTGGTAAATCTTGAAGACAGCCAAGAGGTCAGAAATCTCCCAGGAACAGCTGGGACCTGACCCCTCTGGGCCTGTGGCTAGGCTCTCACAAACAACTATTGTGATTTAAACTCCTCTAATGGTCAGGTCTCTCCCCAGTGCAAGCTTTCCCTGACATTCCTGTGAAGGTAAACTTCTTGCTACATTTCAAAGTGAAGTCTAGAAAGTCTAAGAGAGAGAACAGCAAACAAATTAATCGTTCTGTTTTGAGCCTTGGTGAGAAGTTGGGTGAAGGGAATTTGAACTTTAAAGGGGCTCTGGATCTAAAGGAGCCAACTTAAACTTAACAGAGGGTTGGGTTTCTTGGGAGGTAGAGAAAACTGTTGGAGTTCAGGACAAGTCCCACCCTTCCCATCACATGTTGCTTCTGTGGGGAATAGGCAGAAAGGCTGTGATGAGCATGTGCAGTGAGGGCAAAGGAAGGGGCTACAGAGAATCAGGGATGGGAGTCAGCACTTTAACCCCCAAAGGCAACTTCCGTTCAGGCCCAGGGCTGGGTGCTGGGCGCCCACTGCTGGAAGCTCCAGTAGGAGGAGGTAGACCAGGCAGACCTCCCTTGGGGTGCTGGGATGGGGTTCTTTCGGTTAGAGGGCTGGTCCTCTAGGGGAGGATGAAGAGCCCCTTCACTGTGAGGTGTGAGACAGGACAGGAGGAGGGGAAGATATTGATGGAGAGGGAGGTCCCTGTTCTTCTGAAATGCTGCCCTCCTACCTGCTTCCCACCTTACAAGATGTCGTCAGCTCAGTGGACAGACCCCACCCTAGCCACAGACAGGGGACAGAAAGGCAAAGCAGACTGTGCATGGGCAGGGACCCTGGGTGTTGCTCAGAATGAGCCCCATCATTTTGCCAGCACTAATGGGGCTCCCGCCTCCCCACACACCCATCTGGTCTAGGAAAAGACAGCATGGGGTTGCAGTAAACACCCCATCAGACACATACCCGTGTTCCTGCAAGGACTGCCCTGCTGAACACAGGCCAGCAGGAGGCCTCACCCCTTTTCTCCCTTCTTCCTCAAGACCCAGATCCCCAAGGGAAGGGCTTCCCTCCCTCATGGGTCCTTCTAGCAGAGCAGAATTTGTGGGAGAAGGAGGTCTTGGGGTGTATGACCTAATTCAAAGTTACTTGTTCTCATGGCTCCGATCTGGGCCACACTCCAGGCTGCAGGCTGGAGGAGGCATCTCAGCCAAACAAGCACTTGTGAGCACATTCTGTCTGTGCGCATAGTGGGGGATGCAGTGGGACACCCAGAGAAGCCCGCAGGGCAGCAAGAAGAGTCAGGCGAGAGCTGCCAACATGGGGACAAGAGGAATTCACATGGAAGAAAGGGGTAGAGGTCAGACATAGTCTGGAGGTCACAGCAAACAGCCTCCTTGGGTGGCTGACAGGCCACCAGGATAGACAGACCCACCTCAGCAAGGCAGAGTGATGACAGGACCCGGGACAGGACAGTCAGAGGCTGCAGGGCCCCCTGTCGGTCGCACCCCCATGGAGGAAGTTTTCTCTGCAGTCACTGCTACTTCCTCCCCTGCACCCACCAAGCCTGATCCCAACTTTCTTCTCCAGTGCTACCCCTATCCCTGAGTGTCCTGAGCGTGCTTCCTCCTGTAGGCAGGCCTCCCCCTCAATCCTGCAGAGCTGGCACCCTGGGCCCAGGGCCCTGCCCATCCCCCAGTCTCCCTTCAAGGCCTCTCCCACAGGGGGGCTGCTCCCTGCCAGGACCCTGGAGGACTTCAGTGTCCAAATGCTATATGACAAGCTGGAGGATCAGAGTCTACACGTGGCGGCCCAGCTGAGCAAGCACAGGAGTGAGGCACTGGCCTTCTACAGGGGAGCCTGCCAGCAGCTCCGGGGCCTTCAGGTGAGACAACCCAGCTGTTGGCATTTCTGCGCCACAGGGCACAGCCACACCCCTCTGGAAACTGTGGGAGCCTAGAAGGGCACTCGTGACTGAGTGAATGATGCCACCCTGGCTCTTCTAGGACCTTCTGCAAGGCCTCAGCAGGACTGAAACGAAGGCCAAAGAGGCTACCAGGATAGACCCCGGGCAGTGTGAAGAATCTTGGTGCCACAACACAGCTTCTCTCAGGGAATGTCACACAGGTGAGAGGCAGGTGCTGGGCGGGGTGTGTGCAGGCAGGTGGAAAGTCATTATATTAACCCTAACTTTGCCGAGCGCCCAGCTCTGCATCTCAGGATTGCCTACTCACCTGGCACTCAGCCCCTGTGCTGTAACACTAACGTGATCATAGACGGTCCTGGGCCCGGGCAGGGGTACTGTTTGTCAGGAGGAGGGGAAGATTCAGGTAACATACAGCAAAGCAAGGTCTCCCGCCCAGCTCTCCTGCTGGCACACCCACCATCGTGGCCGAGTGTGGGATGTGAGAGTGATTGAGATCTCAAGGCTATTACAGTCTCCCTAGTTTATACGTTTAGTGTTATTTTCCTATAGGGCTCCTTTCAAGAGTTTTGTAGGTTCAGAAGAGTCTACAAACAAGAAGCAAAAATCTGTGCTGGAGTGACTGTCTATAGGAAAGAGCAGTAGAGATGGGGGCAAAGCTAGAGTAGGGGGTGAACAGTACATGGGCTTCCCAACTGGGAGCAATGAGTGGAGCTCAGGCCAGGTACCTATGCTCAGGTGTCCTAAACACAGCTGAGGTCATTTGTTGTTGTCCTCCCCAGGCTGCACCCCCAGTGTCTCTTCCCTGGGCTTTCAGCAGGACCTTGACCAAGTGATTGTGGCCCTGGCATCTGCACTTTCTCATGCATGCAAACCACCCACTGGGACCAGCAGGAAGGTGAAAGGCCCCCAGACAACGAACCCCACCTGTGTGTGCAGCATAGCTCCTCCTGACCCATGGGGACTCATTATGCACACACACACTCATGTACATGCTCACAATCACACACATGCAGACACAGTCACATGTAGGTACACACTACACATGCAATACATCACACACTCAGCCCACATATATACACTTGTGTGCACACACAGGCAAGCACTCACACACATGGGTACTTAAACATACCTGTGCGCATTTACACTCACACACTGACACATGTACATACATCACATAGTCATAAATGACACAGACAGTCACAGACACCCAGGCCTCTCCGGGTGGCTCTGCACTCTGGTCACAAACCCAGGTGCATGGCCTGTGCTCAGAGGTTAGCCCCTAGTTTCAGCTTTAGCTCACCAGCAGGAACTCATGGAGACAATCTCCTCATGGTGCCTGTGATCTGGCCCCTCCCACGAAGCTCCGGAGAGCACCAGACACAGATCCTGCCCTGCAAACAACATGTCAAAGTGAAGGAAGATGCAGAGCACCTCCATTCAGCATCCTCTCCCCTGGTGCACCCCCAGAGCAATAAGGAAGAATTCATGGCTACAGCATGTGTCACCTAGGGACTTGGAAGGATTAAAAGGGAGGTCCCAAACCATATTTGGTCTTAACTGCTACTGGCCAGGTCCTTGGGGCCCCCAAGAGAACCAGGCAATCGGGCACCAGGCCACACAGAGACAGGGACCCTCAACTCAGATTAATACATGTGCCCAGGCTGACTTAGCAATGCTGCCCTTGTCTGCCACTGTCCTTCGCTGGCCTCAGAACTGAAGGACAGTTACAGGACTATCTGTTTTTCCAAGGCCTCTGGTCAGGCTGGTGAACAGCCTCTCTCCATCTGTCAACGAGACCCTCAACTGGTGAATGACGTGCTCTGGAAGCCCCTGCCCTTCCCCTCAGAGGAGGAACACCCAAGTGCAAGGTGGGAAAGGGCATAGCACTGAGGTTTGCTGCTATGTCCTTAGGTGCGGCCTTTAGCTCCCTGGCACTGATAATCTTATTTCTCATAACCAGAATCTGACTTAAAGCCTTAACCACTCAAATCCAGCTACAAGTTTCTGGGGTAACTGTTATGGCTACTATGGTTTGCCAAGGAGTTCACTGATTTGAGTCAGTTATCAGAACTCATGCCATTTACTGGGGTTGTTTCTTCTTATTGGCACGAGGCCACCACATCCACTCTGGCTGATCCCAGATTCCATACTTCCACCCACCTTCTAATTCTCCCCCTTGTGATGCACTTTCTTTTCTGGAGGCGGGTAGCCTCATGGTCTCCTTGTTCTTCCTACAAGTCAGCTGGAAGCTGAGGTGGGCTTGTTTGCTTCTGTTGACTTGATTTCTGTCCATATATTGTCTGCTGCTCTCAGCCCATCAATAAACCTTGTTGTGGCTGGACCAGCCCTCATGGTTCTTATAACTACAAGACACCTTCAGCATAACCATTAGGAAACCTTGAAAAGATACAGGTGTATTACTTATCAGACCCCAAAATTGCAGAGTATACCTGGGGCCACACAGAGAGATTGTAGGCAGTCCTTCCAGAAACATCTTTCCTATTGGTTTTCTTATGTAAGATGCCTAGAAAGCTTGTTCAATAATTCAGGTCTCCCGTGGGCAAAGGGAAGGGAATCTAGACTCTGCTGCTAGAGTCCAGGACCTGGAGGATCAAGACTCCAGAAAGAAGGATACTTCAGGGAAAGGTGGGTTTGGAATCCAGAGATCTGGATCTAGCCTATACTGCACCCTGAACATTGCAAATCTTGAGTAAACACTTTCCAACCAGTGGCATGAGCTACAACCTGAAGATGTTTATTGCTGCTTTTGATGCCAGGATGAGGGATCAGAAAGAACAGATGATTATAATAAAAGGTTATAGAGGCTTCAATAAGGTTGTAAGGATCAGGAAAAGTTTGGTGATGTGGCATCATCTGAGAAAGGCTTTACAATAAGAGTTGGATGCTACCCAGCAGAGCTGTTGGGAAATGTGCTCAGTGTTGGAGGGGAATGGTACTGACAAAGACATGGAGCTCTGGCTCAGGAACTGAGGCCAGTATTAGAGACCTCGGTGCTCCAGGAGACGTCCAGCCCTCTCATTTGAAGGTGCAGAAATGAGATCCTGAATTGAGTTGCCCAAGGGGCGTCTGAACAGTACAGCAATGTATTGTCAGCAGGAAGCAAACTGAACATTCTAGATGGAAATTTGAGGATGGTGTAATAAGACACAGCGTATAAAGGTGTGGCAAGTACCTGTAACCACACCATTTTGCACAGTTCTCTGGGCCACCATCTTTGCCCTCCCAGTCCTGGAGAACAGAGAGCAGCTACTGGGTCCCACAAGGAGCACTGTGCAGAGAGACCCTGACAAGAGCAGCCTTTTGCAGGGACACAGTCAACCAGATGTAGGGAAGGAAAAATTCCTTCTCCTCTACCTGTCTGGGGAAGAGCCCTGTAATGAGATTGACAAAGACTAATTGATACGAGCAAAACTCACTGAATCTGGAGCCTCAAGGACGAGGTACTCAGAACAGGGATCACAGAGCATCTTCACTAAAGAACACATCTTTACAGAGGGGACAAAATGGAAGTAAAGGACTTAGAGTTTCTAGGGTGGCAAATCATGAGAAGCTAAATATAGGGGAAATAATAGTCAATGAGGGCAAGCTTTAGCAAGGTTCTTTATGTAAACTGTCTGGTGGTGTCTGAGCTAATAAGGACCTAAAGTCACTTCAGGTGATTAACTTCTGTTCTTCCTGGTAGAGGGGTGACACCTTGAAATGTCTGTTCTGCTTTTAGGCAAATAGGGGGAGAGCTGAAAGCTGTCCTTGTATCTGCTTGTTCTCATTGCCTTTAGCTCAAAATAATCCCTACGCCGTATCTGGGATGGTATTTGGGGTGTCAGGGAGGCTGTGTGGGTGGTTAATCCAGCTTCAGAGAGTCTGAGGGTTTGTGAGTATCTCATCCTTCTCCAATCTCAGGTGCCTCGGGGAGGAGTTAAAAGCGGCTGGTATCTTTATTCTGGTTGTGGGGTTTGGGATGTGCTACTGGGCAGCAGAGGCCTGAAAGGATCATTCCTCTTATTACCAGCCCCCAGCAGGACCATGGATCTGGACAGCCCCCCACCCCCCACACCAGGGTTACAGCCGAGGAGGAGCTATGAGTGCAGACTCCAGACACGGACATGTACATGGAGGCTTTTCTGAACTACAGGTAGGAAGGAGCCTGCTTCAAGCCAATGCTCTCTTCACTGCAGGAGCGCTAGGCCACCTGCTCTCAGGGCCGCCCCTGAGAGTGCTGTGTACTGTTCGGAGGGCAGGCCAGAGCCTGTGGAGGTTTAAAAGAACCTCCAAAACAATAGGGAGAAACACCCAAAGCAAAGCACCAACAGATGATTCCATAATAACATGAAACAGGACTGTCTTGGTCAGAAACTCACCCCTAACAGATAGATGCTTTTGCTCCATCAGAAAACGTATAAATAGCTTCAAGGGAAAAGAAATACAAAGCAGTAAAATCATATAGTGGGGCACTTGAATTCATGTTAACACAATAAATTAAAATTAATAAAATATTTTTAAAAATCATATAAAACACGTTCAAAGAAGCAGAAAAATGGTCATTAAACTAAATGCCTTTTTCATCTACTTAAAACACTTAACAAAATCCTAAGTGTGAGGATTAGAGAGATCCACACTTCCATATCCAGTTGGTTGAAGGTGAATACTTAAAACCTTTCTGGAAACCCGTCTGGCAATTCTGCATCAAAAGCCCCTAAAGGATTCATTCCATTTGCCTCAGTGCCTCCAACTTTAAAATCTAAGAAAAATAATTTTTAAATACAGGCAAAGATGAAGAAACATATTCCTTGCAATCTTTTATGATATAAGAGTAAATGACAGTAACTTAAATTTCCAAGGATATTTGGGTTACTTTAATTACCAGAGAGCCGAGTCTGACCAGGCGGTGGCGCAGTGGATAGAGCGTCAGACTGGGATGTGGAGGACACAGGTTCGAGACCCAGAGGTCACCAGCTTGAGCGTGGGCTCATCTGGTTTGAGCAAGGCTCACCAGCTTGAGCCCAAGGTCACTGGCTCAAGCAAAGGGTCACTAGGTCTGCTGTAGCCACCCAGTCAAGGCACATATGAGAAATCAATCAATGAGCAACTAAGGAGCCTCAATGAAGAATTGTTTCTCATCTCTCTCCCTTCCTGTCTGTCTGTTCCTCTCTCTGACTCTCCCTGTCTCTGCCAAAAAAAAATAAAATAAAATTACCAGAGAGCCGAAATGTTACCGGACAGGGATAATATGTGGCCTGCCCCATAACGCGTAGGTTCTTGACTTCGTGCAGGAAAAATTTCACAACAGAAGTTCAGATGACCTTGACTGTATTATTAAATCTGGGGACAGTGAAACAAGGAAGGGCCTAGTATAGAAGAAATAACAGGAGAGCCTAGGCTGGGCTGCCTTGGCTCTCTAGAAATCTTATGGGAAACAAATGAGCAGAGAAAAGGGGCCTTGGAGACAGGCTCAGGGGATTAGACGGGGACAAGCTGTCACTGCCATTGCTCTCTTGGCTGCCAGTCATGTGAGGATCTTTAGAGTTTAAGAAATGCATGCCTGGGGACTTAGGGGAGAGGAAAGGGGAAGAGAAAATGAAAAGGCCTGGGCATGCTCCCAAGATAGAGAGCAAGCTAGGTCCTTCGTTTTTGAGGACTTTTAAAGCCTGGGAGTATAGGGGAGGGTTTCAATAGAGTATTTATCAGCTTTCCCAAGTGTGTCACCCCTGCCCCCAGGGCTCCAGTCTCCACCTATGGGCCAATCCCAGGGCAGGGGAATTTCAGCCACAGCAGCCTTCCTGGGGTTGTTGCCCACATGAGCCTGGAGCCAAAATACAGTTGAGGCCTACATGCTATCTCTCAGGAGGTGACACTGCATCTGGCTATAAATTGATTGGTCTATTTGTTGACCCCTGTCTCAGTTTCCCCATCCTACTTGGCAAGAAACTCTCTTACTAGCCTGTCTTGCTACCATGAAATATTAATGCTGTTACAGTAATATAATGGTATAGTAATTAAATATATAGAAAAATATGGAAGATATATGGAAATATTTAAGATATAATGTTAAAATCAATTAAGAAAAGTAAATAAGGCTATGCTGTCTGTGTATACAGATATGATAGGCAGACTATGCTTTTCCTGCAGGGCCCAGTCAGTGTGTGTGTGAAGTTATACATAGATAAGAAGTGGCTTGATGTCATAACTCTGTAGGTTAACATAAACGAGAAGTTTCCCTAGGAACACCTTAAAAGTGACTTGATGTAACATTTCAGTAGATTAACAGAGAAAGGGCTCCTTGCAAGGAACTCTCAAAAAGGTGGTTTGACGTGATAATCATGTAGATTGACACCTGTTAAAAGGCATTGGCCAGAAAGGGTACTAAAGCTAAGGGGCTCCCCTGCTGCTGTAGTCTCCCCCACTCCAACGTTGACGTGGACTGTCTCCATGCTACTCTGACCAAAGACAGCCTAGAGGAGCATGTCAATGGGGCCCCCTTAAGATGTACCCAGGCACACCATAGGATTTGTGAGTAATAAACTGGTTGTGTGATTCTTGCAAATAACTTGTGTGTTGGTCATGTCTTTCCTCCAGTGGCAGTGGGTCTTGGTACTGATAAGTAGAATCCTCATAGCTGCCTCAAGAGTAGCCTGGAAGGAGCAGGAGTGTCCCAATGTGCGGGGAAGTTGAATCAGGGACACCTGATCGACGTAGAGCTTAAGCTCTACTGGGACAAATGCCTCTTTGTTGGGTAAATGAGTTTGTAAAATCTGTATTTTATGGGTTTGCTCACTTTTATTGTTAAAAATGGCTACTGTTCACATGAATGGTGCTGCCCAGGTGAGGCTACTGATTACCATCCTGCTTGGGAAGGGCCATTGTTATGCTAATGTGTGATGGAGGAGGGGTTTTTGCGCCAAAAAGTTTGTGAAGAAGCAGAGAGGAGAAGAAGGAAGCCATGTTTTTTCAGTTTGTACAGAAATGAGAAGGGAGAAGATGTGCAGATGGGAAACCGGAGGTGACTGAGCTGGTAGGCAGCCTTTGATTCTAGGTAAACCTGGATGTGTCAGTAGCTTTGTGAGTGCTGAATGAGTGGGTTTTGGAACCCTTTGTGTTTTTACTTGCCTGCCAGGTGCGAGTCTAGAATAAAGGAATGGCCCATCATCTTTTGGCTCTGCAGTTTCTTTACCGTCTGCCCAAATATAATGTGAACCAGCACCTGCCTGGTAGCAACCGCGGTCACGACTTCTGGCCATACACTCTTCTAAAAATGATGTAGAACATTTTAATGTCTTTTTTTTAAAATAAATTATTCTGAGGAAAAGCACAAAAATAAAGTAAATTTTATTTTAGATTGAGTCATCAGGGTTTTAAAAATTTTTTTTTTATTAACTTTAATGTGATGACACCAATAAATCAGGTTACATATGTACAATCAAAACATCTCCAGATTATCTTATCATTCAATTGTGTTGCATACCCATCACCCAAAGTCAAATTGTCCTCTGTCACCTTCTATCTGGTTTTCCTTGTGCCCCTACCCTTCTCCCTTTCCCACCCTCCCCTCCCTTCGCCCACCCCGTAACCACCACACTCTTGTCCATGTCTCATAGTCTCACTTTTATGTCCCACCTATGTATGAATTCATGCTGTTCTCAGGTTTTTTTTTTCTGATTTACTTATTTCACTTCGTATAATGTTATCAAGGTACCACCATTTTGTTGTAAATGATCCGATGTCATCATTTCTTATGGCCGAGTAGTATTCCATAGTATATATGTACCAAAGCTTTTTAATCCACTTGTCTTCTGACAGACACTTGGGCTGTTTCCAGATCTTCGCTATTGTGAACAATGCTGCCACAAACATGGGGGTGCATTTCTTCTTTTCAGTGTTATGGTGTTCTTAGGGTATATTCCTAAAAGTGGGGTAGCTGGGTCAAAAGGCAGTTCGATTTTTAATTTTCTGAGGAATCTCCATACTGTTTTCCGCAGTGGCTGCACCAGACTGCATTCCCACCAGCAGTGCAGGAGGGTTCCCTTTTCTCCGCATCCTCCCCAGCACTTATTCTGTGTTGTTTTGCTGATGAGTGCCATTCTGACTGGTGTGAGGTGATATCTCATTGTGGTTTTAATTTGCATTTCTCTAATGATTAGTGATGTTGAGCATTTTTCATATGTCTTTTGGCCATCTGTATGTCTTCTTTGGAGAAATTTCTATTCATTTCTTTTGCCCATTTTTTGATTGGATTGTTTGTCTTCCTGGTGTTGAGTTTTATAAGTTCTTTATAAATTTTGGTTATTAATCCCTTATCCGACGTGCTGTCGAATATGTTCTCCCATTGTGTGGTTTGTCTTTTTATTCTGTTCTTATTGTCTTTAGCTGTGCAAAAACTTTTTAGTTTGATATAGTTCCATTTGTTTATCTTGCCTTTTATTTCATTTGCCGATGGAGATAAATCAGCAAATATATTGCTGCTACAGATGTTGGAAAGCTTGCTACCTATGTTTTCTTCTAAGATGCTTATAGTTTCACCGCTTATATTTAAGTCTTTTATCCATTTTGAATTTGTATTTGTGAATGGTGCAAGTTGATGATCTAGTTTCATTTTTTTGCAGGTAGATGTCCAATTTTCCCAACACCATTTGTTAAAGAGGCTGTCTTTACTCCATTGTATGTTCTTTCCTCCTTTGTCAAATATCAGTTGTCCATAAAGGTGTGGGTTTATTTCTGGGTTCTCTGTTCTGTTCCATTGATCAATGTGTCTGTTCTTATGCCAGTACCAAGCTGTCTTGAGTATAATGGCCTTGTAGTAGACCTTGATATCCGGAAGAGTGATACCTCCTGCTTTATTTTTTCTTTTTAGGATTGCTGAGGCTATTCGTGTTCTTTTTTGGTTCCATATAAATTTTTGGAATATGTTTTGTATATCTTTGAAGTATGTCATTGGTATTTTAATTGGTATTGCATTGAATTTGTAAATTGCTTTGGGTAGTATAGACATTTTAATGATGTTTATTCTTCCTAGCCATGAGCACGGTATATGCTTCCACTTGTTTGTATCTTCCTTGATTTCCTTTATCAATGTTTTATAATTTTCTGAGTACAAGTCCTTAACCTCCTTGGTTAAATTTACTCCTAGGTATTTTATTTTTTTGGCTGCAATAGTGAACGGGATTGTTTCCTTAAGTTCTTTTGCTGACAGTTCATTGTTTGTATACAGAAATGCCCCTGATTTCTGCGTATTAATTTTATATTCTGCCACCTTGCTGAATTCATTTATAAGGTCCAGTAGTTTATTGACTGAGACTGTAGGGTTTTCTATATACAATATCATATCATCTGCAAATAGTGACAGTTTTACTTCTTTTCCAATTTGGATGCCTTTTATTTCTTCTTCTTGTCTGATTGCTATAGCTAGGACTTCCAGAACTATGTTGAATAAGAGTGGTGAAACTGGGCAACCCTGCCTGGTTCCTGATCTTAAAGAGATTGCTTTTAATTTTTGTCCATTTAGTATGATGTTTGCTGTGGGTTTCTCGTAGATGACCTTTAACATGTTAAGGAATGTTCCTTGTATTCCCACTTTACTGAGAGTTTTGAGCATGAATGGGTGCTGGATTTTATCAAATGCCTTTTCTGCATCTATTGAAATTATCATGTGATTTTTGTCCTTCCTTTGTTTATGTGATGAATCACATTGATTGATTTGCGAATATTAAACCAGCCTTGCATCTCCAGAATAAATCCCACTTGATCATGGTGTATGATTTTTTTCATATATTGCTGGATCCGGTTGGCTAATATTTTGTTGACAATGTTAGCATCTAAATTCATCAGGGATATAGGCCTATAATTTTCTTTCTTTGTGTTGTCTTTGCCCGGTTTTGGGATCAGAATTATGCTCGCCTCATAAAAGGAGTTTGGAAGTCTTCCTTCCTCTTGAATTTTTTGAAATAGCTTGAGGAGGATAGGAGTTAGTTCTTCTTTGAATTTCTGATAGAATTCACTTGTGAAGCCATCAGGCCCAGGACTTTTCTTTTTTGGGAGTTTTTTGATAACTGTTTCGATCTCATTTGTTGTAATTGGTCTGTTTAGGTGTTCTGATTCTTCCAGATTGATTTTTGGAAGTTTATATGATTCAAGATATTTATCCATTTCATCTAGATTGTCTAATTTTTTGGCATAGAGTTCTTCATAGTATTTTCTTACAATGCTTTGTATTTCTGTTGTATCAGTTGTTATTTCTCCACTGTCCTTTTTAATTTTATTTATTTGAAACCTCTCTCTTTTTTTCTTGGTGAGTCTAGTTAAAGCTTCATCAATCTTGTTTACCTTTTCAAAGAACCAGCTTCTGGTTTCATTGATCCTCTGTATTATTGTTTCTTTAGCCTCTATGTCATTTATTTCTGCTCTGATCTTTATTATTTCCTTCCTTCTACTTGTCCTGGGTTTTATTTGTTGTTGTTTTTCTAGTTCTTTTAGATGCAGGGTCAGGTTGCTTATTTGAGCTCTTTCTAGCTTCTTATGATATGCTTGTAGTGCAATGAACTTCCCTCTCAGTACTGCTTTTGCTGTGTCCCATAAATTTTGAGTTGATGTATGCTCATTATCATTTGTTTCTAGAAACTTTTTTATTTCTTCTTTGATCTCATTGTTAATCCATTCATTATTTAATATCATGCTATTTAGTTTCCAAGTGTTTGAGTATTTTTCAGTTTTTCTTTTGTGGTTAATTTCTAGTTTCATGGCATTGTGATCAGAGAAAATGCTTGATATGATTTCAATCTTCTTAAATTTATTGAGACCATTTTTGTGTCCTAACATGTGGTCTATCCTAGAAAACGTACCATGAGCGCTTGAGAAGAATGTATATTCTACTGCTTTAGGATGAAAAGTTCTGAAGATATCTATTAAATCAAGTTGATCTAGTGTATCCTTTAAGTCTGCTGTTTCTTTATTGATTTTCTTTCTTGAGGATTTATCCAGTGTTGTTAGTGAGGTATTGAAATCCCCTACTATGATAGTATTGCTGTTAATCTCGCCCTTTATATCCATCAAAGTCTGCTTTATGTATGTGGGGGCTCCTATATTTAGTGCATAGATATTTATAATAGTTATATCTTCCTGTTGAATTGTTCCCTTTATCATTATGTAGTGTCCTTCTTTATCTCTTACTACAGTCTTTGTTTTAAAGTCCATTTGTCAGATATAAGTACTGCTACCCCGGCTTCTTTTTCATTTCCATTTCCATGAAATATTTTTTTCCATCCTTTTACCTTCAGTCTATGTGCATCTTTTGTTTTAAGGTGTGTCTCTTGTAGACAGCATATGTATGGGTCCTGTTTCTTTATCCACGCAGCTACCCTATGTCTTTTGATTGGATCATTTAATCCATTTACATTTAAGGTTATTATTGATATGTAGTTGTTTATTGCCATTTTATTCTTTAAAACTGTATTCTTCTTTTGCTCTATTCTTTCCTCCCTTTGAACTGTTCACAACAGGCCCCGTAGTATCTCTTGCAGAATTGGTTTGGTTTTAATGAATTCCTTGAGGCTTTCTTTTTCTGGGAAGCTCTTTATTTCTCCTTCAATTTTAAACGTTAGCCTTGCTGGATAGAGTAGTCTTGGTTGTAGGTTCTTGTTCTGCATTACTTTGATTATATCTTGCCATTCCCTTCTGGCCTCAAGTGTTTCTGTTGAGAAGTCCAATGTCATCCTTATGGGGGCTCCTTTGTAGGTGATAGTCTTTTTTTCTCTAGCAGCTTTTAAGATTTTTTCTTCATCCATTAGCTTTGGTATTTTATCTATGATGTGTCTTGGTGTAGATCTTTTTGGGTTTCTCTTTAATGGAGGTCTGTGTGCTTCTTGAATGTGTGGAGTGTTTCCCAGCCTTAGTTCAGGGAAGTTTTCTGCTATGATTTGATTGAACAAAGTTTCCATTCCCTGTCCTCTTTCCTCTTCTTCAGGCACCCCTATGATGCGAATGTTGTTTCTCTTCATGTTGTCACAGAGCTCCCTTAGAGTTTCCTCACATTTTTTTAAGTCTCTTTCCTTTTTCTTCTCTGCTTCTGTGCCTTTGTTCATTTTGTCTTCTAACTCACTGATTCGATCCTCAGCGTGAATCATCCTGCTTTTAATTCCTTCCATTGTGGTCTTCAGTTCTGATACTGTACTTGTCATTTCTGTCTGATTCTTTTTTATTATTTCAATTTCGTTCTTTATACTTTTTATCTCTTTATTTAGGTGTTCATAGTGACTATCCATTGTTGCTCTAATTTCTTTGAACATCCTAACTATCATTATTCTAAATTCTGCTTCTGGTAGTTTGGTTATATCTGGTTCATTTCGGTCCTTCTCTGGGGATTTCTCTTGATTCATTTGGTTTGCATTCCTCTGCCTGCCCATTTTACCTGTGTATAGGCAAGTTGTGGGCACTGGAGTTCAGTAGGTGTTCCCTTTGTGTTCTCTAGGTGTGGTCTGTCTGCAGGCCTGCCACCCCCTCTGCTGCTGCCTAGGGTGGTTGGGTATGGGCATTGCCAGTGACAGCCTACTGCGGCTGTTGCTGTGATTTCCACCTCTCCTCTGTGGGAGGGGCTGTCACTCAAGCCACAAGCCTTAGTACCAAGGGCAGTGGTGAGCACCTTTGCTCAGCTGCGGAACCAGCCTTTTTCCGGAAGGCTTACGCCCAGCCCCCGCAGTCCGAGCCTGCTCGCCACAGTTTCACGGGTTGGGCGGGGCTTTTGACGTGCTCTCAGCTGTGAGTCTTTGCCCGTCCAGAATTTAGCCCCACCCTCAAGGCCGGGGCCCTCCTGCGTAGGGTCGCAAACTGTGGTTTATTGGGCTGGGCGTGTTTGCTGGCGTTAGCTCAGCTGCAAGCTTCCGATCATTCAGGACTCTACCACGCCCCCACGTTCGGCGCCAGCTCGCTCACCTAGGGTGGCCAGCCACCGGGATTTCTCTGGCCAGGCTGGGCTAGTAGCGTGAGCTCAGCCGCAAAAGCCAGCTCGTGCACGCGCTCGCACGATTTCAAACCACCGGGGTTTCTCTGACTGGGCGGGGCTAGTAGCGTGAGCTCAGTTGCGAAAGCCAGCTCGCGGTCACAAAGGATTTCAAACCACCGTGGTTTCTCTGTCCGAGCGGGGTTGGCAGCGTGAGCTCAACTGCGAACCCCTCGCCCGTCCCTGGTCCTAGCCCCGTCCCCGTGGTCAGGGCCGGCTTGCACAGAGTCACAGAGCCGATCTCTGCCTATATTTTTCCCCACAAGTGGGGTCACAGACGGCCCGCAGCTGCCGTACCGCTTTCGCGCGTCCCCTCCGCCCCTGCTGGGTTAGACTGAGCTCACAGCGGTTGTGCCTCCGCCCACGCCGACAGGACCGCTTTTCAGCGTCCTGCCGCCAACATCCCTTCAGTAAGCCTCAGAGAGATAGCAGTGTCTTAAGTCTCCACACTGTAGGTTTGGGAGCTCCCTCCCTCTAAGCAGCTCTGCTCTAATTGCCGCGGGAGAGCTTGTTTGGCTATTGTCTTGTCTCCCTTTGCTGGTATTGCTAGTTCCAGGGGAAATATTTGTTTTCGATTAGGGAAATGACTTAGCCCAGGGGTCAGGATGGCTGTCCCTCAGAGTGTCCTCGTGCCTTCAGTCCACTCTCTGTTCCCGCTGCTCTGTTCCTCTCCTCTGTCCCCATTCCCCGGAGCCCCGGGTGCGTGGTTGTGAGAGAGGGTTTCTGCGCTGTCCCTTTGAAAAGATTCTTGGGTCTGAGAAAACTCTCTCTTTTTCACAAACAGTATCCTCACTTGCTTCACAGCTCAATACTGTCCATACGCCTCTTCTAGGCTCTGGGACTGCAGTCTGGGGCTTGGTTCCTGGGACCCAGGTCCCTCCCTCTCCGCCAAACTCTCCTCCCGCCACGCGGGTCTCTACGGGCTGCCGTTTGCTCTGGGGAGCTGGGCAGCCCTCTTCGCGTTTTCGCTATTCCTACCAGTCTCAATGTGGCTTCTGCAGTGTTCCTTGGTTGAAGAGTGCACTTAGTTTAGTTCAAAGTTGGTTTATCCAGATGGTGGTTCTTAAAATTGAGTTATAATCCACTTTGGTTCTGGGAGTTGGAAATTGGTACGTCCGCCTACTCCATCGCCATCTTCCCCATCTTAGTCATCAGGGTTTTAAGGCCATTTTAATGTCTTTTTTTTTTTAATTTCTTTTTATTTATTTATTTTAGAGAGACAGACAGAGAGAGAAAGAGAGAGAGAGAGAAAGGGGGGAGGAGCTAGAAGCATCAACTCCCATATGTGCCTTGACCAGACCAGTGCAGTGTTTTGAACTGGCGACCTCAGTGTTTCCAGGTCGATGCTTTATCCACTGCGCCACCACAGGTCAGGCTTAATGTCTTTTTTAAAGAAAAAGATGAGGGTTCAGGATTTCATCCTGAATATGTGTAATTTCTTCAAAGTGAACAACAGTGACAGAGGGGCCATGAAAGCAGGAGTGAGACCAGCTTGCAGTAGAGAGAAACTAAATGGTTACTGGGTGGGTGTAAGGCCAGTAGCTGCCACCCTGGATGTGCAAGTTCTCTTTGGATTCCTGCAGATGAGAAAAGAACTGTGGAACCAGAAAATGGTGGGCTGTGCCAGTAGAGCAAGAGCTCTACATCAATCAGGCGTCCCTGCATCCCCAAATCGACTTCCTCCCACAGTGGGACACTCCTGCTTATCAGCAGGGCTGGCAGCCTTTTCCAGACTACTCTTGAGACGGCCATGAGCATTCTACTTGTCAGTACTGACACTGACTGCCACCAGAGGAAAGACACGACTGACACACAAGTTAGTTGCAAGAATCACACAGGCAGTTTATTACTCACAAATACTTTTGGCGTGCCTGGGTACAGCTTAAGGGGGCCCTGTTGGCGTGCTCCTCTCAGCTGTCTCTGGTCAGAGTGTCGTGCAGACAGTCTATGTCAACACTGAAGTCTGGGAGACTACCGCAGCAGGGGGCACCCTTAGCTTTAGTACATTTTCTGGCCAACATCTTCTAACAGGTGTCAATCTACAAGATTATCATCTCAACTCACCTTTTAACAGATGTCAATTTACAGGATTATCACCTCAAGCCACCTTTTTGGGAGTTTCTCACAGGGAGCCCTTTTTATGTTAATCTACTGAAATGTCACATCAAGCCACTTTTAAGGTGTTCCTAGGGAAGCTTTTTATTTATGTTAACCTACAGAGTTATGACATCAAGCCACTTCTTATCTATGTATAAATTCACACACACACTGACTGAGCCCTGTGTGAAAGTCAGAGTCTGTTTATCACATCTGCACACACTATATTAATTCCTACCCAGATGGCATAACTTTATTTAATTTTCTTAATTGCTTTTAATATTATATCTTAAATATTTCCATATATCTTCCATATTTCTCCATATTTTTATATATTTAATCACCACAACATTATATTACTGCAACATGGACCATTCCATTTATTAAAGTCTCTTAACCGCAGACCAGCAAACAGGCAGGGAAGGCTGCTTCCCGCTCACTCAGGGCTCCCAAAGCCCAGACTCATTCTGAGGACTCTTCCAGGCTCACAGGCCCCCACCAGCCTCAGCACTCCCAGCCAAGCAAGCCAGGCCGAAATCTCAGAATCTCAGGGCTTCCAAGCCCCTCAGCTCCTCTCTTTCTTTCTTTCTTTCTTTCTTTCTTTCTTTCTTTCTTTCTTTCTTTCTTTCTTTCTTTCTTTCTTTCTTTCTTTCTTTCTTTCTTCCTTCCTTCCTTCCTTCCTTCCTTCTTTCTTTCTTTCCTCCTTTCCTCCTTTCCTCCTTTCCCCCCCTTCCCTTCCCTTCCCTTTCCTTCCCTTCCCTTCCCTTCCCTTCCCTTCCTTCTCTCTCTCTCCACTCTCCAGCAAAAAAGGCTGGGAGGGGGGACCCTTTTCCAGCGAACAATAGCAAACAATGGCCCCTCCCAACCAGAAAAAAGCAATCTGCAATTTGCAATTTAATTAGCAATCTGCTACCCTGAGGACAAGAACTGGCAGCCATTCACAGAACACACAGGCATGGTTCTGCCCCGCCAATGCACCAGTTAGGCAAAATACAAGCTAGCAAACCTAACATACATGTTATAAACTTGAAACACATTGATTTGCCCCACAGTGGGTCAGTTAGTTTTGCTGTAGGACAAACAGCAGGCAACAATAGGCCTTTATTGCTCTTGCTTTGGGGGCACAGTTGATCCGGCTCTATACTCTGCAGCAGTTCTGGGTGTCTGGGGTTCTCCTGGGGCTGATCTGGACTTACCAGGGATACTGTATCAGAGGTAACTGCATCCTGAGTCCCTCCTTCTCCTGCCAGGGCCAGTGGGCTAGTATGTACACGTTCTTCTCATAGTGGTGGCAGAATCACAAAAGGCCTCTTGAGGCCCAGGTTCAGGACTGGCACAAGGTGATGTCTGCTTGTTCTAATGGCCAAAGCAAGTCAGATGGTGGAGCCCAGTGTTAAGGGGTGAGCAAAAGCCTCCCCACCCAACACACAGCAGGACGTCCCTACATGGGAACAGCAAGGCACAAACACAGGGGGAAAAGGGCATCTACCTCAGTGGTCATGATCACGTGAACACACTCATTCAAAAGTTGAAGTTCTTAGGCTAGTTAGAACAGGAACAGAATTGTTTCCTCATGCCTCAATCCTCTCAATTTTAGTAAGTTAGCAGCTTGACTATAGTTCCAAGATGGCGAACCTATGACATGTGTGTCAGCACTGACACACGTAGCCATTTTCGATGACACGTGGCCACATACCAGAGAAGTATGGGGCTGCATGCCAAGAAGGACGTTTCATTCTCGGCTCCTGCACCTGGCCAGGTGCAGGAGCCGAGGATAAAATATTTGCTGTAGTGTAGACACTCTGTGCCGGAGGTCTGTAGGCCAAAACAACAGAACTCCGGCACAGAGTGTCTAGTTCTGGGACTTCCGGTTAGGCCGTTTTTCTCCAAGTGACACACCACCCAAGTTATGCTCGGTTTTTTGGCGAATTTTGACACACCATGCTCAAAAGATTGCCCATGACTGCTATAGTGAGTCCATTTTATTTCCTCACAAGACACCGATGAAGCCGAGGAAGGAGGTCTTGCCCTCAGCTTCCTATTCCTTCCTACCAGTGTTTCCAGGAAAGGGGATAAGTGAGGGAGCAGGGCATTTGAGTGTGACAAACCCAGTGTCCTACTCCAGGAACTGACGTCACTTCAACAGGGTTCCCTGGAGGCCAGTAAGATGTCAAAATCCACACACAGTACAGGTACCTATAGAAAGGTTTATGCAAAACAAATAAACAAAAAAATCTATTACTGGATACTCTCAGACAAGACTTAAAACTTCTTCGTTCATATTTCTTCACTTCTCCCTTACATTTCCCATCTGTCTGCCTCTCCAAGCTCCACTCCAGTAATTCCTTCACATGCTCCTACAGACTCACCACAACGCACTCACTCTCCCACCCAGCAATCCTATCACTCTTCTCCTGACATTTCTAATGTTTCTAGATTTCTCTTTTCCTCCATAATGTTCCTGGTCTTGCTTTATGGGCTCTAGTCTTTCTTTTGTTTTCTTCACACTTCAGACAGGCTTGTATTATTGCAAAAATCAAAGGAGTACAAAAAACGCCCAGACAACTTGATGAAGGAAGTAGGATTTATTTATCTGCCAGAGCAGCATAACCCCAAAAGAGGCAACCAAGCACGTGCTCCCTGAAGTTAGATTTCTTTTTTTTTTTTTTTTAAATATGGAATGCTTCATGAATTTGCTTGTCATCCTTGTGCAGGGGCCATGCTAATCTTCTCTGTATCATTCCAATTTTAGTATATGTGCTGCCAAAGTGAGCACGAAGTTAGATTTCTTACATCTTATATACCATTTACAGAATACAGGTTTGCATGCAAGGGGCTCGTGGTCCCTTTGTCTAGAGGTATAAGTCACTCTCATGACTTCAGGATGAAAGGGTGAGTTTAGGTGGGTTCAGAGGATAAGTGTTGGAATTTTTAATTAAGGAATGTAAACATTGTCTCTTTCAAGGTTTTTAAGAAAAGAAAAGGGGGGAAGAGGTTTTCATATAAGTTCTATCTTCTTTGCTCTGTGTAGCAAGTTTCCCTAGTCACCCTTTCAGAGAACTATAGAAAGTAGTTAATCTATAACTGGCTAACTCAGTTACCACTGCAGGCTCCTTCCCTTGCATTCTTGTTTCTTTCTCCTGAGAAAATGGGGGCCTGCCCCTCCTTCCTCATTTTCCCCTTTCGTGTCCTCCAGAACTTTTTATTATACTGGAATCTCACCTTCTTTTTTTAACATGTACAAACTTTCTGCAACTTACACAAACCTTCATCTTTCATGAATTTCTTTACTATTCATATATAACCAGCTTTCACAACAACTTACTTTTCCATTTTCCTTTCAAAAGTACCTCTATACCTTATATTTTTTATCATTAAAACTGTACAATTCCTTTTCAACTAATCAGAATTCTTAATTTCTAAAAACCTCAATCTCCAGTGAGGACTAAGTCAGTAATAACTAATCCTCTTTTAAAATATATATATTTTTGGAGGTGTCCTTTTCCTAAGTAGCCTATTGGACACATGACCAATATTCACAGGTTATTCTATAGTGGTATCTATGAGCACATATATACTTTTCATTTGCTTTGTAGCCTCTCTCTCAGTCAAGGGACCTACACCCCCTTTCTGTCTGACTTATAGCGTACATGCATCAAACCTTAAGATGACTTATTCTGGCTTTTTTTTTTACCTTAGTTTCCCTCCCTTCTTAGAGTCCAATTATAAGGAGCCCCACAGCAATGTTCCTCAGGCTTCGGTCATATGTGAACCAGCCAGTTTCCAAATTGTGGCTGGAGCAGGGCATGTTGTCCTTCTCAGGGTCAACTACAAGGATTGGTAGGGTCAGTCTCTGCTGACCACAAGGGCATTTCTGCGAGGCTGCAGGATTAAGCCATCTGTGGTGAATCAAGGTGGGTATGCCTTCTACCTTGGCAGCAGTGGGAGTGGTCAGGCTCAAGGTGTAGGGTCCCTTCCACCTGGGTCGGAGGGGAGCTGGATTCCAATCCTTGACCCACATCTGGTTTCCTGGAGAAAAAGAATGGAGGAGGAGCAAGATGGCGATGGAGTAGGCGGACATACCAACTTCCAACTCCCAGAACCAAAGTGGATTATAACTCAATTTTAAGAACCATCATCTGGATAAATCAACTTTGAACTAAACTAAGTGGACTCCTCAACCAAGGAACAGAGAAGAAGCCACATTGAGACTGGTAGGAATAGCGAAAACACAAAGAGGGCTGCCCAGCTCCTGGGAGCAAACAGCAGCCCGGAGAGACCCACGTGGCGAGAGGAGATTTTGGCGGAGAGGGAGGGACCTGGGTCCCAGGAACCAAGCCGCAGCCTATAGTCCCAGAGCCTAGAAGAGGCGTTTGGATAGTTTTGAGTTGTGAAACAAGTGAGGGAGCTCCCAGGCCTACAGTGTGGAGTATTAGGGCCCTTCCTACTCTGCTGAGGGTTGCTGAAGGGTATGGTGGTGGCAGGACGTTGAAACGCGGTCCTGTCGGCGTGGGCGGAGGCCAAGCCGGTGTGAGCTTAGTCTAGCCCAGCAAGGGCAGAGGGGACGCGCGAAAGTGGTCCGGCAGCTGCGGATCACCTGTAATCCCACCTGTGGGGACAAAGCAGGAGGCCAGGAACGGGCAGAGATCTGCTCTGTGACCCTGCGCAAGCTGGCCCTGACTGCGGGGATGGGGCTAGGACCAGGAACGGGTGGGGGCTTGCAGCTGAGCTCACACTACCAGCTCCGCCCGGCCGGAGGAACCACGGTTTGCCATCCTAGGTGCGCGAGCTGGCTCCAAACGTGGGGGCGAGGTGGACCCCGAGAGGAGCGGAAGCTCGCAGCTGAGCCCACGCTACTAGTCCTGCCAGACTGGAGAAACCACGGTTTGCCATCCTACGTGCACGAGCGGGCTCAGAACATGGGGGCGGGGTAGAGTCTGGGACGAGTGGAAGCTCGCAGATGAGCGGAAGCCAGCAAACACGCCTGACCCAATAAACCGTGGTTTGCGACCCTACGCAGCAGGGCCCTGGCCTCGAGGGTGGGGCTAAAGCTCCGGACGGGCAAAGGCTCACAGCTGAGAGCACGTCAAAAGCCCCGCCCAACCTGTGAAACAGTGGCGAGCGGGCTCTGACTGCTGGTGCTGGGCGGAAGTCCGGAAACAGGCTGGGTCCGCAGTTGAGCAAAGGTGGTACCTCTGCCCTTGGTGCTGAGGCTTGTGGCTTGAGTGACAGCCCCTCCCGCAGAGGAGAGGCGGAAATCACAGCAACAGCCGCAGTGGGCTGGCACTGGCACCGCTCATACCCAACCGCCCTAGGCAGCGGCTGAGGGGGTGGTGGGCCTGCAGAGAGACCACACCTAGAGAACACAAAGGCAACACCTACTGGACTCCAGTGACCACAACTTCCTTATACACAGACAAAATGGGCAGGCAGAGGAATGCAAACCAAATGAATCAAGAGAAATCCCCAGAGAAAGACCTGAATGAATCAGATATAACCAAATTACCAGAAGCAGAATTTAGAATAATGATAGTTAGGATGTTCAAAGAAATTAGAGCAACAATGGATAGTCATTATGAACACCTAAATAAAGAGATAACAAGTATAAAAAATGAAATTGAAATAATAAAAACGAATCAGACAGTAATGATAAATACAGTATCAGAACTGAAGACCCCAATGGAAGGAATTAAAAGCAGAATGAATCACGCTGAGGATCGAATCAGTGAGTTAGAGGACACAATAAACAAAGGCATAGAATCAGAGAAGAAAAAGGAAAACAGACTGAAAAAATGTGAGGAAACTCAAAGGAAGCTCTGTGACAACCTGAAGAGAAACAACATTCGCATCATAGGGGTGCCTGAAGAAGAGCAGAGAGGACAGGGAATGGAAACTTTGTTCAATCAAATCATAGCAGAAAACTTCCCTGAACTAAGGCTGGGAAACACTCCACACATTCAAGAAGCACACAGACCTCCATTAAAGAGAAACCCAAAAAGATCTACACCAAGACACATCATAGTTAAAATACCAAAGCTAATGGATAAAGAAAAAATCTTAAAAGCTGCTAGAGAAAAAAAGACTATCACCTACAAAGGAGCCCCCATAAGGATGACATCGGACTTCTCAACAGAAACACTTGAGGCCAGAAGGGAATGGCAAGATATAATCAAAGTAATGCAGAACAAGAACCTACAACCAAGACTACTCTATCCAGTAAGGCTAACGTTTAAAATTGAAGGAGAAATAAAGAGCTTCCCAGAAAAAGAAAGCCTCAAGGAATTCATTAAAACCAAACCAATTCTGCAAGAGATACTACGGGGCCTGTTGTGAACAGTTCAAAGGGAGGAAAGAATAGAGCAAAAGAAGAATACAGTTTTAAAGAATAAAATGGCAATAAACAACTACATATCAATAATAACCTTAAATGTAAATGGATTAAATGATCCAATCAAAAGACATAGGGTAGCTGCGTGGATAAAGAAACAGGACCCATACATATGCTGTCTACAAGAGACACACCTTAAAACAAAAGATGCACATAGACTGAAGGTAAAAGGATGGAAAAAAATATTTCATGGAAATGGAAATGAAAAAGAAGCCGGGGTAGCAGTACTTATATCTGACAAATGGACTTTAAAACAAAGACTGTAGTAAGAGATAAAGAAGGACACTACATAATGATAAAGGGAACAATTCAACAGGAAGATATAACTATTATAAATATCTATGCACTAAATATAGGAGTCCCCACATACATAAAGCAGACTTTGATGGATATAAAGGGCGAGATTAACAGCAATACTATCATAGTAGGGGATTTCAATACCCCACTAACAACACTGGATAAATCCTCAAGAAAGAAAATCAATAAAGAAACAGCAGACTTAAAGGATACACTAGATCAACTTGATTTAATAGATATCTTCAGAACTTTTCATCCTAAAGCAGTAGAATATACATTCTTCTCAAGCGCTCATGGTACGTTTTCTAGGATAGACCACATGTTAGGACACAAAAATGGTCTCAATAAATTTAAGAAGATTGAAATCATATCAAGCATTTTCTCTGATCACAATGCCATGAAACTAGAAATTAATCACAACAAAAAACTGAAAAATACTCAAACACTTGGAAACTAAATAGCATGATATTAAATAATGAATGGATTAACAATGAGATCATAAAAGAAATAGAAAAGTTTCTAGAAACAAATGATAATGAGCATTAATCAACTCAAAATTTATGGGACACAGCAAAAGCAGTACTGAGAGGGAAGTTCATTGCACTACAAGCATATCATAAGAAGCTAGAAAGAGCTCAAATAAGCAACCTGACCCTGCATCTGAAAGAACTAGAAAAACAACAGCAAATAAAACCCAGGACAAGTAGAAGGAAGGAAATAATAAAGATCAGAGCAGAAATAAATGACATAGAGGCTAAGGAAACAATACAGAGGATCAATGAAACCAGAAGCCGGTTCTTTGAAAAGGTAAACAAGATTGATGAACCTTTAACTAGACTCACCAAGAAAAAAAGAGAGAGGACTCAAATAAATAAAATTAGAAAATAGAGTGGAGAAATAACAACTGACACAACAGGAATACAAAGCATTGTAAGAAAATACTATGAAAAACTCTATGCCAAAAAATTAGACAACCTAGGTGAAATGGACAAATTTCTTGAATCATATAACTTCCAAAAATCAATCTGGAAGAATCAGAACACCTAAACAGACCAATTACAACAAATGAGATCGAAAGAGTTATCAAGAAACTCCCAAAAAAGAAATGTCCTGGGTCTGATGACTTCACAAGTGAATTCTATCAGAAATTCAAAGAAGAACTAACTCCTATCCTCCTCAAGCTATTTCAAAAAATTCAAGAGGAAGGAAGACTTCCAAACTCCTTTTATGAGGCGAGCATAATTCTGATCCCAAAACCGGGCAAAGACAACACAAAGAAAGAAAATTATAGACCTATATCCCTGATGAATTTAGATGCTAAAATTGTCAACAAAATATTAGCCAACCGGATCCAGAAATACATGAAAAAAATCATACACCGTGATCAAGTGGGATTTATTCTGGAGAGGCAAGGCTGGTTCAGTATTTGCAAATCAATCAATGTGATTCATCACATAAACAAAGGAAGGACAAAAATCACATGATAATTTCAATAGATGCAGAAAAGGCATTTGATAAAATCCAGCACCCATTCATGCTCAAAACTCTCAGTAAAGTGGGAATACAAGGAACATTCCTTAACATGATAAAGGCCATCTATGACAAACCCACAGCAAACATCATACTAAATGGACAAAAATTAAAAGCAATCCCCTTAAGATCAGGAACCAGGCAGGGGTGTCCCCTTTCACCACTCTTATTCAACATAGTTCTGGAAGTCTTAGCTACAGCAATCAGACAAGAAGAAGAAATAAAAGGCATCCAAATTGGAAAAGAAGAAGTAAAACTGTCATTATTTGCAGATGATATGACATTGTATATAAAAAACCCTAAAATCTCAGTCAATAAACTACTGGACCTTATAAATGAATTTAGCAAGGTGGCAGGATATAAAATTAATACTCAGAAATCAGAGGCACTTCTATATACCAACAATGAACTGTCAGCAAAAGAAATTAAGAAAACAATCCCCTTCACTATTGCATCCAAAAAAATAAAGTACCTAGGAGTAAATTTAACCAAGGAGGTTAAGGACTTGTACTCAGAAAATTATAGAACATTGATAAAAGAAATCAAGGGAGATACAAACAAGTGGAAGCACATACCGTGCTCATGGCTAGGAAGAATAAACATCATTAAAATGTCTATATTACCCAAAGCAATTTATAAATTCAATGCAATACCAATTAAAATACCAATGACATACTTCAAAGATATAGAACACATATTCCAAAAATTTATATGGAACCAAAAAAGAACACGAATAGCCTCAGCAATCTTAAAAAGAAAAAATAAAGCAGGAGGTATCACTCTTCCTGATATCAAGGTTTACTACAAGGCCATTATACTCAAGACAGCCTGGTACTGGCATAAGAACAGGCACATAGATCAATGGAACAGAACAGAGGACCCAGAAATAAACCCACAGCTTTATGGACAACTGATATTTGACAAAGGAGGAAAGAACATACAATGGAGTAAAGACAGCCTCTTTAACAAATGGTGTTGGGAAAATTGGACATCTACCTGCAAAAAAATGAAACTAGACTATCAACTTACACCATTCACAAAAGCAAACTCAAAATGGATAAAAGACTTAAATGTAAGCCGTGAAACCATAAGCATCTTAGAAGAAAACATAGGCAGCAAGCTCTCCGACATCTGTAGCAGCGGGATATTTGTCGATTTATCTTCATGGGCAACTGAAATAAAAGGCAAGATAAACAAATGGGACTATATCAAACTAAAAAGTTTTTGCACAGCTAAAGACAATAGGAACAGAATAAAAAGACATACCACACAATGGGAGAACATATTTGACAGCACATCTGATAAGGGGTTAATAACTAAAATTTATAAAGAACTTATAAAAAGCAACACCAGGAAGACAAACAACCCAATCAAAAAATGGGCAAAAGAAATGAATAGGAATTTCTCCAAAGAGGGCATACAGATGGCCAATAGGCATATGAAAAAATGCTCAACATCACTAATCATTAGAGAAATGCAAATTAAAACCACAATGAGATATCACCTCACACCAGTCAGAGTGGCACTTATCAGCAAAACAACACAGAATAAGTGCTGGCGAGGATGTGGAGAAAAGGGAACCCTTCTGCACTGCTGGTGGGAATGCAGACTGGTGCAGCCACTGTGGAAAACAGTTTGGAGATTCCTCAGAAAATTAAAAATCGAACTGCCTTTTGACCCAGCTATCCCACTTTTAGGAATATACCCTAAGAACACCATAGCACTGTTCGAAAAGAAGAAATGCGCCCCCATGTTCGTGGCAGCATTGTTCACAATAGCGAAGATCTGGAACCAGCCCAAGTGTCCGTCAGAAGACGAGTGGATTAAAAAGCTATGGTACATATATACTATGGAATACTACTCAGCCATAAGAAACGATGACATCGGATCATTTATAACAAAATGGATGTACCTTGATAACATTATACGGAGTGAAATAAGTAAATCAGAAAAAAAGAAAAACTGAGAACAGCACGATTACATACATAGGTGGGACATGAAAGTGAGGGTATGAGACATGGACAAGAGAGTGGTGGTTATGGGATGGGGGGAGGGAGGGAAGAATGGGATAGGGAGGAGGGGAGGGACGCAGGGGAAACCAGATTGAAGGTGACAGAGGACAATTTGACTTTTGGTGATGGGTATGCAACACAATTGAATGATAAGATAACCTGGAGATGTTTTCATTGTACATATGTACCCTGATTTATTGATGTCACCCCATTAGAATTAATAATAATAAAATATATATATATAAAAAAAAAAGAAATTAAGAAAACAATCCCCTTCACTATTGCATCCAAAAAAATAAAGTACCTAGGAGTAAATTTAACCAAGGACGTTAAGGACTTGTACTTGGAAAATTATAAAACATTGATAAAAAGAAATCAAGGAAGATACAAACAAGTGGAAGCATATACCATGCTCATGGCTAGGAAGAATAAACATCATTAAAATGTCTATATTACCCAAAGCAATTTATAAATTCAATGCAATACCAATTAAAATACCAATGACATACTTCAAAAATATAGAACACATATTCCAAAAATTTATATGGAACCAAAAAAGAACACAAATAGCCTCAGCAATCTTAAAAAGAAAAAATAAAGCAGGAGGTGTCACTCTTTCAGATATTAAGGTTTACTACAAGGCCATTATACTCAAGACAGCCTGGTACTGGCATAAGAACTGGCACATAGATCAATGGAACAGAACAGAGGACCCAGAAATAAACCCACAGCTTTATGGACAACTGATATTTGACAAAGGAGGTAAGAGCATACAATGGAGTAAAGACAGCCTCTTTAACAAATGGTGTTGGGAAAATTGGACATCTACCTGCAAAAAAATGAAACTAGACCATCAACTTACACCATTCACAAAAACAAACTCAAAATGGATAAAAGACTTAAACGTAAGCCGTGAAACCATAAGCATCTTAGAAGAAAACATAGGCAGCAAGCTCTCCGACATCTGTAGCAGCAATATATTTGCTGATTTATCTCCACGGGCTAATGAAATAAAAGGCAAGATAAACAAATGGGACTATATCAAACTAAAAAGTTTTTGCACAGCTAAAGACAATAAGAACAGAATAAAAAGACAAACCACACTATGGGAGAACATATTCGACAGCACATCTGATAAGGGGTTAATAACTAAAATTTATAAAGAACTGATAAAACTCAACAACAGGAAGACAAACAATCCAATCAAAAAATGGGCAAAAGAAATAAATAGACACTTCTCCAAAGAGTACATACAGATGGCCAATAGGCATATGAAAAAATGCTCAACATCACTAATCATTAGAGAAATGCAAATTAAAACCACAATGAGATATCACCTCACACCAATCAGAATGGCACTCATCAGCAAAACAACGCTGAATAAGTGCTGGCGAGGATGTGGAGAATGGGAATCCTCCTGCACTGCTGGTGGGAATGCAGACTGGTGCAGCCACTGTGGAAAACAGTTTGGAGATTCCTCAAAAAATTAAAAATCGAACTGCCTTTTGACCCAGCTATCCCACTTATAGGAATATACCCTAAGAACACCATAGCACTGTTCGAAAAGAAGAAATGCGCCCCCATGTTCGGGGCAGCATTGTTCACAATAGCGAAGATCTGGAAACAGCTCAAGTGTCCTTCAGAAGACGAGTGGATTAAAAAGCTATGGTACATATATACTATGGAATACTACTCAGCCATAAGAAATGACGAATCAGATCATTTATAACGAAATGGATGGACCTTGATAACATTATACGGATTGAAATAAGTAAATCAGAAAAAAAAAAAAAAGAAAAACTGAGAACAGCATGATTTCATACATAGGTGGGACATAAAAGTGAGACTATGAGAAATGGACAAAAGAGTGGTGGTTACGGGGTGGGGGGAGGGAGGGAAGGGTGGGACAGAGAGGAGGGGAGGGCACAGGGAAAACCAGATAGAAGGTGACAGAGGACAATTTGACTTTTGGTGATGGGTATGCAACACAATTGAATGATGATATAACCTGGAGATGTTTTCATTATACATATGTACCCTGATTTTTTGGTGTCACCCCATTAAAATTAAAATTAATAATAATAATAATAATAATAAAAAAGAAGTCTCCAAACATTTCAAAGACTATGTTTGTCTATCAAGGTACAGAATGATTCTGTCATAGGTTTGTCAAAGTAAATACAGAGATATTATTACTCTCTCTGTATTCCCAGTGCATTTTGACTGCCCATCAGTGCAAATACTTTTCCTATTTACAGTTACTTAAGTTCTTTGCATGCTTCCTTTATCGATGCTGTCTGGCATGGAATATATTTATAAAAATAGACTTGTCACTGCTTAATATTTTTAAGAAATTAAAATGTTTCTGAAAGCTTAAAAAAAAAAAAAAGAATGGACAGGGGCAAACTGATTGGAGCCCTATCTAGCACCAACTTGGATATGGCATTGGCCACCTCTCCTAAAGCATCTAATTGTCTATGTAGTTCTGTTTCTCCTACTTCTCAGGGAGTCCCTGGCAAACTACGTAATATTGGGGGAGGCCTATTGTATATTACCTCATACTGTGAATACCCAGTGTTCTTGGAGGGGGGCCACCAAATATTAAACAATATTAGAGTCAAAGCTTACACCCATTTAAGACCTATTTCCTGACGTAATTTGCTAAGCCCTAACTTCAGAGTCCTATTCATGTGTTCTACCTTTCCCAAGCTCTGAGGTCTATATATGCTGCATGAAGCTTTCAGATGATGTCCAATACTTGAGCTGTTCCTTGTACTATCTTAGCCACAAAAGCCGGGCTATTTTCAGAGCCTGCCTGAAGTGGCAGTCCAAACCTAGGAATGACTTTTCTGAGTAGTGCCTTTTCAGTCCGGGTGGGACAGGCTTCTACCCATCCTGCCTTCTGGTGTCCTTGGCAGTGGATCACTGCTATTGTTTTGGCTTCCAGAAAAGAAGAACTTTTCCTGGATGTTTGAGGTCCTTGCCCCAGCTGTCAGGAGCCCTCTTTCCTTATATATGGCTCAATGGACTTGAAGAGTAAGAAAGGCAAAGCGGGAATTGATAAAAAACATTCACTTTATTCCTTCACTGAGCTCTAGGGCCCGAGTCAGAGCAATCAGTTCTGCCTGCTGAGCAGAAGTACCTTGGGGCAGAGGCCAAGCCTACACAGTCTCTGTTAGAGTCACTATTGGATTCCCTGCTTGCCTTTCCCCTCTTGAGACGACAGAGCTGTTTCTATCTACATACAGCTCCCAATCTGGATCTCTTATGGGTTGGTCTAACAGGTCTGGCCGGCTGGCAGTTGTGCTGCTGCTCTCCCTCCTCTACACACCTCTATTGCCAGCCTTGGGTTTTCACACAGTAAACTCTGGTAATTGGTTAAATGGGCATCCATGAGCCAATGATGCCCTCCTGTACTCAACAGAGCCACCACTGTACGAGGCATCCGCACCTCCAAGACCTGTCCCACAGTCAACCTGTATGCCTCTTGTGCCACAACTGCTGTGGCTCTCAGGCATGGTGGCCAGCCCCTAGCAACTCCATCCAACTGTCAGGAGAGGCAAGCCACTGGTCCAGACTACGACTCCAAGTCCTGGGTTAATACACCCACTGCTGTCTTGTTCCTCTCTGAGATATATAGCACAAAGGATTTCACTAGGTTAGGGAGACCTAGCACTGGAGTAACTTGTGATTCCTTTTTTATGAGTCTGAAAAGCACGGTCCTGTTCTGGCCCCCAGTCCATGGTCTCTTTTTCTCCCCTCTTTTGAGATTTTATAGAGGGGTTTGGCCAGTACTGCAAAGTTGGGGATCCAAAAATGTCAGAATCTTACTGCAACCAGGAACTCCTAACCTCTCTCCCTGCTGGAGAATAAATCCTAAGTATTTTACTTGCCTTTTGCAAATATGAGCCTTCTTCTTTGAGACATTGTGTCCATTCTTCTCTAGATGATGCAGTAGCTTGTCTGTTCCTTGAGCACATCCTTGGGGAGTCTCGTGACCAGCAACAGGTCATCCACTTACTGGAAGAAGACACATCTAATGTCCTGTGCAGGAAACTGCTGGAGGTCAAGAGCAAGGGCCTCCCCAAAAATGGTAGGGGAGTTATTAAACCATTGAGGGAGCCTCGTCCAAGTATACTGTGCCTTTGCCCATGTGGCCAGGTCCTCCCAGTGAAAGGAAAACAGCTCCTAGCTTTCAGGAGCCAGTCTTATACTAAAGAAGGTATCTTTTAAGTCCAAGCAAGTGAACCATGTGACTGGAGCAGGGAGGAGGCTTAGGAGTATGTATGGGTTTGGTACTGCTGGGTGCAGAGTCACTGCTGCCTCAGTTACAACCCTCAAGTCCTGTACTGGTCAATAATCATTGGTCCCCGGTTTCCTGACAGGGAGCAAAGGAGTTCCAGGGTGAATGACATGGGATAATAATGCCGTGCTCCTTGAGCCTAAATGCACCTGGATTCCTTCCAAGGTTTCCCTAGGAATCGGGTGTTGTTTTTGCCTAACAGGCATTGCTCCAGGCTTTAATTTTATATGCACTGGCACTTGGTTTATTGCCAACCTGGGGGGGATTATCCTACAACCCTGGCCATTTCTGGGTTAGCCGCTGACTTCGTGGCTTCCCAGGATCGGTAAAACAAGCCTAGGCTTAAGCACTTGCAAGTCCAGCTGGCCATTGTCAGCAAAAGAGATAGTAGCCCTCAGTTTGCTTAGCAGATCACGCTGCATCAGGGGCCCTGGACAGTCAGGCGTGTACAAAACTGATGCATAACCTCTTATGTATATTTATAGGGCAGGCAGAATACCTGGTCTGCCTGTTTTCCTGTGACTCCCACAATGTCCACCTTATGGGTGGAGCGTGGCACTACTGGCCAAGTCACCACTGAGTGTTCAGCCCCTGTATCAATCAGGAAGTTCATCTGTTGGCCCCCTACCACCATGTGGACCATAGACTCATCAGGGCACACTTAGTTCAGTTGCCCTCAGTTCAAGAGGGATTGCCCAGCTACGTTGAACAGTGTGCCTTCCCCTTGGGAGGCAGCTGGCAAGGACACCACCTCCTTGTTCTGCCTGGGACATTTACTTTTCAAATGACCAGTTTCCCGACAGATTACACACTGATCACACTGCAAGGGGCTCTGCCTGACTGTCTGTTCTTTTCCTTCCCTGTCTTCTCTCCCTTTTCAAATGGGGGAGGCTTTTCTTTGCCCCTGTGCAGAAGGGCAGCAGCTATGAACTCGGCCTTCTTCTTCATTCAGCGCTTACCTTCCTGCCTCTTTGCAACCTCTCTGTTGAGATAGATTTTGTTGGCTATTTCACTGTGTTTCTCACTCCTCTCAAAGGCATCTGTACTCCCGGTCCTGTCTTTGAGCACAGCCTCCCAGCTAGGGGAGGAGAGCCTGGGCCTGGTTCCTGTGGGAGGTGAGAGGTGCCTCCTTCCCAGGTGAGCTTATGCTGGGACTTGATAGACCTGGTGATGACGGGTCCGAGTCAGTAACATTTCTGGAGTGGACGGGGAACCAGGTGTGGAAGGGCAAAGCCTTGCTGGTATGCAGGGTGGCAGAGCTAGAGCTTTTGCTTCTTCTGGTTCACTAAGGGTTAAGATTTCTGGCACTGGCAGCTGCAGCGGCTCTCTGGGTCTGGTGGAACGCTTTCCTGCCTTTGCTATCAATACTGTAGAAGCCTGACCTCTAAGCCAAGTGGGAGGTGCAGAACCAACGTAAGCCAAGTAAGCCAAGTGTCTACGTAGGGAAACTGATCAGGTTGGCCTGGATCTCTAGTGACTGCCTGCCCATCTTCTACACAACAGACCTATCCAAGCTTCCTCTTGGTGGCCTTCCTACTCCAAAAGCGGGCCATTCTAGTCCACACAAGGTCCTCAATTTCCCTGGGGACATAGTAACTCCGTAATCCCCTGAAAACCCTTTCTTAAAGTTCTTGACCATTGTGGCTAAAAGTGGGTTTTTCCTGTGAACCTCCCATGCCTCCCATGGCAGACAGCAATCACACCACATGAAGGACTTGGGGAAGGGTAGGGAAAATTTGGAAGGGATGCCACTCGCTTCAGCCCTGAGGGAGAGAGTTGGAACCCTCTCCTGATGTCTGTCTCATTCACTCCACACTCACTCTTTCACACAACCTCCCACACACCAGTGGAGGGTGATGAGTCACCACTCCTAACCCGTGGGGCCCTTCCCCACAACCTGTGGAGGGTAATGAATCACAATTTCCGTAAGGACCACTCCCCACACCTGTAGAGGGCGATGAGTCACCACTCCTAACCCATGTGAGGACTGCTCCCACACCTGTGGAGAGTGCACAGTTGCTGCTCCTAACCTATGGAGGGTGATCAGTGACTCTCCGGAGGGTGATCAGGCCTCCCTTCTGCGCAGTGAGGCTTCCCTTGACTGGTTTTCCTTACCGTGGCTCTGATGCACCCTCGTTTCCTTGTTCCTTTGTTGTCTGGACCTTGCTGGGACCAGTGAATGGGATCCCCCCTTCATCCTACAGAGGCATCCACATGGGGGAATCCCCGGCAAATGCTCAGCAGGTGCATCTACAGGGGGGCTCTGGGGTTCTCTGAATGGGGTGGGTGCCTGAAGTCCACCAATTGTGGGCATCTTTTTTCCTCGCTTCCCAGCCAATGCACCAATATGACAGTTCCGTTCAGGTCTCACTGCAACCTCTAGGCCCTTGGGTATATTTTCATTCTGTCTCTTGACCCTCATGCTGCTGGGTTTCCCTCTGTTTTGTGTTTTGTCTATGAGTCATGTCCAGTGGGGCTGTCCCCTGCCTATGTCCCCGGCAGGATGCCCTGTGGAGTAATTGTGGTTGTCTCTGCCCACATACTGTGAGATGCTTTTGGGTCTCTCATCTGAGTGGAGAGTTCTGGCCTCCTGTGGTGGCTACAAAGTCTCGTGGCCCCAATTTCTGCCATCAGTTCTGTTCCAACCTCAGCAAGATGCCTGCTCAGCTACAGAGCCACATGCTGAAGCCAGATGCAGGGTTTTCATTTCATTAAGGGAAGAGACAGCCATCTCCTGGGTCTAGACTTGACTCAAGAAGCCCTGGACCAGTTCCCCCACCATGGACTGTTTTGTGGCCTCAATGCCTGCCCAAAGTGGGAGGTAAAGCCTCAGCCTCTAGGGAACAGTACCTGCATGCCCCATGCCTTCAGCTCCCTCCTACCCTGACTCACTTCTTCATTGTTGGCATCAGAAGAGTCCCCATTCAAATGTGGCTCTGCATTTGTATTTGTATTCATATGGTGTTTCATGTGTGGAGCAAGAGGTAGGCTTTCTGTAATGGCTGAATTCACCATGAAGTTGGACAGTGTATGAACTTATGGGCACCCCATAGATACCCAAATCACCGCATTCAGAAGCAAGCCCATCAGCACCCACAATGTCCTAACAACTCTAGATGCCTCTATCCTTCTGCTTTGCAACCCTCAGCACACAACTTTCATCTGCATGGTTACTCGTGACCACAGGATGACTTCTGGGATTGTGGGAAGGTAAAAGGGCACAGGCCAACTGAGTCAGCTCTCTTTTCAAAGAAGTTTCCAGAATCCATTCCTTAATCTCATTCCCTTTACATCTCATGGACCAAAATAAGTCAAAGATCATCTTTATCTACAAAACAAATTGAGAAGAGCAGTTTTTTTAGCTATGCACACTGACACTCCCAACAAATTGAAAGTTCCTTAATAAGAAAGTCTCAGCCATAATAGCCAAGACCAGCACACCAGGACCTGCATGGCCTGCTGTCCCCAGCTTCTACTCCACCTCCATTTCTCCAGCATTATCTCCTTCCACTTTTCCGAACAAATTCCATGCTATCACCAAGAGGAGCTTTCACCACTTCCCACAGCAACCTGACATTCCTTTCAGGTAACACTCACCACTCACTTTCTTGTTCCATGCCTGCCATTCTTGATCAACGGGAAACCCCATGGAAGTTCATTAATGAGTCCCAGAACTGACCAATGGCTCAACGTATGCTGGCACAGGGGGTTCTCAGGTTACAACAGTCTCAACATACAATGTTTTGAGTTCATAATGCTCACTCCCATTAAAGCTTAAAAAAATTGAGATGTGAGTATTTCAGCTTATGCTGTTAGTTTAGCATCATACTAACATGGGTGAACTAGTATGGTTGTGAGCGGTGGAAAAACATGCAGTAATGTGGAGTATGAGTGAGGGAGTTGGCGTCCCACAGTACTCTACCCTATGACATTTTGGACTGTTAAAAGTGCAAGTGTTCTGTTTGTGTTAGACTAGTGTGTGTTTCGACTTATACAAAAATTCAGGTTCCGTCACTGTAGGAAGTGAACTGTGTCGTAACCTGTGTACCCCCTTTACTCAATATTTATGAGTGGATAGAAGGATGCATGCATGCATGGATGCATGGATTGTTAAAGATGGATGCGTAGATGGATAAACAAATGGATGGATGGATGAATGGATGGGTGTATGGACTGACAGCCAGATGGATATTCCCAATGCTCTCTCATATCTGTGTTTTTGCACATGCTATTTCTTGTGTCTAGCATGCCTTTCTAACATTGTCTGCCCAACTAATTACTATTCATCTGTTAAGATTCAGCTTTGATGTCCTGTCCTGCACCAAGTTCTCCCTAGCCACACCTGCCTGAGTTAGATACCCTGCTTGTTCCTGCAGCCTCCACTGTAGCTTTCAAATGTGCAGAATTGTGGGTCTGGGTTTACTTGCATTTAGGCTCTGAGGTCTTTGAAAGCCAATCTGACTTCAGCTCTTGTCCATTGCCAATCCCACTTCCTTTGGTGGATTTTTAATGAAATTAAAATAAAGCTGAAGGCAATAAAGACCACATTTCCCTTGTTTCTAGAGAAAGATATGGTAGGTGGAAGACACTTTGGATGAGCTAAATGAGGAGTTCTTCCAGCTGACTGTGCGGGCCCTGGCGCTGCAGAGAGATGAGGACAAGCCGGGCCAACCACCCCCAAGCAAGGGTGGTACATTTGGGGTAAGCCCAGCAGACCACCCTTTCAGCTCCTGAGCTGTCCACAGTGTGGGGCCCATGGGGTGACAGCCCCTTCCATAAAAAGGGGTTAGTTAGGACCAGAATATCAGTTCTGACCAGAAAGCCTGCAAGCCAAAATCCAGTGTTGCCTGCCTGCCTGTTTTGTTTGGCAAATGGATCCAGAGTCACGGAAGCACTTTCAGTTGGCTGGGGCTTGCAGGTGTCTAAGCAAATTGGTGGCCTAAAAAGACTGAGGAGGGGTGCGAAAAGGGAGCTGTAAAAACAGCTTGTTTAGATGCATCCTGACTAACAATGTCCAGTGCTGGAACAAGGAGGTGTCCCAGAGAAGCATCTCCCATTGGGGTTGCTCTCCATCCTCACTCAAGTTTTGGAGGTGCTGACATAGGAAAGGTTGGAGGGACAAAGAGAAGAGCTAGTATCAATCATTCTGTTGTGTCTTCACTGAGCTTGATAAAACTTTATCGAGTAAAACAAGCAGCTGGCCGATGGGCCTCACTTTGCCAGTTTGATTTTTTAAAATACTGCATTAAAGTGCTATTTCTCTTAGCCTGAGTGTTTTTTGCCCCCTTCCCTGACCCCTATCCTTTGAGCCTGAGCCCGATGCACGCTCATCTTATCCTCATGCCCACCATGCTGAGGTGGGTGACGCTCTCGGGGCTAGAGGCATGTAGGCAGGCACTTCCTGTCACTAGGCTTCCAGAGCAGGCATGTTCTGGAATGCCCTGTCACCAAGGAGTCTCCTCTTCATGACCAGGGAGGCCTCCTTCCACAGTTCCTTGGGAGTGGGGCCCAGGAGGACTGGCCACAGGGAGCTATGCTACTCCCTGAACTCACAGATTCCATGAGAGCATGTGCCTGGGACTTGATGTTGTGGGGAGGGATCTGGAAAATTGGCTGTTCTTGGTTAAACTGACCTCTTGCTTAAGACAAAAATGACAAGAAAGACAACTGCGTCCACAAATAATAGCAGGAAAATTTCTCTTGTGTGCAAACAAGGCATGAACTTTACAGATACAGTCCTAGTGGGATTGCAGGAGCTGTGTCTCTGGAGGCCCAAAGGGTCCCTGAATCCCTGCACCCTTGAACCCCTGAAGAGGGTCCTCCTTGTTAAATCCAAAGGCAAGTGCCAGCCTCTCTGGGTCCCAGTCTCAACACATCTAGCCTTTCTTCCCTGAGTTCTATGGCCACGCCACCATAGGAGGACCAGGTGGGGTCTTATCATCAGATGTATCAGGGGACTCAGATGATAGTAATTTGGTGACACTAAAGTAACAGGAAATTTCATGCTTAGAGAAATTATGTAAATATCTCTGTTATTAGGGAAGGAAAACACAGGATGAGCTGAAGGGCTGCAAAAGGCAGCAAGATTTAATTATTCAATAATTGCTCCAAATTATTAAACATGATGATTGGGCAATGATACAATTAGTTGTTGTTATGCATTAATATGGCAACATAAACTTAAGGACACAATGTCTTTATTAGTGACTCATGGCCTCAGCCCCTGGAGGTAACTTGTTGGCATCTTTCCAAGTGTTCAGATGGGTATTGTTGCCTGGAGACTGACATGACAACAGTCACGCCAGGTTCACACAGTGGGTCCAGGGTAGAGTGACCTCAGACGTATCTGGGGTCACCTTTCCTCTTTCCATTTGTGATTTTTTCAGGTGGTTAGTAGTATCTTCCCTTCTGTGTGGCAAGAAGAGGCATGTGACCCAGACAGGGTACATCTGGGAACTTGGGTCCTAAAGAGTGACCAGGCCCTGATGCTGAAGGTGAGGAGGGCCCACCTGGCTCAGAGGATTGAAGATCTGGAGTGGGAGTTGTTCCTGCTCCTTCAGGTGGCAGATGGCAGGCAGCACATGTGCCTGGGGAGACACTGAGTCACACAGGATGTTGCAATGGCCACCTGTAGGAGTGCTTTCTCCACAGAGAACATGGCCAGGTGAATCTGCTCCCTCTTGGTAGGAAGGAGTGGGTGTCTGAGGGGCTGCCCATGCCAGGAGTGTGTTTCCAGAGCTCTGACACACTCAGACTCTTTTATAAAGCTTGGACCTTGGTTTGTGCTGATTTCTGTCTGTGGTCCTTTGAGGTGAAAATAAAATCACACAAGTTAAGAAAATCAGCATTTGTTCCTATCACTGAGTCTGTTCCTCAATCCTCTCAATAGGCTGTGGGCCAGAGGTGCTGTGGTCTGGGCCGTGTGCCTCCAAAGGTTTACCTTGGGGCACCTGGATTCAGAGGTAAAAGGGCTTGGAGTGAGGACTACCAGAACAGTGGTGCAGGCGAGCATGGAGCTCCCACACCTGTCCTCCTTCACTGCTGAGTCCTCACAGGGAGCCCAGGGCCATGTTCCCTTTGGTGACAGAGAGGCAGACATTGTTGGGGCCACACTCAGGGTGCCAGCACTGGAGGAGACACTCTGCATCTCCAGGACAACCTACACTCCTCCCCCTCAACTGTCACTCCAGTTGAAACTCTCTTCACCCTCCAGGACCTACCTCAGAGGCCACTAGCTCCAGGAAGCTCTTCCCAACCCCTTTCCTAGTCTCATACTCCTTGAATCCTCATGGTATTTTGTCTCTACCATTTGCCTGATTCTTAGGATTAATTCTTGTGTTACATTTTATCCTCCTTTCTAGAATATAAGTTCCTTAAAAGCAGAATGTACCCCCTCCCACACACATATGGACAGCTGTAAGGCCAGTGGACATGCAGGTTCTCATTGGATTTGGGAAGATGAGAAAGAAACTGTGGAGCCAGAAAATAATGGGACATTCCATTTATTAAGGTCTTGTAATGGTGGACGAGGAAGCAGGCAGGGAAGACCACTTCTCTCTCACACTGGGCTCCCATAGCACCGACCCCTCCAGACTCACCCAGACTCACAGCCCCCACAAGCAGAAAGCACTCTCCAGCAAAACAGGTTGACCTAACTCAGGGCTCCCAAGCCCCTTAGCATTTTTCCTCTCTCTCTTTCTCTCTCTCTCTCTCTCTCTCCAGCCAAAAGGGTTGGGAACAAAAATCCCTTCTCCAGCAAACAATGGCCCCTCCCAAGCAGGAAGGTAATGCACAATTTGCAATCTGCCGTCCTGAGGACAAGCACCTGCAGACTTCCATAGACTATACACACACGGGCTGCCCCAATACAAGCGAGCACACCTAAAAAAAACACTTGTTACAAACTTGTTTGCTGAGCAACAGCTCAACACACCTTCATGGTACTGGATGACCCACAAATTCTCCGTGAATGCACCTGCCAATCTGGGGTACAGACACTGACCCTGAGGTCACACAGTCATGGTGAGCTTGGTAGGACACGGGAAACTGCACAGAAAACACAGCCCAGAACTGAGTTCCATCCTGGCAGACAAAGAAGGGAGGAGGAGGGCACTCAGGGTGAGGACAGGGCTCCAGGGCTGGAGGCCTTGGGACAACTTCAAGGAGGGACTAGGAGTGAAGCCTTGTCTGCTGTGAAACACCATAGTCAGAAAGAGGCAGGTTAGTCAGTGGAAAGAAGGAAAGAGAAGGCAGAGTGTTGGCCAAAACAAACCCCCTAAAAAACAAACCAAAACAGAGAAAACAGAGCAGAGTCAGTTTAGGAAGAGGAAACCAAGGCAGGAAGTGGGAGTGGCAAGTGTCTTGAGCCCCAGTAAACCATGGCTCCAGGGATGTTCCCTTTTGCCCAGCTAGAGCCCCTGGCCCATGGCCAGGCCACAGAATCATGTTCACCCTTCCTGGTGGCCTGTGTAGAGTGCAGGAACTCAGCCCTCACAACAGCCAGAGCAGGCCACACCTGGACTTCGATATCTTGTCAGCTTGGTCAAAGTGTACAGATCTCTCCGTGGAGCTGTGCTCCAGACAGAGGACCCAGGGGGTCCCAAGCAGAGGCTCACACAGGGCCTAGAGGAGAGGCCTTTCCTGCTTCTCATTGGGACTCTCAGCATGGCAACCCTATCATGCTCCCACACTTCAGGAGCTGCCACGAGAGTAAGGGGTATAGTCCCCAAGGTCTCTTCTACCTATGGGCTCCAGGAACAGTGCCCCGTTGGGTCCTCACTAGGGCACAAAGTGAGATGAGTTGGTCTGCTGACCACCAGCTGTTTTTTGCTTTTCTGGCTGATACAGCCTTCTCTAAAATGTTCATCATTGTTCTCCACAATGGTGTGAGTGACCACAGCGCCTTTTAGTAGCAGCAAATCCCTGGGCCAACACAAAAGAAAGGTCACTTTCCACTTCAGCACCAGGATTGTGATCTCCCTCTGCCCATCTTCAGGCAGCTCTCTGTGTATTTTGACTGCTTCCCAGTAGCCTCTGGGACGGTCCTGTCCATGGTCTGAAGGGTCAGCCTGGAAAGAGCCAGCTGGAATAAAAGGCCTGTCCACACAGACCTGAGCCCTGGGCAAGCTCACAAGGGTCCTAAATCAACCATTAGAGCAGGCAGGCATTTAACAAACATGGAGCCCACCCTTCATTCAGGGGAAGCTAAAGAGGGGAAGCGGCTGGCTCTCATAGCATGGGGTTCCTGGACAGAAGAGTAGCCCCTGAAAAGCTCAGAGTGGGAGGTGGGCTCAGCACATAACAAACACAACATGATTATAGGGAGCTTGCCTCTGTAGCAAGCTCCAAGATGGACACCAGAATGCACACCAGGATGCTGTTCTGTGGACCTCAGTTTGAGTTGACAGTCATAGACCCTGGTAAAGAAAGTGGATATTATTTTAAGATCATTAACCATGAGAATAACATAATCTGGGGGTCATGAATTCAGAGTGGGAACTGCTACTGGACACCCCAATCCAGTACAAACTGCGTGTGTGGACCAGGGTGCAAGAGAGTTTGATTTGACTGGCTGTCCTGACCACATACAGCGTGCAGCAGCCTGCACATGCACAGCCCATGGCAGCCACCCAGGTGCCTGTTTCCACTTCCCCTGCTTTCTAAATGCCAACGCTGGGTGTAAGGCCAGAGGCCGTTGCTGTGGCCATGCAGGTTCTCATGGGATTTGGGCAGATGGTAGAGGAACTGTGGAGCCTAAAAATGGTGGGCCATTCCATTTATTAAAGTCTTGTAACGGCAGATCAGCAAACAGGCAGAGAAGGCCGCTTCCCTTTTTCTATCCAGACTCTCCAGGACTCAGAGTGCAAAAGAGGTCCCCCACTAGCCTTAACACTCCCTCTCTCTCTCTCTCTTTCTTTTTTTTTTTTTTGAATTTATTTTTATTTTATTCATTTTAGAGAGGAGACACACACAGAGAGAGAGAGAGAGAGAGAGAGAGAGAGAGAGAAAGGGGGGAGGAGCTGAAAGCATCAACTCCCATATGTGCCTTGACCAGACCAGTGCAGGGTTTTGAACTGGCGGCCTCAGGGTTCCCAGGTCTACACTTTATCCACTGTGCCACCACAGGTCAGGCTCTCTCTCTCTCTCTTTCTCTCTCTGCACTTGTCCCAGTAGAGCCCAAGCTCTACGTTGGTCAGGTATCCCTGATTCGACTTCCCCGTGCAGTGGGACCCTCCTGCTTATGAGCAGGGCTAGCAGCCTCTTCCAGACTACTCTTGAGGCAGCTATGAGGATGCTACTAATCAGTGCTAACACTAACTGCAACCGGAGGAAAGACACGACCAACACACAGTTAGTTGCAAGAGTCACACAGGCAGTTTATTACTCACAAATCTTTTGGTGTGCCTGAGTACAGCTTAAGGGGACCCCATCGGCATGCTCTTCTCGGCTGTCTTTGGTCAGCGCTCAGAGCGGCGTGGAGACAGTTCATGTTCATGTTGGAGTCTGGATGACTGCCGCAGCAGGTGTCAATCTACGGGATTATCACCTCAAACACCTTTGTGGGAGTTTCTTGCAGGGAACCCCTTTTATGTCAAGCTACTGAAATGTTACATCAAACTACTTTTGAGATGTTCTTATTTACGTTGACTTACAAAGTTATGACATCAAGCCACTTCTTATCTATGTATTACTTCACACACACATTATATTCATTCCTATCCAGACGGCATAACTTTATTTAATTTCCTTAATTAATTTTAATATTATATCTTAATTACTTTTATATATCATCCATATTTCTGTTTTTTAGATTTATATATATTAATTACTATAACATTATATTACTACAACAGCCCTCTCTAGCCAGAACAGGCTAGGGGAAAATACCCCTTTTCCCATAAAGAATAACAAACAATCGCCTCTCCCCATGGAGGAAGGCAGTCTAACTTGCAATCTGCTGCCCTAGGGCAAGCACTGCAGCCTTCCACAGTCCCTACACATGTGGCACTGCCCCACACCAATGAAACAATTAGGCAAAATATAAGCGAGCAAACCTACAAACCTAATACTAAGGTGACCTGTCATCCTCCATTAGGGAGGACAGTCCTCCTTTTGTAAGTTCTGTCCTCCCTCGAAAAGTGTCCTCCTACCTGTCCTCCTTTTTGATATTGGAAGAGTAATCTGTAAACATCCGTATTTGATGGATGCAGAGTTGATCCATAGCGCATGATGTGACGTATTTGTATTTGACATGACAATTTGACAAGGATCAGTACAGTGTGGCGAGATGCAATTGTGAGATGCGTGTGCTCCGCACGGGAGACCTTGAGAGAACGCGATATGCCGAGTGCGCAAATGGCCTTGTGTACTTCTTACTGAAACACGACAGGGCACAGATGACATTGTAGACTCACGATTATTTCTTTCTCAGTGAATATTCGATCATAGACAGGTAAGCACAATTCATGTAAAATTCAATATGAAGGATATTTCTTGTTCAGATATTTCCAATATATTGTTACAAGATGATACATTGACAAAAAATATTCATTCAGTGGAAAAGTACTCATTTAGATAATGAGTACTTTTTCTTACATTATTATTAAAAATTAATAGGCATGTAAGCATAATTATAATATAAAATATTACAAATGTTTATATTATGCATTTATTATATTACAGTGTATTATTGTTGCAGTGAATAAAATGTTTTTTTTATTTACCATATTGTTTTCTTCAATTTATTTTTGTCTTCCTTTTCAATGTAAAAAAGTTGGTCACCTTACTAATGCACATGTTATAAACTTGAAACACATTGTTTTGTCCCACATTGGGCTAGCAGCTTTAAATACATGATCTCCTTTATTTTCCACAGGAATCTTACTGAATAAGGGGCACCATGTTTGGAGGGTGGAGAAACACTGCTAAGTGACGAGGTTCCTATTCTATTTGACAGCAAAACCACACTCACCACGATATGGTCATCCCCAGCAACAGGCTCACCAGGGACTGTGCTGCACTCTACACATGATTTGTGACGAGCAGCCCGGCAGTCCCATAGGAAGTCATCTTTGACTTGCCTGACTTGCCTCAGCCAATGGTTCCAATGTGCGCTCCACAGAAACTGAGGGTCCGTCCTTGGCCGCTGTCACTGTGCTACAAGCCGTGGTGGGATTCAAATAATTTAACAACTGGTTGTCTGCCCCAATGACTGTTTCAAGTATAAAAAACACTATACTAAAAGGTAGTTTATTATTTCACACATTTAATACTTAAATAAAAACAATAAAAGAGGTACAGTTCTTTCTCCACCATCATGGTGTGTGAGGTTGTTTCTTCTTCACCATGTCTTCTCACAAGACTTTCAGGATCAAGAGGTTTCTGGCCAAAAACCAAAGCAGAACCAGCCCATTCCCCGATAGATTTGATGAGCACTGGTAATAAAATCAGGTACACCTCTTAGAGGAGACATTGGAGGAGAACCTAACTGGGTCTATAAAGAACAACACATGAGATAGCCCCACGTTTATGCTGTATCCACGTTGCCAGCATCTTACTAAATCACTGAAAAGAGAACTGCTGTCAGGACAGTTGGGTGTTTTAATTGGGAAATTATTGGAAAAACGATTTTGTCTATTTTTTTTTTCTGCAATAGGAGAGTGGTTCAGTAATGAATGTGAGACGTTTTAAACTGCAAAAAATAAAAAATAAAAGAAGAGGTGCACAAAACTAGATTGTTATAAGAAAGAGTTTTAAAACATTAATGAAAAAAATGTTAAATAGTATATTTTTCTCTATATAAGATACACTTTATTCCCCCCCAAAATGGAGGGGAAAATGCCCGTGTGTCTTATGGAGTGAAAACTACGTTATTTTATTAAATATTTTAACACACCATTTGGTTCAGAATATGTTTTTCTTATTTTTCTCCTTAAAACCCTAAGTGTGTCTTATGGTCAGGTGCATCTTATGGAGCGAAAAATACGGTAATATCTGACAGAAAACAATAAAACTGTTATTTAAGATATTTTCATATTGCTTCTTGATTGGCGTCCTCACTTGCAATTTTTTTCACCTGTGGGCGGAATGAACATTACTACAGGTGCTTAAATATGCTGTTGCGCAGATGAACATTAAAAAAGAGTTAAGCAGAGGCGGATTTAACGGTGAGTGCACCGGCACGCGCCCTGGGCCCCGACTTCTGAAGGGCCCCGCTAAACCCCAACGTTACACTTTTTTCTAGTGACACCAAGTTTGGTTTCATATGTGCAATTTTAACATTAATAGTACATCATATTTTTTATTTATTTAAAAATATGGTTAACATATATCTTTTCCCTATCTCTCTCTCGTTTTTAAGGGGCTCAATATTTTCTTCTGCACCCGTGTCCTCTACTGACCTTAATACGCCTCTGAGAGTAAGGAATGTAAGTTTGTGAGTTCCACATTGGGCGGCTGCCCCGGCGCCCACCTTAGAGAGAACCCTGATTACAAATGCCATTTGAACAACCGGTTTGCCAAGCTCAACCAAAAATTAGCTATCGGTTCTGCCGAACTGGTGTGAACCGGCTAAATCCCACCACTGGCTATAAGGATTCACCTTTACTACCTAAGTATACTTTTTTTTTTTTTTTTTAAAGAGATTTCAATTCTTTTTTATTATTTATTTATTTATTCATTTTAGAGAGGAGACACAGAGTGAGAGAGAGAGATAGAGAAAGAGAGAAAGGGGGGAGAAGCTGAAAGCATCAACTCCCATATGTGCCTTGACCAGACCAGTGCAGGGTTTTGAACTGGCGACCTCAGTGTTCCCAGGTCGACACTTTATCCACTGCGCCACCACAGGTCAGTACCTAAGTATACTTTTTAAAACTATTTCTAAACCTGAAAATCAAGAAAATACATTAAAAGATGTAACAGTCAACATAAAAATCATTGGAAATCATCAAAGTTTTAACTTCAGCTGCTAGGTTAGTTAGTGTGTTTGCATGTAGAGATCCAAAGAAGTCTACTGCCCACTCTAAGTTTGAAATACCCTGAAATTGCAAAGAAAGACTCTTTCAGAATATATAATAGTTGACCTGTTTAAATATGGATATTTCTCAGTAGTGTGCCACCAAGAAACAGATAAGTGAGGTGTTGGCATAAATCTGTCAACAATGCCACCCATGCCTCCTGTTTAAAATGTTTGCATCTGTCATAAGAGCCTCCTTGTTCTCATTGACTGATTTATAATAAATTACTTCCATAAACTTGAGCCCATAAGATAACTTTGTACTACTAAAAGGTGGCCTTTTATTCTACTTCATAGTAAGTTGACTTTAGTCGTCAGTAACACACCCCTACTTAGAGAGAACCTGGTGGGTCCGGTCTGAGCACCAGGTGTGTGGCTGGCTCTGCAGGGATCCACCCTGCCCCTTGGGGTGAAGCCTGGGCCTCAGTCACTTTTGTACAGAAGGCCTGTCATTTCCCCTGAGTCTCTGGGGAAACACCTTCGCACTTCCGTGTTTGGAGGCACTCCCAGCCTGGTCCACCCTACTTCAGAGGGACAGTCCCAAAGCTCAGCAGGCCTCGGTCATGGTCCTGCCCCATCTCGCCCTGCATTCCTTAGTAGTACTTTTGACCACATTGACTCCTAGCACTGATGTGCCAGGATAGTCTCACCTCCCAGTTTGCTTCCCCCAAGGCACTGCTAGGGCATCAGGAAGGTCAGGAGACTGAGGCAGAGCCATCGTCAGGGTGGACAACCCTAGCAACCCTTGCATGCGGCTTTACAAAGGGAGAGGATCTGCTACAGAAAGAAGCAGGGAGAACCTGTGCTTATGCTCCAACCCAGGCAATGGACACATGAAAGGGGTGTTTGCGTTACATGCACACGTGAAGCTAGGACAAATGGCACCCCCCACAGTGTCCCAGGACTGTGGCTCCCTCTCCTACAGGGCAGAGCTGCAGCCTGAGATGGCCCTGGCTCACTGCTGGCTATGCCAGCTCTTGGGTGAGCGGCAAGGAACAAGCGACTTATATTCCACACCTCAGTTTCCCCATCAGTAAAAGAAGGGTGATTCCCAAAGCTTGCTTTGCAGGTCGCTGCTGGAACTAGGATACTATGCATTGAACTTTCCATGTGCTGTCAGCATTCTACAAATGGCAAGCTGGGTGGTTTACCATTTTTATTTTGAGGAGGTTGCGAAATCATAGAAAGCGAGAGGTGGGCAAGGAGCCAGAGCTGACTTCAAGTGCTAAGACGAGTCCTCTCTCTCCTTTCTTCCACACCAAAGAGCTCAAGAGAACGTGGTCTCTATTTCCAGGCTCTCTCTGGGCTGAGGACGAACATGAGTGCCAGACTGTCAGAGTGCTGCTCGTCTCTGGTGAAAGGAAGACGAGCAAACTAAAATGCAAGTTTTGCCTTAATTCAGCCTCATCGTGTAGCCATGGCTTCCTTCCTGGGGGAGGAAATAACATACATCTCTTACGGCCTCAAGACTTGTCCCCACCATACAGGCAGTGGGAAAGGGGTTCAAACCAAGCTATACCTCATTAGCAAGGTGACCCTGGACATATTACTTAAATTTTGCCTTCTCACCTCTGAGAGTTGGACAGTGACGGGACCTACCTCATAGGCTGGAGGTGAGGACTGCGTGAGATGTGCAGAGCCTTTAGAACAGGACTTGGCACACAGAAAGTGTCCGGTAGTTGCCTCTGGGCTGGGTAGTGAAACCCTCCCTTGCCCTGAGCTCAAACCGCACACACCCAAATTCTTGAAACTGTCTGTCCCCAAGGCTGTTCCATGAACTGCACGCCCCACCAAACCGGTTGACCGTTACCATCCTCCCCCCTCTGCAGATATAAAAAACCCAAAAACCCTCCCCGGGCGCGCCTTCACAGACTCACATCCGAGGGTCAGTGAACTCGCCCGGAGCCCTCCCAATAAAGCCTGACTTTTGCTCATTTGGCTGTTTCGGCTCTTCATTCGTTCATCGGCGGCACCCGGCAATCTTTCATTTGGTGCCGAAACCCGGGAGAGGGGTTTTTTGTGACTCACCTCGGCCTTCTGGATGAGGCGGGAGTCCCCCCTCTCTCCCCCTTGCCTCGTGCCGCCCGTTGTTTTGGACTCTGGGTTCCCTACGACCTCGATCGCCAATTGTGAGTAACCTGGTTTCTCTTCCGCTTTCTCTGGTCCTGCGTCTCCACCGGGGTTTCTCGTCCTAGACTCGGCCAAGCCGAGAACCCTCCATCCGCCGACTCCTGGAGTCTTTATAGGGGTTCAATCGGAAGGGAAGCCTTTCGGCTGCTCTCCTATCTCTGTCCTGAGACCTATCATTTAGGTCTCCTGTCGGGAGACGGGTATCTGGAAGGGACGCCTCCCTTATACTCTCTCCTCCGACGCCTAGGACCAAAAAGCCGGCTAAATTATGGGGAATTCCAAATCCAAAATAGACCAAAAACTCCTCTAGGATGTCTTCTTAAAAATTTTTCCAAATTGGGATACACTCAGACACTTCGCAGGAAGAAACTCGTCTTCCTGTCACAGGTCGCCTGGCCTACAATTTTTTGCCGGCACACTGGAAAAGACTCTGAGATCCCTTATATTCAGGCTTTCTGGGATCTCCGTTCCCGCCCCGATCTCTGCTCCTACTGCTCCACTCTCCAAATTCTTCTAGCCCAGACCTCCCCTCCTCCCAAGGCTTCACCCCAGGAACCCCCTCCTTACTCTCAACCCAATGACCTTCCCGACCACCTATCTCCTCCTCCGGCTCTCCCCTGGGAGAACCCCCAAGACCCGGGCCAGGCTCCGGCTCCTTCTGCCCCTCCGGCTCCTTCCATCCCTCTGGTTCTATCTGCCCCACCTCCCGCCAACCCTCTCCCCTTTCCCATTGCAACTCATACCAGGTCGCACAGCCCCCCATCGTCATCCGTTGTCCTCGCCCCTCTCCGCGAAGTAGCTGGGGCAGAGGGCCTAGTTCGGGTACATGTCCCCTTTTCCCTCCAAGACCTTTCACAGATTGAGAAACGGCTAGGATCTTTCTCGGCCGACCCCTCAACCTACATTAAGGAATTCCGGTACTTGACTCAGACATATGACCTGACCTGGCATGACATTAAAGTAATTTGTACCTCCACTCTCACCCCTGAGGAACATGAACGTATCCTCACTGCCGCCAGACAGCAGGCAGACAGGGACCATCTAGTGGATGACCAAATCCCCCTTGGCACAGAGGCGGTCCCCGAGGAGGACCCCAATTGGAGTTATCAACCTGGCCAAGGGTCCAACATCCCTCGTCGAAACCTTATGCTCCTATACTTAATCAGAGGTATGGATGCAGTTTCTAACAAGGTTGTAACTTATGATAAACTGAGGGAAATTACCCAACTCCCCGAAAAAAACCCAGCCCTTTTCCTAAACCGCCTTCAAGAGGCCCTTCCTTGTTTGTTATATCCACCTAGACCCGGGGTCCTGCAATGGGGCCACAGTCTTAGCCTCTCACTTTATCTCTCAGTCAGCCCCGGATATTAGAAAGAAACTTAAAAAGGCTGAGGAGGGCCCTGAGACTCCCATCCAAGACCTGGTAAAAATGGCTTTTAAAGTGTTTAACGCCCAAGAGGAAACGGCTGAAGCCGCCCGCCAGGAGCGGACCCAAACCTTGGTAGCAGCCCTCCGGCCGGTAGGGGAACTGATAAAAAAACCAGCCTCCAAGGGAGGACAGCGCACGCCACCGGGCGCCTGCTTCAAATGCGGCAAAGAGGGCCACTGGGCCAAGGCTTGTCCGCAACCAAGGCCCCCCACCAAGCCTTGCCCACAATGCAAGCTCATGGGCCACTGGAAGTTGGACTGCCCGACCCTGGCTCAGCCTCCGGCACCTCAATGCTGGGGAACTGAGAACCAGGCATTTCCAGTCTCAGAACTGCTGGGCTTAATGGACAACTGAGGGGGCCCTGGTTCTTCAACTCCGGTTACCCTCACCGAGCCCAGGGCTACGCTCCAGGTAGCGGGTAAGTCTGTTTCCTTTTTAATAGATACGGGGGCTACCTACTCTGTCCTTTCCTCTTATTCGGGCCTTACAGTTCCTTCCCAGGTCTCGGTCATGGGAATCGACAGATCACCCTCGACCCCACGGCGGACGACCCTCCTTAATTGCCTATTTGAGGGTCACCCATTCTCACACTCCTTCCTAGTCATACCCTCCTGCCCAGTTCCCCTCCTGGGGAGAGACATTCTGTCCAAACTCCGGGCAAGCATTTCATTCTCCCCCAGGCAAGCCTTCCTATTAGCACTAGTGCCAGATCCCAACCCCGGGCCTGACTCGGACCCCAGAGTCCAGCTTCTACCTGGAGTCAACCCTAAGGTCTGGGATACGGATACCCCCACTGTAGCCTCCCTACAGAGACAAATAACTTCTCTCGCCCAAGTCTCGTTACAGAACTGGCAAGCCCTGGACCTGCTTACGGCCAAGCACGGGGGCACCTGTGTCTTCCTGCGGGGAGAATGTTGCTACTATATCAACGAATCCGGCCTTGTAGAGACCAGGGTAGAAGCCCTCCACAAACTCAGCTCTGATCTCCAGAAGCAAAAATTCTCATCAGAAGCCTCATCTTGGTGGAACTCCTCCATGTATTCTTTATTAGCTCCACTCATAGGACCCATTTTCATAATTAGACTAATCTTACTGATTACCCCTTGTCTTTTTGCTTCCTGCAGACCCAATTTCAGGAAATCACCAGGATAGCGGTCAACCAGATGCTGCTGCAACAGAACCAACCCCTGCCCACCATAGCGGATACGGACTGCTCTGGCTCTTTCCTACCCTTCTCCTAACGACGCCCCCATACAGCAGGAAGCAGCCAGAAAGACCACGTCACCCCACTCCCTATACCAAAGAGCCAGGAATGTCCGGTAGTTGCCTCTGGGTTGGGTAGTGAAACCCTCCCTTGCCCTGAGCTCAAACCGCACACACCCAAATTCTCGAAACTGTCTGTCCCCAAGGCTGTTCCATGAACTGCACGCCCCACCAAACCGGTTGACCGTTACCATCCTCCCCCCTCTGCAGATATAAAAAACCCAAAAACCCTCCCCGGGCGCGCCTTCACAGACTCACATCCGAGGGTCAGTGAACTCGCCTGGAGTCCTCCCAGTAAAGCCTGACTTTTGCTCATTTGGCTGTTTCGGCTCTTCATTCGTTCATCGGCGGCACCCGGCAATCTTTCAGAAAGCACCAACAAATGTTAACTCTTATGATTTTATTTGGTCCACGATAAGAATTCAATTGGAGAAACACTTCATTGAAAACATGCTGTGTACGACAAGTGCATGAAACACAGGGGGGAAATCCAAGAGGGAATCAGGAAAACCTTTGTGAACAAGTTGACACTGAAGCGGAGCCTTGAAGTTGAGATTCTGCAGTTTGGAGACAATGGTGGGAGATGGAATTTTCCAGGCACAGGCACAGGGAGGGCCAGGACCTGAAGGATACAAAGGGAGCAGCTTCAGGGAGCCATGGTTTGGTGCGGGGTAGGAAACATGGAAGTATGCTGAGCAGGGCAGAACCTGTATCCAAAGGAGCTGCTTTGAGGCCGGGTTTTGCTCCTTCTTTGGAGGTCTTTGGTGAGTCATTTAAAATCTGAACTCCTGACTCCACAGATGTAAAATAGGTGATATAACACACCTACCTCATGGGTTACTGCAAAGACTAAATGCTTAGCTGTGTCTAAGAGGAACTGTAGAAACTAGAGCATTATGCAAATATCAATAATCTCTGCTTGGGCCCTGCCAGGCATGGGAGGGGATAGGGGCACCTTCTGGGCTCTCTTGCAACATCGGGAGAGGAGAGAAACTTCCTGGGTTGACAGGCTGGGAGTGTTTCCTGTTGCTACTGGGTGCTCCCAGCCATTCCTGCCACCCTGTGCTCTGGTGCAGACCTGAGGGAAAGCTGAGACACACTGACCTTATAATATGAATTCCCAGGCTGGTTAGAGTTCTGCGTGTCAGTGCACACTTGTCTAGAGGATAGTATGTATGTCCTTGAAAAAAACCTGGGTCAAATGCTTGGCAGACAGATGGATCCCAATTTGGCTCTCTGTTGTCCTTGGAACATATTGAAAGGAAGAAAGAGAGAAAGAAAGAAAGACAGGGAGAGAGAGAGGAAGGAAGAAAGGGAAGGAAGGAAGAAAGAGAGAGGGAGAGAAGGAGGGACAAAAGAAGGGAGATAAAGAGGGAGGAAGAGTGAAAGAAAGAGAGAGATAAAAAAAGAGAGAAAGAAAGAAAGAAAGAAAGAAAGAAAGAAAGAAAGAAAATTTTTCTTACAAAAGATTATTCTAAAAGAGCAAATCTTTTCTTTTCCCACTCTCCTGCATATTTGATTTGATTTGCACAGTTTGGAGTTGAGACAGGGGAAGACTCCAGAAGGTTGATGGCTTCAATAAAGTTGATTGCCGACTCAGAATTAAGACTTGGGACTATCAAATAACTATTTGCCACCCTGTTAGCCCCCACTTGTAAGGGTGCTAGAAGGAAACATCCATGATTTTCATCAAAAATCAATTAATAATAGAAAAAAAAGCATAGGATTTGAAATCAGTTGACTCAAATTCAGACACCTGGTTCTTCTCACTGGCCTGCCATTTTCACTGCCCACGTGCTAGGAGGCCCCAGTTTTCTCTTAGAAAAATGGGGATGATCATAACTATGGCACTGAGCAGTTCAAAGTTTGAGATAACATAGGTGAATGCACAATAAACAAAAGCCTGGTCCATGATGGATACTAAATTGAAGCATAGACACCAAATAAACTTGGGCAGCAGCTGTTTTTAATTTTGAATATTAACCAGCGAGTCTGTATCAATTGAGAGGTGCTCTGGAGAAACCTTGGTCCCCAGCTCTGGCTGAAATGGATTCTTGGTGGTGTCTTTTTCCATAAGAAAAGACACTAACAAGGGAAAAATTAATCCTCATAAGCAGGTCCTGATTGTTTGGGTCAGGAACGTCTTTTCTGAGCCAACAGTGACTGTCTCCACCGCCAGATGGCACTGGCGCACAATTAAGACACTGCCTTAGTTTTCTGCACTCAGCTTTTCTGAAAATGCAGTTTTCAACTTCAGGTGGAGGATGACAGAACACTGAGCAGGGAGCAGCAGAAGCTGTCTCTATCAGGGCTGTGCTTTCTGCTTAAGGAATGTACAGACTAACCAAGAACACTGAAACAGGCATAAAAAATTAAGAGAGAAATGTGTAAAAGCTGCAGGACTATGGAATACCCATAGTCACGTGGAAGTTCCAGTGAGGGTGAGAGTTGTTGGGAGGCTTCATCTAAGTTGGGACAGGAGAGTGGGGGCCATATTACAAGGACTCTAAAGCAAAAGGCAAAGGCAAAGGAGTGTATAGTTGGTGCAGCAGCAGGGAGTGCCCTCAAGTTCTAGGCAAGGCGATGACTGATGAAAATTACATTGTGGAAAAATAGCACTAGGCCTGAAGCAATAAGGGACTGTGTGTGTGTTGGAGATAAGAAATGTTGGAGGGAATGGTGAGATGAGGAAAAGGTGCTTGGGAGGGGTGAGGGGGAAGGGAGGAAGGGAATGACTGTCCTCACTGCCTGCACTGTTAGCCCCTGGGAACATGCTGTCATACACTCAGTACAAGTGCACTGCCCAGCTGGAAACTTTGTGCCCCAGTCCCCATGCAGTAGCTGGAGCCATGTGGGTGAGTCTGAGTCACCCAGAGTAGGCGTGCACAGCTGCCCATGGTGCCCACCAAAGAGACCGCCCACCTTCTTCCTCCTTCCTTCAGCTGGGTGTTGTCACCCAGGGCGAGGCCATGACAGAGCCTCCCGCAGCTTGATTCCAGAAGGACAGTGAAGAAATCCCTTCGCTCCCACCCACCCTCTTGTCCTCCCCTAATGGGGGTCACAGAAGAAACCAACTTCAGTTGTGCTAAGCCACAGAAACTTAGCAAAGAGAACAGCAAGGTTTTGATAAATATGTTGAATTGATATGAATTTAACTGAATTCTACGAGCTTTACATGTTCTTAGGTCTAGCTAGCAGGGCCAAAACATCAGTGTTTCTCAGCCTACATATTTCAATAAAATATGAAGTCAGAAGCATACACGGTCCCAGTCAGCCATGAATTCCAAACCTGAATGAACAGTGATGATTGAGCAAGACACTGCCACACAGCAAAATGCTCCTGGGAAATTACAGAACTAACAAGAAACAATCTTTGTAACCCTGTCAACAAAAGGAATCAAAGTTTCATGGCCTGGGAGGTCCCGCAAATGGTCCAGATTTATGAGAAGTCAGAATACCACATCCAGCCCTTTAAAGAAAATCATCTGTGCTCATTCTGATTAAGCCAACCTTTCTGCCCAGTCTTCCTCTCTCCAGATCTTTACTCAAAATCAACACAATAGGACACTCTTGTGGGGTGCCATCCAAAGTGAATGGTTCTTGCTCAACTTCTCCAGCAGGGAGGAGGCAGGGAAAAAGGACTGTAGACAGAAGAGCAGAAAGGTAACAAGTCACAGAAATGGGGAGGAGTTTATAAATACCAGAATCCATCCACAGGAGATGAGTATCAGGCCCAGTGAAAATCAGGAACTTTGGCAAATGGCACTACGCACAATTCTGGTACAAAGTCAGCTCTTAATAAATACTAGTTTTCTGCATTCTATCTTGAGACTTTTAGGCAAGGGTTTGTGAGGTGAAAAGATACTGGACATGATCTGGCAGAAATGTGTGTTCTCCTAAAACTTAGTCAGAAGAATCCTTGAAGCCCTAGAGGCCATCTGATTGCACCCTTCTTTTTATAGATGAAGAAGCCAAATCCTGGCGGAGGAAGGTGAGTCAGAGGAGGAGGAGAGCCTGTAAGGCCAGGAGCCGCCATCGTGGCCATTCACATGCAGGTTCCCATTGGATTCGGGCTGACGGTGAAGAAATGGCAGAGTCGGAGGATGGTAGGCCATTCTGTTTATTGGTGTCTCACCAATACAGGCAAGCCACAAGAGAAGACAAGGGAGAAGCAGAAAACCAGCTTTTCCCATGGAGGTCAAGGGATCAGGGAGGCCCCTGCAATGGGGATAGCAGGAACCGAGAGAGAGCTCCCGGACTGCCCCAGTTTATAGCATAGATAATCCAAACCTTTAATCCAATTATACATTCAAGAAAGTCTCTGATACAAAGCCACCCATCTGAGGCATAATGGGATTCCTCCCTACATCACCACCCTACATCATCCAATCAATCAAGGGTGTGGAGAAGAGCCTACTCTTAAAACCAAGCCTTAGGCCATAACAACCTGGCCTGCTTACATTACAGCCTTTCCCCCACACCCATCCCAAGCACAAGGGCAAATAATATTACCTGGGTGACGGGCTTCCATGTGGGCAGCACCATCTTTAACAAAGTGAGCATATTATATTTTATCTGCCCAACAATCCACCCCTATGCTCACTTTACTACCCACAATCTACACTACCGGCATCCCTGTACAAGGAAATTAAGTACAGTACACAAATTACAGCAGTAGCACAAATCATACAGTTTCAACAATTACAAAGGTACATTGCATAAACAGAAACAGTACCAACTACAGCAATAGGATTAACAAATCAAAAGCTATGGGCGAAATGACAGAGCTGTCAACGGCACCAAGAGAGGCAAATCTTTTCCCTCTGGCAGAATACAGGCCAGAGTTTTATCTGCAGACAGCACCGTAGCTGGTACCAGAGGCCGCCCTGAGCGGGCATACCAAACCTTATTGGCGAATACACCAGCATCTGCTGGTTCTACGTGTAGTAAAATAGGAGAACTCATTATCGGCCATAAAGAAATTACAAAGGTGCCCTTCATTATGCTGTCCCCCTGAGCACTCAAAGGATAATACACTTCTACCTTAGGTGGCCAGGTGCTGGTTGCCCAAGGAGTTAACTGGAGGTCCACCTCTAGCCCCTTCCCCCATGGTGCCAACAAGGCCACCCATCTCAGATGGGGGGCCTGGACAGTCCAGGGCCAAGTCCATTGAAGCCGTTGGCCTTTAAGAAGGGCTGTTGGGGCAGGCAAGAGCACGTTGCCCTGCTGCCCAAAGCCTGGCTTGAGTAAAATGTCCTTGGTGCGTATCTGCAACTGAATGGGGGCAGCTGCCTGATGCAGGAGGGCGTCCACTGGAGCTGGGCTCCCACGTCGAGGTCTCTCATTCAAAATCCGGAGTACTGTCCATAAGCGGCGTGTCCATCCAGTAAGGGAGCTGGTGCCCCCCTCCTGTCGCAGTCCCTGCTTTAAGAGTCCATTATACCGCTCAATGATACCAGCAGCTTGGGGGTGGTAGGGAACATGGTATTTCCAGTCCACCCCCAGCTCTTGAGCCCATTGCCTCACCATTGAACCAGTGAAGTGGGTACCGTTGTCACTTTCAAGGACCAGTGGTCGCCCATATGCAGCACTCAGGCGGTCCAAAGCCTGTATGACTGCCCTCTGGTCAGGATTACGGGCGGGATAAGCAGCGAGCAGACCGGTGGCAGTATCTACACAAGTGACCGCATACTGGTACCCTTCTGACTTTGGTAAGGGTCCAATGATGTCTATCTGCCATCGTGTCAGTGGAACATGACCCCTCTGGATCTGTCCAGGTGACACCAGTGGTCTCCGAGGGTGCTCCTTGGAACACACTGCACATTGCTCACAAGCTGCAAGTACCTCTGCATAGGACACAGGCAAGTTCCACGCCTTAACCGTAGCCCACATAGTTTTCTGTCCTGCATGGAGCAGGCGCCGGTGGAGCCATTGCGCCACATCACCTGCAGGTGCAGTCTCCAACCATCGCACCTTTGCCAAAGTATCTGCCTCATCATTCCCAGGATGGGCTAGAGGGGCATGCCCTGTGACATGATATACTGTCACCTGCTTCTGGTGTCCTATTTCCCATAAGTCCTGCCACATGGCCTGACCCCATAGTGGGCGGTGCATTACCATCCACTGGTTAATGTGCCAAGTAGCAATCCAAAGGGTCAGTCCACGATATACAGCCCAGCTGTCAGTACAGATCACCAGAGGTGAAGGTTCATTGTGGGCAACTAGCCAAACAGCTCTTAATTCTGCCCATTGGCTGCTTTGGCCTGTACCTGTGTCCATCCAAATAGTCTCAGTGGCCGGATGGAAGGCTATGGCCGTCCACTTGGCAGGTTGGCCCCTGCTGGAACCATCAGTATACCAGGCATCCTCAGGGATGGGCACCCGCCCCTCCTGGTAGGGACTGACTTCAGGTTCTGCTTCCTGAGCCCCCGCTGCACCTGACTCTAAGGTTGCATAGGTGACTGGACCCAAGACTTCCTGCAGTTCTGCCCTCAACGGGCTGGTGCTAAGAGCACAGCGTTGTTGCAGGTAGGCACCCCACTTGGCCAGGGTGGACATTTGGGCCATACCACTACGTGGTTTTGTTGCCCAATCTCTCACCCATCCTGCAATAGGGTATGTTGTCTTGACTGTAACTGGTGTTGTGGTTGTAATACTCTCAGTGGCCAGGAGGGCAGCATACACAGCTGCCAGCTGCTTCTCTACTAATGAGTAACGAACTTCAGCACCTTTCCACAATTGGGACCAAAACCCAATAGGTTGCCGTAAGCGCTCTGTTCGTTGCCACAAACCCCATCCAAACCCCTCCGAGGTTACATGAACATCCAGCTCACAGGGCCTGGCAGGATCAAACACATTCAAGGCCTGTGCCACCTTGACAGCTCTCTTAGCTGCTGCAAATGAACCTTGAGCCTGCTCAGTCCAATCCCAACGAACCCCCTTCCGAATGAGGTTGTACAAGGGGCGTAGTAACTGAGCCAAATGGGGTATAAATGCTCGCCAATACCCCAACAGACCTAAGAATTCCTGTAACTGTTTTACCGTAGTGGGCACAGGGTATGCTTGGATCTTATCTATAACTGCATCAGGGATAACCTTTGTCTTACCCGACCAGACAACTCCCAAGAATTTAACAGATAACCCAGGTCCTTGCAATTTGTTCTCGTTGACTGCCCAGCCACATGCTTTCAAATGGGATAGCAGGGTAGGGACTGCTCGCTCCAATTCTGGAAGAGAATCACTAGTTAACATAATATCATCAATATAATGATACATGCGAACTGCCTCTGGCTGTTTCCATTTAGCCAGGTCAGCAGCCACCAGCCCATGGCACAAGGTGGGGCTGTGCAAATAGCCCTGGGGTAATACTGTAAAAGTCCATTGTCTCCCTTCCCAACTGAAGGCAAATTGGTCTTGACTCTCTGCAGCTATATCAATGGAGAAGAAAGCATTGGCCAAGTCTGCCACAAAGTGGTATGTCCCCAACTCATGGCTTAGCCGATCCATCATGTTAGCTATTGAGGGAACAGCAGCGTGCAAAGGGGGAACAACTTTGTTAAGTTCTCTGTAATCTACTGTCATTCTCCAGGTTCCGTCTGGTTTGCGCACAGGCCATACTGGGGAGTTGTAAGGACTGTGTGCTGGCCGAATGATCCCCACCTTTTCTAGTTCGAGGATTGTCGCTGTGACTTCTTCATAACCACCTGGCAGGCGGTACTGCTTGGTGTTAGTCACACGCCGAGGGATGGGCAATTGCAAAGGGGAATGTGATGCATGTCCCCGCAACACTGCCTTCACAACCCTGATCCGCAGCCGGAACTCCCCAGCTGTAGTTTCCAACCATAGTCCTTGAAGGACATCTATCCCCAAAATATATTCAGGAATAGGAGATACATACACCTTATATGGCTTAGGAGGCAGTCTTCCTATCCCCAATGGAATAGTTACTGGCTTCACTTGAACAGTTTGGCCCCCATAGCCATCAATGGCCACTGGGGTCCCAGCAAACCGCTCTGGGTTCCCATAGAGGAGGGAACATTCTGCACCTGTATCCACCAAGGCCAACACCCGTTGTACATTGGAAGGGGACCAGTGGATAGCCAGTTCCACATGTGGCCTCCGGTCCCCGCCCATCCCCGTTAGACGGGTCCCTCGGCCCTTTTCCTATTCAAACTGGTACAATGGGTCTTGGGATTTCTCCTCTCCCTCGGCCGTCTCTATCATATAATCTTGTAACCGAGCTACCCGCGCACCAAATGTTTTATTGGTAGCTGCTGGGGCCCTTCGTCTCAATGGCTGGAACTTCTGTTCTGGTTTAAGCTGCCGCCAAAGCTCCAAAAGAATTTTATTAGACTGGCCATCCAATTTCCCCTTATCTGCTCCAGCCGCAATCAAATCTACCCACATCTGTGTTCGGGTAACCTTTATAGGCCCGTTTCCCTTGTTAGTTGGGGGGGCAACATGGGCAGCAGCCCTCACTGCTTTATGATCTCTAGTGGCTTCCAACTCTCCCAAATCTGCTACCATCTGTGTAACTACATTGATGGGCTGCCCCACATAGGGGCCCAAGATAGCCACAAGTGACCCAAAAAGGGCTGACGGGGCGCTAGCAAGAATAAATTCCCTCATTTTTGCCGTAAACACTTCCTCATCTGGCCCACGGGACCCAGGGTTGAAAACAGCATTCTTCATACCTAGTTCCCGAAGGACCTTTACTAACTCGCTGTAGCACTGCCACCGACTCATTGCCCCTGGCAATTCTCCAGCATTCTGCCAGACCATACAAATGGCAGCCATCACCCATTCTAATAGGGTATGGTCTCCAGGGTTGCCATGGCAGTTCTGAAGACGCTGCCTCAAGGAGGAGTGTGTGGTAATGGCGGCCAATTTCTCCATCTCTGTTCCGGAGAGCATGATGCCATCCACCCCTATGTCCCATAATCGTAGTAACCAGGCTACCAGGGATTCAGTAGGTTTCTGCCTAAATTGTGCCCCCAACTCCATCAGCTCTGCCTGGGTATAGGGCCGGACCACAGAGTGTTCCATTACCTGGGCAGGAGGCTGTGGCTGCCCCTGAGGGACTCTAAGCTGCTGGGTTTTTACCTTCTTGGCGACCACTGGTCGGGCTCTCAGTGTGCGTATGGCAGCTTCAGCCTGAGCCTTCTCATCCTCAGAAGAGGAGTTGCAAGCACCTGCTCCCGCTGACTCAAAACCAGTCCACCGGCACGGGTGCTGCTGCTCCTTTGGCGACCGTTTAGGCTCCTGTGGCTGCTGGCTTTTGGCCAGAAGCTGAGACTCGAGCTCTTGAATCCGCAGTTGTTTCTCCAACAACTGCCGGTGGAAACGTTCAGCTTCCAGGGCAAACTGCAACTCGCGAACCCGTAATTCCTTCTCCAGTGCTCGCTCCAATTCCAGCCTTTTCTGCCGTTCGATTTGCAATTCATACTGAAGCTTTCGACCTCGAGCAGCTTCTTTCACAGAACTCTTGGTTTCCTCTTTAGTAAAAAACACGCAGCCCACAGCTCCTAAAAGAATAGCCATGGGAAGCCAGAACTGCAACCAGTCCTCTACCCCACCCCTCAGGGGTGGTGGCCCCATACCGATCTCCAAATCCTGCCGAAAACTACGCCAGTTGTAAGGCCAGGAGCCGCCATCGTGGCCATTCACATGCAGGTTCCCATTGGATTCGGGCTGACGGTGAAGAAATGGCAGAGTCGGAGGATGGTAGGCCATTCTGTTTATTGGTGTCTCACCAATACAGGCAAGCCACAAGAGAAGACAAGGGAGAAGCAGAAAACCAGCTTTTCCCATGGAGGTCAAGGGATCAGGGAGGCCCCTGCAATGGGGATAGCAGGAACCGAGAGAGAGCTCCCGGACTGCCCCAGTTTATAGCATAGATAATCCAAACCTTTAATCCAATTATACATTCAAGAAAGTCTCTGATACAAAGCCACCCATCTGAGGCATAATGGGATTCCTCCCTACATCACCACCCTACATCATCCAATCAATCAAGGGTGTGGAGAAGAGCCTACTCTTAAAACCAAGCCTTAGGCCATAACAACCTGGCCTGCTTACATTACAGCCTTTCCCCCACACCCATCCCAAGCACAAGGGCAAATAATATTACCTGGGTGACGGGCTTCCATGTGGGCAGCACCATCTTTAACAAAGTGAGCATATTATATTTTATCTGCCCAACAGAGCCTGAGCACTGATCTCCAGATGGGGTTTTCCAGGATGACACGTGGCAGACCCAGGGCGGGACAGTGGGGTGGACACATGAGACAATAGATGAAGCCATCTTTGAAGCCAAGTATTCCTGCATGTTGCTGTCTCCTCCTCCTTGGTCAAGTCCCTTTGCTTTTCTGACCCTCAGCTTTCCACCTGTAAAAGTGCATGTTATCCTGAATAGTGCTCAGAGGCTGGGCAGGTGAGTGGGAACGCAAAGAGCCTGGCACACCCTGGTGCTCATTGGCAGTTATGACGAAGAGACGGAAACATGGAAAATGTGATAGATGGGCACAGACATCGCCCAGCTTCTGAGCGACCACTTGATTTTACAAAGGATTTTTAGAGCTCCAAGTCAATGTCCTCGTGAGCTTGTCCTGGCTTTATGTGAACGATCTGGTTCCATCTAGTGCTCTAGAGAAACCATTGAGCCACTGAAGAAGGGAGATTTGTGTCATTTCTCCGAACTTTCCTGTATTTCCTCCTCCCATAGAAGTAGAAATGTCAAGTTCAATATTGTTGTGCAAAGTAGGAAGAGAATCTAGTCAGTCTTTCAAGGACTCTACACCCTTTGCCAGCTCCTCAAGAAGAAACAGCTCCTTGCTTTCATTATCAGCCAAGAGTGATTCAACTTCCCTCCGGGCATCTCTATCTACCTGGGGTGGGTCTTGAGTCTAGGCTTCAGCACTCCTGACCTGATGAGGTCCCTAGGAGGCAGGTTCTTGGCACCCTGGAAAGAAAGAAAGGTGAAGACAATGTCCCCATCAAATACACACATAGCAAAACTCCTTCAGCTGAGACAGCAGCACTCAGCCTCTGACTTCCTGTGGCCACACATGGAGCCGCTGTTTCCAGCCCTGCTCTAGGAATGTCGCACTTCTGTTTCCTGGTGTTGGGCAAACCAATGTGTTCCAAGTGTGAAACGTGTGTGTTAGGTTTGCTTGCTTATATTTTGCCTAATTGTTGCACTGGTGTGGGGCAGCGCCATGTGTGCATAGTCTATGGAAGGCTGTGGGTACAGAAGGCCTCAGGGCGGCAGATTGCAAATTGCGATTGCCTTCCTGTTTAAGAGGGGCCCTTGTTTGCTGGAGAAGGGGTTTTTTCTCAAGCCTGTTTTGCTAAGAGGGAGAGAGAGTGCAGAGAGAGAGAGAGAGAGAGAGAGAGAGAGAGAGAAGAGGCTGGTGGGGGCCTGTGAGTCCAGGAGAGTCCAGAGAATGAGTCGGGGCTTGGGAGCCCTGAGAGAGAGGGAAGCGGTCTTCCCTGCCTGTTTGCTCGTCCACCGTTACGAGACTTTAATAAACAGAATGGCCCACCATTTTCTGGCTCCACAGTTCCTTTACCAAAAGTCTGCCAGAATCCACGGGAACCTGCACGACAACAGCCACGGCCACTGGCCTTATACCTGGATGCAGGCACTCCATTCAGTCCAGCATGCACGGAGCAGACACTGTGGGGAGCACAAAATGCCTGACGGAACGGACTGCACAGGCCCAGACTAGGGGCAAAGCTGAAGCCATCACATATCACTCTGGGCATTTTCACATTAATCCTGCACCATCGCCCCCTGAGTAAGGTGTTCATATCCCCATTCTGCAACAACAACAAATAAGTTCTGGAGAAGCTGTCACCTACCACGGTCAGCAAGCAGCAGAGCAGCGTTGGACCCAAATCCTTGGGACCTCCTGGTTCTCCCACACTCATTCACCTTGAGTGACTCAGGTAACATAAAAAAGAGCAGAGTCACAAGGCTGGACTCAAAACAGAGGCATTGGAAATGGTTTGATAGCTATTCTCAAGGAAAAATGTCAAGCATACTTTCCATTTATTGGTGGCAGTTACCATGTTCCGGGCACTAGATTCTAAGCACTTTATGTGCGGAATCTCATTTAATCCTCCCTGTACTCAGGTAAGGCAGGTGTTATTGTCCCTGTCTTATGTTTGGGAAGACTGAAGCTTAGAAGACAATCAACTCACGATCTCACAGCAAGATAGGTGACCGAGCGGGGACTGAACCCGGGTGTGGAGAGTGTGGAAGCTGTGCTCTGAACTGTGGGCATGGCCGCAGCTGAGGGACGGGCATCCTCACACTCCCGAAAAGCAGAGCGTGGGAATAGGTATGCAGTGTAGTGCAGGGCGATGTAGATGTGGTCAACAGCACCAGCCTTGCATCAATAGGTCCAGTCCCCACTAATGAGCAGAAACAACCATGCCTACGGACGGCTTGTTCAATGCCCTCAGCGATTGTTTCTCTCTGGCAATGGGGGTGATTTCAATTGCCTGAAATCCTCAGGATTGATAACTAGAACAACTTTTTAATGCAAGACTAATCTTTAAACAGAAGGAAGTGTGGGCAGGGCGAGGAAAGGTAATTGCCAGGTGCCATAAACTAGAGAGTAACGAACACTGGCACTCTAAGTGTTTGAGCAATGCCCTGAATAAGAGTGGTCCCAGTTCCCTTAACCAGATCTTGAACCTGAAACAAGACTTTGAGTCCTCACAAGGAGAGTAGTTGGAATAGACAAGCCTAAACGCAAGCCTTAGTTTCCAAACCGCTTTGCACATAACCCGGTGGGTTAGGAAAAACTCACCCGCTGGCGCAGGCTGTGGAAAGGAAGTTGATCTGCTTTAGGCACTAGGGAAAAGTTTCCCCGAGAATTCAGAACTCCAGGCCTTTTCCCTTCGTAGAGGTGGAGCTTGAGTTTACATCACCCTAGTATCTCCAAGCCATGGTATCATCATCAAATCGGTTGCGAATCGGGTCTGTAAGGACTTTCACAGCAAAGCCCCAGGGGATTCTCACGGATGGAGTAAGCCCCACTAAACACAGACTCGCCATCAAACTGGCAAAACACGCGAGGAAACAGCCCACTGTGAGCAAAAGTCTACAAACAGAACAAGCAGCAGAATTTGAGCTCTAGGTATTTGAGATGATAAATTGGCCACATGAAAGGGAATGGAAAATACAAAAGAATAAATCAGATTTCTAAAAAGGAACAAGCTCCTATTTAAAAATAAAAGGGAGGAGAGAGAGTTGAAAACTACCAAACAGAACTTTTAGGAATGAAAAATATATAGTATTTTAATTGGTAGCTCTACAAAAAGCTGAAATGAAAGAATATACACAGCTCAAAAGGTTTGGTGGAACCAAAAGGTGCACCTGAGGTAAACAAAGAGATCAAATGCACGCAGCAGAAAATCCATCACGCTGACAGGTGTTTCAGGAGAGAAGGGCCAAGGCTACGTTCAAAGAGATATGAGCAGGTAATACTTTTACATCTTCAGATTCAAGAAGTTGAAGTCCTAAATGGTATAAATCAATAGAAATCCACAGTTTTTAATGGGCTAAAAAGTGAAGAAAAGAGGAAGTCCGTGTAAGTTGTAACTGGCACGCTTTCAAATCGCCAACGACCATGGTATGGATCAGGAGTCTCTCCTCCGCCATGCACTGAAGATGGAGCTCCTTTCTGCCTTCCATGGGATGTGTTTTCAGAGGAGCAGAACTGGCAAGGAGTCAGGAATTAGAGTGGAGGGAAGCTTTCTGGAGGTAGAGGGGATGAAGGAGGGAGGTAGAAAAAGAAGGTGGGAAAGTGAGGCCTGGTGGAGGGAAGATGCTAGAGGAGGGGTCCCGCTTTTCTGAGTCTAGGGAGGGGCTTCTCTGAAGGAGCTACTGAGGCTGGTGGAAGGAAAGAATAACACCATGTACTGGGCAGGCACAGACTAGGGAAAAGGAGCATGGTTTAGTGAAAATCACGTGAGTTTTATTAGCATTTATCAGATCTTTTTTTTTCTTTTTAGTGAGAGACAGAGACAGAGATAGGAAGGGAGAGGGTGAGAAGCGGCAACTTGTAGCTGCATTCACTTTAGTTGTTCATTGATTATTTTCTTTTTAATTTTTATTAATTTTTAATTTATTGTGTTTACATGGATTCAAATGTCCCACTGAATATAACTCCCTCACCCTATCCCTGTGTCCCTTTTTATACCCCCTTTGCCTCCCTCCCCCTAACTCCCTCCCCCCATTTCTCTAGGATTTGCTGTCCTGTTATCTGTATCTATATGTTATGTATATATAGTTTCACTCATCCCTTTACCTTCTCTGATTCCATCCCCTCATCCCCCTTCCCTCTGACTGCTGTCCCTCTGGTCCCTGTGACCCAGCCTCTGCCTCTATTTCGTTCCTCAGTTCACTTTGTTCATTAGATTCCAGATATATGTGAGATCATATATTTTTCTTTTTCTGCCTGGCTTATTTCACTTAGCATAATAATCTCCAGGTCCATTCATGCTGTCATAAAAGGTAAAATTTCCTTCTTTTTCACAGACACATAGTATTCCATGGTATGTGTGTGTATATAATATACCACAGCGTTTTAATCCTTTAGTCCACTGGTCCACTGATGGACACTTGGGCTGTTTTCAGATCTTGGCTATTGTAAACAGTGCTGCAATAAACATTGGGGTGCATATCTTCTTTTGAATCAGCGATTTGGTGTTCTTAGGATATATTCCTAAATGTGAGATAGCTGGGTCATAAGGCTGTTCCATTTTAAACTTTTTGAGGAAACCCCATACAGTTCTCCACAGTGGCTGCACCAGTCTGCATTCCCACCAGCAGTGCAGGAGGGTTCCCTTTTCTCCACATCCTAGCCAGCACTTATTCTGTGTTGTTTTTTTAATGAGCACCATTCTGACAGGTGTGAGGTGGTATCTCATTGTGGTTTTAATTTGCATTTCTCTGATGATTAGTGATGTTGAACACTTTTGCATATGCCCATTGGCCATCTGTATGTCCTCTTTGGAGAAATGTCTATTTAGTTCCTTTGTCCATTTTTTAATTGGATTGTTTATCTTCCTGGTGTTGAGTTTTAGAAGTTCTTTATAAATTTTGGTTATTAACCCCTTATCAGATGTATTAATGAATATGTTCTCCCATTGTTTGGTTTGTCTTTTCATTTTGTTCATGGTTACTTTTGCTGTGCAAAAGCTTTTTAGTTTGATATAGTCCCATTTGTTCATCCTGTCCTTTATTTCACTGTCCCGTGGAGATAAATCAGCAAAAATATTGCTATGAAAGATATCGGAGAGTTTACTGCCTATGTTTTCTTCCAAGACGTTTATGGTTTCACGACTTACATTGAAGTCTTTTATCCATTTTGAGTTTATTTTTGTGAATGGTGTATGTTGGTGGTCTAGTTTCATTTCTTTGCATGTACCTGTCCGATTTTCCCAACACCATTTATTAAAGAGACTGTCTTTACTCCATTGTATGCTCTTACACCCTTTGTCAAATATCAATTGACCATAAAGGCGTGGGTTTATTTCTGGGTTCTCTGTTCTGTTCCATTGATCTGTATGCCTGTTCTTATGCCAGTACTAAGCTGTTCTGAAATCAATGGCCTTTTGGTATAACTTGGTATCAGAAAGTGTGATACGTCCCACTTTATTGTTCATTTTCAAGATTGCTGAGGCTATTCCTGTTCTTTTTTGGTTCCATATAAATTTTTGAAATATTTGTTCTATATCTTTGAAGTATGCCATTGGTATTCTAATAGGAATTGCATTGAATTTATAGATTGCTCTGGGTAATATAGACATTTTAATAATGTTTATTCTTCCTATCCATGAACACAGTATATCCTTCCACTTGTTTGTATCTTCCTTGATTTCCTTTATCAATGTTCTATAATTTTCTGAGTACAAGTCTTTAACCTCCTTGGTTAAATTTACTCCTAGGTACTTTATTTTATTTTTTGTGTTGAAATAGTGAAGGGGATTGTTTTCTTAATTTCTCTTCCAGACAGTTCATTGTTGGTGTATAAAAATGCCACTGATTTCTGAATATTAATATTATATCCTGCCACCATGCTGAATTCATTTATCAGTTCCAATAGTTTTTGACTGAGACTTTTGGGTTTTCTATATACAGTATCATGTCATCAGCAAATAATGATAGTTTTACTTTTTCTTTTCCAATTTGAATGCCTTTTCTTTCTTCTTCTTGTCTGATTGCTGTGGCTCAGACTTCCAGAACTATGTTGAGTAAGAGAGATGAAAGGGGGCACCCCTGCTTTGTTCCTGATCTTAAGGGGATTGCTTTTAACTTTTTTCCATTGAGTATGATGTTGGCTGTGGTTTTGTCATAGATGGCCTTTATCATGTTGAAGTGTGTTCCCTGTATTCCCACTTTGCTGAGACTTTTGATCATAAGTGGGTGCTGGATTTTATCAAATGCTTTTTCTGCATCTATTGATATTGTCATGCGATTTTTATCCTTCCTTTTGTTTATGTGATGAATCACATTTATTGATTTGCGAATATTGTACCAACCTTGCCTCCCCAGAATAATTCCCACTTGATTATGATGTATGATTATTTTCATGTATTGCTGGATCTGGTTTTCTAATATTTTGTTGAAAATTTTAGCATCTATAATCATCTGGGATATTGGCCTATAGTTTTCTTTCTGCGTATTCTCTTTGCTTGGTTTTGGAATGAGAATTATGCTTGCCTCATAAGAGGAGCTTGGAATTCTTTCCTCCTGTTGAGTTTTTGAAATAGCTTGAGAAAGTTAGGTGTTAGTTCTTTTTTGAATATTAGTTAGAATTTGTCTGTGAAGCCATCTGGCCCAAAGCTTTTGTTTGTTGGGAGTATTTTGATAACTGTTTTGATCTTATTTGTTGTAATCGGTCTGTTTATGTTTTCTGATTCTTCCAGATTGATGTTTGAAAGATTATATATTTTAAGAAATTTGTCCATTTCACCTAGGTTGTCTAATTTTTTGGCATACAGTTCTTCATAGTATTTTTTTTTAATCCTTTGTATTTCTGCTGTGTCAGTTGTTACTGCTCCACTCTCGTTTCTAATTTTATTTATTTGAGTCCTCTCTCTTTTTTCCTTGGTGAGTCTGGTTAAAGGTTCATCAATCTTGTTTACCTTTTCAAAGAATCAGCGCTTGGCTTCATTGATCCTCCGTATTGTATTTTTTATCCTCTATGTCATTTATTTCCGCTATGATCTTTATTATTTCCTTCCTTCTACTTCCTCTGGGCTTTATTTGCTGTTCTTTTTCTAGTTCTTTTAGATACAAGGTTAAATTGTTTATTTAAGATTTTTCTAGCTTGTTAAGGTATACCTGTAATACTATGAGCTTCCCTCTCAAGACTGCTTTTGCTGTATCCCATAAATTTTGAGTTGTATTTTCATTTTCATTTGTTTCAAGGAAAGTTTTTATTTCTTCCTTGATCTCATTGTTAACACATTTGTTATTTCATAATATGCTATTTAGTATCCAAGTGCTTGAGTGTTTTTCAGTTTTTCTATTGTAGTTGATTTCTAGTTTCTTGCCATTGTGATCAGAGAAGATGCTTGGTATCATTTCAATCTTCTTAAATTTATTGAGATTCATTTTGTATCCTTGAGCACTTGAAAAGAATGTATATTCTGCTGCTTTAGGATGAAGTGTTCTGAAGATATATATCTGTTAAATCCAGTTGATCTAGTGCGTCCTTTAAGTCTGCTGTTTCTTTGTTAACTTTCTTGCTTGAGGATGGGGTATTGAAATCCCCTACTATTATGGTATTACTGTTTATTTTGCACTTTATGTCCATCAAGATCTGCTTTATATATTTAGGTGTCCTATATTAGGTGCATAGATATTTATAATGGTTATATCTTTCTGTTGGATTTCTCCTTTTATCATTATGTAGTGACCTTCTTTATCCCTTACTATAACCTTTGTTTTAAAGTCTATTTTGTCAGATATAAGTATTGCTACCCCAGTGTTTTTTTCATTTCCATTTGCATAAAATATTTTCTCCATTCCTTCACTTTTAGTCTATGTATATCTTTTGTCTTGTGGTGGGTCTCTTGTAGATAGCATATGTATGATTCCTGTTTTCTTATCCATGCAGCTACCCTATGTTTTTTGATTGGAGCATTTAATCCATTTACATTTAAGGTTATTATTGATATGTAGTTGTTTTTTTGTTTTTTTTTTATACAGGGACAGAGAGAGGGATAGATAGGGACAGGCAGACAGGAACGGAGAGAGGTAAGAAGCATCAATCATTAGTTTTTTGTTGCCGTCGCAACACCTTAGTTGTTCATTGATTGCTTTCTCACATGTGCCTTGACCACGGGCCTTCAGCAGACCGAGCAACACCTTGCTGGAGCCAGCGACCTTGGGTCCAAGCTGATGAGCTTTTGCTCAAGCCAGATGGGCCCGCGCTTAAGCTGGCGAGCTCAGGGTCTCAAACCTGAGTCTTCTGCATCCCAGTCTGATGCTCTATCCACGGCGCCACTGCCTGGTCAGGCTAATATGTAGTTGTTTATTGTCATTTTATTCTTTAAATCTACATTTGTCCTTTACAAGATTCCCCCCCACCATCAACACCCTTAGTTCTGTTTACAACAGGCTTCTTAACATTTCTTGCAGCATTGGTTTGTTATAATGAATAATGAATTCCTTGAGTTTTTGTTGTTGTTTTTTGTCAGGGAATCTTCTTATTTGCCCTTTGGTTTTAAATGATAGCCTTGCTGCATAAAGATGTCTTGGTTATAGGCTCTTGTTCTGCATTACTTTGAATTTATCTTACCATTCCCTTCTGCCCTCAAATGTTTCTGTTGAAAAGTCAGATGTCATCTATTTGGGGGCTCCTTTGTAGGTGATTGACTGCTTTTCTCTTGCAGCTTTTAATATTCTTTCTTTATCTCTTAGCTTTGGTATTTTAATTATGATGTGTCTTGGTGTAGGTCTCTTTGGGTTCCTCTTTAATGGGATCCTCTGTGCTTCCTGAACTTGTTTGACTTTTTCTTGCATCAATTTAGGGAAGTTTTCAGCTATGATTTCTTCAATCAGGTTCTCTATCCCTTGTTCTTTCTCTTCTCCTTCTGGAACCCCTATGATGCAGATATTGTTTTTCTTCATGTTGTCACAGAGCTCTCTTAGAGTTTCCTCAGACATTTTGATCCTTTTTCTTTTTGCTGCTTTGCTTCTGTGCTTTGTTTATCTTGTCTTCTAAATCACTGATTCTATCCTCTGCTTCATCCAGCCTGCTTTTATTTCCTTCTAGTGTAGTCTTCATTTCTGATATTGTATTTGTCATTTCTGACTGTTTTTTTATTATTCTAATGTCCTTTTTGACGCTTGTTATCTCTTTATTTAGGTGCTCATTATGTCCATCCATTGTTGCTCTAAGATCTTTGAGCATCCTAACAATCATTATTTTAGACTCTGCATCTGGTAATTTGGTTATTTCCATTTCACCAGTTCTTTTTCTGGAGATTTCTCTTGTTGATTCATTTGGATTGCATTTTTCTGTCTTCCCATTTTGTCTGTGTATAGACTTCTCCTCTGGGTGTGTTGTTTGTGTAGCTAGCTGAGTCTAGGGTTGGTATTGTCTGCCTCCATTTTTCAGTTGTGTTGTTTCTAGGTCTTCCTGGCTTGGCATCAGCTGTTGTTTGTAATCTGCTGTAGGCTACTTATCTGCTATCACTGTTCTTTCTGCTATTTGTGTCAGCGTTCTCTATGTCTTAGCTGGTTTAGGTGTAAGGAGACTTTCCTTAAGCTACACTCTAACAAGGGTTGTTAGGTCCTGAACTGATGCTCTCTGTATCTGGTCACTGGATGTGCCTGTCCTGGTCCTCCCTGGCCAGAGCCTGGAACAGATCAATGGGGGTCACTGACTATGGATGGCCCTTATCAACCTTTTTGGAGCTACAGGCAATCTAGATCTTGTGGCTGCCTCTGCTGGGTCCAGGTGTAAATCAGCTGCACTCCTAGGATAGCTTTTATCTTCTCTTGGCCTGGGGGAAGTTCCTTTGAAAGTTCAAGTTCCCCTGAGATCCACTTTCTGCTGCCTCTTATTTCTGGCTACTGGTTGGGCTCAGTACTGTAATTCAGTGACTAGGTACAGTATTGGATGTGGCTTGCCCCTTAGCCTCAGGTGTCATTCTATCCAGACGTTTTATTTATTTTCTTTTTTCTTTTTTTTAGCACTCAGAAGGGTGTGGCCACAAGGGTCCAGCAGGTGTGGCTCCTGTGCTCCCAATGTGTGGTCTGTACACTGGCCCACTGTCACCACTGCTGCTGCCTTGGGCATTTGGGCTAGGGTGCTGCAGGCACCAGCCTCCCTCCACTGCCACTGCAGCTTCCACTGCCCCAGGTAGGCTCTTGTGCACCTGCACAGACCACCTCCATGGTCTCCGTGGCCTTCGTTACCATGGGCAAGCTTGCACACATGTGCTCCAGCCACAGTCTCAGCCTCTGCAGCTTCCGCTTCTGTGGGCTGGCTTGCATGCACCTGCTTAGACCACTTCTGAGGTCGCCCTGGCCTCTGCTGCCTCCAAGGGCAGGCCTGCATGTGAGCTCAGAGCTCTGCAGCAGCTGCCGTGGCTTTCTCCTCTATAGGTGGGCCCGTGAACTCTTTCTCGGACTACCCTGGCCCCGCAGCTGTGCATTGTCACCACCAGCCTGCCTGCCCCCATCGAGCACTCAGCAGCATGGGGGCGGTGTAGCTCAGACCTCAGCACTCACTACCTGTGTCCCTACTGTGCTGCCTACCTCTAAGTGCCTCTTTGTTCTGACTGGAGCAGGAGAGCCTCCGGTGGGCAGGGTAATTTCTTCCCTTTGCTGGTGTTGCTGCTCCCAGGAAAAATGTTCAGTTTAGATTTGGGGAGTGACTCAGTCCAGTTGTTAGGATGGTCATCCTTCAAAGTGTCTCCCTCTGTGCCTCTGAGACCACACTCTCTCCTGGCAACTCCAGTCTTCCCAGCTGCCCCTGCTCCCAGAGCCTCGAGCATGTGGCTGTGAGTGAGGCTCTTTATCTCCCTTTAAGATGGAACCTGGGTCCAAAAGTTCTGTCTCCTTCTCTCAAACAGTATCTAGGCTCCTTTTTCAGCCAAATACAGTCCATATGCTGCTTCCAGGCTCCAGGGCTCTAGGCTGGGACTCCGGTTCTAGGATGAGGACCCACAACTCATTGGGTAATCCTCCACACCACAAGAGTCCCTCTGGGCCGCCACTAGCTCCCAGGAGTGGGGCAGCCCTTTCCATGTCTTTGCCTTTCCTACCAGTTTCAGTGTGGGTTCTTTGGTGGTCCTTGGCTGTAGAATCCTTTTAGTTTAGTCCAAAGTTGGTCTTTCAAGATGACTGCTCTCAAAATTAAGTTGTAATACACTTTGGTTCTGGGATGTGGGAGTTGGAACCTCCACCTACTTTGTGGCCATCTTTTCTCTCTCCCCTTCTGCTTCTTCTTATGCTCAACCCTCTGCTCCTCTATACCCTTATCAGGTTGCTTCCAGAGTCTCTCTTAGGTTTTATTTTTTTAACCCTGCCAGCACGAGTTTTGTTTCAAGGCTTGTGGCAGGTGACAAACCACAAAGGAATGTCCAATAGTCAGGGATGGTTGAAACTGCTGATGATTGAAAATGCACCAACATTCATAATTGGTGAAAAGCACCCTTGCACCCAGCGATAGCGACAGCCAATCTGCAAATGCCCTGCTACCCTTCTTACTTCCCTATCCTTACCCTTAAAAAGTGGCCTAAAGACTGTAACTGCTGCTGCCCTCCCTTACAAGACAGCCCGGCAGGTTTGCTTTCATTAAAGCCTGTTACAGCCTGACCAGGCAGTGGCGCAGTGGATAGAGTGTTGGACTGGGATGTAGAAGACCCAGGTTCGAGACTCCGAGGTCACCAGCTCGAGCGCAGGCCCATCTGCCTTGAGCAAAAGCTTGTCAGCTTGGGCCCAAGGTTGCTGGCTCCAGCAGGGGGTTGCTCGATCTGCTGAAGGCCCGTGGTCAATGAACAACTATGGTGTTGCAGCGGCAACGAAAAACTCTCTCCGTTCCTGTCTGTCTGTCCCTATCTATTCCTCTCTCTGACTCTCTGTCCCTGTAAAAAAATTAAAAATTAAAACCTGTTATACTGGTCTTTTGGACGCTGATGGATTCTATCATTTGGTGCTGAAACCCTGAACAGGGTACTAACTGCCTGGATGGTCCCTCTTGCCATTCAAACTTACAACCATGGAAGCAGTGGGCAGTGGCAGCTCATTCTGGGCTCACTCCCTGATTCTGTTTGGACGTGTAATTGTAGGTTGATTGGCCGATTGTTTGACCCTGTCCCGAACCCCTGCCAGACCAGAGGTAAGAAATTTCTTTGAGGTCTTCCTATCCCCGGTAGGTCATTGTGCCTCCCATTCATTGCAGGCCCAGGGTCATGCTTCGGGAGGACTCTCATTTAAGTGGCCTGTCTTGTTTCTCATTTTCTCAAAAATCTAGGCGCCCAGTCAGGTCACTCTCATTCTCATTAGGACTGAGGTCTCCGGTGACGACTGGTCGCCTCATGTTCTACTCATTCTACCTGGAATAATTGAGGGAGTCTGAGGATGCTTGTCTCTCTCTTTGTTCACAGCCCATCATTGGCATCTCCCAATCAAGACTTTCAGAGGCTACACCCCCAGGCTGTCTCTTAAAAATCTCATTAAACTCAGTCTCTTAGACTTCTTCTTCCGCAATACAGCTTGGCCCCAATATAAACTCAACAATGACTCCCATTGACAAGAAAATGGCATATTTGAAATAAACATCCTTTGGGACTAGATAATTTTTTTCAGTGGACAGGAAAGGCCTCAGAAATTGTCTATGTACAGGCTTTCTTTTTTCTCCAATCTCTACTCTCCCTCTGTTCCTCTTGCTCAACCTACCAAATTCTTTTAGCAAAACCCTCTTCTCCCCTGTCCAACTCTCCTTTAAGTTCTGATCTTTTTGACTCCTCTGACCACATGGTGCCACCACCAGCACCTCAACTTCCTCTTCCTCCTGTAGATTCTGACCCTCCTTCTTTCCATCCAGCTGTTCATGCTGTCCATCCATCTGCTTCCTCTCTCCCTCATCTCTATGCTGACAACTCCCTACTATCTCCAGAAGCTTTAAAAGGCAGAGTTGTATATTAACCTGTGTGAATAAGTAATTTGTTGTCTCTTTGTCTGTCAGAAAATATCTCTAGTATAATTTTAATTGAAACAAGTAAAGTGCGCTCATTTAAATTTCTTAATTTATAATTTGTATGTGAAGTCTTTGTTTAATGTGTAACTGTGTCTGTTTCTATGACCTTAAACCAATAATTACCTGCCTCTTAAATCAAGGCTTAGTCACCCCCATGGACTCTCTGGAATACCCCCATCCTTCCTGTTTGAAAACCTTCAGGGGCTTATCGCCTTAAACAAGACTTATGCCTAATCAATGAGGTGGTAGTTCCCCTCCATCCAGTAGTCCCTAATCCCTACACATTACTGTCACACATTCCCTCAAACACCACTCACTTCATGGTCCTAGACCTCAAAAATGCCTTTTTTACCATCCCTCTACACCTGACTCTTACTTTCTGTTTGCCTTTACTTGGACTGACCCAGACACTAATGCAGCCCAGCAACTTACATGGACTGTCTTACCCCAAGAGTTCAGAGACAGCCCACACCTGTTTGAGCAGGCACTAGCTCAGGATTTAGCAGCATGCAATCTTGAAACTAGTACTCTCTTACAGTATGTAGATGACCTACTCCTCTGCAGCCCCTCCCTGCCTGCCTCAAGGAGACACACCGCCACCCTTCTTAACTTCCTTGCCATGAAGGGATATTATGTCTTCTCTGCTAAGGCTCAACTTCACTCTCAGTTCATAGTCTATCTGGGCATTGCCTTAACCCCACCACCCGAGGTCTCACCCTAGAGCGAACTCAGTCCCTTCGCAGTCTCCAACCACCTACCACCGAGGATCAACTCCTTTCTTTCCTCGGTCAAATAGGCTTCTTTAGACACTGAATTCCCAATTTTGCTCTCTTAGCCAAACCCCTCAACGAGATCTCCTGAGCATGACTTTTAAGGTCTATAATAACCGAGAGAAACAGGAAAAGGCTGACAGCCCAAAAGAGATCAGGCAAAATACCAACTCTTGGCAGCTGTCCTTAAAGTCTCCAATGCCCCTAAGGGGCCTCGTAAAACTCCACCAGAGTCCTGCTTCAAGTGTGAAAAAAAAAGTGATTGGGCAAAAGCCTGTCTGGCTCCTTAGCCCTCGCTAAGGCCTTGTCTTTAATGTGGGAAAAAGGGACACTGGAAGGTAGACGGCCCCCTCGCTCCTCTAAGGGAGAGTTCAGTCTCTTCTAGCCCTACCCCAGCCACCTGTGACCTAACCTTGCCCAACCTGCTGGCACTTGAAGGTGCCCAGGGCTGTCAGCCCCATCTCACATCACTGTCAAAGAGCCTAGGTTAGCCATCCAAGTAGCAGGTAAGCTGATCTCATTTCTTATAGACACAGGGTCCCAAATATTCGGGTCTTGCTCATCCCTTAGAAATCTATGTTGTGAAAAAAAAAATCTATGTTGTGGGTGTTGATGGCCTTATTTCCTCCCTATTGGCCATGAATCCACTGCCTTGTCTAATACATGGTGTCTTCTTTGCACACTCTTTTCTCCTCCTGCCTCAATGCCCTATGCCTATTTTAGGCCGGAATCTACTCTCCAAACTCAGAGTCTCTCTCTCCTTTCACTTCCCACCATCAGAGTCAGTTCTGTTACTGCTTCTTGGCCAGCCAGATTTGCCCAATTCTGTTATAAATTTACCTCTACCACCCAGCATAATAAATCCCAAGGTTCTCCTCATCATGCCTATGGCAGCAAAACTCCAGGGAAAGGCCCCCTAGTTTTATGTCTCCAGGTTAAAGAAAATGGAAGCTCCATCTCCACACATGCCTACAAATGACCCCTTCAGTCAAGCTGAATCACCACCCAGATACGCCTGCTCCTCCTTAGGGACCACCAAGGTCAGTCTGACTAAAATCCCAGAAGAAGAAGAATAGGTTGAGCCATGAGTAACTATAATTATCCCCTGATAACATACAGAATGGAGACTCCAGTTTGCTCTATTTTTTCTTATCTCCTTACCCTTAAAGTCATACTCTGCCCCCATACCCTCCCTCTTGGTATCCTCTCATCTAGAAAGCTCTTTTAATCTTATTTAAAATCTCTTGGTGTGCAAGAATGTGGGTGGTTCTAGTCAAAGTTCCCGGGCCCGAGTTCCTCATGTGACTGTACCCCATTGCTGACCACCTGTTGGGCAGATAAAATATATTATGCTCACTTTGTTAAAGATGGCGCTGCCCACATGGAAGTTCGTTGATATTAATGTGTGTTCTGGGACAGGCTGTCAGCAGGCCGGGTCATTATAGCCTAAGGCTTAGTTGAAGAGTAAGCTCTTCCCCACACCCTTGACTGATTGGATGATGTGGGGTGGTGCACTCTCCTGAGGAATCCCATTATACAGAGACTTTCTTGTTTGTATAATTGGATTAAAGGTTTTGAGTCTATGCTATAAAGTGGGAGAGACCAGTAGCTTGATCTCTCTCTCGCTTGGTTCCTGAGGTAGAAGAAAGGAGAGCAGATTAAGGCAACATGGAGGCCAGGAGAAGCAATCAAGATGGCTGAATGCTAAGGGAGAAGCCAGTTTTTTAAGAATTTGTGCAGGAGGAGATGGGAAACAGAGGTGAATAAGTCTGGTGAGCTAGAAACCTTTGATTCTAGGAAACTCGGATAAGTCATTAGCTTTGTGAGCACTGAATGTGTGGGTTTTGGAGCCCAGTGTGTGTTTTTGCTTGCCCGCCGGGTGCAAGCTAGAATTAAAGCTGATGGCTCACCAGTTTTTGGCTCCGTTGTTTCATTACCGACTGTTCGAATCCAATGTGAACCTGCACGGGTCAGGCAGCTGTGATTCTGACCCCGGCTACTGGCTTTACACCATCCTACACCTTCCACAGCCCTTTTCAACCACAGACTCATACCTATCAATCCTTCCTGGGGACCGGTCTACAAGAGGACATGGGGAAAAACCCCTCTCCAGCCTATCTGGACAGGGCCCCATACTGTTATCCTGTCTACTCCTACCACCATCAAAATGGAAGGAGACTCACACTGAACTCACTTCTCCCACATTAAGTCTTATCCCACCAATACCCCTAAAATCTATATCTCCACCCCCACAGGTCCTCTGTCTCTCAAAAATCTCCACATGTTCCCCTACCCAAGAAGAACCAGACCAGTCCATTTCAAAATGCTCCTCCAAGAGGCCATATCCCACCATACCGCCCAGTCCAGCAGGCACTAACAACAGGCAACTGCCAGTTACCACTGTAAAGACAGTAGTTGAGGCCACCATCACAGCCGCCTGGCTAGTGCAGGTTCGCATTAGATTCAGACAGTCGGTAATGAAACAACAGAGCCAAGAACTGGTGAGCCATCAGCTTTTATTCTAGCTTGCACTCAGCAGGTAAGTAAAAACAGACACTGGGCTCCAAAACCCAGTCATTCAGTGCTCACAAAGCTACTGACTTATCCGAGTTTCCTAGAATCAAAGTATTCTAGCTCACCAGACTTATTCACCTCTGTTCCCCATCTCCTTCTCTCTGCACAAACTCTGCTCAAACTGGCTTCTCTCTCAGGACTCTGCCATCTTGGCAGCTTCTCCTCTCCTCCACGTGGCCTTAATCTGCTCTCCTCTCTAATGCTAACCTCAGGAACAGAGAGTGCAAGCTCCCAGTATGTCCCATTTTATAGTGTAGAAATCTAAACCCTTAATCCAATCTACAAACAAGAAAGTCTCTGATACAAAGTCACCCATCTGAGGCATAATGGGATTCCTCAGGAGAGTGCACCACCCCACATCATCCAATCAATCAAGGGTGTGGGGGAAAAGCTTACTCTTAAAACTAAGCCTTAGGCTATAATGACCTGGCCTGCTTACAGCCTGGCCCCCACACCCATCCCAAGCATGAGGGCAAATAATATCACCTGGGTGACAGGCTTCCATGTGGGCAGCGCCATCTTTAACAAAGTGAGCATAATATATTTTATCTGCCCAACAACCACCTTGCCAGTTTCTTCTACTTCCTTATTTAGGCCTCCAACATCTTTTCTTGGTTTAGGCCTCACTCCAGTGAAATTGACGAACTGCTCAATTGGATGTGGGACTTGGCCTGGCAAGGTTTTCTACTTGAATTTTCTCCAGAAGAAACAACGGCTTTTCAATTTCTTCTTCTCTTCCTCTTAATCACCCCTAAGCCCAACCACCATGCCCCCAGTTCTTAATCTCCTAACACCAGTTCTTCTTTCTCTCTTACTGGGTGCCACATATGCTGCCTCCATCTCCTCTTTCCTAGAGGTCACATATACAGAACACTCTCTTAACCTCACTCAAAGACTTTTTAATTTTATTTATTTATTTATTTATTTTTTTACAGAGACAGAGAGAGAGTCAGAGAGAGGGATAGATAGGGACAGACAGACAGGAACGAAGAGAGGTGAGAAGCATCAATCATTAGTTTTTCCGTTGTGACACCTTAGTTGTTCATTGATTGCTTTCTCACATGTGCCTTGACTGTGGGCCTTCAGCAGACCGAGCAACCCCTTGCTGGAGCCAGCGACCTTGGGTCCAAGCTGGCGAGCTTTTGCTCAAACCAGATGAGCCTGTGCTCAAGCTGGCGACCTCGGGGTCTCGAACCTGGGTCCTTCTGCATCCCACTCCGACACTATCCACTGTGCCACTGCCTGGTCAGGCTCACTCAAAGACTTTTAATTAAAGCTAATTCTTCCTATGCAGTTAATTACTAAATATGTATGTCTATGTTCTCCTCAGCTTACTTTGCCCTCCCTATCCCAAACAACAACACCCACCTTCTATGAACAGTTCTCATATACCAAACCCCAAAAGGGGCTTCCTTCTTTGAGAGAGCAGACACTCTTATAGGGAATTATCCCACTTCAGCTGCCAACCGAGCAAATAAGCTATATCAAAACTATTATTCCCAGCTCGAAAAATTAAAACCCCAAATTCCCCCTGCTCGGGGGCCAGTCACCCTGAATACTCCCCTGCTTTCACCTGCCCCTTTATGCTTTACTGCTCAAGATACTGTCCCAGTGGGTCACCTCCCTTCTAACCTCTGCACAACTATCAAGTTTCTCCAAAAGCAAACAAATTATTTTCTAACCCCATTCAATTCATTGGACCCCTACCCTTATGGCTCAATCTCATAAACACTCCTATCCTACCACACGACTCTATTCCTGGCTCGCTACCCCTCCCACATGGTTGCAATGCTCAAAACAATCCTCTACTCATATCTCCCCACTTATTAGGGCAGCTCTTTCCTCCACCCTGACCATCTGGAGCTCAGAAACAGAGAAACAACAGCGACCCGGTTCATCTCTCCTCTATTCACCTCTCAGCCTGCCTCACCCAATCAGGAGCTTTCTACTCCACTCACTTTCCTATTTATTATTCTAGCTTTTGGACCCTGCCTCTTACGTCTGTCCACTAGTTTCTTACAGAACCACATGCAGGCCTTCGCCAACCAAAAAATTGGAGAAATCTACCTAGCCCTACACAGCAACCCCGAAACCTGCCTTCGCGAAACAAACAAACAAAATCTGGAACCCTGTAAATACACCCCTACCTGGCAAGAAGTCATCCCTGCACCTCTCTACCCTATAAACCCCCCACTGAGAGTAATCCTTAGAGAGGCCATAACCCCTCACCGCCCCTTCTCAGTAGTAAGAAGTTACAGAAGATGATGACCTTCGTCCCCTTTCCTTGAAGCCTCTCTAGGAATAGGAATCATTCTGTTTCCTTTTTGTATAAATATATTAAACAGTTGGGAATCTTAGGTTTCATTTCTTTAACCCTTCTGGCACGAGTTTCGTTTCAGGGCTTGTGGCAGGTGACCAACCACAAAGGAATGTCTGATGAAGTCAGGGATGATTGAAACTGCTGACTATTGAAAATGCACCAACATCCATAATTGGTGAAAAGCACTCCTGCGCCCATCGATAGTGACAGCCAATCAGCAAATGACCCGCTACCGTACTTACTTCCCTTTACTTAAAAAGTGGCCTAAAGACTGTAACTGCTGCTGCTCTCCCTTACAAGACAGCCCAGCAGGTTTGCTTTCATTAAAGCCTGTAAAGCCAGTAGTCTCGGCCAAGGCCACCATCACAGCAGCCTGACCCATGCAGGTTCACATTAGATTCAGACAGTCGGTAATGAAACAATGGAGCCAAGAACTGGTGAGCCATCAGCTTTAATTCTAGCTTGCATCTGGGGGGCAAGCAAAAACACACACTGGGCTCCAAAACCCACTCATTCAGTGCTCACAAAGCTACTGACTTATCCAGTTTCCTAGAATCAAAGGTTTCTAGCTCACCAGACTTATTCATCTCTGTTCCCCATCTCCTCCTGCAAAAACTCTGCACAAACTGGCTTCTCACTCAGCACTCCACCATCTTGGCTGCTTCTCCTGGCCTCCACGTGGCCTTACTCTTCTCTCCTCTCTCATATCTCAGGAACCAAGAGCGAGCAAGCTACTGATCTGTCCCACTTTATAGTGTAGAAATCCAAACCCTTAATCCAATCTACAAACAAGAAAGTCTCTGATACAAAGTCACCCATCTGAAGCATAAAGGGATTCCTCAGGAGAGTGCACCACCCCACATCATCCAATCAGTCAAGGGTGTGGGGAAAAGTTTACTCTTAAAACTAAGCCTTAGGCTATAACGACCCGGCCTGCTTACATTACAGCCTTTCCCCACACCCATTCTAAACATAAGGGCAAATAATATCACCTTGGTGACGGGCTTCCATGTGGGCAGCGCCATCTTTAACAAAGTGAGCATATTATGTTTTATCTGCCCAACAAAGCCTGTTACACTGGTCTTTTGGATTCCGATGGATTCTATTAGTCCCTAGCTCAGGCCCTTGGAAATACCTGCTCCAACAATCTTAGATCAGGCTTGAAATATAGGGTAAATAACAAATGGCTTTGCCTGTTTTCCTGGGGTAGAAAGATGTGACAATCAAGAGAATGTAGTGCAAAAGTGTGAACCCCTTTTAAAACTCTGAAAGAATTTAAACTTGCTTGTGCTCAGTATGGGCCAATTGCCCCTTTTACATTGGTTTATTAGATACTATTAGTGCAAAGGCTCTTCCCCTCAATGACCAGAAGGTGATTGTTCATGCCTATCTCTCTGGGGGTGATTATTTGTTATGGAAATCAGACTTTTATGAAAAGGTCACTGAGCAGGATGAGAGAAACCGGAAAGAGCAGGTTGCTGTTACTGCTGATATGTTAACTGGAGAAGGACAATATGCCCCTATGGTGGCTCAATTAGAGTATTAACTAATTGCTTATCTAATGATTAACCAGACATGGAAATGCCTGCCTACTCCAGGGGACAGAACGAAGGAATTGAGCAAAATTAGGCAAGGCATTGATGAGCCATTTCAAGAATTTGTTTCACCACTGATTCAGGCAGTTGAAAGAATGAATAATAGTAGACAAAAAGGTAGAAAGGATTTTAGTAAAACAGTTAGCATATGAAAATGCGAATTCTGTTTGCCACGCTGCACTTCAGCCCACTACAAAAAGGGAGATACAGAGAACTATATCAGAATATGCGCTCATATTGGAACTTCATACATGCAAGATCTTGCTGTTGCCATAGAATGTCAGGGGAGGCTTCCAGGATACTTTGATAAAAGGCAAAAAAAAATGAAAGAAGTAAGGTCAGGGAAGTTCTTCAGCCCATAGATCTTGTTTTCAATGCAGGAATTTGGGACATTTTGTTAAAAGTTGCCCCATTTTCCCTGGATGTCAGTCTCAACCTATCCTTTCAGGGAAGCCAGCTCCTACAACTCTAGAGCTCTGCCCACGCTGTAGGAGAGAGTGAGGTAAGGCACCAAAGAATAGGAAAATTAATATTAATATTTTAGGAGAGGAAAGAGGGAGTTTTTCTGGCTTGCAGAGACATACTGTGTAGAAAACCCACTTTTTACTAGGAAGCTTAAAAGGCTTTTTATAATTTCGGCTAAGCATACAGAGAGATTTTGTAAATATAGTTTTTATACTTCAGTGTGATTTGCACCAACTCAAAATAGACAACAGCATTGTATTGTAAAGGGATTTTGTGCTGGGGGACTTAGATTCCCCTTACCCCCACTTCTGTGAGAAACAGGGTAAACACCTAGCCAGATGTGGGGAGGGGAGGGAGAGATTAAGCAAATCTTTTCCTCTCCTCTTCTTCCTTCTTTAATGGACTATTTGCAGATGCTTAACCCCTGGCACCATGTAGACTCTTCCTCCCCTCCTGAAAACATGTAATCAATGTATATACCTCTAGACCAGGGGTCAGGAACCTATGGCTCGTGAGCCAGATGTGGCTCTTTTGATGGCTGCATCTGGCTCGCAGACAAATCTTTAATAAAAAAAATAATAACATTAAAAGTATAAAGCATTCTCATGTATTACAATCCATTCATTTCCTGCTGCTCATGGTCATGGTTGCGGGTGGCTGGAGCTAATCACAGCTGTCCTCCGGGACAAGATCAAATATTTATTGGATAGTGCCTAACGTACATGGGTCGTTGTGAGGTCAGAAAGTAAACTTTCCTCCTTTTAATCAAGTAGTCAGCAAGCTAATTGCAGAAACCCTTTTGATGAAGAAGATGGTTAAAAGAAAAAAAGAAGAGGAGTATTGTACTTTTCAGCAGAAATGGACAGAGGAATTCGCCGTTGTGGAGAGAGCAGGTTCTGCAGTGTGTCTAATATGCAATGATAAAATTGCATCGATGAAACGGTCAAAAAGCAGCACTTCAACACACACCATACTACATTTGCATCGAAATATCCAGTGGGGAACAGCAGGAAGAAAGCATGTCAATAGCTACTTGCAGAGTGCAAGCTAGTCAGCAGCAACTCCGTGTTTGGACCCAACAAGGTGACTGGAATTCGACTAGCTTTGCTGGTGCTTTAGTAATTGTGAGAAACTGAAAGTCATTCACAGATGGAGAGTATGCCAAAACATTCATGCTTGATGTTGACAATGAACTTTGTGACGGCTTTTTTAATAAAGACAAGATAATCAAATAAATAAAAGACATGCCTCTGTCAGCAAGAACTGATCATGATCGTACCATCATGATGTCAAATCAAACTGAGGCAACACAAGTAAAGGACATAAATGCAGCACCATTCTTTTCTCTCGCTTTGGATGAGTCAATAAACGTAAGCCATTTATCCCAGTTCAGCGTGATTGCAAGGTATGCTGTTGGTGACACACTACGTGAGGAAAATTTTGCTGTTTTGCCTGTGAAAGAGACAACAAGAGGGTTTATTCAAGCCTTTCACTGAGTTTGCTAAAGAAAAAAATCTACCAATGGATAAACTTATTTCGGTGTGTACTGATGGTGCTCAGTGCATGGTGGGGAGAAACAGAGAATTCATAGTGCTTCTTTGTGAACATGAAAAGAGACCCATCCTCAGTTTTCACTGCATCCTACATCAGGAGGCCCTTTGTGCTCAGATGTGTGGTGAGCAGCTTGGCGAGGGGATGTCACTGGTCATTCGGGTGGTCAACTTTATTGTTGCCCAAGCTTTAAATGATCACTAGTTTAAAACACTGCTGGATGAAGTTGGGAATAATTATCCTGGTCTGCTTCTGCACAGCAATGTGTGTTGGTTGAGGAAAGGTGCTCAGCCATTTCGTGGCTTGTCTCAGCAAAATCTGGACTTTTCTGGAGATGAAAAACGTCGAGTGTAAAGCCAGGAGTCTAGGCCACCATCACAGCAGCCTGGCCCATGCAGGTTCCCATTGGATTCGAACAGTCGGTAATGGAACAATGGAGTCAAGAACTGGTGAGCCATCAGCTTTAATTCTAGCTTGCACTCAGCGGGCAAGCGAAAACACACACTGGGCTCCAAAACCCACTCACTCAGTGCTCACAAAGCTACTGACTTATCCGAGTTTCCTAGAATCAAAAGGTTTCTAGCTCACCAGATTTATTCACCTCTGTTTCCCATCTCTTTCTCTTTGCACAAACTCTGCACAAACTGGCTTCTCCCTCAGCACTCTGCCATCTTGGCTGCTTCTCCTCTCCTCCACGTGGCCTTAACTGCTCTCCTCTCTAATACCTCAGGAACCAAGAGAGAGCAAACTACTGGTCTGTCCCACTTTATAGTGTAGAAATACAAACCCTTAATCCCATCTACAAACAAGAAAGTCTCAGAAACAAAGTCACCCATCTGAGGCATAATGGGATTCCTCAGGAGAGCTCACCACCCAAATCATCCAATCAGTCAAGGGTGTGGAGAAAAGCTTACTCTTAAAACTAAGGCATAGGCTATAACAACCCGGCCTGCCCACAGCCTGTCCCCTAAAATACATTAATATCAACAGACTTGCATGTGGGCAATGCCATCTTTAACAAAGTGAGCATAATATATTTTATCTGCCCAACATCGAGTTTCCTGAGTTAGCTAACACTGAGTGACTTCTTAAGTTCTACCATCTCATGGACATGACTGAACATCTGAAGCAGCTCAATGTGAAAATGCAAGGTGTTGGAAATACAATCTGATCCCTTCAACAAGAAGTGTTTGCATTTGAAAACAAGCTGGAACTCTTCATCGACAACACTGAAACAAGTCGTTTACTACACTTTGAAAAACTGGGAGAGTTTAAAGATGCATGCACAGCAAGTGACCTTGCTCAACATCTTAATCTCCAGCAGCTAGCGGGCTTCACATCTAATCTCCTGCAGTCATTCAAAGTGCGCTTTGGAGAATTTTGTGAGCACACTTGTCTTTTTAAGTTCATCACCCATCCACACGAGTGTGCAGTGGACAGCGCCGACCTTAGTTACATCCCCGGAGTCTCCGTCAGAGATTTTGAGCTACAAGCTGCTGACCTGAAGGCCTCAGACATGTGGATGAATAAGTTCAAGTCACTGAATGAAGATTTGGAAAGACTTGCATGACAGAAAGCAGAGTTGGCGAGCAAACACAAGTGGGGAGAAATGAAAAACCTTCAACCCGCAGACCAGCTGATTGTCAAAACTTGGAATGCGCTTCCCGTCACATACCACATACTGCAGTGTGTGAGTATTGCTGTCCTAACAATGTCTGGCTCTATGTAAGCATATGAGCAATCTTTCTCACATCTAAAGAACGTTAAGACCAACCTACGATCATGTTTAATGGATAGAAGTCTCAACTTCTGCATGAAGTTTAATCTCACCATGTATCAACCAGACTACAAAGCCATCAGCAAAACCATGCAGCACCAGAAGTCGCATTAATGGTAAGAAGTACTTTATTCATCATTGGTTAGCAACAACATAACAATGTTATTGAAAAGAATTCAGAGACTTATTGTATTTTAAAAGTGTTGGTCTTACATAAAACACACACATTTACTTGTATTTAGCATTAAACATTTTGTATGGCTCTCATTGAATTACATTTTAAAATATGTAGCATTCATGGATCTCTCAGCCAAAAAAGTTCCCGACCCCTGCTCTGGCAAATGAACACTAGAAAAGTTAGAAATATCTTTTTATATGTAGAACAACATTTTCTGCTAGTGTATTACCTTGTAAGTTTTAATGTGTAGAAAATTTTTAAAAATGCTATAGACAAATGTTATAAGCTTGCTAATGAATTGTGTCATCTCTCCCCCTCCTCCTTTTCCCACCAACCTGTGTGTGATCAAAGGTATATAACCTGCCTCAGGGCTATAGTTGGCACACACGATTTGGGTCAGCTATGCCCCATGTTAGTCATATGCGGCTGGCATATTATTAAATCTCCTCCTTTTAATAAAACTCCTTAAAATTCATTTGGACTTAGTGTCTCTACATAAACCTGGTAGAATGTTACTTTACAACAAGAGAAACATTGTGCGAATAAGTATAAATCTAAATATACTGCTGAAGGGCAGGTGATTCAGGAAAATAGACAATGGGGCCTTCCCCAGCCCTATCAAACATTAGGGGCAATGTCAGTGTTTCCTCAACTAACTCTGATTCCAGCAGGCCAAACATTGCTCAACTATCCCGAGCAACAGCAGGCATGCAGGACTGGACCTAAGTCCCACCTCCCAATTCATATTAATTCCAGGGATGGGACCTCAAGCTATACCCATATTATAAAGTATGTTACTTTAATCTGCGGGTTACATAAAGACATCAAGGCAGGATACAGAAGAAATTTTAGGAGGAGATTTATTAATAAGCTGCCTACATATGACTTACACAGGGTATAGCTAACCCAAATTGTGCAAGCAGCCTTGATTATAGTCCTCAAGTTGGTTATATAGACATGATCACATACTGGTTGGGGGCAAAAGGAGGGGGAGCATGATACAAAAGTCATTTACTGATAAGCTTATAACATTTATTTATAGGAATTATTAAAAGGAAAAACATTCCTACATATTAAGACTATAAGATAACACAGTAGTGATAAATGTTTTACATATCCAACACAGTAGCATAAATGTTGTTTTACATATCAACACAATAATGGTAAATGTCGGTTTACATGCCCAAATCTTCCAGGGTTTACATTTATCCTTGTTGCCACAACAGTGAAAAGTTTTAGCTTAGGATAAGGAGAGAAGCTAAATGATGAAATTACCTTCGCTGAAAGTGTTGGGTCTAGCCAGCTTTAGTTTACAAGTTTTATACATATAAAAAATTTCAAAAGGGATGAAGAGTTAGAATCAGTGTAGGATATGTAAACATTGTCTCCTAAAGGATTTTATTGAAGGGGAAGAGGAAGTTTTTAGATAACTTTTATCTTTGCTGTCTAGCAATTGGCCTTAGTCCTTCCAGAGAACTATAGTTAAACTGATTAGTTACTAACTTTTCCCCCTTTAATCTCTTTCTCTGGGTTTGTTTTCTCTTTTCAGAAAAGAGGGGTAAGGAGGCCTGACTCCTCCTTTTAAAATACTAATGTTAACAATTTTTGCAATTCTTCGGCACCTTATCACACCCACAGGAATTTTTGGGCCACTTCCCAGTAACACAGTAGGACTCTTATTAGGCAGAAGTGGTTTAACTATGAGAGGATTTTTTTTGTTCTCCCTGGAGTAATAGATACAGATTATATAGGGGAAATTAAAGAGCTCACGCTCTAAGGAATATAGTCACTATCTCCCCTGACATGAAAATTGCTCAATTAATCCTTTTACCTCTTTTAAGTCAAGGCCACACCCTGCAAAAAGGTGCCCCAAGGAAATAAAAAATTTGGCTTCCCTGTTGCTGCCTATTGGATTAAAAAAAATAGGTCAGGAGTGCCCTGAAATGGAACTAACAATACAAGGGCATAAATTTAAAGAACTTTTAGATACTGGAGCTGATGTATCTGTTATTGCTAAGCTACACTGGCCTCCTTCCTGGCCCATTTATGCAGCAGCCACAGAACTACAGGGTATATATAGGACAGAGTAAATCCCCCCAACAAAGCTCTAGTTTTTTGCAATGGGAAAATAAAGAAAGTCATACTGGACTTTTTTAGCCTTATGTGCTCCCTGAATAGCCAGTTAATTTGTGGGGTAGAGATGTTTTTAAAAATATGCGAGCATCGCTTGTCAGTCCTAATAATTTAGTCAGTGTTGAAATGCTTGATTAGGGATTTTTGCCCACTAAGGGACTAGGGAAAGAACAGCAGCGGTTCTCACCCCCATAGAAGTGGACCCAATACCAGAAGGCATGGATTAGGATATCAAAATTTAGCATAGGGGCCTTGGTAGCTCCTACTACCCCAATAATGCATTGTGCAGATCCAATTACTTGGAAATCAGATAATCATGTATGGGTAGACCAATGGCCCCTCTCTCAAGAGAAACTTAAGGCAGCTGCTCCATTGGTACAAGAGCAGTTACAGCTTGGGCACATTGAACCTTTTAATAGCCCATGGAATACGTCTATATTTGTTATTAAAAAGAAATCAGGAGCCCGACCAGGCGGTTGTGCAGTGGATAGAGCATTGGACTGGGATGCGGAGGACCCAGTTTTGAGACCCCGAGGTAGCCAGCTTGAGCATGGGCTCATCTGGTTTGAGCAAAGCTCACCAGCTTGAACCCAAGGTCGTTGGCTTGAGCGAGGGGTTACTCGGTGTTGGGCAGATAAAATATATTATGCTCACTTTGTTAAAGATGGCATTGCCCACATGCAAATTTTAAGAGTAAGCTTTTCCCCATACCCTTGACTGATTGGATGATGTAGGGTGGTGCACTCTCATGAGGAATCCTCCCAGTATGTCTCAGATAAGTGACTTTGTATCAGAGACTTCCTTGTTTGTAGATTGGATTAAAGGTTTTGAATCTATGCTATAAAGTGGGGCAGGCCAGGAGCTTGCTCTCACGGTTCCTGAGGTTAGTATTAGAAAGGAGAGCAGATTAAGGCCATGTGGAGGAGAAGAGGCATCCAAAATGGTGGAATTCTGAGGAAGAAGCCAGTTTGTGCAGAGTTTGTGCAGAGAGAAGGAGATGGGAAACAGAGGTGTATAAGTCTGGTGAGCTAGAAACCTTTTGATTCTAGGAAACTCGAATAAGTCAGCAGATTTGTGAGCACTCAGTGAGTGGGTTTTGGAGCCCAGTGTGTGTTTTTGCTTGCCCGCTGGATGTAAGCTAGAATTAAAGCTGATGGCTCACCAGTTCTTGGCTCCGTTGTTTCATTACCGACTGTTCGAATCTAATGAGAACCTGCATTGGCCAGGCGGCTGTGATGGTGGCCGCAACTACTGGCTTTACACTCAATCAGCTGTAGTCCCCGGGTCAAGGCACATGTGAGAAAGCAATCAATAAACAACTAAGGTGCCGCAACAAAGATGCTTCTCATCTCTCTTCGTTGCTGTGTGTCTGTCCCTATTTAAACCTCTCACTGACTCTCTGTCTCTGAAAAAAAAATTAGGAACTGGAGGCTATTACAAGATTTGAGAGCAATAAATAAGACTATGGAAATTATGGATCCTCTCCAGCCAGGACTCCCTTCTCCTATTGCCCTTCCATGGGATTTTCACATTATTATTATTGACTTGAAGAATTGCCTTTTTACTATTCCTTTAATCACTCATGATTGCAAGCGTTTTGTGTTCAGTGTTCCTTCACTTAATTTCCAGGCTCCCATGGAGCGATACCAGTGGAGAATTTTGCCTCAAGGTATGTCTAAGAGTCCTACCTTGTGCCAAAAATATGTTGTTTAAGCTATCCAGTATGAAGGCAGCACCCTAAGGCGTACATAATTCATTATATGGATGATATTCTTATTGCTCATCCAGATAAAGACACTCTGCTGACCATTTTGCAACAATTAGAATATTCTTTGAAAGAATCAGGACTTTATATAGCTCCTGAAAAGGTACAGCAATCTTTACCTTTCTCTTATTTAGGACAAATTATTGAGGGACAACAAATTCGTCCACAAAAATTAGAAATCAGGACAGATTATTTGCAAACTTTAAATGATTTTCAGAAATTGTTAGGAGACATTAATTGGCTTAGACCTTCCTTAAAATTAACTACCGGGCAACCTACGCCACTTTTTGATATTCTTAGGGGCTCGGCTGAACCAGCTTCTCCTCAACAACTTATAGCTGCAGAACAGCAAGCTTTAAATTTTGTAGAAAAAGCCTTGCAGCAAGCACAAGCATAAATCCTGAAGAGCCAGTTGCCTTACTAATTTGTCCCTTGAGCTACACTCCAATAGAACTATTGTGGCAAGCTTCAGGTCCTATTGAATGGATTCATTTAGCTGTTACTCCTAAGACAGTCTTATCTCCATATTTTGATCTTGTCTCATCCTTCCTTGATTATCAAGGGGTGCAGGCGACTTTTACAGCTTATAGGTTTTGAGCCTCAATTTATTGTTGTTCCTTTTTCAAAAGATCAACAACAATGGCTCTGGGAAACTTCCACAAAATGGCAAATTGCTTTGGCAAATTTTACAGGTCAAATTGATTCTCACTACCCAGCTGATAAAATAGTTCAATTTTCATTAGTTAGTACATTTGTCTTTTCTAAGACAATTATGAACCCATTTCTGAAGCACCTACAGTCTTCACTGATGGGTCCAGCTCAGGAATAGCAGGCTTACTAATTGACGGACAAGTTTATACTGAAACAGTTGCCTTAAAATCAGCTCAAAGGGTAGAATTACATGCCATTATCATGGCTTTTCAGCATTTGCCATATTCCTCCTTATTTGCCATGTTCCTCCTCATTTGGCAAACAGTCCTTTGTCCACGTTACAGTGGATACTTATTCTGGATTTATAGTAGCTGTCCTGTGTACAGACAGCAGATACTTAGTTATGGTTGTTTCCACTATAGAGACTGCTGTCTTAGGGACAACTGCTGATGAGAAACTATTTCAGCAATTTCTCCTTCTTCAAAGACTTGTACATCAACATAAAGCTCCATGTTTTATAGGACATATTTGAGCTCACTCCATTCTCCCTGGAGCTTTAGCACAAGGGAATGCCCTTGCTAACCATGCTACACAAAAGAAAATTATTGTAGGAATTATGACAGATCAAGCAATCCAGTCTCATACTATTCATCACCAGAATGCTGCAGCCCTGTGTAAACAGTTTCAACTCTCTTGGGAGGCAGCACAGCAGATTGTTAAATCCTGTCCAAGGTGTTCTATACTACAATCTGTCCCCTTGTTTGGAGTTAACCCTCAAGGACTCCTACCAGGACAACTTTGGCAAATGGATGTTACTTATATACTTTCATTTAGCAAACAGTCCTTCGTCTACGTTAGAGTGGATACTTATTCTGGATTTATGGTAGCCTCTGCCAGAACAGGAGAGGCTGCTAAGCATGTTATAGCTCATTGTTTGTATGCATTTTCTTTTTTTCTTTTTTCTTTTTATACAGGGACAGAGAGAGAATCAGAGAGAAGGATATATAGGGACAGGCAGACAGGAACGGACAGAGGTGAGAAGCATCAATCATTAGTTTTTCATTGCCATTGTGACACCTTAGTTGTTCATTGATTGCTTTCTCATATGTGCCTTGACCGTGGGCCTTCAGCAAACCAAGCAACCCCTTGCTGGAGCCAGCGACCTTGGGTCCAAGCTGGTGAGCTTTTGCTCAAGCTAGATGGGCCCATGCTCAAGCTGGTGAGCTTGGGGTCTCGAACCTGGATCTTCCACATCCCAGTCCATCGCTCTATTCACTGTGCGACCACCTGGCCAGGCAGTATGCATTTTCTATTATTGGACTTCCTAAACTGATTAAAACTGACAATGCTCCTGCATATGTAGGAAAAGCATTTATTAAATTTTGTCAGACTTTTGGAATTGACCTAAGGACGAGTATTACATACAATCCTCAGGGTCAAGGCATTGTGGAACATGCACATTAAACACTTAAAAGTCAATTAGAAAAAATTAAAAAAAGAAAAATTATACCCTCGAACTCCTGCAAATCTTCTTTGTCATGCTCTTTTTATTTTAATTTTTTTGAATACTGATGTACAGGGTCATTCAGCAGCTGAGAGACTCTGGAATCCTACAAGGAAAGCCTTCCCTGAAGTGCAATGGAGGGACCCACTCACAGGAATCTGACAAGGGCCAGACCCTGTTCCCCTATGGGGCCGAGGATATGTGTGTGTTTTTCCTAGGTCTGCTGAAGTTCCTCGGTGGATTCCTGAATGATTGGTGAGACACCATGATTACGGATGAGAGACTCACTTCACAAGAACAATTGTATAGGTTTATTTTACTATGCTCTCATCCCTTTCTTTGTCAAACCTGTTCCATCTATCAAATCCTCTTAGCACATGCCAAACCTCTCTCTCCTGAAAATTCCTACCCTCCTTTATTTGATCCAGCTGATGACACTGTCCTGTTTTTTGTTTTTGTTTTTTCCAATCAGCTCCAGATATATGGAAAAAGTCTATATAGGCAGAGGAAGGCCCTCAAACCCCTCAACAAGATCTCCTAAGCATGGCTTTTTTTTTTTTTTTTTTACAGGGACAGAGAGAGAGTCAGAGAGAGGGATAGATAGGGATAGTCAGACAGGAATGAGAGAGGTGAGAAGCATCAATCATTAGTTTTTCATTGCTGTTATGACACCTTAGTCGTTCATTGATTGCTTTCTCACATGTGTCTTGACCGCAGGCCTTCAGCAGACTGAGAAACCCTTTGCTGGAGCCAGCGACCTTGGGTCCAAGCTGGCGAGCTTTTGCTCAAGCCACTTGGGCCCACGCTCAAGCTGGCGAGCTGAGCTCAGGATCTCAAACCTGGGTCCTCTGCATCCCAGTCTGACACTCTATCCACTGTGCCACTGCCTGGTCAGGCCTAAGCATGGCTTTTAAGGTCTGTAATGACTGAGAGAAACAGGAGAAGGCAGAAAGAGCCCAAAGAGATCAGGCAAAATACCAGTTGTTGGCATATGCCCTTAAAGGTTCCATTGTCACTAAGAGGCCTCATAGGACTCCATCAGGGCCCTGCTTCAAGAGTGGAAAGGAAGGTTATTGGGCTAAAGCCTGCCTGGCTTCTCGGCCCCCACCAGGGCCATGCCCTTGCTGTGGGAAAAAGGGACACTGGAAGGTAGGCTGCCCCCTCGCTACTCCAAAGGAGGGTTCAGTCTCTTCCAGCCCTGCTCCAGCCACCTGTGACCTGACCTTGAAAACCTGCTGGGACTTGCCAATGAAGGCTAAAGATTCCCAGGGCTGTTGGCCCTATCTCACATCACCATCACCGTGGACGAGCCTAGGGTAACCATCCAAATAGCAGGTAAGCTGATCTCATTTCTTATAGACACAGGGACCACTTACTCTGCCTTGTGTGAATAGTCGGGTCCTGCTCATCCCTCGAAGATCTCTGTTGTGGGTGCTGATAGTCTTATTTCCTCCCTGTTGGCCATGGATCCACTGCCTTGTCTAATACATGGTGTCTCCTTTACACACTCTTTTCTCCTCCTGCCTCAGTGCCCCAACCCTATTTTAGGCCAAGAATTCAGAGCCTTTTTCTCCTTTCACGTCCTGTCCTCAGAATTGGCCTTGTTGCTACTCTCAGCCAGTCAGATTCACTCACTTCTATTACAAATTTACCTCTGCCACCCAGCATAGTGTATCCCAAGGTTCTCCTCACCACTTCCATGGCTGCAAAACTCCAGGAAAGGGCCCCCTGGTCTCATCTATCCAGGCTGAGGAGGCCAGGGGCTCCATCTCCACACATGCTTGTGAATGGCCCTTCCAGTTTATCTGAACCATCACCAGAAACCCAGAATTGATAAAAGCTTAATGTGCTGGAAGCAGTGGTCATGGGACTTAAAGCCAGCTACAGAGTGTAGAAATATGACAACAGTTCCAGTGCCATGAGGGCTTTTCCTGGATGCGTTCCTGGACTCCTGGGCTTTTCCTGGATGTGTTTCCTGGATTCCTGCTCCTTGTGACAGTTTTCAATGGGCTGAAGTGGGGTTAGTTTGAATTTGCAGGAAATGTGGAATGGTAATGTGTCAGCATGGACTTAGTGAACATGTTAAGGACATTCAAAACAGCAAAGACTGTATTATAAATCCTGATTTATTGGCTAAGAATTTGCTTAAAGGCTTTAATCCCTATAATGTATTAAGATACTTGTTTCAGTGTCTGTTAACATTGGCTATGTTAATTTTCTTTTTATTCTGTATTTTTACAAACTGCCTCTAAATTAGATTCTAGGAAATCAAAAAAGTAGTACAAATCTCAACACCTGAGCTAAAATTAAAAAAGAAGGGCATATGTGGGAAACAGGCTGTAAGTTGACAAAATCCTTACAGCCTAGTGCTTAGTTTAAGACTAAGCTCTTCTCTAGCCTTCTAATACTAATATCTTCCACACACCTTTATAATACTGAGATCTTCTCAACACCCTTCACAAAACTAAGCTTTTCCCCACACCCTTGACTGTTGCATGATAGGAGGTGGTGCACTCTTATGAGGAATCCCATTTATGCCTCAGATAAGTGGCTTTGTATCAGAGACTTCCTTATTTGTATATTGGCTTAAAGGCTTTAATTGTCTATGCTATATAATAAAGCAAGACCAAGGGCTTTCTCTCTCTGATCTTGCCATCAGCATTGCAGAGGCCTCCGACCCCATCCTCTATTTTCTTAATTCTGCACCGTTCTCCCTCAGTACCTGGAATTACTAGCTGTGCTGGTTCGTGGCAGGAAAACACTGCTCTCTATCATGCTTATGTGTGTCCTACAAAAGACTAAATGCATTAAGATTCAGTTAATATGACTGACCTATGGTGATACAGTGGATGGTGCATCGATCTGGAGCTCAGAGGTCACCAGTTCAAAACCCTGGGCTTGCCCTGTCGAGGCACATACAACAAGCAAGCAATGAACAACTAAAGTGAAGCCACTATGAGTTGATACTTCTCACTACCCCCTCCTCTCTCTGTAAAATCAATCAATAAAATATTTTTAAAAGATTCATTTAATGTTTTTGTACCTTCACACCTAGTGAGAAGCCCATGTTAGCCAGTGTTGTTTGGTAATACAGATGTAAGTAATAAAATCTGAGTAGAATTCACTACTAGAAGGGGATCCCAGGTAAAATGTTTTTCTTTCATTTGGCATCATACAATTTCCCCCATTTTACCTGCTTACAGGAAGCTCAGAGCCAGGTTTTAAGCTTAGCTTCAATAATAGCCCAGTCTAGTTGCTTGCTGCTTCTGTTTTTAATATTTTAAAAAATGTCATTTTTTAAAACCATATCTACAAAAACCATTTTGTAGATATGGTTTTACATTCAAGCTGCCATAGTACCTTCTAGAAATAGGATATTCATCATAAATAACAACATTTTATATAGAAAGATATTTTTATTTCTAGACTTAGAGTTCACTCATTAGTTTTTTTTAATATTCATTTTACAGTTGGAACAAAACCAAACATTGAGTGTTCAGTTTAATAAAGAAAACTGATTCTCTCAAATATGTACAGACTGTGATCCTGCTTAACTTTGGACATGTAATCCTCACTGCCAGCTTTTTCTTCTCAGGAGACAGGTGTTTACACCGCATGTTTGTGACCCCTGTGTTTGTGTAAAAGGTGTTTCATGTGCTAAACAGGTTTTATAAAGATTATTTAGTCTCTTTCAGTATTGCTCTTCAGTGTTAACATTTAAAAGGAAAGGTAGGACCTCCCACACTCTTATGATAAACTAATTGCTGTTGACATGATAAGGTGACCAGACGTCCTGCTTTTGGCAGGACAGCCCCGATTTTTAACAATTTGTCCTGCGTCCCGCGGCATTTTTAAAAAGTCCCGATTTAAAAAAATATATTACAATACTATTTTTGCATTCTATGAAAAATTTTTTTGCTCCATGTAGACCAAATTTTTAATCAAGAATCCCCCCGTCAATGGTGTCCCGCTTTTCCAATTTAAAAATCTGGTCACCTTAGTTAGCATAATTTGAGAATTTTTACTGTTGCAATATTCAGATTACTCAGAACATTAGATTTTCCCATAGTTATTCTGAAATAACTAAATACCAACAAGAACATGCACCCAGTTTTTATGGGCATGAAATATGAAAGTGACTGAAAATGGTATTACATAGTTAAAGATGGTTTTATTCATTAATAATACTGTATTTCAGAAACCAACAGATTACAATAAAAAGTATGAAGAGGAAATATGGGAAATAAGTTTGAGGTAAGTTTCAACCCAAATTTTTTGGAATCTTTGGACACTTTAATCAATACAAAGGATATGATACAAAGTTAGGAAGTATTTTCTTTTGTATCAGCCTCATTGAGGTATAATTTACATATATAATTTAACTTTTTTTTAAGGTGAGAGGAGGGGAGATAGTGAGACAGACTCCCACATGTGCCCCAACTGGGATCCACGTGGCAATTCTCGTCTGGGGCCGATGCTCGAATCAACCAAGCCACTGACTGTGGGAAGGAAAGAGGGAGAGAAAGGGGGAGAATCAGTCACTTCTCTTGTGTGTCCTGACCAGGGATCAAACCTGAGATGTCTGCATGGCAAGCCAATGCTTCATCTACTGAGCCAACCAGCCAGGGCCATAATTCAGCTTCTTAAAATGTATAATTCAGTAGTTTTTAATATATTCACAGAGTTGTGCAGTCATCATGACTGTCTAATTCCATATTTCATCAACCCAAAAAGAAACCTCACCAACATCTTCATTTGAAGATTCATTTTTTTTAATGTCTGAATAATATTTCATTGTGTTCATAGGCACATTTTGTTTTCTCATTAAGCTGTTGATGAACACTTGGGTCATTTCTACCTACAGTATTTGCAATTGTGAATAAAGCTACTATGAACATTTGTGTACAAGCATTTTGGTGGATGTCTGTCTTATTTTCACTTCTTGGTATGGTCTTAGGAGTGGAATTACTGAGTCATATGGTGACTCTGTTTACCATTTTAAGGAACTCTGAGACTTTCCCCCCTTTTGCAAAGGGGCTGTACCATTTTCCTTTTGTATCGGGAGTGGAATGGACAAGGATTTCATTCTTTCCATACCCTTACCGACATTTTGTTACCTGCTCTCTTCCTAGCCGTCCTAGGATAGCTACGAAATGTGGCGTCTCATTGTGACTTTCATCTCTGTTTACCTGATGATAGGTAATGGTGAGCATCTTTCCATGTGCTTTGGCCATTTGTATATTTTCTTTGGAGAAATTTCTATTCAAATCCTCTGTTTATGATTTAACACCAAAACCAAAGGCAACAAAAACAAAATTAAACAAGGGGGACTACGTCAAACTAACACACTTTTGTACAGACGAAGAAAACAACAAAATGAAAAGGCAGCCTACTGAATTGGAGAACATATTTGCAGATCATATGTCTGATAAGTGGCTAATATCCAAAATATATAGAGAGCTCATATAACTTTATAGCCAACAAAATAAAAATCTAATTAAGAATGGGCAGAGGCCTGATCAGGTGGTAGTGCAGTGAATAGAGCGTCGGACTGGGATGCGGATGACCCAGGTGAGACCCCGAGCTTGCCGGCTTGAGCGCGGGCCCATCTGGCTTGAGCAAAAGCTCGCCAGCTTGGACCCAAGGTCGCTGACTCCAGCAAGGGGTTGCTCGGTCTGCTGAGGGCCTGCGGTCGGGGCACATGTGAGAAAGCAATCAGTGAACAACTGGGGTGTTGCGACGGCAACAAAAAACTAATGGTTGATGCTTCTCACCTCTCTCCGTTCCTGTCTGCCTGTCCCTATCTATCCGTCTTTCTGACTCCTTCTCTGTCCCTGTTAAAAAAAAAAAAAAAAAAAAAAAAGAATGGGCAAAGGATCTGAATAGACTGTTTTTCAAAAAGAGACATACAAATGGCCCACAGGCACATGAAAAGATCCTCAGCAGTACTAATCATCAGGAAAATGCAAATCAAAACCCCAATGAAATATCACCTCACACCTGTTAGAATGGCTGTTACCAAAAAGACAAGGGCCAAGTGTTGGTGAGGATGTGTAGAAAAGGGAACCCTCATGCACTGTTGGTGGAACTGAAAATTAGTACAGCTACTATGGAAACCAGTAGGGAAGTTCCTCAGAAAATTACAAATACAACTACCTTAGGTTCAGCAACTGCCCTTCTGGGTCTATATCCAAAGGAAACAAAATCACTACCTTGAAAAGATACCTGTACACCTTGTTTGCCATAGCATTATTGACAATAACCAAGACACAGGAAGAACTTGAGTGTCCATCGATAGACGATCGGATATAGAAAATAGCACACACATACACATTGTGGGATATTCTTTAAACATAAAAAAGGAAAGCCTACCATTGGTGACAACATGGATGGACCTTGAAGTCATGCTGTGAAATAAGTCAGAGGAAGACAAATACCACACCATCTCACTTATAAATGGAATCTAAACAACTGAGTTCAGCCTGACCAGTGGTGGTGCAGTGGGAAGAGCATACACCTGGGATGCTTGTTGTCCTGGGTTCAAAATCCTGAGGTCAGCAGCTTAAAGCCCAAGGTTGCTGGCTTGAGTCCAGGGTCATTGGCTCGGCTGGAACCTCTCCTCCACTGCCGTCAAGGCATGTATGAGAAGCAATCAATGAACAACTAAAATGACTGAACTACAAGTTAAAGGTTCTCATCTCTCTCTCCCTTTCTCTCCTCCCACCTCCATCTCTCCCCCTCGGGGTGCGCACACTAAAAAAATACAAAAAGAAACTGAGCTCGTAGCTACGGAGAAAAGGTTGGCTGTTGCCAGAGATGGAGGGGTTAGAGGTCAGGAAAATTGGTGAAGATGGCCAAAATGTACAAACTTCAGTCATAAGATAGTTAATTCCTGGGGCTGTAATGTGCAGTGTGGTGACTGTAGTTAACAAAGCTATATTGTATATTTGATAGTTGCTAAGGGAATAAATCTTAAATGTCTCACTGGAAAAATAAAGTTTTTCTAACTATGTGAAGCAATTGACATTGTGGTGAGCATTTCAGAGTATGCATGTAATTGTTTATTATTCCATAATGCTTTTGAACTAAAAAAAGAGAGCACTCTTTTATTTTTTTAATTAACTTAGTTATACCTTTTGGGATTTTCTGTATTATTTTAGTTTTTATTATAAAATACATACTCATTCTAAAAATAAATATTACAGAAATGAGAAAAAGGAAAAAGTCCAAACCCTCCAGTCCTATTAGGCAGTGGCATTGCTGTTAACTATTTGTTTGTTTTGTTTTCATTTAATTTTATTTATTTAATTATTTGTTTTTAGATTTTATTTATTCATTTTAGTGAGAGGGGACAGAGAGAGAGAGAGAGAGGAAGAGAGAGAAAAGGTGGGGGGGAGGCAGAAAGCATCAACTCCCATATGTGCCTTGACCAGGTAAACCCCTGGTTTTGAACCGGTGACCTCAGTGTTCCAGGTTGACGCTTTACCCACTGCACCACCGCAGGTCAGGTGCTGTTAACTGTAACATTTTTCCAGAACCTTGTGTATGTGCAAATATGTATGTATAAATAAACATTCATGTGGGGTTATTTTACACGAAGTTATTTTAATTGGGGGGGTAAGGGAGTTTTAAAGACCTTTTGTTCCCTCATCACCTTTTGGTACTGCTACAGGGAAATTGTTTGCGGTATTCAGTATATCAGTCTTGCTTTCTGCTATTGCAAGTAAGTAGCACAGTCATGAATTTTGATGGTGCAGTAGATTTCTGTGGTGGTCATTCTGAATCTGAATTTATTTGTGGTGTTTTAGGATTTGCTTTTGTCTGAAACACAGACCCCTATTTTACCACCATATTTGCCTTCATCTCTGCCTCCCCCAAAAGAACTCTACGTGGTTCAAATCAAGCACGTGGTCTCGCCTAATGAGGTGTGTGATTTAATTTACATGATCAGTTGATGGTTAAACACGTAACATGTAATCTTGGTCTTAAACTCTAGGATTCTCATGTTATCATCTTTCTGACTTTAAATAGTGGAAACTTGCCTGGTCTGTGGTGGCACAGTGGATAGAGCATCGACCTGGAATGCTGAGTCTCCGGTTTGAAACCCTGGGCTTGCCTGGTCAGGGCACATACAGAAAACAACTACTACTATGAGTTGATGCTTCCCTCTTCTCCCCACTCTCTCTCTCATTCTCTCTCTCTCTAAAAATAAATAAATAAATCGTTGAAACTTGTTGACCTCTAGTGTGTCCCCCCCGCCCCGGAAACTTGTTGACCTCTAGTTTGCCCACCCTGTAATTTCCTGATCAAACATTTGTTAATATTTCATAAAGCAAGTATTTCTTAAGCATTGGCTGGTTTTACTAGTGTTGTGTTGCTGTAGTTATATTTTTAACAAATATGTAGATTTTTAAACTTCACCTATTTCCACCTATGATATCTTAGACATCTCACTTCCCTGTCCTCTTCCTATGTGAAGTTGAAACACTTCATGCTGTTCTGGATGTTTTTGTGCAAGTCATCACCTTATTTTTATTCTTATTTTTATTTTTTTTGGTGTGAGCAGTAGGGAGATAGTTAGGCAGACTACGGCATGTACCCCGACTGGGATCCATGAAGCAACCCCATCAGGGGCCGATGCTTGAGTTCTGAGGTATTTTTAGCACCCAAAGTTTATGCGCTCAAACAGAGATATCCTCAGTGTCTGGGGCCATGCTTGAACCAATCAAGCCACTGCCTGCAGGAGGGGTAGAGGGAGTGAAGGGGGAGAAGCAGACGGTCACATCTCTGTGCCCTGACTGGGAATCAAATCCAGGATGTCCATATGCCAAGACAATGCTTTATCCACTGAGCCACTGACCAGGGCCATTCATCACCTTCTGATGAACTCTCCACCTTCTTAGAGTGTCTGTGTGCTGTCCCAGCTAAAATGTTACTCCACAAAGACAGGGTGTGTCCCCAGAAACTAGACTACTACCTTATACACAGTAGGCCAAGAGAAAAGAAAGCAAAGACAGTGCAGTAACACAGAGTCCCTGCCTCCATTTGACACAATAACCTTTCTTCACTGGTGAAGAAAGGACTTGCTCTGCAGTCCCGTCAGAGTGCATAGGGGTGTGCAACTGCTGTTGGTTTTTGTGGGGGTTTTTGTATTGCTTATTGATGCATAACAGATAACCCCAATTGAGCAGCTGAAAACAGCACACGTGAGAGTCAGGAATCAGGAGCTCTCGGTCACAATCAAGATGTTGGCAGTGTGGGAGGGCATTGCAGGTTTCATGTCCCAAAAGATTCACGGGATGTTGCGGCGAGGGTGCGGGGGTGGAAGGGGCACTCTGTGCCCTCGGCCTCTCCGTTGGCCGGCTGCCAGTTGAAGCCTCCCTGAGCAAGCACTCAGTGAGCACCACCAGGACAAGTATCCTGTGCTCCGTAATCTGATCTCAGCAGTCACTCAACCTCCCTTTTGTCATGTTCTTTTGCTCACAGAGGTCCACTCCAATATGATGGGTGAGGAACTGTACAAGGGGCCGTTGTTGAAGACTGTCTGCTGCGGTGATTTTGTCTGTATAAATGAACACTAAAAGTTAAAAAATTTGAAAGTTTTCTTCTTCTCTTTCCTTCACTCAGGTGTATCTTTGTCTTGATCCTGTAAACAGTTACCATCTCTGTAACCAACATAGTGACATAGGTGACAGTGGAGTCAGCTGGGACTTGGAGTCTGAGAGCCTTGAGAAAGCTCTACAGAGGCTCTGTGCTAATGTGGAGGCCTTGCGGCCTCTGACGGACTTCAGAGCAGGTAACCTACACTTTGTGAGTACAGTGGGACTGTCCCTGGGGTTTGTTCTGTCTGACGGGGGGCAGAGGGGTGGTGCTTTCTAATGTTACCACACTCCCTGGATGTACTCATCTGAACCCCCAAGATGCTGTAGCTGACCTTCCCGTTCTCTAAGTGATCTAGGGAAGGTAATTACTGCCTTAGGCACTTTCATTTTCCAGCACTTGAGCTCATTGGAAAATTACATGAAGATGTTTAAGCTTGCAGTTTTGCTACTCACTCAGATTGTGTGAGTTGATATTCAGACCCAAATGGTAGTCATTTTAATAGCAAGCCACCTAAACTGATGATTTTAGAGTTGGGGCATGGGAGTTCAGATGGTGTCCTGTCCTCTCAGGATAAGTTAAACCGTGCTCTCTTTTTTCTTTAGAATTTATTCTTACCTGTACTTATGAAGTACATGTGGTCCTCCGGTGAGGACGTACCCTAGTTACTGCTGTCAACAATATTGGCTACTGAGTGGCCTGTCTGTGTGATAACAGAGAGATGGGTTTATTTTGGGTGTTTTTTACATACAGAGAAGACGTACTAGGGCAGAGGTCAGGAACCAATGGCTCACGAGCCAGATGTGGCTCTTTTGATGGCTGCATCTGGCTCGCAGACAAATATATAATAAAAAAATAATAACATTAAAAATATAAAACATTCTCATGAATTACAATCCATTCATTTTCTATCGTTCACGGTCATGGTTGCGGGTGGCTGGAGCCAATCACAGCTGTCCTCTGGAACAACACCAAATTTTTATTGGATAATGCTTAACGTACACGGGTTGTTGTGAGGTCAGGAAGTAAACGTCCCTTCTTTTAATCAACTAGTCAGCTAGCTAATTGCAGAAACCCTTTTGACGAAGAAGATTGCAAAAAAAAAGATGAGTATTGTACTTTTCAGCAGGAATGGACAGAGGAATTCGCCGTTGTGGAGAGAGCAGTTTCTGCGGTGTGTCTAATATGTAATGATAAAATTGCATTGATAAAATGGTCAAATATAAAGCAACACTTTGACACATGCCATACTACATTTGCATCGAAATATCCAGTGGGGGACAGCAGGAAGAAAGCATGTCAATAGTTACTTGCAGAGTGCAAGCTAGTCAGCAGCAACTCCATGTTTGGACCCAACAAGGTGACTAGAATTAAGCTAGCTTTGCTGGTGCTTTAGCAATTGTGAGAAACAGAAAGCCATTCACAGATGGGGAGTATGCCAAAACATTCATGCTTGATGCTGCCATTGAACTTTTGACGACTTTTCGAATAAAGACAAGATAATCAAACGAATAAAAGACATGCCTCTGTCGGCAAGAACTGTTCACAACCATACCATCATGATGTCAAATCAAACTGAGGCAACACAAGTGAAGGACATAAATGCAGCACCATTCTTTTCTCTCGCTTTGGATGAGTTAACAGAGATAAGCCATTTATCCCAGTTCAGCGTGATTGTAAGGTATGCTGTCGGTGACACACTACCTGAGGAAAGTTTTGCTGTTTTGCCTATGAAAGAGACAATAGGGGAGGATTATTTAAAGTCTTTCACTGAGTTCACTAAAGAAAAATATCTACCAATGGATAAACTTATTTTTGGTGTGTACTGATGGTGCTCTGTGCATGGTGGGGAAAAACAGGATTCGTAGCGCTTCTTTGTGAACATGAAAGGAGACCCATCCTAAGATTTCACTGCATCCTACATCAGGAGGTGCTTTGTGCTCAGATTTGTGATGAGCAGCTTGGTGAGGTGATGTCACTGGTCATTCGGGTGGTCAACTTGATTGTTGCCTGAGCTTTAAATGGTTACCAGTTTAAAACACTGCTGGATGAAGTTGGGAATAATTATCCTGGTCTGCTTCTGCACAGCAATGTGCATTGGTTATCAAGGGGTAAGGTGCTCAGACAAGCTTTCACGGCTTGTCTGAGTGAAATCCGGACTTTTCTGGAAATGAAAAATGTTGAACATCCTGAGTTAACTAACACTGAGTGGCTCCTGAAGTTCTACTATCTCATGGACATGAATGAACATCTGAAGCAGCTCAATGTGAAAATGCAAGGTGTTGGAAATACAATCTGATCCCTTCAACAAGAAGTGTTTGCATTTGAAAACAAGCTGGAACTCTTCATCGACAACACAGAAACAAGTCGTTTACTACACTTTGAAAAACTGGGAGAGTTTAAAGATGCATGCACAGCAAGTGACCTTGCTCAACATCTTGATCTCCAGCAGCTAGCGGGCTTCACATCTAATCTCCTGCAGTCATTCAAAGTGCGCTTTGGAGAATTTTGTGAGCACACTTGTCTTTTTAAGTTCATCACCCATCCACACGAGTGTGCAGTGGACAGTGCCAACCTGAGTTACATCCCCGGAGTCTCCGTCAGAGATTTTGAGCTACAAGCTGCTGACCTGAAGGCCTCAGACATGTGGATGAATAAGTTCAAGTCACTGAATGAAGATTTGGAAAGACTTGCACGACAAAAAGCAGAGTTGGCGAGAAAACACAGTGGGGAGAAATGAAAAAAACTTCAACCTGCGGACCAGCTGATTGTCAAAACTTGGAATGCGCTTCCCGTCACATACCACATACTGCAGTGTGTGAGTATTGCTGTACTAGCAATGTTTGGCTCTACATATGCATGTGAGCAGTCTTTCTCACATCTAAAGAACATTAAGACCAACCTACGATCACATTTAATGGATGGAAGTCTCAACGCCTGCATGAAGCTTAACCTCACCACGTATCAAACAGATTACAAAGCCATCAGCAAAACCATGAAGCACCAGAAGTCACATTAATGGTAAGAAGTACTTTATTCATTATTGGTTAGCAACAGCATAACAATGTTATTAAAAAGAATTCAGAGACTTATTGTACTTAAAAGTGTTGGTCTTACATAAAATGCACACACATTCACTTGTATTTAGCGTTAAACATTTTGTATGGCTACCACGGAATTACATTTTAAAATATGTGGTGTTCATGGCTCTTTCAGCCAGAAAGGTTCCTGACCCCTGTGCTAGAGCAAGAGAAAACATCAGCCTCACACACCTGAGTTTACTCATTGAGATTTTCATCAGCTGTGACCCATGTTTGGCTGATAAACAGCCCGTGTGGTCCCCTCTGTATGGAATGGTCTTCCTCCACACTGTGAGCAGTTTAGGTCCTTGCCCAGCTCTCCCCTGTTGCAGGTCTTCCCTGACCCCTGTCTGAGGGGCACTGCAGGCCATCCTCTTGCCCCATCACACTCCATGCCTTCACTCCCTCCTGTTCAATAAGGACTCCGGTACTGCTGTGTCACCTGGCCTAAGTAGATGCTCAGAAATATTTGTTGAATGAAAGAATTAATTCATTGTGATTTTTTTTCCTTTTGTAAACTCAGATTTGTAGTCTGGAAAAAACAGTTCCTCCTTGTTGCATTCTTCTGTGGGTCCTTTGTTCTTCAGGGTCTGTGTGTTGTGTCATTTGTAGGCAAGTGCCTACTAAAGATGTATATATACTTCAGTAAGAAATCTATGTTGAAGGAGTTCTTTGTGGATTTAAAATAATGTGACAACTAGGTGGGGAGGGGGGTTCAGTGCTATTTTGAGATGCAAATTCAGCCGTGTTCTTGAGGCTGGAAATAGTAAAGGTTGGAGGGGACTGTAACCATAACCATGATTCAGTCAGTTGTTTTACTATGCAGACAGCTCCGTAGATGGGATTCTTACTGTTCTATTGACAACCTCTATATACTCAAATTATATACTACATGCCCTGGCCAGATAGCTCAGTTGGTTGGAGTGTCGTCCTGAAGCTCTGTGGTTGCCGGTTCAATCCCTGGTCAGGGCACATACAGGAACAGATTGATGTTCCTGTCTCTCTCTCTTTAAAAAGAAAAAATATATATATACTACTATGGTAAAAAGAGTTTCTTAAAAATTGTAACATTAGAGTTGTGTAGTATTTAAATGCCACTTGCCCACAACTACCTTGAGGGGGGCACTTTGAAGAAGAGAGTAGGATAAAGAAAGGGAGGGTGGGAGAAGAGCAAGATAGGAACCGAGGTGTATTCTGTCTGCTCTGAAATCCAAAGTGTATGGAGAATTGAAGGCACATGGTATCATATGTATTTATTGTTTCCCAACATTGCTCAAGACTGGCATGTGGGCAAAGGCTTGTGCAGGGACAAGGTGGGAATGCCTGCGAGAGAACATAATGAGCAAGTCCACTGCGAGAACAGCTCATATGAAAGCCGTGTGCCCAATGCCATCATGTCAAAAGACCATGATGGGGATCTGCTTTATGAAGTCATGTAAGAGCTGATCTTTGAAAGAAAAGAGGTTTATCATAATAACAGGGCACAGGAGGACAGTCTGGAAGGGGTACAGCCATGCGCAGAAGTGATTGTGCATAGGTAGCATATGGAGGACCTGGGTTGGGCAGGCTGAGAGTGGGCAGGGGTGGGGGTGGAAAACCATGCTTCTCAGGACTTGATACTGCACATGATTAAAGCGCCAATGAAGAATTTTAAACAAGTAAGCAATGTAATTGAATTTTTTATTTAATTCTGTTGATTTTCTAGAGACTGTGTTTGTGAAGGACAAACTTGAAAGCAGGAGTATCAGAAACGGTTTTATTATCCATTGCAGAAAATGATGACCCAACCCTATGCAGCAGCAGGGCTAGGAACCGTGGGCACGGGAGAAGGCCCTTACGCAAGGCGTATAACTTCTAAACAGAAAAGAGCACAAGCCAATGAACAGATATCGGTTGAGTGTTTAATTCTGTGTAGTGGACACCTGATGATTACATTCTCTTTAAAAGGCAATGAAATTTTCCCTTTTGTCTTTCCAGAAATGCCTTGTCTTGCAGAATATGATGACAGCTTATGGTATAGAGCAAAGATTATCTCCATTATAGAAGTTAACCCTCTGGCCATCCTGGTTCAGTTTGTGGATTACGGATCGACCAAAAAGCTGTCGACAAAGAGGTCCAAGAAAGTCAACTTATTTGAATTAAGATTCTTAGTTTTCTTTTGTTTTATAATAATTAATGGGAAGATTTTGCCTCTTAAAACATTTTAAAGCTGTTTGTATACTGGGAATTTTTTAATGTAAGTTTTTATTGTGGTAAAATATACAAACCTAAACATAAAGCTTAACCATTTTAGCCATTTTTAAGTATACAATTAATTGGCATTGAATATATTCACAGTGTTGTGTAACCGTCCTCTTTGCCACCGTCCTCTTTCAGGACTTTTTCATAAATCCCCAACAGAAACTTTGTACCCATTAAACAGCAACATTACATTCCCCTTCCCTCAGCTCCCGATACCCCATACTCGAGCTCATATTAGTATAACCATACAATATTTGTGCTTTATTGTCTGAATTAATGTTTTCAGGATCCATCCAATGGTTGCATGTATCAGAATTTCATTATTTTTCTGGAAAATATGCCATTGTATGTATACACCACATTTTGTTCATTCATCTGTTGATGAACACTTGGGTTATTTTCATCTGTTGGCTGTTGTGAATACTGCTGTACGGAACATGTACAAGCAGCTTTTGGAGTTCCTGCTTTCCCTTGTTTTAGGTATATGCTTAGAAGTGGGACTGCTGGATCACACAATAATTGTTTAACTTTTTGAGAATTGCCAAACTTCCTTAGCAGATACATCATTTTACATTTTCCAGTTTCTCCAAATCCTTGCCAACACTTAGTGTGTGGGGGTGTTGTTGTTTATAAAATCTTTTTAAATTGAAGTAAAATACATGTGTCAAAAATTTACTCTTAACCATTTTAAAATATGTAGTTAAATGGTATCAACTATACTTCCATTGTTCTGCAAACAATCTCCAGAAATCTTTTCATTTTACAAAACTGAAACTCTGTACCCATTACAAAAAAATTTCCATTTCTCCCTCCAGTCCCAGGCAGCCACCCGTGTTATGAATTTGAGTTGTAGGTATCTGAGTATTGGACATTTGTGATTGGCCTGTTTTACTGAGCATGTTCTCAAGGTTCATCCAAGTTGTAGCATGTGTCAGAATTTGGTCCTTTTTATGGCTGAAGTATATGTATACTGCTACAGTTAATGTATCCACTCATCACTCGGTTTGATTCCACCTTTTGGCTATTGTGAATAATGCTGTAGTAAGTATACAGAAAACACATTTTTAGACAAAATGTTTTATTGGGGTGACACTGATTAATATAATTATACAGGCTTCAGGCGCAGTACAGACATCTCTTTAAGACCCTGCTTTCAGTTCTTTTGGGTATGTACCCAAGAAGTGCAATTGCTGGGTCATATGCTCATCCTATTTTTAGTATTTGGAGGACCCACCCAATTGGTTTCCATAAGAGCTGTACCATTTAAAACTGCCAAAGTGTCCAAGGGTTCCAATTTCTCTCCACATCCTCACCAACACTTAATTTCTGTGTGATAGTGCCATCCTAATGGATGTGAGTTGGCATCTCATTGTGGCTTTGATTTGCATTTCCCTCCTGATTGGTGATGCTGGGAATCTTTTCATGTACTTTTGCCCATTCATGTATCTTCTTAGAGAGAGAGAGAGAGAGAGGCAGGGAGAGACAGAGAAAGGAACATTGACCTGTTTCTGTATGTGCCCTGAGCAGGATCGAACGAAATGTCTACTTTTTAATGTGTATTTTCTCATTCTGTAGGTTTCCTTTTCATTCCTTTATGTCCTTAGGTTCTTTTAATTTGATGTAGTCCAATTTATCTTTTTCTCATTGCCCGTGCTTTTGGTGTCATAGCCCAGAAATCATTGCCAAATCCAAACTTCCCATTTTACAGTTCTAGTTATTAGAGAAATTTAATTGTAACATTCTGAACAATTTAAGGATTTCTTTTGTGACAGACTACATCAGATTCCTCTTCAATTTATGTAGTACCCAACCCAAGCCATAAAGGTTCTATTGGCAGGGTTTAAACATCCGTAAAAGATTCCAGAAAGACAAGAATACCATACTGTCCCAAATGGAGCACAGAAGCATTATGGACCATGATAGACTGATTTCAAGGAAAACAACTTTATGCTTCTTCCATGGTAAATGTCTTAATTTGCCAAAATCTGTTTGAAGCTATTTCTAGGGTTTCTATTAACTTTTTTTCCCCCTTTTCTAAGCAAGAGAGAGAGAGGGGCAGGCAGGCAGGGAGAGAAATGGGAAGCATCAACTTATGGTTGCATCACTTCAGTTGTTCATTGATTGCTTCTCATGTGCCTTGACTGGGGACTCCAACCAAGCCAGCAACCCCTTGCTCAAGCCAGTGACCTTGGGCTTCAAGTCAGCAACCATGGGGTCATGTCTGTGATCTCATGCTCAAGCCAGCGACCCTGCACTCAAGCCAGTGACCTCGGAGTTTTGAACCTGGGTCCTTAACATCCCAAGTAGACGTTCTATCCACTGCGCAACCACCATTCAGGCTAGGGTCCCAATTAACTTTCTAAAGTGCTATCTATACAACTCTAGGTGCAAAAATGCTTTAACTAAAGTATATAAAGTTGCAAATACTAGAGGATTAATTTTTAAACTTGTTGAAACGTCTTAGTGATGTCACAACTAAGATAAAAGTAATGGTTAGTCTCCTGTGATCAGAGAACTTTGTCAATGAAGGAAAGATGTCAACCACTAATTCATGAGGTGGAATGAAGTAAGTCCTATAAAAGGGATAAGTAACTTTGGAGTGATGCCAGAAGCAGGAATGATGGGGGTATGGTGTTAGCTCCCCTTAGTAGGCACTCCAGTACTTACAGTGATGGACAGGAGAGGGGCCTTTGTGCTGTACCCTAGCAGATGAGTAGAAAAGGTCAGTCATAGAAAGGCTTGAATGACATTAATGTCATAGCTATACTGATTTGGTGCAGTATACATGATGCAGTAGAACCTACATCAGAACAAGACTGTAGGGAATCTGTGGTATAAACATGCTTTCTCCTTCAGAGTTCAGCGTGTAACAAAGGGGAGCCACAGGTAGAACCCAGCCTGCACCCATGTGCTATATATAGTGCAGTGTATTAAAATCAGAAAACTTGACAAAAAAAATTCTGACTTTTGAGTATTATAAAATCTAAGAATCCCCGCTCCCCTTCTAAATGGCAGTCAGCTGGAAAGGTATGGCAGCTCCTTCAGATGAACACATTCTCTTCAGCTCATCCAAGCCCTCACACTGCTGTCTCATACAACCGGTCCTGATTTGGGGACACAAGATTTTGGGATTCTTGATGTATTGGCTGTGACAAGAATGAGCTTTGAATGAAAACAATGCTCTTAAGAGAGAGTGCCTTTTGAAAACCTCTTTACGTGCCCAGTGCCGGTGTGTGCAGAATGGTGTAAATAGCTGTGCCCAGTTTCTCTCAAGCCCCTGACAGGAACTACAGACAGGGCAAGTAAGTGTTCTTAGAGGTGCACATTTATTCACCTCTGTGAGGAACAAACATTGAATATTTTGGTCAGTTTCTGCTTCATGTGTAGAATGGAAATGAATTTTAACAGGGATAGTAGTATTTAAAGCCTGCTGGCTCACTCTAGGAAATCTTTGGAAAAGAGTTCCATTTTAACTAAAGTAGAGGGTGAAAAGAATGTGGGTTAGCAGGAAACCATCACATTCCTTTTGAAAGTAGAGTATAAATTATAAATAAGCTTGAGAATGCCTTTCCCTCCCACCACATACAGGCAGCAAAGACATTAGTGCATTTTCCTGACAACAGTATCTTAATTTTAGGCTCGGGCACCAGAACAAACAGTGACATTATATGAAGATGAACATTATCCAGTTCATGTGTCATTAGTAGAAATGGGTCTTGCAGACCTAGATGAATGATGTAAGTATACTTCTTGTTTGCCTGTGTAGTTGGCATAAAGCAGGTGACTAATATAGCCGAGATTAATGCTAAGTCACCCATAAAAACAGCTTTGGACTTTGCTCGATTTCTCAAAGAATGACAACAGAGTTCAATAAGAATCTCTGCTCAATTTCTTCTTCATAAGCCCTCAGCACTGAGTGCCAGCAGAAGGGGTTCCCTAAGTGTAAGAGGGCTCGGAGTGGCTCGCACGACCATCCCGTGCCAGCTAGTTCTGGGGTAAGGAAAGCAGAAGCAAGGGACACTCTAGGTAACTGAAGCTCACAACATTATGGGATGTGTCTAGCACTGCAGAATAATCGATGTGTGTTCATGTACTTAGGTAGCCAGCTAACTCTGTCTTTATCCATTCACATACTGTAACAAGTGATTCAGGAAATACATTAGATTTGAACATTAAGGTTTAAATAGTACACATTTTGTTTTTCAGGTTTACCACTCAGAAGAAGCCTTTTCTTGACTTGTTCTGCAATAATGCTAGCCCTGTTTTCTTTTCCCCTTACATGTTGAACTGTTAGAAATTGTTTGAAAAATAGTTAATAAATATTTGCTTTCAAATTTTTTTGCCTTCCTATAATTTTGAGATATTTTAGACCCATGGGGGGGGGGATAATTTTAGTTCATTTGTAATGAATGTATATCAGCTTAATAAGATATTATCAGTAGTTATAGGCACCTGTAGTATCGCTTCCCCAATCATTCTCTTCCCTGTGAGGTGAACACTACCATGAATTGGTGTTTACCATTCTTATGTAGGTCTTTATAATTTTTACTGTCTATGCACCCAGAAACAAAACAGTGTTGCTCTGTGTAACTTAATGTGCGAAGTGTCACAATTACCTTTACTTTTCGTATTTTATTTCCACTGTTGACCCGTACTGGTATACATAGTTGTTTTCTTCACTTTCACCGTTACACCATCTGTGCCAAAATTTATTCTATTTCTTGATATTTTTAGCTTGTTGCCATTTTTTTCTCAGTTACAAGTATTCTTCTGTAGGAACCTTTGTGTACATACCTCGTAGTACAAGGTCATGGGCCATTCCTTTCCAAAAAGGGTTTTACCAGTTTGCTCCATCACCAGTATTTGCTGGCCAATGCGTGGTGTGGCCAAACCATTATTTGCTGTATATACGACATAAGTATAAAAAGGTAGCCCGTTATAGTCACTTGTTTATTCATATCCCTTTTCCACTTTTCTGTGCAGTTGTCTGCAGTCATCTTACTGATTTGTAGGACTCTGTATATTCAGCATGCTAGTCCTTTGTCAGGTATATGTATCTTTTCCTAGCCTGTGGCTTATCACTCATTTTTATGGCACCTTTAGACAAACAAACTTCACTCATTTATAAACCTTTTAAGGTCTGTGCTTTCCATGTTTCATTTTAAAATCCTTCTCTATCCTGAAGTAATATGTATCACCTTATTTTCTTTAAAAAGGTTTAAACTTCATACTCAGTTCTTAAATCACCTGAGATTAAAACATTAAGTTTTAAAAATTGAGTCATTGCTAACACTATTGTCATGCCGCAATCGTGAGTGGCTTGCCCTTCCTTCAAGGACATTTTGCTTCCGTCAGCCGGCTGTCTCCTTGGTCAGAACCTCCAGGTACCTGTGGTCAATCAGCTATGCCGCATTCATTATAAAGTGTCTCATTTTCACCAGGTGACAGCAACACCATAATTTATAACTGCCGTCTTCTTACTGTGAGTTTATCTGTACTCGTAAACTGAATTCTACCATTTTTACCTTCCTATTACATTACAATTAAAGAACTTCTGTAATAGATAAAATGCTTTAATTTTAATACTAATTAAGCCAACTAATAGTCTGACTGATAAAATTCTTACTCCTTGAATAAAATTAATGTGCAAGTTCTTGTTCTATGGCTGATGTCTGATGGAAAAGTTATGCAATATTATATTTCTTATACTAGTTTTTTTGTTGGTGTTTTTGTTTTAGTGAGAGGAGGCAGAGACAGACTCCCGCATGCCCCCTGACCGGAATCCATCTTGCAATCCCAGTAGGGGGCAATGCTCTGCCCATCTGGGGCTGTTGCTCCATTGCTTGGCAACAGCCACTTTTTTAGTGCCTGAGGCAGAATCCACAGAGCCATCCACAGTGCCTGAGGCCAACTCACTCAAACCAATAGAGCCATGGCTGCAGGAGAAGTGAGGATAGAAGGGAGAGGGGTGCAGAAGCAGATGTGTGCCCTGACTGGGAATTGAACCGGGAACATCCTGATTTTTATAAGGATCTCCAACCAATAATGTACCCACTTATTTTTAATGTCTTTAAGTTTGTAACAAAGTAGAACTTTCTTTATGTGTTTAACTGTAAAAGACTAAGTAGGTGAATTAAAAATGAAAGCTGTCCTTGTGCATTTTGAACATTATAAAAAGCTATAAATTTCATTTCATATTCCAAACATAATCTTGTCCATTTATACACACACACACACACACACACACACACACACACAAGCACACACACATACACACAACATATAAATTAAACCACAGAATCCACAAGAAAGGTACATTTTTTAAGCAAGAAAATCAAGTTAGTGTTATTTCATAATTAGTCACATACAGGACCATTACAATTTTGTATCCATTAGAACATTGCCATCCTTGTCTTTAACTCTGACTCGACCAAATGTGTATTTTGTTTCTTGATGACCATTTGCATAGACAGTCTTTACAGTGCCATCTGGATACTCCCGTCTCTTGAACTGCGCAGTGTGCAGTTCTCTCTGTCCGTTATTAAACTCGATGATTTTGCTGCCATCTCTGTAAATTTAAAATAAAATTTAATCTCCTGTCCTTTTCTCTGCACAAAACCTTCTTTGAAAATTCTTCCAGTGTTCCTGCTGTCAATGGGTAAGTCCAATGATCAGATTAGCACTTACATTTACCCATAAAACAGTGTTTTTTTATATATAAGTTGATGCTTTCACCTCAAAATGCACAGGTTTGTTTTTCTAAATGTACGTGTGTTCTGCCTCTAAAAAACTTAGGCACTGTATTAAAATATGGCTTTCAGTTATTCTTGTCATAAAGTTAAAACCCACCTGAGTGCTTATTTGCATCAGGCTGGAGAAGGGAAATGGCATGATCAGACCTGAGGCCAGTTAGGAGCCGAATATGGAAAACATTTAATATCATATTAACTCTGAGTGTTTGTGTGTCTGGGACATCCACACTGGACCCAAAACACAGGGCTGTGAGTGCAGATAAAGCAAAACTGGCCAGGAGTGAGCAGCACCTGGAGATAGAGAGATAAATTCATGGAGTTCCTCTTCTTATTTTCTCTACTTCTGTAGAAAACTTCAAACATTCAAAGTATAATGTACACATAAGATTTCTCTCCAGTTTTAGAACAAAATGCTATGTATTGAATAAGTACCAGATAAAGTATCAGACACATTAAGGGGAAAACATTACCATCACTGTAAGAAGTTCCTACATTATTTGAATTAGTGTCTCTGCTTATTTATTTTGGTCAAGTTTATATCATAGAAGTCAAGTTAATGGGTGCTTAACTATAACTCTAGGACAGAAGGGTTGACAGACCTTCACCATGGTTTGAATTAAAACGGTGACAGAAGATGCTCATTACTGTGGACTGAAGAAGTCACTTGAAGAAGGACACTCAAGGATAAAGAAGGTTGTTGATTTTAAAGGGGGGTCAGGGTGGCCAATGAGTTTTTACAAGCTAGACAGAAAGGTCAAGAAAATGAAAGCATAAACAAGAGGAGAGAGTCCAACTCAAATACAGTGGCCATTGTTGGATTATCTTTAAAAGTGACAGGGCAGCTTTTCCTTCTGTGTCTCATTCACTATTTTCAAATTTCACCAAATTTCTAAGTCCTTGCTATTCTCCTTTCCTGCAGTGCTCTATAAATTCCTTTTATATCTCAAAGCGAAAGACTATTTTAGAACCTGTTTCTCTCAAACTACCAATAGTTCTAACTCCAAAATGCTGAGAACATTCTCATCTGCTCTGTTTTTCTTTGCTCACTTTTAAACTCACTGAAATTTTCAGTGATTTATACAAAATTTTAAGACTTTAAAAATTCAAATAATGAACAATGAAAACTGGAAAACCTAGAAGCAAATTGAACAGGTATCATACCGTAGTACTCTCACAATGGTACCATCTGGAAAAATGCTTTCTTCTTGTCCATCAGCAAATAAATTTTTGATAGTCTGGTCAGGAAATGTGATTTCTTTCCTTCCATCTGGGAAATGTTTTTCTGTTTTAAAAAGGTTACTATAAAGATTTTATTTTTAAAGGAAGGGCAGAATTTAATAAGAGGGTGGGGCTAGTTTTTACCTATCTGTCCACTTGAGAAGTGCAGGACTTCCAGTCCCTCGGGGTAAGTGGTGTGAGTGGTCTGGGCGGCTGCATAGTAGTAAATCTGTAAAGACAGAGTCACTGTAGCCTTGCTTCAGAGATGCTTATTCTACGGAGAAAACTGGCCCCGAGGAAACCTACCACTCTCTCATCTGGCATGACCCGCTTCACATCACCATTGAAGAAAGTGACAGTGACAGTCTTCCCATCTGCACTCACTTCTTTTTGAGTTCCATTTGGAAACAATATAACATGGCACCCATCCTTATTAACCTTTTCTATCTACAAAAAAGAAAATATCAGTATATAAGATCTCTCCCTGAGACCACATGACAAAAATATCCCTCATTCTCTTGCTCTTCCTGATTGCCTACCTTGAAGTTTTTCGTTAAAAAACATAAAACATTCTATCAGGAGAGAAAAATTAATAAACACATAATCAACTTCAAGTATCAGCATATCACCATCCTTCCGAAACTTCCCCCCAAAAAAACTTTTGATGGAGTTCTTTAAAGCAAACTGCAGACATCAGCTATAAACACTTCAACAGACATCTCTAATTAAAGGATTTTTATTAACATAACCAAATCATTCTCACCCCTAACTATCATTCCTTCATCATATCGTAACCATCCACAGTTTTCCCTAAATTCACAAAAAAAGGGCCTGACCAAGTGGTGGCGCAGTGGATAGAGCATCAGACTGGGATGCAGAAGACCCAGGTTTGAGACCCCGAGGTCGCCAGCTTGAGCGCGGGCCCATCTGGCTTGAGCAGAAGCTTGCCAGCTTGGACCCAAGGTCACTGGCTCCAGCAAGGGTTACTCGGTCAGCTGAAGGCCTGCAGTCAAGGTACATGTGAGAAAGCAATCAATGAACAACTAAGATGTCGCAACGAAAAACTGAGGATTGATGCTTCTCATCTCTCTCCATTCCCGTCTGTCCCTATCTATCCCTCTCTCTGACTCTCTGTCATTTTAATCAGGATCAAAACCAGGTCCATACACACTTAGTTGATATGTCTCTGAAATCTCAATTTTTAACCATCACGTCCTATTCCCCCTTTTTAATATCAACTGTTGAAGGAACTATGTCACTGAACGTATAATAAAAGACATGTTCCAGGTTTGGCAGATTGCTTTCCCATGATGGTATCATCTAACAGTTCTCATAACCCCTATATTTCCTAGAAAAACTAGTAGTGAGATCTAGAAGCTTGATCAACTTCTAGTCGAGTTATTCTGACAAGAAGACATTGTAGGTACTGCTGTGAGCTTCCCATGGCCACCTGTTCAGAAGTTCAGAATGCAGTGCCTCTGGCCACAGGACTGACTGGCTCACATCAGTCAGATCTACTAGGAACCCATCAGCCTTTCACCTAGGGTTTCAGGAGGCACTGATGACTGTTGCCTAAATCTTTTTCTTCACTAGAGACTGCGGTCTGACTGGTCCCTATTTTCTCACTCCCTTTTTGTCTCAGCTGGAATTGTACCACAACAGAAAATCTTTCCTCGTCAACAGTATGTTACCCTAAAGTAGAGTCTGCACAGGAAAAGTCTACCTACTACTTCCTTTTTACGTGTTTTTTGTCCCTTCCTCGTTCCTCAAGAATGGACTCTGGCCTTCTAATTTCAATTAAAATGGATGAGATTAGGGTACTTGGAAAAATAAGTTCTCTATAAACCTGAGGAAAAATTCCCTTATTACCTCCCCAGTAACAAACCCTATTTATGTTCCTTCCCTTCTCAATTCCCCCTTAGAGCTGGAACACCCAGCCAGGCAGCAGCTTTCACACTCAAGGCCTTCCCTAGGGACAGGGAGATCCTACAGGCTGACCTGGGGACAGGCACCTGCTCCGGGACACTACTCAGGAAAGCTGCGGGAGTCCGGGGGGTAAGGCTTTACTCATCACGTGAGGCTTGCAGATGTGTACAGAAGAAAAGGAAAGGTTTGGACAGTGATGGAATTCTTCCTTTTGCTGTACCTCTAAACTCGAAATGGAAACTAATGCATGTTGTATATTGAACATTTTTAGAAAAGTTCAAAGATTCAAGCCAAGATTATGCCCCAAGAACTCACATTCTTAAGCCCCCATCAATAGTCTTAAAGATCAATTATTTTAGAATCTAAGTGTTTCAGATCTATTTTAACCCATGTTTATTTTTATAGTATTCTCTTATATTTTTAATTCTAACCTTTCCATCAGGATGACTGCTTTCTCCCTGAATTTCTTCTTTTTCCTCTTTTTCATCTTCCTCTTTATATTTAGGATCTGGGAAATTCACTGATTCAGGGTGCTTCCTGGGAGAGGCAGTCTATAAAGACAAGGGGGGGTCAGCTGTCCTGAAGGATGTGTAATAACATTCAAGTTGCTAAACTTTAAACTTACTGTATTTCCCCATGTATAAGACACACTTTTGTCTGAAAAATTTGGGATTTAATAACTGGGTGCGTCTTATACAGTGGTTCTGGGGGGTTTTACTTGCATTTCATCCTTTTTTTTGCACTTATTTTTGCGCTCGTTGAAGATAGTGATTTGTCATCAGACACAGATGAGGACAAGCTAATGGTTATTAGGAGTTTTCACAGTGATGAGTTGTATAAATTTTATAAATAAAACTTGAATTCAGTAACTTTATGTAATATATTTTTGTCAAATTTCAGGCCCCAAAATTAAGGTGTGTCCTATACATGGGAGCATAATATACATGAGGAAATATGGTACTTCCAAAAGACAGTTTCTACTATTATTGTATAGGATCTATGGCTAGTCTTTGGTGTAATATAAAAAACATGTATACAATTCTAAGTAAAAAGCCTCCTTAGAAATTTACATCAGTTACTTGATTTTAAACCTGAGTCATCTATAATACATTTGAATATATAAAAATATAAAGATATTTACTTGTCCTGTATTCGAAATGCATAAGTCACAAGAAGGCACAGACGGGGATCTCTGAGGTGGATTGCCTGTTAGAATATAATTGTCAGAGTTAGTTTTGTTTTTTAAAGTGAGAGGAGGGGAGATAGAGAGACAGACCAGGATTAACCTGGCAACCTCAGTCTGGAGTCAATGCTCCTATCCACTGAGCTACCCAAGGTGCCCCAGGCCAAAGCTTGAATCAATCAAGCCACTGGCTGTGGGAGTGGAAGAGAAAGAGAAGGGGGAGGGGGAGGAAAAGCAAAGCAGACGTTTGCTTCTCTTGTGTGCCCTGACCGAGGATCAAACCTGGAACTTCCACATGCTGCTGACACTCTACCCACTGAGCTAACCAGCCAGGGCCAGAGTTAGTATTAAATTTTAATTGAAAGTTTTAGAGAAGTGAACATACAATACAGAGTATAGAGATGTGTTGTAAAATTGGCCACCTGAAACCAGTATAATTATGTTAATCAGGGTCACCCTAATAAATTCAATAAAAAGAAGAAAAGCTGAGGAATAAAATCAAGTAAATTAATCCAACGGTATTTCTTTAAAAAAAAAAACATTTAAAATAACAATATGGTCAGAGTAATAATGGCAGTGAGAGATATCCTTGATGTTGAAATTTCAACAAAGTAAGTAGCTATAAAAAGGAAAAAAACCCAAGCTGGCCTCACAGGCGTGCCTGAAAAGATCTGCATGTGGAATCAACTAAAGGCAGGAAGGGTAGACAAGGGTGGCAGAAGATAAGACGTACTTGCAGTCAGGATCCAGAGAGGAAGGAAGCCTGAACTGCCTAGGATTTGTCTGCCGGGTCTCTGGAGATGAGAGATCCCCAGTGACTGGGTCTTCTGCCAGGAGGAGCAGAGAATTTGAGGGGCATACAGAGAGTAGAGGAAAGACAGCTGCGACAGAACAAGGAGTCATAGCCAGTGTTCCTGCGGTCAGCCGGCAAGCTCACACTCGGCACAGAGACAAAGAAAAGCAAAGTGCAGCCCCCCCAATTCCATATCCTCATGTGGTGTGGATACTGGCAAAGACATAACCAACAGCTAGTTAGTTCTATAGGGCCACTCTTTCCCCTGTTGAGACGTGGGAAGGACTGCCCAGAGGCCTCAGATCACCATTGCTAAAGTAGTAAAGACCCACCCCTTAGCACAACTGCAGCGCTGCCTCCATCATTGCAACAGCAACATCTCAGCGGAGGTCACCCTGGGAATTTCAGAGTTAAATCAGTAATCCATTGCTACCTACTGGAGGAAAAGAAAAAACGTCTTGGAAGTGAAAAATAATTTTTCCTTTGAAATTAAGTTTTTAATTTTTTTACTTTATTTTTTTGTGTGTTTTGTTTTTGATTATTTAGGGAGGGTTCTTTTTTTTTAGGTTTTTCTCTTTTTATTACTTTTTGTCTATTCTTTTTAAAAATATTTTTGTAGGTGTTCTTAGTTTGATTTCTTAACACTATCACACTCAAATGCATCAAGGCAGAGGAAAATTAACATGATGGCTACCCAAGAGACACAGGACAGAAAGAAAACAAAAAATCTGCAGAAAGCAATCTCAACCACATAGAAATCTTGGAATCAAATCAGAGAATTCAAAGTTGAAGTTCTGAAAAATATTCAATGAGATATGAGAAAACATGGATAGACAATTTAATGAACTCAGAAACAAATTAATGAACAAAAATGAATACTTCATCAAAGAGAATGAAACTTTAAAACAGAGATGAAGAACTCAATACATGAATTGAAAAATGAGCTAGCAAGTTTAGCTAATAAAACAGACCAGATCAAGGAGAGAATCACTGACATCGAAGACAGTTACTAGAGATGCTACAAAGATAAGAGAGAGATTCACAAATTTACTGTTTTTAACTTTTTTAAAAATTCATTTCAGCAAGATAGAAAGAGAGGGAGGAGAGAGAGAGAAGGAGAGACAGACATAGGCACTTCAAGCTGTTCCTGTTTATGCCCTGACAGAGGATCAAACCAGCAACCTCTTCGGGATGATGATGCTCTAACCAACTGAGCTATCTGGCCAGGTCAAGAGAGATTCACAAATTTTTTAAAAAAGAGAGCACTAAGAGAATGGTCTGACTCCATCAGAAAGAGCAGTATAAGAATAATAGGTATATCAGAACAAGAAGAGAGAGAGAAGAGAATGGAGAGCCTATTCAAACAAATAATTGATGAGAAATTCACAAGCCTATGGAAAGAGTTAGATTCTTGAATCCAAGAAGAAAACAGAACAACTAGTTACCTAAACTCAGACATATCTTTTCCAAGGCACACTGTCATAAAAATGTCAAAAATCAATGACAAAGAAAAAATCCTCAAGGCAGCTTCCCAGAAGAGAGTGGACACAAATATTCAAAGTACTGAAAGAGAATAATCACCAACCAAGAATACTGTATCTATCAGAGTTGTCCCTCAGATATGAAGGAGAAATAACTCTTCCAGACAGACAGAAGCTGAGGGAATTTATCACCAGAAAATCCCCACTGCAGGAAAATACTCAAAGGGGTTATTCTACCTGAAACAAAGAACAAAACAACATAAAAGTAGAAGCAAAAGCTCAAACAGGGTTAAAATATAAACAAGGATAATCTGTGACAACAATGACATAAAAGGGGAGGATAAAGCTCTGAAGTAGCAAAGAAGGATGGAGTTCAGAAGCACTCATAAGAAAGACAAAGGACTCTTGCATATATATGAAACTTTTTTCCCAACAACTTAATGGTAACCACTCATGAAAAAAACAGAACTGAAACACATTATGTAAAAAAAGAAGAAATAGAGAGAAGAAGCAAGGAATATCACCAAATAGAAGACAACTGACTGAAACACAAAAGAACCAAAGTAGACACAGAGCTACTAGAAAACAAAACCTAAAATGGCTATAGGAAATCCTCAAGTGTCAATAATTACCCTAAATGTATCAATAAATACACTAAACTCACCAATAAAGAGGCACAGAGTAGCAGATTGGATCAAAAACCAAAACCCAGCTATATGTTGCCTTCAGTGGACACATCTAAGCTGCAGGGACAAAAGAAGACTCAAAGTGAAAGGTTGGAAACAATTCTCGAAACAAATAATACCTAAAGCAGGTGGCCATACTAATATCTGGAAATGCTGACTTCAAGACAGCAAAGGTAACAAGAGACAAAGATGGACATTTCATAATGATCAAGGAGACACTATCTCAAGAAGACATCACACTTCTTATTATCTGTGCTCTAAATCAGAGAGCACCAAAAAGAAGGGTGCTGTCCCTGCAAGGCCTTAGGATGACCCTTGGCGTACGACCCAGACCCCTGCACCTGGAGGGGCCCACACCTGACCCTCGGATGTGTCGGATGAGGGAAGCTCGTATGATGGGACCCCAGTCAGTGAATCCCCCCCGGAGCCCAATCTCTGGACCTGGGCCTCAGCCTTCTCGGACCACTGGGGACTAGGACCAGTCACCAGCCAAGCCCAACACCAATGGCACCTCAGTGGTCGGGGATTTGACACAAAACCTGATGAGTTTTCTGATTGTAACCAACTGTGCATGGCCCTGCTGATTGTGGGAGCACCACAGGGGATCTGCAGCTGCCTGCTGGGAAGGGGCCTGCCTGACACTCCAGGGAACTCGATATAAGCAGGGTCATGAAAACAGAGTCCTGCAAGCAGGCTCCAGGGCTCTCTGGCCAAGGCTGTGGAAAAGCCCCCTAGCCTGTGGCTGCCCTGCCCCACACAGAAGACACCAGAGTAATTTCTAGGGACCAGTGTAGCTCTTGTCAGCCTGGACTCTGCTAAATTGGCTGGGCCCCACGCTGCCAGGAGCCAAGGCCTCCAACCACTTCTGCTCGGGGTAGGTAGCCTTGGCCACTGGCTCCTCTGTCACCAAAGCTTTCCATCCCACAACCCCTGCTACACTCAACTGGAAAGAGTTCCAGCTCAGCTCTGGGCCCAGGGGTGCCACCAACATACATCTGTCCCCTGGTCGGGGGCCCAGGCCTGCCCCTGCTGATGTCCCCAGCACATCTGGTGCCCTTACTCTTAACAGCCCGGGCGGGATGGGGCTTGGCCTGCCACTTCCCCTCTGCTCCCAGGGACACCAGTGTTGTGAGTGTATGTGAAGTGGGCCCAGCACTCTCCCTCCTGGGAACACTCAGACTGCACCTCATCCCACCCCACCCCCAACACAGCCTCCCAAGGAAAACTGGATGTGGGGAAGGGGAGGCAGCTGGCCAGAGGACCCTTCCTGGGCATTAGAAAGAAAGGGAAGCTGTGCCCGTGCCCCAGTACTCCTCCTCCCACTTCTAGCCGGTCCCTCAATCAATGCTGGACCTTCCTCCATTCCACACACCCTTGGTGAATCCTTGGTGATGATTTTGGCAACTTCGGGAATAAATATCAATTCTCATGGGCGTGCCCAAAATAAATAAAAGCAAAGAGATCGTATAGTTCTTACCTTGTGTGGGCAAATTATTTTTCTTGTATTTTTCTATGTGGGTTCCTGAAGAATGTTGAATCTTTTGAATTCGAACTAATGAATTCTATAGTAGGAGATAAATGAATATAAAATTAGTATTAGTCTACCTATTAGTATATTGAACGAAACTAACAGAACTTAGCTTGCAATTAGAATGTTTAAGTTTGTTCATTTAAGTTTATTTTCATTTATCGCTATAGATTAGTAAATAACATACACACTCTCTCTGTCTCTCTCTACCTCTGGAAATAGATTCATTCCTCAAGGTAAGGGCATAACCGACAATGTAAAACAAAACAGTCTTCTGTGACTATGACCAGATTACCAGAGGAGAGGGCAGAAACTCAAGGTCACCATCAGCAAAACCCCTTTTCTTGGTCTCTCCGGTGAACGCTTCCCCTCAACATCTTGCCCTAACCAAGCCCTAGCTTCTACTCGGAAGACTGTCCACCACTGTCCCTTGCAAGGATGGAGGTTCCTTGCGCTTAGAGTTCACTACCCTACATTTAGAGAAAGGGCATATTATGTCCTCCTTGCTCCCCATCACTGCTTCCAAGTATATCTTTCTTTCCTCCCTACCCACCATACGCAGCTCCAAGTCTCATGGCCTGTACTCACCCACCATGGACCCCTCCTTGCCAGATGATACTCCAATGCCATAGCTTTGGCTTCCTGACCTACTCTCCAATCTCAAATTCTAGAGCTAGTCATTATCATACTGCAACTATCAATAACTGTTTCATTTCAAAACGTTTAAATCCAGAATGTGAGGCATTCTACAAAATAATTAGCCTGGTCTATTTTAAAAGCCAGTGGCATGTAGTACAAGTAATCAAGAGTAAGATGCCATGATTTCTGCGATTATCTTCAAGTGGTCCAGCAAAATACATACACTCAATAGACAGCATTAACAGTGGTTCAATCTAGGCAAGTATTCCCATGTTCATCAGACTTCTGTTAAATGCCTCTATCTGGAGAAGCTTCTGTAATGAAATGTTTGAGGAGGTGGGGAAGATTCCACTTTCTGACTACCATACTTTACCCTTCAACTCATTCCTCTTACATCCTAACTCCAGCAATGCTTACAGCATACAGGGCCCGAGTCATTGATCCCTGTGTTCTATGTCCTGAACAACCTTGCAGGCTATGCCCTTCTTACACAGGTTAAGTTCATAGGTCACTGCACCCTGTCAACTTCCAAGACCTTCTCTCTCTTTGTGGTATTCCCCACTGATGACCACACGTCTCCTAAAACATACTGTCCACCAACCAACACCCAAAAAGTCAAACAAGAACAAAATACATTGGTACCTTGAGATACGAACAGACCAACTCTTTTTTTTTTTTTTTTTTAAAGATACGAGATGCGATGTGGTCCAAATTTTTGTTCAAGATCCGAGCGAAATTCCGAGATACCAGTTGGGATTTGGGAAGCTGCCGCTAGTTGGCGTATTGGCACATGGGTCCAGTATGGGCAGTTTGATATACGAGTTGACTGACTTAGGAGCTCGGTTACAGAACAAATTAAATTTGTATCTCAAGGTACCACTGTAATGTAAATAATGTAAGCCATTCTTACTGAAAGTAATGCTCTTTGACCTACCTGGGCCCTCAACACAGCCCAGGACTCAGACTACACTTCCCAGTCCCTTAGTTTTCTTCTCTTTCAGACAACGATTTCATGCTTGCGCCCATGTTCTCTGTCCCCATTCTCGGACAAGGACGGTGCTTCCTGCTTCCTTGAGAAAGTGAAAGTGTCGGGAGGGACCTTCCCACCAAGTGGTACCACATATCTAGCCCTCAGCCTGGGTACAGACCTCAGACCTGTTATTGGACCCAAACTGCTCATGACCTGGCCAAGGCCAGCCCTCTATTCATTCCCTAAATCCCACCTCCCCTCAGTTATGAACAATGTGTCAACAACTCTCCTCTCCCCCTTTCTCCTGGACCATTTTCCCCTCAACTGAACCAATTCTACAATCACTTGTTTATTCTGCATCTCAAAAACAAAAACAACTTCTCCTACAGCCAATATCTCTTTTCTTTACATTTACAGCAAAACTTTTCCACACAGCTCTCATATTCTGTCTGAAACTTCTCCCCATTCTCTCTTGTCCAGTTGGGCTTTTTTCTTGGACATGTCTCTACTTGGTAAATCCAATAACCAACTTCAGTCCTTGACTTACTCAGCAGCAGCCTTTGATGCCATTGGCTACACTCTGCTCCTTGAGGTCTTTTCTCAACGTGGCTCTCAGGACTCCACACTGGTCTCCATTCCTTCCTTCTCCCTGGTTGTTTGTTCCTTCCCCGCAGCTTCTCACATTCTGGCTCAGTAGCTGGACCTCTTTACTTACAGCCTCAGTCAAATTTCCCACCCTAAGGCATCACCACACATTCTGATGACTCAAAACTTCCAGCTCCGACCTGATTTCTCCTGATATATGCATAACTGCCCAGTGAACATCTCCACCTGATGTCAAGACATTTCAAGTTCACCTTGTCTGCACCTGAGCTCCTAAGGCCCATGGTCCTGAGCAATATGTGGTGTCTTCTTGTAGACTTTCATAACAAATGGAAACTCTCATATTAAGCAAAAAAACCTACACTTAAACTGGAGAAGCCACTCCTGACTCCTTTCTTGCTGTCACACCCCCTATCCAGTTCATCAGTAAGTCCCCCCTACTTCTCAACCTCTCAATGCCACTCCCCCTGTCTAAGCCACTATCATCTGTGGTCTGAATTACTGAAACAATACTCCCTGGTGTTTCTGAATGGGCCCATACTACCTCTCAAGTCTATTTTTTTTCTCTTTTAAATTAATTTTAGCGAGAAAGGAAGGGAGAAAGAGAGAGACAGGTACACAGATCTATTCCTGTTATGTGCCCTGACCAGGGTTCGAACCAGCAACCCCTGTCCTTCCAGATGACACTCTAACCAACTGAGCTATTCGGCCAGGCCTCAAATCTATTTTAAGTGTACAGAAGAGAGAGTAAGTTCACCAAAACAAAGAATTAGGCCAACCCAAGCGCTCCCCATTGCACTCAGAAAAAAAGCCCAATCGCTCACAGAAACTATTAAAGCCTTACAAAATCTGCACCCTGTGTCATATCTCTGATTTTATCTCCTACAGCACTCCCCACTCACTCTGCTCCAGCTTTATAGTAGTAAGTCCTCCTTGGTAAGTTCTGCAGTTTTAAGTGAAATGATGTATGATGAGAGCAATTTTATCAGGCTCATTGACATAAGTTCTTACAGCATCAACTTTATAACAAAATTTTACTATATGAGGATCTTCTGTACCTGTCCCTGGCCTTGTTCAGCCTCAGCCTTCCAAGCAGACAGCCTCTAGGCCCAGGGCTCCTGTGCCTGCTCTGCTCCTCACCCAGGTCTCGCTTAGCTTAGCTCTCTTCTTCAGCTGTTATTCAAATGTCATTTTCTCAGTTAAGGCCTTCCCTGGCCATCCTACCTAAAACTACAACACCCCAGGTTTCCCTCTCCTTCCTTTTTCTTAGTTTTCACCAATGTGTCACACACCATAAACTTTATTTACCTATCTTATTTATAGTCTTTCTCCCATCACTTGAATATTAAGTTCTAAGAGGGCAATTTTGTTCATTGCTTTATCTGTGGTGCCTAAAAGCAGTGCCTGGCAAATCCGAGTTGTAATCAGAGGTGAATGAAACACCAGTTACTTAATTCAGACAGGTCACACACACATGACTCTCTGCAAACACTTCCCTTAGCCTGTTTTAACTGAGATTGTCTGCCTACTGTTTATAGCAATCCCTTTATAAGAATATAGAGATGTATTTGAAAACTTTTTGTATAGCAATACTCAAAAAATGTTTTTAATTGTGATAAAATATATAAAACAAAATATATAAAATATATAAAACATTTACCATCTTAACCAGGTTAAAGTGCACTGGTCAGTAGTATTAAGTGCATTCACACTGTCATGCAAACATACCACCATTCATCCACAGAACTCCTCTTCAACTTGGAAAACAGCAACTCTACCCCATTAAACACTGACCTCTCATTCTCCCTCCCTGCAGCCCTAGCAACCACCCTCCACCTTCTGTCTCTACAAATCTCACTGCTCCAATATTGAACATCTCCCCATAAGTCAACAAAGCCACTGGTCTCCACACCTACCATGCACCCCTCGTTCTTCATGGCGGTCCCACAGTGACCCATCTTGGTGCTGCTCTCAGCGGCTTCCCCTTTCTTCCAAGCATCGAGTCGGAGTCTTTCCATCACTTTTATTTCTTCTCGGAGGTCTGTGTTCTCTCTGACCAACATTTCTATCTGGCTTCTAAGAAGGCCATGTGTACTTGACCATTTTGCTTCTTTTCGTTTCAAATCTTCCTGTAAATTTGCTACCTGCTGTTTCAAAGCCTGCCCTCCCACCAAAAAATAATTACTAGAATTAAAACAATGTAATAGGAGGAGAGAGACAGAACAGCTAGCCTAGCACAGAGAACCAAAAAGGAAAGGCTCAGTCACATTTCAATAACAATGGGATTTTCAGAAAAGGGAATAGGCGTTCAGGTGAGAGTCTCCCTTTATACCATTAGCAAAACTAACTCCAGGAATCAGGAGGAGGAGGCAGACATCACTTAGGAGTTCACTGAAATAACATGGCCATGAGATAATAAAGATTTAAACTAAGATATTGATTAAAATAAAAGAGATAAATGGGAGATATCTATGAAGAAAAACATCAATAGGAATTACTTAACTAAAGGAAGAAAAGCTGATGCCTGATCAGGCATGGCGCAGTGGATAGAGCATCAGACTGGGTTGTGGAGGACCAGGTTTGAAACCCTGAGGTCACCAGCTTGACTGTGGGTTCATCTGGTTTGAGCAAGGCTCACCAGCTTGAGCCCAAGGTCACTGGCTTGAGTAAGAGGTCACTCGGTCTGCTGTAGCCCCCCCAAGACACATATGAACATATGACAAAGCAATTAATGAACAACTTAAGGTGCTGCTACGAAGAATTGATGCTTCTCATCTCTCTCCTTTCCTGTCCCTATCTGGCCCTGTCTCTGTCACACACACACACACACACACACACACACACAAACACACACACACACAATGGAAGAAGAGCTGAGGTAAAGGGAAAAATAAATGATTCAAAGTCAAAACAATCAGCCCTAAAAACTGACTCTTGAGAATTTATAAGAAACAAGTTTTAGGAAAATGATTTTTTATTTTTATTTTTGTGTGTGTGAGAGACCGAGAGAGAGACAGAGAGTGGGATAGGTAGGGACAGACAGACAGAATGGGAGGTCCTGGAAATGTCTAGAAGCAATCGGCGACCATACAAGAGAAATAAAGATCGATGTCATAACTAAGGTGAGATGGTCAGCCAGCTCCAAGCATATGTACATGTAAGTCCGGAGGAGTGATGGGAAGCTGGGGAAAGGAGTGGAGACCAGAGCAGGAAGCATTCCCAATCCCCGCCTGAGAGTCCATTCAGCTATGAGACTGAAGGCAGTGAGAATCCTGACCGCCTCATTAACACACACAGATGACCTGACATCCATCCATGCTCATGTAAACCTCACAAAGAACAACTGAGTATTGCTCCAGTGAACACGTGAATGATAAGAAAGTGAAACTACCTTATTGCTGATATGGAGAAAGTTATTGTGGTCTCAATAGAAGGTCAAACCTGCCACAACATTCCCTTAAGTGAGAGCCTAATCCACAGCAAGACTCTCTCTTCAATTCTGTGAAGTCCGAGAGAGGTGAGGAAGCTGAAGAAGGAAAGTTTAAAACTAGCAGAGGTGGGTTCATGAGGTTTAAGAGAAGACGCTCTCTTGAAAACATAAAAGTGCAAGGTGAGCCTGACCAGGTGGTGGTGCAGTGGATAGAGCGTCGGACTGGGATGCAGAAGACCCAGGTTCGAGACTCAGAGCTCGCCAGCTTGAGAGCGGGCCCATCTGGCTTGAGCAAAAAGCTCGTCAGCTTGGACCCAAGGTTGCTGGCTCGAGCAAGGGGTGGCTTGGTCTGCTGAAGGCCCGCGGTCAAGGCACATGTGAGAAAGCAATCAATGAACAACTAAGCTGTTGTGACGGCAACGAAAAACTGATGATGGATGCTTCTCACCTCTCTCCGTTCCTGTCTGTCTGTCCCTATCTATCCCTCTCTCTCTGTCCCTGTAAAAAAAAAAAAAAAAGTGCAAGGTGAAGCAGCAAGTTATCCAGAAGGCACAGCTGAGATAATTCACAAAAGTGGTTACACTCAACAACAGATTTTCAACATAGACAAAACATTCTTATATTAGAAGAAAATGCCATCTACTACTTCTATAGCTAAAGGGGAGAAGTCAATGCTTGGCTTCAAAGCTTCAAAGAACAGGCTGACTCTGCTGTTAGGGGATAAGGCAACTGGTGACTTTAAATTGAAACCAACGCCCATTTACCATTCCAAAAATCCCAGAGCCCTTAAGAATTATGCTAAATCTACTCTGCCTGTACTCTATAAATGGGACAGCAGAGCCTGGGTGACAGCACAACTGTTGAAAACACAGTTTACTGAATATTTCTTTTTTAATTTTTTTTTAGTTTACTGAATATTTTAAGCCTACTGTTGAGACCACTGCTCACCAAAATATACCTTCCCTGGCCAGCTGGCTAAGTGCTAGAGCATTAGCCTGGTGTGTGGATGTCCTGGATTCGATTCCTGGTCAGGACACACAGGAGAAATGCCCAATGACTTCTCCACCCTTTCCCCTCTCGCTTCTCTCTCTCTCTCTTCCCCTCCTGCAGCCATGGCTCAATTGGAGAGAGTTGGCCCCAGGCTCTGAGGAAAGCTGCATGGACTCCACACTAAGAGGAGCTTAGTTGCTGAGCAATGGAGCAACACCCCAGGTGGGTAGAGCATCGCCCCCTAGTGGGCTTGTCGGGTGGATCCCAGTGGGGGTGTATGTAGGAGTCTGTCTCTCTGCCTCCCATCCTCTCACTGAATAAAAAAAAAAAATCCTTTCACAATATTACTGCTCGTTGCCATGCACTTGGTCACCCAAGGGCTCAGAGATGTACGAGAGTAATGCTGTTTACACGCATGCTAACACAACATTCATTCTGCAGCCCATGGATCAAGGATTTTAGATGTAGTTTTCATAAGGCTATAGCAGCCATCGACAGTGATTCCACTGATGTATCAAAGCAAACTAAATTGAAAACCTTCTGGGAAGAATATACCATTCAAGATGCCATTAAGAACATTTGTGATTCATGGAAAGAGGTCAAAATATTAACATTCACAGTAGCTGGAAAGAAGTTGATTCCAACCCTTATGGATGACTTTGAGGGGTTCCAGACTTCCATGGAGGAAGTAACCGCAGGTGTGGAATAGCAAGAGAACTAGGGTTAGAAGTGGAGCCACTGAAGATGTGAGTGAATTGCTGCACTCTCATGATAACAGTTGCTTCTTAAGGATGAGCAAAGACAGTAGTTTCTTGAGGTGGAATCTACTCTTGGTGAAGAAGCTGTGAAGATGTTAAAATGACAAGGGATTTAGAATATTACATCAACTTAGTTAATAAAGCAGTGGCAGAGCTTGAGAGAACTGACTCCAATTTTGAAAGAAGTTCTACTGGGGGTAAAATGTTATCGAACAGCATAAAGCATAGCATGCTACAGAGAAATCGTTGTGAAAGGCAGAATCAATCAACACAGCAAACCTCACTGTCGTCCTATTTTAAGAAATTGCCACACCAACCCTGGCCTTCAGCAACCATCACCCTGATCAGTCACCAGCCATTAGCACTGAGGCAAGAACCTCATCAGCAAAAAGATAACAACTTGCTCAAGGCTGGTTGGTACTTTTTAGCAATAAAGTACCAAAATATTCGTGTGATCCGCTTTATTGCATATTTGCTTAATTAAGGTGACCTGGAACCGAACCCACATTATCGCTTAGTATGCCTGTACCATCACTTTAGTAATTATTTTTTTAAGCAAGAGAGATAAACAGGGAGACAGACAGGAAGGAAAAAGAGGTAAGAAGCATGAACTTGTAGTTGCAGCACCTTAGTTGTTCACTGATTGCTTCTCATACGTGTCTTGACCAACGGTCTCCAGCTGAGCCAGTGACCCCTGGCTCAAGCCAGCAACCTTGGGCTCATGTTTATAATCCCATGCTCTATCCACTGTGCAACCTCCTCGTCAGGCTGTATAAATTTTTTAACTAAATAAAATGACCCATAGTGGTCAAAGGTGTGTTAAAAGGGGAATTATTTTGGTGATGAGATTATAAATAGAAATTTGAAAGGCGATTTGAAGTTATGAATTCCAGTACTACATTGGCTAGTATATTCATTTCTTAGGCCTGCTGTAATCATGTACAAACAGGCCCTGGTTGAGGCTGATCAGTGTGTCATTCAATATGCCAGTGTTGCGAGTTCGATTCTCAGAAATTTGTATATAATGCGCCTACAATTATTTGTAGGATTTTAAATGTGCCCCGACTTCAAAAAGTTTGAGAACCACAGTGATGCAGATGAGATTGTTCAAAGATGGTATACTACAGAAATTAAAAAGTAAACAATGGAACTAAAAAATACTGGTATTTAAAATGTGGAGAGGGACCTGGTAGATTGCTCAGTTGGTTCGAGTATCGTCCCGATATGCCAAGATTGCGGGTTCAAGTTCCAGTCAGGGCACACTGGAACTTGAACACACAAAAAAACAATACGTAAATAAGTAGAACAATAGACTGACATTTCTCTCTCTCCCCCAACCCTCTCTTAAAAAGAAAAATCAATAAAACATGGAAATAGAAGATAAGTTTGCATTTTATGCCATCAGCAAAGGCTAGCCATTCAAAATTTCTTTTGGTAAACTGAAGGTTTTCTTTTGATAAAGTCCAATATCCACTTTTTAGTTTTATACTTAGTTCTTTGTTTTCTCTTGAAATCTTTGCATGTCAATTTCATGAATATATTCACCTACATTTTTTTCTGTAGTTTAGCTAGAAATGCATTAGTTCTTTTTAAGTACTATATTCCTCTGATCATGTCTATTTCTAACTTGGAAATGAACAGGACTGATATGTTGGCCTATGATTTTATAATTTTTAGAATTGAACACCTATTTAGTATATGGGCCTTAAATTTTTATAAATGAACAAAACTAACAGCATTGGGATATGGTAAATCAAACAAATTAACACAATATTACACTAGTAAACTCCCAACTCCTCCTGGCTTATTAATTCATTAATGTCATTATAGGTTTTTTGGTTTGGAAGTCTTTAGTAAGAGAATATTTTACTCTTTAAAAGCCAAACTACAAAAGACGTTCCTGATGCAGTCTCAGATAATTTGTTGAGTCACTGACACCCAATATTAAATTGATACCCAATATCTCTTTGACACATCAAATAACTCTAAGCTTTTTACAAGACTGTCATCTTTACTAATTGATATGAGTATATAAATATTGATGTACCTGTATTTCTTCACGTTCCTTTTTATCCAGAAAATTTCTTGCAACTGTAGTATACTTTTCAAAGACTTTGCGTTTATATTGTAGCTTCTGCATTTCCTCCATTTTAAATTCTTTTATTTGAGCCAACTCGTTTGCTTTCTGTTTTTCAAAGTCTGAAATTTCTTTCCTAAAATGACCAAACCATGTTATCTAAGGGGATCATCTCAATATAATAATCCAGATGTGGCAGCAAAATGGAACACCAGTAACAGCCTGGAAATGAGGAGCTGCTAGTCTTGGTGAGTCCGTCCTCAACCCATGGAATAAAGTAAGAGCCAGCTCACTCAACAAGCACCCACTGCGCACCTACTGTAAATCAGGCACTACACTAGAGGAACCCCAGAGAAAAAACAAAACACCCTTACTCCCATGAAGCTTCCTACATTTAATTGGAGAGACAGGCAATAATAGAACAAATAAGTAAAATATATGGAACATTAGACGTATTAAGGAAGAAAATTAACAAGGAATGAAGTTAGTGGATATCAGGATAGAAGAATAAAATTATGGATGCTGAAACAATATTTGAAGTAAAACCTGAAGAAAGTGAAAGAATAGCCATGAGGATATTTGGACAAAGCAGTTCAGGCAGACGGAACACACCACATGCAAAAACCCTGAGGTAGAAACATGCCTGATGTGTTCACAGAACACCCAAGCAGCCAGTGGGGCTAAAACAGTGAGCAAGAGACAGGAAAGAAAAAAAGTGAACCAAGGGCCAGATTAATTATGGTCTTACAGACCACTTGAGGACTTCGGTGTTTAGCTGTGGAGGATGTTGATCAGAGGGACAGTCACAACCCCAGGTACATTCTCCATTCTGTGTTAAGAACGGAAGGAGAGGAACATCAGCAAAATGGTACAATAGAGGCCCTGGCTCACATCATCCCCCACACACACCAATCTGACAGCCATCCATGAATACAAGTGTGTTTGGGGAAGCTATAGGATTCAGATAGGAGGTTGGGAAACCCTGGTGAAGCCTTAAGATCAGGACAGCCACTTAGAGAAGGCAGGCCCATGCCCCAGTGGAAGACTTACCAAACATGGTCCTTGATCCAGAATGAAATCAGCCTAGGCCCTCTAAACTCAGTCCCAGCTCCATCTGCCAAAGGACTCAGGAAGAGCCACATCTATCTGTGCACCCCAATAACAGACCCACAGTCCTCAGTCCAAGCTACAGACCCTGAAACAGCCCTGTAGCATGGCTCCAGCCTGCAATGCTATGGTACTGAAGGCAGTCCTGCCCACCCAGGGACCCAGCAGGAAGATGCCCAGAAATCTGGAGGGAGCCACACTCATCCTTACCCCTGGAAACAGATCCCTCCCTGAAGACTCAACAGTGGACTAAGAAGTTGCCCCATGACCAAGCCGCAGCCCCACTTGACTGGGGATCCAAAAGCAATTCTGTCCAACCAGAGATCTGGCAGGAATCATGGCCATCTGCACCCCTGATAACAGTCCTGCCAATTACGGACTCTACTGTGGACCCAGAAGCAGCCACATGATCTGGCTACAACCCCACTCAACTATGATCCTGGAGGCAGACTCATCAGTCCAAGGATTCAGCCGGACAAGATAAAGACCTGCCAAATCCAATCTGTAAAAACAGGGAGAGGCATTTGCTCTTTTAAAGGCAAAGACATCAACCAAGTATACATGGATCATGAAAAATCAGGCAAATATGACATCACCAAAAGAAACTAATAAAGCTCCAGTTATGATCCTCCCAAAATGAGAGCTCTACTGCCTGAGAAAGAAATAAAAATAATTGTTTAAGGAAGCTCACCAAGCTACAACATAACACAGATGAACAACCCAACAAAATCAGAACAACACATGAAACAAAATAAGTTCAACAAAAAAAAAACATAAAAAAGAACCAAACAGCAATTCAAGAGCTAAGAATACATGAAGTAAAAAAAAAATGCAACAGAAAACTTCAACAGAAGACTAAATCAAGCAGAAGACAGAAAATCTGTAAACTGATGACAGATAATTTGAAGTTCGAGTCAGAGGAGAAAAAAGAATGAAGAAAGCCTACAGAGTTTATGGAACACTAAAGAATGGTTGAGTCTCAGGAGGAAAAACACAACACACAAAGTAAACCCTTAGCTAGACTAAGAAAAAAGAGATAAGACTCAAATAAATATCATAAATGAAAGGAGACATTACAACAGATAGCTCAAATAAAAAAGATCATATTATGAACAAATGTAATCCAGAAATGAACAATTATATAATCTAGGATAACCAAGCAGGGATGAATTTCTAGAAACATAAAACCTACCAAAACTGAATCTAGAAGAAATAGAAAGCCCAAACTTACCAACAATGTATATACTGAATCAGTAAAAATCTCCCAACAAAGAAAAGTCTAGGACCAGATGGTTTCACAGGTAAATTCTACCAAACATTCAAAGAACTAATACCAATTATTCTTAAACTTCCAAAAAAGGAAAAAGAAACACTTCCTAACTAATTTTATGAAACTAACATCACTGATACCAAAGCCAAAGACACCACAAAAAAAGAAAAATACAAGCCAACACCTCTGATGAACACAGATATAAAAACTCTACGTAAATAATAGCAAAGCAAATTCAACAGCATATTAGAAGGATTAAATAGGATGACCAAGTGGCATGCACCATTCAAATGTAAGGTTGGTTCAACATATGTAAATCATTTTCTCTGATGTAAACTGGTATAGCCACTGTGGAAAACAGTATGCCCATTCCTCAAAACAGTAATTACCATATGACCCAGCAATTCCATACTGCATATATATTCGAAAGAATTAAAACTTGAATAAATATTTGTACACCAATGATAACAGTATTAGTCACAATAACCAAAAGGTAGAAACAACCCAAATGTCCAGCTGCAAGCCAAGGAATGCTGAATTGCCAGCAATGACTAGAAGATTGGAGAAAAAGCATGGCTCTGTTAACACCATGAGAGAATAAATCTGTGCTGTTTTAAGCCACCCAGTTTGTATGTGCTTTTATTTTTAAGAATTTTTATTTATTAATTTTTAGAGAAAGGGAGGGTGAGAGAGACAGATGGAGAGAAACTTCAATTTGCTGTTCCACCCATTCATAAATCATCATTAGTTGATTCTGTATGTGCCCTGACCAGGAATCGAACCTGCAACACTGGCATATTGAATGACACACTGATCAACCTCAACCAGGGCCTGTTTGTACGTGATTACAGCAGGCCTAAGAAATGAATATACTAGCCAATGTAGTACTTGAATTCATAACCTCAAATCACCATTCAAATTTCTATTTATAATCTCATCACCAAAATAATTCCCCTTTTAACACACCTTTGACCACTATGGGTCATTTTATTTAGTTAAAAAATTTACACAGCCTGACGAGGAGGTGGCATAGCGGATAGAGCATGGCCCTGGGATGCTGAGGATCCAGGTTCAAAACCCTGAGGTCACTGGCTTGAGCCTGGGCTCATCTAGCTTGAGCACATGTCTTACCAGCTTGAGCACATGATTGCCGGCTTGAATGTGAGATCATAAACACGACGCCAACATCACTAGTTTGAGCCCTAAGGTTGCTGGCCCAAGGTTGCTGGCCTGAGCCTCAGGTCACTGACGTGACTGAAACACCCCAGTAAGGCACATATGAGAAAGCAATCAATGAATAACTATGGTGCCACAACTATGAGAGATGCTTCTCATCTCTCTCCTTTCTTGTCTGTCACCATCTGTATCTTCCCCTCCCTCCCACTTAAAAAAAAAATTTCATACATGGTACCAATTTCATTTCCATTTATATATTGAACAGATAAAAATTGATTCCAATATTTTGGATATTATCTTAAAGATACTAACTGAATAAATCAATGTATGTATATTTTTTCCCAACTTACAAATGCAAACTTACCTGAGTTTTTCCAAAGCACTTTCTCTTTCAACGCGAAGTTTAGTTAAAGACATGTTCTCAGCTTTAAATTTTTCTATTTCCGTTTCCAATTCATTAACTTTCTTTCTCAAAGCTTGTGATCTAGCATGATCACCTATAAAATAGACCATAAATACTGAACTTCACAAGAGGCCTTTGGCAGCAAAAACAATAGCTAGTTATTAACACTAGAGCCAAAAATATAGTAACTATCCCATTAAAATAAACATGTAGTAATGTTTCTAATAAAAATAGTATTTTCAATTTTATTGGCCTAGCTTTCCTGAAGAATCCAGTCTAAATTTAGGAAAGAGTCAAGTTGTTCTATCTCATAAGAATTTCAATATGACAATGGATTAACATTATATGTTAAAAGAAATGATTCAAATAAATTTATAATGGCCAGTATGTAAAAATACTTTAAGGGCCCTGTCCAGTTGGCTCAGTGGTAGAGCACTGGCCTTGCACTTGGATATCCTGGGTTCAATTCTCGGTCAGGGCACACAGGAGAAGTGCCCATCTGCTTCTCCACTCTTCCCCCTCTTGCTTCTCTCTCTCTTCTAACTCCCATCCTGCAGCCATGGCTCGATTAAAGTGATTTGGTTAGGCACTGAGAATGGATCCATGGCCTCTGCCTCAGGTGCTTAAAAATGGCTCCTGTTGCAACGGAGCAAGGGTCCCAGGTGGGAAGATCCCTAGTGGCCTTGCCAGGTGGGTCCCAGTTGGGGTGCATGTGGGAGTCTGTCTCTGCCTCCCCTCCTCTCACTAAAATAAAAAGAAAAATAATTGCTTAAGAACACAATTAAGTCATAGATATATAAAGCATTAATTGATACCAAAAAGCAAAGTTTATCCTTCACTAACCAAAGAGATATGAATTAAAACTTTTCCCCAATATCAGTTTCCTATTTAAGAAAACAAAACATCCAATGCTTCTGTCACTCAACTACCCTTTTGGAAATTATATCTGATTTATATCACAAGGTTAAAATACACATATCTACCCTTTGACCCTACTTCTAAAAATCTAGTTAAAAAACAATTTTGTAAAATACATTGCAATGGTATTTCTATGAGTAAAAAATTATCTAACATTAAAAAATACTGAATAAAATTAAATTCATTCATATAATGCTATGCAACCATTTTTTAAAGTACAGAGAGTTAATGATATAGCCAATACATGTTATACACCTGGTCCAAAAGGATAATGCAAGCTATAATATATGCCTCTACAATATTTAAAATACACAGGAAAAACTGCTGAAACAAAATATCCCAAACTGGTATCCCATAGGTAACTTTGGGTAGTTCAGTTACACACCTTTTTGCTTCTATACATACTTTTCATTAAGATTTTATTTATTGATTTCACAGGGAGGAGGGACGGGGGAGCGAGAAGAATCAACTCATAGTTGCTACACTTTAGTTGTTCACTGATTGCTTGCCTTATGTGCCTTGACCAGGCAAGCCCAGGGTTTCACCAGTGACCTCAGCATTCCAGGTCAACAATTCATCCACTACGCTACCATAGGTCAGACAACTTCTATACTTTTAAAAGCTTCCATCCCTGGCCGGTTGGCTCAGCGGTAGAGCGACAGCTGGCATGTGGAGGTCCTGGGTTGGATTCCTGGTCAGAGCACACAGGAGAAGTGACCATCTGCTTTTCCGCCCCACCATCTCCCCTCTCTCTCTAGCTCTTTTCCCTTACCGCAGCCATGGCTCGATTGGAGCAAGTTGGCCCCGGGCACTGACAATGGCTCTGTGGCCTCATCTCAGGCGCTAAAATAACTTGGTTGCCGAGCAGTGGAGCAGTGGCCCCAGATGGGCAGACCATCACCTGGCAGGGTTTTTGCCAGATGGAGTCCAGTCTGGGCGAATGCAGGAGTTTGTTTTTCTGACTCCCTGCCTCTCATTTAATGAAAACAAAAACAAACAAAAACTTCCATTCAGAACATTCAGTGGCACAGTGGATACAGCACTGGACTGGGACACAGAGGATCCATGTTAGAAACCCCAAGGTCGCAGGCTTGATCACAGGCTCGCCAGCTTAAGTGTAGGATCATTGGCTTGAGCATGGCATCATAGACATGACCCCATAGTCACTGGCTTGAGCTTACTGGTCACTTGGCTTGAAGCCCAAGGTTGCTGGCTTGAGCTAGGGGTCACTCTCTCTGCTGTAGCCCCGGTCAAGGCACTTAGGAGAATGCAGTCAATGAACAACTATGATGCTGCAATGAAGAATTAATGCTTCTCATCTCTCTCCCATCCTGTCTGTCTGTCCCTCTGGCAATGTAAAAAAAAAAAATACCTTCCAAAATTATTACAAAACCTACTACTTATAAATTCAGAATATATTTTAAGATAGCTTGCTATAATTTAAATTATAAAACACCTATGCTTTGAAAGGCATTCAGAGTTTGTAATATAACATGGAACAATAGAAGATTTTTCCCCAATTGATTGATTTTAGAGACAGAGGGAGAAAGAGAAATAAAGAGAAGCATTCATTTGTTGTTCCACTATGTTGGGCACTCATTGGTCACTTCCCAGATGTGCCCTGACCAGGGGTCAAACCTGCAACCTTGGTGTTTCCAGATGACACTCTAACCAACTGAGCTAACTGGCCAGGGTGTGAAGAGTTTTTCAATATAGGTTTAAAAAGTTGATCACATCAACTAAATACTGTACAGTCATTAAACAAAACAAGACAGATGTGTTAGAACAATCTTCAATATATTACAAGCAAGATGCAGAATGTTATATAAAAAGGCATGTTTTCACTTGCGTAATTAGGAAATTGCACACTAACACATATCCTTTCATACGCATGGAATGTTTTCAGGATACACAAATTAAATGGGAATGCAGTTACCTCTAGGAAAAGGGAATAGGAGCCCGGATCTGGCAGAAGAAGGAAACTTGGATTATACATTTCTTCTTGGTTATCTTAAACACATTAATGCATGAGATAGTAAAAAATAAAAAATTAAGTTAAAAAATGGTCATTAAAATAAAGTGTGCAAAGCCCTTGCTGGTTGGCTCAACAGTAGAGCGTCAGCCCAGCATGTGGAAGTCCTGGGTTTGATTCCCAGTCAGGGCACACAGAAGTGCCCATCTGCTTCTCCACTCTTCCCCCTCTCCTTTCTATCTCTCTCTTCCCCTCCCACAGTCAAGGCTCCATTAGAGCAAAGTTGGCACGGGTGCTGAGAATGGCTCCATGGCCTTTGCCTCAGGCACTAGAATGGCTCTGGTCACAATGGAGCAATGCCCCAGATGGGCAGAGCATCACCCCTTAATGAGCATGCCGGGTGGATCCTGGTGGGCACATTCAGGAATTTGTCTCTCTGCCTCCCCGCTTCTCACTTCGAAAAAATACAAATGCTACAAATTTCTTCACGGTTTGAACTCACGAGGCAAAAGTCACACCAGATTTAAATAACCGGGCAGAGGGCTAAAACTTACATGAAATAAGCCCAGAGAAACAACACCACTGCATATTTATTGAGTTCCAAAAGACATAGCTCAGCAGTTAAAACTAGAAAGTTACACAAGCCTTTTATTCTCATTTGTTTCATCCCCAACCCTGCACGTCTACTTATTCTTTTCATGAACAAGGACACAAGAAGAGTCAGAGTCTCAGAGCTTATTAATTACAAAGGACATCTGGTTCTTGCAGGCATTCCTCCAAGAATCCTGCGTACATGCATTCAAGTAACCATGGCCGTCATCTCTGCATGGCCAATATACTCCAAGATCTCTTGTCCCCACTTCACCCTTGCTCTGCAGTTAACTATTGTTTATATTGGTGCAGAGTCGTCTCCTACATACAAAATAATTAAAAATTAAGTGTGCAAAAAAGAAAGCATGCACACACAAAGTTTACTCCACAAACAATACACTGGGTACTCCTGGTTATAAAAGAAAAATAAATGTTATCACATTTTGTAACAAAGTGGTTAATTTGAAAACCTTAAGCTCTAGCTGGATAGCTCCTGTGATTAGAGTGTAGCCCCAATTAGCAAAGGCAGATGGCTCGATCCCTGATCAGGGCACATACAGAAGCTGATCGATGCTTCTTTTTTTCTCTCTCTCTCCCTTCCTCTCTCTGTAAAATCAATAAATAAAGATAAAAATTTTTCTTAGTCAAGCCTTAATAAGACACAGGCTTAAGTTTGAAATATCTGAAATCACAATTCATCCACAAACAAACTTTTAATAAATCAAACCACCTACATTAGACTACTATTGAGCAACCAGAAAGGTTAGAATTTTAAGCATTCTGACAACATACTGATAAAATAAATGTTAGATTTATAACATCCTGTGATATATTTTAGAATGCTCTGACTTACCAGGGGGTTGGTCCTGAACACTTAACGTAGGTTCATTTCCTGAGTGTGAATCTGATTTTGGTTTTGGTTTCAAAGAAGGGAAGAATTTCATCATCAGATCTGATGTAGGAGGAGGACTTGTGCCTCTGCTGGATTGGCTCACGTCTTCTTTCTTGACTAGTGCAATCTTCCCTTTTATTGTTTTGTCCAGTACACACATTTCACTCTTATTAGAGTCGGTTGTCTGGGGAGTTCCATAAATGGCTTCATTCCCAAGAATAACATCATGTTTATATGAATTCTCTTCAAGACCAGTCCAAGTTCTTTCATCATCAAAGTCAGTTTTACTCACACTTAGAGATGTGGGTCTTCTTGAGGATTTGGCACCTCTGTTTCTCAAGCTTGCAGTTACAATAGATTCATCACTACTATAATCTTTATCAGACAAATCTAAATCCACATCTCTCCTTTTTCCATCTTCTTGAGTCCCAGAGTTCCTAAAAGGTCCCTTCTCATCACAGACTTGTGGACTGTCTTCTTCTCTGTTGCTCAAGCCCCATTCGTTGTCCTCCGATGGTGGGTTTGTGTTGATGCCGCACTGCTCCTCAGAGTAAGAGCCACAGTCCCTGTTCATTTCACCAGCCTTGCTAGCATTCCACCTCATCTGATCTTCACACGAGCTCATGTGGAACGCTGTTTTACTGACTTTACAAGATGGTCCATCAGGTAGCGACACTGAATTCAGTTGTCTGGGTGCAACCTCACACTCACGCTCATTTTCACAGACAGCATGAAATGAATGCTCATGTTGGTGACACTGACTAAGGGGACCTCGGGGCATCACCTTTTGCTGCTGCACAGCTTTGACAGGGGTAGAAGATAGCTGGTGACCTTTGCACATCTGCTTGTCCTTTTCTAAGATCTTCAGTACAAATGAGGAATTGCTGGAAAATGATATTTCATCAGCAGCTTGTTCCAAAAACAAAAATTCATCTAATTCCAAATTTTCCTTTTCCTTTTCTTGTTCCCAATTCTCTATCATTTTCTGAAGAGAGGCGTCAAGAGGAGATCCCGACTCTCTCAAGGCCTCACTTACTGGGCTTTTAGAAGCCATACAACTGACCAGCCCTGTCGAAAGGGGGCATTTGTCTTTAACTTGTGTGTTATTCCAGACTTTGCAAGCTATGTCAAAAGGTTTTATGCACTTAGGTACATTTTCTTTATTATTAGCTTCTACTTTCTTTTCTAATTTGATCGGGTCTCGAAATTGTCTATTACATTTCTTCCCTGCCAATAATTTCGATCCTAATGGAAAGAAACCTTTCCTCTTATTATTATGAAGCACTTTTGGGTTCTTAATGAGTGTGACAGAACCACTCTTTGCTCTAGCATTATTGTTCTTTTTAGCAGGAGGGTTCTCTGTACAAGGTTCTTTATTTATAAGAGCAGTTTTCCACTGGAATTGTTGTCTGTCTATTTTAAGCACAGGTTTGTCCTCTGAAATGCTCTGGTCAGTCACTGGTTTACTGTCCCTTCCTTTCTGAAACTTAGATTTAGCATTAGTAAATCTAGCTAAACCTTCTCCTCGTTTTAAGAATGGTTGTTTTGGTTTTGCTTTGATTAGCAATGATCCTTCCACTTCCTACAATAAAGAATAATATTTTAATTAACTCTGGTACATTTAAAGCAAATTATACACAAATCTCTAGTCTTAGATAATTTAATCAAATAGTAGCGATGCTAACCCTTTGCTGTTTCTGTTTCAATTCTTGTTCTTCCAACCGAATTTGTTCTTCCAAATAGTCTTCAAATGTCTGTCTCCTTTCTCTGATAGCAGCTTTAATAGGCCTAATGATAACAACAAAGTTATTTAACATGAAAATTATGGTGTGAACCATTTACACTGTGTGTCCCTGATACAAACATCCCTAACTACACTGAAAACCTTTTTCAAAATCACACAAACCCTTTTTGAAAATATAATGAAAGCAACAATCCCACTCCATCTCCCAAAATACAGAAATATACAATACTCTACATGATTTAATAAAAACTCTTCTAAAGTCTATATGTTAACCTTTCATTATTATTATTATTATTATTATTAAGTTAGAGGCAGGGAAGCAGACAGATTCCCACATGTGCGCCTACCAAGATCTACCCAACAAGCCCCTTACAGGGCAATGTTCTGCCCATCTGGGGCCACAGCCCCACTGCTTGGACAACCGAGCTACTTTAGTTTCTGAGGTGAGGCCATGGAGCGAACCTCAGCATCTGGGGCCAATTTACTTGAACCATCTAAGCCTTGGCTGCAGAAGGGGAAGAGAGAGATAGAGAGAAAGGAGAAGGAGAGGGGTGGAGAAGCAGATGGGCACTTCTCCTATATGCCCTGACTGGGAATTGAACCCAGGACTTCCACATGCCAGGCCGATGCTCTACCGCTTAGCCATCTGGCCAGTGCCTATCTGTTGACCTTAGATTAACTATTAAAGTAACATGTTTATTATGTAACTTTAAAAAATATTTCATCCCTGGTCAGGTAGCTCAGTTGGTTAGAGCATCATCTCAATACGCCAAGGTTGCAGGTTCAATCCCTGATCAGGGCCCATACAAGAATCAATCAATGAATACATAAAAAAGTGGAACAACAAGTCGATGTCTGTCTCTCTCTCCCTTTCCTCTCTCTCTAAAATTAATAAGTAAAATTTTTGCCTGACTAGGTGATGGCGCAGGGGATAGAGTGTTGGCCTGGGACA